>CM076106.1:11742500-13012500 GCA_038048805.1 Hipparchia sbordonii
TTTGCGTAGAACGTCACACCTACTTATCGAAGCGTTTCAAGATAAGAAAATAAAATGCTGGCACGTAGCGAAATCACGTAAATAAACGTAATAACGTAACTTTGCCCATTAATCACGTCACCACAATGCCGACGAGCGTTGCTGTCGAGCAGCAAGCAAGATTCTAATCTTGCTCTAGCGCGACGTGCAGAAATGCTTGAATATTAAGCTGTTGTATGCAAATTGTACTAGCTATGTCCCTGCGATTACCCTTTACTATCATGTGCAGGGTTGTGTATGATAATATACTCATCGATATAAATGTACTACGCGTACTAGATGTGACGTTCCGAACACTCACCTTGTTAACTGACATGCACAGTCGACCGCGCATTAGTAAAGTGGGCTTTGGGCTTTGGCGATTGAACGGGGCGCTATCTACGCGATAAAACTTTTTAAGCACCTAATTTTGAATTGAAAAGCCAACAATACCTATATTCAAGGAAGTAACAAAAAAAGACGTGTGGCACTCGGGGACTGCCACGGTAAAGCTATTGCATAGCATTTTTTATCAACGCCATCTAGCGGTGAGAGGAGTCCCGAGTCAGGTTATTTTCGTTACGGAATTTCTGAATTAGATCTCCATGCTCAAAGCCCGCGATAGAAGCAATGCAATAGCTTAAAAAGTATAGTTGGTTTAGGGAATAATTAGATAACGACATCGAAGCGCGATGTGTCTACAAGTTTTGTGCTCTGATTGTCGTGTCTATGTATCCCAAGAGAATATAATCACTATCTATGTCGATGTTACAACATAAAGTGTGCGCAGGCCTTTGACAGTTTCCAATACAATTCATCAAGGCTCACATTATAAGTACCGTTTACATCAACTGTCACTTCTTTTAGCAATCAGCGTCAAAACAGCGGTATTACAGTTGTTTCATTTTCACATGTGAGCGACAATTTGTGTGGAATTTCTCGTTAGATGGTTCTTACGGTCGTGTGCGTACAACTAAAGAGGTCGTGATAATTTGTCTAAATCACCAAACAATACAAAATGATATCCTTAGTACTTACTGGGTACTTAAACGACTTAAACGACCCGACCTGCCCCTGCCCATCGCCTGATGTTGTTGTATTTGATTAATGACAATCTCCATTATCACGCAATTCAGCTACAGTGTTATACTTTTAATATTATGTACTATATATTTTTATTTAGATCTTTGTTTTGTTTTATTTAGGTCTATTCTATTATTTATTTATATTTTATATATTTTATTCATCTTTTGAATGCTCGAAGATCCTTTCCCTTATTCTTCTATTCATATCTAGGTACTTGTATTCCTTTATGTTTTGTGTTGGAATCTTTAAGTGTGTGTATGATGGTCTTTAAAACTGGGCCTATTATAATATTGAGTAGGATTATATTAAACATTCCTAATAGGAATAATTTTCTAATACTATTCCTAATAGCTACCATCACAGAAAAACTATAACTATCTATCAAAACGAAACCCCTTTTTTCACAGAGGAGTAAAACTGAAGATTTTATAACTTAAGAATAAAACCAGCAAAAAGTCCGTTTCATTTTTGGACCAAAAGAGTAAAATTTATAACTTTAAGTTATATACATATATTCGTATGCTTAGAAAAAGCTTAATTGCTGGAACGTTGGCAAGCTGTAAGTGTGTTAAGTGTTCACGCGACTTTTGATACTGTGAAATGGTTGCACAAATTTTAATGACGTGCCTTTTCACGTTTAGTCCTAGCCTAGGTATAATATTCTGTTTGTTTACCAAAGTTATGCATTTATCATGATCTTTAAAATTTTCATTCTGTGGCATGGCAAATACTGTGTATGTTTGTATGTGTGTGCTTGCATGTGAAGGTTATGGAGAAGGTCTTGCAAAGATGAAAGACAAAACGTGACGCATTTTTTAATCTGTCAAATAGAACACGTATGCAAAAGTTTGACACTTACGTACTACGGCAAGCAAACGATTTACGCGTCGTGTACTAGATCACCGATAAAGTTCGTCGTCTGTCCAGGGCCTAATGTGGAGACTTTTTTCATACCTTCACGTAATTTATCTCACTTCAGTTGACCTTGTAGACCAACGTCACCTATGTGAAGATATATTTATAAAATCTGCGGTGATAAACATTAAGTGTACATATTTTCACTATCCAATATCACTTTTATAGCGGGGCTAAACTGATGAAATGTACCCAATGTCTATATATATAAAATTCAAAGTACTGACTGACTGACTGACTGACTGACTAAGATATCAACGCACAGCCTAAACTACTTTAAGTTAGAAACTTAAATTTTTTACAGTTGGTTCCTTTTATGACGTAAGCGCACACTAAGAAACGATTATTGGAAATTTCACCCCTAAGGGGTTTAAATAGGGGATGGAAGTTTATATGAAACTCCGTCATTTTTCAAGCTGTTTCTATCAAAGTTGGTATTTGAGCTTTCAGTTAAAAATAAAGAAGTACGTGTGTCCCAGTTTTTGAAAATTCCACCCCGAAACCTAATTCCACGCGGACGAAGTCGCGTGGGCAAAAGCTAGTCTGTTATAGGTACTCAATATCCGTGGAATCTTTGAATAATTCGCACTTAGTTCAATTAAACCCACCGACTTTGTACTCGTTAGGATGGTATAAATTTGCAGTTAGTAATAAAAATTGTTAAAATTGCTTAATGTGGTAGTTAACAGGATGTCGGATATATTATTATCATACATAGAACGATCATTGATTCCACATGTCAGGGGTGATTTCAATTTTTAATTTACACTTGTCGCTTACTGCGATAGGTGTAACCACATTTATTACAGCCATTAATTATTGGAATACGCCAATTTACCTTCACCAAGTCCCGCATGGCAACAATCGCGTGCGAAGGCCATCGCATGTCGTACGTGACGATTTGATAGGGCTACAATGTCCACCCTACAGGTACGGGAGTCATTCAACCAAAACGGTAGTTTTAGCCGTCAGAAGCCTTACGAATCACCGTAATTAGGTTCAAAGGTAGCGTTTATGCGAACAATCAAAGTTTTTAATGAGTGACATTATCTTACCGACTTTTTTATTCTAGTCGATGTTAAGTTAGCCTTTGACTACGAACTTACCTAATGGCAGTCAAGATGGTAGCGGGCTAACTTGGAAGAGCTGAGGTATGGCAGTGTAAGAAACTAATCCGAATCCAGGACAATTCAGTAGGGTAGTCTAAGTTTTAATTTGATTGATCGCATGATCGATGACATTAGTGCTTATATAGAACTTTTTTTTAACTAAAAATAAATCATCATCTAAGCTACTAGAGAGCTCCACTAGGAGTGTTCATACCTGCCAATAAAAAAATACGCATCAACTTGAGAACCTTACTCCTTCTAACATAACCAGCCAATTTTCTAATAAACAAACTTCTTCTTTCCAGGTATATCCCTAGTCTACATACTGGCCGTCCTCCCCGGCCTGCTGCCCTGGGGAAGTGGCACTGGAGGAGCCGGCGCGTGGTTCCTGTCTTTATGCCACCTCCTCGGAGCCCTGGCGCCCTGGTGTGGCTCATTCCTGTACCACTTGTTCATGAACCACACGCAAGGCGCCAGTCTGTACCACCGGCTACTGCAGCTGGACATGCTGGGCATCTGGGTCAGTCAGAGTATCGGTAAGTGATACCTGTGCAATGTGCACATAGAGAATGTAAATAATATACACAAAACTTTAAGTAATAGTTATATTAAATTAATTTGTCCAAAAATATGCATTGTCTTCGGTGCGGCAGATTTAGCGCGCTGACACTATACCTGCCACGTATTCGTTGACTTGGTATCCTGGTAGTTGGCATTTCATCATACGTGGCTAGTATGACCTTATTATTAAAATTTTTGCACACACATACGAACTACTACCCACCAGTGTGTGTGTATGTTTGTTTCTCGCTTCATCCTTTACCTCGAAGTTGTGAAACCATTGACTGCAATTTTAAATGATCGAATGTAAAAGCCTCAATAGCCCAACGGTTAAAGGTGCGGACTGAAAAACTGAAAGGTCGTAGGTTCGAACCCCACCCGTTGCACTATTGTCGTGCCCACTCCTAGCACAAGCTTTCCGCTTATTTGGAGGGAAGAGGAGAATATAAGTCAAGTTCAGCTTGGCTAATATTCTTTTTTTAAAAAAAAAAAAAAAAGTCACGAATCATGATATCATATTATAATGTCAGTCTAAGATGGAAGGGGGCTTACTTAGAAGGAGTATAAAATAGAACAAAATAGAATAATTCTTTATTCAAATAAACTTTTACAAAGTGCTTTCGAATACGACAATGTTCATTAAATCCATACCAACCCCTAATCGGTTTCTACACGCCATCGTACCAGAAAATCGCTTGATGGCAACTGAAATGTCGTTGACTATAGTCACGGCTAAAGCCTCCCACCAAACAAAAAAATCATAAATAAAGTATTTGTGAAAGTTGGGTTTATTTTAGCGGCTCGAAAAATGACGTTATGATAAATTCAATATAAAAATAAATCGAATGAAATCGTAGGTAAATCAATGGGATTGGGCATCAAATGAAAGATCTAATTGCGTAGATTTCGAAAATAGATAGATATTTTTTTTATTGCTCCATAAAAAACAAACGAGTCGCAGGGAGCCGCTGGATTCAGGCGGCGCAAGACCGAGGCTTGTGGAGGTCCATGCAAGAGACTTATGTCCAGCAGTGGACGTCCATTAGTTGATGAAGAAGAAGAAGAAGAAAAAACAAATACATTGCTTACAATATACGTATAATAACAACTTTATAAATTTTAAAAAATAAACGAAAAACTTAAATAAATAACTTAAATAAATTAAAACTACCACTACTTATATTTACGTATAATTGAATTTTTATTTGCTTGAAAAATCTCGATTGTACCTCTTCCCTTCAATACGCTGGCATCTTGGATGTTTTTTAATCCACTTTTAAAAAACATAAAGTTCAGGATGCTTTTTCTGTTGAATGTATGTCTGAAAACCGAAATAAATCTTTCAGAAAGCTCAATAACCGATATATTATTCCAATACAGCGTGTTCTACTTTTCATGAATAACAAAAGGTACCTGAATGTATAGCAATATGTTGCTGCTAGTTTACGGTGACATTATTCAAATATCTGATAGTATCAGAAACAGTAGGTATATTCCTCCAAATATATCTTTATAGCGATCGCTTTACGTACATTAGGTATAATATAAGTTTGTTGAAATCTATGCATACATATTGCTGAAGAATCTGAGGACGATTTCGAACCTAACCTAACCCAAGAAAACTTCTAACATTATGTGATTAATAGCTTTCTATTACTTTTACGTCCCTCAGCAATCCTTACTTCCTTCCTTACTAATATTATAAATGCGAAAGTGTGTTTGTTTGTTGGTTTGTCTTTCAATAACGCTTCAACAGAGACGTGATTTTTTATACGACTGCCTGAAAAAAGGAGTATATTGTTTTCAGGGTTCATATATGTATGTACGTATGTATGTGAGTTCCTATTCTACCATAACTTCTATACGCCTGAACCGATTTTGATGAATGAGGTATCGTTAGAATCCTTAGCTTATTCCGGGTGACATAGGCTAGTAAAATTTAAAAAAAAATTGATGGGGTAACCATGGTCCTGCATTAAAGACTAAAGTTGAAAAAAATAATTCGAAAATAAGATTAAGTATACAATCATCATCTAGAAAATGATGAGTAGATTCTAAAAATATATAACACTATAGTTCAATATCCAGTGATTCACCAAAAAATACCATTTAAAAATGTGAATAAGATTTCAAAAGGCTGTGGTATTTTTAGTTCGTTTTTGGCTGGGCAGTCGTCTTTTTTAATATTTTTTATTACAGCTTCTTGCATCGGTATATTTGAGGACCTGCAGAGTGGCATAGGCTACTTTTTATCCCGGAAAATCAGACTTCCTGTGGAATTTTAAAAACTAAATCCACGCGGACGAAGTCGCGGGCATCAGCTAGTAATAAATTAATAATAATCAATACGACGTAAATAAATAGAGGACTACCCACTTTCATTACAGTTTAATAATTAAATCAAAAATAAAAATTAAAAACAAATAGTTATTAAATAAATTATTTTTTTATTGAGCAAAAGTAATTTACAAATTTCTTCAAGCTACACATCTTCTTGCTCTCGTCTTTAAAATTATAAACTAAAATATTAGATAGTGCCCCATATATTACAGGTTGGAAGCAGACAGAAATGACGGGTGACATTTAATTAAGATTTAATATTGTGCTTAGCGCGTAATTAATGACGGTGAAGCCATGGGTTGTCTATTCGAGATGGTTCTAATAATTTATGCATAAGTTTAAGATAAGCTGTCCGGGGCTTCTGAGTTATTATATCGGAGTTTTGTCTAGTGGGAGGCTTTGACCGTGGCTAATTACCACCCTACCGTCGATTTGCCAAGCGATTTATCGTTCCGGTACGACGATGGCGTGTAGAAACCGATTAGGTTATGTGTTTAATCTACGCTGCCGTACCCCTTCCAAGTTAGCCCGCTACATTCTTAGACTGCACCATCAGGTGAGATCGCAGTCAAGGACTATCTTGTCATCGAATAAAAAAAAAGTAAAGGTTATGGAACTCAATTTTATTTTAGGTCACACTTTATTTTATGTCATAAATATGTTTTATGTGTAAAGTAAAATTTAGTGTCCTAACTCGTAGCTAGTGAAGTGAAGGGGTTTGAAGGAATAAAACCGTAGGGGTAGAGTTTGAAACAAACATCTGTTACGAGATCAACTCGTATAACTGAAAGTCCCCCCACGGGTGCAGCTAAGGCGGATTATGTTATCCAGCGCAATTTAGCTCGTAATTAGTTTACATTTTTCATACAAATAGCTGTACTTAAGAATTGTAATGGCTACTAACTTTTCACTTATTTCATTTGGAGGAGTCATTCTTTACCACTGCTAAAGATATATGCAGCAAAGCAAACGAAGACAATCAATCGATTCCTTGCATCGCTAATATGCAAATAGACGAGGTGACGACCTCCTCCCTAGTAATTAAATAGTCAATACTGAATACCCTGCCGACCGACTAGAATACCCTGCTTTATGTACTTGTAACTGCTTCTTAAAGAGCCATACATATTGGCCCAACACATTTGGCCAAATGACCCACAATTGGTGATTTTAAAGGCGAAGGAAAACATCGCGAGGAATGCCTGCCTACCAGGCATGGCTGAGAATTCTATGTTATCAAAATTGTGTGAAGTCTGCCTGCCCGCATTTGGCCAGTGTAGTCAAGTTTGGTCAAGGTTGGTGGTTGGTAAGCTTCTTACTCAAAAGGAGACCTGTGCCCAGTGGTACATGTTGGCGATGGGCTGTGGTCATGATGATGATGATTTTTTACATCCGACCAGTGTTGCCGACTTTTATGAATTTTCATAGAAATGGCAAAGTATCTTGACTCAGTTTTATTGGTAAGCAGTATTGTGTAGTTAACATTGGCCGACATTTGCTGAACAAATCGGGTCAATGTGTACTGAAGTTATAATACCTATAACCTGCTCTACAGTATCTAGAATATCTAATGCAAATTCAATTTTCTTTGTTTGTATTGCGACCGCGACCTACTTATATTATCATTGAAAATACCCCCTTAAAAGGTTTTCTAGGTAACAAAGTAACTCAACGTGCATTATGTTTATTATATTAAGTTATTTTGAATATTAAAATATTCTCTACTATTCTATTATTTGTAATTCTTATTATTTCGTAGATAATATTTAATATCTATAAACCTCTATATTTTATGGATATTTGATACCTACATTTAAAATAGTTATATATTTTTTGTGTTTATTTACTTTATCAATTGTGGTGACTGGTGAGGTTAATATAAATAAATAATTTATTACGAGAAGAGCCTAATAAAGACATTACATACCCGTAGGTATTATCAAAGGGAAAACCACACAATGGCTATTTAAATTAATAATAAACAATAAGTTTCCCTAAGCATGTTTGTTTAAAAGATTTCATATCGAAAAGCACAAACAAGAGTCTAGATAGCAATTTTTCTATCGTTTCCCTAGTCTTGCATCAAAATGTTCGTGGGCCGGCGTCTTAGGCGTCTGATAGGAAATATTTTGAGCATGACATAATATCATAGCTGCCGTAGAAAGCGGCTGTGAAATGTACGCAACCTAAGCCCTAACTCTGACATTGTAGACCCCACTTATGGATCGACAAAGTAGTGTTGGCTCCAAAACTCGCACCAACGTTGGGTGTTGGCCGAACCAAAGTCATGGATCGACAAAATATCATTGGCCCCAACACACGCGCCAACGATGGTAGTTGGCCGAATTATATCGGCTATAAAATCAACAATGCGACCACCTGGGAAGTATACCCTTTCAAACAAAAAAGAATTTTCAAAATCGGTCCAGGCGTCTTCGAGTAATCGGGGAACATACCTACATAAAAAGAAAGATTCCGACAAATTGAGAACCTCCTCTTTTTTTGGAAGTCGGATAAAAACTACTGCTTTTACTATGTCAGCATAAATATAGTTTACGAGTTTATACGAGGCAATCATTTTACATTTTGCTGTAATAAATTCAATGCATTATCGCTACGCTATTAATTATGCTAATCTAACGAGTTTATCGTAATAATTGCATGCCAACTAAATGATAAAGGGATCATTTTATTCATTCCATTTACTACATCTGAATAGATAGTACTTACTCGTATCTATTAATAACTAGCTTTTACTCACGACTTTGCTCCCACCATCTATTTATTTATTTATTAAAGAGGCACACAAAACAGGTTGAGACTAAAAATTACACAAAATATAAATACATACAGCTTATCGAGAACCAAGTAACAACCCTTAATATGTGTACACAGCATGATTGAGTGAATTAATTAACGAGTCAGAAAATTATAACATAAAAACTATCTTTTAAAACTTAAAAGTAATCCGAAGTGGTGATTTCTATACAGAATTATCAATTTCAATTTTTTAGATTTTTCAGCCTTTCGTTTGGGTTTTCCCTTTTATTTTTATTTTTAAACCATCTTTGTATTACAGCGAACAAAACAAAAAAAAATATTCAAGCCAGACTAACGAATATAACCGTAGAGCAAAGCGCATATTACCCTGAATAAAATATATTAATTTTCGAATTCGAGCGCCATACCTAAAGAGCAACTGTAGCCTAAGCACGAACATTTCTTTCGAATAGTAAAGGTAGTTAGTTAAAGGCAGCAAGAAACTTTGCATGAAAAGTATGAAAATGACGGGAGCGCTCCTGTTATTTTCATACATTGGCGTTAACTTCACCTTTACTATTCGAAAGTTGAAATGTCCGTGCTTAGGCTACTGAAGTCCTGATCAAAGTTCTGCATTTAGGTATATTTAAAATCTTCCTAGTGGTTTGAGCTGTACATTGATATTTCAGTCAGTCTGGTCTCTTTAACGAATAAACGGTTTGAGTACGGTAAGTAATACTACATTAAACGTAGTACATAATATTATTACAAGCTTGCAAAGTTACAGTTCATAAACGTAGTACTCTTAATGTTAACTTTATTGTAAATCTGTTAACATCTCTATACAAAATGATGCATTTATGCAGTCAACGTTAACTTGAAAAGTTACACTAGACTATCTACGAGTATTCAAAAGCGCTTCGCAAAAGTTTATTTGAATAAAAACTTTTCTATTACTATATATATAGCTACTCGTGCTGATTCACTGACTGATTGATCACCTCTCCTGTAAAATTTTGTATGGAAAAATTTTTTTTCACTCACAGTTTCGTATAGAGGACAAAAATTCATTCGGAACAAAAATATGGAGAGAGCTGATGATTGAGGATTTCGGAGACGGGTGAGGAGCACCGGCCAGGGTATCGAAGATAGGTGGGGGGTGTTCAACCAAATGTCACTCGAACCCTCATCCAATTGGCAGAGAGCCGAAAAAAAATTCCAAAATGGCGGATTCAAGATGGCGGCCATACAAATTTCGTCGTTGTCTATCTCGGAGACTATAAGAGATGGAAGATTGGTTTCTTGGAAAAGGATGATCAGGACCCGAAGGTCTACTTGATGAATAGAAAAAAAATTAAAGATGGCGGAATAAATTTTTTTCCATACAAAATATATGCAAGACCTTATACGGTTCCTTTTTAAAATTTCTGATGGTTTCGTATAGAAGATAAAAATTCATTAGGCGAAAAAACATGGAGAAAGCTGATGGTTGAGGATTTCGGAGACGGGTGAGGAGCACGGCCAGGATATTAGAGATAGGTGAGGAGTGTTCAAACAAAAGTCACTCAAAACCTCATCCAATTGGCAGAGAGCCGAAAAAAAACTCCAAAATGATGGATTCAAGATGGCGGCCATACAAATTTCGTCGGTATCTATCTTGGAGAGTATAAAAGATGGAATAGTGGTTTCTTGGAAGAAGATGATCAGAACCCAAAGGTCTACGTGATGAATAGAAAAAAATTCAAGATGGCGGATTATTTTTTCATACAAAAGATATGCAAGACTTTGATACGGTTCCTTTTCGAAATTTCTGATGGTTTCGTATAGAGGAAAAAATTTATTCTAAGAAAAATATGGAGGGTGCTGATGATTTCGGAGAAGGGTAAGGAGCACGGCCAGGTTATTGAAGATAGGTGGGGGGTCTCCAAACAAAAGTCACTCAAAACTTCATCTAATTAGCAGTAAGCTGAAAAAAACATCAAAATGGCGGATTCAAGATGGCGGCCATATAAATTTCGTCGGTGTCTATCTTAGAGAGTGTATACGATGGAATCGTGGTTTTTGGAAAAGTATGATCGAGACCCGAAGATCTACTTGGCGAACAGAAAACACGCGGTTCGCTTTAGCGAGCCGCGCACCCACGCGCCCTACTAGTTCTTGTATAAAGACATCTTTTAACATTTAACGTATTTGCACATTTATATTCTCTTTCTTTTTATTTCAATTTAAAGACGAACGCGCATCTACATGCGTCGCAAGAAGTGCAAGCGCCGCAGTCTCACATTTCTGATGGTCCGGCGCAGTATCCACTTCTGTACAGATTATTGTATAAATATTTCCAACTCACAGAATCCGATGACGTCATCTGCGGGCGCGGGTAGAATTCACTGTGTGATTCTCTAAAAATGATTGCTACAGTGCTACAGTGTAACGATTACAATTGCCTCTGATTAGCTCGTCGCATCGTTCATATCGTTCTTTAAAGAAGGAGATAAATTCAGCCAATTGATAACGACAGTTATTACGACTACTGTAGCAATGAAAGATACAGCTTTTACAATAATCGGCATGCCTACAGTATTTTACTAAAATGTGGCCCATTCAACACGGATATAAGTGCATTAAATTTTATACAAAAATTTATATAACGTAATGACTTCAGCGCTTGCGGCTCCTGCGGCGTGTCTAAGTGCGCGTTCACCTTAAACAAGAAGGCATACCAGGAACGTGTCCCCAAGCTATACATTGTAACAACCGGCAGGCTGTATCTGGGTCACCTTATTGAGCCGCCTCTTCTCGCGTCGCTATCACGATTCATTCTGAAGTCGCTAGTTACAGAAACTATTGCACTCTTAATTAAAAACTTCAGCGGGCGGTAAAGTGGTCCGATTTCAATGGCATTTTTGTACTTACTTCGTACTCGTTTTGAGCAGTGATAACCTAGACTAGAGGTTAAACTAGAGGTTAGGACTGTGGTCACCTCATGATGATGATCCTGATGATCTACTTTTTAAATTAGTTAGTTCGAAGAGCCGATAAAATATCGGTTGTCAATGAGTGTCGAAAGAACCCCTACTAGATTGACAGAGGACATCATAGCATAGAGCTGGAGTTTTTTTTATTTATTATTTATATACCTTTGTCCAGCCGTGGACATCTGTTCGTTGACGATGAGTGACATGACGAAGAGATGACTGTAAATGATCCAATCTCTTATATTATGGTGATCTCAGTATGTGCGTTTCTAGTCACGCGTTTTCGATAACTTAAGTCATCGAGTCTAATTACTTAAATTGATTTAAGTCCGGTCTTTTAACAGGATCCCCGTGATTGAATACTAGGGGTGCCTCACAACATGAAACCCACAAATCGTGTCGCTTTTTAGGCCTTAGCTCTGACAGAAAAAGGTTCAATGTTAAGCTCACTATAAATCGTGGCCCATCTGTGATGGAGAGGCGGGCTTGAGTACCAATAAAGCTAGGTTCTAAAATACTTACCGAATTTTTTTAACGCGCGCCGCTACGGTGCGGCTACGACTACGGTTTTGACATCGTCGCTCTCGTCTCAAAGTCCTCAGCTGGATATATGCCACTAGATCTGGCGTTCCGAACATTCACCTTGTTCAACTGACATGCACAGTCGACCATGCATTAGGTAGTATGACATTGGCATTAACGACGTACGAACGGGGCTCTATCTACGCAATACAACTTTTTAACCACTTAAGTGCTTAAAAGCCAACAATACCTATATTGAAGTACAAAAAAGTATAGTTGATTTAGTGTATAATTAAATAACGACATCGCATCGCATCGTTTTATGTTCTGATGTTCGTGTCTATGTATCTATATCGATGATATAGGCCCTTTAAAAGTATCACCACAAGATTCACCTTGTGCATAGTCTTCCAAAATAGAACCAAAACGTAAATCGGTCCTTAGAACTATGTGACCCATCCACTACAGCCTCTCAAACAACTCGTTGAACTGTGTCAGTGACAAAGGTTTTTCCACCGATACCTTCATTTCTGATTTGATTTTTATCAAAGAGCAACTTCGATCATATATAGCGTATAGAATCATATATTGGCTCCGATTTTGCTTTAAATAACTCATATTTAGGTGGCATTAACTTATTTTTTCTAGGTATGTTTTATTTTACAGCTTCTTTGATCTAAAAATAATTACAATGAAAGGCTTTCAAAAGAAAACTAATTATAGGTACCTTTGTAAAAATCTTGGTAATTCCCTAACTTCCTTTTACAGAAAAACTTTTTTTAAGAAAATATCACAGCCTTTGCGAGGCCATTATACTTCATCCGGGTATCTCACACGGAATATTATAAAGGAGAGTGATTTTTCATGCTAATGCCGGCCTCAAACATCCGGAATCAGATCCGGAATCCTTAAACGCAAATATCTTACAAACTCCTCAAACAAAATATATTCCGAAGTATAAGACGAAAACCCACTAAATACAACAAATAAAAGCCCCAAAAAGCCTTGTACATAGTACGTACTTAAAAATTATGTGAATACCATCACCATTTTTGAATTATAACGTTAAACTAATACACTTTGTAATTGTATTGTGATTATGTGATTATATTGTGATAAGGGTCATTTATCACTCGTTTTGGTCAGGTTGGTTTGTTAGGGTTTAATTATTTTATGCCTCTAATCTCTAGTATCTATGGCTCATTTACAGCCCTAAATAAAGGGCCCTAGCCCAATATGAAAATTGCCGCCCTCAATTTGGGGCCAAAAGCCTTAACACGGAATTCCGTTTTTGATTCCGGATGTACGCGAACAGCTTAAAGGTAGGTACTTGAACCGACATCTTTGCTGTTTCACATGACATCCATTCAGCGATGTAGGTACATATTGAATATTGGAGCTTGTATTAAAGGTGAACACATACTACATAACTACTATAAAAACAATGTGAAATGTTTATAAAATATTTTATTTCCACCATTTATGACGTCACAATTCACTATTTCATACAAGCTCTCCGCGCGTTTTGACATATTATAAAGAGTTGCTTGTTAGATTAGGTAATTGACAACATCCCTATTCTGTACCCTCGAGGTCAGATACAAAATCATTGCCATAGACTACCTACTAACGTTCTATCCAATGTTAACTATTGCACCTGCCATCCACTATATCTCTTATAAAGCCCGCGGCTAAAGGCTGTGCAGCCTCGGTTTAATAGGAGTTTATAGAAGCAATGAAACTTTTATGTACTTTTATAGCTGCAATAGCCTGCCGGCAACAACTCGCTTATAACGTTAACTTCAAGTTGGTAGCTTACTAGTATTGTATCTATGGTTTTTAGTTTTCACCCGCGGAACATAGGAGTAGGTACGTAGTAAATACTATGTTTTTTTTTTAATTGAAGGCTTTTACGTTACAACGTATGTCAGCCTAAATACTATGTTTATGGTAGGTATCTATGGGATAAAAAAGTACGTTTGGGATAAAATCTTTGAAATAAATAGAGTTCATTGGTAGAAGGTTTTTTTGTGATTTTCTTTTTAATTAAAATTTCAGTTGTTCCAATAATAGATAAACTGATCTTTTTACTATACAAATCATGTCCGCGTGGAATGGTGCCAAAAATATACGCTGCATTTCCGCGCTGGACAGCCAGGCTGATCCGGTGCGCAAAAAATGAGCCAGCCCTTCTGTCACCAGATGAGGCAATTAACCGCGGTGAAATGTCTATAGAAGGTTGTATGTCTGTGATGGTTTTGATGCGGGTTTTATACTTCTTCGATATCAATGCTATTCGAATGTATCAAGCCATCTTTTGTGTCCTACTTCTATTTGTGTTTGACTCTTTTTTTCTGTTCTTTTGTGGTGTACAAATAAACAGTAGGTATTCTCTCAATTTAATCTATGAGTATCAACCCCCGAGAAGCTCTTTGGTTAATACGATGGATGTTCATTTTGCTACAAATGTGTTTTTCCTACACTTTCTTAGGATGGTAGAGAAAATTCTCTACCATCCTAAGAAAGTCGCTTCCAAATAATAGCCAACTCAAATATTCAACAGATAGACAAAAATCTTTTGACATTACGTGGCATGATTATTCGTAGTACTAACATACATATATGACGCTAACAATATAAAGAGAATTATGATATAGTTTCACCGCCAGAACCCGGAACCTTATCCGCTTGAAAGTCCACAATGCATCTTACAATGGTCACTGTTGCTCAAAGTTTATAACAAGTTGTGAAAGTTTTATAGGTGTACTGTTGGTACAGAACCTTGACATTTCCCTTTTGACCAAAACTAAACTTGTTACCGTACCTACTCGTCCGGAAACTTGAAAAAGTGAACCGTTGCCGCTGCTTTGAGATGGGCAAGTAGAAGTGGGGTGCGTTAAAAGTTTAGCAGCGTTTACTAACACTGTTAGTGGCAAGTTACTTGTCTAACCCGTCTCTTCCGCCCTGTTATAATATTAGTTTGATTGATCTAACACCCCCAAATAATGTCTATTCTGCTAGATTATTATTATCTAGGCTAACAGAAAGGAAAGATTTCGCTCCGGATCACTAGCAGCAAATCAAATTATTCAAGCTTTACTAGTAGCTATAGTAAGATTTAACGTCTGTAAGAAATCCTGAAACTTACTTTTGTTGTGACTGCCTTTACTTTTAATAGGTACTATATCTATCACCTGTCCAGAATACTATAATGTCAAAGAGGTCAGGGAGCTAACTTCTAATACAGCATCCTTTTTTTGTCCAGCTTTTATTTTTAAGTAAAATGTGGCAGATTTATGTCCTGGACAAGCTTTTATTTGAATTCGCTAGCTCGCTAGTTTCATACTGGTATTTGAACCCTGTACATGTCAGTATTTGCAACTAAATATTCCATTCATTCACGTCTAACTGTCCACACATAATAATATGTCAGTTTCCCACAAAGCCTGTGCAATTGCTATGCACTTGCATTTCTTTTGTTGCGTTCAATCCCAGTATTTATACACAGCAATGAAACTTTTAAAATAGTGCATCGGCTTTTATTAGAACGACATTTTCTTTTACTGGAACTACAAATTAGAAAGAACAGCTGCTAATGCAATTAAGCGTATAAAATGTATTCTTTTCTATATTTTTATTGTGAGTGCCACGAAAGTATCAATTGAAAAAACATGTACTTATTGTATTTTACAAACAAAAAATTTGATTCCTCCATGTATTTTACTGACGTAGCTCAGGCGTAGCACAGACTAGCGCACTTAATGCCTACGACGCCTAATGTTTTTTCATCAGATTGCTTATGTACAAGCTTTTTATTACAGTTAAGCTATTCCGTATATTTAGTTAAAAAATATGGCTACTATTTTCACTTACAAAACGCAGGTGAAATATAAATCGCCAATATTTCTGAGAAAATTTAATAAGCACGTTTCAGAATTACAACGATTGAGTAAATTGGAGAGAGCCCTTGATAATACGATTTTACTGAAGCCCTTTCCAATATAATAGAACCTTGTGTCACATTTCGACGAAATCTCTCTAAATATAAACTGGCTTTTATGCCCTCATTTCGATGAAAATTTCATATTTTTATGTACAGCTATTTTACTACTTTTTCTCTTCGACGAAATAAATCATTATTTAGGTGATATAAACGAAATTAACCAATATTTAATTTTAATCAATGAAAACTGGAGAATCTTTTGCAAGTTACTTGCACAGTCAATTATTTAGTCTGATAAGTGATATAACTTTTGCATGACATTCTATAATTAGAGTATAGAGGCAAACATACATATACAACAATATACATACAATAGCACTGTATATTTGTGTGTATTGTTCGTGACTTCGAAGATTGATTGCTTTTCCCAAAAAAAATTACTTCCATTGTATTAGCTATCATCGTTAACCTAACTTGGGGCGGACTTTGATCTTTTACTCGAACCAACAATAGCCTTAACCTTTTCAATTTTACCGTTCCAAGGCCGGTAGTGTATATTTGGAACCCCTGTTAGAATATTGTTCTAACCACTGCAGTTACTCACTTGGCATTGACTCCGTATATAGGTCGAACCTTTCAAATCGAGATTGTGCATGGAAATTGTGACACAATCTCAATCGTATTCACTCGTATTGTTTTTACAGTACTCTTTCTGCATCGTACAACAGCTACGAGTATATACAATAACCAATTGAGATATCGGTTATTATAATTATATGATCAGCCAATTCGTATCGACATTTGAAAGAGACATACACAGAAACGCACATCAGAACTCAAAACTTGTACATCGGTCGGGAATGTTTCGTCATATACCTAGTATGTCAGGAATGCGAGCAACTAATGCTGCTGCATATAATGAAGCAACATTATTTGCTCATACATGGAAGAAACTAGTCTTAAAGTCGTTGATAAAATCCATTAAGTATAAATATGTATCGTGAAAATCAGCTTATTTTCAGCAGTTTCAGAAGCAGTAAGTTGCCCTATTAGCTCTTAAAATAATAGCAGTAATATCATTAGGTTAACACGTTGTTAGCACATTTCCAGTAGAGCTGATCTAAACAAAATAATACATACACGTAGGTAACTGGATTAGGATTTAGCTTATAATTAAATTAAACATTGTCAGTTTAAAATAAGCATGTATTGAACAACTCTACATTTTGCAATGTGAGTTTCACGGTCTGCTGGGTGAGTGAGTTGATTGGGCAATATATTTGCGTCTTTAGTTAAAAGCTGATTAGCGTTAACGTTTAATTGAAAAAGCACATTATATCATGTATGTATGTGGTAACGGTAATCTCGATTAAGCAATATCCAACAGTCACCAACCATGATAACCGACCTCTTTATAGAGATTGATGCGCCATTTGCAATATTACCTATTAGTTCCAGGGACACTCGTATAGCTGCTTAGTGCTTACAGCGCCAAAATGGCGTCGATCAAATCCAAAATGGCGTCAATCAAGAAGGTTGTCCAGTGTTGATCATAGATTAAATATAGAGTTCAGTGGGTATGGTACATAAACATGTGGTCTAAGCTAACCTTTGTTATTTGGCGGTGTCAAGGCCGCATGCGCTGCATCACTATTCACTCCGCGACCATCAATAACTCACTATACACTGATACGAAGCCATTATGCCGATCACGAGTCGCGTGGACATAATAGCTAATGGCTTACTACGCCATTATATAGATTAAAAAGGTGCTATTCACCACCAAATATGTTATTTCGGACGAATAACAATAATTTTGCAATCGACTAGGAATCGTTTTATGGACGGCTCGAAACCTTTCTATGCTTGGCACTTACTTGTATGGTATCGTATACCCATGATGATCTGCTGCTCTAACTAGTGCACAACAATACCAATAACAATTGAGTTCCTAACTAAGTTATATTACTATGCTCGCTCTATTCTAGTACTTCGCCCTTTAACATTCTACTAGATCTAGGCTAGTTTGAATGGTGACCACGCACCAGAAAAAGGAGCACAGGAAGTTAAGTGAATGGAAAATCTCAAGCTGATCGCTGGCAGCCACTGGATATTAGTATCACAAGATCGTATTTTGTGGCGATCTTTGCTGGAGATCTATGTCCAGAAGAGGACATCTATTGGTGGAGAATTTGAGATAACTATTTAGAAAATCTAGGCTTTTTCGGCTCACTCAAGCCAGAATTTCCACGTTTGCCACTATCGCTCTTCTTACAAGATTTCTTCATAAGCACATTATCACATCACATCACATTAGTAGGCCTTTGCCCTTTAATAAAGGCGAAAGTTTGTATATGTGTGTTGTGTGTATGTTTGTTACTCTTTCACGAAAAAACTACCGGACGGACTTGGCTGAAATTTGGAATGGAGATAGATTATACACTGGATTAATCAAAGGCTACTTTTTATGCCAGAAAATTAAAGAGTTCCCGCAGGTATCTAAACACTTTAATTCAGCGGACGCAGTCCTGAGCATCGTCTAGTTATTTATAAACCAGGAAATGTTTTCAAGTGGAAATCAAGTGGTAACACTGAACAAGCGTGGAGCTTCTTTTCAAGTAAATGAACACCGGGGTTACCTTTGAGCTTTCGCCGTGTCAAGGCCACTCTGCGCCCATCAGCCGTCATTGCTCCGCGAGCTCCCCAAACCCATCAATAACGTGCTATGAAAATAAAATACATTCATGATTCAATGAAATTAGCTGAAATAGTTATCAGCTATCACGCTATTTTGTTTTGAACGTTTTATTTTATTAAGAACTACTAACTGTTGCTAGCGATATTGTGTGCATGGATGTAGGTTTTATTAAAACCTTGTGAGAAATTTTAATTTTTCGTTATGAAAAGGATTGGAGGCGGTATTCAGGCGGCCACACTCTTGCTTTTTATAAATTACTAGCTGATGCCCGCGACTTCGTCCGCGTGGATTTAGTTTTTAAAATCCCGCGGGAACTTTTTGATTTTCCGGGATAAAAAGTAGCCTATGTAACTCTCAACTACAACTACTTTACTTCTCAACTATACCCATGCAAAAAAATTATGTCGATCCGTAGCTCTGTTGCAGCGTTATTGAAGGAGAAACCAACAAACAAACACACTTTTGCATTTATAATATTAGTAAGGATTATAGTAAAAAAAATTAGCGATCAGTGAGGTGACAAAAATCTAAAAGGTAAACGTTTTATTCATTAATTATTCATCTACAAGGTGTTAGTTAATGTCCCTATCCTACCGAAACCCATAAGTTGGGGTCGGTGTATAGATACATGAAAAAATATCATGAGAGGTGTAGCTCATATCCTGGCCAAGTTATGAGGACTTCAAAAATTCACCATAAATGTATCGGTGGCAGCCCTTTAAAACAGCTGATTCAATGGCGATGAACTGCCAACGATAAAAATATGAATGAAAAATCTTAAAAGTACTTCTATTCTACTACTGCGCTGGTATCCTAGTCTCGGCCTACAACGTACTACTTGCTATGCTATAACGTTGCGATAAAATATTCCAGATGCGATACCTAATCATTAATCGGCATGCAATTAAACCTGTAACCTGTAGTATTGTTCAGTAGAGTGAAAACCGATTAGAAATCTCGTATTTTTGCAAGAATATTCCCGACTACTTTCGGACTCCATAAGTTAAAGTCCGTACCTACGTAATCCATAAAGTGACTGCCGCCTCTTTATTTGCAGGTAATTAATATCTCGCGTTGTGGTTTTGATTAACAATGACTGTATGTGAATGAACGAATGAATGTGTGTGAAATTTTTAATAATAAATCAATTGCAAGACGATACAATAATTATTATTATCGCTTGCAGTACAGTGCAAGCATAGTACTAGCATTAGAAGTTGAAAGCGAGCGGTATTTGGCGTAGTGATTTGCACCGGAGAAGTGATTTTTCACCGGAGAATCACCGGTGAGTCTCCGGTGAAAGTAATCGGTGTTTAACCGATTATTATTGAATCATAACTCAGTAATTTTATTATTTAAATAAAAAGAAGTTTGTTGATCAACATTGTTAATTATTTAATAACATTTATTCAAATACAATTACTTTATCATTATTTCCTACCTCCTTAAATAATAATTATCATAATAAAGTAAAATATTTTTTTCTTAATATTTTTTTTTATTTAAAACCTTTACAATACATCTAATATCATTTTGAGTTCACACAATATCGATGCGCTTAAAATTCCATTGCATTGTACTAGAACATTAACAGTTAAAAACATTTTAATTGATGCTAAATCTGTATTCGAATTCACCGGAGATCTCCGGTGAATCTCCGGAGAATGGCAAATCACCGGTGATTTTCACCGGTGCTCGCCGCAGGTGCCGCTCTAGCTAGCGGCGGGCGGCGTCTCTGGCGGCTTTTCTTTGGCGGCGCCGCGGCGCCGCCAAACACGTACCGGCGCGCCGGTACGTGTTTTCGAAACACCGCCCGCCGGTAAGGGCGAGCACACATTGGGGTGCGAAGTCGCAGCATTGTAAAAATCATAGACGTCGCACAACGCACCGTGGAAATGTCTGCTGTGCACCGTAAAAACCTGTACCATTCTATTGGTATCCACACTTCCCAGCGTGTGCATGTCAAGATGATTAATTACGATAACGATTATCTGATTTTCTTGAATCAGGAACGTCCTGTCCTTTGGGAGAAACCAATGGAAGAATACAAAGATAAATTTCTACTAAAGTACTTAGTGTGGTCCATGTCTCATTAGAAACTAAACTAATGGACAGAGTTTTCTCGTACGATGTCCTATGCGATGAAATTTTTCGTTGCGTAAACGCAACCGCAAGTGGGTGAATATTCAAAGTAATGAAAATTACGTATTTCAGTGAATAAAAAATTGAAACTTAAGTTTAGACTCCATTTAATATACGTTTATCATGCACACCTACATACTTTATCGTGCACATGGTGTGTTTATTGAAATTTCTATGTAAATCACTCAGATTTTTAGTGAAAATAACATTAAAATTCATTACCGGCACCTGTTTTATTACTAGATATTTTATATTTAATAATATTTAGTAAACCTAGCACAAAAATAATGTTAATTTGGCTACTGTGCCGAATAATTAAATAATTTTTTATTACTTCTTCATAATTTAAAATTAATTTTACAAAGAAATATATGGTCAAATATGTTTTTAAAGTTTTGTTACGATGCAAAGTTCATTACCGGAACCCTCCGGAATCATCACGGGAAACATGTTTTTTCGTGACAAAATCTTGCCGCTACATAGTGAGCTCTCGGCGTCCCGCACCTCAGACCTCAGTCGACCGGAAAACGTAGCAGAAGGAAGACGTACGCACGAACTCGCGCAAAAAATTACAACTGAAAGTGTATTATAATGTTTTGTCACAGTTTATGTTTCATTACCAGTCCGCTTATATTTTGATAAATATTTAAAATTGGAATTTTATTGCGATAACAATACATCAAGTTCTCGTCTAGTTTAATTTTTAAATGATTAGATAGCATATACTGCTTATAGAAAAATTAATAATAAATTAAAAGTGCATATTTGTCATTACCGTGTCCTTCATTACCGTCGTTTACCGTAACCTTTTGAAGTTCATTTCATGATTTTTACTGAAACTACATTATATACAGGAATACTTTCGAAGGGAGATGATTCTACAATTTGGTAGTACATGGAAAAAAAGATCTGGAGCACCTGATGGTCGAAGTGCTCCAGGCACCCAGGTGGTGGGGGTGAAATTGCGTTCGGTGGCGTGCGGTGCGGTTGTAGAAGTTAGAGGGCTCCCCGTTATATAGCCGATAGAGCACACAAAGCGAGCTTACATCTGCGGTGTTCCAAGCTTTCCAGCGAGTAGGTTAATTTGGGATTGTCCACAAGCCGAAGTGCCCTCTTTTGAATCCCAATGCTGTTGGTAGGAGTAAGGGAAGTGTTCTGAAAGAGAAGAGGCGTGGTAAAAGGGGCCTTTTTTGCGGTAAACGCACAAACTTGTGTTTTTGAAGGGTTAAATTGAACAAGATTTTGTGAACCCCATACGGACACTTTCTAGAGAGAAGTCTTAATGTCCGACACAAGTTTGGCTCTATTCTCCTCCAGCACTGCGCGAGAGAACTGTGCATGGCCTTTGTAAAGGGCATCAGAAGTACTGTCATCCGCATAACAATATAAGCTGCTGTTATGCAACATATCATTGATATGCAGAATGAACAAAGTAGGCGATAGCACTGAGCCCTGTGGAATGCCAGCATTGATGGGCTTAAGTTGAGAGCAAAAACCGTCGACAGCGACCTTGATGCTGCGCCCATGAAGAAAGCTAGCGACCCAATGGCACAGCTTCGCAGGAAGTCCGTAAGATAGCAGCTTCGATAGCCAAGCCCTATGCCAAACCCGATCAAAGGCTTTAGCGATGTCGAGGCTGACCGCTAGGGCTTCCCCCTTACTGTCAATATATCCCCAATGTACCCCGTATATCACGCAAGGAGTTTTGACACCGCGGGATGGTCAGCGGTGTTTTCCCACCATCATCAAGCGTAGAGTTGGCAGCAAAGAGAGTGCCCAGAATTTCGGCTTTCTCTTTGGCAGTGTAGGCCAGTGTATCATCCGGTTTGCTTAAAGGTGGAAACGAGGAACAACAGAAGTTGCCTTACATGTCTTTCAACAGAAATCAGAAAGCACGGGAACCAGAAGGCAGTGAGACTAGTCTCTGCCCAATTCTGTCGATGTGCTCAAATTTTGCCCTGGCAATGGCATTTTTGTAGGCTCTGGACGCAATGTTAAAGATTTTCTTAACATTTGCAGCATTGGGATCATTGGTGCAATGTGCAGAGAGCCAGGACTGGTAGGAGTTTTGTTTAAGTATAGCAGCCTTATTACAGATCCCGTTGAACCATTTCTGCGCGCGCTTCCCAAAAGGTATGAGGGAGTTTGGAATATAGCAGTCCATACCTTGGAGTATGGCATCAGCAACTGCTTCAGCACAGGTGTTAAGGTCGTTTGTTGAAAAACAAAGCTGTGCCCACGGATATGAGGCTACCGGTATTACGCGTGCGAACAGAGGATGGAAGTGGCACGGAAGTCTGTACTAGGCAGGGGTTAAATGTTCCTGGGGGAGCATCGACTGTTACCTGGTAGCCGGTAGGGTGAGTGGTAAGGAAGAGGTCCAATATAGAGGGAGTCTATTAAGTTATGGAAGAACTGCTTGATATTTTGTTATTTGAAACGATCTTATTCCGAGCAGTGACGGGCCCAACAAGGTTCTCGGTCGACGAGTGAATTACCAATTCCCTGTGCACGGCTGGGCACTTGCTTTTATTCGTACAAGTTTATTCAAATAGAGAATTCATAAGAAATTCTGCCAAAAGTATACATAAAAATTCATTACCGTATACAGGGTTCATTACCGTAGCTTGACATAAATTTCTAGTGGCAATAACTCTTTGAATATTTGAAATATATACGTGCCTTTCACTTGTGTATTTAATGAAATAGCACCAAACATTATAATACTATCAAAAATTAAAAAAAATGAAATTATGCTTGTTCCTAAAAAAATGCGCAAATATCGTCCAAATTGAATATTCACCCAAGTCTTGTTTGTAGCCTCGCCTTTACTCGCACGGCGCGTCAAAGTAATATTGGTGTATCGTAAAATTACGTGGAATACTAGGGCACCATGAAAATAAGGAGACTTAGAAAATAATATTTTTTGATAGTGTTTGTCTTTAGAAATTTTGCCTTTACCTCGGGAAAATCAACACAAAATACTTGTATTATGCAAGATTTTTGCTTAACTATTTTTAAAGGAATTGGTGATAATTGCGAGTGCATTTAATAATTTTGGAATCTAACATCTCTCTAATCTACTATCTCTTCTTGAGATGAAAATGTGGCTTTTCAAATGTAACACTTTTGTTAATAAGTATTTTTAAATTGCTACCTAAAACAGTATTCAGTTTTTCATTTTACAAGTTATTTGCCAAAAGAAAGTCAAAATATTGTTTTAGGACTAGGGATTCGATGACCTCCCTGGCGCAGTGGTGATCGCTGTAGTCTTATAACTGGGAGGTCTCGGGTTCGATTCCCGGCGGGGGCAATTTAGGAATTTATAATTTTTAAATTGTCTCTGGTCTGGTCTGGAAGCTTTGGCCGTGGCTAGTTACCACCCTACTGTCAAAGACGTGCCGCCAAGCGATTTAGCGTTCCGGCACGATGGCGTGTAGAAATCGATTAGGGGTATGGGTTGAATTTACACTGCTAAACCCCTTCCAAGTTAGCCCGCTACCATCTTAGACTGCATCGTCACTTACCATCAGGTGAGATCGCAGTCAAGGGCTATCTTGTCATTGAATAAAAAAAAGGGATTTTTTTTAAGAAAAACGGGTAAAATCAAAATCATGACTGGCAACACTCGTCTTGCGGCTTTAATTTTTTGGGATTACAATTTACAACGCAGTTGCACGTGAACGGTTGCGGTATAATCAACTATCGATTGCGTCTCTGTTAAGTGAACTGTGGAATGGAGTATTTATGACATAATCATGTGTGTGAGTTTGTGAGTGTTCGGTTGCAAATCTGCTGCGGTCTGAGTTCGAATCCTGCGTAGTCGGTCATAACATTTTTAGAGTTGAGTTTCTGCCAAGAAACCCCCAGTACCGGCCTAGAGTTAGGAAACTAGGGGCGGCTCTGTTTGAGCTTCTTGAGTCTAAACTAAATCAATCTGGAAGGGAGACCTGTGCCACTCGCAAGTTATTTAGAGATGAGCCTAATTAGACCCTCCAATCCAAGTACATCCATACCTCCAAGCTGCTGCAGCTGCGGTTGGTGGGCTTTAATTAATCTTAAAATTTATCATTGATAACATGTTCTCCGAGGAACGGGAGTGACACAACGCCAACTTTGTAATTTAACTCCAGGCCGATACTGATAATTTCTTGTCAGAAACCCAATAAGGCAAGGCGTGTGTAATTTTGAACCGACCCGGGATTCGAACCTAGACCTCGTTATCCGGTCATCACCACTACTGACGTAGTGTACGTAGTAACGAGGCAAAGTGGTCGACTTGTCAGTCGTCAGCAAAGGTCGTCAGTGATTTCGCGCTTACCTACCTATTCCGAAAAGGCATCACGTGACATCAAGTGCGCGGCACTCGGTAAGAATTTACGACTCTTTCTAAACATCGAACTTGTTTGGTACTAGGGAATCAGGAATTGAAAGGGATTTATGTGGCGTGTTGTTATTATGTCTAGTTAGGGTTTCCAAAATGTTTTTTTCTTAATTAATTAATTATTTTTGTATGAAAGTTTTTGATAATTAATTTTTACTTTTTACCACCGCCATTGTGTTTATAGGGTCAAAGTGCATGGGTGGTTGCTGGTAAGTTATACACATTAACAAACACCTTGTATATGAACAATGCTAATTAATAAACTCTTTGACTTAAAAATAAAGGAAACCTTTAAGGAGAGGTCTCGAGGAACCCACGCGAGGGTTCATCATTAAAAACAAATACGACGCCTAGAGCATACGACATGCATACGCTGGTCGAACGTAGAGTAACGTTAAATAAAGAGTAAAATACTTACTTAAATCCTTAATTAAGTTTTATTTAATTTATTACAAAGTGAGTAAAACAATAAACAAAAACAGAAAAAAAAATGAAACTAGTTCACAGCTGAAAGTAACTAAAAATACTAGCTTCCATCTGTATTCAAACGAGTGAAAAGCAAGTGCAAATAAACCTTGTTTCGGTTAAAAATAATATGCCGCCAGTTCAACAACTTTTGCAAACCAAAATGCAGGCAGAGTTACGCAATCATTCAACACAGAGGGGCCTAACATATCTAAAAGGCCAGATACACGTCAGGTGGAGTAAAACTTTAAAGTCATTTAGGCAGGTCACCCGCAGCGAGGTTTTGCAGCGATTCAGTAGCGATACAATCGCAAACAGACCGCGATACAGTCGCAATATTATCACAAGTCGTTTACCTTAGCCTTTTAATTAGTACAATATTTAAATACTTAGTTAATGTATCAAACAATTCACGTAATAGTCGCCTCTACGGCGTAGGCCTTCCCCAAATCCAACTCTTTCTATCACGGGCTTGTTCCATCCATCCTGTAGGGTATCACGAGAAAACTTTGTCTACACGTTTACTAGTAATCTCTATGTGAATCTCCATAGAAAATCACGAGTAAATGTGCAGACAACATTTTCTTGTGGCGCACATGTTAGCCCCACTGGTCCACATCTTTCTGAATAAATGTCTCGCCACCTCTTTCTCTGTCGGCCTCCTGTCATACAACTGGATAAAATTCGCAAGAAGCGCAAACAATTAATGCTAAAAATGTGAGCAATTTAAGAAGCAAGCTACATAGGATGCGTCGAAGAAATCTAATTCTAACGTTATATTTGTTCATAGGCATCTCACGCTGTTGATGAGACTTGAATTTTCAGTACTGAAAATGCGTATCTCGCAGGTATATCTTTCGGCCTTGTGAGCTTTCCCATTAAATCGTTTAAAGTTCCTGTGATAGTTGAGTTTTAACAAAATATCTAGTACGCTAGATAGGTAGTTAACCAAAAAAATTTTAACCCGACCCGACATCGACTGAATATGATTGATAAATGGAACTCGAATGTTTGCTATACAAAGATTTTATCAATCTCCCACGTTCATATTTTATATTCCATTCGCATGAAATATAGATCTGTGATGTGAAATACTGTGAATATAGACTATAGGTAAACAAAAATAGGATAGGATAGGTAAACAAAAATATCCATTTCTATACCTACACAAAGTTTACTGAAGGAATAATGTCATTTTTAACCTAAATAAAATCGAAGTTCTATTTGCGATTTAAATATTCTGCTTGTTTGCATATATGATATAGGTAACCAACAATTTTTTTTCGATATCGTTATTTCTTATTGTCCGGATTACCTTATCTGCGAAACGTCTGAAACAATTTTGCAAAACTCTCATAAGCAGATAGAAAACTATGCAAAGAGTAATCTAGGCTTCATTTTATCCTAATAATATTATATAAATATGTAAAATACAAAGATTTTGAGCATTACATATATTACCTTGGCCAAAAGTCAAGGGCCATAGATCAATAAATTCGGTATGTTCGGTATTCCAAGCCTTACTTAGCTTAATTGGCAAAGCCTCATAACTTTTAGCAGTGATTGCGATACTTTAGGCGCCGAATTCCTTCAGAAGGGTGATTACTAATTCCAAATACCTACTACTTTGTCGTTTCAACCAATAGACGTTAGAATAGTAGTAGTAGTAGAAGTTTTAATAACTGTCATTAAAAACTTTTGTTGGTAGGTCGCATTCTTGTAAAAGTCTATTGATTCCCGCGACTTCGTTCGCGTGGATTAAGGTTTTTATTCCCGCGGGAACTCTCTGATTTCCCGGGTCAAAAAGTAGCCTATGTGTTATTCCAGACTATAATCTATCCCAAAATATAATCCTATAGCCAAATCGGTTCAGTCGTTGCGACTTGATTGATTAACAACATCCAAACTTTCGCATTTATAATATTAATAGGATAGGAATAGGATTTAGCTCTCCTATCCCTACTAATAATATTATGAATGCGAAAGTGTGTTTGTTTGTTGGTATGGCCTTCAATAACACAGAACAGTAAAAATAATTGTGCCTCACTCGTAAACTAGAGTAAGTCATTTCAAAAGCTGCACTGGCCTGCAACTTGCAGTAAAAGTTACACAACCAAGTGGTTTAAAATGCTCTATTTACAGTTCCCTTGGATTAGTAGAGTAGTGTAAAAGATTAAAGTACCTAAGCTGCAATAAGTTATAAAAACTGCTCAAACTTTGTTACTTCACAGTTTATTTAGAAGAAAACATATTATTTAAGTTGCACTGGCTGACTGGTTAGTTAATTACAGGATTTTATTCCATTTTTAAAATAACATCGCAACAAAATAAAATATTTTTTAAAAACCTTTCCAACGATACCCCACGCAATGCGATAGATGAGTAAAAAATATATAATTTCCCCCTTTATGTGTAGGGGAAGTACCCAAAATAATAGTTTTTTTTTTTTTCAACATTTTATTGTACAACTTTTTTGACGTAATTAATATGACGTATAACCTTGCCAAAATACAGCCCTTTAATACCAATAGTCTTTAGGCTATGCTGCGGACAAACAGAGAACAAGACGGACTTGACGAACCAATAAGGGTTCCTTGTAGTTTTACTACGGAACCCTAAAAACACAATGTACTCCGTACGCATATTGTGACGGTCAACTACGGAACCCTGGCCAGACTTACAGTCCATTTGTTTAAAAGCATAACAGTATCATGTTTTGCATTGAAAAAATTATATCGTCACAGGCCCGGTACGGTTGAATTCCAGTTAATTTTTCATTCAGTCTTTTAAATGAATAATATGAAAATGCAGCTTTGCATCATCGTTAATGGAAACTGCTTTTTCCGTTCAGCTAAACGTTTTTGCTTTTTGTCTCTTTTGCTGTCGATACTTTTTTGCTGTAGCAACGAGAAAGGCAACGAGGGATTATATAATATCAATTCAAAGAATCGTTTTCCTGCTTGCCTATACCGGGATTAAAAGGTGGTTAACAGGCTATATATATCGCATATCGTAAACCGCAATTGATCTGTATGCTTAGTCTAAGTTTTAAATCGATTGATCGTATAAGAATTCGATGACTTTAGCGTTAAAGTAAAATAAACCATAACAGGATTGTATTAGAGCCCAATTTCGCGTATGCAATCTTATACGTTTACGTATACGGATACGCTCCAAATTAAAATCGGTTGTACTGAATTTGTGACTTTAATTCTTTACCCATAAGGTTTATTTTACTTTGACGCTGACGTCATTTAACACGAACACGATCAATCGAATAAAATCTTATACTAACCCTACTGATTGGCTAATAATACTCTTAATTTGATCTGACTCCAATAAATTTAGGGTTCATTGGCTAACTCGAACGAGAGGGCTTATTTGTTTTATTGTTTCTAAATGTGGACGTATTTCTTGTACGTAATACATAGTTATAAACTTACGTTGTAAAAATCATGGCTTTTAGTTAACCAACATAAAAATATTAACAAAATGAAGCAATAGTGAAAGAATAGTACAATATTACTTAGTAATTTTCATGTCAATCAAGTAGAATATTGATTACATACTACTAGGAGTACTTGGAAAATACTACTATAATTAATTATTTATTTATTTGTACATATACACTCTTCCAACAAACAGTAGTAGTAATAATTAATCAACCTGGAAACGATTATTTGGATACAATCTGATGCCTATAGATAAGTAAAAAATCTATATATTTTTTGTTTTTCGTTGTCCTCATATATGTCTATCTTTACCTCCAAATATCTCGGTAACGTGACACTTTGGGGTACCATATTTACTTGACATTTTTTGTTTGTCTATGTGTCTTCTACCCATATATATACCACTTTGATCGTGCGCCGCAATTTCAAAAAAAAAAAACAAAATGGCGGGTGGGTCGCTATGCCAGATCGGTTCAATCCTCATTGTCGATGTTTGTAAAGTGGCC
The DNA here is from genome assembly GCA_038048805.1 of Hipparchia sbordonii. NCBI lineage: Eukaryota > Metazoa > Arthropoda > Insecta > Lepidoptera > Nymphalidae > Hipparchia > Hipparchia sbordonii. The sequence continues at coordinate 11,772,377 of CM076106.1, forward strand.
TATAGGTACATTGCAAGTTGCAACATATTCGAAATATAACAATTTTTTGCAATAGACTCGGCTATATTGCAAAAATTCTCTCAGTGTAGAATTTTTTCCCATTTTATATTTTCAGTGTAAATCCCCAATTTACAATATCGAGTCCAGATATCACGTAATCTCTTGTGGTATTGTTTCGATATTTGGTAGGATGAGGCGAATCGTCATTTCGTTTATTTCCGGTCAGACCACTGCCGGACCGAAATATCTCCTACTATTGAGTGCTAAGACCTACATTCTGTAGGTAGGTCAAATAACTTAAAAGCATCTACGTCATCACTGCGACTACGAAATTGAAAACAATTTTAGCAGATGCTTTTAGAATACATATGCTAGATATTAAAACCATTCTATATTCTGCTTTTAACCTAACATTTTAATTAACACTGGCAAACTACATAAGCTCATTAAACCTGTCTCTAAGTACCCAATTGTAAGCAGAATATAATTAAGTTCTTCAGTCACACATAAAAGTCTACCCCGCCTACTGATATATTATTCACGCATCAGAAGGTTTTCATAATTTATCAAACTTATTAAAAAGCTTAGGCGGCGTTAACATCATACCATAATATATCTGAGCACCTTTTTGCTATTTAATTCCCTGAAGGACTAATTAACTTACTAATTAAGGGACTACTTATCATACTTATATCTTCTGGACCGAGAATACTTACTCCATTATAATATAAACTCTATTTACTTAACAATCTCAATTACAAAGAAGACTAGCCAACTACACAGGAGATAGAGTCGACAAATGTGTGCGTAAACTAAGGCTCCCTATTGCCTCACTCTCATAATCCTATGGAATGACAATGCCACATGAAGATAGAGAGGTCATGCACAGTGACGTTACGTGCTTTCCAAGGCACAGGGGAGTAGCCTCGTCAACTTCCCAACTGTTTACTGAGAATTTCCTGACAGGAAAACTCGATTTAACTTTTCATTCCAACCGCGACCATCCGTAGCTAAGGTACTAGACCAGATGGAGCAGTTTATAAACGTGACTTCGCCAGTTCGGTTGTTTAAAAATCCCGCGGCAGCCCTGCGTATGTATTTTCCAGTATAAATTAAAAAGGCTAACTACTGTCCAGGCACTCAATTATATCCATCCAAAAAATCACATCTTACCGTATCTATTACGATGTGATTGAAGGACAAACTAACTAACAAATACACTTACACGTTTACAATAGATATTGGAAGGAATGATAATGTATTATGTTCTCGAGACACAAACTTGCCAATCTAACTAAAGAAACATGGCAAGAGAGACTCACAAATCACAACTACATCGACATCTCAAAGTAAACTAAACTACAAGTAGATACTTTGTGTTTCACTTTGCAAATATGGTAACATTCAATAATTTATGTGTTCGAGTATTTTGTACCTAATGCAAATATTGTAGTTTATCTGATAGTAAACATGGAAGCCATGACATGGGATGGGTCGTTGCAGTTTATTAACCACACCTAACACATGCTTTATTTAAAAGAAGACCATAACTTAACCACTATCACCGCTTATCAAAAATAATTAGATACCTACTTAGTAACTTGAAATGTTCTTTGATAACCAAAATAATAAATAAAAATAAAAGCTAACAAGTGCTAACAAGCATGAAAGAAGAAGAAACTATATCTAATCCAACTACGGAAAATTGGATGTAACATCCTTACTTACTTTCGACTGGTAAAATCATATCAAAATTGCCATATTCGGCATAACAAAAGGTAATTAGGCCGAGTTCAAAGCACGATTGTGTAACATAAAATGTTCTTTGATAACAAAAAAAAGAAATTAAAAATAAAAGCTAATAAAAAAACCAACGTGAACGCGCCCCAAGGTACCCATGTTCGCTCCACAGATCAAAAGCAGTCAAAAGTAGCCAAAGAGGCTCGCCTTGCGTCTGACAGTTTTCAATTCAAACACACGCCTCTTTTCCCAGACAGGTTTTCCGCGTTTTCTTTTAAGAAAATAAACGGGAAATGGCTCACACACACACTAACTAGAAGAGACTAGATGTATGTTTAAAAAGCACTCTGTAAAAGTTTACTTCATTAAAAAACTTTGTCTATTCTTTTCTAAACGTCGTAAGAGCTGGCAGCTACCTTGCCCAAAGAATTAGTTTAGACCTTGCAGCACCTTGGGCACTATGTTGTGCTACGATAACATCGATGAGATGTTATTATATTTATATTTAGAAGTAACTTTGTTTTTGTATGGTTGGAGGCTTTGGCCGTAGCTGGCTACCGCCCTACCTACTTTAAACTGCAACTGCGTTTTATGAATTAGATAAATTTTCAATTTCAGCCGTTAATTAGTAAACAGCTATACTATCTGAAATCGGTGACATAAATCGTCACCCAGTTGAATGGCAACTCCATTGGCAAGTAGGAAGTGGCCATCCAATTGCAGTTTGGCATTTGATTGCTTTCTGATTGCCTCTGATTGCTCCGACATTCGCCCGATGACTGTCCTATTAATACGATGATACACAAAAGGAAACTAGAAAACTAGAAATTGAAATGGGACCACTATACGCTCCAGTGATCTATGCAACTTTACTGTAGTTAGGTATTACTCGACTGCCGAAGGCGGCTAATATATTTCATGTGTATTATATCATAGTACCAATTTTACACGTGGTCAAAATGTTTTTTCACCGCGCTAGACTTGACTTAGGTAGGTAAGATTTTAATACGTTTTTGTTTTAATAATAATTATTATTAATATGGGCTACATTTTATCCCAAAGAATTAGAGTTCGCGCGGGTATCAAAAAGCCTCAATCCACGCGGACGAAGTCACGGGCATCATCTAGTTGTATAATATACTTTTTTAACCCCCGATGCAAAAAGAGGGGTGTTATAAGTATAACGTGTCTGTATATCTGTGTCTGTAGTATCGTAGCTCCCAAACGGATGAACCGATTTTCGTTTAGTTTTTTTGTGTCATAGATAATTTTATCCCGAGTGTTCTTAGCCATGTTTCATGAAAATCTGTTCAGCCGTTTGAAAATTATTTGTCGGGGGTGTTTTCAATTTTCAATTGTTACTTGTTTGAGAAAAAGATTTAATAGAATTCTTAACTTATTGTAGGTCTAGTATAAAATTGGCTGTGGAGTTTATATTTCTAATTGTTTCCAGGGGCCATCCCAATGGTGACGGCGACCGTGTACTGCGCGCCCGCGCCGCTGCGGTACGCCACGCTCGCCGTCTACTGCCTCGGCAGCCTGCTGGGCCTCTACAAAGTAATTATATTTTTATAGAAGTACTCACGGAGCGGTTTTCACCCGCACCCGCAAGGTTGCGGGCCCGTGGCCTCCGTAGAATGCAGATATGTATGGAAACAATCCTTATTTCGCTCACAAACATAAACAAGTTGAGCGATTATCGAACAACTAAATTCCTTACTTTCACAATTTAGTTGACCAGCTTTGTGTGCTTAATCAGAAGGGAATTTTGATTCTGATACGATTGGTGTCCAATTATATAATTGGAGGATTTAGTTGGATGTGCAAGCTACCATAAGTCACTATGCCCATTAGTATATGCTGCGATTTAGTTGCCCAACTTGAAATTGTAAGTCAGAAGTCGCCATTCGACTCTACTTGTAAGGACTCTATATATATATTTATTACACTAATCTTATTTCAGTTTCATTACTTAACATCCAACTAACACAGATTGAGTTTGTGCTAATGTAATTTAATACAATTATTCAATTTGTCTAATTTGGTGAATTTTCCTAAAGCTTAGCTAAAGATTAAGGTTGGTGTTGCTCAGTTTATTGTTTTAGTAATCCAATGTTACATACATTGAATTACTAAAACGTTGTATGTATGTATGTTGATCCAAGTTGACAACTTAATGGATAAAATGGTCCTAACTTTATTAATTATTTATTACTCGCACCAAACGTTTTCGTTCAACGCTTCTGAAATGAACCACTGCGCTAATTTGAAAAAATTCAAACACTCAAATGAATCTTCCCTAAATGCCATTTTATGGTTCCACCTAATAATAAGGAAGGCTCCGATCACGCAATGACACATAAAAATAAAGACGATTTGCTTCATCAAAAACAACTGATTTGACAATACCAGATAACCCAAATCATTACGATTAATGAATAGAAGTCATAAGAGTCAAATATATTAGCTTAGTTAGAGCTTTCTGACTTATTTATTTGAGAAGGCTATTTGCAAGGCGACTGTTCGCAATCAAAAGCTCATGATACTGCAGTCGTAGCACTCCGTAGCACTGGCAGCTACGCTACGTACAATGTACATGTTGACGAAAAAAGGGCGAGAGCGGACAGCGGGTGGTTAATAGCTATTTTAATTTTTTCATACACTCACTTTATAAATGCGGTTTGGTGATGCGAGCGCCTGATAAGTCTATTCAAGCATGCAGAAGAAGGCTACCTCTCTTTTAAAATCCAAATGCTCCAACATTTCGAGCACTCTCTTTCAATAAATGTGCTTCTAAGTTACACGAGTACTTCCAATGTTTATGATGAGATACTGATATAATATGCTTGACTTTGCAGTAAGCATACCAAGAATATTATAAATTAATTAATTCATTAATATCTATAGAAGCTAGTTGAACGTGAATACATTAATTTGTCTTGGTGTGTTTCTTTGGAATCTGTTGTGACAATCGACCAATCTAAGCGCGCCTCGAGTCAACGCGCCAGAGCATCACGACTAATTAGCGCGAATGTCTGTGCGAATATATAATACTAGCTTTTTCCCGCAGCTTCGCTCACGTAACGTTGGATTTTTCGAACCCCTATATAGCCTTTGGGGTTAAATTGTCTGAGTTGATAGATCTGTCAGTGAGTCAGTCACCTTTTCGTTTTATATCTTCAGAAAAATAGAGGACTTCCATCACTGTTGTTGTCACTTGTCACCTACATGTTGAGTGGGCTGGTTGCACCACGAACTGGAGCGTGTAGAAAAGGCGCTTGGCTTGGTTTGCCGATGACTTTACCATAATACCACAATACGGTAGATGCTGTTACCATCGCGCCCGCGAGTTAACGTGAACAATCCCTATACGTCTCTTTATTACACTAATCTAATTTTAGCTCCACCTCTGGGATTAATCGACGCCTCGATGGCTGATTCCAAGAAACTTAATTACATTAACTGTCTGTATGTACCTATGTTTTATAATCTTTTTTTGAACTGTAATTTGTTTGGTATTTTTATGGAAGTCTACAATAATATCATTTGTTGCAGGCGATGCGAGCGTGGTCGCCGTGGGAGCGCCGCCTTTGCTTCGCCGCGCCATTCTGCATGCGGCTGTTGCTGGCCGGCGCTAGGGCGGCGCGACTGGGCGGCGGCGACCCGCATGCTATCCTACACGTGTTCTTACAAGTGAGACCTGCATAACTCAGGCTTATATGACATTCCCTGAGAGCTCTGTCTCTTCGTGCGGTTTTTTACATGCTATTGCTGACCGGCGCTCGACGGCGCAACTATGTAGTCGCGAACAACGTGCTATTTTACAATTATTCTTAAAAGTAAGGCCTGCGTAACTTAGACTTGTGTGACCGCGCTCTCAGAACAGAGCTCTCAGGGCTTTTGCCCAGCTCTGCTTCATCCTACCTTTTTAGATGCAGCTGATGCGACTCAGCTGGATGGCCACGACCCGCATGCTAAAACTATGTACGTTTTAGCATGCGGGTCGTGGCCATGGCCGTGGTTGTGGTCGTGGATACACGTCTTCTTACAAATGAGACCTAAGTTATGCCTTGAGTGACATTTTGATCTGAAAGCCCCGTCTATGCTTTCGTCGCGCCTTTTTGAATTCGGCTGTTCTTGGTCAACGCAAAAAATTATTTGCTTAATTCCTTACGATTTCAAGTCAATAATATGAACCCCTCCTCCTTCTCCTTTGCGACCTCCCTGACGCAGTAGTGAGCGTTGGGATCTTATAACTGGAAGGTGTCGGATTCGTTTCTCGGCAGGATCAACTTGGGAATTTATAATTTCTGAGTTGTCTCTTGTCTGGTCTAGTGGTAGGCTTTGGCCTTGCTTTGGCCGTGGCTAGTTACCATCCCACGGTCAAAGATGTGCCTTATTTGACGTGCGTTCTTTTTTATTCGGTGATTATCTTGCTTCGATCACAGAAGAAATTCTGTGATCGAAGTTATCTTGTCATCGAATAAAAAAAGAGAACCCATTCTATTTATTATCTCTTCCAGTTTCGGAGATAAAATTCAAGGATATTGAGTTAATAAAGATTTTCTTATTAGCCCATGTATCATATGGATAAATAATCTTACCTACACTAAAATAACTTCCCCTATCGCCGCCAATAGAAATCGTAACCAAGCACCGTGAAGTAAATACGTGGGGCGCCAACTGCTTTACGGGCCAACGCAATAAATTCCAGAAGTGCTCTGGATCCCTGCCAGTCATTTTAGCTCGAAACCTAACGATAGTTCGTCGAACTTGGTACTGAAAACTTACATAACGTTACATTTCCCTTGATTGGAGAAGTAACCTACTTCTATGAAGCCATGTAATATCACAAATACTATGACATTGATAAATTAAAATGTTAGCATGTTGCTACATGAATGAACAAATAGTACTATGTACTATGTAATGTATATCTGGAATACATACGAAGAACGAATTTAATATCGATATTAATTTTAATTTTTCGACAGGTCTAAAACGTGTGCTAACCTTTTTTCAATTTTCCCATAAATAAGATTATCTATTATATTTATGTTTAATGAAGCACTTTAAGTCAATTTAATTTAGAGATGAGTTTTAATTTTAGGAGTAGTAATTTTCTTATTTGAATTTATCTTTCGTTCAATAATTTTATTAAAAATATATTTTGTTTAAAGATTGAGTTCAATCCAATTAACGTCCCTAATTTTCGTAATAAATATAAAATTACAGCTGATAGTATTTGACCCTTAAAGATATTAAGTAATACTCCCCAAGTCTATAGTTTTCCCCGACCGACGGCGCACTACCGTTTTTTTAGTGCTATGTCAAGTAAGCACTTGAGTACGATCTACTTAGTGGTTAAGTGGTGATGCTATCAAGATGAAAACGGCTTAGTCTGGAAGTGTATGGCAGTTTAATATACCCACACTTTGCCTCGTTTTCTAAGCGACATCGTAACGACACTGTATGGCTTTTTGCGTGTATTTTTCTAAATTTTTTCTAACAATGTTAAATGTTCCCTCTCTCTGTCTGTAAATGTTGTCTCTACCCTTCGAATATCTCACGCCTCTTACGCTAACAAAAAATAGAACAATATTGATTAACGCATAGAAAGCTATAAGATTTATAACACAACATAAAAGATAATGTAACTACTTAGTACATCGCATCTCCTACCTTCGGCGTAAAGGCGGCTCTCCACCAAGAAAAGTTGCCAACTTTTGTCACCAACACGTGTTGGCAACACGAAAATTTTCTTTGGTGGAGACCCGGCTTCATGCGCGCTAACTTCAAATAAGAAAACTAGACGTTTATGCCTAGTGCTTGTATACCTATTACTGCGAACTGGATAAGTATTTAGAAAAGTACGAGGATTTTGCAAGTTGTAAATCGTAACTTAACTAGGTAACAGTAATTATTAGCATTCGCTCCGGAGAGTGGTACTGGCAAATCTCCAGACAAGGCGTAGACCGTCAGAATATATTAGAGACGAGTGCTTGGCGCCTTGTGTACGACGCTAAGCTTGGGATCCATTTGCTTAAGGACACGGTTTTGGAGATTTGAATGTACCTAGGTGCTAGTAGGATCAATGTTTTTTTTTTTAAATAAGATAAGCAAAAAAGAAAGTTTTTAAATATTATAATAATGAATGACATGCTAAAAAAAATATAAAGCTGCTCATTCTCGTCCAACAGAGCAAGGCAAATAATAAAAAAAGCAAGCCATGTCAGGCATGTCAGGTATAAAAGGTCTCCGATCATCATGTTGGAGGACGAATAGAGGACACACATTAAAAAAAAACAATGATATGGGATAGGCAGCTATCTAACCTTCTTCAAAAAAGTTGCCTTTAAATGCAACTGCGTCATTTGCGAACTAAATTTTAAGAAGTGTGATATTTAGCAACAAAGAGTTTTCGCATTTTATAAGCGCCAGTATCCCAATTGATCCCAATCGCCGGTTTAACCGTCGAAGTGACAGTTTTTACATTGGCAATCTGTCAGAATTGTCAGATTCATTTTTTTGGAGACTATTTAGTCCCTTAATGTGCCCTTAATTAAAATAATTAAAATATTTGGAGCTCGAAAATTATTTAATATTTAGTTTGAATATTGATCGGGAATTATTATTAAAGAGAAATAATAAGATATTAATGAGGAAAAACAAAACGGTTAGGTACCTATGTACAGTCGCGGACAAAAAATGTTTACCACCTTAAGATTCATAATTGCATGCACACATCTGTGTCAGAAGGTCGATATGTGATTTGATTAGCCATAGATCATAGACTTTTTAACATGTAGAGGTGCTTAGACAGTCCTTTAGCGGTCTCTTTAGTAGGTGACTGCTAAATAGGTTAGATGTAGAAAACCTTTTTTGGAACAAAAAATCCTTACTTATGTTATAAAATAATGTTAGTGTTTGTTTGTTCGTTGTTGGTTTGTCCTTCCATCACACAGCTACGGAGCAATAGATCCACATGATTTTTTGCATGGATATCCATCCTCAACTATACAAGGTGTTAGTTAATGTCCCTATCCTACCGAAACCCATAAGTTGGGGTCGGTGTATAGATACATGAAAAAATATCATGAGACGTGTAGCTCATATCCTGGCCAAGTTATGAGGACTTCAAAAATTCACCATAAATGTATAGGTGGCAGCCCTTTAAAACAGCTGATTCAATGGCGATGAACTGCCAATGATAAAACTATGAATGAATGTGTGTAGGCCTACAACGTACTACTTGTTATGCTATAACGTTGCGATAAAATATTCCAGATGCGATACCTAACCATTAATCGGCATGCAATTAAACCTGTAACCTGTAGTATTGTTCAGTAGAGTGAAAACCGATTAGAAATCTTGTATTTTTGCAAGAATATTCCAGACTACTTTCGGACTCCGTAAGTTAAAGTCCGTACCTACGTAGTCCATAAAGTGACTGCCGCCTCTTTCTTTGCAGGTAATTAATATCTCGTTAATTTGTGTTGTGGTTTTGATTAACAATTACTGTATGTGAATGAACGAATGAATGTGTTGATATTTTTAATAATAAATCAATTTCAAAACGATACAATAATTATTATTATCGCTTGCAGTACAGTGCTAGTTTTAGTTCCTTTCCCGATGCCGCGTACGTGGGCGTGGTTTGAATATTAAATACGTCGAAACACCGTAAGGGCGCGCATTCACTGAGGACATTGTAAAAATCATAGACGTCGCGACCACAACGCACCGTGGAAATGTCCTCTGTGCACCATAAAACCTGCGATGCGACGATGTACTAACATTCTAGCGGTATCCACACTTCCCAGCGTGTGCATGTCAAGATGATTAATTACGATATCGATTATCTGATTTCCTTGATTCAGGAACCTCCTGTCCTTTGGGAGAAACCAGTGGAAGAATACAAAGATAAATTTCCAAAAACAAGCGTGGAAGGAAGTATGTAAATGTTTACATCTCAATTTTGAGGAGATGAATATGCAGTAGGTACTTTCTTTTGTGTTTTTTCTTGATGCATCTTAACGCAAGCAGAAGTAGTATTTAGTGCGGTCCATGTCTCACTAGAAAGTAAAATAATGGTAAGAGTTTACTCGTACGATGTCCTATGCGATGAAATTTTTCGTTGCGTAAACGCAACCGCAAATCTTGTGTGTAGCCTCGCCTTTACTCGCGGGGCGGAGTCAAAGAATTCTTGGAAATAGTGTAGGGGACCAAAGTGTTTACGTCTTTAGGAATTTTGCCTTTACCTGGGGAAAAACAACACAAAATACTTGTATTATACAAGATTTTTGCTTAACTATTTTTAAAGGAATTGATGATAATTGCGAGTGCATTTAATAATTTTGGAATCTAACAGTAACTACCAAATGTTAGGTAAATTCTTGAGATAAAAATGTGGCTTTTCAAATGTAACACTTTTGTTAATAAGTATTTTTTAAATTGCTACCTAAAGCAGTATTCAGTTTTTCATTTTACAAGTTATTTGCCAAAAGAAAGTCAAAATCTTTTTTCTTCTTCTTCAAGGACTTCTAGGGAATTTTTTTTGAGGGAAAACGGGTAAAATCAAAAGCATGAGTGGTAACACTCGTTTTGAACTTGTTGTTATGTCTCCAGTTAGGGTTTCCAAAATGTTTTTTTCTTAATTAATTAATTAATTTTGTATGAAAGTTTTTGATAATTAATTTTCACTTTTTACCACCGCCATTGTGTTTATAGGGTCAAAGTGCATGGGTGGTTGCTGGTAAGTTATACACATTAACAAACACCTTGTATAGTTGAGGATTTGGATAGCGACATTTATCCCGGAAAAATAGAAGGTTCCCATGGAAATTTTAGAATCCTAACTTCACGCGGACGAAGTCACGGGCAAAAGCTAGTAATTTTAATAAATAGATAGATATTATCTCACTGTGTTATCTCATATTGACACGAGCACAGGACACGAGTTACCAAAATATGAAAACGGAAGTAATAATCTAATGAAATTTCAAAGAATCTTTATTTCTTAAGTTTATTATTGAGAAACTAAACAATATTAGTATAAATAAATAATCAGCTTAATTAGCTTCCATTCGCTGCTATGACAACACGTAGACTCTCTCGCATAAACGCGACAAGGCGATAAGTCAGTTCATATCATCTGTGATATCATCTCATACCCCAGTGCAATGTGATCTAAGAGTTTGAGGATTTCTTTGATTCTGACAGTCCCAGCTTTGAATCATTAAGCCCCATAAACTTTCAGTTTCAAATCAGCAGATCGAGCGGGCTATTGAATGAGATGACTGCCACAGTGCAGATTGAACGATGGAATAGTAGCTCGGCGCATTATCTTGAACTTAGGTTGTCGGAATTTTGCTGCAGAATATCGATGTAAAATGCTGCAGAAACACCACGCATCACCGTAGCTCATCCACCTCCTTTTGACTGTGGATGCTAGCAGCATCATTATGATTCAATGCACAATATGAACTTCAATATTAGAATTATAATTAAGCTTGCCATTTATTTTGTATATTTAAATTTCAAATAACAAATATAATATTTTTGATAATTAATTGTCACTTTTACAAGGGCAATGATGCTAATGTGTCAAACTTGAATTTAGGAAATGAGTTTTATTACTAATATTTGTATAGAAAAGTCATTAATACTTTTTTTTGGTAAAACGATGCACGAAATTTTTATAACGTAACAAATGCCTTAATATAGCATTATAGACCTTACTGAACGCAGGGTTACGAAGAATCTAATTTGAAAAGTGGTAAACATTTTCTGTCCCCGACCGTATATTGTAATTTAAACTTCCCGCAGTAAGCAGTATTTCTACAATGTCATTGGATATTTTAGGGTCATAGATTATCTATAATAATGTTGTTTTTTAGGAAACCATCCGTCATATAGACAGATAGCAGTCTGACAAAATATGACGAGAAATAATTCTCAAGGTAAAACGTAAACGTCCCTACCGTTACGCACTACCTACCTATAATTTTTTTTTTTTAAGAATATTAGCCAAGCCGAAGTTGAGTAATATTCTCCTATCCCCTCCAAATAAGCGGAAAGCTTGGAAAGCTTGTACTTACTAGGAGCGGGTACGACAATAGTGCAACGGGTGGGATTCGAACCTGCGACCTTTCAGTTTTCAGTCCGCACCTAACCCTTGGGCTATTGAGGCTTATGTCACTTATATCTGAAATTTGTGATGTGGACATCTAAACGCAGCTATATTTCACATTAGCCATAAAGATTGGCGAATACTATACTACCGTCATAAGGAAGAAAGACGTATCGGACATATTTTCGAAATTGAGTTAGACACATATTCGGCATCAGAAGAAAAAGACGCATCTAAACCAGTATATTTTTTTAAATTTTGTTTAAAAATACTCGTAGATAGTTTTTAAGACCTTCAATGGATGACATGACCCTAGATATTGTATCGTAGTTTATAAGTCAGTTTATATCTTCCTAACTATACCTACATTTTTATTATAAACGAAACTATGTCATTGCTTTATTTACTCATAAGTGTCATTGATATAAAAATAGATGTATTATACTCGTATTAAGTTCGTATGGGACCGCAGTCAAGCGCAAATCGACCAAAACAATTTTAAAGCTTGGCGCTTGTGCAATCTTTATGCAACCGACTGATTTGTTTAGTACGCTAAATAAATAATATAATTAATTAGGTCGCTTTATAATTTACTTGTATTCCTCACCGCAGATACCTACATTTACGGAACTAGTACTTACCTAATACATTTGAATTTTTAATTAATTCGTGTACTTACTTAATAAAACATTTTAAAAAATCGGTGAATTTGAGAATTCATAGACGCATTTATAAATAGCAGCAGTAAGATTCCTTTAAAAAAAAAGACACATGGAAGGGCAGGCAGACAGCGGAGTGAGCTGAGTGGGTTCGATTTTTTTTGTGGAACTCTAAAAATTATTGCGATATATCGCGTATGATGACAGCGTTTTTTTGACAATCTTCTTCTTCTTTATCAACTGATAAACGTCCACTGCTGGACATAAGTCTCTTGCATGGACCTCCACAGGCCTCGGCCTTGCGCCGCCTGAATCTAGCAGCTTCCTGCCTGCCAACACTGCGCTTCCCGGTGCGGGGTCGCCACTGCAGCACCTTGGGACCCTATCAACCATCAGCTCTTCGAACTATGTGCCCCGCCCATTTCCACTTCAGTTTCGCAACTCGCAGAGCTATGTCGGTGACTTTGGTTCTCCTACGGACTACGGATCTCCTCATTTCTGATTTGATCTCGCAGAGATATTCCGAGCATAGCTGTCTCCATTTTGACAATTCCATTAAATTATTTTTTCTTCCCCAGGATGCCGTGTCTTTGGGCGGGGGAGTGATCGGCGCCATGCACATTCCGGAAAAGTGGTTCCCCGGAGCAGTGGACCGCTGCCTCAACTCACACAACATCATGCATGTGCTTGTCGTGCTCGCCGTCTACTCCATGCACCAGGTAGCCATGTATTTTTTTATATAGATACATGGATCGTTGCTTTCAGACAAAGGAGGGAGCGAACACGACATAAGAAGACGAATCCAAATAGCCAAAGGTGCAATGAGCAAACTAACAAGAATTTGGCAAAGCAGGTAGATCTCGAATAGCACCAAAAAGGGACTCGTAAGAACTTTAGTCTTCTTTCTTTAGATAGAAAGAGAATTGATGCTTTTGGAATGTGGTGTTGGAGAAGGATGCTTCCGAATACCATGGACCGCGATATATCAATCCTGGAGCAGCTTCGTGTTGATATCAGACTATCCACCATATGTTTCCAAAAAGTTCTTGGCTATTTTGGTCATATGCCCGATGCCTGCCTAGTAACCTGGAAAAACTTATAGTTGTAGGCAAGGTGGAGGGGAAAAGACCACGTGGCCGATCACTTAGCCGCTGGTCAGACCAGGTTAAATCACTCAATGGCCTTCCACTTATCTTCCCTAAATAACTCAAACTGTATTTTTTTATTTTTCCAGGTGACAACGAAAGACCTAGCATGGATGTCCCGCATAGACTGCCGCGCGCCCCTGCGGAATCTTTGACGCATGCCGCCTCTGAACATCGCCACCGCCTGACTCCTCACACATCGTTCCACCTATGTTGATACAGTGCCACCAACTTATCTGTTCAGGTGGACACAATTGGAACTAAGGCCGCTATTTTAATATATCGTTCCGCTCAATTCAGCTGTCCAAGTATTCATGATATTTACTGCTGCTATCTGTAGGGTTAGTCTAAGTTTTGATTCTATTGATCGTATAAAAATTCGATGACTTAGCGTCAAAGTAAAATTAACCTTACAAGTCACAAGTTAATTACAACCGATTTTAATTTGGAGCGTATCCGTATACGTAAACATACGTTAACGTATACGAATCTTCGTTCTTATACAAGAATGCATGCACGAAATTGAGCTCTGATGCAATGTTGTTATGGTTCATTTTACTTTGACGGTAATGTCATCGAATACGAATACGATCAATCGAATTCAATCACATATTGACCCTACTGTTATTTCTAGTGCGAGTGCCGTTTAATGTTATGAAAATACGGTCCTACCGCTGCTGGTAAATTATGTAGCAATTCTAAACTCTCCACTAGCGACCCCGTCAACGATAAGATAAGTTGGTGGGATGTCTAACCATACCAATACCAATGTTATCGTGATAATGATTTCAATCGCAGGCTGACACCGACAATAGAAGCATGTTAGTAATGTAGAAGATACACGTTAGTACGTCACGAAGACGTATTTGCTCTCTGCAAACGATTTCTGCTCTTCCTTGTCTTATGCTCTGTTTCTATTCGTAATATTAGCTGCGAAAGACAGCCCAATTTAGCCGAATAGCCGTTGTTGCTACAAGAGTCTTCCTACAAAAAATTAAAACAAGTCTTTATTTTAAACCGTACCTACTACAATTTGATAGATTTCCAATACGGTCAAAACGTCTCAGTTGAACTTGTTTAAATATTTGTAGTATATAACGGCCGAAAACTGAAACGTAGGTATCTTTGTAACAAATGACATCCGTATCGTAAAATCAGTATTTTTTGACATTTGTTGTACGGATAAAATGTCAAAAAATCGATAATGACGCTCCTGAGGATGAAATCTATTGACTGCACTCTCACTCTGCTCAGACTTAAGATAAAGTTAAAGCGAGACTTTATGTCAGAGCATATTTGTGTCTCGTTTTAACTCAAGTCCCACGCTCTATAGATCTCAGTATAAGTCACTTCTGTATTCGGCCGTAAGACTGTTAGCTTTTATTATTTAGAAAGAACACTAGCCTCAATAATATCTCATTAGGAGGATAACTTTTGTAAGCACATTTCTATTAGGGAAACGAGAAATCTGCCTCTTACTAATATTCAAAACATATCCGCGCACGTTTTAACGATTGCATTGCAAAATACTGTTTTAATTAAATATACTTACCTGATATGAAATAATTTAAGAAACTTAAGACTTTGTTTTGTTTGTTGAAAAGTTATTTTTAATATTTAAACCATATTATAATAGGTAGTGGACAATATAATGGCCTATTTTTTTTTGTTTCTCTCCTTGCATATTAGTGATAAACCCTTTTTAATTGTTCATAATAATATGAAAGCCACAGTCAAATCGGGATAAAGTATATAGTGATCGGTTATTAATAGGTATAATAATAATAATAGAGATAAGATAACAAGTACAATTAATAATATTGTCTTAAGCGATGCTTAATGTGATGAGAGGAGTGCGATATTGGATGTTCTGTTGCGTGATGGAATCCGAAATGAAGATGATCGTGTAGTACAACTTATCGGCGCTATTGTCCTTGCTAAAATTAATATTGAATTTGGAAATTTAATGGTAAGTATACACGACGACACTAGACAGAGTCAAAGTGTAAAAAATTCAGACATAAACGGAAGCGATAGCTGGAAGAACAAATAACTATTGAGTAGTAAGGTGGCAGCTTGCAGCTACTAAACGCTACGAGCATTACCTAGGTATACTGATGTAATTCAGCCGCGGAATTGTCTAAAAATTATTGCTACAGTGACGATCGCAATCTCCTCTGATTTGCTGATCCTCCCTTGGTATTAGCTAAAATGCATTCTTGCAGCAAGAACGCCATAAACTCAACCAATCATCACAACTGGGACTGTAACAATGATGGCTGCAGGTAGTAAGCAATCGACCAGCAGGAACCTGTGCTAATTCAAATCTAAGTAACACCAATTTGTGAAAAAGTGGTGAGGTTGTCTTTGACGGTGCATCAAGCATTTCACACGTAGTTACGATTTGAATGTCTAAAAGAATCGGGGACTGATTAATTCAATTCGAAACGTTGCAAGGAGCAGTTAATTTGGGAGCGGAATTTGGCATACGATCCAGGTTTGTCAATGGAAAAGTCCACGAACTAAGCGTCTTCCGGCATATGGTGATGGTGACGATGATGATGATGGTGATGTGATGTATGACGCTAATCAAAAACCTTCCGTAGGCTTACTTCAATTAGTTTTAATTATATTCACTAAGCATTCTCTTAAAAATCACCCCCTCCATGATACATATTTTTATGAATACACTTGATACGCTTTGTAAATTTGAAGGCATAATAATATTATGTAGGATTGATAGCGGGATAAAAATTGTAGACAATTTTTATGTAGGCGTTTCACATTGACCTTTTTGACTCAAAGGTTAAAAACTCAGGACTCAAAGGCTTAAAACATTATTATTTCAATTTTGTTTCGAGATGTCATACAATCTCAATTTTAAAAAGATTGTCATTATGATATGTCAAAACAAAATTGAAATAATACTGCTTTAAGCGTTGGTAGTCAAAGAATAATGTCGCTTGGTCTTGGGAACGTATTCAAAATAATGGTACCAAAGTTAATCATTATCGGAACTAGTATTTATAGCGATTTGTATCCCTTCATACGCACAATACTTTACGTCAGTCTCCACTATTAACAAAATCACAGTACAAAAAATGTTGTATTATAACAAAGGCTTGCAAGCCTACTGTCGCTTGAAACAATTTAAACCTAACCTAAAGAAATTATAATGATATTGTAAAGTAATCCAATGATCATTACAGCCCACTGATATTATAATGATTAATTACGATTACCATATGGCTTCTGAGTATCTATTAAAGATTAAATAACAAATATCTATTATATAGGTAATTGAAGAAATTACTATGTTATGTATACCTACATAATGCATTTTTCTCGGATTTTTCCTCTCAACCATGGAAATATTTTCACTTTTTGTACAGTAATTTATTTTAAGAATAAAAGTTTTTTATTTTGAATAATATCGTCCTGGATATTTAACTTAATCTTATATACTTACTTAAATCTACACTGCCTTCATAAAAGAAAAGACCGAAATTGAATTAAACACAATATATTCGGCATCAGAACAAAAAGACCCATCTGCCAGTATTTTCAAATTTTGTTTAAATTTATCACAATAGAGTTGTGATAAGTTTAAAAATGACAGATACGTCTTTTTTCCTTATGACGGCAGTACACTTTAGGTATGTTTTGTAACTGAAACTTGATAATTAATAATTTATCTATTTATCGATATAATAAAAAGCGGTCCAAACCCCTATCATGCAAGTGTCACAGAGGCCATCATACCACTGAGATATTTTTTTGGTTAAGTATTGTTATTGTGTCATCGATCTTACTGCACATAGCAATACCAATATACAGGGTGTCCAACGAGCCCCTAATGTCTAAGGGCGAAAATGGCTCATTTTTAAGTTATTGATAATTTTGTGTTCAGAAAAAACGCGGATTCTCAACTTTAAAAGTGATTTTTAAAAAACCTTTGGTTTTAATCAACTTTCCAACAACATTCCAACACTGAATAATCAAGAGTAAAATTGAAACAAATTCTATCTCTATTAGTTTGAAAAATTATATTCTAGTGTGTATTTTTCAATGCTATTCTTCTATGAAAAAACACTGCGGTTATGGGCCTGTAGATTATTTTAAAAACTACATTTTCTAAGCTATTCAACAAGGTATAATAATTTACAATATGTTGGAAATTAGCAACACAACATGAGATAAATTAGAGCTAGGTAGCACTTTTTTAATACTGAAAGTGGCAAAAATCATTTAAGTAATTCGTTTTAAGTTTAGTAGTATTTAAGTAAACGATCGCTTAATATAAATAACATTACTAGTCAAGTACACACCGATCTCAATTTTCAATTATTTTTTCTTTAAATTTCTGAAAAATTTATATTTCTTTATCAGAGAAATAACACAATATTGGAGTCAGTTATAATATTTTATAATACCTAAGACCCTGAAATGGAAAGTTAAACGTACTCGATAGTAGGTACGTTTAAATCGACTCGATTGTATCGGTTTGAAATAATACACAGTGAGTGACATTAAAAACCTAAACATCTCGCTTTTTATAATTAGTAATTTATCTACTTCATTAAAGTAGTTCTATTGATAGTAGTTAGGTAGTTAACAAGCAATAATTATTAGACAATTGTTACGAAATTTGACAAAAGTAGTGCTGTAGAAATATCGATAAATAAACTAAACAATAAAATAATAATAATAATAGAGATAAGATAACAAGTACAATTAATAATATTGTCTTAAGCGATGCTTAATGTGATGAGAGGAGTGCGATATTGGATGTTCTGTTGCGTGATGGAATCCGAAATGAAGATGATCGTGTAGTACAACTTATCGGCGCTATTGTCCTTGCTAAAATTAATATTGAATTTGGAAATTTAATGGTAAGTATACACGACGACACTAGACAGAGTCAAAGTGTAAAAAATTCAGACATAAACGGAAGCGATAGCTGGAAGAACAAATAACTATTGAGTAGTAAGGTGGCAGCTTGCAGCTACTAAACGCTACGAGCATTACCTAGGTATACTGATGTAATTCAGCCGCGGAATTGTCTAAAAATTATTGCTACAGTGACGATCGCAATCTCCTCTGATTTGCTGATCCTCCCTTGGTATTAGCTAAAATGCATTCTTGCAGCAAGAACGCCATAAACTCAACCAATCATCACAACTGGGACTGTAACAATGATGGCTGCAGGTAGTAAGCAATCGACCAGCAGGAACCTGTGCTAATTCAAATCTAAGTAACACCAATTTGTGAAAAAGTGGTGAGGTTGTCTTTGACGGTGCATCAAGCATTTCACACGTAGTTACGATTTGAATGTCTAAATGAATCGGGGACTGATTAATTCAATTCGAAACGTTGCAAGGAGCAGTTAATTTGGGAGCGGAATTTGGCATACGATCCAGGTTTGTCAATGGAAAAGTCCACGTACTAAGCGTCTTCCGGCATATGGTGATGATGACGATGATGATGATGGTGATGTGATGTATGACGCTAATCAAAAACCTTCCGTAGGCTTACTTCAATTAGTTTTAATTATATTCACTAAGCATTCTCTTAAAAATCACCCCCTCCATGATACATATTTTTATGAATACACTTGATACGCTTTGTAAATTTGAAGGCATAATAATATTATGTAGGATTGATAGCGGGATAAAAATTGTAGACAATTTTTATGTAGGCGTTTCACATTGACCTTTTTGACTCAAAGGTTAAAAACTCAGGACTCAAAGGCTTAAAACATTATTATTTCAATTTTGTTTCGAGATGTCATACAATCTCAATTTTAAAAAGATTGTCATTATGATATGTCAAAACAAAATTGAAATAATACTGCTTTAAGCGTTGGTAGTCAAAGAATAATGTCGCTTGGTCTTGGGAACGTATTCAAAATAATGGTACCAAAGTTAATCATTATCGGAACTAGTATTTATAGCGATTTGTATCCCTTCATACGCACAATACTTTACGTCAGTCTCCACTATTAACAAAATCACAGTACAAAAAATGTTGTATTATAACAAAGGCTTGCAAGCCTACTGTCGCTTGAAACAATTTAAACCTAACCTAAAGAAATTATAATGATATTGTAAAGTAATCCAATGATCATTACAGCCCACTGATATTATAATGATTAATTACGATTACCATATGGCTTCTGAGTATCTATTAAAGATTAAATAACAAATATCTATTATATAGGTAATTGAAGAAATTACTATGTTATGTATACCTACATAATGCATTTTTCTCGGATTTTTCCTCTCAACCATGGAAATATTTTCACTTTTTGTACAGTAATTTATTTTAAGAATAAAAGTTTTTTATTTTGAATAATATCGTCCTGGATATTTAACTTAATCTTATATACTTACTTAAATCTACACTGCCTTCATAAAAGAAAAGACCGAAATTGAATTAAACACAATATATTCGGCATCAGAACAAAAAGACCCATCTGCCAGTATTTTCAAATTTTGTTTAAATTTATCACAATAGAGTTGTGATAAGTTTAAAAATGACAGATACGTCTTTTTTCCTTATGACGGCAGTACACTTTAGGTATGTTTTGTAACTGAAACTTGATAATTAATAATTTATCTATTTATCGATATAATAAAAAGCGGTCCAAACCCCTATCATGCAAGTGTCACAGAGGCCATCATACCACTGAGATATTTTTTTGGTTAAGTATTGTTATTGTGTCATCGATCTTACTGCACATAGCAATACCAATATACAGGGTGTCCAACGAGCCCCTAATGTCTAAGGGCGAAAATGGCTCATTTTTAAGTTATTGATAATTTTGTGTTCAGAAAAAACGCGGATTCTCAACTTTAAAAGTGATTTTTAAAAAACCTTTGGTTTTAATCAACTTTCCAACAACATTCCAACACTGAATAATCAAGAGTAAAATTGAAACAAATTCTATCTCTATTAGTTTGAAAAATTATATTCTAGTGTGTATTTTTCAATGCTATTCTTCTATGAAAAAACACTGCGGTTATGGGCCTGTAGATTATTTTAAAAACTACATTTTCTAAGCTATTCAACAAGGTATAATAATTTACAATATGTTGGAAATTAGCAACACAACATGAGATAAATTAGAGCTAGGTAGCACTTTTTTAATACTGAAAGTGGCAAAAATCATTTAAGTAATTCGTTTTAAGTTTAGTAGTATTTAAGTAAACGATCGCTTAATATAAATAACATTACTAGTCAAGTACACACCGATCTCAATTTTCAATTATTTTTTCTTTAAATTTCTGAAAAATTTATATTTCTTTATCAGAGAAATAACACAATATTGGAGTCAGTTATAATATTTTATAATACCTAAGACCCTGAAATGGAAAGTTAAACGTACTCGATAGTAGGTACGTTTAAATCGACTCGATTGTATCGGTTTGAAATAATACACAGTGAGTGACATTAAAAACCTAAACATCTCGCTTTTTATAATTAGTAATTTATCTACTTCATTAAAGTAGTTCTATTGATAGTAGTTAGGTAGTTAACAAGCAATAATTATTAGACAATTGTTACGAAATTTGACAAAAGTAGTGCTGTAGAAATATCGATAAATAAACTAAACAATAAAATTGTTGAATTTTTATTTTGATTGCTTTAGTGAATCTACTTTTGTCAAAGTTCTCTTGTTTTGATCATTTATTGTGATAGTGTTTTAGAAGTGTATGCGACCTATTATTATTAATGTTGAAATCTTAATTAATGAAAAACACTTAAAATATGTACCTAATGGCGTGACGCCCACGCCGACCTGCCAAAATATTTAAAACACGTATATTTCCTTATTTATATTTTTGGAAATCAATATTTTAACTTAAAATACATTATTTACAATAGTGTTAAAGTATTTTCTTTATCAAAGACATAAAATAAAAATAAACATAATACCGAAACCATATTATCACTTACTACCTATACTCGGGTATCTCTTTAACATATTTAATTCAAAGAGCGATCAAAGTTAATTGCATATTTATTTTACGGAGACTTTTCCGATCATTTTAATTGCCTACTTAATCTGTGCGTACAAAACTCATGTCTAACTACGAGTTATTAACTGAAAGCCTTAGTTAGATCAGGTAATGTAATTTAAAAAATAAATAAAATTTAAATTAATTTTTGATTTAACTTTTATTTCATAACTTACAATAGGGTTTAATATTTGTAACACAATATTAATTTAATTTAAAACATAGGTTTGCATGTATATATGTATAACGTACCTGTATAATTATAATTGTGTATGTTACACAATAAGACCTTGCTTTTCTATAAAACTCGGTAGGTATATTTAGTACTTATCTTAATTTTATTTTTGCTACACATTTTCTTGATCACGTCCTTCATATTAGATTTGTTCTGACGTCATATAGCATTATATACGTAACACTTAAGATGAAGCTAACGAAACTTGATTTATCAAAATTAAGTATTTTGGCAATCACAAGAAAACTCATGCTAATATGTGTGTGTGTGTGTGCTGAACTCATTGCCATCCCGTATTCCGCTAATAAATTGAACTAAAATCGGTGTTCATTGCTCACTCACAAACTTAGCAATCAATATTAGGTATTTGTTATTTATTGAGCTGTACCCAATATTTGAAGATTTAGAGTGATATTCAAGAGCAATATACCAGTATTTTAATGTTTTAATATGAGGATACTTACAATATGTTTGTCGAATACTTGTACCAGTATGAGAGTGTCCGGTACGCAAACGCAGTGTGTCTTGGATCTAGGATAAAGGATATTGATTGAAATTTTAATGAAATTTATTATTGATTGGATTGAAACTGTAGACGTTGATGAGAGTATTAAAGTTTATTTGAATTTACCTAGTATTTTATTTTTCACCTACTTCAAAAAAAGAGGAAAAGGTGAGGGAATAAAGGTATTCAATTGAGTAGGCATCGATACTTTTTGACGGTATCGAATCATCACTAAATAAAGGCGGACGATTTTATGGACAGTAGATAAATGCATTTTCACAAACTAACCGCTCGCTGCACCGAACATGACGAAGACGGAACTTGTATCCCGGAGACGGATACAGTCCACATTTTATACCAGGGAAAACACGGAATCAAAAAATTGGGATATTGAAGGCTATATACCTAGTTAGGTAATATTATGCATAATTTTAGTTAGGTACCTATATTACCAATAGGTATTCCTTAATTATATAATCCTTGCAAAGAAGGAAAACAAACAAATAGGTACTGAAAATATGTATTTATATAACACTTAGTAGGTACACAATACACATGTTTCAACCTTCAGTAAATTAGAAAAAATTGCTCCTACTATCTTATCGTACGCTCATTTTAACCTCATATTAATGGTAGTTAGTAAAGATAAACAAAAATAATAATATGTTTCTAGAATTCCGCACAAAATTGGTTAAAATAACCGTCTTCATAAAAAGTAGATGACTTGGTACCACGAGATGAGCCGCAAACTTGCAAGTACTATAGAGAAGCGTTTCTGAAAATAACCGCTAAGGCCTAAGTGTGGAACTGCCTTCCGGTGTTCGTATAATTCTCCACCACTCCACCATCTACCACGTATAATTTTCTTTACCTTCTAGGCAAGAGTGAATAAGTATTTCCTAGGCGAGCGCGCTCCAACCTAAACCTCATCAGTAGTTTCTATCATTGATTGTCAAGCGACTAAACATTTGCTTTTAGTGTCCATTGCGACTTTTGCGGTTCTTGAAACATTTGCAAAGCGTATTGCTGCTGGACATAATTAAGTCTAAATTGACAATTCTAAGAGCCCTTTCACACTAGTGATTCTCCAGCGTAATCGTTCGTCGAACCTATGCGGAGCGCTGGCGCAGCAGAAAACAAGAATAAGAATGAGAGTTAAACTCCATTGTTCTAATCCATTTGAAATAAATAAATAAATAACTAAATTGTTAAGCTTAATAAAAATATTTATTATGTACCTACTAGTTGATTCCCGCGTGGATTGAGGTTTTTTATTCCCACGAGAATTCTCTTATTTCCCGAGCTAAAAAGTAGCCTATGTGTTATTCCAGATTATAATCTATCTCTGTGCAAAGGCACATCGGTTCAGTCGTTGCAACATGATTGAGTAACAAACATCCATACATCCAAACATTTACATTATTTTATAATATTAATAGGATTTATTCAGTAGGTAATTTGAAAAATAACAAACAGCGACAACCAATGCGCGACGTTTCACACTCGACGTCATAACAAACCGTAGCAATCAGCGTCTCGGCCAACTACAGAAATCGATCGATTGATCAAAAATCAAAATATTCATTGATCGATTCCGCTACCTGCGGCTCGCGCTTGACTCGACCGATAGACTTTTTATAGACATTAGCGGCTCTATAAATGGACGCACCGTAATCACTGTGCTAGTGTCGAGTTTATCATTAAGATACAAGGATGTGTGCTTTGAGAGTTTCCTTGTTTGCGCTGGCTGTGCTACTCGCGCGCACTTCCGCACACCCTGCCTCCGACACGAGTGAAGACAGTGAGTTTCATTTTATTTATAACTAGCTCATGCTCGCGACTTCGTTCGCGTGGAATTAGTTTTCAAGATCCCGCGGGAACTATAATTTTTTTCGGGATAAAAGTAGCCTATGTTTTAATCCAATGTATAATCTATCTTCATTTTAAATTTCAGCCAAATCGGTCCAGTAGTTTTTGAGTTACAAAACATACACACAAAAATACTATTTATTATAAAAACTTGGGATGTCTTCTGACAAAAAGTAACAAAAAAACCACACTCAAATTCATAGTTTTTTTAATTTACATTTTTAGTTGGCCTAAATCGTATTCTGACCAATAATTATAAAATTTCAAATAACTCATTAACCGTTAGGTTTCGGATACAATATCACATAACAAAATCGATTAGTTTTGACCTCATCTATAACCCCTTAAGAGGAATGCGTCACATTTCCAGTGACCCTGTATATTTAGATAAGATTTAAATTTACTAGCAGGTGGCAACCGCAAGTGTAGCACTTTGATATATCCACTGTTGCAGTATAAAGTAACCTACAGGCTTGATTCTCACTTTTTAAAATGATATTTAAATTACATTTTCGGTTATAATGATTTATCTTAAAAACTGACATATTTAAATAGCGCTTGTGAACTTTCAATAATAAGAATATCTTAAGATAAACAAAGACATGTAGGTACCTACAACTACATAATATGAAAAACGTTATCGCTTACCCCTTGCTCATGCAACGATGACGTCATAGGCCTTTATAATAATTTGATAAAATTATTAATTAATATTATAATTATATGATGGCCAGACCTTAGGAAAATCCAGTCTCGGAATCATTACGAATCGAATTAATTAAAAATATAAATTAACGTTACAAAGAAAGTTAATTATACAACGTGTATTGAAACTCCGAAATAATACTGAAGGAGGTGAATGTGCTCATGAAACTGAACAACTTTCCCCAAGGAACATAGGTCAAAATGTGAAAAAAAATTTGGGCCTCCCATACAAAATTGACGATCAGCTGATTGATTTACTAGAGAAGTCAAATCCATCCAAATCCATCTAATTTAATTTCCGATTTTCCTGGAAAATAATTCTTTTTTTTTTAGAGATAAACTTCGCCTATGTCCACTTTTTGTAATAATTTTTTTTCTTGTAATTCTGTACATAAAAAATAAAAATAAAATAAAATAAGTAAGTAAATAAAATACTTTTAGGTAAATCGTGATTTAAGCAGCCTTGATCTAAACCTAAACATTAAAAATTCGCTACAATATTTTTCGATTACACACACGATTATACGTCGTTAGTAGATATACTTCATCGAAGTATATTACGAAGAGGAAAAATACTAGCGCTTATTATAAAATGCTCATTATGGTTTTTCGGCACATCAAGATAATATTATGTCATGCCGTTTTTATTCGACCAAAACTCTGACTTGACAAAGCTGTCCCTTAAGGCAAAATACCCAAAAGGTACCTACTTAATTCGTACGTTGTGTTAGTGCATAAAGGAGTAGGTACTTATTCTCACTCAATCACCAAAAACAATTGTAGAAAAAAGGTAGAAATCAATATAAATACTACTTGATACTACTACTACCTAGGCTCTGCTCAACCCTATTTATTTATTTCTATAATTATATAAGTTTTAAAAATCCCGCGACGTTTTATTTCCGAAATAATAGCACGGTAGGTATGTCACTGCGTGATAAATGACAAACCTACAAACAAACACACTTTCGAATGCTAGTAGGCATACAACAACAAAAACCTCGCGTGGAGCGGAAAACATACCGTGAAGCGACCAGAAAAACCGATAGCAGATGAAAATATTTTAACGCCTACCAAAAAAATTGCTGAGAAAACTTATATTGCGGTCGACCTGCGGTGACATGCGTGTTGCCTGATTCCCATAAGATTCCGAAACCTTTCTGTCACAACACTATTAATCAGAAATTGCCTGACAGATAACTTTGTTTCATGCATCTAGCGAGCGTCAGAAGTGTAGGTAGGTACGTAAGTTTTGTCTGGTGGGAGGCCTTGGCCGTGGCTAGTTACCACTCTACCGTTAAAGACGTGCCGCCAAGTGATTTAGCGTTCCGGCACGATGACGTGTAGAAACCGATTAGGAGATACCCTTTTTCAAGTTAGCCCGCTACCATCTTAGACTGCATCGTCACATACCATCAGGTGAGATCGCAGTCGTGGACTACCTTATCATCGAATAAAAAAAAGTTTCAACAAAAATCCGTCTAGTACTAGGTCTAGAACTGAAAATGTATGAGCTGATTTCCTAGTCTTTTAATTCATTTATTTTTGTCTGAGAATATATGGCCGGCCTAGTCGAGTTTTTCTGGTTTTAAATGTCTAAAAATATTTAAGAAAACATCAGTTCACGAAATGTAACTTTCGATTTCAACAACACTTTAAAATATAATATTAAAACATATTACAATACATGTAATAATACATTTATATATACTTATATAATATAGCTTCAACAAAAGCCTGATATGGCACGTAAATGAAGTTAATCTGTTTGTTTGGAATATTCATAACTCAAAACTTTACATTTAATTTTCGCGCTCTTTTTCCTCGTTGTATTTAAATGAAATCGCATCAGATCTATATAATGCAAGTGGCTTAGCGCGCGCGCCACAGTTGGTACAAGTGACTTGGTGGTCACGGTACCTGTAGCTTCACAAAGAAAACACGATGTCTTTAAAAGTGATCGCGTGTGGTATATTTGCGTTATTATGTTACACCGCAAACGCCACTAATCGACATAAGTATAACGACATAGTACCACTGGCACGGGCACCAACGTTCCAGTTCAACCTAAGAAACAGTAAGTTATAAACTTTATCTTACAGTCAAAGGTTTCGGTCAAATCAAACACAATGAAAAATGGAACCAACGAATAGGAACGTAGTGTAAAAGTTTGAATTTAAAGTGTTTATTGTTCACTAGCTTTTGCTCGCGGCTTTGCTCACGTTAAGTTCGATTTTTCAAACCCCTATTTTACCACCTTAGGGGTTGAATTTTCAAAAATCCTTCCTTAGTGTGCGCCTACGTCTAAAAGGAACCAACGGTAAAAATTTCAAGTTTCTAACTTCAGTAGTTTAGGCTGTGCGTTGATATCTCAGTCAGTCAGCCAGTCAGTCAGGACTTTGAATTTTATATATATAAATGACCTGACTCTTATTTTACAAATAGCTTTCGCCCGCGGCTTTGCTCACATTGAGATTGATTTTTCAAGTCCCTTTTTTACGCCCTTAGGGGTAGAATTTTCTAAAATTCTTATAGGATGCCTACGCCCTACGTCCTCTGTGCGTTGATAGTTCAGTCAGTCAGTCACCTTTTCCTTTTATTTATTTAGAATAAGAGATAATTAGATTAATTACGTGGAGACCTCCTCATTAATTTTTGCAAGTTTTTTTTTAGGAAATAAATAAATCTATAGGGAGGAAGCGGTTAAACGGGTTTTGTGTATGTGAACAAGTATTTAAATCGATTTACGTATGTGATTATTGTTCTTGAAAAAAAAGCACGTTAACTTATAATAGATATACCTACGTTTACACCAGCTACTAGTAATATTATTTTGTCACGATGTTTGAAAACAAGTATGTTTTTAAACGAGCTACAAAAGCAGCCTTGAATATGTTTAAAAATGTCACTGGAAATAATAACTACAGACAGAGGTTAAAACAAGTTTGTTGAAAAAAATATTTAACAATTTTGAATCTCCTGCGTTTGTTCAACCGACGAATAAAAGGTTCTCAATTCGTCCACGCATAACTTTTAGCAGGAGTCTAATTTTGATTTTTTTTTAATGCTTAAAAAACATATTTTATTTATTTATTTTTATTCTTTATGTACGGATAGCGGACAGAAAATGTTGATTCATCATTACATGAACACGTCTATGCCTGACAGTCGATATGCTTTCGATATTCTATGGCGTTATAGACCTTACTGCACGCAATGTGATATAGAATCTAGGTACATTGAAAACTGATAAACATTTTCTGTCCGCGACCATACATATAAGAATTTACATACCTCGTTGTTAAGCAATCTTGCTGTTCAAAAAAGTTAAAAAATAAAGGTCATGTTATCCTTGTTATGCTTTAAAAAAAGTTTGTCGCCTACTCAAAATTAGTTACTTAAATTAGTTTAGGAACGCTTATTTTAATTTTTCCTTTTTAATTGCTTCTATCGTTGATTAAATTTTTTTTAAAAGGTTATTATTATAAAGATAGGTTTTCCCGGTTTTTTCTTTCACTTTCCAGATCCTAAATTATGCCCATATGAAATAACGTAGGTTCGTAGCTCTGTTGCGGCGTAATTGAAGGATAAACCAACAAACAAACACACTTCCTTAGTTATAATGTTAATAAGGTTATAAAGACCATATTTTATTAATGAAATAAGGACTCTTATGGCAGTATTATGAACGGCAAGTTCTTTGTAGCTTTGTTCTTAAATCAGCTGCTGCTGGTAAAATAATAATATATGTTTATAGGTCATTAACCACGGGAAAACATCAAGGGATTCTTAAAGACAGCTGCATGCGGATGAAGTCGAAGTCCAAAACTAGTATAAAAATAATGATAGGTACACACGTAATAACGTACTAATCGTACAAAGAATGAAATATGCGGTTCATCACTAGGCTATAATAAAATTAAATGGTGAAGAAAAGGTTTTGTAGGATGAGAATCCCTTGACTGCAGTCTCTCGTACTCTGTGCTAAGTTATGATGCTGTCTAACATGGAAATAGGCCAATTTGGAAAGGCTACATGCCATCTTTTACAATATGTTCCAATCCTTAGACCGCATCAGTTTTTCACTAGAACACACCTGAACTAATCTAAATATATAAAAGGCAAAAGTGACTGACTGACTGACTGACTGATCTATCAACGCACAGCTCTAACCACTGGACCGATCGAGCTGAAATTTGGCATACAGGTAGCTGTTAGGACGAAGGCATCCGCTAAGAAAGGATTTTGGAAAATTTCAACCCCAAGAGGGTTAAAAAGGGGGTTAAAGTTTGTATGAAAGTTCGTCATTTTTCAAGTTATATCCATGAAACTTTGTATTTAGGCTTTCGAATAAAAATAAAGAAATACGTATTTCACAGATTTTGAAAAATCCAACTTTTTCAAAATTCAACCCCGAAGGAGGTAAAATAGGAGTTTAAAAAATCGAACCTGACGTGAGCGAAGCCGCGGGTTAAAGCTAGTTTATAATATAATTATAATGTTACGTTCCCTCAAATATGGTTGAGCGAAGCAATGGCTGGATCATGCGTCGTGCTCGTGAACAGGTGCCACCAACAGGAATGGGTCTGCTTTGTATTCCCATGTTGACATGTTTTGGATTATAATATGTATTCCATTTTTGAAGCTTCACTGTGGAAACACTGTATACTTAGCTTAGTTTGGTTACTTATTGTAAAATTATTTTATTTTTTGAAAAGAGCAACTGCTGAGTTTCTTGCCGGTTCTTCTCAGCAGAATCTGCATTCCGAACCGGTGGTAGATTTAGGACGTGTCATAAGAGCTACAAGGTAGCCTACATGAAATAAATAAAATTTGAATTTGAATTTGAATTATTTCCCTAAATGGAGGGGAAAACTTTGCGGGGAATCGAACCCGGGACCTTCCATGTATAAGACCATAGCTTACCACGGTGCCACGGGGGTTTTGAAGATTTCTAGCAATAATATAATAATAGAAAAATGACAATTTACTACGAACAACAAAAATTGATTGCGTTCTGTGATACAATTCAAAGTATGCGGGGGTGCATGTATAGATACAACGGGTGTATTTTTTATCTGATTCGTCAATAAAATTTATCTCACGTAATGTTTATACTTCTACAGCATGGCATAATAATTATATTCCATACTAGTTGATGCCCGCATCTTCGTTCGCGTGGATTAAGGTTTTGTAATTCCCGCGGGAACTCTCTTATTTTCCGGGATAAAAAGTAGCCTATGTGTTATTCCACTCTATAATCTATCTCTATGCCAAATTTCAACCAAGTCGGTTCAGTAGTTTCTACGTGAAAGAGTAACAAACATCCATGCATCCATCCATACTTTCAAACTTTGGCGTTTATAGTATTATAGTACAATAGGATAATAATAAGTAACTACTACGAGTATGTTATACAAGGAAAATAGAAAATAAAATCTGTCTTATATAATATGTTGAAGGAAACTAGATATCATAATATACATGTACATTACAGTAATAACTATATTAGTACATTATGGTACAAGTGTCAAAGTTGGTGATTACCGCTGAGGCGCTATTGAGACCCGAGCCGTCAGGTGAGGGTCTTAAGGTAGCCGAGGACGGTAATCATCAATATACACGTGTATCATACGACGTTTTTCAACACACTTGTGAAGAAAATAACACTAAAATAGTTCATTATGGTACAAAACAGTGAAAACGAGTTGTGAAAATTTTTTCGCAATGGCGGCAAAAATTAATATTGTTCTTTTGTTCGCCCTCTTGAGATGCTCTTGAGGGCAGGCAAAGATCGACGACCATACAGCCTATTCAGGTGTTTATTTAATTGATTTAATCAGTTTTCCGAAACCTTTAATGGCCATAGGCTAAAGAATGAGGTTTCTTTTTTTTTTGGCATTTCTCTTATAGCCACGTACAAAATGGGGATTTCGAGTTTTCTTTATTACAAAAAAAAAACAAAAGTTACTGATAGTTTTATTTATTAAACACGTACATGTTGAAATTATCTATTTAAATACGGAGTTGTATGAAATGATTGCTTGCTCAGGTACATTAATTTAACACGATATTTTTATAAATTATTGAACAAGATCTTTTTTGTAATAGAAACTTTTTTAAGAACACAGCAACTCACCCAATAAAATTTAAAAAAAAAATTTCTTTAACTCACGTTGTGAATAATAGTAATCAAAAGTCACAGTTTGAGTTAGAGGTGTCATTGTGTGCCTAGTTGCGGTGAACCGGGAGCCCCTTTATGAGCAAGTGTGTTGAAAAAAATATAATAGTTTATTAATTAGTTAATTAGACACAATAACTATGCACCTCGACATTGAGTTTTGAAGGTGATAAGCAAGAACTACCCTCATTCTTCGAAGCATCCTCAAGGTATTAAGGTTTAAAATAGCTTAGGTGACATACTCATTGTTATGCAGTAGATAGAAGCGCAACCCTCATCTGCATAATTATTATAATATTATGTTACATTATGTGCAGATGTCTCACAGATGGGAATGCATTGATAAGGAAGTTCTTTGTCTCAGTTGATATGTCATTGTTCAACATGCAGGTAGGTAGAAAATATTTCAATCATTTTTTTGTTTTTTCATAAACCAGGTTTGAACCTTTCGGAATTCAATCTGTCCCCTTGCCCGTTAAGCCTATAGCCTCCTTTCGATACTCTATCCTATTAATCCCATTAATCTATACTTAATATAAAAAGATGAAGAGTTTTTTGTTTGAACGCGCTAATCTCAGGAACTACTGGTTCGAATTGAAAAATTCTTTTAGTGTTGGATAGTCCATTTATCGAGGAAGGCTTTAGGCTATATAACATCACGCTGCGACCAATAGGAGCGAAGCATCAGTGAAAAATGTTGCAAAAACGGGGAAAATTATCCATATTTAAAATATATTCTTTTAAAAACTTCTTAATAGCGATCACAATTACAAAAATTGACGCGGACGAAGTCGCGCGCAACAGCTAGTCCTATTATAATATTATAAATGCGATAGTTTGAATGTTTGGATGAATGTTTGTTACTCAATCACGCCGCAACAACTGAACCACTGTTTGGCACAGAGATAGATTATATTCTGAAATAACAAATAGGTTCCTTGTTATCCCGGAAAATAATCTTTCCCGGAAAATTAATATCTATATCGGTAATTTATCAGCAAAAGCCTATTTCATGAACATGTTGTTCTTATTCGATTCATAATCGATGCGTCACTACTTAAAACCTTGATACGGTATTAGTTTAACGATATTTGTAAGCGTATAAATAATATTTGACCCATAAACTAAATTTAATGGTTTGACCGCGACCTCCAATGTTTCTTGGGTTTCTTGACGGCCAATAAAGCATTTATCTAACTTATTTACAGCAGTATAATCCTTATCTTTACTAGTAGGTACTATAAATGTGTTTGTTTGTTGGTTTATCCTTCAATCACGCTGCAACAGAGCTACAGATCGACGTGATTTTTTGCATGGGTATAGTTGAGGACCTGGACAGTGACATAGGCTACTTTTTATCCCGGAAAATCAAAGAGTACCCTAGGTATTTTAAAAACTAAATCCACGCGGACAAAGTCGCGCGCATCAGCTATTAATAGGTACGTAATTCAATAGACTTGACTCGTTAGGTTTAAATATAAACCTAGTATGAGCCATTGGGAAAACATTAAATAAGAATGATTATAGTGCTCTACCGGAAAAACTAATCTGTATTTTTTGGTAGCTAGCTTAGCTTCGCAACACTAAGTACTAACATATAACCTTAGCAGTACCTAATCTACATTTGTGCAATCTAATCTTATACCAATAAAGCTGAATCTTCCAAAAAAAACTTTAAGCCGACCTGCCTACTAAGAATAATTGAAATTATTTTTACAACAAACGCCCATTGTAATTGATATAGGTAGGTACTTAAAATGAATTTATTTTATCTTTTGTTTGTAAAATACCCAATTGTTCGCAATTAAAACAAGATAAAAATGTAAAAGATTAACATTATCTTGATCCAAAGAATTAATTATTAATGATATCCTCTATCTATAACATAGATATATAGTACTTATCTATAAAACAGTACATCGTGACTGACAAACAAACAATGCAAAGTCTAATCAAATAGGGTCTGAGTAAGGCCTAATATGAGGGACCACAATAACTAACATTTGACCGTTATTTAAACGTTTAAAGAACTTCCTATACATCTGCACAGCTCTTGACCTTCATCAAAACCGGTTGCAAGGATCAGTGTAAAGTATCAAAGTCGTGATCGAAAGACCAGCAAAGGCACATGCATCGTGAGGTGCCCGTATGTTGTCAAACCGGTATTATGTCGAGCAAAACGCTAATTTATATTTTACCCATCAAACCGAACACGCAAGTCTTAAATCCAATGCCGAATGCCGATAAAACGATCGTTCGAGTCGATCCAGCACAAATCGGTGAAAAATGAACTCCGAACTTTGTTAGTTTCTGTTCTAATTAAACGATCGCCATAAAACACGATCCAGCGTGTCGATTGTCTAAAAATGATTCCATCAGTGTAACGATCGCAGTGGCCTCTGATTGGCTGAATTTATGCCGTTCTTGCTGCATCAATGCATTTTAACCAATAGCGGGTGAGTACCAGCCAATCAGAGGTGCATTTTTAGAGAATCAACACACTTGAATTGATTGGTTGGGACTTTCTCGCTATCGTTTAAAATTTATTGATGCAATAAGAACACTGTAAACTCAGCCACAGAATGCAATCATTTTAAGACATTTCCACAGCTATGCCGCCTGCATTCCAGCACCCTGGGATCCCAACGCCCATTGTTTTTGGCATTTTTCGTGATGATGGATTGATTGTTCGTGGTTACAGATGTGAATACTTTGGCAGATGGCGAGCGGCCGGGAGCGACTCGGCCAGCAAGCCCACCGCCTGTCAACGAGTTGTACCCCTCGGCGGTGTTGTTCGGCCGCACATGCGGGGGCACCATCCTCAGCCCCAAGTGGGTCCTCAGCGCGGCACACTGGTTAGTACCTTTCCTACCTAGTGGTTAGCAAGTTCGACTGGCTTCGATTCCTGGGTCGGGCCGAAAATGCATTGGGTTTTTCTAACAAGAAATTCTCAGTGCTAGCCCGGAGCTAGAAAGTTGGTAGTGAATCACCCCTGTATTTCCGAGAACACGTAAAGCTGTCCGTCGTGCGCCTGAGTCTCTCCCGTCATGTCGGATTTTCCGTCCCATCGGATTATGAGAGTGAGGGAATGGACAGTGTACCTGTGTTTGTGTCATTTGTGCACTATAATATCTCCCGCGCAGATAACTATTCTCTGTGGAGATTAGTCGCCGTCGGATTCCTTATAAAAAAAATTACTGTTCTGTTTATGGGTCTCCACATATTAAAATCGACGCGGAATGGGCTTGGGCTGGTCCAAACAACTTAACGACGTCATTCGGCTCGCCTCGACTTGAACAAACGTCCGCTTCGTAAAATCATCTCAATCGGCATGCTACGCAACGTGTTGCTAAGTGAAGTCCACGGTTAACCTAAAAAAATTAGGTATAGGTACCTATAGTAATAAGCTTGTAGGAATTTCCATAAAATACGGTCTTGAGTCTCCAGCGCCTCACAATCCTCTGAAATCCCCAATGCTCGGTGCAAGGTCGCAATCGCAGTTCCTTGGGAGTAGGACCCTAACCTATTTCGATCCTACAAACTACGAGTACCTAGTATTACTATCTAATTATGGAACAGTATTTAACAGTAATTGTTACCAAATCAAGAACTGATTTCTTCACTTTCATGCGACATATATAAATTATATTATACATGTATCTATATATATGGCTCAGGGCCATTGTCTTCATCTGTAAGATCAAGAGTCAAGACATTGGCCTGTGGCGAAGTTGTTTACTGCGTTTTGTTCGTAAAAAATACTTCACATATATTAATTATTTATCTACCCGCGATACTCTGTCTACACATGCGTCAATAGTTTACAAACATAAATGTTGGGTTTTTCCTCACTTTAGCAATTAATACGATCAGCAGCTCACTAATAACTATTTATATGATTGCCTTGAAGACTACACACGGGTCGGACTTCTAAACCGACGTTTAAATTATACCTAATTGGCGACCTTTTCTACGGCGTGGCCATGAAATACTCAGAACGTTGCCCCTGCAGGGACGTGAGTGAACTTGCGGTTTTATTATTTCTTATTTGGCACTGGTGGAAGTCTGGCCCTACCCTAACGACAAGCCATACTGCCATGCTTTGTAGCGTTTCAAATTATTCCAATACGAGACCGCGTATTTAAACCGATTAGGAGTACCTATTAGGTCTTGAATTACTAAAACTGCCATACCCCAGGTAGACCAAGTTCCAGTTAGACCACTTTAATTTTAAACATCATCACACGACTGATGGTTGCATTTAAGTTGTAACTCGTTATAGAAAAACTTAAAATAAGTATCGTTACTAACTAGAGCGTTAGTAACTAGAGCGGAACGTCACTTAGAGTCGGAAATTGGTCCATGTGTATTGAATTTTAATCATCGGCCTTTCAGTGCATGAGTACTTGAATTTCTTGGAAATTCTTCCTCTTGCATCTTTGCACTATTTATATCTGCTTCATAATAATTGCCCTGAGTCGATAGGCGATATTCATTAAATTACGCATGTCTAATATATGATGTGTCGCAGGCAACTAGCTTAATAAGCCGTTCAATTAACATCCTAGCTGTTTTACTAAACGGCGCCGTTCAACTAGCTTCCTGAATGCTACTCCGCCATTCAATAAAATAGCTAGGCAAATGTTTTGGATTGATAACGTTTAACTACTTGCCTAACCTAGTCATTTAAAGGTTCCACGTTCTGCCACCTGGCGCTAAAGCTGGCGTGTTATTTGATTTGTACTACACATTACTAGATACTATTGTGTTGCATTAAAATTACACGGTTATTTACAAATCAAATGGGCTCCGTAAGAAGACCCGCTTCTTCACCACTTCACCTATTTGAACTTCGTTGAGGACCTCCTTCGTAAGCTTCGTTTGTATTTCGTTTTTAGAAAACAAACGCGTGATTATCAAATATTTCAAATTACTTAAGTAAACAATTTCTAATGTCAGATCTTTTCTGTCATATCGCAGTGTAAGAGTCAGATGAACGCATCTCCAAAAAATTCCAAAAACTTTTTTTTTATAAAACGGGTAACAATGTGTTCCTTTATGAACTACCAAAGCGACGTAACGATATATTCAGTATATCACAAATTAAAAAAAAAAAGTATAATAAACACTTTCAATAGAACCAGAAAAACGTAATATGGCCTAAGCAATCAGCCAGCCAATTATTTAGATGTTGTACGGCTGAATTTCATTTAGAAGCTAGTTGAACAGCGCCGTTTAGTAACACGGCTAGGAGGTATATTGAACGGCTAATTCAAGCTATAGTTGATAAAATATAGCTTGAATCCTGTGACAGATGTCATCCAAATAACGCCTATTGAAGTTCAATATTTTGTAATGGTAAAAATGTATGAAGAATTGGTTCATGCACATTAATTATGACGTTCCGTTTGTTATCGTAACTATTATGTTTATGGGCACTACAAATACGCCAAATCGGAATAAGTTGTTACCTTTTTAAATTAAAAATTATTAACATTTGAAGAATTTATAATTATTATTAATCTGCTAAACTTCTCTAGCGACTCTGAATGTGATCATATTCTAGTGACGATGATTTGGGTTGTGCACCACTACATAATTAAATACAATATGAAACCTTTATCCCTTTTGTTTAATTTCATTATAATTAGCAGTAATAAATAATTATTCTAATAAAGTATCATTGAAAATATAATAATATCGATATCATTCTGATAGATTTTCAACATTGTCCCAAACCTATTTATGTCAATCTGACTACTGTCACAGGACTCAAGCTACCTATATATTTTATCAACTAATCTCCCTTGTGCCGGATTACTTAGATCGGATAGAGTGGGGGAATAGAGTATGCACCTAACTTTGCGCAAGCACTTGAGCATGTATACTATAATATCTTCCACGTAGGTACCTACTTAATTAACCCAACCGAGATTGGCTGCTGTGACCGAAGAGAACATTATTACTCAATGAAATCGCTGTATTTGTAACTGATACAGATTTACTACGGTGTTACCATTTAATTATATACTTACTTACCTATTTATTATTTACGTTCACAGTTCAGTAGTCAAATAACTTACCACAGCCTATTCACCAAATCAATTCCGTCGTGTTGTAATGTGCTGTCAACCGGAACCGAATTTTATCATTCTTATTACGCTATGTGACGAGTTATGTACCTACACACGGTATATACTACCTACCTGGGTATTGTGTTAGACCCACGTTAGACCCCATTTCATCAAACTTTCTTTTTCTCAAGAATAGTAGTAGCATATCTACCTCAGGATTTATTTTCATCGATAATAAAAGCAATTCACGGAGAGCATATTTTTCTTTGATTATTGTTGGCGTATCGTTTTCTATGATGAGAAAAAAGGAAAAATTTTACAATAGGTACTACTTAATAATAATGACTTTTTCAAGCGCAAAAAAATGTAAAAATCACGCCTTTAAAATAATTAAAAGCATGCCATAGTAGAAAACTCCGATCACAGTCGTGGTTGCAGTAAAAAATACAATTATTATTTTCTTGTCATATAATGTCATTTTGTAACGGTCGACGACGGCCAACTTGAAATGAACGTGTAGTTAACACAGTTAACATAAAGGCTTGTAAAAAAAGTGAGTCACCGCCCACGCACAGGTGGGATATCCATTATCATGGGTTTATCCGCAACCGGTACCTACCTTCGAAACATTTAAATACCAATTTATAGCATTTTAAAAGGCTGGAGTCATACGCTTCAAGGTCTACCAGGTATTTATCGCCTTTGTACAGATTTACGCACAAACCAGCTGTAGCAGGTACATAGGTACAATTTATGTCGCTGCCACAAACATAAGAATAGTAAAAAAGATAAATATTATGAAAATATTATAGGAAGGCATGTCTTTGCATTAATTAGATAAATGACATCAAAGATTTTTGTACTGGTTTTAAACGACTTTTAAACAAGAGGTTTTTAAATAATTTAAACTTATTTTTTCTGTGTGTCCATTACGCGATATTATCGCTGATTGTGAAACGATTTTTACGATTATTTATTACTAGATGATGCGCGCGGCTTCGCTCGCGTGGATTTAATTCTTAAAATCACGCGGGAACTCTTTAATTTTCCGGGATAAAAAAAATGATTATGTCACTCTCCAGGTCCTCAATATCCATGCAAAAAATCACGTCGATCCGTAGCTATGTTGCAGCGTGATTGAAGAACAAACCAACAAACAAACACACTTTCGCATTTATAATATTACCTTACCTACTAGTAAGGAAATGATCAGTCAAGTTCAGCTTGACTAATATTTTTTTATTAAAAAAAAAAAAAGACGTGTGGCACTCGGGGACTGCCGCGGTAAAGCTATAGCATAGCATTTTTTATTAACGCCATCTAGCGGTGAGAGGAGTCCCGTGTCAGGTTATTTTCGTTACGGAATTTCTGGATTCGGTCTCCACGCTCAAGGCCCGCGATAGAAGCTATGCAATAGCTTAAAAAATGAAGAAAAAGAAATCTTTTACGTCACAGTCACGTTTTCTTTTCTTTTTCCCCAGCACGTTGTTCACCGGTGGGCGGGACGTGCTCGCGGGGACCAACAACACGGAGAACGACACCGGCGTGCGGCGCCGCGTGAAACGACTAATCATCCATCCCAAGTTCACCGTGGGACCGTACTGGGTCGATGCTGAGGCTTTCGGCATTAAACAGGTACGAAAACATTGAATAAAAATAATATTAGAAAAAAAACGGTTAACGGTTTAACCAATTAGACTGAACGTAATGCCGGTTTGCCGGCGTTCCTTAACTTTTACGGGCTACCTAAGCGAAGTTAGGCGACTCTTTCGGCCAATTTCGTTTCATGAACTTTTAGGGAAGAACTAAAGGTGAAAATGACGGTCGATAAGGGATTGTATTTAAGGGCTACCTACATCAAAGAATATAAAGACATGAGTAAGAAAAAATGCAGCTTTCCGAGAGTTTTACTGTATGTATGTAGGTACATAGGTACAGTAAGAGTTATTTATATGATAACAATGTCGCGTCGTCATTAGGTCTATCTTCTAAAACTCTAAGTAATTCACAATAGCGAAAAATTAAAATCACCCGAAAATCTAGTTCAATTATTTCGTAGGTGTCTAGAGAAAGCAACTGTATAATTTCCTTTATATTTTCACAAGACTGAACAAATAAAAGTACTTACCTACTATGAAACAATGTGTAAAAAGGTCACACAATTTTGACCTTTTCGCACATGTTGAATTCATCGCACTTCGTTTATACATATTTCAAGACACGCTGTCTTGGAATATAAACGAAGGTAAGAAGCCTTCCTTTTTTTGACGATACTGAGCAGAAATATAAAGTAATGAGATCTATTTGACAAAATAAAATCGCGACGTTAGGTCTAATTTTTAACCAATTTGCGTTGATTTTCAATGTGGTGCATATTACAGAGCCAAAATTTTTATATAAAATTCCTATATCTAAGAGAACATACAGTCATTAAAAAAATTAATTATCTTACGAGTATTAACTTACATGATCTATTTGGCGCTTATTACGCTCCTATTCGGGCAATACGCTAGCGTGTGTCACGTTTCGCATGAGATTTCGGGCATGTTTTATTTCTTCGTTTAGTCACGATCGCATGGATGAAATCTGTTTTTTTTGGCATTTATATGTCATAATAATAATACCTATGTATTTATTTTCAAATACCTTCAGTTTTATTTAAATATTTTAATTAGTTTTTACGTCAAAATATCACGCATCTCGTAAATGTACGTCGAGCCCGTAAATGGGGATTCTCCGACGCACGTCTTTGATTTAGCGAAGCGAGGTCTAATTTAAAATGTTTGTGTTTCAGGTGGGTGCACACTGGGACTTCCTACTGGCTGAATTGGAGGAGCCACTGCCACTAGACGGCAAGACCATCGTCGCTGCGAGGTTGGACGATCGCGCCAGGATACCCGCAGGAGAGAAGGTCGGCTATGCGGGCTACGGTGCAGCAGTACACGGGGTAGGTAATTGTTCGATCTAAGCAGCCTGACAGTACCTACCAACAAACCTCTATGGGCAGCAAAACTATAAGGACGTGTTTTTCAGTCGCTAAGTAAACTTTAACCGACGAATAAATTGGACGTTACAGACAATTCAATCGAAAGAGTATTAGAACATCAAATTAGTATATTCCTCGGTTAATCGTTATTCGGCCATGGTGAAATAGCTGTGAAATAGCCATTACCTAATACCTCAGCTCTCTATCAACACTCTCAGGACCATTATGAGTCTTTCAACCTATTCTTATTAGCTTAGGTAAAATTATTACGATTTCAACATTTCAAAAATTAATCGTTTGTTTGCCAGCCTGAGTAGGTACCTATTACGAGGTAGCAAGTAACGCACACCTATAATGTGCGTTACAACCTGTCAAGATTTGGAAATTGGCATGCCAACCTAAAATACCGAATTGTATGTAGACGTTATTTTACTAATATGCCAATCTGTTTCTTTAATTCCAGGACACGATGCGCGAAGATATGCATGCCATGGACCTCCAGGTG
Source organism: Hipparchia sbordonii (assembly GCA_038048805.1). NCBI lineage: Eukaryota > Metazoa > Arthropoda > Insecta > Lepidoptera > Nymphalidae > Hipparchia > Hipparchia sbordonii. Next base: position 11,813,134 of record CM076106.1, read on the forward strand.
CTTGACGACGATGATTGCGCCTCGCTGATCGAGTTCGACAAAACAGACATGGTCTGCACAAAGGGACGCCCTCCTCGCTTCGACTCTGCCTGTAACGTGAGTATATTTCTCCAACAAAGGTGTTTTCTTTACGTCTTGTTTATATCCAAGAACCGTTATGTAGTTAAGCTTCCCATTCCCTTTACGTCAAGTTTGGTAAAGTTCAATTAAGACAAGTGTAGATTAAAAATTAGTCATCCTCAACAAGTGGAATCCATGTTGTCTACTGTATGATAAACCCGACATTGTGTAACGATGTTAACCAATTCGTATACAAAATGTTAGTCAAAATCAACCTAAGGAATACCTAAAAACTTTGTATACCTTCGTTCAATCGAGCTGTACTCCTATCACCTATCTGATCTATCACTGAACCGATTTTTAATCCAACTAGGTACCTACTAGCCATCATTATGATTGATCTTGTACAGTAGGTAGGTTACTAAGTATAAGTAGGTACTTTACTAGGTATTTGTATACGGGAACACGTTACAGTAAGACCTATTTTAATTATTTTTTACTTCTAGGGTGACAGCGGCAGTGGCTTGATCTCTAACGGGGCTATCATAGGAGTAGCATCCTGGGTGGAAGACGACGCAACGACGTGCCGGCCCGGCGCCAGGGTCATCTTCTCAAGGGTGGCCGCTGTACGCGATTGGATTAGACAAATTACAAAGATATAGACTATATAAGCGGTTAATGTGTTAATACCTGTGTGTGTGTAAGTGGGAAATATACAAATGGTTAAAAACGTGACAAAAATGAGATTCAAACTAGTAAAAAATTATATATGGATGTAAAGAAAAAATCAAAGTTTAAAACCAATTGAGTGCTCTCTTACAGTCGGAATTCTTAAAGTCAAGACCAATCCGACCATAGCAATATCTATATTTCTATAGATATTCTATATACCTACCGTCTAGTTCGAAAAAGAGAATATGCAAATGGAGGAAGATTTCAGTGTGAGATGAGTGACCAAAAAAATAGGAATCGTAAAAGACAAAAGTTCAAAGGATCTTTGCAAAAAGTACGGAGTTAAGATTTTCGAACCAAAGAACTATAAATTGTACAGTACCTTATGTTCTTTATAAAGGATCTCTTATAAGACTCTGCTCGATGGCCAAGATGGCAATATTTGTATGTATTTGTTACGTATTTTTTTTAGTTCTTAACGTGTCTACGAATTCTTTTGTAGACGCGTTAGGAATTAAGACGATGTATATTTTCTTTCAACAAAATGACTATAGTAATTTGATACTTAAACAATTAATTACTTACTTAAGTCTCCATAAAATATAACAGGCTAAGCGTGAGTTCAAGTAGAAAGTACGGGTGCAGGCGCGGTGGCAGGCCGGCTAGTTTTGTATAGAACCGCGCGTTTTTACGTGAACATTTCCGACACCTAATTATGCCATTGTTCGATATTTCGTGACAGGGGCCGCCATATAAGCAAACGTGAAAGTCGGTCCTATTAACATAGATTTAACTACTATCTAACGTTTTTCTGTAAAATTCATAACGGAAAATACTATAACGTAGGTATCGCATTTTTATATGTACGATTTTATTACATAGTTTCTTGATTAGGAATGAGTAATTTAATAATAACTTTCTTAGCTATTGGCACTTTCTAATAAATCTTGTAATTTTAACAGTCTGAATATCGTAAGACCTACGACGTAGGTAAAAGAATTTGTCTCCTAGTCAATTATTATTAAAAAAAATAGACTACATAATAAACCTACCTTACAAGTTTCTAACACTTTTCTTCAAAACATTTTGATATTGAATGAGATTTTACTTATACATAATTAAGTGATATGTAGTAAGTAACAAAAACTTAGTTTTTTAAGACTTTATTCAATTAAACATTGTTTTTGTATACTTACTGGTGTTTGACTTATTCGTTTCTCTATCTTATTATAAATCTCTGAAAACCTAAATTTCAATAATCACTACTTACGTGATATTTTATGACTTTTGCATTACCTTTTTCGAGGTAGATAATGTAAAAGTAATGCAATTTTAATTCTGAACGTGCCGGTTTAGACATCAAAGAACTAGATGGCGCTGTACGTATTTTTTGTAGACATATTTGTAGCAGAAGGTCGATTTCTGACCAAAGCCGGTTTAGATGAATTTTTCCTATTAAAAAAATTGCAAGTTGTTGTCTTTTCCGTATATTGTTTGTGACGACCATGATGCGACCATGACTAGAATGTAAAAATTGTTATTAATCCTTGGAATTAAATTGTGGTATTTTTACAACATAATACCTATTATATAGAACAAGAACATATCAAGAGCTACTTCTTTGAGTATATACTTGGTATATACCAATGGTGGATTATTTGAATAAAAAAATGAAAACAAAACACACAAAATTTCATTTTTTAACCGACTTCCAAAAAGGAGGAGGTTATCAATTCTTACCTGTATGCCGGTATCTTTTTTTTTTAATTTACTTCAAAATGTGGCTTTGCTCGTTTTATCCAATTAATAAATCGATCTGATAATAATCAGCACGTATTTTATTTGATTTTTCGCTGCGACATAAAAGCCTGTCGAATTAAAATGCCGAATACGGGAGGGGCCACGGATAATCCTCTTGCTATTATAAATGCGAAAGTATGTTTGTTTGTTGGTTTGTCCTTCAATCACGTTGCAACAAAGTTACAGATCCACGTGATTTTTTGCATGAGTATAGTTGAGGGAACCTGAACAGTGATGTAGGCTACTTTTTATCCTGGAAAATCCGACTTACCGCGTGATTCAAGAAACGAAATCTACGCGGATGAAGTCGCGGGCATCAGCTAGTAAATGATATTTGGCATCGTAGTGTAAGTAGGTAGAATAAACCTTCTTCCATGAAACGCACTTTAACACGGTGACCCCTCGAAGGATTAAGGGAGTCTAGGTTCCAGATTGGATCGTCTTTGGTCTTAGGGCCGATCTACACCGGAATGGCAGCGGCCGCTGTGGCCGTGTGACCTTTTTGTGCTTTTCAAGCGATACTGGTCTTTAGCGATTATGTAGTTTAATATTATTTCACACTGAAAGTGCTCGCCGCGCTGCTGCCATTCCGGTGTAGATTGGCCCTTATAATCAGTTATGGCCTCACCAAACTTACTATTTCAGGTCTTTAACTCATTTTCTCCGCATAGCAGCAAAACAACTGAAGAATTACAGGCGAAATAAGAACGGCCCGTTGATTTGACTATGAGGTCATCAGCTCTTTCCCACGCAAACAATGTCGTCCAATCAGATTCCACATTCGGTTAAGTACGCTAAATCGATTTCGCCGTTCATGTCGGATGGGCATTATCGAAATCATATGGAAAAATAGATTCATACTTACTCCTGTCTACATACTTTTTTACAAAAATTTCTGATAAAACAATGCAAATTACTCGTAAATTGACACTATGAAAATGTCTGGTTTTGCAATAAAAATTTTGCATGACAAACTTACACTCCTTTATCATTTCTATGCCTGTTCTGTATTCTGTGATGCATCATCGCATCTCATCTTGAATGCAATTGAATTAAAGAGTTTATAATAATTTGAGTTTTGCAAGAGTAAAAAGGTTTAGTGTATTGGAGGTACAATTAAGAGAATCTTTATTTAATCAAAATAGTGAATAACTTTATTACACTATAATATATAACACAAGTCGGTGAGTAAATAAGAGAACAATTTTATATTCCTGGAAATTTAATGACTTTAATAGAAGAATAACTAAATTAAAACAGCAAGATAGAAGAAAAACTCATTATTAACATTATCTTTTTCTGATTACGTTTCAAAAGCAAAAAGACCAAAATTAATCAATGACCTAACAAAATATACAACAAAAGTCATTAAATAATTAAGTCCAGCCAATATCTACCGTGGAGCTGGCGGCAGCGCGGGCGCGTTGCCGTGACCACCGCTAAATGAACGAGTTATATAATACAACTTACAATTTTGAATAATATTGTGATTAAAAGAAAAAGCTAAATAATTCTTTTCTACTTATATAATGTTTAATAATATAAAGTGTTCCACTACTTATGTGTATAACTATCGCTTACTTTTAATTTTCACACAAAGAGCGGCTCGGGTGCGGCTCGCGACTGCGGCGCGACAGCCACGCGACTGCGACGCGACAGTCGCAGCTCGCCGCCCTCGCACCCTCGCCGTATGCTGACACACATCACAATCTCGCTAACTCTAGGTCACTTATGCCGAATGTTAGACAAAGAAGCGACGATATCCCAAACCGAAATTAAAGTACTAACAATTTGAAGACGATGTCTATCCAGTGAACGCGGGCCGGAACCGTGCCGCGAGCGAAGCGAGCACGGACCGAGGCCGCGACTGCGAGTCGCCTGCACTGTCCATACATCTACTTCATACAGATATAATGTTACACAAATGGAACACATACATATTTAACAACAAAATCTATTGCTAAGTACATATCAAATACAATATCACACGAAATATAATAAAATCTACCTGTGTCCATGTATACCTAATAAGTCTATTTCGTTGAAATTATTTGCTATTGTACAGTTTCCGCTGGCGAAAGCTGCATGCGTTTCCCTTTGTTTGACATTAAGTTTGTACGAGTCGTCGGTGAGTCGATCTCAGAGGTGCGAGTGTCGTCGGGTCCGCGAGTCGTGAGTGCAGTCGCGGCCTGTGCGTACGCGAGTGTTCGATAAAACACGAGTCAAGTGAGCAGCGTAACATCTGTACAGTTTACAACTAGGCAAATATAACACGGAGGGAGCGCCACTCGTTGAGCGTCAGCCTACGATTGTTATCTCGATACTGTGAAGCGCGATGCTCTCCGCTGGAATCGTAACAATGTAGCTTTTTTTGGAGTTTTACTTTTTTACAATATATAGGATTTGTTTTTTTTTTCTATCATTAATTACATCTAATATTTACAATGGAGGTGAATGGACATATTCAAAACTCTACTTAATAATTCAAAAGTAATCATGAAACTCCTACCCAAAACGAACATTATCTACAAGTTTATTAAGGTGCGAGATTGGGCAAGTTGCAAGTCAATTCAGCCGGTGCCATACCATGCCGGATCTCTTGCATCCATTTCCAATATCCGATCTATCGGTAATCTATAAATTACTAAGCTACATTGTTATATATCAAAGATCGTGTGGACCTCTTTTGTCAATAATATTGTTGCTATAGAATTAATCTTTGGATAACAGATAGATTAAATATAGAAAATGAACGTTAGAAGGTAGAATATTGGAAGTCATGTCATCTCTACTTTCATTTGGATCCTTAAAGGTGGTCGAGCCGTTAGATTTGTCATGACCTTTAGTAATATTGTAAAATGGAATCTAATTTGAATGAATAGTATTGAAATATATGAAAATCCGTGATAGTTAGTTATTGAAAATTTCTGGTAGAAAATAGTAAATTTTAATTTGCAGTTAAACTTTTTCCTTAAAAGATTTTCAAGAAATAGAATATTACATTTTGCCATCAGTGTACCAACCAAACTAACCTCGCTCCAATCGCTAAGTTAAGAAATAAGGAATACTTTAGAGCGTGCGACTTCACCGTGCGACACGAGGGTATGACAAGTGCTACCACCTGCTTTGTATAGAAATGCACGGAGAACATTTGAACGCTCTTACAGTTTCTTTACCAAGCAGTGATCCCGGTCAGTCGCAACGTGTCTCTTCGTTATCGCGTGCCTCAAAGTCGCCCTTAATTACCATACAACTTTGCAATTGCGAACTTTTTTTAGTCACCGTGGTACAACAAAATGCCCAATCTCTAAGCAAAACTCTCGCCACAAATTAATCTAAACTTAATATCGATCGAGCCTTTGTCCCCTCCGACCAGGACGACACAATTATTAAAGAAATACTCATTAAAAATTTCATTTACGTCGTTGGTCAAATCTGAATTTTTCTTTATACAAATGAGAGACATAGACTCGATCCAATTTTTTTATTCAGAGTAAATTAATATAGGTAAGAGGCCGCCAGCGCTAAGTCGCCTATGTTAAGAAGTAAGAAGTTTAAACAACCGATAAAACGATCAGCTATACAATAAAAAGAATAATTGTCTTTTGACATATATAGATAAATAAGTTGCTCCAATCAGAATCCCTTTGACAGCAACGACATTGTGCTCCTCAGAATGATAATTTCCCATTTTCATTCAAATTAAGGCCTTATCCAGACTGACGTGACCCTAGGCTGAATACTGAAATATAAAAATCCTCCCATAAGAGTTCGCGCCACGGAAGAAGTTCCCTAGAGGCGGCGCTAGTAGTAGTAGAAGTGTCGGTGTATTAATTTGCTAATTAACGCGGGAATTATGGTGACGCGGACTCTAGGTCACTATTATCATTTTTTTAAATGATCCTTCTTCTATGGATCATAGAAATATCATGACATTGTAATCGCAATAAAACAATGAACCATAGAAGTGGGTTCATTTAAAAATTTTAGTGGAATAGCTTCGAGATGTGGTTTAATGATTGCAATATGTGAAAAATGCCAAAAACAAGCGTAAAATTTTCATTTGACACCTTAAAACGTATGATTTCAATTCAAATGAATACAATTTTCTCACACAGTTACATGGTGGGTCAATTCAAATTTAAAGCGTTTCAGTTTTGAATAATTATACGCTTCTTTATTATGAATTTCCAGCAAAGTATACACCAGCAATATGTTGAAATGTGCTAGCCAAGTTCAGACTAATACATAATGAATTCCGTCTCAGGCAGATTGTCAGTCTGGATGCGACCTAAAGGAGTACTTATTCCAGTTACTAATTAAAATTTCAAAAGTTTTGATAAGAATTACAATACAACAATTTTTTAAAGTAAATGATAGGTTATAATTTACAAACAAATGATTAAGTAATAGTTTGCAGATTTATTGAATACAATTTTATTTTAGAATACTATTTAAAAAAACCCATACAATATTTAAACTGCAGACAATATTTTTTTTTTTTTTTTTTCAACAAAAAGCAGGTTGGGGCGAAAGAATATTTTAAATGAGTTTGTTTTGGCTGTGTTTCCAAAATATGGTGTTTGAGACCTCGATAGAGCATTTCAGGAACATCAAATGCAAGCATATGTAACAAATTGTCCTTTCATAAGTACCACTTGCATTAAAATTGTTTATTAATTAAACTCTTGATAAGGTCTCAAAAGATATCGGCGCAACACAACCAAAACACCCATCGAACTTAATTAACTATGTAACTTCCCCGATCCGTAACACGAAATTTATTAAAACACTGAGGAGTACACGTGTTTGCCATCACAATCTTTTTTTATTTAATAATAATGTATAAGTATTTCATTATTTATATATTTTTTAGTCAGTTGAGGTATAGTTCCGAGTAACTTTTACGATTTAATTTCTATTTAAACACTTTAGAGCACACACGGTTTACCGTCACATGTATTAGCAGCATGGCGGCGCGGCGGCGCGGGGGCGCGGGGCGCGGGGCGCGCGGCGCGGGCGGGCGCGGGGTGCGGTGCGGTGCGCGGGGCGGCTCATATCTTGTGTATCTTCTGCGAGACGACGACGGGGTTGTTGCGGCGGATCTCCTGCGCGCCGAGCTCCCGGTAGTCGAACGAGCACTCGTGCTTGTCGCTGTATCGATGCACCGCGCAGAACAGCCCTCCGCAACGGCATTCAAACCCTGCGCGCGCAAAACGATACATTTAGTTTGTTGTGCTCTTAACCATCATCTAACCTTACCTAATTTCCTACACCATCATCATCAACGGCTCACTACTAAGCGCAGATCTCTCAAAGAAGGGTTATTGGTTTGAAAGGGTCCCAGATGGTACCATAGAGGGTGATCTGATGAGGGGATCCTGGAGAAATCGAGGGAACTCTTCAGCACAATTGATATACCTTGTGGTTACGTTTAAAGTAGGTTTTGTAAAAAGATTTTTTGTAAGCGTCAAGATGACTGACCAAAGTGACCGATCAGCGTCAAATTTTTCCAGCATTTAGTACCTATTTAGTACTATTTAATACCTTTGTTTAAATATTTAGTACCTCAATAGTAACAGAGAAATTTAATTTACTAAGTGGTCAGCCATCTTGACGTCAAGATGACTGACCACTTTTGAGTTTCCCCATAAGGGCTTAGTATTGTGCATATGTTTCTGCACTATAATTTAGTACCTATTTGGTACCTACACATATATTTTTTCCAGAATTTTTTGACAAAAAATAAAGATTTTATGAATAGATCAAGTTTTTCTATACAAATAACACTATGAAGTATGCAATGAGAACAAAGGGAAAAACTGCCAAGTTTTCACTGCAGTTGTCGCTCGTAATGCTCAGCCATGAATAAACGTACATAATTATAAGAAACTAGTTGATGCCCGCGACTTCGCTCGCGTGGATTTAGTTTTTACATAATTATATAGACTGATAAACACTTGCATAATTATATAGACTGATAAACACACAAAGTAACAAGTAGTCTTAAATTAAGGGCCCGTAAATACCCTCTTTGCCGCGGGATTTTAAAAATTAAATCCACGCGAGCGAAGTCGCGGGCATCAACTAGTTTCTTATAATTATGTACGTCTATTCATGGCTGAGCATTACGAGCGACAACTGCAGTGAAAACTTGGCAGTTTTTCCCTTTGTTCTCATTGCATACTTCATAGTGTTATTTGTATAGAAAAACTTGATCTATTCATAAAATCTTTATTTTTTGTCAAAAAATTCTGGAAAAAATATATGTGTAGGTACCAAATAGGTACTAAATTATAGTGCAGAAACATATGCACAATACTAAGCCCTTATGGGGAAACTCAAAAGTGGTCAGTCATCTTGACGTCAAGATGGCTGACCACTTAGTAAATTAAATTTCTCTGTTACTATTGAGGTACTAAATATTTAAACAAAGGTATTAAATAGTACTAAATAGGTACTAAATGCTGGAAAAATTTGACGCTGATCGGTCACTTTGGTCAGTCATCTTGACGCTTACGATTTTTTACGTTTATATTATATCCGCATGGATTTAGGTTTAAAAAATGTTAGTCCATATAAACCTTGCTATTGGCAACACAACATAAGATCGGTTCAGTCGTTCAGTGTTTTCATTCAGCTGTGCGAATGAATGTTCACTCTCTTGCTTTCGATCTGCCACGGCGTAAAAACGTGTTCGCTTTCTGAATTTAAATTGTTGAGTTAACAATATAAAAAAAGTGCTGTGCCAGAAGTCGTTTTATTGACCTGAATCATCGGAGCACCAACCAGCACACAGTCTCCCACACTTACCACCCCTTTATAAATTTTTTAATGGAACGTACGGACGTTCCCGTGGGAACTCAGGCGCATGAAGTCGCGGGCGTCATTTAGTTAAAAAAAAAAACAGCTTTAACTACAACGGGGCTCGCATTACCTGTGAGTCCGACCTTCTTGCGGCAAACGGCGCATCTGTTCTTTTTCTTCTTGTCTTTGCTGGGGTCCTTGTCGTCGGCGTCGGTGTCGGACGCGCCCGTGCTAGCGCCGCTCGTGCCGGCCCCGCTCTCCTCCTCCAACTTCTGGAAACAAGAGACGACAGATCAATCGCTGCACAAACACCTGCTTCAGACGTGAAGAGATACCACCACCACAACTACTCGTCGTGATGATCGAATCTTGGATGTAGAAACTCGCAAGCTCAAGCGCACGGTCACCCACTACGGTACTGGCTGGTAGGCACTAACTAGGGCTGAAATCTAGTATGCACGATGGACCGCTAGCGTTCCCTTGTCTTAATAATACTCGTAAATCATCCTAACAAGATTTAGATTATGATTCGCATATCCTACTAATATCATAAATGCGAAAGTCTGGAAGTTTGGAAATTGTATGGCTGGACTGATGTTCGTTACTTAACACTACTGGAATAACACAGGTTACTTTTTATCCCGGAAAATAAGAGAGTTCCCGCGGGAATATAACCTTAACCACGCGAACGAAGTCGCGGGCATCAACAAGTATTTAATACATAATGATTATGAATTATGACCGATACAGGCGGCCTAAGACCGTCACATGTGGAAGTCCATGCATGAAATCAAGCAGTGGACTTGTATCGGTTAATAAAGAAGAAAATTATTGACGGACCCTTTTCCGACTTTTTTTGCTACTCTCTGCTAGTAAAAGACTTCCTGGTTCTATGAATGCCGCTGAAGCGGTGGCATGTTTGGAGCTAGCAGGCGGTTCCTCTTCGAATATCTTGTTTTGCTCCTCGTTTATGCCGACTGTCTTTTTCAATTTTAATTCGGAATGGCGACCCTGGCTCAATCGCCTGATCTTAGTGGATGTCTTCTCCTCTATTTTAAGCTTGGGAGCTGTTAGCCCGTCTGCTGTTTCGCTAGCTCCATCAGGCTTTGGCAACGGCGTGCTGTCGTTTATTTCGATAGACAATCGTTTATTTTCGAAACTTTTCGATCGTGACACACCGACATTTTGCGAAGAGTTTTGGCTGCCGTTACTAGATTTACTATTTCGACGAATGGCTTTCTTGAATATCCGCTTCCCTATCGATTCTTTTTTGTTGGGATCATTTTCCATTATTATTATGTTGCTATGTAATCAAACATTTTGGCTGAAATAAAGTTTTTACAGCGAGTTATCTTTAATTTCTTATAAAAATCTCAATTGGGAGTATCATGTTCACTTTACCGCACTAAAACAGAATCAAATTGTCCGACATTTTTTGTATGATTATACAACAAACAAAAATAATTAAAAGTTATTCTACATAATATAATAATAATAAAATATATTTCACCGTTTTAAACAATTATAAAAATACTATTGATTTTCGTGGCATATACAACGTCTGTTTGACGTAATTTTTTTTTAACATAACAATCTAGTATTATGCCAGTTTTCACGGCCGTTACAAAAAAAATGTATCGTTTCCCCGTATATTATAAACTATTTCAAAAATCCACACACACACAAACTTTCGTCTTTATAATACTACTAGTGTGATACGAATAGACGTCATGATTATTTTTAAGATAATGTTGTTATTTTAAGATAATGTATCAATACGTTTCAGTAAACTAAAATGATAATATGGCGACACTGTACAGCAGTGCGTACATTTGTGCGTCCTTATGCTTGCACTTCCGCATTTAACGAACATACATTTATGAAGTACAAGTCGATCTTCCGACATCCCGGCCGTAAATGGCTTTAATTGATAGGTACCCATTGAAAAACCGGTTAAGAGCAAGATGGAAGTACCTTCCGTAGTACTATGAATGCCCGCATCCTTGGGATATATATCTACTTGAAGTTTATTTTCAATTAAGGCTGCCTTTCTACTAGAAGCCTTTTAACCCCTTATAAAACAGAAAAATAAAAAAATAAGTCTATTATTTTGGAAGTTTTCTTCCTCTGGACTGACGTCACAGCTAACTGACTTGTATAATAATTGCGTTTCGGTGTTGCATTGTGACGTAGTGGATTGTTACACTGTGGCCTACTGTTCTTTGACGCAATTTTGCAATGCAATGCATTGCGGCCCGCGCGGGTCCTAAGCTGTAATTTGCGCGAGACTTTACCTACCACTGCAATATTGCTAGTTGTATCTTTATATACTAATAAATGCGTATATAGGTCTGTCTGTTAAGTTTTCACGACTAAACAACTGTACGATCGTCGCGAAATCTAACACAAATATAGCTTGCATCCTGGTAATTTATTAGCTTTTAATTTTATTTGATTCTTTAAAGCATGAAATATTCTAAAATAACTAGATTAAACTTTTTTATTGTATTTTAACTGTATGCGCGTTACTGTTCAGTCGTGGCGGCGTGATTAAGTAACAAACAATATCTATCTATCTATCCATCCAACCATCCAAACTTTCGCATTTATATTATTTTAAAATCATAGGTCTGCATTATATTGCATATGACAGTTAGATATCGAAATATTCCTTGATGTAGCAGGGAACACTAAAAATAGCCCGATGCTGAGTCTGACGTCTCTTTATTGTGATACGTACTGCGAACAGTATCTGGGAACGGCAATACTAATGCTTGAAACACACTTGTAAACGCCATCTTACCCCGCCAAGTCACCCGCGTCTTATTTGGAACAGATTTGATTTAAATTCCATGACTTCCGACTCGTACAAAGTGCAAGATGCACATTAATTTATCAATCGATAGAGTACTGCTACTGCTGAACAAAAATATCTTGCATAGACTTCCACATGTCTCGGTATTGCGCCTCCTGTTTCCAGCGGCTCCCTGCGATTTGTCTCGAATGTCGTCGACAAAATGCATTTATGCATTACGTTTTGTTTTTTTTCTGACTTAATAATTTTACATTCTTATCTTATAATTGACATAATATTGTACAACATACAAGTTGTGATCAACTTGACTAAAAGATTACTTTTATTATTACCGATGTATTTTAGTTTGGCTAAATTTAAGGCGTTCTTGCTGCATTAATGCATTTTGACCAATGAATAGCGAGAGAGTACCAATCATTCAGAGGTGATTTTGATCATTACAATAATTTTTAGACAATATCACAGACCTTAAGATCATTTTTAAGAGAATTTAAGATACATACTACCAATGGCGTTGCGTCGCGTGTGTTAAGTACTAATCGACCATCTTTGTGATGTACTTTGAATAGTAACTAACTGTATGGGTACGGCGGTCGGCACATCTAATTAATAGACGTTTAATACATTGTGAACTGAATATTCAACCGGTGACGATCCGACAAGGTCGCCCGTTATGTAAGTATGCGAAATGCTATGCATTTGGCTCCGATGTTCAATTTGTATGGACCTTGCAGTGTATATCTTATTACAAAACGAGTACAGATGATTTATTCTATTGACTGAATCATCACAAGATTATTTTGTATTCATTTAATTTGAATAACTCCCGACGAACAGAGATACCTTGGGATTTATTACTTACATGTATTAAGTATCAAGTCTCAAGATTCTGCGTGTGTATGCTTGTGCATGCACATTGCACATACACGAAAAACAACATAATCCCGCGCGTGATTTATTGCATGGGTATAGTTGATGACCGGGAGAGTGACATAGGCTACTTTTTATCCCGGAAAATCAAAGAGTTCCCGCGGGATTTTTAAAAACTAAATCCACGCGAGCGAAGCCGCGGGCATCAACTAGTCTAATCTATAGAAAAAGGGGGCTTACTGACTGACCTATCAACGCACAGCTCAAACCACTAGACGGAACGGGCTGAAATTCGGTATACAGATAGCTATTATGACGTAGACATCCGCTATGCAAGGATTTTTGAAAATTTCATCCCCAAGGGGATAAAATAGGGGTTTGAAATATCGAACTTAAGCCAAGCCGCGGGCAAAAGCTGGAGTTACATATTGCCACAACCGTTCTAGGTCTATGATTAAGATCAACCACAGAATATTGAATGTTTGTTCACAATACGAAGACAATCACGCTGTCAGTCAGTATCGTATAAGGTGAGGTATACGCTTTTTATTGGCCTTTGTTCAGAATCAGACAATTACCATTGACTGTAGAAGCTGTTTCTTGTGCATGCGCAAATACAATATTTCCCATTTATTTATTCAAATTAAATGCTTTCTAGACGACCAAGCTTAACATTGGTGCTAATTCGGCTTAAAATAAATAAGACTATTTAGATAGCACTATTATTATAAGACCTGCCATTTTAGTTTATAGAGTAGTATATCTTTTATAATCTCTAAACTAAAATGACAGGTAAAAAATATTGTAATCTTTTTCACAATCTTTGTAAGGAAAAGGATAGCAGTACGGCTACCAATTTACGCAAGTTATTTAGCTTATTCCATTTATCCGTGAACGAGAGGAAAAATCTAACGTCCATGGAATTATCAAGGAAACTTATCGAGCATGCGTACGTTTCCAGCATATGAAGCATGGTTCTAAATTAAAGACAACTTCTCAAGAACCTCTCGTCCAGCATGCTCGATCGTTTAGAACAGGCTTCACCTAAAGTATTTAAAGACAAAAACAGTTAACTTACCAATAAAACCATTTAACACCACCATTCACAAAACAAACCAGTTAGTGAAATATTATAAAAATAAGTTCAATAAATAGCTACTTACTAAAATATTGTAATGTTATCGGTTATCACCATTTCGTATTTCACAACATAATATAGCTACGATAAACAAAAACCGATAGTAAAAAATATCTTTAAGAATTATTATTATTATTATCAATCTAGTAACAAACCAAAGCTGTCGTTTTGATAACTGTTAAAAGTTATACTACATAATGTTATACTACATAAATGTACCTACATTACATTTGGACGCACATATGCAATAAACAGTCAACCCACACAACTTATCAATTGAAAAGTTAACTTTATTTCTTTACGTTATATATGTATTTTATTGGAAAAAATTTTGTGGGTTGAAACGTTATTGCGTATGTGCGTCCTTTGACCTACGGGTAAAATAAATAACACATACATATTGTACATTTCACGTCCAGTTTCTGCCATTCAATCTATTCGCAATCTATAGATTTATTTTTTAGTAACGTTATTATTGTAAAAACAGTCCATACAATGTTTGAAAGATAATAACGTTAAGTAACTTATCGATAGATAACGCTTCCTGTGCTATGCTTCTAAACTTACTGTCAACGACTTTTTAACGTTCCTGACAGTTCCGATGAAGGGACGCGACGATGGAAAACTATTTACATAAGGATCTTCTTAGTAGAGATTTAAAGAAATTAACCTAAACGCTTCGTTAAGTGTATTTAAAGATAATTAGTTAATGACTCTTTAAAAATAATGTAATGAGTGTCTCTGAGTTAGGGCATCGCAAACCGTGTTCCGCCGCAAGTACCGTAACTAACTAATAGTTGCATAATTGTGTATTTGAAAAATATTTTTTTAAATATTATTAGAACACAACGTCATTTTTGTTCTTTTAATATCTTAACTACTCTCGGAAATATAAAGCTTTTAAGTTTCCTGTTAGAGAAAGAGAACGCTATTGCAACATGACGTCACGATTCAGTAGCTCCATACAAAAATTGTTTTTAGAAAGACACGGAGTAGCACTTAAAGAGCTTGTAACTTATTTGTTTTTTGACCGATTTATTTTGTTTTTACAAATGTTGTTCTTTCATGTTAATTTTCGACTGTAATTAATAAATATCGGCCTTTTGACAGTAGTCAAATACCCAATTAGATAAACTACTAGACTAGCCAAATTCCCAAACTCAGCTTGCGTCTGTAATTTGACCAATTTCCTCATTATTTGAAAGCCAACTATCGGGCGGTCGTTATGCAGTACTCTGCGGGGGCAGTAAGTATTCATAAAATTTTAGTTTAGTTTCTTAGTTTCGGCACGTCACAGTTGGGATGCTGCCTTTGTTAAAAATAAATTATTTCTTACTGATTATACGCACTATTAGTTCTCAGTATGATAACCATTTTAAATTGTTATTATATTATCGATTAAACTATCAAAAGTGCGTCAAAGGTTTATGACGTCACATTTAGCTATTTCATACAATACTAGTTTTAACACGCGTTTGAAGTTTGATAATGAGTTGCCGGTTTGTATGGTTGACCACATCCCTATTAAGGCTATAAAATATGACTTTGTTTTTTATTTTCATTTCCTTTATGTATTTTGGTGTATGTGACCCGATTCTGTGATTCTTTGAATTTCTTTGTCGCATCGGCTCTGAGCTGAATCACGTTATAACGGCGTGGAACAATGCCGTTGTGTGCGAGATGTTTGTTTTAATAAACACCACTTTATACCTACCTACGTATTTTACTCGACTCGTAAGTATGTACAATGTACAAGATTGACTCTGCAATCTGTTTGTGTAGGCTCGGAACAATGCAGGAAACTATTTATTATAATGTATCGTTGACACGCACTGATATTGATATATGAGATGACAAATGATACACCGTATGTGATATAAAAGTATATACATATATTGTATTGAATAATAAAATAATGCAATCTATAGACTTCTCAGAACTAACAATAATTCTATTTTAGTGAATAGTTGGCTTCGATTGGATGAGGCCGTAGGTAAATTCAAATTGGTAATAGTTTAAAAGAGGTATATGGTCCGAATGTGGATGCATAATATCTAATGATGATGAGATGTAACAAAATTAAAGTAATATATTTAAAAATTGATACTCTCCGATTTAATTCATTTGAATTTTTCAGGGTTCAGTGCTCGTTTCAAGCAATGAACCTTGAATAAATAAAAATGCAGAAACTTAACTAAAAACATTTTTATGAATATTTACCGACGTATTAACGCATTGCAAAAGATATCGGCCGATACTTGAGTCGAAGTTTAGATTTTAAGGAAATTGGACAAATCAAAAGAAGAAGGAAGAGCGGGAAAGCGGAGCTAAGTCCTCATCGCGTAATTCTAGGCCTCCGCTTCAATCGACAAACATGGATCGCAACATCGCTCCGGCTTACTCCCTCACACCAGCTTCCTCGCTCCGTGTCAATGGACAGGCAGCTTAAGCCGCTTTTAAAGTTCATTACCCAAAGGGTGGCACCCACACAGGACCCTATTAAGCCTCCACTGTCCGTTCGTTTGTACCGTAACCGTAATAGAATAGAATATCGTCACAGCATGTGTATTTCTATTGCAACAAATAATAAAAAGTTGAAAATTAAACGATCTCATTGATAGCTGGTGTCAAATCTTATACGATGTGTGCGGAACCCTTCGTATGCGGGTTCCACTCGCGCTTGGGCAATTTTTTTATTATTCTAGTTAAAATGAAAACTGTTATAGGAAGTGTTCTCACGTCAGTCAGCGGCTGCGGGCTGGCGGGCAGCGAGGGCACGGTGGGCGCGGCGGCGGCCAGCGGCGTGGGCGCGGCCACGAACGACGACGACACCGGCGACGGCGTCGACGCGGGCGGCTGCTGCTTCTTCTTCAGGGCTTCCTGCAATGGACAGCAATCGCAGTGTTGGCATTATAATAATACTAACTGAAGCCCGCCAATTCGTTCGTGAGTTAAGTTTTTTATTCTCTTATTTTCCGCGACAAAAAAGCCTAGGTGTTATTCTACACTATAATCTATCTCAGTGCAAAATTTCAACTAAATTGGCTCAGACGTTGCGGCGTAACTAAGTAACAAGCATCCATCTATCCGTCCATACATCTATTACATCCATACATCCAAACCATTTTAGTATGATACTTCTTCATCAACCTATATACGATAGATAGATTGGACAAAGGTCACTTGCATGGTCTTACACACAAAGCAAACTTTTTTAGACCTGGTTTTTTTGGACCTTGGCTAATAGTAAGAATATGAATCTTAGAGAATTACATGTACATTCAGTAAAGCTAACAAGAGATATCACGAGAAAATGGGTATAAGGTACCAGCTTAAAAAGGTTAATTTAAAAAAATATATGTTACAACTTCGTAAATCTATTCTCGTAATCGAAAGTCCGATGAGTAACGGAATAAACTAAGAGCACAGACGTTCGAAGACTTTGTTAACAAGTTTTTTGTTAAAATAAAGAAAAAGGAGCCGATAGACGATCAAAATGGAACGATATAGGGCATCGGCCGATGTTTTTAATGAAGTAATCCAACTTGATATCATATATTGTAGCCATAAACAAGGATTTCAGAATATCTATAAAAGCATCTTTATCATCGTACCATATAAAGACGTATATATTATAAGGCCAAATTTCGTATTTTTTCGGTGTTAAAAATTAGTAATATGTTGCTGTTTCTCGAATTGAATCAGACACAAACAGATAAAGTTATGCATACTAATAAGCAAATCGACTGTTAACCGTCAAGACTCCTAACTCAAAAAATGTCAAAAGTTTACACAAGACACAAAAAACATTATACATATATTTTTTTGTTCTAATCATATGATTAGAACAAAAACATAGGTTCGTTTAAATATTTATATTAATTTAATGTGAAGAATTTTCTATAGTGTGTGATACGAGGTTTTTTTTTTTGCAATATCAGTAAAACAGCAGTTTGACTTAAAGAATATCAGTTAGGTGCTCTTGGTGGTTAACTAAAATAAGATAGATTCATAAAGAGTTGCATTGATTAAATGGCAACATCTTTGTAACTATAAAAAAAAATTACTTTTACTTTAATAAAACTATTGCAAATAATTCGTTCTTTTCATAACGTGCAACGCCAGTAACTTACCGTAACGACCAACGTGCTTCGAAGCGTAAAATTAATTCATAAGCGACATGTAAGGATTGTTAACTTCGGATTAGCGGAGTAAACCAAGGATAAGGGGCCAGTCTAATCAAATTATGGTCAAATTGATGAGAATATAGCTTTAATGTGACTGCTAATTAAGTGTAATAACTATAATAATTATGATTGCTATTTAAATATAATTAGGTATTAAAATTATTGGAACGAAGTTCCTTATCGCGCGTTGTGAAAGGGGGCTAGACGGAAAAAATTCTTACGAAAAGTTGTCACGACACTTTTTGCTATAGTAAGCTATTGTAAGCTGTGCGGCGTCGCATGTTTCTCTGTCTGTCTCTCTCTCTCTTATAGAAAGCAAGCCAGATATTTTCATTTCTATTTCGCATTGAACTTCGTTCCATCCGGGTGTCCCTTGACACCTCTCAAGTTTTTTTTTTACAGATTTGTCTCAAGATGTTTAATATCCTTTAGTTATTTATTCAAAGCTAGCTGATGTTCACGAAATCGTCCACACGGATAAATCTAAAACCGAAAATGTAGAACACCAAAAAGCGAGTTACTATTGCATAATCATTCAGGTACTTATGCTGAGATCGATGGAGCGTGCTCTGACTCAGCTCAGACTTAAGATAGAAGTTAAAATGAGACGAATATGCTGTGACATTTGTCTCGTTTTAACTCTGTCTTGAGTATGAGCTGAGTGAGAGTGCAGTCTATAGATTTCAGCCTCAGTACCCTTATAAAAAGCAAGTACATGTTAGGTACATTCCCATCTTGTTTGCACTACACTGGTATCATTATGAAGACAGTGCCGCCTTCTCAACGAATTTCGTTTCTTTTTTAAGCTTTTTGCAAAACAGCACTGCCATTCACTTCCCTCATTGCGCCCACGACGTGGTGCCAAAAAGCGAAACAATCCAAATAAAATATCGGGCTGTTGACCTCAAAAATAAAAACGTAAAGACACTGCAGACGTGGGCGAACTTAACACTTTCGAAATATATTGTCAACTATTTTTTGTGTTCGGATGCAGATCAACCCGTTTTTTGCACGATTGCAAAGCATTAATCACTAATAGATTTGATGGGTCGACTTGGGGAGACGGCATTCACATAAAATTGGTATTTTTAGAACTATCACACTACACTCATACACCCCGACTTTTAATCGAATTCGAATTTAACTAGGAAACTAAAGTAATTATTAGCCAGTTTATAACTAGTGTGTTAATGAGTTATCAAGCCGTGTATGACTAATCGGTAAGTATTCACATTTTAGCCACCATAGCAAATTATCTAAATGGGTTTGAATATTTATTTATTTATCTTCATATGTACACAATCCTGTCAGGTTAACCTAATGCGATAGTATACAATCATCTGCTGAACTACCTATATCTCAGAAATAATAATACTTTCTTAAATCTGTCATGCGAAGTGTGAAAAATATTTCCAAATTGCATAAATGACTTCTGAGAACTGAGAAAAATAGTATTCGTTGAAATTATATTATGATTTACGAGTCACTATCCATCGAGATGGCGTGGCACTGAGAAAAGCCATTAAGCAAAAAAGAAGAAGATTAAGTGTTACCGTACCTTAAAGCAAACTGAACATAGTCCATCTGTGGAGGGGTTTCCGTAGAATCCGCAGCCGGAACGGCACAGAGCCTCCATGGGGTTCGACTCTCTCTCCATTTTTTCCACGGTTATAATAATATATCACTTTTAAACAACAACAAAAAGTTCACGTACGATTGCACTATCAGTATATTATATTGCACTTGATTGTATAGTTCACACAGTGATCACAGTACGATGCACTCGTCAATATGTTTCAGTGGGTATCCCCGGACCGCAGAGTGCGCGATCGGCGGCTCTCTGTAAGCCGGCGAGGTGAGCTGCTACTTCTTTCTGTGTCAGGATCGCAACAGGCCCTGGAACAATGGATTTATGTTACTTCAGAGAAAAAAAAATTATGAAGATCAAGGATTTTTTTTATATGAGAATGTGTAAAGAAAACTCATCATGGCGTTAAGATTACGGTCAAATAAGCCGCGTGGCTGCAACGCCCATCATTAATTTGTATTAATTTAAATAGCTTCTGAACCGTCTTGGTGGATTACAATGCGGTTTTCATGAAAAATTGAAATGTGTATCTCACATTGGTATATTTAGCCTATGATATAGGTAAGCTCGCCCTCATGAAGCTTGGCGGACGCAAAGAAAATGCAATATATCAACGACGCAAAAACATTTCATTGCAATTTGCAATCTCTTCATATTGTTGTCATCCAAACAGGTATGACCGTATGACGCATTCGCAGGTCCAAGGCACGGGCAGGCATTATAGAAAGTGGTATCTAAGAGCAAATCGCGATTTAGCGGAGGCAAAACATAATATGCATAACGGCAGGTTTGCATAACAAGAGAGAGCTACAGCTATGGCAAAAGTGGAACGAGTACGCGGCCCGCGCCCCGCGTCAAGGTCCCGCCGCGCCGCCGCCGACTGTGATAAAACTTTGCTCAGCAAGGGCCAGTAGGATTAGTCTAAGTTTTAATACGATTGATCATATAAGAATTCGACAACATTAGCGTCAAAGTAAAACGAACCTTAATGGCATTTTTTTAAGTCACAAATTCAGTACAACCGATTTTAATTCAGAGCCTATCACATTATGCGTAAACATACAAGAATGCATACACGAAATTGAGTTCTAATTCAATGCTGTTATGGTCCATTTTACTTTGACGCTAATGTCGTCGAATTCTTATACGATCAATCGAATTAAAACTTAGACTAACCCTACAGGGCAGACACGATGCTTTCAGCAGCGTTTTTGCTATTTTTAGTCGCTTTTCGGAAGCTCGATGCTGAGTCCAAACGCAAACGACGCCGATCGTCGCAACTAAAATCATCGTGTTTTCCCTGGCCAACCACAATCTTGTCACTGACGCTTTACTTGCACAACACAATGTACTTGCTTCTATTTAAGTAGAAGTCCAGGGACATCTAGCGGAATGCCGAGAACGGGTAAACGCGTAAACCTACTTAAACAACCATAAAAGTAGACAAAAACATTTTCGTTGCGAAAGTTAAGACCTTCTCACTACTCACTTTGGTGAGACGAGGGAAGGTCATGTCTTCAAAATTAAAGAAATAAGGCTTCTTTTTTTGCTATATCGATTCGATAGTAGGTATGATAACTCGTCAGTCGTCAGGATCGTAAAATAGTGCCAGATTTCCATACAGTCCAAAAAATGACTCTGGCATATTTGGACATAGCAATTGTTATTTGTTTACTATTTTAAAACAGAACCTTTTTAATGGGTACATGTGTTATTTCTTTGCTACAGATTATTTATTTGAAAACAAAACTTCGGAAATTATTTCAAATAGATGTCCTGTTAAGTTGATAAAATGCAGATCCGAAGATATTCTACGATCATGACGAACTAATCGGTTGTAGTGGTCACTGATGTTTGACCGGTGTATCTAAAATAATTAACACAAAACCAGCGTGATGGTTGCGATGTAGATATCTTTTGTTACCTGATGCAACTGGTACGAGAAACCATAAATCAAGAGGTATAGTGTGGTCTCTTATAAACACTAAAAATCGATTTAATTTGATTCATAAGAATGGAGAGGGCTTTGGAGAGGGTTTATTCCAACACTGCAGTGACAGAGGCGACAATTATCGAGAAACTATGTATTTAATAATATAGACTTACAAATGTCGTGTACCTGCCACTAAATTATAAAAGAATGCAACGATTAAACCTTTCTCTTTTTCATATCTCAAACTAACTACATACACACAAGTAATTGATTTCTAAATACTTGTACTTCCTACATTTAATCTTATCAATGCACATAATTCATGTATAGAGAGAATCAACGACAAAACAAGTGTCAAACATTTTATCCGCCCAAAGCCGCTTTTTACGATATATTTTCTTGAACTAGGTACTTGTTCATAAATAACGTCAACTCACATCATTTAAAGTGGAACGAGTCATATCTAAATACGTTTTAGAAAAATTCTATTTGGGAGCAAGATCACGAAGCGTGCACCAATTAGCGTGATATTAATGAAAGTGATGGTGAGTATAGAGAGCGAGGTTATTACACTATACCACGTTCTATTATACCATTTTCTATTCGACACATTGGTTTGGACTCATCGATTTTATTTATCTGTAAAATCGATATTACGTATTCCCTAAACCTAACACAGCACTAGTATCGTTCGTAATCTGCTATCGTTATTATTCTGTGATTTGATGAAGGTTGATTAGATGTAAATTAAATTTTATAAATTGTTTTCGATGATTAAAACCAGCTTGCACCGAAATGATCAATCTTGTACAGTTACATTTGGTAAAGAAATGAATTAAAAATATACTTAGTGATAGTTTAGCGGGTGCTACAAGTGGAACTAAAACTACAAATAACTATTTTTTTTTATACTGTTGCGTAAATAACTCTCCAACGATAATGGCGTGTAAATATAATTGCCTAGGAATATCTCCTAGAACTTAATAGCAATAGGCATGCAAACGGTAAATATAAAAAGTATAATGGCCGGAGTATAGTGCAGTCTCATCAGTTGAGAGTCATCGACCGGGCTCGATGTATCACGTAGGGATAGGCCTCACTCACACCGCGAAGTGAGTAACTCCACTGAGCTCCCAGGTCAGCGCTATCAGTTATAATTGCGGAATCTTTTACGGTCTGAGAGGTAGTCGAAGACCAGTCTTAGAATTGGGGCTAATTCAGAGCTATTTTTATACTGGAATACATTTATCAGTTGTTTGTTGTGAAACGTGGCAATATAGCCATGCTATTTTATTATTCCGAAGGCGTCACGAGCATCGCCGTTAGCACAAAATACAGTAGATACGTGCCGTTTATAAAAACTTTGCATGATGCAATACTTGACGTAGCCAGAAAAGTTGGGAGGACATAGTATCATGAACTGTTTATTTAACATAACAACACGAAACCAAGCAATCTTTATACCAGTAGATAATAGATATCCTAAAAAAAATTAAATGTAAATATGTAAGGCCAAAGTAGGTACTATCAAAAAGTATTTGCCATTAATACCACCACGGCTTAGGAGTACAGGACTATGCAGCTTTGCAGGATTGAAGGGGTGGTTACTTGGAGTAATGGAGTTCTATATAAAAGTTTAGACTTGGTGCCTTCAATATCAAACATAAGTACCTATGCCGCGGGCCCTTCATCAAAATGCTGTGCAATTCTCTAAAAAATATTGATTGCAACCGACTCAGATTGGCCGATACTCATTATTATTTTATTATTGGTAATTGGCTAAAATGTATTATTGCAGAAAGAACGCGATAAATTCAACAAATCACCACAATTGAGACTGTAGATTGCTACAGTCATCATCATCAATCAATCATTGGATTGATGCAGCTTTTACAGAATCGGTCCACAGAACCGCTAGTCTTTTGAAAAACGCAACCGTTATGCAATCATTAAGCCATGTGGTAAAGATGCTTTACACTTCAATAAAATTGAGGTCTTAAAGTGGTGCTATCCTTTTCCAAAAAGGAGAATTGAAATAATTGTGAAGAGGACGACACTATGTAAGACTTATTTTGGTTTAGTATAGAGATCGCTATTGTCGACTGCGTAATTCGTTGTATTAGAATTTTCGCGGACTTCACGTCAACTGGACAAGGTTGGGCAGTTGTACAATCAGTCGGAATCCTTGCAATGTTTTTCATAAAAAATAAATGCCATGTTAAACATGACTAATATTTCCCTTTCTCTCTAAATAAGGCGTAAAACTTGTTTTAGGAGGGGGCAAGACACGACATTAGTGCATACGGTTTGGGTTTGAACCGTCGACCTTTCAGTTTTCAGTCGACCCCTTGCCCGTTGAGCTATTGAGGTTAATATCTTATTCTGCTTGCAGCCCGAATGCATTCCGTTTTTGCACTAGCCGATAGTTTTGTTATGTGCTGTATTGTATCTTTAGCAGGTACGAGTTTGCATATCTCACCAAAGTTTGTTAGAATTCTAGCATGAAACTCTTTTTGGGTCTCCATGCTCGTAGGCCAGACTAAAATAGACCTTTTGCAGAATAAAATAGAATTTTAGAGATGTGCATTCAGTACTACCAATTCTTATTTGTGAATGTTTCTTCTAAGGGAGCTGGCTGCAGATATGTGGATGAATTTGAGCCTTAAAACAAGTTTTTTGAAATGTAGAAACTAGTACTAGCTCTACCATAGATATAGAAAAGATAAGATTAGGCTTTTAAGAGTTAATTCTTTAAGCCTATAGATTCCCAGAATGCTACATCGCACACGCGTGACTAGGCCCTTTCGTGTCGCATACACGTGTAGAGCTCGCCCGAGTCGCGGTCCGAAGTCCACGTATAAAATGACGCGACTAGCGCATTCCGACGACCTCTTAGATCGTCTACGCAACATTTCAAAAATAAATGGCGTGAAAGTGCTTCTACCATACGTTTATTATTGTTTACAAAATGTTTAGCAACGCCCTGCGCAGGTGTCGAGATACATTCTCGCTTATTTTGCGCATCAACGCACGATACAAAGAAATATAAAATTAAACATTTAACTCGAATAACAATAAATTTTCTAAGTATTTTTATTAAAGTGTTTATATACACTTGAAAGAAATACCGATTTGTGATAATACAGATTCGTGGTGTAGCGGTGAATCAAGGCACAATACTCGGAGATACATTTCAAATCCCGCTGGTTTCGCAAAATTTTTATTTGAATATTATTTATTCGAATAATTTTTCTAATCCCTACGAATTTTATACATGCGAAAGTACCCATTAAGTCTAATCTAGTTTAAGAGATAAGTATAAATAAATATCATACATTATATACAAATATATGATCAAAAAAAACTTCCGTAAACTTAGATCAATATCTAACGAGTTGTTTTATTCGAAGATATAAAATAAAGTTATTCGCATCGGCAATTTGAATGTTATGAATGCCATAATAATGCTAAAGGCTAATACAGTACCTACAGTTGTTTTTATTACATCAACGAGAAAGAATCCTTCGAAACCGGATGAACGGAGTGTGGACAAAAGTTACAACAATAGAAATATTTTGTCTGGTGTGATCCATTGACCACCCTACCGACAAGAAATGCCGCAAAGCGATTTAGTTGCCGCGTTGAGATAGGCTTCTTACTAATACATATTATATTGCAAAAGTGTTTGTTTGTTGGTTTGTTCTTCAATCACGCTGCAATAGCTACGGATCGACGTGTTTTTCTGCACCGGTATAGTAGAGGATCTGGAGGGAGAGACACAAACTAAATCTACTAAATCCACGCGGATGAAGTAGCGGGAATCAGCTGGTGGTCATCGGAGATTAATAAAATGCCATACGTTCATATCCCTCTCAACCCAGGCAAGTACGGTAATTTAATCGTTGGGCCGAAACTCAAAAGTGCGATGCGACACGTAAAACCGCACTGCGTGATTTCGAACCGCATAGGATCTTGCTGCCCAGACGATTCGTCTTGCATCGATTTATGGTATCGTAAGTCAATGTTTAACACCCAGCGATTTTGCAGTTTTTGACGATGCCACGTCGCGTCGCAGTTTTATTTCGGCCCTTATAATAAATCTTCATTTAGCAAAAGTTAGCAGAGGCTATCAGTCAAAGGCTAACATTAGAAGAATAAAAAGAGAAAATGACCACTTAAAAACTGTGAACTCTGTAGGAATTTCTGCTCTTGTGAATTGTCAAAGATCAAGGCTGATTAATTGTTTAATTTTATGACAGTGAAGTAACTACACGCGAATTCGTGACGTCAACGGTGTTATTTCCTTAAACTTGAATCAGTAAATATGACGTCACAAGATACGATTGTGCAAGAGTACTTGAACGTCGTAGTAAAAAATCCTCAAAATCTTGTATTAGTATTATTATATCAAATGTAAGAATAAAAGGTAATTGCACCAATCGTCAAAGATGTTTGAAGCCCGCCAATCCGCAACGGCTATTGTGGTGGATTATAGCCTAAACCCTTTTCGTTTTGAGAGGAGATCTGTTCCTTATAGCAGAGGGGGGAATGGGTTGATAAAACTGATTGAAATGGGACAAGGTGTGATATGAAAGAACACCAGGCGCCAAATCATTGAGAGTGTACCTACCTAAGAATTATGGTGGTACGTCAACTTTTTACTACAATCCAGGCCAAGGCCGGCTAAACTATCATTACTATCGGTGCTATCAGTAGTACCGCCCTGATTATGGTAAGAAAAGAAACGCTTCGCTCCATGCGTGGGCTTAACCATTTATCTGTTGCATCAACGAACCAGTCAAACCTTTATTTGTATAGTATGATACAAACACAACGCGCGATTGCAGGGTGTCCAAAGCGGCTGCTAGTTCTAATGCACTAGCCATGTACAGACAGTGCGATCATTGTACATGTACATTTGTAGGGAGTTGAGCTATTTCAAGCACAAGTTAAGATTGGTATGCCTACAACGCTTCAGACTTTAAAGCGACCAACCACATCGACTTCAGTGTCGAATAGTATCGTTCACCATACTCTAGGCATAGATTGAGATTGCACATCTCGACAAAGTAAATAGATTTCGAGCGAAAAACAATCAATCAATAACGTCAGCGCCATATGAACTCATTGTTTTAAAGTTGCTCTTTCTGATAAAAGTTGAGATTGCTGTATGTGTATTAATCAATCTTCATTGTACCTACATACATTGTATTATATCGACTAGCTTTTGCTCGCCGGTTCGCTAACGTTATCGATTATTCATACCCCGGTTGTACCCCCTTAGGGATTGAATTTTCAAAAATCCTTTCTTAGCGGATGCCTACGTCATAACTATCTGCATGCTAAACAGTCCGGATCCGTCTAGTTTTTAAAAAAAAAAACCAAATTCGCTCACAAAATTTTTAGAAAGTTTTAAATAAGAGATCACCAGTTGCTTTAACATTTAAAGTAAAGTTTCACAACATGTCTGTTAGCATTAATCTGTCAGTTATGTATTAGCTAACTTCGTGAATTAACTGTAGTCCATTGACAGTTTGGTCCACCAATGTAAAAAGTACCTACTGTTCTGTTTCTATCCATACTGATATGTATTATAAACGTAAACTATAAAAGTGTGTATGTGTCATACTTTTTATCCCCGAATATCAAGGAGTTCCTAAATCCACATGGACGAAATCTCGTGCATGCATGATCTCTCATAAGTATATCATAGAGTATATTCAATAGCCAGTCATTATACTCTATTGCCTGAAGGTTGCGAATTACTGCCAATGAATATTGCAAGTCGTGTACTGAGCCCAGTAACCATTATATATTATGTGAATGTGATGAGAGAACAAAATGTGAGTTGTGCCTTTTCGTAATCAAAGGGTAATCTGGATTCCAGATAATTCCTAAGAAAGGAAACGGGAACAAAAGAATCTAAGTTGTTAGACATCATACGTCGTTTAACAATGAACATTTTAGAAATTATAGCTGAAATCAGAGGCGTAACTATAGGGTGGCATGACGGCAAAATGCCACGGGCCCCAGCCGGAAGGGGCCCCGGTCAGAGAAGGCCAGAAGCACAAGATGATCCTAAGATTTATAGCCATTCCTGTGACTACGGCTAGCCAAATCAATCAATCAAGTTTATATCAATTTTAATTTCAAAATCAAAATTGATATAGGTAAACGAAATTCTTTGGGACAAGAAAGGTTACAGACAGTGGCGGATTTACCAAAAGGCTGAGTTGACTGGAGCCCAGGGCAGCAGATTTTAGGGGCAGTAAATTTGGGGCCAAAATTTTTATTTATGTCTTACAGAAATTAAAAAGATACATATGTATTTGTATAGGTACCTACCTAAATGTCATTAAGTTCATAAACATATATTTTAAAATTTTATAAAATATCTAATTAATTACCGAATATAGGTAAATATTACTATATATATAGCTACTCGTGCTGATTCACTCACTGACTCATTGATCACCTCTCCTGTAAAATTTTGTATGAAAAAATTTTTTTTCACTCATGGTTTCGTATAGAGCACAAAAATTCATTCGGAAGAAAAATATGGAGAGAGCTGATGATTGAGGATTTCGGTGACGGGTGAGGAGCACCGGCCAGGGTATTGAAGATAGGTGGGAGATCCTTAAACAAGAATCACTCGAAAACTCATCCAATTGGCAGTGAGCAGAAAAAAAATTCAAAATGCCGGATTCTAGATAGCGGCCATAAAAATTTCTAAAAAGATGATCAAGACCCAAAGATCTACTTGGTGAACAGAAAAACCGCGGTTCGCTTTAGCGAGCCGCGCACCCACGCGCCCTACTAGTTTTATATATGACTAAATAGTTGCTAGGGCCGACTTTAACTACGATGTCGGGTGTGCGGCGCATATAAGCGCAGGGTCTCAAGCGCCAAAAGTACAGGACTAAATGGCGTAGTGCAAAATAAAAAACGTTGTTGGTGCCAAGTATGGACTACTAAGTGCCCTAATGCAATCGTAAAAAATTTGGCGCTCGCTTCTCTCTCCAAAATGTCGCTTTTACGTTTCTATTGTACTCGTAGGTGCCCAAGTATGGACTACTAAGTGTTACGGCACTTAGTAGTCCATACTTGGGCAGCAATCATAAAAATTTTAGCGCTCGCTTCGCTCGCGAAAATGTCACTTTTACTTTTCTATTGTAGGTGCCAAGTATAGACTACTTAGTGCCGTAATGCAATAATAAAAAATTTCGCGCTCGCTTCGCTCGCGAAAATGTCGCTTTTACATTTCTATTGCAGATGCCAAAAATGGACTACTAAGTGCCGTAATGCAATTGTAAAAAATTTCGCGCTCGCTTTGCTCGCGAAAATGTAGCTTTTGCTTTTCTATTGTAGGTGCCAACTGCCAAGTATGGACTACTAAGTGCCGTAATGCAATCATAAAAATTTCGCGCTCGCTTCGCTCGCGAAAATGTCGCTTTTACTTTTCTATTGTAGGTGCCAACTGCCAAGTATAGACTACTAAGTGCCGTAATGCAATCATAAAAATTTCGCGCTCGCTTCGCTCGCGAAAATGTCACTTTTACATTTCTATTGTAAGTGCCAAGTATGGACTTCTAAGTGCCGTAATGCAATGATAAAAAATTTCGCGCTCGCTTTGCTCGCGAAAATGTTGCTTTTACGTTGCTATTGTAGGTGCCAAAAATGGACTACTAAGTGCCGTAAAGCAATTATAAAAAATTTCGAGCTCGCTTCGCTCGCGAAAATGACATTTTTGGTTAATGTCTTTAACTGAATTCTATTCTATTCTAACACTTTTGCCTAACAAAAAGCCAGAAAAAAGGAATTTTAATCATTGTTTGATACTAATACAAAAATTGTGACATACAGTTCAATGCGCTCTGAATTAAAGGTTATTAGAAAATCAAGTAATTATAAATGCGTTTGTATGTACCTAGTTCACGTAGTGATTTATTATAAAATTAAAAAATTGCTATCTCATTGGTTGAATTTCTTTATATTGGGGAAGGGAGGGCCCCATCCGATGAATTTGCCACGGGCCTCAAACGGCATAGTTACGCCTCTGGCTGAAATACTCACACAACATGTGTATATGAGAAAAATCTTAGGCGAACTTACTAAGGCATTTCCAAAAGTGCCGACAAAATCAGCTTAAAGTAGGTAAACCTGATTTGTAAATAGATATCATTTCAATATGTTCGTAAAATCGGTGCGAAATAAGCATGTCAAGGCAAACCTGATTAACGATAACAATCAATCCGCACTCAAAGTTACACTGCATGGATAAAGTTCAGTTATCGGAATATACCTACCTAACTATTCATCGCCTCCTCTAATATATGCAACTGATAAGATTAGTGCCAAGAGGTCCTGGAGTGACTAGCTATAGACGCAAGGCTCAAACCACTATAGAAACGAGATACTGCAATGTAGATTTAACGTATAATTCCACTACTTATTTGTGAAGACTGTTATTAAAGAAAAAAAAATAGCTTTAAGCCACCTCGATTGAAGTGCATTTTATTATTTTTGTTTCCCCAGATTTAATAAAAACGTAGCATCTGCTTAATTAGGAATTAAGTAATTAACCGTGTGTGTAAACGTGCCGTTTGGATTCGTCCGGCGCGGCGCCGATTGCTAGACGTTGTGTATTAACTCTATTACAACGTCTAGTACTATTAAAGTTTTCAAAAAGTCCATACAATTTTTGACAATGAACAAAGTTGCTAGGTAATCCTACTAATATTATAAATGCTAAAGTTTGAATGTATGGATGGATGGATCGGTGGATAGATGCATGGATGGATGTATGTATGTTACTCAATCACGCCGCAACGACTGAACCGATTTGCCTGAATTTTGGCAGAGATAGATTGTAGTCTGGAATAACACATAGAATACTTTGTATCCCGGAAAATAAGAGAGCTCCTGCGGGAATTTAAAAGCTCAATCCACGCGAACGAAGTTACGAACATAGATAGTTACAGATAGATTGTATATAGTAACCAGTTAGTTTAGCCCGGCGTCGGATTAATTTGACGTGTACAACTGTACAACGGTGCATATCAAGTTAGAACACTAGCCGGCAACATCACCGGTCCGATTCCGGACGCATTCAAACGGCACGTGTGCACCTACAAAATATAGTTACCGAAGTATTAAAGAAAATTAAGCTCTTGATAAATTGCAATTAAGTGATATTGTGATTGCAAAGATTAGGTAAGTACATCACTATCAGAGCATGAATCATTTTGTAACGATTTTGATAAAAACTTTTTTGTATTTAAATATAACAGTTGTGGTTATTAAAGGAAATATGCAAATTGTTATTAATAATACCTAAAGGTTAAGGCAATATATTTTACTTGCAGGGGAAAATTGTGTCCAAAACTTGACTCTAAGGGGAGATATGGGATTAGGCACAAAAAACCCCTTTTAGGTCAACCTTTTGGTAGGTACATGGAAAGCTCCGAGACTCCGCAGAAATCAACGATGCCCTTGATGATTTCCTCCCTTAAGACTTTTACAAAATGACTATTTAGACTTGTGTTTCAATAAATGCAGAACTCTTTTGCCTAACTAGACAAATAGACACGGTAACTTTTGCAAATTGTCCCGACGAACGATCTAGGTTCGCTAAAACGATTTATGTTGATTATTAATTTAGGCTAGACGACGAAACAGTAGAAGCAGAAGTTCCTATTACCTACTGAAAAAGTAGGGCAATGGCTGTAAAATATTGAGTCGTGCACTCAATACGTCAAACTGGTATAGATTATCTCTGTTAATTAATAACTATTAGTAATAACATAGGACGTAATATGTAAACTGTAAAGTTTTCTAGTTAAACTTTACAAAATTAATGCCTAAGTTCAGTTGCCTTGATCTTACAGGATGTGATGAAATTTAAAAATCGATGCATCTATCGATCGATTCATCTAGTAAACCTATCTCTGTTTTTTGATCATTAATTTTGCCTTTGACCTAACCGCTGTTATAGCCTATATTTTTTTTTTAAATATTAAAAAGCCAAATTGAACTCTACTTTTTTTAATCGATAACATTAAGATAGTCCTTGAATGCCATTTCACCTGATGGTAAGTAACGATGCAATCTAAGATGGTAGCGGGCTAACGTGGGAGAAATTCTCCTCACCTGTTTATGTAAAACATAAACATATAAAGGACGTGGACAAGGCCAGCTTAAAAGACATAGTATAGAGGAAAACATCTACGACTCTAATAGTGGTTCATTTCAAGTTGGAATTAGTTATTTCTAGTAAACAGTTCGCGATAAACCCTAAGGTTCTAGGAGGCGACCTATCTGCAAGTATAGCTGGGATGTAAGCATGTGTCAGTGTGTGTGTGTGTGTTGTACTCGCGAGTGGTCGGTGTGCGCGCCCCGCTGACCCAGATGCAGTGTTCGCTACGCAATTCGAGCTCGGCAGTCGACCCGCTTCGCTTTGCGCTAACACAGAAGTCCTCTGTAATTTGCTAACTATTTTGAAGACGGTGCGTAATTTGTTAAGGGAAGGAATGTTTCGTCTTTTCTGAATGGGTCTTGTTATTATATAACATCCAATTTTTGTACTTATAACACGAAATGTTGCCTTCATTGAATTAAATACTCTAATCATTGAAACCGGAGTTAATATAAAAGTATAATAATAAAATTAATAATTAAAGAGGGGTCTCCATACAATAAACTTGTTTTTGCTCGATCTTACTTAATATTAGCTGGTGTTAAATCTTATAAGATGGTACGGAACCCTTCGTGTGCGTGTCCGATTCGCATTTGGCCGGTTTTTGGAGAAACAAACAAACTCTGTCGCATAGGGTAAAGATAATAAATGGTAGAAATCATCATCTAAATGAAAAATAACTCAACATCGGGGTTCCCCACAGCTTGAGCACACCGATTTCAAAAGTCGAAACCAATCTAACGATAAAAGATATCATCAATAACGTCAGAATGTTCCTCTTATGATTTTATCTCGAATAAAAAAGGGTTTTCAAGTAATACAAAAACAAACCACACACCGATGTAGAAAAAACGAACACCGACTGCCTTCCCCCCTACGAAGACCATGTGTGGTAAACTTATAAGTCAAACGGTTTTGAAACACTCCTTAACTAGCATCTGCCTTCGAATTCGCCCGATTGATTTCACCTGTTTGTTAATCATTTAACGGATGCACATTTTAACGTTTTCTTTGTGTTTATCTAATAGAGCTCGAAAATTGCGAAGTTTTATGATGTTGTTAATACTATATTTTACTGAATCCATCACTAAGTAACTGACTGAGAAATGGATTTTATTTAAGTTTTTAGCACAAAACTTCCGAGGCTTTTAATTCGACACTGGCGTCATTCACCTATCTGAGATCATCGCACCACAAATTACCTAATTTTAATGACTAATCCACATTCACGTTTCAGTTTACTTAAAAAATAAATTTAGTTATACCTTTTTGCAAAATTCGGATTTTTTTTTTTGTTCCTAACAAATAACAATTCTACTGAAAGAAAAAGTAATATTATGCTGTTATCTACCAAACAAGAAAAAAAATCTGTATGGCAACACGCACCGCCCGCGCCGCACACCGTCGTTTTTCCAGAATAAAAGAAACACAGGAACAACACAACGCCAACACGCAACACCACACAAAACACTCCACAATGCACTGTGACTTTGCAATTGTGCATTGTGGAGTTGGATGCTCTGGTGTCGGAGCGAAACGTACGTCGAATGTGTTTTGAAGAAGTTTTTGTGGCATTGCGTGTTGGCGTTGTTGTTCCTGTGTTTCTTCTATTCTGGAGAAACGACGGTGGGCGGCGCAGGCGGTGCGTGATGTCATACAGATTTTTTTCTACATAAATCGAATTACAGCATATTACATTTTCTTTCAGTATTATCATGGAATTCCAGGATTTTCTTTTCTTTTTCAAATTCGAACTCCCGAAGGAGCAGGCCAGCCACTCCTAATAAATTCCACCTCTACCACATAGTGCCTCGCACGATTTAAAATAATGTAGGTCATACCACAGTACTCATGAATCTTATCGTTCTCTCAATTGATCAAATTTAAAGCGACTGAGACAAAATACAGGTCTGACCACTCGAGCAACGGTAACAATAACGGTAGGTGGAAAAAATCGAGCAGACCAGAGAAATCCCTCACTAACGTCGAGACATTTGTGTTAAAGGATGTAATAATATTTCCTACTATGAAGACTTTTTCCGTAGTCAAATAAAACATTGGTCGCATATAAACCCCAAAAACAGGTGGTTCAATAGAAGTATCACAGACGACGAAACGACGGAAAAAAATCTTGTGAAAAATATTAGACTAGCCAAATACTCGGTAAGTTAATTAGATAGGTCGGTAAATCATCAAACCGAGAATTGTATAATTGTGTAATTAAACATTCAAGGAGAAACCAAGATTGAACAAAATTTTGCGAACTTTACAAACAAAAACAAACTACACAAATACACGGAAATACCACAACGTGAAACGAGGTCAATAAAATTATTTCTTGGCATGAGTTCTATAAAAAAAAAAGAATACAACTGAGGTACGGAAACCTCGTAAATTAGCAATCGCGCATTCAACAACATGGCTATGTCTATATGTCTATCAAAGCGGAAACGTTACACACCTAAAATAGACAAACCAGGGTCTCGAACGAACCTTCCGTGTAGCGTCGCAACGTGGAAGTGAATCCGTACAACCGCGACCCACCGCTGGGCAACAGGTTTGCACAATTGTAACAAAGCACATCAGCAGGGCGGAAAGGACAATGACATAGCAGCCGAAGGAGGACTGCGTCACAAGCATGCACAATGACGCTCCGACAATGAAGCACGCTCGGCAAGATGGCCGCCGCGGCGTCAGCTGATTGCGCGCACACGCACGCAGCTGTGACTGAATCTGCCGTTTCACATATCGCTCTCTCTTTCAGCGGCGCTGATTAAGACGCGGTGCTCATTGTTCGAGACGCGGACACAGTTAATGATCACTTTAGACTGTACCAACTTAACGATGATAGATTTATTCATTATCTTAAAAACATTCCACAACTATTTCATTGCCTTTAGGTTCGCCCACATCGGTTTTTTTTTTTTGATAAATAACACAATGGACAGGTAGGTGAAGTACAAAGTGATGAAATTCCATAAAAAGATCTCAAAACGAAGACATACCGTAAACTAGTTACAATTTACCAATCAATGCCGTCATAAAATTCCATTCCATGCCGTCATTTCCAATGACCATATGAAATAGAACTGCCTATTGTTCAGGTGTATCTTATCAGATTTGTTGTAGTTATGCAAACTAATTAATGTCTCCTGCAAAAATATTGTTTCCTGTAGATTTTATTAGCAAAACCATTAGTAATTCATAATTAATTTATTCATTTATTAGCTTAATTAGCTTAGTTAAGGTAATGTATACAATTATAATCACTAATAGTAATAAAAGAAAACTTAATTATTCACCGTCTATTCCAGAATACACACGACCCTTTTCCACGTAACATAAGTAAAATATGTACCATTAAAATGATAAATTACTAGATAAGATAGGAGGAGAATCATGTCTAATAAACATCTTTAGTACAAGTTCTGTTTCACAGGAAATCACTTATTGCGATATTACGAAGATATTTACGCCGAGAACACAAGGTTAGGTGTCACGATGTACCTATCAAATCAGATAATAGTACATTATGGTACAAGTGTCAAAGTTGGTGATTACCGCTGAGGCGCTATTGAGACCCGAGCCGTCAGGTGAGGGTCTTAAGGTAGCCGAGGACGGTAATCATCAATATACACGTGTATCATACGACGTTTTTCAACACACTTGTGAAGAAAATAACACTAAAATAGTACATTATGGTACAAAACAGTGAAAACGAGTTGTGAAAATTTTTTCGCAATTGCGGGAAAAATTAATGTTGTTCTTTTGTTCGCCCTCTTGAGATGCTCTTGAGGGCAGGCAAAGATCAACGACCATACAGCCTATTCAGGTGTTTATTTGATTTAATCAGTTTTCCGAAACCTTTAATGGCCATAGACTAAAGAATGAGGTTTCTTTTTTTTTTTGGCATTTCTCTTATAGCCACGTACAAAATGGGGATTTCGAGTTTTCTTTATTACAAAAAAAAAACAAAAGTTACTGACAGTTTTATTTATTAAACACGTACATGTTGAAATTATCTATTTAATATATACGGAGTTGTATGAAATGATTGCTTGCTCAGGTACATTAATTTAACACGATATTTTTATAAATTATTGAACAAGATCTTTTTTGTAATAGAAACTTTTTTAAGAACACAGCAACTCACCCAATAAAATTAAAAAAAAAATTTCTTTAACTCACATTGTGAATAATAGTAATCAAAAGTCACAGTTTGAGTTAGAGGTGTCATTGTGTGCCTAGTTGCGGTGAACCGGGAGCCCCTTTATGAGCAAGTGTGTTGAAAAATTAATTGATATTCTGAACACTGTCGTAGAATAAGGCAACTATGATGAAATTAACACACTAAAAGGCAACCGATGATTGTTTGGAATTGGTAGAAACGTGGACCATTGCAAATTGCATGAAAGTTCTAAACAAGCAAGGACATTGACCTTCTGGCATCAAGGTCGGGGCGGCGGCCTTCAAACAGCCTCGTCTAGCTGGCGGGCGCAGACTCCATACGACACTTCGCGACAGACACGAATCTGTATGCACACAAAACCACAAGCCCTTACCTTCGAATGCGAACACAATCCCATGGCCACGTCGGTAATACGCTCGCGAGCGCTCCACGATCACAAACACTTAAACGCAACCCGTTTCACTGGCAGAACGGCGCAATAATTTGCACTATTATCGAAGTAGATAAGATGCATTACCCGCACCTGATATTAAAAACGATATTGAACCACTACGAACAAGTATCGGCCTCGTGTGAGCTCCGACGCGCGCGGCGCAATTACACCAACTGAGCGAGCTAGCCCACTCGCCAAGCAACAGAGCTGCGGTCACGACTCCGCTGCCCACCGCCGAGCCGCTCGCCAGCCATTTATTCGCGTCACTGTGCTCACACGCGCACGCACTCAGCGACACAAACAAGCGCCTGCCAGCCACCGATAAACACATGCCCGATACACGGCTCCTAACAGTTAACACCACACGAGTACCGACTAGCGAGAAAACATAGTTCACGCTTATGAGGACACAAGAGAGGAGATCAATCCAAATGAACTTCGTTGAAATATTTACAATTAAGTGATGACTCATAAGTCATAAGCAAATGTCGGCGCGTGACTCATGGCTTTCCCGTAATGATATTAGGAAACTACTTATAATTT
Organism: Hipparchia sbordonii; assembly: GCA_038048805.1. Classification (NCBI taxonomy): domain Eukaryota; kingdom Metazoa; phylum Arthropoda; class Insecta; order Lepidoptera; family Nymphalidae; genus Hipparchia; species Hipparchia sbordonii. The sequence continues at coordinate 11,850,364 of CM076106.1, forward strand.
GGGTTATCACGTTCCTTACAATTAAACATATTGGACTAGTATATTTCCCATAAACATAGTGTTCTTTACTGATATTTCCTTAATTAAGGATACCACAATAAGGAAAATGCGAAACAAAACCTAAGCGGAAATTGTTCTTTCGAAGTCTGAAAACTGTTCGAATAAGTTTTAATAAACAAAGAAAGTAGGTACATAGTAGCAACAAGGAATCTTGTGCATTTTTCTATGATTTATCAGGTGCAGACAAAGGTATAGCAGACAAGGATGAGATTGGTGCGGGTGCGATGGACGCAGACAAAGCAGCGGCGGCGCGAGTCGTCGATCTCCCCCAAATTAGTCCTGGGCAAGGGCGCTGACCTCGACAGCTACGCGCTTTACAGACGATCGCGTCGCTTCTTGTACCGAATAAACCCCCAGTACGACAAATACAGCATAACGACCTACCCTTCGGCGCGCACGTTTTGTTTACACTCGGGAAAATGTAAACAAATGATGATTAATCAAAACTGTATAAACGCTTTCACAGTTCCGTAAAGACGGAGAATTACAGGTCAACGGAATCCGAGCACGTGACATCGATGTCTGGACGTAACAAAGATGGTTCGCGCTGCCAAAATATTTAGGAAATTAACGAGTTCGAACTATAACTAATCAATTAGGAGTTTAAATAATTATAATCATGTATTCATACCATTAGCGATAGTTAATTATTATTTAAATGAAAGACAAATTTATTGGACGAATGACGAAGTTAGAAGAAATTAGTCTATTACAAACACAATGACAATTTTAGATTTTAGATTCGTGATTGATGGGTATGCTGTTAATACACAATATAACGCTGCAACAAAAAGAGCATATTAAAGGCATTACTAAGAAAAGAAAGAGAAGCAAACAGAGCTTCATGAAGAAATGGACTGTATAATTTTATTGGATGGACGACAAATTGACAATAACTATAATAATAAATAGAGAATTAAAAAAAAATATTGTAGACAAAATAACATTATAAGGTTAATCACGCTGTTAATGCAAAATAAAGTGACGTACCTAGCTAACTGTGATCATTATATTATTTATTTATAAGTAGAAGTTGACGCAGGTATCAGCTAGTATATCGGAGACGGATTGCTTCCACATGAAGCCTAGAACATATACCGGGAAGAAAATTGCTTTAAGAAGTCGATAAGTTTGCTCGAGTCCTTTTTATTAATGTAGAATAATAAATTGCGCAAGCAAGCGGCAGGAAGACCTCAATATGTGGTAGAAAATTTTGCTCGTTCATCCATACGTCTAAAAGTAAGGACGTCATATAAAGGACTCTGATTACTGAGTCTTTGAAATCTAAAATAGAATTTACTTTTGCGCCTTAACATTCTTAAAATAATAACGTGTTTGAGTTTGAATCATGCTGAGTTGGTTATCTTCAACCAACGTTTGTTAAACGCACACAGTGTCGCAATTCGTTTGAAATACGTGATAGTTGTACCACTGCACGTTCAATGTTAACACTGAACAAAGGTCATCTAATTAATTAATTTTAATAAAACTTTTACAGAATTTGTTGTAAATTCTCAGAGTAACACAGCGGGCGATGAAGACTGAGATAGTATCCCTGCAGGATTGAATCAGACATGAAATCAGTAGAATCAGAGTTACCGAGAGCAGCTGAAATCGACTGTTCCGTAGAACAAAGTCACATCTGCTAAATTCACAACTTGAAATTTGAGCCTTTAAAACTAAAACTTGTAAGGCTCAAATCTCAAGTTATGAATTTAGCAGATGAGACTTTGTTCTGCGGAACAGTCGAAATAATAATGGGCGGGGCCGGGGGCACTCGAAGAACCGTTGTGATCCCAAGGTGCCCGAATGACAGTAATGACGATGACGGATGGCAGAGGAAATCGCAGCGTAAGAATGAACAACCACTCCACCTTGTTTAAATCATCCGTAGATCTAGATTCCCATATCAACGCGATAGCGTAATTTGGTTGGTACTTAGTATAAAGTTGTTTTTGCTGCCACGCCTCGTTCACAATGTCGTGCCTACAATGTGTTTTTGACAGCAAATAAGTCGAATAAAACAAGTATAGATGGACATGGATTAAAAGAACGGACGGCTATTGGTTGAGACGACTTAAACCGACTTAATACACATACGTTAATAGGTGGGTCCCCACCAGACGATCCAAAATGGATCGGCGATCCCGCGATCCGCGATCCAAAATCGTGAACGTGGAGCGTGGATCGTACTAGGCCGATCCAGTTTGTTTAAACTGCGATCCTAAACGAACGGATCGGGCGCAGCAGGGAGCGCGCGCTCCAATACGAGCGCATGGATCGCGCGCGGCACGTCCACACCGCCTGCACATTTGGATCGCGCTTCTGCCGCGTGCGATCGGAGCGCGACGGATCGTCCGGTGGGGACCCACCTAATGGGTATTTATTTGACTGTTGTCAAAATGTGGATATTCATTAATTCGAAAATGTAACATGTAAAAATAAAATTTGTAAAAACAGAAAATAAATCGGTAAAAAAACAAATACGTTACAACCTGTTTTAATGCAACTGTATCCATCTCTTTCTAAAACGAAATTTTGTATAAAGAGTGTATGGAGCTATTGAATCGTGATGGCATGTTGCAATTGCGCTCTCTTTTTCTAACAGGAAACTTAAAAGTCTATATATTCGAGACTATAAGATATTTTAAAAAATGACATTGTGTTATAATATTAAAATCTTTATTTTGAGTATATAAAAAAATTCCGTCATTGAATAACGTTACCTATCTACTGAAAATTAATCAAATTTTTTCATTGCGATAAATCAAATCTTGAAACCTACAAAATGCATGATGGAAATTCACCGGAACTTCAAAGAACTAAATAAAGACATTCACACTGCGAGTTGTCTTCGAACTTCGCTCCTTATATCGCAAATCGTATCATGCGTACGGGTGTATAATAAAATTGTCAAAATCATGAAAAGACAGATGAAAAATTTAAATGCTGAGTGGTTTCAGTTTTCGTTACACCCTACTACTAGGTAGAACTGCTAATTATACACCATACATGTATGTACAAATACAAACTATGAACTACATACCTGATGTTGAAAAAGTGAATTTCGTACTAGGCAAACGTCTTTCCAAGTGCGAAGGCCCTTCAGCTCACAACCAGGGGGCACCACGTCTGAGCAGTAGAGGTCAGCATCCACCGGCATCACAATGAATAGTTACTCCACCTGGTGACAACGAGAAATAACATTGTATACTTTTACTTCTTCGCCTTAGCAGATACAGACGGTCAAATGCTAAGACAGAGAACAATGGTCTCTTGGATGGACTTCCACAGGTCTCGCTCTTGCGCCGCCTGAACCCAGCGGCTCCTTGCGACTCATTTGATGTATTGTCGGTCCATACAACACCACAAAATGTAAAATTGGGCAATGTAGAGTCAACATCTGATGATGCTCCAACATCAGAACGAAATATGTCGTGTTTCGAAGGAGTTTCTGTGGCAGTGTGTTGGGGCTGTCGTTTCCGTTCCTTGTAATCTAGAGAAACAATGGTGTAAAGTGCGGGCAGCGTGTGTTTTTTTCTGGTTTAGTGGATTACAGAAAAATATTACTTTTTCTTTAAGTATTACCATGGAATTCCACAAAGTAACATCTACTTCAATCCAATAGCAATCAAACCTGTACAACTCTTTGGTGCGTCTATGCAATGCAATTCTAGAGTGATTTTTCAACTAGCTACATAGAAAGTAAATAAATTTAACTGAGCTACACTCCATAGAAGTTCCTTGAATTTTTACACTGAGTGGTGACAACAATAGTTATAATAAAGGATAATATGAACTTCTTGCAGGTTGCAACCAAGCTATTGAGGATACCATAATACATCAACCAGCTTTCTGGTCATTCAGAATCTTGTGGGTCTTTGTCAAGTCCAGCATAAACAAGTCTCATTTCATAATATTATGTAACATACATTTTGTTTTAAAAAAGTTGAATTGAGAACCTCCTTCTTTTTTTGAGGTTGGTTAAATAGGATGGAAAAGCCCAATACATAGCTTACATAAAAAATAATTAAATATGGTGAAATACCTGAAGGCTAGATGTAGGTTGCTCTGGGCATAAAAATGCTGGAAAAGGTTACTTTGAAAGTGTAACCTCATTCTATAACATCATCGATCTATTCCCCAGTGTTTGCCTAGAACCAGAGTGTTAAACAAAACAAAAATCAGTATCAAACATATCTAGTTGACCTCTTCTTTGACCACATGTTATTCATCGAATGTATATTCGAATTACTATTTTTTGGTAAAAATAGTAATCCTTTGAGCATTGCTGTAGTCAACAGACTTCAGAAAAGCTCAAAGGGTTATGATTTTAGCAGTCTATGTATTGTGTATGTCAGTATATGTGACTATTTACGAATGTTCCACCATAGTCCGGAAGACATACACTTTAAATGAATAAAATCAATATGACAGACGATACATCCAATTTTCCAGTCTGGTTCCAGTTTTAAAACTTTTATCCTTGTTATGAGATAGTCTTATCTTATTACAGGTATGATGCTAAAATAAAAAATCAGCTTCCTCCATACTGACGGTTCGAGTCCCCTTTCATATTTGTTATAGCATTAATCACTTAATGGTAAAGTGTTTCTTAAGATAATAATGCAGTGTATTCCCATATCCTTCCACTTGAGCACTGAGAACTGTCTGTGGGTCCTGACTCTTAGGTTTAATTATTATTATAAGATATTATTTCCACATAAACATGCTGATTTGATTCTTCAAGATCATCCAGGACCAACTGAATTGTATCAGAATATTGTGTATCATTGTAATGAAATTAACTGAATGTTAGAGCCTAAAATATAATTGAATGTAGTCATATTTCATTGATGACTGCTCTAAAATTAAGCAACAAACTATAGACATGCTACAAATGAATGACGATAACCAAATAAAAAATCCACTCATAACCTAAAAAACCAGTTTGCTCTGTCATTGTTATGTTACAAACAATGAAGATTCAATGTTATTAGAGTATTTACAGCCTTCATAATATGCATATATTCCTTAAAGAAGAAACTTTAGAGATTTGGAAACTAATAAGCTAAGAAAATATGTAAAGTTGACTCACTCTGAAGTAATTAATCGAAGTAGATTTTTTATAACGTCACGACATATTAGTGCTCATAAAATATGGTATAGGTAAGTTAAATTCTAGAAGAATGGTCACGATTTCAACCTACGCGATCACAGCTACGCATGTAAGTCATTTTCCACAAAGGTTTGTAGAACGAAATCAAACTAATATGCATAATATACGCCTTCAAGAAGGTGGTGTCACTAATGAAATGCGTGCAAAGTACTGTACATAATGAAAGTGATGATGCGATGACGTACTGCTAATGAGGCTTGCAACAAGTAACATACGCATGACGATTAAAAATTGAATTATTTACTATTTCCTGTATTGCTGGGCTGAAGAAACAAAGAAAATATTGAAGAACTTCGATAATTGGCATTCACGAAGAAAATGGCGTCATATCACACTACCACTAGTCACGGAACAAGGTACAATTTCATCATATAGAAGCACATCACACAGTCACGACCAAACACCATTTTTAACATAAATGCAATACAATATCAATTTTCTTTTGTAAATTACTCACTTTGAATATGAATTCCAAAGAAAATCATCCAAAAACTCAAAAGACTGATGACAAGGCACTCCACTCCACTTAGTATCACCCACAGATTACTATGATACTACGTATCAGATGGCTCAGTGCCCTACAAATTTTAAACCCTCGAAATCAAGGCCCATGATTGGCTAATGTATCATTTTGGAAAACTGCTGTAACCAATGGCGTAATAACAATTTTTTTCTATTTTTGTCTATGGAATTTTATTTTTGTTATGAAGGTATCTACCATAGGTATGTACCATAGGTATCTACCACAGGTATGTACCGTAGGTATCTACCTATTGCCATCCTTGCCCATAATAATAATTATAGGTTATAATTTTTTAAAAATAGGAAATAAAGAAACAAATTTTTTAAAAATATTTGTTTAATTCACTTTGAAATAACATAATATCGCTTTTGTTATACACATTTTTGGAATTTCAGGTAAGTCTTTATGATCTTGTCTAATATATACTTATATGCCCTAATTTTGTTTATTAGATACACCCTACACCAATTAAGACGTCATATTTTTAATAATTTGTTTCACGAAACGTTTTTCAAATTACAACACACTGGTAAACACATAAGATCCTAAACACTTTTATAATATAAACCATAAAACTTTGTCTTTTCTCACACTGTGGAAACTTATAAAAAATAGCATCCTTACGCGAATTATTATAACGGGCACATAACACTTGTACTATATTTCAATAAATTGAAATAACAATTGCTATTCTGGGACAGAAATATATGAAAATTAAACTAAAAAAACCAAATACAATAATAATGGCGTCGATTGGGCGTCAGCCATCAGGAGAATCATAGATTACTGTAGATCTATAAATACTTCATACTACATATAGGTACCTAATGTAGATATAGAGATGTCTGTAAAAATTGTCATGCATCATAGTGGAAAAGATTTTGTAAGGCTATGGAAATTTGTATGGGACTGAACTGGCCGTGGTATCACCGTTTGCAAAACCCAGACTAATCACGTGACCAGTTCGGTGCTGCCATTAGTTAACTTTAAGCATAGGATACACGAGTGATACACTCAAAGACCATTCAACAAAAATATAATAAAATATTTATTTTATAAAGTTTTGCATAAGCTAATTTGTTGTTATTATGATCAATAAAACTTCCAATGACACTCCGTGACTCCAGTCTCCAATCAACTTGTGAGTAGCTATGTACGTCCTAGCGTATGTAGCTATAAGCCTTTGGCCCGTCTAACCATCTTGCTCGGAATGTACGAATGTTATTAAGCTGTGTGAACAGAATACGCTTATATCGCCGGCAATAAGTTCATCGCACGTTTAAACCCACTCACTACAACGAAAACGGACGGTAACCGGAGGTAAAAGGTAATTCCTGCAGATACGACACATACCCCTTCACAATATGTTCTCAACTCTTACACAATACTATTCACTACTTCATTACCAAGAACTTATGTTACTACTCATAATCTCTCATCTATACTATCTATACTATTATAATAAAGAGAGAGCGCTAATTTTGTGAGTTTGTATGTATGTCCGGAGCAAACTTTGGAACCACCGCACCTATTTCAAAAATTCTTTCACCATTTGAAAGGTACATTATTCCAGATGGTTATAGGCTATATTTTATGCAGATAAATGTATTATGGCTAGATTTTATGTGCAAATTTGTTAAAGAGGTCGGAAAATTTTTTGACACTTAAACGTTTTCAAGGCGTGCGCTGGGTCATACACTGTTTTTGGATGAAAATTATGTATGGGTGAAATGTTCCTCTCAAAGAGTTCTAAAAAAAAGTCCGCGACAGAATATGTCTATCTTCCAAGAATAACTTACAGTAACCATTTCTACCTTTCAAATTTTGGTTAAAAATAATGAATTATTTTCGAAGCTTTTTTAACCGATGTGATGTCAATCTATATCTAAATAAATATGTTTATTATCTTAAGTATTTAATTTAGAACATATTTGCCCTTTACACTATACAATTTAAATTAATATCTTAGGAGTTATAGGAAAATGAATATTTTCGCGCGGCAAAATAATAAAATGGTGCCGGCCAGCGCGGCGGTGTTCGGTGGCGGGTTTAGGTGCGGGAAGTTCCAGTGGTTCCTGTGGTGATCTTATTTACAATCGTCTCCTATTAGAAGCTCTGTGCAATCAGTTCCGTAAAAACAAATATTTAATTTTTCAACCCGGACGAAGTCGGCGCGGGCTTCTAGTAAATAAATATTTTGGTGCTAACTATAATATTATTTCAATTTTTGTTTTTCAAATGTTGCCAAATACAATTCAATTTAGACTTCAGATTATATTCGTCTGTGATTTACCTGTGTACAATCAGCTTTTGATACAGCTTTTACGTCAGTGTCAGTGAATTTCAAAGTGCCGAAACGTCAAATGAATAGGGAAGCCCGTAAAGCTTCCCGGAACCAATTTTTTTACTCGATATTGTATCGCTGAGTAAATATTGAAACCACAAACATATAAGAGTAAGCAGACCTAACATAATTTTCACAACTACATCTAAACGAATAAATAATATCTTCGCTTGCTTCTCTCCAACAAAAAATATATGATTCTATCTCTTTTACTTCTGTTGTTGCAACACTTACGCACTCATAGACATAATTGAGCTTGAGGCAATTCGTAAGCTACAAATAAGAGCAGTATGGTGCAATATGTCAATTTGTCAAAAACAACAACATAACCTGCGAGTTGTTTATTCTTTTAAAGGGGTTTGGGTAAAAGTGGCATGATTTTTTTTTCTTGCGGCCACTTATGAAAATTATTTTATTAGAAAGTACACACTAATACATGCATTTTATTCTATTAAAGTTTCTTTCTAAAATGTATCGGAGCTGAGATATTTTAACATGAAAAATACATAAAATCAAGTTGCCACTTAGGTACTTTGTGTCTATTTTATTTATTATATTTGATGGTTCCCTGTTATTTTTCTTTTAGTCATAAACAACAACTAAGGAGCCTCTAATGAGCCCAAAAACTGAGCGTGATCGCCTCGACCAATCATAGCACAGGATTTGTTTACCTGAGCCGCGCATCAACTCCGGCGCACCGCGCACCGTACTTCACTCGTCTCTCCGAGTTAGTTGGTGACTAGTGTCGAGTGTTTCTGTTTCTATTGTTTTTAATCACATACCTGATACCTCGCTTCCGCCTATAACACGCGAGAGCAGTTAGTCGTAGTATTTCTCGACATGGAGAAGGCGTTCGATCGCGTCTGGTACGCCGGTCCACGACGCCACGAGGATGAACCCAGCATGTATTTTAATCACACGACTTAGCTTGCCTTACTGGACTTTGGTCGCAGGCGGTACGGTGGCGTGTAGCGCTGTCAGTGTTAGGATTTTTCATTTACAGTATTGGTTTGGATTCTGCATTTAGTGTCGTTGCCTATGTATGGCTTATGTAGTTAGAAAGGAGATTTTTTAGGGTCTTCATTCGTGGTTGGTGACGGACGGCTATAAGGGGAGGTGGACACCGTAGCTAGGCTAGGCTAATTAGCCTGGTTGTCTAGTTTAGGCATAGAAATGTTGGCTTCCACGTTAGTTCAGTGACAATTACGATGTACTCTCACTCCTACAAAGTAATCACTGGGACTAATGGTTTGTTTGGTCGTTAGTCTATCGTTTCTCTCATCATATAGTAGGTATCTATAAGTATAAAAAAGTGATTTTAAATATTTTTGTTTATTTTTTAATATTCTATCCATAACGCTATAAATGGCTACCGGCAGAATAATAGGCAGATATCTAAGACAAAAACTCGCGACCTTTGGAACTTTAATACCGAGTGCATTAAAGATACCATCGAGCGGAACCGAGGCTCCAAAGTGTTCGCGAGAGATCTGTCGATCGGACAGACTGCAAACTGACGACGGTCGTCTCGTTTCTTCTCGAGCTGAGGTCTTGGTAGAGCTCGAGAAGTTCTATGGACAGTTATATACCAGAACACAGAAACCTGTTGAAGATTTGGCCAAAGACCCCAGAGCCATACTGACCCGACACTATACCGAAGATATTCCGGACGTCAGGCTATACGAGATTAGTATGGCTCTCAAACAACTCAAGAACAACAAGGCGCCAGGTGATGACGGAATCACAGCGGAACTCCTGAAAGCGGGTGGAAAACCGTTTCTGAAGACCTTTCAGAGTTTGTTCATTTCCGTCATTCACGAGGGTAAAACGCCGAAAGCATGGCAAAGGAGCGTGGTGGTTTTGTTCTTCAAAAAAGGTGATAACACTTTGTTGAAGAATTATAGACCCATCTCGCTGCTGAGCCATGTTTATAAGTTCTTCTCGAGAGTCAATACGAATCGTCTCGCCCGTTGGTTCGACGACTTCAGCCTCCCGAACAAGCCGGATTTCGAAGAGGCTTTAGCACCATAGACCAAATCATACGCTGCGGCAGGTTATACAGAAGATAGAAGGATATAACAGGCCACTTTGTTTAGCATTTGTGGACTATGAGAAAGCCTTCGATTCGGTGGAAACTTGGGCTATATTGAGGTCGCTGCAGAGATGCCGCATCAACTATTGGTACATTGAAGAGTTGAAGTGCGTGTACGAAAACGCCACTATGTCAGTACTTATACAGGACCAGACTACAAGGCCAATACATTGCAGCGTGGAGTGCGACAGGGAGATGTAATCTCCCCGAAGCTCTTTTCTGCTGCATTAGAGGACGTCTTTAAGCTACTGGATTGGAATGGACTTGGCATCAACATAAACGACGTGTACATCACTCACCTTCGATTTGCCGATGACATAGTCATTATGGCAGAGACTCTCGGAGACCTTAATACAATGCTCAATGACCTCAGCAGAGTCTCTCAACAGGTGGGCCTGAAAATGAACATGAGCAAGATGAAAATGATGTCTAATGCTCATGTTCCGCTCCACCCAGTAATTGATGAGAAATTGTAGACCTGGGACACACAGTCCAGCTAGTTAGATCCAATTTCGAGACAGGGGTCACCCGCCGAATCCAACTCAGCTGGGCAGCGTTCGGGAAACTTCGAGATGTCTTCTCGTCCAAAATTCCTCAGTGCCTGAAGACTTAAGTCTTCGAACAGTGCGTGCTGCCAGTGATGACTTATGGATCCGAAACATGGTCGCTTCATAAGAAGCGACATGGGCTTCATAAGAAGGCTCAGGATCACTCAGCGGGCGATGGAGAAAACTATGCTCGGAGTAACCCTGTCAGATCAAATCAGAAATGAGGAGATCCATAGGAGAACCAAAGTCACCGACATAGCTGTGCATATTGCGAAACTGAAGTGAAAATGGGTGGGGTACATAGTTCGAAGAGCTGATGGTCGATGGAATCCGAAGGTGCTGGAGTGGCGATCCCGCACCGGGAAGTGCAGTGTTGGCAGACTCCCCCACTAGGTGGACCGACGACATCAAACGAGTCGCAGGGAGCCGCTGGATTCAGGCGGCGCAAGACCGAGGCTTGTGGAGGTCCATGCAAGAGACCTACGTCCAGCAGTGGACATCGATAAGTTGATAAAGACGAAGAAAAAGAACGCTATAAATAGTTTTAACAATAAAATATATGATAGTTTACTTTAAATTGATGACAAAACTCTCATAATTCTACAACTTCAACATCAGATATCTCAGCTCCGATATCACTTACGGCAAAATTCTTTTTTGATCTGTTATTACTAGTTAATACCCGATATGTTAGCAATAATTAAATTAGTGGCCGCTAAGAAAAAAAATCATGCCACTGGTCCATACAAAGTTACCCAATCCCCTTTGCTTTAAAATCGAGTCTAAAGAATCAAAAATTCTGAAATAAAATGGTGAAGTGTTGTGCACCTCTGTGTGGCAATTCTCCGTATAGGAAAACACCTGCAATTACTTTTCATCGGTAAGTTTTGATGTGCTATAGACTCGTAATTTGGTTATATGCTTACTGTGTGATTATTAATAATCGTTCAGCATTTTAGAAGACAGTTATAGTAATTTTGGTTCTAGTATATTCCTGTTGCAATATTTATCAATTAATTAATATCAGGATCTTGTTTGTCGTTTCATATACTTGTACAATTTGACAGGGCCGTATTCAGGCGCAAGTTTTGTTTAGTGGGTATATTTTGATTAAATAATTAGTCTGTTTTTGCCTGCCTGTTTTAAGATGTATTGGATTGTATTAATTTTTATTTGTATTGTATTGGACTTAGGAAAATTAATCGTGGAAGCACTGTATACATAGCATAGTTTCATTAAATATTGTAAAATTTTTACTTTTTTTTGAAAAGAGCGACCGCCGAGTTTCTTGCTGGCTCTTCTCGGCGGGAAAGGCATTCCGAACCAGTGGTAGATTCGTTGACGATTCAAAAGTGCTTGTAAAAGTTTATTTGAAATAAAATATTTCTATTTCTATTTCTATAAAAGTAAGGATAAATTATAAAATTAAATCATTTTTCAGCTTTCCAAAGGATGAAAATCTAAAAAATGCCTGGTTGATGCAGATGAATAAAAAAAATTGGCAGCACAAAACATCGAGTGTGCTATGTTCTGAACATTTTGAAGCACATTTAGTGGATTGCAGTGGTTTTCGTACCGTCCTTACTTCTAATGCAATCCCAATGATTTTTGATTCATCATTACAAGTAAGTTTCTAGTTGTTCTTATATTTAGGTACCAACCCAAAACATCTTGCCATTTAAACGTAAATATTGACAGCTATACCCATATATATATAGCTGTGTATCTATTTGTATTACCTATTAAATTGTTAATACTAGACAACTGATAATTTATTACTCTTGTTTTCAGAATATGTCTACATCATCAGTAAAAGGTCCAGTAGAAAGAAAAGCTGCTGGAGATCAAGTTTTGATGGACTTGCAAAATTTAAAGCCTAGTAATACTATTAATAAAGAGTATAGAGTAATACTATTCCTTATTACGTTATTGAAAAGACTAAGACATATTATGGTTTATTTTGTTATTTTTATAAGTTTAAAACGTGTAATACTATTCTAATAAGGTTATTGAAATGAGTGATACAGGCTGAATAGAATGTAAGAGTTAATTAAACTACTGTTGATGTTATCGTATTGTCAATGTTTGTATTTCTAAAAGATATTAGAGAAAAAGTTGCTTTTTGATTTTGTTTTATTTATCTAATAGATATATCTTTTGGGTAGATTTTGTAAATCATGTTTTGTTTTGATTTTATTAAATATTATTTTGTAACATTATTACTTGTTTGATTACAAAACCGCGAAACTTAGCACATTAGAATCCATTTTCATAATTAAGAATTAATTTATAGAATTAAGATTACAGAATCTAAAATAAGGGTTTAACCTACAATTTGATGGCAACTTTCCGTAGTTTCCATATTATTTCAAATCACAGATACTAAATACTCTCCAGTCCCTTCAACCTCGCTGAACCTCGCTTTTCGAAGTCCGGCTCTGTTTACTGTCAATGTGTGCATGACATTTGGATGTAGGCGTAATTGGAACGCCAATTTTTTCTTATGTTAGGTCTGCTTACTCTTATATGTTTGTGATTGAAACATACTCGGTAGGTAGTAACGAATTGAGTGATGCGTCAATCTTGCTGTACTTTTGCACCGCTTTGATTGAAAGTTTCACTTAATATTAATTAATATTATATCGCTCAGAGACTAACTAAATAATGACTTATGTCATCAATACTGAGTAGGAATCTATAATTAATCGTATAATAAAATATAAATATAATAATAGTATAAATTAATATTAAATCAGTACGTTCCACATTGTGAAATTTTTCCCAAAATCGGACATCCCTTTTTTATGATACTAATCGAAACTTTAAGCTTTTTTTAATGCTAGAGTAGAACACCCAGAAGTTAATTCTGTTTAGAACCGGAGTTATAATTTTTTAAAATTTTTTTTATGGTTACCAGAAAAAAACTAAGAAATGCTGTAACTTTCTACGTAACGAAAGTTTTCAAGTTTCAATTATAGCATGCTATAAAATCAATTAAGTGCTATTTTTGGAAACATATAATTAATTTCTAAGTGAACAATAAAGGAAGATATGCTTTTTTAAAACTAATTTTGAAATTAATTTTTTTCTCATCTTGGTATAGATATTAGCATCTAATTTTCACATATTGTATTTATTAGTGTTATGTTAACCCGCCTGTATAATATCAGATACGTAACACTTAGGACCTCGGAGTTATTGAATTTTAAAAATTTCATTTTATGCAACTCAATAATAATCCCTGAAAAACATAACCCTCCGTTTTTACAGTCGGATAAAAATTCTTTCTTTCAGCCACTTTTTTAGAATTTTCTCTCGTACATTTGTAATTAAGATCTTTGTGACAACCCTAATATCATAGAAATTGTAAAATCTCATATCTCCAATGTCCTCATAGATTTCTGTGTGATTTTTTTTACTAGTAACAATACAGTTACGAGGTATGTTTTCAGATAGATATCTACTGCTAATCGTAAATGGTTTATGAGAAAAAAAATAAAATGTAAAAATCACAAAATTAAGAATAATTACTTTATTATTAATACTAAAACTATTTTGTTTAGCTTATAAAATGCCCTGTATATAATGCCACTTTGCCCTGTAAATAATTGTATAAATATCATATACAATTCTTTTATTTCGCCTTTTTCTGAAAATACAGAATTTTCTAAAAAAAAATATTACTCCGAGGTCCTAAGTGTTACGTATCTGACATTATACAGGCGAGTTAACATAACACTAATAAATACAATATGTGAAAATTAGATGCTAATATCTGTACAAAGATGAGAAAAAAATTAATTTCAAAATTAGTTTTAAAAAAGCATATCTTCCTTTATTGTTCACTTAGAAATTAATTATATGTTTCCAAAAATAGCACTTAATTGATTTTAGAGCATGCTATAATTGAAACTTGAAAACTTTCGTTACGTAGAAAGTTACAGCATTTCTTAGTTTTTTTCTGGTAACCATAAAAAAAATTTTAAAAAATTATAACTCCGGTTCTAAACAGAATTAACTTCTGGGTGTTCTACTCTAGCATTAAAAAAAGCTTAAAGTTTCGATTAGTATCATAAAAAAGGGATGTCCGATTTTGGGAAAAATTTCACAATGTGCGTTCTGATGTATCTGCTAATCCTTTGTCTAAAACTGTTTAGGCAAGTAACAAAATTCAACACTGAAGTGCTCGCCAAAACATTTTTCTTGGCGAAAAAATATCTTGAAGTAGCAAAAACACTCATGTCTATTATTTGGTACATCAGGCCTTTTTAGGTATAAAGGTATTTGAAGTATAAAGCCAATTCAATGGGCTAATGTAGTCCGAAAGGATAAGAGTTACGCAATAGAAAGAAATGTAACTTCTGAGTGAATATTTATCCTTGTGCGACCTACGTCTATACTACCAAAGTATAAAATAATATTATTCAATTTTAAAGAAATACCTACACACTAAGTTTGACATATTGAATGACATGTTAAAACAAAATTAATATGATTGCGTTGCTGGCGAAGCAATCTGTGCCCAGTTGGCACGCCTGGGGCCCAAGTCTGCTATTGCAATTGTAGTTACATTGTCTATCAATGACATGACAATTGTTATTTTTATCAATTGTCATGTCATTGATAGACAATTGAACCCCTGGGCCCCAAGTCAAATTGCTAAAAGTAGCAATTGGGATGTCATTGATAGGCAATGTAACTGTAATGTAACTACAATTGCAATAGCAGACTTGGGCCCCAGAAAGCCACTGATTGGAAATTGAATTGAATTGAATGATTGCGTTGGTGGTTAGTATAAGCCCTGAATTGCAGTTCATTTTGTGGTAGCAAGAGTCGCTATTTATTTAAATGATTCGGAGCAGTTAGTCTTGTGTTGGTGTACCTATAGTATTGTGTTTTCTGTGGTATCCTTGTACCTACCCACCTACCTACTCGGTCACAAAGCTATCGAGGACGTTATCGTATTTACTCGGTTGTTTTTAACCGATAGGTTTATGTACAGCCCTACATAAATGTCATTTTCACATGTTGATGACAGCAGTCAAAATGTGTCACTTAATTTCAAATTGAAATCATGAAATAATTTGCCAAGAACCTTAAAAACACAGCTTAAAAAGTTAATATTGATAAGGAAAGTTTGTGTAGTGATTTGTGACTTATTTATTTAACGTTTCTATTTATAAATATGCCGACAATATCGGTGAAACGTGACGCTCTCTTCACTGCTTTAGGAAAGACGTATAGTAAGATTTAATCTTCAATAATTTCATCATGATCAGCCCAAATGCATCCTCTTTCAAGTAGCGCCAACGTTGCCTATCTTCGGCCTTTCTTTTCCAATCGATGCCTGCCATTTTCCGGATGTCCTTGCCCCATCGAGGCGAGGGAGCGCTACACTCCGCTTGGAAAGATGCGGTCTCCACTAAAGGACCTTACGACTTCAGTAGCCATCGGTCGTCCAACAATTAATGTGACCAGCCCACTGCCACTTCAACGAGCTAGCCCTGAGAGCTACGTCGGTCACCTTAGTTCTTTGGCGAATTACTTCGTTTCGGATTTAATCCCTCAAAGAAATTCCAAGCATAGGTCTTCATTAATTTACTATGTAAAAAATATGATTATATATACCACTAGCTTTAACCCGCGGCTTTGCTCACGTTAGGTTCGATTTTTAACCCCCTATTTAACCCTCTTGGGGTTAAAATTTTCCAAAATCCTTTCTTAGCGGATGTCTACGTTCTAACAGTATACCAAATTTCAGCTCAATCTGTCCAGTGGTTAGAGCTGTGCGTTGATAGATCAGTCAGTCAGTCGGTCACCTTTGCCTTTTATATATTTAGATTATAATATTTAATTCATAAATAGCTGGCTGACTTTAAACCTTTGATTTTAGCTGATGAGGAATTCCAAGATTTATGTTTTGAATTTGGGCTGGAGTTAGATGAAGTTGTAAGTATAAAAATGAAGTTATAATATTATTTTACTGAATAATGCACTAAATTATACCGTATACATGTACATCACATTAATGCATAATATCTAAAATTTTATTTAAAATTCTACTGAAACTTGGTTAATTTATGCCAATTGGTTATTACACTTGGGCGGGTTACTTGTTATGGAAACTATTTCTATTATCTAATACCAATTATATGACGCAAAACGGGTGAATCGACGCCTACTTGCGGAAAAGATTCCCAGGAAACGAACCAATTATATGAAAATGTTTTGTAAAAATTTTGTCTTGATTTGCTTGCAATGAAATTGTGTATAGGTACTTTATTGAACTGTGCAATATAACAACAATGTACAATACACTATGTACTATTATTATAATACATCATCACCATCCATGCAGCAACCAGCAATGGCTTACTACAGAATGCAAGTCTTATCTCAGAGAAGGATCATAGAGGATACTAGCCTAATGTGAATTTGTGGTTGTCACACACCTTTAAGACCATTATTGAAAACTCTCAGTTGTACAAGTTCCCTCACAATCTTTACCTTCACTGTTGAAGCATGGATATTTAATTTATCAGATGTTTCCGGGATCGAACTTGCGACCCTCGAAATAAGAGACCACAGTCCAAACCACTAGGGTATCACTGCTTCAATATATCGCTCATTTGGGACAAGGGTCACATATTTCAAAATTAAGTCAAAAATTTATACTTTTTGCTATAAAACAACATTACACTAAGCACAAAAAAATAAGAGCGAGAGAGATTGTGACTTAATGCTCTTTCGCTTTGTTGGCCGCTGTGTTGCTTCGAGACTGCAGCATCCACAAAACATTACTCTCTAATGAGAGAACTCTCTCGTCGTCGATTTTGAATTATGTCACCCTTGTCGTAAATGAGCGACATACTATACTGTATATTGGACTTCAGTCATATAACTGATAATATCATTTTTCAGACTACGGAAAAGCAGATGCTCATTAAGGAACAAGGAGATCAGGCTGGCACAGGAGTATCTGAGGAGATATTATACCGCATAGATATCCCTGCTAATAGATATGATCTACTTTGCTTGGAGGGACTAGTTAATGGCATACTAGTTTTCCAGGGCAAGTCAGTGGCTTATACTTTATTGAATACTAGTTGATGCCCGCAACTTTGTTTGTATGGATTGAGGTTTTTCAGGGATCTCTCATATTTTCTGGTATAAAAAGTAGCCTATGTGTTATTCCAGATTACAATCTATCTCTGTGCCAAATTTCAGCCAAATCGGTTCAGTCATTGTTGCGTGATGGAGAAACAAGCATCCATACATCCAAACTTTCGCATTTATAATAATAGTAGGACTACTCATGGCTAAAACTTTGTTGGTATATGAATGGAAGATTAAGTAAATATTATTTTTTTCTTTACACAATAATCTAAACTAATCAATATACTACTATTTCAGAAAAGATCCACCTGCGTACAAACTTGCAAAATATGAAGACCTATATTCCTTACATTTAACCCCAGCTACTGCTCAAATAAGACCATACGCAGTGGCAGCTGTGCTCAAAGGGGTTTCTTTCACTAAGGAGAGCTATAACAGTTTCATTGACTTGCAGGTAAATCCTATAAATCTATTTTTGCCACGCTGCCACGCCAACCCCAACATAGATGCTGGGCATTCTGCAGAAAATATTTAAAAAGGGAGGGATTCTTTTTTTTATTTGATGACAAGATAATGACTACACCTGATGTATCACCTGATTGTATTGACGATGCAGTCTAAGATGGTAGCGGGCTAACCTGGAAGGGGTATGGCAGTGTACATTCAACCCATACCCCTAATCTGTTTCTACACGCCATCATGCTGGAATGCTAAATCGCTTGGCAGTATGTCTTTGTCGGTGACTAAAAATTATTCCATTCAAATTTAGTTTTTAGGTTTAGACCCCAGCCCTAATAGTTTTAATTTATTTTTCCAGGATAAACTGCATCAGAACATCTGCAGAAAGAGAAGTCTAGTGGCCATAGGTACTCACGACTTGGACACAATACATGGACCTTTTGTATATGATGCCTTGCCGCCAAATGAAATTAAATTCAAAGCTCTCAATCAAACTAGCGAAATGACAGCTCCTGAACTCATGGAAATGTATTCTGTGAGTTAATTAACAATGGTGCTAATTTATTTTATAATACAAGGTACAGGTAAGGGTCAAAATAATTGAAAAATCCAATGGTGAGAGACTATAAATAATATACTGAGTCCCTGGTTTTAGTATTTGTTATCATGTCTCGTAACACCTTCCTCCTCCTTCCTTGCTTACTAATATTATAAATGCGAAAGTGTGTTTGCTGGTTTGTCTTTCAATCACGCCGCAACAAAGCAACGGAGCGACGTAATTTTTTGCATGGGTATAGTTAAGGACCGGGAGAGTGACATAGGCTATTTTATCCCGGAAAATCTAAGAATTCCCGCGGGATTTTGTTTATCAGCTAGCAGTTTTATATAAAAGGAAAAGGTGACTGACTGACTGATCTATCAACACACAACTCAAACGGCTGGACAGATAGGGCTGAAATTTGGTATATGGACAAATAGCTATTAGGACATAGGCATTCGCTAAGTAAGGATTTTTGAAAATTCAACTCCTAAAGAGTTAAAATACGAGTGAAAAATCGAACTTATTGTGAGCGAAGCCATGGGCAAAAGCTGTTTTTTTTATATATAGCGGGCAAAAGAGCAGCCGGGTCACCTGATGTTAAGTGATTACTGCCGCCCATGAACACTTATTGTACCAGAGGCATCACCAATGTGTTGCCGGCTTTTCAGGAATTTATAGGTCCACGCCTTAAATAACTACATATTGTAATTAAGTGGGAACACCGTGAGTTTTTGAGAAAAAGAGAAGGCAACTGATTGACTTGACTTTTTAGACGCATGCCCAGCTGAAACAATACCTAGGGATCATCAGAGAGAGCCCAGTGTACCCGGTCATCAAGGACAAGAATGGCGTCGTACTGTCCATGCCGCCGATCATCAACGGAGATCATTCCAAGATCACTTTGGACACCAAGAATGTGTTCATTGAGTGTACTGCTACGGATCTTACTAAGGTAATTTTGAATTGTTTTTATTACCACTTTTTTTTTATTATTCAATGACAAGATAGTCCTTGACAGCAATCTCACCTGATAATAAGTGACGATGCATATGGGTTGAATGTACACTGGCAGAGTACATTCAATCCATATGTAAATAAGAATAATTTAGGGGTATGCCCCTAACTTATTCTTGTTTATGCAGTCGAACAAGGGACAAGGCTACTGAAGGTCAATGAACTAAGTAATATGTTGTTAGTAGTCTACATGCTATACATGTTCAACTGTGGAAGATGAGGTCCCGGGTTCAATTTCCGGGTGGGGCAAAACTTATTGGGGATTTTCTTTCAATACATTCTACATGCTTCATAGATAGAAATAGAAATAGAAATATTTTTTACTCAAATAAACTTTTACACCGCGGAGACCGCGTCTCGGCAAACGGAGTGTAGGGCGCCCCCCGGCTAGATGGAGCGATGACATCCGAAAAGTGGCAGGCATCGATTGGATGCGGAAGGCCGAGG
This sequence comes from Hipparchia sbordonii, assembly GCA_038048805.1. Classification (NCBI taxonomy): domain Eukaryota; kingdom Metazoa; phylum Arthropoda; class Insecta; order Lepidoptera; family Nymphalidae; genus Hipparchia; species Hipparchia sbordonii. The sequence continues at coordinate 11,870,687 of CM076106.1, forward strand.
ATAGGCAACGTTGGCGCTACTTAAAAGAGGCCTATGTCCAACAGTGGATGCATGTGGGCTGATGATGAAACTTTTACAAGCACTTTTGAATTGTCAATGAATCTACCACTGGTTCAGAATGCCTTTCCTGCCGAGAAGAGCCAGCAAGAAACTCGGCGGTTGCTCTTTTCAAAAAAAAAAAAAAAATTTTACAATGGTTAATGAAACTATGCTATGTATACAGTGCTTCCACGAGGAATTTTCCTAAGTCCAATACAATACAAATAATACAAATAAGTTAAGTAAATAAATAGACTAGTAAAAAAAAAAAATACAAATACAAATAAATACAATCCAGTACATGTTAAGACAGGTAGGCAAAAGCAGACCCATTCCTGTTGGTATATAAAGTTATAGCATATAAGGTTGTCGGTCCCACATCTGATCTCTCTCCAATCATATCTGATTTTTCTCATGGGACTATGGAAATGAGGAAATAGACGTAAGAGTAGTATAACACAATCTTTGCATATAATAAAAAAAATTCATTTATGTGAGTATTATTTAACGTTACACACACACGTGTACTGTAATGTTGTGTGTAACAGTTGTCAATTATATTTTCAGGCAATAATAGTTCTAGATACAATAGTGTGCATGTTCTCGGAGTACTGCTCGAACAAGTACGAAGTGCAGCAATGTAAAGTGTACGCGACGGACGGCACGTACGAGCTCTACCCGCAGATGCGGTACCGCGACGAGCTGATCAGCGTTGACAAAGCCAACAGCTATATCGGTATCAGGTATACATTTTTTTTTTTTTTTTTTCTTTTATATATCCATCTGCCATCGGCTTCTCCAGCCATTATCAGATATTGGGGTGTGTCAGCTGTAGGTGATTAAAGGGGGAATTTCAATAAATATCCCTATCCTTGAGAGCTATGTCGGAGCTCATCTCCCATCCAGCTCCAGTATGTGCCATCTTTTGAGGCGTTTTGTGTCTCCTTCCTTATCAAGCAATCTCTGTGCCAGTGTGTTAGGATGTTTCTGCAGTCTAAGCTTGTATCTCTTACTGTATTTATTCACTTCTGCTTTGACTGTTGGCATTTCAAGGTATTCATGGATTTCGTCCATGATCAGGTATACATCAACCAAGTTATTTCAGTCAGTTGACGGAGTCATTGTGGAGGGTCCTTTTAATCACAAAGTTGCTTGGAACCAATCTGCTTTGCTTCAGCTGTCCACAAGATAGATAATACATACATATTGCTACATATTGTAACATTTTTTGTTTTGAAAAGAGCAAATTCTGAGTTTCTTGCCGGCTCTTCAATCAGCTTTCCGAACCGGTGGTAGATTTTCGACTTGTCCTAAGAGCCACAAGTTGGCCTACATGAAATAAACAAATTTTGAATTTGAGAGTTTAGTAGTAGTTTGCCAGCAGCAAAGACCAGAAACACTTGGACAGTGGAATAATATTTTAAAATGGCTGCCGTATGGATGAATGGCGTGTAGATTAGGGGTATGAGTTTAACTTACATACCCTAAATTAACAGTTTTTTTTAAATTATAAGTTTAAGCTACATACCCTAAATTAACTAATTTTCAAAAAAAATAATTTTAATTAACCCGTAACAGGTTCTTATTTCTTTTGTAACCTTCTTTTACTTGTACCTCATAATAAAATTATTAGATAGCTAAATAAATTTTTCCAGACGATTTACTTTAATTGCTACTTGTATTTCAATTACAGGGAAAACGGCAAGAACCTAGCCTCGTTGTTGTCTAGAATGTGTTTGTCGACAAAACACGAGGACTCCACGCTGCGCGTGCGCGTCCCGCCCACCCGGCATGACGTCATACACGCCTGCGATGTGTACGAAGACATCGCCATTGCGTATGGGTGAGTGACGTCATACACGCCTGCAATCTGTACGAGGACGTCGTCATCGCGTATGGGTTAGTGACGTCATACACGCCTGCGATCTGTACGAAGACATCGCCATCGCGTATGGGTGAGTGACGTCATACACGCCTACAATCTGTACGAAGACATCGCTCGGGGCTCGAACCTGCGACCTTTCAGTTTCCAGTTCGCGCCTTTAACCATTGGGCTATTGAGGCTTCAATTATATTCAAATTATATGTGACAAGATGCATGGACGCCGGAGGCTCGTTTCAGAAACGTTAGTCATGTTCACAAGACTAATAACTAATTGAAAAAGAAATTATCCGCAGGTACAACCGCATAGAGCGTCGTCCCTGTCAGGTGGTGACCACTGGCGGTCAGGTCCCCCTCAACAAGGTGACGGAACAATTGCGACAGGAATGCGCGCACGCGGGGTTCACCGAAGCTCTCACCTTCACACTTGTGAGTCAAGTATTGGCTATGGATATGTAGAATAAATATTCAGGATTAAGTATTTTACTTTTCACAGTGAGCAAAAGTCGTTTTTGCTCACACTTTAGAATAGAAATCCAAAGAAAAGTTCAACACTTTTTCACACTGAGTGAGCAAAAATGACTTTTGCTCACTGGTTTTAGACAGCAAAGGCGCCCTTTTTGAACTATTTATTTATTCTGTACATTATTATCTTTAAAACTTACTACTACTACTAGTGAAGTGAAAAGTTGTATGTATCACACGATAGCAAAGTTTTTGTTTTTTGTGCATTTGAATCCCTCACTACACTCAAAATTCTAACTTAGAATCCTTCGCCCGCTTGAGGTTCAAACTAAGCACTCGCACAACAAAAATGAACTTTGCTATCTTGTTGAACAAATAACTATTATTCAGAACTAGCTTTTGGACGCGTGCTGGAGTTAGGTTTTTGAATTTTTTTATTTTTTATTCGTTGACAAGATAGCCCTTGACTGCGATCTCACCTGATGGTAAGTGACGATGCAGTCTAAGATGGTAGCGGGCTAAATTGGAAGGGGTATAGCAGTGTCAATTCAACCCATACCCCTAATCGGTTTCAACACGCCATCGTGCCGGAACGCTAAAGCGCTTGGCGGCACGTTTTTGACGGTAGGGTGGTAACTAGCCACGGCCAAAGCCTCCCACCAGACAGAAATTCCGTGAGAACCCTTTTTTTACAGGATGATAAATTGGCAAAAGATGTGATGTGTCTGACAAATCTTCTTCTTCTTAATATATAAAAGGAAAAGGTGACTGACTGACTGATTAATAAAATAGTTGAGAGATTTCGTACTACAGAATTAGCACCGCTGTGTTTTAGTTTTCACTTTTCCCTCTCGCAGTGTTCCCGCGAAGACATTGCTACAAAATTGGGTGTCGACATCGAAGGTGTTCCAGCTGTTCACATCTCCAACCCCAAGACCCTGGAGTTCCAGGTGGCGCGAACAGTTCTGCTGCCCGGCCTGCTCAAGACCCTCGCCGCTAACAAGAAGATGCCATTGCCGCTCAAACTCTTCGAGATCAGCGATGTAGTGCTGAAGGATGAGACAGCAGGTAAATATACCTAGTAAAGGTTTTTTAAACGATGACAATATAGTCCTCGATCTCACCTGAAGGTAAGTGATAATACAGTCTAAGATGGTTGCGGGCTAACTTGGAAGGGATATGGCAGTGTGCATTTAACCCCTCAAGACCCTCGCCGCTAACAAGAAGATGCCATTGCCGCTCAAACTCTTCTTTTAATATCCTTCTATCCCCTCCAAATAAGCGGAAAGCTTAAGCTAGGGGTGTATACGACAATAGTGCAACGGGTGGGGTTCGAACCTGCGACCTTTCAGTTCGCTATTGAGCTATTGAGGCTTAAAGAAGCTTATTAGATGAATAGATGGTAGCTGGCTAACTTGGTAGGAGTATGGCAGTGTGCATTTAAACCATACCCCTACTCGGTTTCTACACGCCATCGTGCCGGAACGCTAAATGGCTTGGCGGCACATCTTTGACGGTAGGGTCACCCTACCCTTTGATCCTATCGTCAAACCAGACCAGAGACAATTCAGAAATTATAAATTCCCAAATTGCGCCCGCCGGGAATCGATCTCGAGACCTCCCAGTTATAAAACCACAGCGTTCACCACTAAGCCAGGGAGATCGTCAAAATGCGATTATTCAATTATTGGAAGAATTTATCATGTGATTGACCTTGTTTTTTTTTTGGGACTTTGTGTTCAAAGAAGAATTCAGTTGTCAAGTTTCATTCATCGCCCACAAATCTTCGGCTCAGCCAAATAAATTATGACGAAGGCCATCTTGCGCCTACATATCTATACTTTCTATACTTTATATAATAAAAAAAAAGCGAAAGAATTTGTTTGTTTGAACGCGCTAATCTTTGGAACTACCCGTCGGATTTGAAAAATGATTTTTGCATTTGTTAACCTAATCCTTGAGGAAGGATATAGTCTATTTAACATCACGGTACGAGCCTTAGAAGCCGAGCAAAAAGAGGGAAAGTAAGAAAATACGCTAAGCGAAAACGAATTACTGAACGGGCGGTCAACCAACGAGAGCCGGACCGAAGGCTACTTTTCATTCTGGACAATCAAAGATAGACAAAAGATATACACGTAGGATTATTAAAAACTAAATCTACGCGGACGAAGTCGCGGGCAGCAGCTAGTATATTATATTCTCCATTTTGCAGAGACCGGAGCACGCAACGAGCGTAGACTGTGCGCTGTGTACTGCGGCAAAGCGGCTGGCTTTCAGTTCGTTCACGGGCTGCTGGACAGAGTGATGGTGTTGTTGAGACAACCTTGGGACAAGCAGAGCGGATACTACTTGAGGCAGTGCGATGGTGAGATATTTAAGGGTAAAAACATGCCGAAGATGCCTCATTGCGATATCTCGCGGTCGCGGTTTAGCTCGCTACCTCGATGTCACCTCCATTTAAAACGTTCCCTCAAATATGGTTGAGCGAAGCAATGGCTGGATTTGATTGTTTATGGTATTGGATTGTTTTGCATTTTTAAAACTTCATTGTGGAAACACTGTATACATAGCTAGTCATAAGAGCTACAAGTTAGCCTACATGAAATAAATAAATTTTGAATTTGAATTTGAAACAAATGTATGCAAACCAGACGAGCACGAACATGTCGAAGATACCTCGCTGTACCGCGATGTATCGCAGTGAGGTATCCTTCGGCATGTTCGTGCTCGTCTGTTTGCATATATTTGTTTTACATGGAGGTGACATCAAGGTAGCGAGCTGAACCGCGACCGCGAGATATCGCAGTGAGGCATCTTTGGCATGTTTTTACCCTAAGTTCTATTTATGAACAGACTTGATTTTTTTTTTACTCAACATCTATAATGATCCGAGAGCCAGTAATACCCAAAGCCCAGTCATGAGGAATCGAAAATTCTGTATGAGAATTAGGAATTAACAATTGTACGATCTAATTATGCTTGGTATGCGTTAATTTAAATAGCGGAAACGGTAAAACATTTTTGCATTTTTAAAAACTTAATTTTTTTTAACATTATATTGGCTTTTAAGACCAGAACACTTGAGAAATTATAAATTCCCAAATTACCCCCGCCGGGAATCGAACCCGAGACCTCCCAGTTATAAGACCACAGCGATCACCACTGCACCAGGGACGTCGTCAAAGGTTATTTTAAGCTTGGTATGCGTTTATTTTTGCATTATTAAAAAACTCATTTTTTTAAACACATTATTGGCTTTTTAAGACCAGACCGGAACACTTCAGAAATTATAAATTCCCAAATTGACCCCGCCGAGAATCGAACCCGAGACCTCTGTTATGAGACCACAGCGTTCACCACTGCGCCAGGGAGGTCGTTAAAGGTTATTTCATTTTCAGATCCCGGCTATTTCCCCGGGCGGTGCGCTGAGGTGGTGCTCCGGGGACACGTGATCGGTAAAGTGGGGGTGATCCACCCCCACGTGCTCGCCGCCTTCGACCTCACCAACCCGTGCTCCGCTGTGGAGATCAATATTGAACCACTTTTGTGATTTATTACCGACTTTCTACATGACTGTTACAATATGTTATAAATCAATAAACTGATTTTTATCAAGTTTACTGGTTTTTTTAATTAACTTTTGCCCGCAACTTTGTCCGCGTGGAGTTTGGGTTTGAAAAATCCCGTGGGGGCTCTCTTTTTTCCGGGATAAATGGGAAGCTTATGTAACTCTGCAAAACTGCATTCGTTGATTAGCAACATTGCATTTCGCATTTGAGTTCGTAAGGATTTTCTTTAAGTTTTTCTATTCGCTGGTGCCTGGTTGTTTGCGTTCGGGCCATCCACGAAACATCCATGCTCCATACAAATGAGCACAAGACTCCTCTCAAAGAATAGCTCATAGATAATACACCTGTTATAGGCCACAGACCAACAGGTATATTGGTAGACTTCACACGCCTTTGAGAACATTATGAAAAAAAAAAAAACTCAAGCATGTAGGTTCATCCACGTGACGTGAGAAGCATTTGATAATTCCTTCAACGCATATTACTCCGAAGTCGGAAGTGCATGCCTGGGATCGAACCTGCGACCCCCCGAGTATAGAACAGCAGTCCAAACCACTAGTATATCACTGCTATCTTGAGAACGCCTGAACCGATGTTCACAGGCAGGCAGAAGATTATGTAAGCAATGGTCTAGTCTATATTTTATCCAGGAAATAATGTATTTAGTGTTCCTTCTTAAAAAAAATAGCTTCTGTTGAAGGACAGTACTATCTAATCGCTTGCATTTTAAAACCAAAAAGTTCCCACGGGATTTTTAAGTAACCTAAATCCGATATAATAGTCGTATAATAAGAGTATATACACATAGGAAGATATTGATGTCAGTAGATTTGGTACAGTAAATAATGTCATTGGGTTAATGTAATGAGGTTACTTTGTTGTGGACTATTATTTATTTGCTTTGATACTAACGTTGATATACAACGCCTCTATTCTATAACTTCAAAAAACGAATCGAAGGTATCGTTTAAGCAATTAATTATTTATATATCACATGCTTCAACGATGAAGGAAGACGTTGAGAGAAAACCTGCTTGCCTGGGAGTTCTTTCTCCATCATGTTCTCAATAGATTGTGAAACCGGTTTATAACCAGTATAACCCTTCTCTGCGAGATTTGAGCTGTTTATCCGTTGCTGATGATGAATGAGATGGATTGAGAAGAATAAAAAGGAATACAATCGAAATAATTACAATTTAATGTGTGTATGGTAAACAACAGCACAAACAATAGATCTATAAAATACTTTTTTATACACACCTTTATATTGATAAGTAGACACTAAATTTTTAGTTTACAACTTTTCAATTTAAGTTAATGCTATCGGCGGTTAATCTATAAAGCGGTTACATACTTTTAACACACAACGAAACGGCGCGAATTGTGATGCGATGCGTATTGATTCAAATCAAAGCTTTTTAACCATCTCAGAACATCAAATTTACGTTTAGTTTAATTTAAATATAAAAAGAAAAATAGGTCGCAGTCAGGTTTGAATTTTTGAATTACTTTAAGAGAGAGCTAAGCGATGTAGAGCAAGGAAATATGAACCAATACAATTTAACAAACATTCAAGTCTCTACTCCGTCCAACTTTGGTTAAAATGGCTTCAGCGGAGAAAAGATTAATTTTATATGTTCTAATCGCAGAATGTGTGCAGCGTGTGCAGCTGAGTAGTGGAACGAAGAAGAGAGGCTAAATAGGACGTGGCGAGGCGCCGCCCGTTTAGAAATATATCGCTTACAACTGACCAGCAAAGCCTCCATTACTCATTCTCCGCATTGCTCAGCTTGATCATGGTCCCTCCGTTTTATTTCGCTCTCACTCGCTTCGATAGTGGTCAAGCACCCTAAAACACTCGACACGCGTTTGCATTTGTAGCGCCATATAAGGACGCGTGTTACAAGTATGTTTCCGCCCTTATATACGATTAAAATCTACCTACATATTGCAATGCAACATATTAATTTAAAAGAATACAGATATAATAAATTAGAATAATTCTGAGGTCAACTCATACAACGAATAGAATACAAAGTAGGTAGCTTAATTTTCCGGGACCAATGTTCCATCATCAATAAATTATAGCCAGAGATCTGGTGGGAAACTTTGAAGAAATATTGACACACTTAGGTTGTATTATATGGACACTAATTTATCTAAGTTTGGGGATCATACACCTGCCAAAAAGTCCTTGATTAATTAGCGATAATATGGATATAAATTTAGGTCTACCAGTCAGTTATTTCAGATGGGTCCTATATGACTAGATTAAGATTTGTCACAGAAAAAAAATATATGTAAAGACACTAAGCAAAAGGTGACACTGAAGGTTAAATAGTTTTATAAATGTGATTTTTGAAGATTTTGTTGTAATGTCTAAACCTACCGTCTTAAAATTTTCCACCAGTTCTTGGACAAAAAAATTAAATTTAAAATAAAAAACACTAAACGATTCGTATCATACTGAGCGTCTAAATAATTCGAGTGGGTTCATAGTAATTTTTAATTTTAACTACAAGTTTGTCCTAAAATGAGCATACATTTTCGATTCATTTATTTCCCTTAGATTTACAAAAGACATTCATTCAAAGCATTATGGCGTCGAATCGATGAGTTCGTATCGATAGCAATACCGTTCCTTCCTCGAAGATATCACGATGTGACATCGAGAAAAGATCGATGTCAGCACATTTATATGGTTTTAAACGTGCTGACAAAAATAAGCACGTCTCACGCGAATATAAGTAGGTACATCCTAACACGCAATTTAGTGATACACATCTTAAAAACTTTAAACTTACTTATAGTACGTTTATCTCGCGAAGTTACGGGCGCTTTGCTTGTGATTATGTCGTGTACGTACCCATTGCGTAAGTGTGCGTGCCTGCCTGTCAGAAGCCTAGGTGAGAGCGTTCAGGTTCGAGCCAGCTCTCGCTCACACTTAAACAGATACGACACACACACAACTATGAGCCACGTGCCCTCGAACTATACTTGAACTTTAAAAAATTTTAGAGCCATAAATAGCGCAACAGTTTAAGGAATACTGAAGAGTCAAAGATTCAATCCCCACCCATTGCGCTATTCTAACACAAACTTAATGCTTATCTGGAGGAGATTTTTTTTAATTTAGAGTAAGTTGGTTGGAATAATTTAGAGTAAGAAAGTAAATTTTTAAATTGTGTTTACACAAAAATAGTTTAAAAAAAATGTATGAAGTAGCCTGCAGGCTATGTGATGAGGTAAATACTTCATGGTTTAATTTATCAATTTTATACCAAAAACATATTTCTTATTTGGTAGGCACCTTACGATCTACTTCATTTTTACCAATATATTCTAGGTTTTCCTATCAATTTTCTACATTAAAGTACATATATATTATCTAGATTCTAGAAGCCAATAAATAAATAACATTTTATCCTTTTTAAGGCACACGAGTTATAAATTGACTAAGTATAAAACATCACAGTTACAATATTAAAGCCAAAATATTTGTATAATTCTAGTACATAATATTATAGTACAATGTACGTCATATATTATTATGACATCATGACAAAATGAAAGGTCATTGTGTGTAGACTTATGCCCATTTTCACCACGTTCCCTAAATTTTACAGGCTACCTAAGCTAAGTTAGGCGACGCTTCTTGTCATTTTAATGAACCTGTAGGGAAAACCTGAAGGCCCCTAAATAGGGGCTAGGGGATGATTTAGGTATGGTTGGTCAAAACGGGCAATATAGTACTAGAATTATACATGTCAGCTTTCAAACATTGCTGTGAGATAAATTATTATCGACAAATATACATAATTTTAGAAGTAGTACTATTTAATACTATTAGTATTTAAAATACTGAAGTGTGTTTTTAATGTCACACTATTTATTAACAACCAACGCTTCAACGAAGGGGCTTCCCAAATTAAGGGGCACCCTTGGGCACCATTTCTTTCTCAAAATTTAAATAAAAGAAGCCATACAATTATTTTAAACTAGCCACTTTTATTAAAATTTGCCTAATTGGAGAAATAAATATATTTTTTTTAATTTTAGCTATTTAGTTTCACACTGTCATACATAAATTATACCACAAGCATGCACTTAGTGTAAAGTAGTATTTAAGAATATAAACTATATGGATTTATTGCACATCCATTGATTTATGTCAACTGGTCATTCGTTTGCTTTCCATTCGATTATACAAAAAATATGTAAGTAAGTATATAATTATGTAGTGTTTTTGCTTTCTTTCGTAAGTTATGTATTATAATATAAGTTGCATCAAAAATTTATAAAATTATGCTCTTTTATAGAATTCTGTAAAAGTAACAATTTCATTATTTTACTTTATTGTTCAGTGTGGACGGATACTTTAGCTGCTCTAATGGATAATTTACAACCATTTCAATCAAGTAGTAACTCTATTTTATTATACATTCTTTCTAATTCTGCCCTTTTGAAATCTCTGGCAACTATAAATGGACACAAATAGAATGATAGCTCCTTTAGGTTAGGCGCACTAGTCTTGATGACCTTAGCTACTTGCATGGTGACATGTAGACATCTAGAGAGACTGAGGTAAGTTAGATGTTGGAATAAATTCTTTGAAAAGTATGCCAATAAGGCGTTAGTTGAGAAATAACCGTGGCGTAATTTCAACGATCTCAAGCTTCTAAGCCTGTATAAATGCAACAGACTAGAATCGAAAAGAGTTTTGCATGTCATTATGTGTAAAACTTGCAGGGCCTTACATTTAGATATTAAAGATATGATGTCATCGTTTAATATATCTCCGTAAATGTGCAAGGCTCTCAACGTAGTCTGTTTTGTTATGAGGAGGGACTCCAAAAAGTCTGCAGGTATGTTCTTCATTTTCTCCATATTGATGCTAACTAGATTCACACACTGTAACATGCTGAACAAACTGCTGTGAGTCAATGCAAAGTTGGACAAAATCAGAGTCTCCAGATTCTTCAGTTTTTCAAACGGTAGGTGATACACAAAGTTTCCATTAGCATTTTCAGCTGTTTGTGCTATCAGCGAGTTACGAAAGCTCAAGAACTTCAAGTTTGGCCAGTAGCCCAAATCGTCGAAGATGCAGCTATCGACTAGGGATATACTTATTTCTAGATGAGTCAGATTAGGACAATAGCTTATCAGGGAAGCTCTGACTTGAGAATACAACTTGAAATACTGTAGTTTTACCTTCTTCAAATATTTAGCCACAAAGGGCACAACACTGTCACTTACTCTCACATAGTTCTTCATGCATACAATGAGGCGTGTGTTCTCCCAAATGCAAGGCGTCAGGCAGAGCTGCTGCCATCTCACACACACCTGAGCCACGGCCAGTACAGATTCAAAATCAATCATAGAGAATATGTAGATAAGTAATTCATTTGGCAGATCATTGATAGTTAGAGAGTGAGAGCCTGGCTGCACTCCTGTCATCTCGAGGTGCACCATTCTCACTCACTGCGCCCCGTCTCTCTTGAATCCTGAAAATATATTCATATTCCTGTCACAAGATATTTTTAACTTCATTCATCTCAAACAACAGATATCCTCTTGCAACTATATCCACAGAATTCTTGACTTTTTGTAACGAGGCCCTGTGACCTGCTTGAAATAATATATCCTTAGTGGAGGGTCTTACATAGCTGTTTTATAGTGCTAGATTTTTAGAACTTTGTGTTTTTAACTTAATACTTTAATATAAAATACTTAGGCGAGTTGAATTCTAAGATTTATGCCATAATTAGGCACAGCACATACAGTTTATCCATACTACTGTACTGTATACTTTCTGAATAATTTTTTCAGAAAGTAGAAGGTAGAAGTCCCTACTACTACTTGCATTCTTATAGAAAAATAGGGGCGGAATTAACATCTATTTATGACAACTTTAAATTACATGCCCTGCTGATGAGACACCCACAAAAAATTCAATAGGGTAACAGGTAGTATATAAGCATTAATAAAGCTCCTATACAAGTCGAAAGCTGTGTTCGCGTATACTATGCAATAAAAGATGGAAACAGTTAAAGAAATAAACCTTGAACTGATGTAGCAATAACATAAACAAGAAATTAAATATGTGATGTCGGTGCGAACTCTTCTCGTAAAGCAAGTTTTATATAGCCAACATACCTCGGAATTACCTTGCTTCCTATTCGAGAATATTTTACTGTTTGCTTTAATAAAATCATAATTTATGTAAACTCTATTTGTAACAATATTCACAATATGGAGGGATCCTTTAGGAATCTGAGTTCTACGTGCGAGGTAAAATTTTTCATTGTAAATAATGGAACAATTCATTAAAAACAATTTTTAAAAAGAAATATTAAAAATAACTTTCATCTTTGACTTGACTTGAATCTATTTTTGTATGACGTCCATGACTGATGACGTCCGACGTTTAGCTTTGAATGGTGACATTGACATGACATTTTTTCGATTTTGACAGCATTTACCTACCTAAAGCTCCGACCATGATAGGTAGGAAATATATGGCCCTACCTACAAAAATAGGGTGCATACCTACAGAACGCTGTCGCATAAAATGGCCGTCCACTAGGGAGTTGCTTTGAAATTATCGATATTGATAAGGAGTGAAACTGTAATCAAGCCTTTATGAATATACTGGCTTATTCCCGCGACTTCGTTCGAGTGGATTAAGGTTTTTTAATTCCCACGGGAACTCTCTTATTTTCCGAGACAATAAGTAGCCTATATGTTATCCCAGATTATAATCTATCTCTGTGCCAAATTTAAAGAGATATATAAAGCCAAACAGATTAAGTCATTGCGGCGAGATTGAGTTAAGTACAAATATCCATCCATACATCCAAACTTTCGCATTTAAAAAATTTATAACTTTTCCAACAATAGTTACTAACCTATAAAAAGTCAATCCCGGCCAACTATTCTCCTTCCGGGAACCACACTGTCTACTGCTACACATAGGCATATTGGAATACTGCTCCTGAACACGCACTTGATGATAATTTAATTTTTTTTTTGATACATATTTCTAAAGTTATTTAAAAAAATCTATAATAACACGCAATTACTTGACAGCTGAATTACAACCAAAAACCATCTCATAACATGGGAATAGGCACCCGTCATGTCTATGTCAAGTAGGTTTAAATTTCATCTCCATAATATAGGCCTTTAATAACTTCATGGGTAGGTAGGTACCTATATATAGCTGCACACTAGCTGCACCTCTTTACGCGCAATGACTAGGTACTTTAAACGTTTAATGGATGCGAGTAACTTTAGAAATGTGTCAAACATTGTGTGTTAAGGAAAAAATTAATTTATAGAATCTAATTAATACGCATGTCTTCCTGCGCGTAGAATTAGGTATTTAAAACCCCATAGGAACTCTTTAATTTTTCGGGATAAAAAGTAGTGTCATTCTCTAGGCCCTAAACTAAATAATAAAATGATTTTTGCATGGGTAAGCCATGCAAAAGTCATTTCGATCCGTTGCACCGTTGCACCGTTGCTGCGTGATTGAAGGACAAACAAACACACTTTCGCATTTATAATATTATATTAGTAAGCATCAATTTCTACAACAGAAAATATTTTTAAATTGTGATAATTATAGAGCATTCCACAAAAAATTATCTATCGAACTCTAAACACCGTAGGTAACAAAACCTATTCAAATTCAAAATAATACTTTTAATATTACATGTAGGCCAAAAAGAGGCTTTTGGCTTTTTTGAAACGTCGTGGACTCTACCTCCAACTAAATATATAAATAGAGCCAAATAGACAGGTACCCATAATACTTATAGGCACGCACCGCAAAAATTTGGAATGCCCTTCCCAAGCCCTTCCAGTTTCCGTTTTTCCAACTAACTTTATAACTTTTCTTTTAATTCTTTATTTTAAGAGTTTGGGTATCTTTAAATAAGAGTCAATTGGTATAATCTAGGCAAGCGCGCACCATCTTGGTGGCTGCATCTTTACTTACCATCAGATGAGGTCGAAGTCAAACGCTAGTCTATATTTATATTAAAAAAATACTAAATAAAATACTTAGTTAAAAACAAATATTTTCATTTAAACATTTTATTAAAGTATCAATAAATTAAGTAGGTAGGTACTTACATCTTTTTAATGCTTATTTTGAAGTTAAAATTAACTACAATTAGTTGTTCTCAATGAAATTTTACGGTCTAAAATATTGTGTTAGCACTGCTTTACATCTCTGCACTTGGTAAATAATAATACTTAATAGTTAGTACCCACCTGGTACCTATACTAATCATTTAATCAATAAACTAGTAGGTACTTAAATAAAAGTGATGTCTCATTGTAAATCGCACTCCAGACACAGAGTTATACTTACAGTAGGTAAGTACATTATTTTTAATTAGATTTTACTTTTTTACAATGATTATTTTTTTAAAAAACAGGTGGTAAATACGTTGCTGCTGGCATTAAAACCGATTGAGTTACAGGATTTTCAATAGGAGGTAAGTAATCTTGTGTTGGCACTGCCTGTGCCGTTTGCCCTGATACTTGTGCCTGAGTTGATGTTTGTTGTTGGGTATTCGGTTGCAAGTAACCTGCACTTGGTCCAGATATAGCAGTATTTTTTGTTAATGTGGTTTGTTGTTGGTTGTTGGGTTGCAAATAAGTAGTACTTGGTCGTGATACTTGTGCATTGGATGCACTCGTTGTTGATGTTTGTCGTTGGATACTTGGTTGCAAGTAAGTAGACCGTGGTAGTCCAGAATCGGACGCAGTTTGTTGTTGGATCGGTTGTAAGTAACTAGAACTTGGAGCAGACACAACAGCATTAGATGTTGTTTTTGTTTGTTGTTGTTGGGTACTTGGTTGCAAGTAACTAGTAGTCGGGATAGCCGCAGCAGAAATAGATGTTGTTTGTGTTTGGGGACGTGGTGGTACGTAAGTAGCACTCGGCCCGGATATAGCTACTGTTGCGACCTGCATTGTTGTTACTGAGGAAGTACGCGGTGGGAGATATTCATCAGAAGGTACAACTGCTGGTGCTTCTACCACAGTTTGAATATTTGTATTGACACTACTTCCTCCAGATGTAGGTGGTAAATATTCTGGAGCATTGGTTGAGATTGTTTCAACCACAGCAGCGTTTGCTTTTACAGATGGCGCATCGTACAAATTCGACACTGTGGTTATGGTTTGGGTGCCTTTATTCCCTATGTTTTGTGCTTCGTAATTGTAACCACCTGAAGTGGATCCTCCGCTTGTAGTTTCTGCATTTGAGATACTTTTGGATCCAGTATTTTGTGTAGCACCACCATAGTTATAACCAGAGGGACCCGAACCAGTACTAGCAGTAATTGTAGATCCTCCTGATCCTGTAGCAGTATCTTGTGTTGCACCACTGTACCTATAGCCACCTCCACCTCCAGAAGTTACTGCCGTAGCTCCTGTTGATACTGAAGCAGTTTGGGAAACACTACTGTACTTATAACCACCTGATCCGCTTTCTGATCCTGAAACTGCAGTAGTGCCCCCCGTTGAAACTGAACCAGTGTTTTGTGTGCCACCTCTATACGTATATCTACCTCCTCCTCCTGAAGCAACGGCTGTAGTGCTTCCTGAAACGGAAGCGGTGTTCTGCGTGCCGCCACTGTACATATAGCCGCTCGTTCCACCTCCCGTAGAATCTGAAGTGGCAGCTCCTGTAGACACTGAGACTGTATTCTTTGTGGCACTATTGTAAATATAACCCCCTCCACCCCCTCCAGAGGTGACAGTAGTGCCTCCTGATTTATAACCGCCGGATCCTCCTGCAGATCCCGTATAAGTTGAAGTAGCACCTCCTGTAGACACTGAACCGTAGTTATAGCCAGTTGAACCCGATCCTGCTGTAACAGTGGATGATGTACTTCCCGTAGATCCACTGTTGTAGTTACCACTCGCCCCTGAGGTCGCTGCGGAACTGGTGGCTGAAGGACCGCTGGAGTAGCCAGCATTAGCGGAGCCGCCTGCAGGCGCGGGGTATGCATAGTACATTTGTAGCGCCGACGTCCTGTCAACATTTGTGGCTTGAGTTGTCGAAGCAACAGTTCGAGAAGGTAAATTGAAAGATATAGAGGGACGATCGTAAACATACCCAGCTTGACGCCTCTCACGATTGTTTCCTACTCGAAACGCCGCATTCGTGCGAAAATTTTGACCACTTGTTCCAACAAATAGAATACACACCAAAATTGCAGGACATTGATAAAATATGCCCATTTTTAAAATAAACGCTTGAAGGCAGTCCTTGCTCAGTTCAACTGGATTTATAATATTCGTAAGAAAGCTGTTTCGTGACATTATGAAATATGCACTTCCATACTTAACCCTGGGACTGCAACGCAGCTACAATTAGACGATTAAATCAACACAACATTATCATCAAACGCATCTCCATTTATTTTTGTTTCTCTTTCCTTGACCTCATGCGATATCTCCTTCCATGTCTGCTACTTAAATTATGAAAAGTTTAAAAAAATTATTAAGAAAGATAACGATTGCTAATGCTGAAGTTATAATTTGTGGCCGAGGCTTCTAAAGCTAATTTGTGATATTGTGATAATTGCCAGTCCAGCTGCCGTATTCTCTATTTTTGTCAGTGGTTATGGAAAACAATGGAAAGTTGCTAATTAAGAAAGATTTGCCAATCTCGCATTTCGTCATACAAAATGCGGGCTTAATAGTAAGCAACTTTCGATAGCCACTAAGATAAAGAATAGCTCCACACCTTGTGCCGCATCTGGTTGCATCTTCCGAGAAGCTGACGCAGCTTACAATATTGGGACACGATAAGAAGGCACGTCTTAGCATTTTAGCTGATGCATAATACCTACCTAACAAATTGTTTTCAAAGCCTGAATAAGGAAATTTTTATTTTATTTATTTTACATGGAAATGTGTCCGAAGGCACTAGAGGGTTTGTTTACAAGTTAAACCATCTTGTGGTTTGGTTAAATTATGTACCTCAGTAAATTAAATCCGTTTATAATAGTTTGCAGCTATTGTCACATCTCTGTCATTCAATTATGTCAAGGCGCTATTGTTTTAATTAAACATCTTGAGGAGCGAAGGATTTTAAAAAATTTTGGGCCATTTTCACCATCACTCAGTAAAGCTATGAACTTGCCTTTAGCGCTTTATATGTACTTACTCGTGTTTCTGGGTAGCCTATCACCTGACTACCACCTATCAACCTATCCTCATAGGCGTGATGCAACGGTCCATTCAACAACCTTACGAAGACTCAGACCAAATATGAAGGGTTGGTTATTGCGTCTACCAAACTGCCAATCCACTTTCCTTCCACTAAGACGGATACAAACTTGTTTATTATTTTGCTAGCTGAATTATGATATGCGTGACGACGCGACATCGTAAGTGGTATTCTTTGATTAAGTATAGAATTCTTTGGTGGTATTGTAGGTTTTTCAAAAACCCATGTGAACTCTTTGATTCCCGGGATAAAAAGGTATAAATCTGTATAAATATTATTATTATATTCTAAGGTAAGTATAAATATTCTAAGGTCGTCTATTTGTTAAGGTCTAATTGAGGAACGGTGGGTTAACTGGTAAGTAGGTAGGTACCTACCTACATCAAGCATACATGCATTCCACAGGTGAGGGGGTGATTTAAATAGTAGTAGTATTTTAGTAGGTAAGTAGGTACCTACTTTACTCTGGGGCCTCCTTCCACATAACACCGTTAGATACCTACGAATGACAGGTGACGATATAGTTATCTAAAAAAAAAAACATGGCACTAAAAGTTGCTAAGTACAAAATAAATAGTAGCAGGAATTAAAAGTAAAACAAAAAGAGATACCTATAGGTCTTTATATTCTTTGCCTATAGTTATCTATCTGAACTCTGAAGATAACCACATATCGCATAGCACCGCTTTAGAACTGCCGTTGTGCTGCCTTGGCCAAACCATTCCAAGTGAAAGGATTTGTACATTTTGCTTCATGCTGGTATCGTAACTGGTCGTGAACGTCTCTAACTTGTCTCTAACTAACTACTTATATAAATAAAGTTTATGTATTAAAAATAACGAAGTGCAAAAAACTCTTGATAAAATATTCGTTCCATTCGATAAGCACCTACCTACTTGGTGAGTATTCTTATAACACTCATCAAACCTATAGATAACATTTATTTACGTCTTTGATTATTTACATGACAAGATTGAGTAGGTATGTAACGCACGAAAACTTCCTCAAAAGTTTTTTATATATATCTAAAAAATCTCTCTAAAAATCTAGAAATCTTTGATTTACGTCATAGTTGAACAAGTTTTGTTTGAGAATATAAGCAGCTAGGGTTGCCACTTGACCTTTTAGGGTAAAAAATATAAATAGCATCAAATTTTTTGTTCAGTCAAATGACAACAAACAATTATTATTAACTTTACAAAAAGTAGTTTTAGTACTTATAGTACCTACCTACATAATTACTTATTTCATTTGTTTTCCTCTTCCACATTGTAATAGAGCTCAGGTATTATATACTTTCTAATATGAAGCAATGAACGAGGTTTGTATGATTGTACCGTACCTATCTACGACTTATTCAAATCTTTATCTAATTTTTATCTTCTAATATAAGGTATAAATGTGAAAGTGTTTTAGTTTGTTGGTTTGTCTTTCGATCATTAAGTAACGAATATGTACCCAACGAACGAACGCGAATATAGTATACCTAATAGTACAGGTACGCTACCACACAATAAAGTGCAATTCAAGTCAACAATCAACATAGCGCTAAACCTACCTACCTACTTGTGGATATTAATATTCACCTCAAAGTTGCCTCTCTTTCTATCGCATAACTCTTATCCCTACGCATTACGTTAGCCCACAAAGTGCAGACTGAAAATTGAAAAGTCGACAGTTCGATTCCAACCCCTTGCCTTATTATCGTACCCACTCCTAACACCAGTTTGTCGCTTATTTGGAGGAGAGGAGAATATAAGTCGAATTTAGCTTGGCTATTTTTTTTTAAATAAAATAAATAAAATGTACCTGTATGTATTTAAGTCTCATAACATACCTATTGATTAGTATTTATCTCAATTACAGACAATGGTGCTAAAACTATATGCATTATCTGACGGCCCGCCATCTATGTCGGTGAGGCAGGCGTTGACGATATTGGAGGTCCCCTTTGAACTTATCAACATTGACTATTGCCAAGGGGAACACATGACTGCGGAGTATGCCAAAGTAAGGAGCTCAAATCAGCTCTTATCTATTATGAAATAAATTTCAAACAAAAATTTTATAGACCCTTGAAACTGGAGTACGAACCCTCTGAACTGAACTGAACCCTCTATACAGGCTTTGTTGGTCATTTCTGGCAATTATTATTATTATTAATATCTGTGCCAGCACCGCATTGGCTCGGGAGGTTCCCTATATTAAAAAATATTTAGTGTTTTGTACATAGTGATACTTGAGAAATTTTCGAAGCTGTTTATAAAGCTTTGTGATATTTAAATACTTTTTATATATTCCAGATGAATCCGCTAAAAGAGGTTCCTGTTTTGGACGATGATGGGTTCTTCCTAAGCGATAGCCATGCAATCCTGCAGTACATTTGCGACAAGTTTAAGCCAATGTCTGATCTGTATCCGAAAGATCCTAAAGAGCGGTAAGTCAATAAGTCTTAGATTTGGAATGACTAATTAATCTTTTTTAAAAGTGAAATATCAGAACTGTCGAATAACAAAAACAGCTACAATGTATTAATCGCATCCACTTTAGATTGACACTCTTCCGTGATCATACAATTATTACACATTGAAAAACTATTTGACAGTAATTGTAATGGTCGGAATCAAAATGATTTTCAATTTCAAATTCTCGTTGACGCAGTCGACTATGCTAGAAAATAAGAAGTAGAATAATTTAAACTGCTTACATCTCACATTCTTTAAGTTAAGTATACAATTTAGACCTTACGGTAGTAATTAATACCTATTAAGTTTATGGTTAAGCCCTACCTACCTAGCCTGTGCATGCACTTTTGCAATATATCATATCATTACGATCATTAGCAATAACTATAGGTAATTAATGCAACAATAAGCAGGAAAATTATGTTCAATGACAATAACAGGATAAATTACAATTCCAACTTTTTCCAGGGCAATCGTGAATCATCGGCTCTGCTTCAACCTATCAACATACTACGCTAACATATCTGCATACACAGTAAGTTAAAAATCGAAAAGGCTCGATTTTACATATTTTTTAAAATGCTGAAAATTTTATGATATAAGTATTATATTTAGAAATAATTCAGTCATGGCTGAATTTACGGCGTTCTTGCTGCATCAATGCATTTTAACTAATAGCGGGCGAGTACTAGCCAATTCGAACTTGTTTTGAAATTGCCAATGCAATCTGATGCAATCAATTTTAGACAATACCACTACTGATCAACTTCTTCTGTTCGCGTTTTTTTAAAAAATAAATGGCGATCAAACGAGCAATTAGGCCACTTTATGCATTCTGAACCTGTGATAGATTCATTTGACGATTCGAAAGCACTTTGTGAAAGTTTATTTGAACAAAAAATTATTCTATTCTGAGGTACCTACGAATATTTGCAGCACTAAAACAGAGGTTAATACTAATGTGTTGCCGGATTTTAAAGCCCTTGAGTAACCTTAAATCAAGTCGCGGAATCATTCTGTCATTGATACAAACAACCTACTGCATGCTTTGATATTGTAGTTAAAAACTAAGAGCTTAGCTACACGAACGAAAATTAAGTTAAACCCATATTTACAATTAATTTCAGTTGGCACCAGTTTTTTATGACTACGAACGCACTGAGTTGGGTTTGAAGAAAGTTCACATGGCTTTGGATGTTTTGGAAACCTATTTTGAAAGAGAAGGCACCAGTTACGTTGCTGCTAATCACTTGACTATTGCAGACTTCCCTCTCTTTAACGCCAATATGACTTTGGAAACTATCGGTTTTGACTTCAGCAAATACAAAAAGGTACTAAATTGATTGATTAGTATTAAATTTGTACCTATAACGACTCCCATTTGATACAAAATTGACCAACAACCCTCATATTATGCTCTACATTGCTTTCGTAATCTAAATAAGTACCTATGCATTAATTATATTCAAAAGCAAAAAAATTTATATATCTATCATGATCACACACACGCTGATCTCGTGGATTTTACCACCAAGGACCTCAGCTTGGATTTTTGATTATACAAAATTAAAAAAATGAACATTTTATCAATTCCGTTGGTACCTATGTAATAGATTACTTACATAATAAATAGGTAACTATATCAACTATATATATTGATTTAATTTAATTAAACAAGATATAAAATTTATTTAATGCCATATAATCAGATAATATTTTGTTTTTACAGGTTTCCAAATGGTACAATAATTTTAAAAAGACTTATCCTGAACTCTGGAAGATCTCTGAAGGCGCAATGAAGGAACTTCAACATTTTGCTGCAAATCCTCCTGATTTAACACATTTAAATCATCCAATTCACCCTGCCCGTAAAATTAATAAGTAAATAAATATATTCTACTTTGTAACGTTTTTTTATTAACCTTTTTAGGAAACGCATCTCTTCATGAAACCCAAGCAGGAATGAGAGCAGCAATCGCTGTTGTTATTACACTGGAATACAAAGAAATACGATAGTTTAGTAGATCTAGAGACTGTTCTGCAGAGATTCGAAAGCACTTTGAAAAGTTTATTCGAAGAAAAAATTATTCTATTCTATTCTACTGTGCTTACAAAGCTGCCAAAAAACTTTCTGGTTAGCGTGAATCAATTCCTTTTTTAAACTGCTTTTTCACAATATCTTGTCGTAATCAAACGCTAACTTGCCATTTTCCCATCAAAACTAATCATTTCATTGAACTACTAGGTCAATTTACATTAATGAAACAATTAAAAAGCTAATTTTAAACCATTAACATTTAATGCGCAATTTACTAAGTAGGTATACTTAGTTACTTACATATTCATATTCGATGCCTAAACCATTGTTATTAACGTACAGATTAAAATTAGATAGGTATGACTAAATCTTGTTGATATGAATGTATATATCTATATATTAAATACCTATAAAGTAGGTACGTAGGTAGGTAGGTTAATACTTACGAATTCTCCTATTTCAGCGCACTTTTTATAAACCCTTAAAAGGTATTCCATTGGAGTTTCCTCAACATTTAGGTCATTACTATCTATTTGTTTAGGCACCGGTATTTCCTCTAATACTAAGGTAATTCTATTCATTAAACGTGCATTCACATTGTAACTAACGAAAACAATAACAAAGAACAATGCAAAACAAATGCGAGACATAGTAACTAGGTCGGTAAGTATTTGCAAATTCAAGTTGCCTCGTCGCTGCTTGTAGCCGAATGATGTAGTAAGAGGAAACGGTCAACAACATATAAAATGATTCACAAAAGCTATAGGTAACTCGTATGATAGTTATACAGTATACACCTACACACTGGAAATGGGAAGATAAGTTTTTATGTCTGTTTTGATGGAACTTTCAACTTTGCGCGCATCCATAACGAAATTTTCAAAGATTTCATTATCATGGCATATTTTATTAGAGTGTAAGAAAAATAAGTTCGAACGACTGTCACTGATGGTAAGTTTTAATTTGAACAGGTTTGATGTGGGACTTTGTCAGAGTTATCTGGCAAACCCCACATCGAAATTAGCCGGAAGAGTGTGCGATATGGTCGCTGCTTGCCGTCAGTGACTGTCGGATGTCTTCGTAGTTAAGTTGGTATTAAGTAGGATAAGTTTATTGTTATTTAGGGTAGGTATCTTTTATACGTTTGGACGGGGATGGCGTGCCAGCGGGTAAAAAACCCCAAAAAAATAGATTAAAAAAAAAAATGATCTCAGTTCACCTAGATCGTAGTTCACCACGCTTACCAACTGCAGACTAAACTATGGAAAACTCTCAGACATGCAGGTTTCCTCACGATGTTATCCTTCACCTTATTTAATATTAACAGTTTGAACGCATAACTCCTGAATGTAAGAGGTGTGTGACTCCTGAATCCTTGATGAAATTTCAAAAGCTTTTTCGTTTAATGATCTCAATCAAAACCGGTGATAGAGTCACCTGTCATGGGAGCCTCAATTGGCCTACATGAAATAAAATAAGATTTTTTAAGCTATTGCATAGCTTCTATCGCGGGCCAGCTTGGAGACCGAATCCAGAAATTCCGTAACGAAAATAACCTGACACGGGACCCCTCTACGGTGAGCCGCTAGATGGCGTTGATAAAAAATGCTATGCAATAGCTTTACCGCGGCAGTCCCCGAGTGCCACATGTCTTTTTTTCCTTTGGTGATTTCTTTGATGTTATAAAACAGCAGGCCTTGACAACCCTACTCCTTCAAAACATAGCTTAATAACAATACTTAAATAAAAAATAAAAAAATAAAAATAATAATAATAATAATTTATTTATTTTTTTATAACATTTTAAAAAGATGTATACGTAAGTACTTAAGTACTTACCTACGTTTTTTTAAACATAAGATTTTACATTTCATATGTGTTTTAACCAATATTTGCGACAATCATGACGTTGTAGGTGTGTTTAACGATCGCGTGTTCGAATTTTTGTTTTTAAATAAATAAATTAAGTTATGCTCATCTTAATGAGCGGGTAAGTGCTTAGGACACGCATCTCTTCATGTAGCCCAAGCAGGCATTTGTGCAGCAATCGCTGTGGTTCATGCACTGAAACAATTGAGAAACTTGATGTTAGATTCAAAGTTAAAGTTGATTAGATAATAAAAGTAAATAATTTAAGTAATTTAAAATCAGATTCAAATCTGAAAAAAAATAGAAGTCATAGCATAGTAGAGTCAGTCTAAGTTTTAATTCGTGTGATCATATAAGAATTCGATGAAAATAGCGTCAAAGTAAAATGAACCATAAACTAATTGAATTAGAGCTCAATTTCGTGTATGCATTCTTATACGTTTAAGTATACGATACGCTCCAAATTAAAATCTTTTGTACTGAAATTGTGACTTAAAACATATCGACCGTTCCGTAGAACAAAGTCTCATCTGCTAAATTCACAACTTGAAATTTGAGCCTTAAAAGTCACATCTGCAAGGCTCAAATCTCAAGTTATGAATTTAGCAGATGAGACTTTGTTCTACGGAACGGTCGCTATACTGTTAAGGTTCATTTCACTTTGACGCTAATGTCAACGAATTCTTATACGACCAATTGAATTAAAACTTGACTAAGCATATTGATTTGTCATAATACTATCACGGTTAAGCCTTGGCGAATTTAAATTTTTGCCTTATTTAGGCCTTGGTCAAACTGAAACGTGACTAAACTCTTAATCGACAGGACAAAGACTCAAACATAGGTAGGTACTTAAAGAAAGTTTTAGCGACAATTTACTTATCGCGAAAATAAAAGTGATATAGGTATTAGGTACCTTTATGAAAGTCTGTCAGTCTGGGCTAATGCGGAATGGCTGAACCGATTTTGACAAGACTCACAAATAAAATAAACCACTTTTACTGATTCATTTTTAGAACATAGATAGTCGTACGATATGAGTTATGACGTATAAACCGATTGGGGTTTCATTTACACCGCCATACCCTTTTCAAGTTAGCCTGATACCATCGCAGACTACATCGTCACCTTCATTTACCATCAGGTGAGATTGCAGTCAAGAGTTATCTTGACATCGAATTAAAATAAGGTCACTTTGCTAAAATAAAATATGTGTCAATAGATACCACACCATCGATGTAAACGTAGGTATAATATATACAAATTACAATACAATACTTACAAATTCGCCAATTTTGGCGCACTGTTTCACCAATACTTGTACTGGAGCAGACTCGAGTCCAACCTCTTTTACTGGAACAGACTCGATTCCAACCTGTTCTACTGGAACAGACTCGATTCCGACCTGTTCTACTGGAACAGTCTCGAGTCTAACCTCTTCTACTGGAACAGACTCGAGTCTGACTTCTTCCACTGCATCCTGCGGCGCTGGTGCATCGTTCGTGAACACGGCTTCCAAATTTCTGCCTCTTGTTAGAAAACCGTTTGAAAAATCACACGCGATGATAAAACTGACGAAGAATAGAACGAAACAAGCACGAGCCATTGTAATTTGTAATTTTTCTAAATTGTAATTGTGGATGTGCAACGGATTGTAATCGACTGCTGTAGGGTGACTGTCGGTGGTTCTTTTATGACTCTTACTTGCTTCCACACACCCGCATGTGTGTGATAGCTGCTTAGGTATTTGTTAACAGTAATTGATAAGGTGGGTACCCGTAACTTTCAACGTCATCGACAGGGCGGTTTCTTTTTTTATTAGGGTTCCGTACCGAAGGGTAACCAACGGACCCTAACAATTAGAAATAGATGGTGTACATCGCCCATAGGTTACGCGAGAAATAAGTAGGTATTTGAAGGAGACGTGCCCATTTCAATATTTTTAAGTGCTTTAATCTATTTTGTGTTTGTTAAAGTAGGCAGTGCTTTTTTGCCTGCATGAACTGCACGCTACTACTAGCTTTTGCCCGCAGCTTTGCTCACGTTAAGTTAGATTTTTCAAACCCCTATTTTACCCCTTTAGGGATTGAATTTTCAAAAAACCTTATCTTAGCGGATGCCAACATCATCAAAGCTGTATGCCTTTCAGCCCGATCCATCTAACTTTTTTAGCTGTGCGTTGATATATCAGTCAGTCATCTTTTCCTTTTACGTTTTTAGAAGATATCATGTCTGTTTGTATTTGTGGTAAAGCATCAAGCTGATTTTTGCATGGTTGTATAGTTGAGGCACAGACCAATGAGGACCTGGAGAGTGACGTTGGCTAAGAAGGTACCTACTTTATATTCCAAAATAAAGGACAAAAGCTATGGCCCTGGCGACGGCTCCGTAAGCTCGTCTAAATTATTAGGTTTTTAATTATTTTATACTTTATTATTTTTGCTAACGTCACTGTACATTGTACAATCGATAGAAATATAACAAGTTATTTAAAAAATAAAAAAAGACGTGTGGCACTCGGGGACTGCCGCGGTAAAGCTATTGCATAGCATTTTTTATCAACGCCATCTAGCGGTGAGAGGAGACCCGTGTCAGGTTATTTTCGTTACGGAATTTCTGGATTCGGTCTCCACGCTCAAGGCCAGCGATAGAAGCTATGCAATAGCTTAAAATTGGTTGACATTTAAAAAAAACCGAAATGTCAAACTTGCCTACTTGAGTACTTGCCTACGCTTAGTAGAGGCTTCTGCAGTCAGATGCAATGTAATTCATTAACATGCAATTTTACATACCCTTAAATTCTTAGTTTTTAGTTTTAGTAAAAAAGTTTTTTAAAAACATCTAGGCTAATCTTAGGTGTTAGGTGGTCTATGGATTTAAAAATCATCGGACAGTCCTAAACGCTAAAAAGTTAATTATTTGCAAATAAATATTTGATAATAAAAATCCACCTTTACATGAACTCAAAATCCATTAACCTTGTTTACTACTGTATAGTGTATACACACTATACAAAGAATTTTTCTACATTATCTATTTCACATTGCAACATTCAAAACAAATTGAGATTTAAGTAGTTACTTGCCTATACCTAAGTGTTATTTATTTGATCAATACAATAAAGCTGTAGTAATTTTAATTCTCCCACCTGTAACTTCTGAGCATAATACTGAACAACATTTGTTCAACGACTTTTCACATCTACACATATAAACAATGTTTACAAACAGACATGTCATGTCGGTTTGTAATATCCAATTAACAGCTTTTTACTAAATGCTTATGTAAGTAAATACGGTACTTAAAATAAAAAACAATTTTTAAAATTGTTTTCTGTTTGTTTGTTGCCGCTAATCTCGGAAACAGCTGGACCAATTTTGACGGGTCTTTCACAGGTAGACAGCTGATGTTATCGGAAATAACAAAGGCTACTTTTTTAACCGACTTTTTAAAAAAGGAGGATAAGGAGTTGTGTTTTTCTATCCATGTATGTATATCGATATCTTCGGGATTTTTAAACAGATTTGCGTGAATCTTTTTTAATCGAGACAAAAACTGCGAGATGCTCCCATAAAAACTTCGGTTTCCAACTGATGCTGTAGGGGTACACCCACCGTAAACTGTAGGTATTTAGGAACTGTCGATTATGAATAGTTATTGTACAATAAGTAGTTATTGTTAATTTCGCTTAGGTAGTGTTTTATTATAAATATAACTAGTAGGGCGCGTGGGTGCGCGGCTCGCTAAAGCGAACCGCGGTTTTTCTGTCCACCGAGTAGACCTTCGAGTCTTGATCATCTTTCTCCAAGAAACTACTCTTCCATCTTTCATAGCCTCTGAGATATACATCGACGAAATTTGTATGGCCGCCATCTTGAATCCGCCATTTTGATTTTTTTTTTCGGCTCACTGCCAATTGGATGAGGTTTCGAGTGATTCTTGTTTAAGGATCTCCCACCTATCTTCAATACCCTGGCCGTGCTTCTCACCCGTCTCCGAAATCCTCAATAATGAGCTCTCTCCATATTTTTCATCCAAATGAATTTTTGTCCTCTATACGAAACCATCAGCGGAAAGGAACGTCTTGCATACATTTTATATGAAAAAAAAAATCCGCCATCTTGATTTTTTTCCTATTCATCACGTAGACCATCGGGTCCTAATTATCTTTTTCCAAGAAACCACTCTTCCATCTTTTATACTATCCGAGATAGACATCGACGAAATTTGTATGGGTGCCATCTTGTATCCGCCATTTTGAATTTTTTTTTCAACTCCCTGCCAATTGGATGAGGTTTCGAATGACTTTTGTTTGAGTACCCTCCACTTATCTTCAATACCCTGACCGTGCTCCTCACCCGTCTCCGAAATCCTCAATCATCAGCTCTCTCCATATTTTTCCTTTAAATGAATTTATGTCTTCTATACGAAACCGTCAGAAATTTTGAAAAGGAACCGTACCAAAGCCTTTCATATTATATTTAGTATGAAAAATATGAATTCCGCCATCTTGAATTTTTTTCTATTCATCAAATAGACCTTCGGATCTTGATCATCTTTTTCCAAGAAACCACTCTTCCATCTTTTACACTCTCTGAGATAGACACTAACGAAATCTGTATGGCCGCCATCTTGAATCCGCCATTTTGGATTTTTTTTCAGCTCCCTGCCATTTGGATGAGGTTTCGAATGACTTTTGTTTGAACACTCCCAACCTATCTTCGATATCCTGGCCGTGCTCCTCACCCGTCTCCGAAATCCTCAACCATCAGCTCTCTCCATATTTTTGTTCCGAATGAATTTTTGTCCTCTATACGAAACCGCGAGTGAGAAAAATTTTTTTCATACAAAATTTTACAGGAGAGGTGATCAATGAGTCAGTCAGTCAGTCAGTGAATCAGCACGAGCAGCTATATATATATTAATATGATACTAGTTAACTTAAAACAGCTTAATATGAAATAAAAAAATTATGAAGTAAAAGGTAGGTACTTTATTTTTAAGTAGTTAATTACAAAATTATGGCACATCGTCTCCCAAATCACATGGCTTTACTTCAGTTATATCTATTTCCCCCTAAAATCCAAGTGGATTATTAAAAGGTGAGCTCCACATTGGTCTAACAGTTGGTGCAGGTTTCGCTCTTCTGGACGGCCCCAATAGACCTCCAAGTCCTTGGTTCAGTGCACCCGAAGGTCCTTGATTCTGGTTTCCAGTTGGCTTTTGGCCTGGACCAACAATTCCTTGTACTCCTTGGTTAAGTATTGAATCCACAGGTTTGACGAGGCCAGTCGCAGTTCCCACTAATTTTGATGGATCGAGAATTTTGCCAAGAAAATCTTTGCAGAACGCTCCTGTAACTCTATCCGCTATGTTGCCCCATAGGCCCATTTGGCAGAATCTGGAACATTGTAAACAAAAAATTAAGTTCCTTCATGGATACGAGGAAAAAGTTTGGTTGGATGTTATTATGGAAGAGATACATCGAAATGTGCGTCGAAAATGCCTTCTGTGTAAAACGATATAAATAATAATGGAAATTCTACGACATGCATTCATTTTAGAATGCCTTGAAGATATTTTCATTTTTCATTCAGTTCAGGGTATTTATTGAATATGTCGTTCCATCTTTGATTTCATTTAGATATTAGATGAAATCCGCAAATTATAAAAACGAGAAATCTTAAAGGCTTTCAAACAATAATCTACATGAATAATTTTATCAAACTAATTTATAACTTTTTGGGACCATAGATTTAAATATTCGTAAATCTAAATGGTTTTAACTGGCATTGTATTGTTGTTGTATACCTGAAGTTCTTATCCACGGTAATCTTGTCTCCGATTTTCAAGAACTGCTCGCTATTAGCAGAATACGGCATAAACCCGAAGACGCTCGAAATACTATTCGGATCTTTTGACTTAGACGTGTTTGTCTCAGTTTTGCTGTGCGCGAACTTGGCGATCAGGGACACAAAGGAATCTCTAGCTCTCCGGTCTGTTGAAGATATGTCCCCTGCTACAGGTCTGCCTTCATCGTCCAAAGGTTCAAAGAGATAGGCCAATTCATCCCCGTGCGACGGTCCATTAGCTTTTTTTTTATTATTATCCGTAGGGTTGTCTGCTCCTTCTGTTGATATCGGAAACAAAATGACATTTTATATAAACTTGAGTATAAATTAAGCTAATTTACTCATGATAAAGATGTTCAACGCATTTCGACCACAATATCTCTTGTTATTTGTATTCTAATGATTATTTTGTAGGCGTGATGTAGGCTAACTTAATTTATAAATACATTTTTTGCATGCTCAACATCAGTTCGTTATATATTACAAGTTCTTAGTTGATAAAGCGTTGAAGATCTTATATTTGGTTATTCATGACATTTCCATGAATATCTTAAACGATTCTACATTCTTTGTCGTAATTGCAAGTTATTGTCGCTATATTTGTATAGCGATGGCTACATGATATTTCTTACTGATTTCTTACAGTATGGTACCTACTGAAGTAGGTAAGTTATGAATAACTTCAGAAATCAGAAAATTATTTAAAGCCAAAACATTTTATTTACGGCTATAAATGTGGAAATCACATCTAACCTAATCATAGATAACCTCCCTGGCGCAGTTATTAGGTATAACTGGGATGTCTCGGATTCAATTCCCAGTGGGGGCAATTCGGAAACTTATAATTTCTGAATTGTCTCTGCTCTGGTCTGGTAAGAGGCTTTGGCCGTGGGTAGTTACTACCCTAACGTCAAAGACGTGTCGCCAAGCGATTAAGCGTTTCGGCACGATGGCGTGTAGAAACAGATTAGGGGTATGGGTTGAATGTATACTGTCATACCTCTTCCAAATTAGCCCACTACCATCTTAGATCGCATCGTCACATACCTTCAAGTGAGATCGCAGTCAAGGACTATCTTGTCACTAAATAAAACAAAAAAAATAAGAAGTGTAAGCTTACGCATCAGTTCAAGGCCAGGTAGGAAATGCGATCCCTTTGAGAGGTTCCCCATGTGCTCAAAACTGTATAGGAATGCGGGCGCGCCCTCGCTCCACTCACGCACGCTTTGGTACGCCGGAAAGTTGAACAGTGCATCACCTGTTACAATAATATAAACGTGAAAATTCTTTTTACAAAACCGACTTCAAACGCCACTACAAAGTATATCAATTGTGCCTATAAAATTTGAAGAGTTCCCCCGATTTCTCCAGGATCTTATCAACAGAACCTGACCATAGGACTACCTGGGAAGTATACCCTTTCAAACAAAAAAAGAATTTTCCAAATCGGCCTAGGCGTCTTCGAGTAATCGGGGAATATACATAAAAAAAGATTCCGACAAATTAAGAACCTCCTCCTTTTTTGGAAGTCGGTTAAAAATAATTTTTAAATAGAATTAAAAATTATAAAGCTCCAGTGGGGAAACTGGTCGTTCAAGTGACTCTTTTCATCGGGTTCTATCTTCAGCTTTTTGCTTTCAAGATTCTGTTGCTTAACGTCATTCAAGGTTAGGATCTCAAATTGTAAGACTATTTGTCTTCCTTGTCAACCGTCCACTGCTGGATATAGGTCTCTTGTATAGATGCCTCCACATGCCTCAGTCTCGTGTCGCTTGTATCATCTGGTCTGGCGTCGTCCAACCACCCAGTTGGGGGTAAAAAAATAATAATCTTTATTTTTTTATTAATCATCACTAAAAACTAGAATTTGAACATTAAGGGTACTCCTAGAAAATTTTCGATTTATAAAACGTTATTATTATTCTTTGTAAGCAGATATAAAAGACCCGATTCCCGATAATGGACCCCTCGTTTCGACTTTAATCTTTAAAAGCCATTGTTAAAGAATAATAGGGGTCTGCGATGGGTTGCAGCTGTCTTTTTTTTTATTAAAAACTTACCGTAACCAAGAGCTTCATTTTGTATACGCTCCAAATTAAAATCGGTTGTACTGAATTTGTGACTTTAAATCGATACAGTTAAGGTTCATTTTATTTTGACGCTTATGTCATCGAATACGAATACGATCAATCGAATCAAATCTTATACTAACCCTACTGTTGATAAACTGCCAGCCAGACTGAGAGGATTATGCAGTCAATAATTCGATCTATCACGACCAAACCTTCTTCTGTTGGCATCATACCTCGGGAGCAGACAAACACAGCAGATTATATTTACCAGTGGCCTCAACAACTTGTCCAAGAACGTCGACCACTTGAGAAGCAGTATCAAGCACAGCCCCGTAGTAATCCGGTAGTGGTAGAATATTCTGTATGCCAACGACATCCAAGCCTCCAACCGTCTGCAGTGTACCACGCAAATTCCCGATGAGATCCTTCTTGATGAAGTCTTTGACAGCTTGCGATTGTTGAGTAAGGAAGTTTGAGTATTTTCCTGGGAATTAAAGTAAAATTAAGTATTAAAAGTGTACGATGTCGCGGTCCTAATTGGCGAAGTATTGATTTTACGATCGTAATCCAAACTAAAAGCTTGGTCTATTGTAAGTTCTCAAGTAAAATACAAACTTACAACAAGAAATTACACAGCTAGTGAAATAAAAATAAGCATACCTATATCGTGATGATAATAATAAAAAAGTGCTAAATTGCTTGTTAGTTTTTTTATGAATATTCCGAGGGGGATTAAACAAAAAGTCTAACCCAGTCCCAACGTCCCTACTCACACAGCATGAATCTCTCGGTTGGCGAGTAGGTAACATTAAAATGTAGAGTTTCCAATCCCAATGACTTTGCTGGGACAAATGGGTACTTAATACTTACTTATTTTCTTATAATTATGCTCTGAGGGTTAATTGTTAATGAGGAATTTTAGTACATATGATGTAGGCTGTGTGTGTATTACATTTTTAGGATAAAATGTGACGTGATTCTGTAAAACGAGCTTTATTCATTAATAAAAAGTAACTTTCAATATGTTTAATATAATAAATAAATATATATGTGATAGGACTGATAACCTAGTGGTTAGAACTGCACCTTCCTATTTGGGAGTCGCGGGTTCAATTCATTCGAAAGTTATGTGCGGATTAAACGATTAAATATCACATCGACAGTGATCGAAAAATATCGTGAGAAAACTTGCACTTTTGAGAGTTCTCCAAAATGTTCTCAAAGGTCAAAAAAAAAATCAGAGCCTGCCAATTTGCATTGGGCCAGCATAGTGGACTATGGCCTATAATTCTTTTTTAGGAGACCTGTGCTCAGTAGTGAGCCGTTAATGAGTTGCTGATGAACTTTGAATGTCTGAATATTCAGATGAGCTTTATAATTTTTCTTTTACCATAAACAGCTCGCGATGTCTCTGCGGTCACAACCCCCGTCAGCATGGGGCTTTGCTGACACTTCTTTTTCAATAATTCGTTGGGTTCAGCCTCAACAAATGGCGGCAATCCACGGTCATCGTCCAGTCCTTCATTACGCGGTCCAGATCCTCGAATAAATAATAATAATATCAGATCAAGATTAGATCAGCCGAATCATCCCTACCTATTGTGAAGACATGTGACTTTCTCGTTAGTGGTGATATTTTTTTCTATAAGAGAGTATAAAGGTATTAACTGTCTTCTGCCAAATTCTCTTTGAACAGTTTGCTCATGTTTCTTGTTCGTCCTTCACAATTCTACCACAAAACAAACTGAAATAGTCAACATTTGCATCCTAAACCTCATCATTACTTCTTATCTATCATGCCTGATTGTCTTGAAGCATCTTTTAGTTAGTTGTAGTAAAATAAGAGGAATAAACAATATGTCTACGTTTTAGTTTTAACCTAAGTAATAATAGTAGGCAATAAATGCTTAAAAAATATCTAGGTAAGTTGTATCTATAATATTTAGACAAATAGCGTAGGAGTATGATAAGTCCAGCTCTTCCTGTGGCCATTTACTATCAATTCAAATAAATAAATTACGAATTTTTTACTGAGAT
Source organism: Hipparchia sbordonii (assembly GCA_038048805.1). Classification (NCBI taxonomy): domain Eukaryota; kingdom Metazoa; phylum Arthropoda; class Insecta; order Lepidoptera; family Nymphalidae; genus Hipparchia; species Hipparchia sbordonii. Next base: position 11,904,235 of record CM076106.1, read on the forward strand.
AATAACCTAAATTATAGATAATTATACAATGAAATGGCAAAATATAATTTAAGAACAAAATGAAAACAGGAAAGCAATGTACTAGCTGATACACATTATCGCACTAATATTATAAAGGCGAAAGTTTATATTTTGTATGTGTGTGTGTGAATTTGTTTGTTACTCCTTCACGCCAAAACAAATGAAACGATATTTGCTGAAATTTGGATTGGAGATCTCATTCCCAGGATTAATACATAGGATACATTTTTCTTGCGAGAATAAAAAACCTTTATCCATGCGGACAAAGTCGTGGGCATCATCTAGTTTTAAATAATTTTCAATAAACAAGGTTAATGCTTACCTCCACGACCAGAGATTTCCTGCAAAAATGCCGTCGTGTCCAACATGTCGCCTTTGATCTCCTTGTCAACCTGAATAAAACATCAAGTGATAACATAACACTCATAGATTGCACCCTAACTGTCCCTCTAGAACATCCGAAAAAACGAAAAACATACAAACAAACCAGTACGTAGCTCCCTATCAAACTGGGTCTGCCTATAAGTTTATCTAAATGGTCGTAGCCGCTGCGAGCTTCATACCTACCAAGTATTATAAGCATACGCTATAGAAGTGTGCTAAATTGAAGGGAATATGACAATATGTCATGTATCATTAAAGATGTCTACCTAATACTCGAATAAAAAATCACCTGTACGATCTTTTCCATAGGTAACATCCGCAAGCACATAATTAATCGTTCAGGAGGAGCTTTAGGACATCCAGTCTTTTCAGCCACGGCTTCTGCGTGAGACACGGTTTGGGTCTCATTTCTAACCGTACCAGGCGACAGAGGTGCCCCGGACAAAGCAACTACTCCTCCCGATCTTCCTTCAGGCGTTAAACCAACAAGTGATGCTGCGCTGCCTCCAGAACCATGACCTGCGACGACGACACGTGTAGGGTCTCCGCCGAAGAATGATATGTATTCCTTAACCTTGAAAGAAGTACAAATATGATAAATTTTGTAAAATGTTTGACGGATTAATTTAACGCAAGTAGATATAGCGCCGAAGTTGATACAGTTGCTCTTCAGTTCTCATCTTTTAATTATCAGTTTGTATTTAGGCTAGTTCTACGATGGAACAGAGAAAACAACGGTATATACGTAAGGGGTACTGTAATCTGTTACCGCTATGGTAAAAACTACTGACGGGATTCCATTTTATTTCAACTTTCTGAATTACATGTCAATTTCTATCTAAATATAGTCAGAAAATTCAAACAAAAGAAATCTGTGCATCACGTCGTCAATAATCCACCCCTTATAACCAAATGGGACCAAAGATGCCCTTCAAGCTCGTTCCATTGCCACGTTGTATGGCGATCGACAGCCTTTGGACCAGGTAGGCCCCAGCGAGTCTCTACCACAGGTAGCTATTTAAAAGAGGGGCGTATTTTAATGACAGCGGATTCTGCAGCGGCGTCGGCTACCTGCGTCGTCTTTTGGTTGAGGGAATAATAGATAGATAGATTATGATAGAAGAGCAGATTCTCAGACTAATTTTTTTAATTTCCAAAATCACACTAATTCAGTGCTGCAGACTTCAATTAAAAACACGTGCCACTTTTAAGAACTAACGCGAAAATAGCATAATATAAAATAAAATATATCTTAAATTTTCTTACCCATTCAAGTGCGGCTTTAATATCAAATAGTCCAGCGTTGCCCGATGCATCCTTTTGTGCAGTGCTTAGGAACCCGAGCGATCCCAGACGGTATTGCACCGTCACTAATATTGTATCCTTTTGGGCAAAATGCTGACCCTGCGAAATGAAAATTTTTAACAGTCAGTTGGTGCAGTATTAAACTTGATCATTTAAAAAAATAATGAATGCATTTTAACTGATAGCAAGCATCACTTGCAGTACTGTGGGCAGTTCTCAATTCAGTTATCAACCTTTCGTTAGAAAGTAATTATGTTCTGTGGTAGTTTCCACCTGAATGATCAGGATAAGGTAAAATTCCGTTATAAACTAAACTAAACTTATGAATATCAATCCAGTGTCATAATTCTAACCGTTCTAAATCAGCGCGTTTCCAATATGTATTAGCATTTTAGATCTTAGTCAAGACTAATACAATATAATCGAATAAAAATCTAAAAATCTTACTCCATATTGTGTAGCCGAACCAGTTCTATAGTTGCCGCCATGAATGAAGATAACAACAGGACAACCTTTGAAAAAAAGGCACAATATATTAAAAATATATATGCCCTAGGAAAACGTAAAGAATGGGAACCCTACGCCAAATGCTACGTCATCAGTTTTATTATTTTACTTTACACGCGACCGACAGAATTTAGGGAGACAATATAATAATTATTTGGGGTGCGATGCCAGGCTGTACTATGGGAATTGATTCTTTAGGTCTGTCTTAAAAACTGCTAGACTGATGTTGATGAGCTTTTTGCTTTACATAGAAATCGACTCATAGGCTACCAGAAGGCGCTGCATACTCGTGCGTGTATTAACATTTAGCGTTCCGTATCTCATAAGAAAACAAACAGTCAAGTGCATGTCGAGGCACGCGCAGTGTAGGGAATAGGGATCTATTGTTGCCCATCACAATATATGCGTACTTACCAATTTAGAAAGGAGGATTATAGGTTACCTACCTTTTACAATAATTTAACAAAGTTACGAGTAGGTATTATATCTACGCTCAGTTTGTATTTGTAACTTTGTAATTTGGTCCCAAGCATAGCCGCCAAGGAACGTTTCATTCCTGGCATCTTAACCAAAGTTTAATCTGGCTTAAAAACGGTAAGTGAACTTTGAAATGATATACCTTCTTCATCCCCTGGCATCTTTGGCGCGAAAACGTTGAGACACAGGCAGTCCTCTTGCCCGACGATCTTCCCTGAGCCTCGAGGGTCGAGTTGGGGGCATGGCGCGCAGTACCTCGTAGCATTGAGCTCTCCAGCCAAGTACTGGCGTACTGGCCGTTGAAACCTCCTTTGACCCACTGGAGCTTCGGCATATCTAAAAAACGAGTGTTGTGCTTGTAAGTTTATACATAACTACCAATCTACCATCCTGTCCCCTGCAGCGCAAAGGTCTCATAGCATGGATTTAAACAGTAGGCCTACTCGGTCTTGCGCCACCTATATTCAGCGGTTCCCTGCAACTCACCCGCTGTCGTCGTTACACCTATACTAAGGGCGTTTGTCAGGTGTCAACCCGTGAGATTCCCGATGCGGTGACTTTATCAAAATAGGTAGATAAGTAAGTAGGTACCTACAGCGTGTCGATTCTCCAAAAATTATAATTGCATCATTGTAATGATCGCAATGGCCTCTGATTGGCTGAATTTATGGTGCTCTTACTGATTCAATGCATTTTAATCAGTAGCGTAAGAGTACCAGCCAATCAGAGGTCATTGTCTTAATGTCTTAATGTGTAATGGTTGTATGGTCTTCGACCATGATGTTATAGGTACCTACATAGATACTTTGATTATCGTATAAAATTGGCAGCGCTATAGCAGCGTTTCCTCCCCGTAATCGGGTAAATAGTTGTTATCTGGGGACCTCATTTTCAAAACATCCGCTATCCTAGTTTTGAGTGTTTGTGAAATTAGATTTGACACATAGGTAGGTATGTAGTATATTATATTGAGTAAGTAGGTATCCCTATACTTAATTAAATGTTTAATTTAAACTCTGTCCTACTTATTAGAACGGGCCCTGGAGTATCGCTTTTGCTCTTCTGAAGGTCCCGGAAACTTCCAAATTCCAGGCTTTTAACGAGTTATAAATTTTGACTCTTCATTCATTAATCTCAACATTCTCAACCCATAACTGGACTGGAGAAAGAATAAAGGAAAAGCTAAGAATATTCATACATGTATTATTAATCTAAGAGGAAAAGATAGTTCACCACGCTAGCGCCAAGCGCGGCCTGGCAAACTTCACACACCTTTGAGAACATTCAGACATGCAGGTTTAAAAAGAAAGTTCACCACTTTAGCGCCAATGGCGGATTGGCAATATTCACACACTTTTGAGAACTTTCAGACATGCAGGTTTAAAGATCACCACTTGAGAACATTCAGAGATGTCTGTGCCGAGGCGAGGGTGGTGAAGCATCCCACATATCCTGATCTCTACCCTGAGGTAAGAACCTTTAAGTAACCTGTACTAAATAAAAATATACCTTATGCCTGCAAAAGTGTAATATCCACGCGCATCGTCCTTCAAACCCTCCAACCTACAGCTCAAGCCATGCTTCTGCGTGAAGACCACAGCAGCGTCGGGCTCCGGCGGGGCCGCGGGCGAGCCGCCAACCACCGCCGCCGCCGGACCCACCACCAAGGACAACACACACACACACCACAGCAGCATCGCCGATACTAACTTACCCTCTGAATCAAACTGTAAAGCTATGGAATTTTTTGTCAGTTGCAAACGGAATTGACAACCCACGCTAAAGATTAATCTTTTCGGAGTTCCGTTTAAAAATACCGATAAAAGTGGTACCGTATGGGATCCAGAGTTACCGAGTCGAGTCACCAAAAAATTGTTATGGGCACGGTCCATAGCACGCGAAGCCGATAGACGGTGGTGTCCCAAGGTGCTGGAGTGGTAACTGCACCGGAAAACGCAGTGTTGTAAGACACTCCCCCAGTTATAGTGATGAATGGACAAGCTCAATTATATGGTTGAAACAAGCTGGATACAAGAGACACAAAATCATATTCCGTGAACTGTGGTTGACAACAGTGGTCGTTACGGAGTAGGTAGGTATGATTTTAGGGATTAAGTATCTACCTATGTATTTAAAGTATCATAGGTATCTATAGGTAAACCACTGTAATCTTGGCCCTCCTGATGATCTGCGAGATGCGGGGCGGGTGATGCGGTCGACTATACACGATGCGACATAATTCTTTATTTCTAATCGAAATGAAAATACCAAGTTACATGGATAGAACTTGAAAATAATTTGAATATTTACCGCCTTTGGGATAGAACATTCAAAGACTAAAATTTAATTCTTCATTTTTAATTGAAAGCTCAAATACCAAGTTTCATAGATAGGTATAACTTGAAAAATGACGGACTTTTCATGAACCTATAAAGAAAGGTTTCTTTATAGGTTCATGAGACTTTCATAGAGACTCATACTTCTACATTGAGTCATATGTGCCAAAGCTACATGCATGCCAAGTTTTATGCTTTCTTCCGGATGAGACCATCCATCGTATTTTCTATTTTCTTAAGCTAAGACCCCTTAGTACGGGGTCTTAGCTCGGGGGCTTAGCTATAATAGCTACGGCTACGGGCCGTACCCCATACTATTATAATATTATGTCTGTGGAATGAAATGAAACGCTATATCCACACTACACAATTCGATTGTCAATCTAGTCAAATTGGTCTTAAAATTGTATCGTTTGGAAGTCATTTAAATCAAAGGTGCTATTCCATTTCATCGTTGACTTTCTTCGACGATTTTACAATATGGTGATTAAAATGTTTGACACTTTTCTAAAGTTACCCACGTCTATTTTAGTAGCTTCAAATTATTTTCTCACAATAATGTGCAAAATTTATATACTTGCAACATTGCTGTCTATTATTATTACAAAGAAATAGCAACCTTAACGCCATGTATTAAGATTCAAACTTATCTAGCTCTCAATTATCACGATGTTAAGTCCTTCTACTTCGAATCAGTAATGGCGGACTTTGGACAAAGTTAGAATAAAAATTGTAAGTTTTGTAGGTATCACGTGTATTTTAGTCTGTAAGAATAAGACATGACAAAAAAACATACAGTGAGCTTACAGTGAGATTTAGATGTATACCTGATTACAAGCAATTCAAATAAAAGCTGTGTCGCAGCCATAAAAATAAATTGAGACAGAAAGGAGTGCTGTAAAATCGGGTCCCGTACACCACATAGAAGCTCATGAGATCAAACCTATGATATTGTATATGCACAGTGTATATTATGTATAAAAGGAGGTGGATACGTTAAATGAAGCGTGTATTGGCAAATATTTGTCGTAATTTGTCATATTAAAAATAATTATTGTATTATTACTATATAAAATTTTTAATAATTAAAAACTATTACAATGTGACAAAAAAAAAAAAAAAACTTATAGCTAAACTAATCTAATTTGTCATATTATCATTAATTGACAATGAAGTACTTCTAAAGATACTCTTCGTCGTTCGAAACAATTGCTAAATCGAAACCTTAGCAAATCAACAAATAGTGATATCGACTGTGGATATCGATAGCTTGATAACAGATAGAAATGGAAATTAAAAAAATGTTGATAAAGTGACACCTTTGAATGTATAGGTCACAGGTATAGGTACTTACAGGCTTTTAAGTACTTAAGTAAGGTCAGGGGGAGTAAGAGAAACGGTGGGGTAAGAGAAACACAAAGTCATATCTAACAAACTATGCAGTTTATCGATATTTGCTCTCAGTCGATAAAAGAGTATTGACGAAGTGGTATCAATTTTTTAACATAGATGTTGCTGTGATAATTCTACAAGGTAATATTTAAGAAAGAAATTTGACATTTTTCAAAACTCAAAACACGAGTTAGACGGGGTTATATTTATTGCTTGTTTTAAAGTGATTTTATAGAGTTTTCAAAAGTTTTTTGCGGTAAGTACCTTGAATAATGTATAGATTTAATGTTCCAATTGTATTTTTTGTCTAAAACGTTCAGATTATTAATTTAAGACATGGTAAAGATTCTAGTCACTAAAAGTTTCGAGTGGAAAAGTGAAACAGAGATGAGCGGGGTAAGAGAAACATATGTTTCACTTACCCCATGTCAGAGATTACCAACCTTTTTTAAATTATATCTTATTTAAAAAAACTAATATTTGATTATAGGCCGTCCTGTGTCTGACACACCAGTCATTCTGTTTGTTCGAGCGTCATTCAAAAACAACTGGACTGATTTTGATGAAACTTATCACACATATAGAATCATCTGTACATAATATTATATTCGTTGTATAGAATAAATTTATGTTTTTATTGACAGTAAGACTTAGTATATTTAATTTGATTCCCATAATTATTTTGATAAAATTTGAGGGAGCTGCTAGCTATAAAAAAAGTTAATCTATTAAATATATATAAAGAAAAGGTGACTAACACTGGCCGACTGATCTATCAACGTACAGCTCAAACTACTGTACGGATCGGGTTGAAATTTTGCCTACAGTTAGCTATTATGACGTAGGCATCTATTAAGAAAGCAAGAATAGAAGAAGACGTAAAAATATTGTAAACATGGTGTTAGCTAATTAATAAAAATTTATAACGTACCATTTATTGTTATGGTTTACTACCCCTGACTGCTTGACTATGTTTCTCTTACCCCATTTTCAGTTTTTTCCTTTTATTTAAGAAACTAGACCATTTAGCCATGCACTGAGACTCGTATTCGATTGAAACAATTAAAGATGCCATTTTAGTCCTTGAAATAGTTCTGTAGACCTTATATTAGCAGCGTACTGATCATTGTTTCACTTACCCCATTTTGAGGGTAAGTGAAACGAAACCATGGTCTACTTTTAATTAGTAATTTTATCGTTATTAGCACTAATAGAGGACTCAAAGATCATGTCATAGAAAGCCCATTTAAGGAAGAGTACTTTGCATTGATCGTTATTTAAATTGACATTTTTTTTATTGACTTAGAGGCCATTTTGTAGAAAAAACAGAAAAGTATGTTTCACTTACTCCCCCTGACCTTACTTACTTATTGATCACATTTTACTCTTTTGTTCTTGTCGTCTTAAGTTTACTTGTCGACAACATGTTTGTCAAATCAAGTAAAAAAATAATAAAGTAAGTAGGTAGGCAAAGAATTCCATAGAAGTAGTATCGCAAACAAGCAGTGCGCGGTAAAACGGCCTCAACTATTTTCAATGTGTGCGTGACGCCGTGAGCGGGACGTGTACGATACAACCTCAAACTCTCAAATGTGTGTGCCTAGGGATACCAGGAATATAAAAGTATTTGCACAATTTTTATAAATAAATCAATCCGAAATAAGGTGTACGATAAAATTGTTTTTATTAATATATTTAATCTATGTCTGTGTAAAACCGTTTCTTTAATGTAAATCGATAGTTTCCAAGGAAAATAGCTTAATTAGTAATTACTTGATTATAGAATATTCATTATCTATCTCATTATCTAAATATGGGCTGGACCTATTCTGATGGAATTTTTGTATGTTAGTGTGGATTACAAAATAAGTTTTTATCTACAATTGGACCCAGTAAGTGGCGCTGCAGTATATATATATTATAAACTAATTAGAAAATTTTTAATTTTTAGGTATATAATTTATTTATATAATTTATATTAATAATCATAATTATTTAGAATAATTATTATTTAAAAATATTTTATCGGTCAAAATTTAGTAAGTAAATTAATAATGCAATATTAATTATATTCCGGGACATCCCTATATTTGTGGCAAATTACCACACTACTGGCAACAAATTGATTTTATTAATTATTATTAATGTTCAAGCAAATGTATCATGCAAAAAATATTTTTTCACAATAATGTGCAAAATACCACAAACTCAGCTGGTATCACTGGCCACTTTTACGTACCTAAAAAACATCGAAATTAAAAATCGTGTTTTCTTAAAAAATCTTACGCAAATGTAAAAACTAATTGACGATATAAGATCTTCGACTTCCTATTTTGCTTTTTCGGATAATTGTGACATAATTAGACCATACAAATCGGCATATTTATTTATTTTGCGGGAGCGGTTTACTGCGTAGTGAATCAAGTGACACTGAAGTAGGTGAGAGAGATTTAGGCGATATATGTCGAAAACTTTTGAGGACGTTTTCGTGCGTTACATACTCAATCTTGTCATGTTTATAATCAAAGTAGGTAGGTACCTACTTACGTCTACTTTTGTAATAGAATGTAATGTGGAATGTAACAGTCACGCACGTTTTTCTTTTCATTTCATTTTATTTTATTTTTTAATTTCCGTTTCTATCCCTTATTAAGCTGTCAATATCACGATCTGTCGATTTGATGAGGCTTCGATTTTATAGATCCCATAAGTATACTTACTTATATCTTATATATTATGGAACCATGGAACCAATATGGAACTTTTGATTTCACAAGCTTTGATGTCATGAACGATCTGAACGATCAATGTCATAAAGTTTCGTTATGATGAAAGGTCGATATTATAAACTATCGATGTATGTAGGTAGGTAGGATGGATGTATGTATATGTAGATAGGCAACGTACTCTCTAAATCTGTGGGCAACGTATTCGATCTCATAAGTTTTGATATTGCGTATTTCCAAAGAATTCCATAGAAGTAGTATCGCAAACAAGCAGTGCGCGGTAAAACGGCCTCAACTATTTTCAATGTGTGCGTGACGCCGTGAGCGGGGCGTGTACGATACAACCTCAAACTCTCAAATGTGTGCGCCTAGGGATACCAGGAATATAAAAGTATTTGCACAATTTTTATAAATAAATCAATCCGAAATAAGGTGTACGATAAAATTGTTTTTATTAATATATTTAATCTATGTCTGTGTAAAACCGTTTCTTTAATGTAAATCGATAGTTTCCAAGGAAAATAGCTTAATTAGTAATTACTTGATTATAGAATATTCATTATCTATCTCATTATCTAAATATGGGCTGGACCTATTCTGATGGAATTTTTGTATGTTAGTGTGGATTACAAAATAAGTTTTTATCTACAATTGGACCCAGTAAGTGGCGCTGCAGTATATATATATTATAAACTAATTAGAAATTTATTTTTAATTTTTAGGTATATAATTTATTTATATAATTTATATTAATAATCATAATTATTTAGAATAATTATTATTTAAAAATATTTTATCGGTCAAAATTTAGTAAGTAAATTAATAATGCAATATTAATTATATTCCGGGACATCCCTATATTTGTGGCAAATTACCACACTACTGGCAACAAATTGATTTCATTAATTATTATTAATGTTCAAGCAAATGTATCATGCAAAAAAAATATTTTTTCACAATAATGTGCAAAATACCACAATACTCAGCTGGTATCACTGGCCACTTTTACGTACCTAAAAAACATCGAAAGTAAAAATCGTGTTTTCTTAAAAAATCTTACGCAAATGTAAAAACTTATTGACGATATAAGATCTTCGACTTCCTATTTTGCTTTTTCGGATAATTGTGACATAATTAGACCATACAAATCGGCATATTTATTTATTTTGCGGGAGCGGTTTACTGCGTAGTGAATCAAGTGACACTGAAGTAGGTGAGAGAGATTTAGGCGATATATGTCGAAAACTTTTGAGGACGTTTTCGTGCGTTACATAAGCCTAGTTCGCACTATGCTAGTATTTTAGTCTAGTAGCGAGTCATTTAGTAGCTAAACGTGTCTGAACACCAAAAATTTAGTCGAGTAGGTTAGTAAATTATTTAGTCGAGTCGATCCATTTTATTCTATTTTTATCGGGCGAGTAGCACCTCCCACCACGCGTCCGTGCTCACTGGTTCGCCGGCTAAACAAGTCCGAACCTGTCGATTTAGTCGAGCTCTTTAGTTGCCGAAAAAACTTCGATGATGAATTCGGAAATAGTAGATTTTCCGAGTCTAAATATATGTGTGAGTGTCCTTAAAGTTTAAGTTTAAGGCTTAAACTACACCCAGTAGCAAGGAAGTATAGAACTGCTTGTAATTTTGAAATTGCAGGAATCGCACTTCTTAAAAGGGTATCTTTACGCTGAATTTGAGAATGTATTTTATTTAACAGAAAATTTACACAACTTTCGGACATTCTCAAACTATCGAAGTATTCTTTGGGATCTTCCAATGCTAATTCCTTCAGAAGACAATTAGTAGCTCCTAGTTTTTCTCTTCTATCGATCCATTTTCGTACGCATAGCTTCTTTTTATTAATCACACAAATTTCCTCATCCACCTCTTCTAAAATAGCCGTTACGATTAGCTTAATTAGTTTATTTACTTTATTGCGTTGTAGGCTGTTCATCTTGCAAAACACCACTCACTTGTAAACTGTACTCGAGCGAAGTGCGAACGATTTTTGGCCAGTAGCGAATATTTTAGCTTACTAAAACACTCGCCACTCGACTAAATACTAAAGTAGTCCGAACTAGCCTTATAGGCTAGTTCTCAATCTTGTCATGTTTATAATCAAAGCGTATTTCGATCATCGACGATTTCGATGTGGCGTACGGGACACTTTATTACCCGATTGCGGCACGCAAATGTGGGAAATGTGTTTATAGCTAGTTAGTTTCACATGATCAAAGAATAAAGATACTTATTTACAGAAATTTGGTGTTGGAAAGCCAAAGCTCCAACGAAGGTGGCTCCTGTTAAAAAATGGCTTTAATGCATACCAAAGATAGGAAGAGACTACATCATACTCCGCCATGTTCTTTGGATCAATACTGATACCTTACTAAATAGTGCTTTTTAAATAATTTATTATATATAAAACATTGTGAAGAATAGTAATAAATACAAAATTTAAAAAATAATGTTTTAAGGATGCATTATTTCTTGGAAAATAATTAATTTTCATTTTGTGCAAATTCGTTTACATGTTACCACACTGTGACGCCAAGCTATACGTCGCGTTTGCGTCATCATAACGTGAACAGCGCTCAAACGGGGAGGACGTGGGATGAAGAGTGGTTAAACAGTGCTTCATTAGAAACATTATATTTTTTTTCAAATGTTTCTAATATCGGAATTATAAAGTACAAAGTTATAGGATAGGTAAGCGTTTGGTTATATAGCATTATATTTTCCTCCTTTTCCAAGTGTGCGGTGAATGTGTATTTAAGTTTCCGTTTTCTTTCAGGGTTTTTCCACGCTCGCCGCCATCATGGCGTCGGACGAACAATTTTCATTATGTTGGAACAATTTCCATGCGAATATGTCAGCAGGCTTTCATGGCCTGCTGTCACGTGGTGATTTAGTTGATGTAACATTGGCCGCAGAAGGCAGATTATTACAGGCACACAAACTAGTTTTATCAGTATGTTCTCCCTATTTTCAAGAAATGTTCAAAATGAACCCCACTCATCATCCCATAGGTAAGATGCGTATTTGCTTGTGTGAAAATTGTGAAGTTTGGTGTTAATAGAAGTGAAACTAAACGTGATTTTTCTTGTTACAGTATTTTTAAAAGATGTTAGTCATTCTGCGCTTAGAGACTTATTACAGTTTATGTACCAAGGTGAAGTTAATGTTAAGCAAGAAGAATTAGCGTCGTTTATTAGTACCGCGGAACAACTTCAAGTGAAAGGTTTAACCGGTAATCAAAATGAAGAAAGTTCCACGCCATCCAAACCAAAGCCGACGTCGAGGCCAGGCCCGAGGTCGTCACAACAAAGGCAATCTGTTATGACTAAGTTAGAGACTGATTTAGATTCTAAGCCCTCCTCAACTCCAGTAGCAATTAAGAGACCAAATAGGCCATCAATAGCATCAAATAATTCATCGTCATCTCAAAGTGGACCCGTGAAACGGAAATGTGTAGATCCCTTAGAAGCTGGGCCTTCAGGCTCAGCGAAAGAGGAGTTTGTAACGATACCTGATGAAGACGAAAATAGCGCTGTGGCACCCAAAATGGAACCTGAATTTGTTAACGAAAGTATGTGGGATGAAGATGACGATGGTACGAATAATGATGAAACGAATTTCGGTGAAGACGACTCGAATATGGAAATGTCTGGTAAATATACAATACATTAGTCTTCATCAAGATTATCATAGATGCGCGCGGCCGTCCTTCAGGTTGTTCTTTGTTCTCAGGTTTTGATGGCTCAACGACAGGCGATGGTAATATTACTGGAGGGGGCGAAGGCGGAGCAGTAGGTGACGCACAAGGTAGGTTTACATGTCGTACATCTGGCTAGTTTTTGTCAACATTTGAGACAGTTTGACAAAAGCTGCCTCCATTTAACTTAACTCGTACGATCGTAGTGAAGTTTCTGAAATAGATTTTGATCATACGGGTTCTAGATGTAGAATGAAATTTGTAAGTTAGAATTAAGTAATTAGTACTATTTAGCATATTAATCGGTATGTAATTATTTTGACATGTTGCAGGTTTTAACGAAAGGCCATGCTTTGTTGTTTGAAAATACTTCAAAGCAAGGTCTTTATTTTTGGTAATTGTGTAGTCTTAAAATCTGAAAGGTAAAAGATGAGTGGGTACTTTGGTAGAAGTGATGGTTTATTACGGTAATGAGTAAAATATGGAATTAATTAGGTAAAGGTAAAATGGGAATTAATCTGGTAAAGGTAAATTAAATGAAAACTTATGGTAAAGAGAGTAAAATGAAGAGGTAACAGGTAATTGAAATAAAGGTAATCAGGGGTGGAATCAAAGGACTTCAAACATTTCAAGATGTGCGTATGGATTTCATGTATTTCAGGTTATTAGGGTGGCTGGTGTGGTCAATGGGGGTAAATGGTCAAGAGTAATGTGGACGTCGCAATGCGAGGTAAGGTACCTAGGTAATTATGTAGTAGGTACTTCAATCTAGCGGGCTCCTCTTGGAAAAATGAGAAGTGCTTGATTCAGTTTTCATATCCGATCCGATATCGGAATTTGACTGGTACGATATCGGGGCCAGTAAAAATGTAAGAAATGTGTTCCTGCCTTACACAAGCACTTAAAAATCTAACTGGGTTCCCCAAGAATAGTAACCGTCGAGATGACTGACCAATTTTTCCAGCATTTAAAAATATTTTCTTTACGAATTAACATTAATTGGTCAGTCGTTGTGACGTCATTAGGTAATCGAGATGACTGACCGATGACTGACCAGTGACGATCAGAGTTGACAACTGCTACAGGTTTCGTGCCGGCGCGAGACGCGGGTGTACGGTGACGAACTCGCGCTGGCGCGAGATGTCTAGGTACCGACCAACTTATGAGCCAGTACGGCGGCGCCGGCATCGTAAAGGTCGTAGCCCATTTACACGACACCGCTCGCACACAACCAAAGTATGAGCATTCAAATATGGACTTAATATCGTGCTCTGGAGATACATTTTACAGTAACAACATAAAATAGCAAACAGCGCGCGGTGCGTACCGCACACTTCAACAGAGCGGTCCGCGCGCTGTGAGCACGGCGTCTGTTCGCTTGAAGCGTGCTAATGGTCGGCGTACAGTCGCGGACAGAAAATGTTTACCACCTTAAGATTCATAATTGCATGCACACATCTGTGTCAGAAGGTCGATATGTGATTTGATTAGCCATAGATCATAGACTTTTTAACATGTAGCGGTGCTTAGACAGTCCTTTAGCGGTCTCTTTAGTAGGTGACTGCTAAATAGGTTAGATGTAGAAAACCTTTTTTGGAACAAAAAATCCTTACTAATGTTATAAAATAATGTGAGTGTTTGTTTGTTCGTTGTTGGTTTGTCCTTCCATTACACAGCTACGGAGCAATAGATCCACATGATTTTTTGCATGGATATAGTTGAGGATTTGGATAGCGACATTTATCCCGGAAAAATAAAAGGTTCCCATGGAAATTTTAGAATCCTAACTTCACGCGGACGAAGTCACGGGCAAAAGCTAGTAATTTTAATAAATAGATGTCATCTCATGTAAACACGAGCACAGGACACGAGTTAAGACGCGGTTAAACGGCGCGCTATAACACGAGCCGAGCCTAGCTCGGCGCGTGGCTCGGCGCTCCACGCGCCGTGTAAACAACTACGCTCGGCGCGGCTCGGCAAACTTTGCCCGATCCATCACTTGTCGGTTTTTTCGACACGGATCAAAGGCGTAGGCTCGGCTCGTGTTAATACGCGCCGTCTAAACAGATGGCACAGAGCGCGCGACGAACGAATGCCGCTGATGCCGCATCTCCACGGACGGCTCGGCTCGCGTAGGATCGTGCTACCCCGGGTCGTTTAAACGAGCAGGCTTGCGTCCGCATTAAGCCGAGCCGCGCCTACACGGATGGTGCGGCGCGGCGCGGCTCGTGTTATAGCGCGCCGTTTAATCGCACCTTTACCAAAATGAGAAAACGGAAGTAATAATCTAATGAAATTTCAAAGAATCTTTATTTCTTAATTTTATTATTGAGAAACTAAACAATATTAGTATAAATAAATAATTAGCTTAATTAGCTTCCATTCGCTGCTATGACAACACGTAGACTCTCTCGCATAGACGCGACAAGGCGATAAGTCAGTTCATATCATCCCATACCCCAGTGCAATGTGATCTAAGACTGAGGATTTCTTTGATTCTGACAGTCCCAGCTTTGAATCACTAAGCCCCATAAATTTTCAGTTTCAAATCAGCAGATCGAGCGGGCTATTGAATGAGATGACTGCCACGGTGCAGATTGAACCGTGGAATAGTAGCTCAGCGCATTATCTCGAATTAGGTTGTCGGAATTTTGCTGCAGAACATCAATGTAAAATGCTGCAGAAACACCACGCATCACCATAGCTCATCCACCTCCTTTTGACTGTTTTTGACTGTGGATGCTATCAGCATCATTATGATTCAATGCACAATATGAACTTCACCATTAGAATTATGATTAATTTTGTATTTATTTTGTATATTTAAATTTCAAATAACAAATCTAATATTTTTGATAATTAATTGTCACTTTTACAAGTGCAATGATCTAATATGTCAAACTTGAATTTAGGAAATGAGTTTTATTACTAATATTTGTATAGAAAAGTCATTAATACTTTTTTTGATAAAACGATGCATGAAATTTTTATAACGTAACAAATGCCTTGATATAGCATTATAGACCTTACTAAACGCAGGGTTACGAAGAATCTAATTTGAAAAGTGGTAAACATATTTAGTCCCCGACCGTACGTGCGCGGGTGGAGAGACGATAGATGTAGGCGCGAAAACAGCGCGTAGCCTGTTATAGCTGTAGGCGCGGGTGCAGCGAGTAGCCTGCTACCTGTAGGCGCGGGGGCAGCGAGTAGTCTGCTAGCTGTAGGCGCGGGGGCAGCGAGTAGCCTGCTAGCTTTAGGCATGAGTTGTGTTGCAGCGGTGTCGTGTAAGTGGGCTACGACCTTAAGCGTCAAGATGACTGACCAAAGTGACCGATCATGTAAGCGTCTAGATGACTGACCAGTGGTCGATCAACGGCATATTAAGTTATTTTGCTGAACCTATAGTTTGTCCCTAATTCGGTGCTAAAAATTTGGACCCTTGACAATCGTACGTAATTTTCTAAATCCGTCCTCATAGTAGTAAATGCGTTTATATGTATGTCGTAATATGGTAAGCGTCAAGATGACTGACCAAAGTGACCGATCAGCGTCAAATTTTTCCAGCATTTAGTACCTATTTAGTACTATTTAATACCTTTGTTTAAATATTTAGTACCTCAATAGTAACAGAGAATAGTACATTATGGTACAAGTGTCAAAGTTGGTGATTACCGCTGAGGCGCTATTGAGACCCGAGCCGTTAGGTGAGGGTCTTAAGGTAGCCGAGGACGGTAATCATCAATATACACGTGTATCATACGACGTTTTTCAACACACTTGTGAAGAAAATAATACTAAAATAGTACATTATGGTACAAAACAGTGAAAACGAGTTGTGAAAATTTTTTCACAATGGCGGGAAAAATTAAAGTTGTTATTTGTTCGCCCTCTTGAGATGCTCTTGAGGGCAGGCAAAGATCGACGACCATACAGCCTATTCAGATGTTTATTTGATTTAATCAGTTTTCCGGAATGCGCGCGTACCTTTAATGGCCATAGATTAAAAGAATGAGGTTTCTTTTTTTTTGGCTTTTCTCTTATAGCCACGTACAAAATGGGGAATTTCCAGTTTTCTTTATTACAGAAAAAACAAAAGTTATATTTGAGTGACAGTTTTATTTATTAAACACGTATAAGTTGAAATTATCTATTTAAATACGAAGTTGTATGACATGAGCAAGCAATAGGTATCTTGGCAATAGGTAGGATTTTTTTTGTAATAGAAACTTTTTTAAGAACAAAGCAACTCAACCAATAAAATTAAAAAAAATAATTCTATAACTCACATTGTGAATAATGGTAATAAAAAGTCACAGTTTGAGTTAAAGGTGTCATTGTGTGCCTAATTGCGGTGAACCGGGAGCCATTTTATGAGCAAGTGTGTTGAAAATTTAATTTACTAAGTGGTCAGCCATCTTGACGTCAAGATGACTGACCACTTTTGAGTTTCCCCATAAGGGCTTAGTATTGTGCATATGTTTCTGCACTATAATTTAGTACCTATTTGGTACCTACACATATATTTTTTCCAGAATTTTTTGACAAAAAATAAAGATTTTATGAATAGATCAAGTTTTTCTATACAAATAACACTATGAAGTATGCAATGAGAACGAAGGGAAAAACTGCCAAGTTTTCACTACAGATGTCGCTCGTAATGCTCAGCCATGAATAAACGTACATAATTATAAGAAACTAGTTGATGCCCGCGACTTCGCTCGCGTGGATTTAGTTTTTACATAATTATATAGACTGATAAACACACAAAGTAACAAGTAGTCTTAAGTTAAGGGCCCGTAAGTACCCTCTTTGCCGCGGGAAAAACTAAAAAACTAAATCCACGCGAGCGAAGTCGCGGGCATCAACTAGTTTCTTATAATTATGTACGTTTATTCATGGCTGAGCATTACGAGCGACATCTGTAGTGATAACTTGGCAGTTTTTCCCTTCGTTCTCATTGCATACTTCATAGTGTTATTTGTATAGAAAAACTTGATCTATTCATAAAATCTTTATTTTTTGTCAAAAAATTCTGGAAAAAATATATGTGTAGGTACCAAATAGGTACTAAATTATAGTGCAGAAACATATGCACAATACTAAGCCCTTATGGGGAAACTCAAAAGTGGTCAGTCATCTTGACGTCAAGATGGCTGACCACTTAGTAAATTAAATTTCTCTGTTACTATTGAGGTACTAAATATTTAAACAAAGGTATTAAATAGTACTAAATAGGTACTAAATGCTGGAAAAATTTGACGCTGATCGGTCACTTTGGTCAGTCATCTTGACGCTTACGTAATATGGTACATTTACCTTACATAAAAAACGATCCTAATAAAATCTTTATTTTTTGTCAAAATCTGGGAAATATATCTGTAGGTACCAAATAGGTACTAAATTATAGTGCAGAAACCGGAGCCTTTATGGGGAAACTCAAAAGTGGTCAGCCAACTTGACGTCAGAATGACTGACCATTTATTAAATCTGTTAATAATGACTTACCAAATATTTAAACAAAGGTATTAAATAGTACTAACGCTGGAAAAATTTTACGCTGATCTGTCACTTTGATCAGTCATCTTGACGCTTACCCGATCAGCGTCAAATTTTTCCAGCATTTAGTACAGTACTATTTAATACCTTTGTTAAATATTTGGTACCTCATCATTAACAGAGCAATTTAATTTAATAAGTGGTCAGTCATTCTTACGTCAAGATGGCTGACCACTTCTTATTTCAAATTTCGCACAAGGGCTTAGTATTGTGCATATGTTTTTACACAATAAGTTAGTACATAGTAGTACCTACACATATATTTTTTCTAGAATATTTTGACAAGAAATAAAGCTTTTAGTAATAGATGAATTTTTTCTATATTTATAACACTATGATACCGCGTCCGCATGCTTGTGGCAAACGGCAAACGCCAAACCTCTACAAACGTTTGCCTTGAATTTGGGAATCATCCGCACGCTTGCGAGGGCGTTTGTATGTTCTGAACAGGCAAGCATGACGGACGTCGAACTTGTGTCGGCTTTATTATTTGGTTTAAGTTATTTTTACAAATGTTTTAAGCTCAGTATCAATCAATAATCCTACTAAAATGGAATATGGATGGATGGATGGATGGATGGATGGATGGATGGATGGATGTTTGTTACTCTTTCAGCCACAACTAATGAACCGATTTGAATGAAATGTGGAATAGCGATAGCTCATTTTAGCCCGGAAAATTAAGGACTTTCCGCGGGAATTAAAAAGCCTTAATCTGCGAGGACGAAGTCGCGGACGTCATCTAGTTGATAGTAAAGCGTCCTCTAATTAAAATTTTCAAAACATTTCATGTGCACAATTTGTCCAGTTACAGTTTTAGTATATTATAGATTAGTAGTAGTAGCTAGTAGTATGTTCGAAAACACTTGGTACCTACCTAGTTTATTTATTTGAATAAAAAAATATTCTACTCTATTCTAGTATGTACCTACTCAATAGATATTTTGTTTTTTTTCTTTATCAACCGATAGACGTCCACTGCTGGACTGTTTATTGCATGGACTTCCTCAGGCTTCGGTCTTGCGCCACCTGTACCCAGTGACTCCCTGAGGGTCGCCTGATGGTGTCGGTCCACCTATTACCATACCATTATATACCATTTTCCGGTGCGGAGTCGCCACTTATTATTATTAATATATAAAACTAATCAATTAATTAAATTATATAAACAAATCGTCTTCAAAAGTCTTCAGTCGACCAGTCATTCATTTTACGTTTTTACCCACTCACAAAATGAAGATTTCTAAAGGTGCGATACGTAAATCGTAATACAATAACACGTCTAATCGCCGCCAGTGCACAAACGAGACTGAGTGCGCGCAAACGTGTGGACGGAGACGCAAGCGCTTGTGGCAAATTCCCTTTGGTTTGCGATCAAAAGACCGACACTCGATGGATCGGCCACAAACGCTTGCAAGCCTAGGCAAACCATGGCAAACGCTCTATCCGCACGTTTGCGTTTGTGAAGGTTTGCCGAGGTTTGCCAAGCGTGCGGATGCAGCTTTATGAAGTATGCAATGAGAGCAAAGGGAAAAACTACCAAGTTTTCACTACAGATGTCGCTCGTAATGTTCACCCACGGATAAACGTATAAGAAACTAGTTGATGCCCGCGGCTTCGCTCGCGTGGATTTAGTTTTAAAATGCTCGCCCGAATAAACTTGTCTTTCACGGGTCACCAGACGGTGAGCGTAGTGTGTCGGTTTCATCGTTTCTATTCAAGCCGCCCGACTTCAACAAACGTGTACAAGCTAAAATTATTTTTATACTTTGTAGTGGCGTTTGAAGTCGATTTTTTGAAAATAATTTTTTTGTATCGGGATTTTAAAAACTAAATCCACCCGAGCGAAGCCGCAGGCATCAACTAGTCCTATTTAAAACCTTTGTTTAAATATTTGGTACCTCATTATTAACAGAGAAATTTAATTTAATAAGTGGTCAGTTATTCTGACGTTAACATGGCTGACCACTTCTTAAATTTCGCACAAGGGCTGGCTTAGTATTGTACACAATTATGTTTTTACACAATAATTTATTACCTATTTAGTACCTTCACATATATTTTTTCTAGAATTTTTTGACAAAAATAAAGATTTTTATGATACTTCAATTTTTCTATATAAATAACACTATTATAATATGAAGTATGCAATGGAAAAACTGCCAAGTTTTCACTACAGATGTCGCTTGTAATGCTCAGCCATGAATAGACGGACGGACTATTAGCCTGCTTTTCCACTAGAGATGTGCTATGCTACGTTGCTATGATGCGTTTGATATCCATCAATCATATTCATTGGTGCACATATGACATAGCTTAGCACTGGTGGAAACGGATTCAACTAAGATATGTTTTTTATATGAAAGGATGCGTGCTATGGATGCCTGCTATGAGTCGCCGGCACTTCAGGATGCGTGAGAGTCTCTCCCCTCACCGCGCCGCCCTCACCGCTTCCCTACTATCGATACATCGCATAGCTCGAGCTACGCATCTTTCTCGCGCAGCTACTTTGCGGCGGCGCATCTTCATAGCGCATCTTCCTTGCACAGCTACATAGCTTAGTACTGGTGGAAACGGTCACATATTTTCGTAGCGTAGATTTCACATCTTCGTAGCATAGCTGCATAGCTCATCTCTGGTGGAAAATCAGTCCTACGAATCAGATACAGCCCGCTGACAGACTGACGGATAGACGGACGAACGGACAACGGAGACTTAGTAATAGGGTCCCGTGGGTTGCCCTTCCGGAATCCTAATAAAAAAAAATATTTTATTGAGAACCTCCTTGCTGCCGAGCGATTTATCGTATCGGCATCGAGGGCGTGTAGACACCGATGAGCTGTATGGGTTTAATTAAAAACTGTAATACCCCCTTCCAAGTAAGATCGCTACCATCTTAAACTACATGGTCACTTACCATCTGGTGAGATCGCACAGTCGAGGACTATCAGGAATAAAAAAATGATTTTTCTCATTTTCGTGTAGTCGTGTTATCCCTGTTGCTCTCTATGTTTGTTTGCAGACATACAATGAAATTATCATATTTACTGTGTAACAGGTACGCTTAAAGGCCCGATGCATCAAATCTTCCGATCCGGTCCTCTGGCGCGTTGGTCAAACTGTGTCCGTCCAATAAAATCATATTCTTAATGTTGAACGTACGAAACGAACGTACAAATAACAAGAGCGCCGTCCATTTCCTTTTTTTTTCTCCTCTCTCCTCCAAAAACCTCCAAGTAAGTGGAAAGCTTGTGGGAGTGGGTGCAACATGGGTGCAACAATAAAAAGATGGGGATTGAACCTGCTACCTTCCAGTTTTCAGCCGGCACCTTCAAAACCGTTGAGCTAATGAGGCTATAAACCTGATCAATCTGTGCAACTTGAAATTATTGCTAATAATAATAAAAGCATTAAAATATACTCTATTTTCTTTTGTTTTATTTTAAAATCCAATAATCTACTAAGCAGTACGGCCGCATGCTATCAGAAATTTTTAGTAGAAAATATTGGAAAGAAATTTTAATATAACTCCGCAAAGGATTAATCATTGTCGGAAGCTATGTCTCTTTCGAATGCTTGTCAGATGCATGAAGCAGACTTGTTCTGGCAGACAATTTCTGAAGTATGCGACTCGCTTTGGTGGAATTCTTACTTAAAATAGGTACCTATCTATATATATAAAATTCAAAGTCCTGACTGACTGACTGACTGACTGAGATATCAACGCACAGCCTAAACTACTGAAGTTAGAAACTAAGAAAGGATTATTGGAAATTCCACCCCTAAATAGGGGATGGAAGTTTATATGAAACTCCGTCATTTTTCAAGGTGTTTCCATCAAAGTTGGTATTTGAGCTTTCAGTTAAAAATAAAGAAGTACGTGTGTCACAGTTTTTGAAAATTCCACCCCGAAACCTAATTCCACGCGGACGAAGTCGCGGGGGCAAAAGCTAGTTACAAATAAAGGCGAAAATGTAGTTATGTAGTACCTAGTAGAAAATCTTTGCTTTTCGTTTGTTTATAAATTAATAATTACGGTCTAAACCGCCTACTGAACCGATTTTGATGAAAGATTTAAGGTGCAAAGATTAAGTATAGCCTGGAGACAGAGGGCTCATTTTTAACCCACGAAGTCTCGGCTAGTTGACTATCTTGGTTGTCGTCAGAGATATTTTATATTATAGGTAGGTATAGATGTATATCTAGGTACTTACCTTCTACTTATTGCCTAACAGTTGGTAGGTAGCTTCCTTCTATTTTGCAAACAAACCCAATATAAAAAAGTAGCACTTACACATTTAAATATTCTAAAAATAATATTTATTTTAATTTCAAGAAAAGCGCAAATTATAAGCACGATACAAAGCTAAATTAAAGTGGTCAATAGATAGCGCTACCTGTTTCAATCACGTACGTTGTATCCTTGAAAGAGAATATCATGTTAATAGATGGCGCTAGTCGTCACTTTAATAGTAAAACATTGACGTCTTGAAAAGTTTAATCCAGCAGACGATTTTTCTCAATAGGTACCTAACTGAGAAAAATCGACTTTAAGAACCATCCTTTTAATAGTATAAAATGGACACCTTTGTGTATTTTTGTTAATACACTACAATATGCTTAAGAACAATCGGAACATAAAAGTTAGGTAGGTACTAAAAATACTAGAAATATCAATTTCATGCGTATACGATACGATGCGTGTAAAGAAACGCAATTCCGTTATTTGTGGTTGCCGTCTAAAACGCCGTGAGATCTATGGTCGCAAATGTGTCATCTAGGGATTGTTTACTATTTTGAGAAATATTAGAATTAAAGTGCGCTAACCGAATAGTATAAATAGAATAATAGTGTTTTTGTGTAAATGAAGTGTTACAAAAACAATATCGGTATATAAACATTAAAGTGACTTTTGGATATGTAGCGCATAAAGTTTAAACGTGTTTACGTCAAATGTTTTACATTATTTTGTGATTCCAAAGTGTTGTTTATAAGTGTTTGTGATGTGAATTGTGCCATTTACTTTGGATTTTGATTTGGTATGTACATATTTACTTATAGCTTACATTAAAGCAGCAGGAAATCTTGAGTTGCATGACATCAAGAGTACAGGTTGTCATCTTCTAAGCTAAGTATTTAGGTCCTTTATTAGGACAATTATCGTAAACGGTGGTATTTGATGTACTATCTCGTACATATAGTTGACTATTATAGTGGTTATTTTGTTTGTATAAATATTTTGCGCGCAATTTTTGTAAACATAACCTAAAAATTTCCTAAACTAGAAATGCTCACCTTTTCTGTGTAAAATTGATATTATGTGTAACGAAAAGAGTTTCTAGCGTTCATTCATTATTTAAATTGTGTGCACACAATAGAGATTATGCGAAATTCAGTGACAAAACTGTAAAGTATGTTGTATTGCTAGTTATGGATGTAATAAATTACATATGGTTTGGACTTTATTATTTCTAAGTATAGCAATGATTTTTAGTATTCATACTTGTTTTCTTTACTATGAGCAAGTGTCATTTTTTTGCATCTCTGTAGTATATAAGCATAATTTGTTAATAAATAAATAATAATAGTGTATTCTCTAAATATCAAGCATTTGCCATTTTTATATTGTAGATGTGGGCATTGTCATTTTGGAATGCATATAGTTTCTTCACTAATATTTTGTTTTCGTATTCAATTACTGTGCATACTAGAGACCTTTGACTATGGCCAAATGTTTTGGTTTGAAGTTTAGGCCAAAGGTGGTATCTCTGGCTGAAGGTGGCTGAACCCGTGGGTTCGATCGGGCACTTGTGAAAAATCTATTCTATATTTCTTTCTCCTCTTTCGATATACAGTATTTATTAATTTCAGTGTTGAATATACATATTTATAATGTTTAGGTCTGTATACAGTTTGCATTTTGTTGTGTGATTTGAGATAATAAAAAAAATATCTTTGGTTTATTGACATGATATATATTAATAAATCAGTTATTTTTGGTAAATTTTTGATATAATCTCAGACTTATGTTAAGCTCAATCTTTATAATAAGTAATATAAGAATAATTAGTAGTATTCAGGTTTTATAGGGTCATGATTGAAAAAAAAAACTCATATTAACGTGTTAACAATGACCTAAAGAACCTCTTTATAGGTGATAATTCTGTTCTACATAATTCTGAACCATACAATGTAAATAATCTTTTTCAATAGGTAATATTGTGAAAAGAATATCAGTCATTTTAGTTAATTAGAGATTATGTATATCACAAGCAGTAACATTTGCTAGGTTTACTAAACGTTGTTACTAAATGTACAGTGGATAGGTCAATAACCAGTAAGAAAGCCTCGAAGATGGCTATATAGTGGTAATGTACCTTCTTCATCTTTTTTGACCATTAGACATCTACTGCTTGACAAAGCTCTCTTGCAAGAATGTTCACATGACTCAGACATATATCCATCAACTCATCTCATGTTGTTAGTCCATCTAGTTTGGGCCTGCCAACAGTTCTTTCTGGCGTCGGGTCAACACTCCAGCACATTGAAACCCAACAACAATCAGCTCTATGACAATAAATGTAAATAAGTAAATTATACTCAATTTCCAAGTTTGAAACCTGGGCTTTTTACCAATAATGTGCAAGATATGCAGTCCCATACCCTTTGCTTAGATGGGGGTTTGCAGTTTCTTAAGATCTCTGAACATATTCACTCTCACCAATCCATTGTGATATAGTGGCATTATTTTAAATTTCCTCACTGCCACCAGTAACAATATCATTTTTTTTACTGTAATAACCTTTGCCTCCTCAAGGTGTATATGTTCTAGATGTATGCTACTTTTGTATTTGCATTGCAGCAGAGTAATAACAGATAATATGCAACAGTATTTTAACCGACTCCTGGCTGTATCCTTCTTATCTCTCTTAAACCTACCTGTCGGTTTCTTTTTAAAGTATACTAGCCACGCTGAACTTGACTAATACTCCCCTCTCTTTGAATATATTGTTGATCAAATTCATTAGTGGAATATTTCCAAAATCAGGTGTTTTGAGTTAAGTATGCAAAATGGTTGGAAATTGAATAATCTTTCTGAGGCACTAACGGTACAAGTCAAATTTTGGTTCTAATTGACAGGAAACTACATAATCTGCTAGAAAAATATTGATTTTAGGTGTCAACTCAAAACTTTGACTTTCCCTGAGCTATGACACAACAGAAAAGCTCGTCACACCGTTAAAATAAGGGCGTTTAAATCAAATTAAATTTAAATTAACTTTGAATAGTAGTAGTAGTTCAACCTTTGTTCTTTTATATAAATTATATTTTAAATAATAATTTTGTTAATGGTGGTAAATTGGGCCCCACGATACAGGAATACCTAGTGTGGGTCCCAAAGGATATTATCGTATTAATTGTTAATATTGTTTTGTCAAATAAATATTTTTTCATTTTCATTTTCATTTTTCATTTTCAATTATTTGAAACTGTATATTTTGAATTGTACCATTAATGAATTTGACCAATGATATGTAAAGCTTGTGTTACGAATGGTACAATAGTGCAATGGGAGGGAATTGAACCTTTTGAGGCTTTAACATTAATTTGGTTTTACAAAATCTCTTAACTAAATATATTTGAAAAGTCTGAATGTAATGCTATCTTTATTCCTTTTTCGTTGGAACATGGAGAACTTTATTTGGAGATTTCGTACAATCCAATCAGCACAATTTGTTATCCACTATGCAGAGGTTCATTATTATAAGATTATTCAGTAGTAGTAGTAGTAGAAAACTTAAAAGCACTAAACTTTATTACATAGAATACATAGAGACAGATTCTGGTACATGTATAAAAAAATAATTGAAGTCTCTATTTGTGATTGAATATAAGACTCATGATTGTATTTTGGACAGTATAACCTGTGCATGTCATGTTCTAAAAAATTATATCTGTCATCTGTTTGTTTTTCTGAGGTAATCTTTGGAATGTCTTAACCAATTTTGAAGGGATTACCTCAGGTAGGTAGAGGATTATATAGAAGGAATACTTTTTATCCTGAACAAGCAGAGTTTCCATAGAATTTTTAAAATCCTAAAACCTAATCCTACTAAAGGTGGCTAATACCCATTTTCAACACAGGCATAAGTTGCCTAATATATTGAGCTTCTGATCTTAAGATGTCCTAGGCCATTTTTGCTTTCCCTCTAAAAGCTTCATGCTTTTGAGACCAAGAGAAAATATGTAAATGCAAATTTTGTACAATAAAATTTTATTCACCATACTTGCCTACCTAATGTGTCTACCTAAGAGATAAAGATAAAAATCATCATCAAATAAAGGTAATCTTAATTATTACTCTTTTATTTAATCCATCCTTTAAAGTTAACTTTGAAAATAATAGAAGTAAGCTTCTTGGTCAATTTTAGATGTCATAAATAAATATTGAATCGATAATGACATCCACCTTGTTTCTAGTTTTAGAAAATCTAAGCAACATGAAGGGTGACCTGCATTTTATACAGACGAAAAGTGGACATCTTCAACTTATATACGAGCCCTACATATTTGTCACGGACAGTGTGCGGAGCGGACGGACGTTTTGGCGATGCATGGAGTATGGGAAGCGTTGCCGGGCGAGAATAACCTCTAAGAACAACGTGCTGAGGATAACTAATCCGATCCACAATCACTCGGACAACCACATGCAAAAAATCGCCCGTAAATATGAATTGGGCGAAGTTGTGACGTGCCCAACGGTTTGAGGATTGCCCCACCGATGTTGGAATGACTTTTTTAAAAGTGGGTAGGCTGGGATTACTAGCTTCCGGTTTCATACTGTCTTAGGGAGAGGGCAGACTGGCTTCTTTTTGTGGCAGAGACGCCGAAATGCTGACTTTCGTGTCTTTTAGTTGCGTAAAATGCTTTTAAGTCGCGAAAACGCGATGCAAACGCCGATCGCTACCTCTAAAAGATGCCAGTCTGCTCTCTCCTTATCGGTTTCATCTCTGTTCTAAACTTCGAATATAAGTTTTTAAGATATCAATCGCACCCCTGAACTGTACAAATCTTCGTGCGGCGTTTAAAACCACGAATGTGAAAATTTTGCAAATGAAATCCTTTGAAGGAGGAGAAAGTGGCACGTGAACCTATCAATATATTTTTGTACGTACACAATCACAACATGCGAAAGCGTTAAAAAAATGTAATGGTCAATATTGTATCTGCGTAAACGACGAAAATTACATTAAAAGGTGTATTGCGAATAAGATTATAATCAATAGATAGTGGTCGCAGCTTGTCCTTTTACTAACTTAACTCATATCAATGTTGTAATGTTGGTAACAAACGAAGTTGTGAGTGAAGTTAGCACGAGGCGCAAAAGCGCACCTACCAAAATTTGCAAGAAGTACCCTAATTTGTACATTACCGTGAATTCGCCAATGCCTGCCATATTGCCATTTCACATTCGCGCTTGTAAGCTGAACGACGAATTGGAAAAGTCGGTGACATGGGTTTACATAAAAAATACAGTACATATATTTGGATTTTTTGAATGGTGGCATTTTTTTAATGACTTACCAACGTTTTATTTTGTAACTTTTTATTTAAATTTTGGTTTTACCTTTCTACGATCTGGTATCGCATGTTATCAGTAGTCAATTTTGGGTGCGTCATGATAGTTTCAACATAAGATTTTGATTTAAGCTTTTTTATGTTTTGTTTTTTAAATTTAAAGTTTGACTATGGAACCGGAACCGGATTGGAATCGGTATTTTGTGTAGTTTAAGCCTTAATGTGAGTTTTTACTGTAAATAATTTTTGTTTTGTGAACTTTGTAAGTAATTACTGATATTGTAACTATTGGCGAACCAAATATATTTCTGACGTCTCTGAGGTCACTGATTATTTTTTCTTCATCTAAAGAAAGATTATACGTTCATACGTTTTTAGTCTAAATGACAATCACTTCCCATTGAAAGGAAATTAAGTGTACCTACTATGATATTTCATCAAATGAAGTTACTGTAATTATCAAGTATGAAAATGAAATTGTGATTGAGTAGCATTAAATAAAGAGTAGTTTTGACACATTCTTTTATTTTCCCGTGCGCACTGTAAATACATTATATTTGCTATAATATCATGCCATGTTCGTTAAGTCTAGCACATACCGGAGAGGCGAAGTCTAGCGTCTTTTAAAGATAACAAGTTAAACAGCTTTATAGTTGAAATTGGTCTCAAGAAAGTAAAGCGCCTGGTGCCTATTTAACAATATCCCTCTCGGTTTCATAGATTTTGTCAGATTATTTTTAGATTTATTGAAAAGTAGGAAACAATAAAATTTATATGTTACGTTTGAATTTTGTGTCCGCCTTACTACTGTTAATTGACTCGTAAGTATATTTTATCTATTTTGAAAACGTAGATATTCGCGTTTTTTAAGGAATCTAAATTTATTGATGGTTTATACATATATACAAAATTGTTGATATCCAAAAGTGTACCCTACTGTCTTTACATAGTAACTAATTTGTATTCAAGGCTATAAAAAAATTATAATTCACATAGGAGGAGAGATGTATCACGAATTTAACGATGGTTGGTGGCGCTTGTTTTAAATCGTTACTTAGAATTCCAATTTCCCATGCGCATAGATTTTCGCACACACTGGGGGCCTACCACCAACGTTTAAAGCAGTATTATTCCAATATTGTTTTGACATGTTATACAATATTAACCTTAAAGACATAAGGACGTCATTGTATGACATCTTAAAACAATATTGACATAAAACTACTTTCAACGTTGAAGGTATGCCTCTTGTACATGTAGTATATCCCTGACACATCCTTACCAATGGATCAGGAGCTTTAGAATTTATCAAGACAGGTGTTGCTATGGTGACTGATAAAACAGGAGCTGTTGCCGTGAAGCAGGAAGGGATAAGCTACACAGTTACCCAGCGGGGCGCCCCTTGCCTCATTATCGATGGTTTTGGCTTCGTTGCACACAAGAGACGACGCTCAAAGGTCTACTGGAACTGCAGGAGAAGAAAGCAACATGGCTGCATGGCACGCGCCCTAACCAACGAGGGTCAACTCGTCGTACGATTTTCTGAACATAATCACTTGCCGAATATTATTAATACCCATAATATTGACCGTATTGAAAGCCTTATTGAAATCGTATCTGCGGATAAATAATGTTGTGAAATATAATTAATTTGAGAACGGTCTGTGAGACGAAATTTTTAACTATTAGACATAGAGGAATTTTGTCTCCTGAGAAACAATGAAGAAAATAAAAACTCCATTTAAAAATTTTCAAAAAAATTATCAGATCTTGAATCGAACTCGTATTTTTCTCAAAAAATAAGCCTAGTATAGCTTTAGAAAATATAATTTCAAAATTTTTAATGCGTCATTTGGGTATATGAGTTTTAATACAGTATCGGCAGTTTTATTAAAACTCGTTACTGTAGAGAAATAAAGATTTAAAATAAAACTGTGTATTATTTGTAATCCTTTTATTTAACTACTTATATTTTCTTATTTAATTTAATATTTACATGATGTAATATTTGTTTCAATATTTTTTTGATTAGAGTTAATACAACTTATTATATTTTAAGTAATTCGTTTACTTTTCGCATTTCATATTTATGTGAATTTTTATACGGTATTAATGTTAATGTGTCTGTGTCGATTACCATGTATTTACAGAGCATGACTGTATGTAGGGAATAGAGAGTGATTGGTTCGTTATTCTTGCAGTTGAGTTCGTGATATCGAATCGCGGTCGGCGTCATATGCGTCTCGGCGGTTTTTCATTCTACGCGGAGAAAGTTTTCCCGGAAAAGAGTAAGGTGCGGTGGCGTTGTACAAGGCGGACCTGCCGGGCCTACGCTCACACTCTCCACGACCAGATCTTCGCTCTCAGCAACGTACATTCCCATGACCCTCAAGTTATGCCTGCTTCAACTCTCGTCGGTAACACAGCTTACCGCGCGTTCACACACGCAGCTATTGCTACGCAGGCGAAGGCTGTGCTAGACGATTAGGATCTAGTGTTGATACGGCCTATGGTACTGTACCGAGCGCATCCCCAGTGAGCGGCTTTATAAAGATTTTATTTGTATATTTTAATTAGGATAGAAAATTACGAACACACGGTACGGTGCATGTATAATATTTACAGAAGAACAATTATTTTATTTTGTCAATATTTTAATGTATGTAATATTTATAGCATGTATTAAGTAGTAATTATTTAATATTCTTTCAAGAATGCTTGACTGGCAATTCTGATTCGGTATGCGACTTCGGATTCGGACTTTATACTTTTAACATTCCATATTTTAAATTTAAACTTCGTCATAGTTTGGTGTTAAATATTAGATGCCATTCACGTTAGGTGGAAAAAAGGAAATAATCTCCTTATATGTAGCAGCAATTCAGTATAGACCCTTATTTGTCTATTTAAGAGTTTAAATTATCGTCGGAAATTCTAATTAAAACTCAGTAAAGTCAATATAAACGTCTTAATGCCCGTTTTCACCTACGTTCCCTGACTTTTACGGGTTACCTAGGGTAACTTTCTATCAATTACGTTTTCACGAACCTTTAGGGAACACCTAAAGTATTTAGGGCCTACCTACGTAAAAACTTTTCTACTTAGGAGATGATTTAGGTAAGGTTGGTCAAAACGGGCATCAAAGTCTCGAAAATTATATGCGGGTTAAAAAAAAGTTTTTTCGTATAAACTATGCGATGTCGTATCGTATCGTCCCATTTCAAAAATGCCTCTTTAGTGCATCTCTAAGACATTCAAAGAATATTTCCTCCTTTCAATCTCCAGCTTTAGGTTGTGCACGCTATTTCAATCAGTCTATTACGATACTGTTTTTCTTGGGTAGAAAATTAAAGATCTATAAAAGTTTGAATAATTATTTTCTCGATGCTTTAACTAAAGGTACAAGGCAAAATTCACATATAAAGGTTGTGCACACACATTGCGCGAAGGAAATGTATGCAGTGAAGCTCGTGCAAAGAACTGTGTGAATGTCTACGTGCACTTCGAAGCGTTACTACGCGGACGTTGCGAAGTACGCGTAGGAGCTTTCAGTTACGCATCTTCAATGTCTTGCGTTGTGACGAGCTGCATACGGTTCCTTGTATTATACATTATACACGCGCATGCGCGTTTTCTTGTGACGGTCAGCCGTCCAATTTCCTTCGGGCTTTGTGTCTCGTTAAATCTTGAATATTTAATAAAACAAATGCTCAAGGAACTAGTCACTTCTATTACAAAATCCGATATAGCCGATCTAGTCATAATATTACGCTTTATGTGATTCGTTTAGAGATTATAATTATTAAAAACGACTATTACAATATAATATTAGCTTGCACAAATGGGAAAACTACTTATTATATCCAAATGTTCGTTTTGGATTCCACTAGTCAACATCTAGTCATATGAAATTCTAATTTGCAAAGGGCAATGCACACAGAGCGTTGTGACAAAAAATAGGAAGCGGAGATTATTGCACTGCGATATTAGCTTTTGAGTGGTTGTTCCTGCTGCAATAAGTACGTATTATAATAGTAAATAGGCCGAGAGTGTCAGATCTTATTTGTTAGGATAGCTGATCTCTTATTAGCTAGTAATCGATATTCAAATATACCTATACATATTACGGGAGGAACGCAATCGCTATATATTTTAAATTTATGAGCGAATAATGCGCGTAATGGAGACTGGTGATTCGGTATTTTATCGTAAAGATGCGTAATCACGTTTGTTTATAATATTTTCATTTGTTATTAAGTACTCAAAAGGAACTGAACGCTGGCCGTTCATCGTCAGTACTTAAACGCCGAAGCGTGAACGCTCAGTGTGCGTTGACCCTTATAACAACTGTGTTGTTTCAAATGATCTCGATTTAAATAGAAAATTTAAATATAATTGTCTAGTTTAGAATAGAATAATGTTAAAGAAATAGCAATAATGGCTGAATTAATGTGTAATTTTTAATTTTAATGAAAAGAGCTTGGTTTAATAAACAATATGTATAATAATAGTTAATAATAGATGGTTAGTAACTAAAAATAATTTATTATAAATATACTTACTGTTAAAAGTAGATTAATTAATGCTAACTACAACATACCTAATAATATGATAAGTGTAGTGCGCGTATCGCGTCCGTCATACTTAGTTAAATGCGGCAAATTATGTATATAATTTACGCTACGTTATGTATATAACGAGTTCGAGAATTTCATACAGTTCTCATTCAAATAAAAAAATATTCACATACCAGTCCTGGTAAAATGTATGTATAAGCCTCGATTTTCTGTACCATCAAATTGTACCTGCATTTTGAAGAATAAAGATCTATCTATCTATCAAAAAATATGTGAATGGTAGCGTCACGTATTACTTACTATGCACGTACGGATGTGACTGTTTATTGTGTCATAGAATGCATTTTTTATGGAAAGCTGATTTATTAATTACCATTTTCACCTATGCTGAGTATCGTTTAACTGAGGAATAAATTGGGCTTTCTGACAGTTTTCATATTCAAAATCTGCGAAAATATCAAATTTATTCCTTGGTTAAACGTTATTCGGCAATGGTGAAAGTGGCATTATATAGGACAATAAATATCTAATGGCCATTTCACTCACAGGTGTCAAGTTATGGCGCACGAGTATTACAAGCGTTGAGCAGCGAGGCAGAAGATTAAGCAGAACTGTAGAACTTAGTATAAGATTTAATTCGACTGACCGTATTCGTATACAATGATATTACCGCTAAAGTAAATTGAACCATAATTACTTTGAATTAGAGCTCAATTTCGTATATGCATTCTTGTACGTTTTGGTATATGGATCGCTCCAAATTAAAATCGGTTGTATTGAATTTATGGCATTAAAACAATAGAGTTACGCTTCATTTTGCTCTGACGCTATGTCTTAGAATACAAATACGATCAATCGAATTAAATCTTATACAAGCCCTTTCTGCTCAATCTTCTGCCTCGCTGCTTTACGTTTGTGTAAAATGGCCACTACGTAATGATTGATTGTATTTCAGCGTGAATAATTAATTATACCTTTAATGTAACTATAGAATGAAAAGTGTAAACCTCAGTTCTAACCTCCCACGATAAGAGCGGAAATCATATTGTTAGGCCAAGGACTAATCAAGCGGACAAACGCGCGCGGATATGGCGCCCTTTTAACGGCGATCCTACTTGCTGCGTTACTTCTGCATACGTAGAAAATTCTTTGGTATACCACACGTTGCGCGGCTGGCTGCGGTTCCTCGACGCGTTGTGGCGTCGACACCGCTGCAGCGTCCTACGTAGGAAAATCTGTGGCCATATCATAAATAAACGGTGCGCTGTGGTCTCGCACCGGCTAATTTGATTGTGGCAACTCACCGTATGGGTTCGCTCTATCATTTGTGCATAATTGCGGAATTCCTTAAATGAATTTCCACGTACGGAATTCCGTTAGATTTGTCCTTGGTTTTCAAGTGAAACGCGACACGGTTTGATATTGACTTCGAATGGCAAAAATTTTTTTGCCATCAACTTCGAATTTCGGTTGTATGCCAGAAGTTGTGGCTCTTAAGACACGGCAAAACTCTCACATCGGTTCGGCTAGCAGATTCTATTGAGAAAAGCCGGCATGAAACTCAACAGCTCTTTTCAAAACAAAAATGTTACCACATTATGCAGCATGTCAATGTAATATAATAAATAATTTTGGATAGAGTCAGGCGTTACTTTGCGGAAGTTCATGATTAACAAAAAAATGTTAGAGTTATTTTGCTGTAATCCGCCAACAGAAAAAAATCTGTATGGTCAAACATGCAGTTATAAGC
Organism: Hipparchia sbordonii; assembly: GCA_038048805.1. Lineage (NCBI taxonomy): Eukaryota > Metazoa > Arthropoda > Insecta > Lepidoptera > Nymphalidae > Hipparchia > Hipparchia sbordonii. The sequence goes on from CM076106.1 coordinate 11,938,554, forward strand.
TAAGCACCGCTTACTGCTTTATTGCTTGGTTGGGGAGGTAAGCGGTGCTTAGCTTATAACTGCATGTTTGACCATATAGATTTTTTTCTGTTGGCGGATTACAGCAAAATAACTCTAACATTTTTTTGTTATAAATAATTTTATTTATTACTACCCTATCGTGGACAGCTGTAGCAAAGCTGATGGCTTCCATGGAAGTTTGTCATAAAGAAATTAATTTACTATGTACAGGCAATACCGCAATTGCCACCAACTTTCTATGAGTCAAATAATATCGAAGTAGCTTCTTAGAGCAGCTGACCAGACTCGCTCTGCCGTCCACAAGCTATAATGCCGTTAACTACCAAGACCATATTTCCTAATATAAACCCAAAAACATTTAAATTAGGGTTTATATTAGGAAATATGGTCTTGGTAGTTAACGGCGTTATAGCTTGTGGACGGCAGCGCTAAATAAAATACGAGCACAGGATCCGATCATGATTGATAAAAGAGTAATGTTTCCTGTCTAAATACTTGCCAAGTCGCAAGCCTGTTATCACATGATAAATGCGTATATGTGTATTTAGCAAAGTAATATGATCATTTACAGAATTCAATAAATTATTACAAAATAACTGTACTTCATGTGTTACACATTATCCCTAAACAACTATTAAATGATCGTTACATAGGTTCTTCCTCTCCTATATCCTATCTCCTATGCCAAATTGTACTCATGTAAAAGAAATTAGTTTTCCTTTATGCCATATAAATGGAAATTTGCAGATTTGTGTACAATCGGTGGGAACATTTTGCCAAGTTTCCAATATTTCTTAATTGACCTTAATTTCTTAATTGAATTTAATATCTAAATATATAAAAGGCAAAGGTGACTGATTGACTGACTGACTGACTGACTGACTGATCTATCAACGCACAGCCCTAACCACTGGACGGATCGGGCTGAAATTTGGCATCCAGACAGCTATTATGACGTAGGCATCCGCTAAGAAAGGATTTTTGAAAATTCAACCCCTATGGGGGTAAAATAGGGGTTTGAAAAATCGAATTTAACGTGAGCGAAGCCGCGAGCAATAGCTAGTTATTTAATAATTCTTAATGTGCGGATTTATAATTTTTTTTATTAATAACTATTTTACTCGGATTGTATAAAACTCCCTAAATAGCAGGAACTATAAGATGTGTTATTTTCTGATTCTCAGCATGTTAACAGTATTTTTATAATGAATATTAGCCATGTCCTTTCTCTCCATTCAAGGCATTTGGAATAAAGGCACAACACCAGGTACAGTAAGAAGGGGGTTTGATCTTTAAGCCATCGATTTTTCGGATGTCAGTCTGCGTTTAACAGTTGAGATATCTTCAATATTAAACGAAATTCTGCTGAATACTTGAAAAGTTACAGTATTATTTAAGTGTAATGTATCCTACAATATGTAATTTTTTCAGATAATTTGATTCGCATCTGTGTGGGGCCCGGCGGTCGGCCTCGCCTCTGGGTCCGAGGGAAGAGCTTTTACGCGGCGCACACGATGCGCTCCGGCATCGTCCGCTGGCGCTGCACCATGGGCGGCTGCGGATGTAAGGCCTACACGCAAAAGGGAAAGCTCCACAAGCTCATAGGCGAACACAACCACGCTGGGAGATGCGGGCGCCGTACAACCATCAAGCAATCTACTACAGCGTTCGCGCCTACGTCATCACCGCCTACACCACTATTGCTCCCGCGAATACCTCATCTCGACTTTGATAATTTCGACCCGAATGCCTGGCTCGTAAGGTATTAGAGTAGAGTCTGTCAGAGTCTCTATTATAAGGTCCCTCATTCTTCAAGATATTTAAATCGTATTACTGGCGCATGGTAAACTTGTTTTTACTATTCTTCAATTGAAATACAAATTAAAAACCTTGCGCACATTTGTGACGCCTTCTAAACTTAATTACACGTAACTGGACCATAGAATGCCCACATTTGGCACGATGATAAGTTTATGAATAAATTTTGTTTACGGCGCCTCGGGCTATCTAATCTAATGACGTGGCCACATGTAGGGCCACATACATAGCGCTGTTTCGAATATACATTATTCATGTCATCAGGCCAAGTTTGGCCAGACCATTATGACTATGAGACTCAAACTTTACAGTTCATGTGTGAAGACGAAGACCTTGTGGTTTAAATTTAAATTTAATATCAGAGAATTAGGACCTACGATTGTTTTTTTAGCAAATGCGTATGCAGAAATGCGTTGTCATATCTTAATAAGATAGGAACATTTAGTGGTATTTGTAGATAACTAATTTTAAGTGTCAGATATGTTACCGAGTCTATACAGTTGCCAACTTATAAAAGTGCCAAAATCTTAACTGAAATACTGAGTTGCTATCTGCTGATATACAAAGATTAGTAAACCATTTGTTGAAACTTGAGCTATTTACATGAAAATGGAATGTTATATTTTAAACACTGTTTTCATTTTTTAATGGGGATAATTTATACATAATTTATATTATGCGAGTCTCACAAACTGTTTTAAGTTATTTACTAATAATGCTAATTCTGTAGCACACAAAGGCCTTATAAGGCCTTATATGATAACTTTCTTGTGACAATTTTGCTTGCAGAAAAGGATAGCATTAATTTCATACCTGTCAATGTTTAGAGATTTTGCACAACAGAATTAGTAGCATTATGTTCAATTATTATAAGAACAGAACAAAAAACTCTCTTATACTCATCATTTTCTTCAGCTTTTATACCTGTGCCTGCCCTTTGACCTGCCTTTATGATCTTATCCCAACTTTCTCTTTTACATATCCAATTTTTTATTTTATAATATTATTTTTGATGAGATCTCAAAGTATACAATAAGAGTGAAATCACATTTGTCAGAAAGAGAATCTAAGAGGCATTCACATGTGAAAGCGTCCGTCCTTATGCGTTCGCATGAATACATACAATTTCTTATGTTGAAGTTTGTCACCATGTTTTGAAATGTAAAATCTAGTAGCACTTGAACGCATTGTATTAAAACATTAAAAAAAAATGCCAAGCCATATATCGATACGAACATGAAAATTCGCAGGAATTCTCCTATTATGCATGAAAATGCAAAAGTTCCAACTTCAAAAATTAAAATGCCAATCGATACTGACAAAAAATGTGATTACACCTTTAAGGGTGCAGAAAGCGGAATTTCGAATACTATAATATGTAAAGTACTATGCCCCTTGATAAACAAAGAATTCCATGTATTATATTGTTACTCGTGAAATTGATTTTTTTAACTAGTCATTAAAAGTACATAAGTGTTTTGAATTTGGATTGAATTACGCTTAAGTATGTATAATCCACGTGTTAGTTTATAAAAAAACGATCTCAATTTAGTAAGATCTTAAGTATTGATGCCAAATCTATAATTTTACAATGTGTGAGATGATTTTAGAAATCTAGGATAATGTTCCTTGTAAGATTATTAAATTATTTTGAAAATTTGATGCTCATGTAAATTAGGAATACATTTATTACAATTTCGTCTACGTGCTTCCTTTTTACTTTATTGATTTTTAAGTTACATTAAGTGTACCAGAATCATGTGCTATGCTGTGAGACTGGATTTATAATTACGTCTATATTATTATATGTTGAGTTCTTTAGTTAATATATTGTGCCAAAAACTTTTGCTCACATGAAATATCTCATAGAGAATATTATTCAATTTCAAAAATATTAATTAACTTATTGATGAAAAATTAGTAATGTTCAATAAAGTTTACTCTGGCATTATAATATTGTATCGAGTTCTAATAAACTGTGGTACCAAAAGTGTTCCGTTATTTGACCCTTATTAAATTCTTATTATTACTATGTTAATAAGTAATTAAGACGGTTGGTTTTATCTGTAGTTTGTAGTTTATCTTTGAATAAAACTGATCTTAACAATTACGTTATATATAGTACACCAAGGTCAGTTTTAATCATTGAATACAAGTAAAACTTCTTTCCTGGACATGTATTAACGTGTAACTTACTCTTTTCAGCACGTTTCATTAGGGCAGGCAAGGGCAGATTGTTACTTCATCGAGGCTACACTTTCCGTCTGAAAAACAATTTGGCGCACGGACGCAAGCAGTGGTACTGTTCCTCGAGGCTGACCTCTCGATGCCTCGCCGACGTTAATACAGAAGGTCCGGAGGGTTACGAGCGAATCGTTCGCTCCCGTTATTCGCACAATCACGCCCCGCCGAATGTTCGTCGTTTCGCTGACGGACGCTACGTCGTGCGCACTCCGCATCAGAGCGGCCACCGCGCCCCGGCGCCTTTGGATCCTCATCACCAGTTGCTGCAACTGCAGCACGCTCTGGCTCTGTACGCGGCCACGGCACACGCTACGGCCACGGCGAACGCCAGTGCCGCGGTGTCAGCGTCCACCGGCTCTGGCTCTCAGCAGTCTCCGAACGCGCTGCCCCCTCCGGATAATACTCAACATAACTCCACCGCGAAACCACTTCTAGTGGACACCCCATACAACGAAGAGGACTAAACTGTAATATCCTGAAATGAAACGAGACTTTTGCTCTCTTTTTAAACATTTGAGCGTACTAGATAGTAGTATAAATCACGAAATTAAAACGATGATAAAATATCGACCAACCGCCGATATTTTCGGAGCCTTTTGCACACGTATTTTAGCGTAATTTATGTTTTTTAGAATAGTAATTATTATATTATTATTACGTAGGATATATGGGGATAGGATGGCGTATACTTTAACGATGGCATTGTTGGATTATCGAACGGTTATGTGTATGTAAGCGTAAAACCTCAAAATTAGATGTTGTTCGTGAGTTACGACTACCAGTGACAATGAAGGGTCGCGAGTCGTGACCTTTTAGATTAGGCGGTCTGTGCGAGGTCTATAATGTTATTCGTATAGGTGTGGGTTATTAGTGTAAAAGAATAGGAAGTTAAAGATGTTTATTATGTATGTAAGCTCTTTCTGAATGTACAAGAGCCCTTCGTACACGTGATCGGATGCGCAGTTGGTAACAACAGCTGAGGAATACGTAGCGCGGTATGTCTTTTCACAGTGTGACGAAGCTCAAGATGTCAGCATGTATCGATGTGAAGTTTTAGCTAGATGGTTATTATCCGGAAATAGGCCCATTTTAACATTTGATTTACAATGTCGGCTCGATCCATCGAGCAGCTCCATTGGACGGGTTTTCGTGGCCCGGTAACGGCACTAAGCAGGACGACCAGCACATAGGGTAGTTAGAGCCAGAACTCGAGCAGGACCGTGGTGAAGTTGCGAACGAAACGGGTGCGCAGATAAGGTCAGGCGGCTGAGTGCCGCCGACAACGCGTTGGTGACTGATACGCGAACTCGGTTCGGATTTATGCAATAAGGATCCCTCGACTGTACTTAGTAATATTAATTTTATTTTGAGAGACTTTTACATGTTTCAAGTTTGCTACTTAGACGGTTAGAAGTCCGCCTCTTTATCTATAAGAAATGGCAGAAATTTTCAAAGATTCAGAAGTTTTCGTCGTGAAACTGCCTTGGAGTGCAGACGCTCGCCTCGCTCGGCAATCGTCGAGGCGCGCAGACTTCTGACGATGTCGCTCTGCTCCTTAGGATTGATTTAAGTACTTAAGCTCAATCAAACTACCTCTTCACTTTTTATACGGGTTTACAGATTAGTTTAATTATACAATTTTATATACACGAATAAATACTCAAAAGCTTTACTCGAGTAAGGTGTTGTAGGCTAAGGTAGGTTAAGTTATGGTTACAGAGACGATAACCGAAATTGCTGTCTCATAGCAATACGACCAACATCTTATTAATTCGAAAGTTTCGATTACCCTGACCTCAACTAGTTCGTTAGTAGGTTTTGCAAAAAATTTTTGAAAATGCGTTCAGGCATGCAATAAAGTGAATTGTACGTAATTTTTATTATCATCAAACTGAAATAAATGACATTAACATGTTTCAGTTTTGTCTTACGTGAGCATTCACGTCGGTTTTCTTGCCTGTTATTGCTCATTTAGCCGGGTGCAGAGTAGCGACTTGTCGTATTGCTAGGTTACCCGGTTCCGGTCGTCGTCTCCGTAGCCGCTAGGCTGTAGCGGCGCGCCGGGGCGGTTCGCCGCGCAGGGTCCGGCGCGTCATCTTAATTACCTCTATCGATGAAACTCAACTACCTCTTTGCATAGTTTTATCTTTACTACTCGGAGCGAATGCTGTTGAATGTAATATAAATAGGCACTTTTGAGACTGTTGTCTAAATATATTTTATTGATTGTTTTTTACTTAATTGATTTGTTACTTGTCGAATTAATTTTTTCAACGAGTACCTATTTAGATCCATTTTACCTCTTAAGATTCTGATATAAGTACAAATTTTGACTAATTTTAATTGTTATTTAGATGATAACTTAGTTTACTACGGGGTCTTATGTATGCGTGAAATATAAAGATGAATAAACTTTTAAACTAGGTTTAGTTATAGATCATGTCAGAAGGTGTCATTTTGCCACCACTTAATCAAAAATTGCATTGAATAAAGCTGTCAGATTAGACGTTTTGGTGAAGAAGTAAAATCAAGTAGTGATAAGTACATTAGGAACGTCCAATTTGAAAGCTATACGTTGTCAAATAGTCAATTTTGGTCAATGTAACTTTTTGACATGTTCTATTGTACCTGAAAAGCATCCTACGCCAAATAACGTGGTACATAATCGAAACCGTGGCGACAATCGGACTTATAGTGTTAGTTTCATATTTATATAAATCGGTTTTAGTAATAATGACTAGAGAAATGACAATATTCGTCAATTAACCACAATATTATGATCACAAATCGGGTCTTACAAGTATACAGTATTTATATGTACCTATTTTTAAACTGGGAGACTCGTTTAATCTGATTTTCAACACTAATGCAATCATACGTGATAATCTAAATAACTTTTTTTTTTAAACTGACTTAAAACACTACTACAAAGAATATCAAGTGTGCCTGTAAAATTTGAAGAGTTACCTCGATTTCTTCAGTCTCCCTTCATCAGATCCTGACGTGATGACTATGGGACCACCTGGGAAGTATATCCTTTCAAACAAAAGAAGAATTTTTCAAATCAGTCCAGGCGTTTTTGAGTAATCGGGGTACATACATAAAAAAGATTGAGCACCTCCCCTTTTACGAAGTCGATTAAAAACTAAATTTTAACACGCAACCTCACCAATTATAGATACTGAGAGAAAACGCTGTTCACTCGCTGAATTTAAAATTTTGGAACAATTAAGTAATTAACATAAAATTAAATACATAGTATAGAAGTGAAAATATGAAAATTGTAAGTTGGTTTTGTGTAAATAACACGATTTAAATACATTGTCACATTTTATACATTAGACACAATTTACAACTACATTTTATTTATTTTTACATACTTATATAATATAAACTTTAAACTTATCGTGGTTTGCTAAATAATTTATATTAATACAACTGCGGGTACTACGATAAAAAGACATATTTTCCAGATGTATGGCCGTCGGGAAAATGCGTCTAAGAATACCCATATAATATAATAGTTATAGTGCAGCACGAAACGGTGATTTGTTATGAACTAATTTCTATGGGTTTTATTTTTGAATCTACTTTGAACTGATAAAGTAACTCGTAGTTAGTTTTTGGAATTTCTCAAATGGTCACATACTTTTAAAACGTAACCATTGCGTCTTGTACTGTGTGAGTCTGATCAATATTATTACGATTTCTTAAGACTGAACAAGCGTTGCGTTTTAAGGTATGTTTCCGTCTTTATCGTGGTTCAGATATACCCGTAGTCTCATTTAATATACCTTACGAGTAATCGAGAATGTATTAATTGTATAGTAAGTATTTATATATATAATTGTTGTTGATTGTGAATCTCTTAGATAGATCATATTAATGTTTGAAGAATGTCTGTCGCCTCGGTTTAAGCCTTTGTTACATTGAGAGAGTTGCTTTTAAGGTGAGACGTAGTGTTTTGTATACCATTGTCGAGATATGAATATCCGAATATGAAATTTTCTGGTTTATATTTAACAATCGTAGAAACTTGCTTAAACTGAAATTTTTAGAAGCAAGGTGAGTCGATTTTCCACTTGCAAAGTCGTACATGGCTCAACTATTAATAGTTATTGCTTGGATTATCGTACCTTTGAGACAAGTGACGCTCTAAATGTAAATAAGGCTTTAGGCTCAAGGGCCCGGTTGATCTAAATTATCAACACTACCTATTAACTATCTACCTCATTTACTGTTACTATTGTATACCTTTAAATCTTATAGTGTAATTTTGTATTTACCAATATATTTAATAAGATTTTTTGGGTTCTTGTACGGGGTATGTTTTGTGAAACATTAAATTGTACTTATCAGTAACCGATAGTTTTATTTTAATACTGTTATTGAAATCCATGATCAGATACTAGCTTTGGCGATAGCACCCCGAGAGGACATCAAATTGAAGGCGTGACGGACACAACGCGTTGGTTTCGCAGCAGGAACTCCTAGAAATTGTAATATACAAGTACCTTTATAAAGCACATTACACGCTCGTTGTTGTATTTGACCGGAGCTTAAGGGACATCACGCACTACAGTGCGTTCGAGTATATTAGCTCCTGCAACAAAAACTTAGGTCGAAGTTGCGTAGTGTGTGTAGTTTCAGCTCTTATTTTATTTAGTAATTACTCTGTGGGTTGTCAGGGCAGACTAGGGTTAAAACCTGCAGGAGCATTACACCTTTAATGATTTTTTGTGTCCACTGGCAAGAAATTTGCCGAATTTGTCTCGCTTGGTTTGTGCGTGTGTTTACTCAGTGCAAGTGAAACGCCAGAGCTGACTTCTGCAAATTTTTTTGCTAGTGGACTCTGCTAGTACGAACTGGCGTGTTCTTGTAACTTATTAATTGGATAAGGACTATATTTATTTATAGTAAAAGTGCTTGAACAGTATCTTCCTCATCTGCGATGATCCTTATCTAACGCTTAATTCTCCCTCATGGTTTCTTTAGGTACTTAATTGAATTTTAAGAGTCCTACCATTATTAGACCTAAAATGAATTAGTTCGTCATTATCGTTGCCTCAACCGAAAATGCTCTACTGCTGACTGAGACCACACAACTAACAACAATTTAACTGGGTAACCATCTCCAATAAAAATATTAACAAGCAAATTTTTGTGTTTCATTTTCATAAGACTTTGTACAGGTGTCGGGCTTTAAAAATCTGGCTTACTAAAATAACCTGTCGTTTCTGACGATGTCATTTCCCGCAGGCATCAAGTATTTGAAGTCCCGGCGCGGCAAGGTCATTATGATGGTGAACACATTCCCTTTCTGCGAGGAGTCGAAGCTGAGGGACAAAGTGATATGGCGGTGCACGTCCAAGAAGACCAATTGCAAAGCGAGGATACACATGTTAGGGGCAAACGTCGTAGCTGTCAAAGGTATGCACAACCATCCGCCGCGAGCCCCTTCATCTTGATACAGGTTAGAAATAAGGATCCTACGTGATCGCATGCCAAGTTACGAAGGAGAGGCGAACGTAGCGCATTTTTTCATACTTAAACTGCGTGTGATATTTTTGATTGACATTGACAAAATTATGATGACGTCGAAAGAGGTTGGTGCTGACGTGATCGTTAGGGATCTCCCGCACTACACGGGACAAGAACACGACCATTCGTGGTTGCAATTCTAAGTGGTTGTAACCAAAAACTCACAAAGGTTGCAAAGATTAGTCACGGTTGTCGCTTATGTACGGACAGTTGGATGTTGCGTCCAAATAGACGATGTGTTGCGGGCACTGGCCGTAGTTAGGGCTGCGTATTGCGCGAGATTCCATATTCACATTCATTTTTCCTGCCTGGCGGTGTTCACTTCTCACGCATTTTTCAGTACCCGAAATGCGTTTCGCGTGATATTTTCCTTGGATATTGTAATCGTATCATATATTTAATTTGACATTTGTAAATTTTCCATTCCATTCGATGCATTCTGTTTAGATTTAATTTTAAGGACAACTTGATTTGCAAAATATTTGATAGACCGATTAATTCACAGTTTAGAATTAGCTATATTTGTGGCCGCTTTTTTTTAAATATCATGTTGTAAGAAGGCAAACTTATAAGTTAATAATGTATTAAGCTTACCTACAATATTTTCAAGGCCATGGCTGTGTGGTACCATAAAAGACCCAGATCCTAGACCTAGGTCACGGGGACGTGGTCATACAAAATCGGGTCATCGAGCCAAGTTTGACTGACCGTGAATTATAGAAAAGATATTGACTTTAAAAATAAGCAGGGTTATAGGTGTGTTCGCTCAAAAACTAAGAAATACCAAGGTAGTGCGTAGTGTCGGCGAAGTTTTTTAAACAGCTGAGACTACAGCTGCAAGTAATGTTTAATTGTAATATACATATGTATATTAAAAATATAAAACAAAACATGTATAACGCAATAATTGTAATTGTATGTATTATTTTCGATGCATAAGTATTATTTGCCGTGGTATTTGACGTTTATTGGTTATATGTATATGTATGTTTGTTTAGTTGCAAAAGGCATTTAAAGCATGCAGGAGTATTATGTTAAGGCTGACTTCAAATTGAAAGCGCAAAATGCGCAAAAGCGATGAACTAAAGAAGTTGTCTAAGTATACTGCTAGATTTTATACAAAATTTTTCACGCCTTTAGTATATAAGCTGCAACTGTAATGTAGAATATAAAATAAAAAGAAACTTAGTGTTAACCGTATCTTACGGCGATTTATGTGAAAATATGATTTTTCAATAGAAAAGTGGTATTATATTGTGGACTTATATAATATGTAAATAGAACAGAAGGTATCATATTTGTTTTAGGATGCTTTATGCTGTTTTCTTTATTTAGAATGTTATCGGGATATTTTGACTGGCTTTGAAATATAAAAAACATTTCTGTATCATTCCATTATTGAATACTGTTGATCTAGCATCTGGTGCTTGAATTAATTATGTGTATAAAATTTATTTGTGAGGTTGGATTTGCACCATTATACATTTGCGTTGTGCATACTGTTCGGCAAAAAAATTGTTAGTTTCTTTCAATGGAAGACTTCGGTGGGTCACGGCCAAGACACACATGAATACAGACTACGGTCACATTTTCGCTGATGATTCGGAAGCAGTGCTACATTTTCATTGTGTTTATATTGTCTTAGCCTCAGGTCGCACATAAATCTTCACATCGAACGCGATCCATGAAAATCTTAATTGTACTGTCTCACTCAAATATTATTTTCATATTCAACGTACTTGCTTCGACCGTTGTCGGCTTATTGACAAACTTCAAAGGAATTTGTGCCACATCGTATTTTAATGTAGACGTTCGCCTAGGAAATTTTCAACTCACAAAAAACTTTATATAAACTCATTTTATAATTAATCTAATAATCTGCGAAACAAAACCCCTTTTTGAGTCCTAAAATAGTTGCTAAAAATGATACAGATGATTAATTATTAATGTACCATTTTGAAAAAAAAAAAAAATTCATTACGTATATGTAATCCAAGTTACGTATATGTAAGTTACATAAAGTAAAAAAGGTCCTATTTGTCAAAAAAAGCGTCGTCGTCGCTGGCATCGTTCAGTATCTAACGCACATTTAAAATTGGTGTGGCCCAGGATTTAGTACACGTATATTTTTTAAATATATATTATAGACTTCATTTGTTATAGACGGAACTATTACACATTATGATAATAATTGTAATGTTAATTTGAAAAGTGAATAAGCTTTATATATTAATGTATAACAACTATTTAAATTGTTATAGGGCAGTTTTATATGGGGTAGTATGTTAACGCGTTTGTAAGTGAAGCATAAAATAAAAACATATAATTACTATATGTTGATATTAAACATAATAATTTAATTGATTATTATTATTAAAAATTTATATTCATAAAAATAAAGACATATTATAGACATTTAGACAATTCCTAAAACAGAATGAAACTATGACTGTAAAAATCAAAAGAATCGCGTTATCAGAAAAGCTTTATGAAAGAATCGCTTAAAGCAAACGCAGTGAATTGGTTTGTGATAGATAAGAGTAGATTATCTCTAACGAGCCCTTGTGTAGGGCTACACAAACAAAGTTTGTTTCTTACTTGGATATCTATACTTATAATAAAACTTTAACCAATGAAACAGTGGAATTTTGTATGCAAGCTCTAGAAACCACAAACAGTGGTTTCAAAGTAACAAGCTCAAAATTTAGATACAAATCTTTTCTAGATAATTCACTTTCTATTGATATTAAAATAAGAATAAAAGTTCGTTTGTACTACCCTACCCTGTTTATCCTACTGGGCACGATATTATGTCCTCGAGGGTTACTTCTCTTAATTTTTTTTATAGATTTTTGAAAGCATTTTCTATTTAATGAAGTAGGTAAGTAGTACTTATTATAATAAAAATGTCATTATGACATTTAAGTTATATATTATTTATTCGGCGTTCAACATATTTATCGGTCGTTTTTAATAATAAACTTAAGTGAAAAAAGTGCCTTACCTTCGGGATCACTCTCAATTTGTTATTAACTTTTAATAGTAATTAATTAGGTCGTCGTACTGAACATTCCTTATTAAATTATAAAATCGGCTTTACAATATTATATACTTATGTAATTTTGATATTTTAGGTATAAGATTGACTTCGTTGATTTTATAAGAGTATTACTTATTAAGGTTTATATTATTAAATATGTTTATAAAATCTGTGTTTTTATTTACAATTTTCAAAAAAAAAAAAAGACCGAAGTCACTTTTATGTCGACAATAAACCAACTATGGCTGCTTTCAGGAAAAAGGTTAGTACTCTCGTGTGTTTGAAAAATTAGCTCCATTTTTATAAAACTAAGAATTTTAAGTAATAGAGTTTTGTTTAATTAGTTTCAAAATATTAAAATCAAAATATACAGAAATGATTGCTGTGAGACAATCCTAGTGTGGAGCTCGCAGCTTTGTAAATGACGATTGATAGCTTGATACTTACTGTATTTTCAGACAGTAAATAAACAAATAATTATGAAGGAGAAGAAAAGATAACTAAATAAATAATTGTGTTTTTATTATGAAGAAGAAATCATCGAAAACGAAAAGTAAAAAATCCACATGTCAGACAAGCATAAAAAAACTAATATAATATAATGTTACTCAAACGTTATTGATTCAGAAGGTAATATTTTGAGCTCTTTAAAAGATAAACTTATTAATTTAATCAGTTTCGTGTTCTCTAGATTGTAAGATTGATTGACTCTAGATTGAGATTTAAATCGTTTAAAATCCATGTTTTTCGCGCATCCTGATGACGTCATCCACATTTCCTGTACAGAAAATGTGCCTGTGTTGTAGCGTATGAGCAACTGAAAAATTTGTTTGTGTTTGTTAGTGAGCATCGATATCGGTCAGTTCCGATTTAATAGTGACGGAAAGGAGCAGAAGGAGAAGATCATTGCAGGAGGATTTACATACCTCAAAGATGTACAGTTTCCAAACGGTAAGACGCGGTGGCGCTGTGGATACCAGATCAGTGAATGTCGAGCACACATCTATACTATTGATTCTGACGTTGTACTATTTTATGACAAACATAACCATCTATGAGCTATGATATAGTAGGTATATGTATAAAAAGAGGTGGATATGTTACAAACGTGCAGTAAATGAAGCGCGTAATGGCAGATATTTGTCGTAATTTGTCATGTCATTTAACAATGAAGTACTCTCTTGTACTCTTCGTCGTTCGGAACAATTTTTTCCCTTGTTTTGTGAGTATCATCCATAGTAAAATATAATAGTCTATGAGTGTTTTAGACCAAACGCAAAAGCGAATGTTTCACAAGTCATTCCATTGACATGTTTATATCGGATTTGTGGCACTTAAACACTAGAATATTTTATAACATTAATAGATAATTTTCAAAGTAGATATAGTTATTATTTTATTTTATCAATACTATAAAACTTTTCATATATCATTGCAAAAATGCATGAAATTAGTTTAGAAATGACGGAGATATTGATCATCAAACTTGTAAACTTTAGCACTGAATGTCTAGTCGAGTCCAGTCCGCTGAGCGTCGCACTGCGGTATACTTTTATTACGTTTTGTTAATTATAATGATAAAATTAATCATTTCATTCACTTCAGTAATTTTAAGTCATATACTCGTAAAGCCAGCGTTCTAACTTTGGACCAAACCCTGAATAGCTACTTTTTCGTTTCTATCATTTTAATCTTGTTCCGTTTAAAAATATAGTTAATTGTATGAATTTATAGAATTTAGTTATATGTATTTGAAAGGCAGATACCACGTTTCAAAGAGATTAGTACTACTTTTTCAGACCTTAGCTGGGTGTTCGAAGACAAGTGCTGTATTCAATTTGAAATATTTTGTTTGTTTTTGGCTAGGATTGTGTGAAAAAAAAAATATCGTTCTTTTATTTGATTGATTTATTTTAACTGATTACCATTCTTAACAACACCCTAATCACTAAATTGATCTTGCATGCAAAATATCCTAGAATTTGGTACAACATTTAAGCAGTCCAATCTTACCCATATATATCCCATATCCTATCCTATTTTTTATAATATAAATGTGAAAGTTTGGATGAATTATAATGTGAAAGATATATGGATGTTTGTTACTCAATCACGGCGCAACGACTGAATTAGGCACAAAGATAGATTATAGACTGGAACAGCACATAGGCTATTTTTATCCCGGAAATTCAGAGTTTCCGCGGGATTTTTAAAAACTAAATCCACGCGAGCGAAGCTGCGGGCATCAACTAGTAATTTAATATTTCTATCACTAAGTTTAATTTTGCTTATATCATTTATTAATATCCACAACACAAAATTTTGACCTTTTCCCTTGATCAGATTGAGAGATGTTCATAGTTCATACAACAACTGCATAAAGTGACTTGCCATTTGGAATGTTCCAATTCAATCCAATCATGTGATGTTATTGTTTATAGCAACACGCTACAAGCCATCTAGAAAGAAACTGGTTATGTCACAAGAGGAAAGAAAAAGAAAAAAGAGAGAAGCTGAGAGAGTACGCTTGGAGAGAATCAAACGCGACCCAGTGTTACTAGCCCAATACAAAGAGAAAGAAAGACTGCAATATCTAAGAAAAAAAGAAAAAGGACAGCGAAAGAGTGTTAAAGATATGACCCCTAGTGAGAAAATTAAAGCTCGAAAAAGGTGGAAGAAGCACGCTGCTACTTATAGAAAAAAACAAGCAATTAAACAGGGTCACAAAAACTAACGTTCACTAAAATACAGGGCCAACTTTAAAATTAAGGCTATAAAGAACGACGAGATTGGGTTTGTTTGTACAAAAAATTGTCTTTGGAAATGACGTGTCTCTAAAAATGTTTCAGAGATCGAATATACTTGAAATGTTAAATTAAATAATACAGTTGTACTCAAAACAATTTGAATATAATATATTCATTATGAATAAGTAATTTTAAATATTCCAAGTAATTAATAACTTTATCTAGAACTAGCCTTTGCCCACGGCTTTGCTCAGGTTAAGTTCGATATTAGTTGAATTTTGAAAAATCCTTGTCTTCATCATAATAGCTATCTGTATGCCAAACAGCGCAATTCGTCCAGTGATTTAAGCTGTGCGTCAATAGATATATATATATAGATAGAATAAACAGTCTTTTCCTTTTATATATTTGAAGAAGATAAAAGATTAATAAATAACGGTTCGGTATCAAAAAACGCCGGAAAACAAATCTCTAGCGAGCCCTCTTTAATTTTTGTTAATTTTTATTTTTATTATTTGTTATAAAATTTCAACTGTCTACCTATTACGGATCATGAGATACAGCTCGCTGACGGACAGAACGACAGACGGACAGCGGAGGCTTAGTAATAGGGCCCCGTTGGTTAACCTTCGGGTACGGAACCCTTAAAAGTGGAAACAAAAACAAAACTAATTACCCTATGTACCTACCGTACAAAGTTAAGCCTGTTTTAAATATACCTACAAAATAACAAATTAAAAAATTCAAATGTCAATACGCGCGCTTGCTATGGACGCTTAAATGAAATAGTGAACTGTGACGTCATACATTTTTCTAGTTAAATCAATAATTTAAAATAGTTATCAAACTTACAACTAACAGCGAATTAACTTTGGAAGACCTGCTATTTAATAAATAATCGGTAAGAAATAATTATTTATTTTTAACATATTACATCCTAATTGTTTGAATTTGTCTGGATTAATGTCGGGAATGGTTGAACCGATTTCGATGCAGTTAAACCGAAATGTATAGAGTATTTTCTGTATTTCTTCCTATTTATTTTCGACTACTTACGTATTTCTAATCTGGTGAAATGAACCAAAATCAGTATTTAAACTTTAATAGCATGAATTACTATACTAATATTGCTTTTTCAGTCACACCTTTAACAGGAGCCGAAAGACAGAGGAGGTATATTCAAAGGTTAAAAAATTTTAACCCTGAGAAATATGAAGAATTAAAAAAGAAGAATTTAGAAATAAAAAGAAAATATAGAAAATATAAAAGATCTTAATGAATGGGAATCGGAACTGATGCGACAGAAATAGAGGAAACTGAATAAAAATAGGAGAAATAAAAAAAGTACTAGAGTTGAAAAAAATAAAAAATAAAAGAAATTGTAAAAATGCAAGTTTCGTGAACGCAACTATTACTGAAAGAAAAGTAAAATTTAAAGCGTAATGGGGTTAATTCTGTTGTACATCTCTTAACTAAACTGAACAGACGGATCAAAAAATCCCTCCCTTTCATAATGCTCCCTGCTGAAAAGGATAGCACTAGATGTAGACGTGTTAACTTTAGTTTAAATATTGTGTAAAACAATTAAATTATTTATCATCAACACACATCAAGACTCTGTCACCGGTTAGTACATTCACATTCCGTCGATTTTGAATCGATATTATAGATAACATTATAGTAGGTACCGTATCGGTAGACTTCGTCTTTGAACTGGGCCCCAAGTCTGCTATTTTACATGTCATTGTCATTGAACCGCAATACAATTACAATTAAATTATCATTGGTCCAAAATTTTGTAGTCTACTAAATTCACAATGATCGTTCGATTTCTTATAATTGGATTGTAATTCAATGATACCTCGGTATTGCCATTAGCTTAAAAAGCGTTTGCCGAAATGAGTTTCAAAAAAAACTACATATTCAAAACGAAAGCTAGATGTGTCAGTGGCAAATCATCGGAAAACAATTGTGACGCCATTGAATTAGTAGACTACCAAAATTGCTAAAAGTAGCAATTGGGATGTCATTGTTAGACAATTGAACTACAATTGCAATAGCAGTCTTGGGCCCCTGGTCTCACTTCCAACCCTTCAATCCTGATGCTAACAAAAAAAAGATTCCGGCCAAATTGATAACCTCCTCCATTTAGGAAGGCGATTAAAAAGATAGAGCGTAAATGAAATTACGAGAAACGACGCTTGCCTGAATTCAATTTACGTGCATTTATAAAATATAAATATTTAGGCATAATTTGTTTCATTTAACTTTATTTATTTATTTTTATTATAATGTAACAAGTTATTATACTGCCTTGTAGGTAGCTGGATACATACGTTTGCTCCATGCTTTGTCATTGTGTAATACCTTGACTTACGTTGTGTCTTGCGTAATGGCAATGGTAAGCTTCAGGAAAATAAATTAAGTAAGGTAATTGTTTCACGACTTTCAGAATTAATAGCGGCGTACATCCCCACAGGTAGAGGTAAAATGAATTTGATTTTACACGGATTTTGCTTCAACGAGAGTCCGCCAACTTACTGGTGTTGTTCAAAAAGGAAGGCCGGATGTAAAGCCAAAGCGCGGACGAACAAGAATAGAGAAGTGGTGTCTCACTACAATGTTCATAACCATGAGAAGCCCCAGTTTTATGATGCCAAAAAGAAAAAAAACATAACTTTGTGAAGTTATAGATTACCCAATAAATGTTTGTTTCATTAACTACGAAATTAAATTTTTAATCATTTTATTTGCTTAACTATATTATTTTTTTTAGAAAAAAATAAAACAAAAAATGTGATTGAACTTGTCGTTTTTTTTGTAAAACTATTTTTCCGCTAGCAAAATTATCATTATACTTAGTACTACTAGTTTTATTTAGTACTGGCCTCCGTTAGAAGCTACTACGACAAGTCTAAACTCTACCACGTGCAACGACTTGTTCGGTCGTATTATAAGCTCTGATATAAATTTTAATTTACATAATTTATAAAATAAACAATTTTCAGAAGCTTTCTTTCTACCATCGAGAGCTGGAAAGTCGGTATTAATATTCCAATCGAACAAGTTTTGGGTCAACAACCAATATCGGGAAAAACTGAATTGGGCATGCCGCGACAAGGACACCAGAGGCTGCCTTTGCAGGGTTCAGACAACACTGGACGGCCGCTTTATACGCGTCAAAGGAGGGCATAACCATGAACCAAACTTCACACCTTTCAACTTTGACACGCCGACGCTGGGTGATAAGCCATTAAACGATTGGCACGCTCCTGTCAAAAGTACCTAGCGACAGTACAAGGGCTGAAATGTGTAAATTCTGCCTGCAGCTAGTTGCGGTAGCTTATGCTCACTGCTCTGCCCCGTGTCAAACGGCCATTTGCATGGAGCGGCACATGGCAGAGACAAGTTCACCACACTATGTCGTTTAAGCCGCATCAGTTCTTGGATATATCCATACTCACCCATACACTTGATTGCCGACCTTTTATTCGATATTTTATTCGATATTTTGGCTGTATGTCAACCAATAATGTACAAGGGTATCCTATATTAGCTCTGGTCGAAAATCGTTCAGTAAACTTAGCTAAATTTTCATACATCACTGGGAAAAAGGCTGTGATCCTTAATCGCTGTGACATTTCAAGAACAAATACACGTTGAACCAGAGAGCTGTAATAACGAGCTATCAGCCGTTTATTCCTAGCTAGTCTGCCAACTATAATAATGCTGGAGACAATACACATATTAACTTAAAAACGCCATCCTACCAGACGCCAATTCTAACTTCGATGTTAAAATAGTAAGTAATTGCGTATTACATTTAGAATATGTCAGGTTTATACGAGCAATCGTCTACTCAGTATTTTTCTCTTGTCAGTTTGTCATTAACACATTGCGTGCATAAAATATGTTTGTGCGGAAGTATTAGTGACAAGTACTAAGAATTTAGTACTAGCTGATGTTTACTTAGCGTAAGTACATGAATAATGTGGCATGAGCCTCCAGTACAAATGAGTGGCTTCTGTGGCTGTGAAAATGATTAACAGTTTATAGATTAGGAATTTGAATTACAATAGGTACAAGTAGGTATGTTAACGGGCCAAGTCCGCAGGGGATGCTATGTTGAAGCTGCCCGGGTATCGTCTTCTCTACTTGATATAGAGCCTTGCTTTTCTAACATAATTAAATAAGATCGCCTTCAAGTAAAAAAACAATATAATGCCACTTGCATATTGTAAGTGGCATTACATTGGCACAAATAAAACGTCGGAAATATCATTGCACCTTTTTTACCTTAATACATATTGTATTTATTTTTCCGGGTTAATCAACAAATAACCTATTTTTACCGTGAAATAAATTTAATGAAAGGTACGTGACGTCATAGATGTACATTAAACTTTTTACAACATTAATATTTTTTGTTAGTTAAAAATTGTTCAGAGTCAGTAATCTAATCGATTCAAATATGTTTTTTTTTCCAATATTTATTAAAACTCTATAAAGTCGTATTTTTCGCGGACCACGAGCTAACAAAACTAACTTAAAGTTTTATCAATTTTCATAATTTATTTATGAAAAGAAAGACTGTTTCAGGTTTTCTATTTAAAAAAAGTACGTTGATATTTTCAGTGGGTTATTTGTATAACCCGCAATTAATATTTCGTCAAAGGTTAATTTTCCCGATCACTCATCAATAGCAATAGATGAATTATTTATTTATTCTTAGATGAAGTTCAGTTCGTTCTCGATGATTAATTCTTATTAAATATATATTTATGCATTCCTATTTAAATAGTTAATGGAATTTATTTAAGGTTTTAGCTATTCTAATCATGTTTCCGGATTTACGTGTGTTTTAAAAATAGGCATAATAAAAGTGAAAGTATCTTTTAGTTTATCCTTTTTTAGGAAATGATTCAAATATTTTGAAACATTTTTTACGGATTGAGTGTTTTAGGGTAAATATGAATGAATATTTAAATTCATGGTTCCAAGCTTATAAAAGATCGTACTGTAAAGTTAGTTTGTACCTAAAGTTGTGTTGTCTAATTTAAAAATAAAATAATTATTGTTTCATAATGATTACCTACTGAAAAAGAGGTTCTTCCAAAATACGAAAAATCCACGTCCTCTGTTAGTTTTAAGTTGGATAACTATTTTAAATTACTGATTAAACTACAAAAACTGTTTATGACGGCATAGTTCACTATTATTTCATACAAACTTCGGTGCGTCTTAACATTTGATAAAAAGAGACTGATTTGATCGGTTGCCAACATCCTTATTCTGAAATATAATTAAAAAAAAAATTACTTAAAACATGTTATACAATCTATTACATTGTTTAAAAATCATTCATTCCACATTGATCTCAATTTTATTTTGTAGTATCTGTACCTAGTAAGATATTAAAGTGTTAAAAATTACTAAAGTTTTATAACTAGCGATTGTGGCTAACTTTGTTGTACACAATCTAAACTAATTTGTCAGGTCTACTAAATATAGTGTCATCTATCTCAAAATGTTCTCTGCGGAAAATGATAGCAATAAAAGAGCATTCAATATAACTTAGAGACAGATGTACAGTAAAGTTAGCATCATTATCTATTAGTAACTTGCCTTATAGCTAAATGTAGAACCAAATATTATGCAAAATATTTAACTGAGAATCTCTGTTCTGATTCTGAAGCATCAGGTAAGAAGGTTATTTTAAGGGTTTTCTGAATAAGTTACTGGACTAGTATTTTCATTTATTAAAATCTATCTTTTTAATTTACAAGATCTACAAGATCTAACTTTAATTAAACTATTTGACTATATAATGCTTAATGCACAGTTATTTTTTTTACGAAACTGAATCGAAAATGAAATGATACAATTATGTCAATATTAATAACTTAAAATCGTAAATATCAATCGATTAAACCAGAATTAATATTTGTTTTATGAGAATAAAAGTATTTTTACAAACATCCTTCTTTTTTTACTTTGATCGAAAGTGATAACTCCCATATAATGAAAGTTTCTGATTAAAGAAATTCAAATCTAATTCTTACATAAAGTCTTTCTATCTCTAGTAGGATAACAAAAGTAATTTACTTTTCATTCTATGTATTTTTTTTAATCGTAATTTTCTCCGATAAATCCTATTCTGATGATGGTTCTGGAGTCCTGCAGGGTTGAACATAATATTATTATGCGAATAGAATGGTGTTGTGTTCTCATTACAGTTTATTGGGGTCAGTCCCGCTTCGGCAACCCTATTCTGATAATCGGCGGAGAGAGGTTTCGACGAAGTGGCAAAGTCGTTTACGGCCGAGGAACATGGAGGTGCATACAATCGGACCGCGGCTGCAGAGCCTACGCCATAACACTGTTCAACCATGTCATCGCAGTGGAGCATCTTCATACGTGTCACAATAAAAAGAATTACAGAAATCATCCAAGGAGAGGAAAAGAAAGAAGGGGAAAGTGTTATCTGAACGGCAGAACGAAATTTATCACTAATGCATTTACTATTGACACCTTTGCCTAAGAGAAACATTGCAGCGCTCCGTGCAAACGAAGTTTGGATGAATGAAGAATTAATGATTCTTATTTTTATAATAATTAATCAATCAAAAAAATCAAGCTTTTTCTCTTTATAGATTATGTAAAGATTTGGGTTTAATTGAAAATTTTGTGATATGCTAAGTTAAATTTCTCATACTTTACGTATTAAAAGTTAAAAAAAAAATTAAAACATTTTATATAGGTTCATTATACTAGTTTATTTTTAATACCTATTTTAATTTAAAAGAGCAATATGAATATTAGCATGCCTTAAGTTATGCCTTTCATTAGGATATCAGCGGATAGTTATGCTTTTTTCATTAGGTTAATAAAATTATTAGGTGTAAATATCAAAATTTTATTTAATAAATGTAGGTATCTAGTTCTAAATTTTTTCAAATTATAACAATGTGTATAAAAAAAATAGGAAAATTGTCTGATTTTTTACAAAATTATTTGTGACGGATCGAATCTAGTCGCCATTTTTATTTTGAAAATTCGTGTTATAATAAAATATATATTTTTCAGTATTTCGATTTATTTCTTGTACATATCATATTATATTATACAATATGGTTATTGGTTACTTATGAGTATAAATTACTAGCCATTGTAATCCATTTTTCCGTAGGTATCTTAAAAGGTAAACAAATCGCTGAAAAATTTTCGGAGAAAAGCGTTATCGATGCACTTATGATGTTCCCAAGTTTGGCTTTGTCAGTGCGGTGAAAAGGTCCTATGCGCTGTGCTTAGCGAAGATTTTTTAAATTTTACATTTTAATACAGGTCAGACAGCAGTTATTAACGATGTAGTTTTCAGTTGCAGGCACAGTCGTAGCAGCGGAGACGCCGCCAACCTTGGGTCTGCCATTTCCCTTCCCCTGTTTTCCGGGTCAGTTTCGGTACTGCCTGAGCAAACGGGGCAAACCGGCGATAGAAGTGGGCGCGCATAGATTTTGTTTTAACGGACGAGCTGCGAGCGGTAAAGTATGGTGGCGGTGCTCCAGAAACCCTCGGTGCAGAGCCGCCGTACACACCTTTGGGTTGCGAGTGGTACAAATGAACAGCGCTCACACTTGCGGCGTGCGTGCCACCCCGCTTAGACCGATGTTTTAAAGTCTAAGAAGCTCTCTAGAATCTCATGGAAGCGAAAAAATTAATGTGTCAATTCTTTATAACGTTCTGTATTTTTTTTGAAAATTGCCAACTGCGCATGATTGCCAACTGTAGTGAGGATAGCTGATGCTAAATTGAAAAGAATGTTGTGCGGGATTCTACAAAATTTTGCTTATTTTTTATATGGATGATTAAAGAACTTCTGTCCGAATATAAGGGCATTCAGATTTCGAAATTTCCTATGATGTGACTGGTTTGTTGAAGTTGACGATGTTGTAAGGCAGATGACAGAAATGGAAATAAGTCGCAAAAAATTATGCGTATCACTCGGCAATTTCTAAAAAAATAACAAACGTAACTGCGAGACCGCCGGTGAAATTTTTGTGATGGCACAGGATATGATCTCAATGCAACTATTTTCTTCGGTGACGAGATATAAATTCTTCGGTGAATTAGCGGAAGTGGAAAGTGTCAAATTTTTTAGTTGGCTCGATAAAATAAGATAAATATTGTTCGAACGGTATGAATAAATTATTGCTAACGTGCCTTTCCACCGGCGGCTTCCGAAATCGATGCTTTGATGAGATTTACGCAAACGCGCGTTTGCATGTTGAAATATGTATGTATGAATTATTCTCCAAAGAGATTATTATATATAACACATCTACGTTATACAAATACGCTAGTTTTACAATACATGGTCTGTGTTAAGTATACGAATCTTATATTTAGCGTATTAGGGAGACCGTTGGCAAAAATAATTTAAAAGGCTGATGTTATAGGCAAGTACGTTCGGGCCCTGTGTTAAGGAACTTCTGATTGGTGCTTTACTTTTCGACGCAATAGTTGGTATTGGCTTATGTATACATTTGTACATAAGTAAAGGAATAGTGACGAAACAAAAATTATTAAATGAATTTTTTTGAAATTTATCAGTAATCCGAGGCACGATATGAAACAGTAATTTTATCTATATATATGTGTCTAAGGCTTGCGCAAAAACTATACAGTAACGATTTTATTAAAATTTTATAGTATGATGCTTTGGGCTCGACCCTGTAACAAAAATATTCGCGCTTTGAGCTTAGGAGGCTTTTATGTTAGGAGATAAACAAGGAAAAAAAAATTACGATATTGAAGTCGCGGGCATCCTATATGTTGGAGCCAGTGCCAACTCGTTTACTGGCTCACTTGACATATTTTGTTCATTGGCAGCTAATGCTGACCATTCGTGTCGATTTCTCATAAGCAAATAAAAGAACTTTGCGCTCACTTCAGCGTTCACTAGTTGGCCTGGTCCAGTTTGAAGACATTTTTTTAGTTGTTAACCTTCTTGGTACGAATTCAAAACAATTATGGCAAAAAGTCGCCTATTGCGAATTTGCTATTATGGCATGGATTGCACCGAAGTTTCTTAATACAGGGGTAGATGAACGCCCTCAACCTAAAACCCCGTATTTGAAAATCTCGTTTTTCATAATAAGTACTATAATATTAACACTTAACAGTGACAAATATTTAAGGCCAGTATTTTTTTACAGTCTTTATACTCGTAACAATGCATTTATAGAAAGAGTATTTTTTGTATGTGACGACGTAACAGGTAGTTTTTACTCTTGCCTGCGTCTCAGTCTAGATCTTCCGCACGACG
Source organism: Hipparchia sbordonii (assembly GCA_038048805.1). Classification (NCBI taxonomy): domain Eukaryota; kingdom Metazoa; phylum Arthropoda; class Insecta; order Lepidoptera; family Nymphalidae; genus Hipparchia; species Hipparchia sbordonii. The sequence continues at coordinate 11,963,290 of CM076106.1, forward strand.
GTCCTAGATGTAGTTCGTTGTACAAAGTGATAGTTCTCTTATGATAATAAGTATTTTTATATATTACTTTTACATATTTTTTTACAATTTTATTCGCGATTTTGTATATAAAAATGATTGTTGGAAAGGAGCTTCGTCTCCGAATGGTTGGTTTCGGTTCGCGATCACCAGAATGCTGATGTTTTGTTGTGGAATCGCTACAAGAGATGTTAAGCTGGATATCCACGTACGTAAATGGGCGTCGTTTTGAAATTTAATCGAGCAAGTTTGTATGAATGAATGAGAATGATAAAGTTGTATGATGAAGTTTCCATGGATTTTTAGCAGAACCTTTTTAAAGAGCCCTTTTGACTGTTGACTGTATGTACGTATGGAAAGGAAAAAGTATGTGTTTTGAGTGCAGATTGGATTCATTAAAGTTTTCTGAAAGGAAGCTCTTTTTTGTAGACAGACAATTTTGTATAAAATATTAAAGTTATAGCGGGTTCACACGGTCCGATTTTAGTTGATCAGCTGCTAAATCGCGTGCCGTCTGAACAGACGTTCAATCAAATTGAAGCTTTGAAAAAGAAGAATTTATTGTTGAACAATAAGTGTTGATCAACTAAAATCGAACCTTGTAAACCGGCTATATATTGTATGTGTGAAATGTCGAAATGGACCTTTGAAATATTAAGGTACCTACGATGAAACCTTAACTCGTTAGAAGTTGAAAGTTAAGAGGTTTCTTAAGTTGAGGAACTTTACTCTTTCTATTTTTCAAACTTTTAATTATGGTACATCATTTTTGATTATTTCCCCCGTAATAAAAGTAAAAACTCAGTCAAAATTGCTCCATTGAACGTAAAACTTCGAGCCTGTATGTATGTGGAGATCTAGCGTAGAAGTCAAGTCATGTAATGTATACGATACGATGTTAGGGAGCTAATGAGAAGTTAAGCATAGGAAACTGCATTTATTGAACAATTTACTTAATTATAATACTCAATGTATACGTTGTAGAATGTAAGATTTTGTTTTTTTTAGTGAGATCTTTATTTTTGTGAAACTTTTTTAAAAATATTTTTTTTTAATTATTGCTTTAGTCTGTACTTAAATACCATATTTTATTGAAGATTCTATGTTATAGCCCGGCTGTACTTACACAAAGATTTATTTTTGGAGACAATAGTTTTATATTGATATAATATTATTATGATACCGCACAAAGTTAACCATAATATGGGTATAGCAGTTTTTACCAGTAAAATGTATACGATTATATTTTAAGTTAACCTTTAAAGTATTATTCTTGAAGTATTATTTTTTATTGTGATAAGATATTCGATATTATTTTAGGGAAAGTATTAACTATGGATAAAGGTAGCTATAGGCGAGAGTCGCCGACCGAGAATGTATACGCTGTGTAGTGAGTAAGTACTGGTAGTGAGAACAGTTCTCTCTGTATAGGTACAAAGAAATGATTATATTGCGCTGATGTCAGATTACGACTTTCATTAGAACCCTATCCTACAATGTAGATAAAATAGTCTTATCATTAATTAGGGCTAGGACGGATACGAATGTGCCGAAGCAGAGAAGTGGGATTGAAAAATTTAGGTTTTTAAAAAAAAAAAGAATATTAGCCAAGTTGAATCAGATTTATAATCTCCTCTCCCCTCCAAATAAGTGAAAGCTTGTGCTAGGAGTGGGTACGACAATAGAGCAAAGGGCGGAGCTCGTACCTGCGACGTTTCAGTTTTCAGTCTTTAACCGTTAGGCTATGTAGGCTTATATATATTACTAGCTTTTGCCCGCGGCTTCGCTCACGTTAAGTTCGATTTTTCAAACCCCTATTTTATCCTCTTAGGGGTTGAATTTTCAAAAATTCTTTCTTAGCGGATGCCTAAGTCATAATAGCTATCTGTATGCCAAATTTTAGCCTGATCCAGTAGTTTGAGCTGTGCGTTGATAGATCAGTCAGTCAGTCACCTTTTCCTTTTAAATATTCAGATGTATATTGTAATGGTATTATCACACGAAGTCATATCTCACTACTGTGTTGAATGAATGAAGGGGCCAAACTGCGGTGTGCGCGAAGCAGCTGCGCATCTGGTCTTCGTCGACGCGCTCCACAGTGTACTACGTCTTACATTTCCTTGTATTACTAATATTGTACCTACAGTTCTGAGAATAAATTATTGTACATCGAGGCCTAGAAAGAGACCATCGACTAGCTTCGGCTTTTTGGCTTGTCGCTTTGTGCGACAGGGACCAGCTCTACGAACCCTAAACCAGCCGATTAATCCAAAGCTTTGATGTAAATTGATATTTACTGTCGGGTACTTTACACGCTTTTGATGTGTTGTTCTGTGCTGCTGCCGCCGTCTTTATCTATAGAGTCATCTTATTTTTACATTACAATTGATCTAATTTGGAATCGAACTGTGGACAAGCTATAACAAAAGATGCGTGGTGGCGTTTCACTTGTTCGATAAATAAAAAAAAATAGTTTAAATATTCTTCATATTTAAGCTGTAATGTACAAGACCATTACCAACCATCTAGAATGTTTCAATTGTATCTAGAATATGAGCCATCTAGATTTTGCTGAAATAAAAGAATTTATTATTTTCGTATTGATAGAACTGATAGATGGTCCCTTTGTAGTGTTTCATGAAATGTTTTTTTTTGTGTGAATGTTTATTTTCAGCTTCTTTTCTTCCTTATTTTGACTTCAAGAACTTCAATTAGTATAGTGAGTACTGATATACATTGTTTTTATAACACAGTTTTAATTTTAAAACATAAATTTTACTGTGTAGAAACCGATTAGGGGTATGGGTAACATGAATTTTACCGTATAGAAACCGATTAGGGGTATGGGCTTAAGAAAAACAGTCGTAACTCTTCTAAATCAGTGCGTTTACTTACATCTTAGACTATTATAGTAGAAGAAAAATTTTATTTGTGATGTAGTTAAAATTTTCTTTAGCTGGAGAAAAAGAGTCACCAGTTCGTATTTTACCCGATATTTATTCAAAAGTCTCACTAGTCTGAGATTGCATCGTTATGTAAATCTGTGAATCAGCGGAGCTGCTATGGACACATCAAAATCGTCATTTTCCTTCCCAAATGACAGAATTAAACATTTCACGTTAACTGTGTTCACGTTAGTGAAAATATTCACTATTGGAGATGATTTGCAACAGGCGATTTATGCTGATCTGTAATAGCCCTCTCTAAACTTTCACGACGATTAGTAGAGGTAAAAAGTCTGATCCCCGAATCATATAACAAAGGTTGTGTATTGTTACAGGATGGTTTTACATCCGCTCAGCTCGAGGAGGTTTACACTTAGTCGCTGACGGCCATATTTTTTACGAAGACGGCGGTTCCCATCCTCGACGAGTAACTTGGAGGTGTGCCCGTTCCTATCAAAAGGCTGAGCGATGTCAAGTGGCTTTGTGTCTAAGGGACGGACGGCTTGTGTATTTCCGAGGATCACACAATCATCCAGCTACGTATAATCCAGCTAAGCACGAATCTAGACGGTTCGAAGTGGATCCTATGGGGAAGTATAAGATTGTGAAGAGTTGTGCTCCGCGTACTGTAGTTGCTTCACCGGCAGTTTCGGTGCCTGCAGCACCCCATGCTGCGTTGTTCCTCTAGGCCTGGCGCGACCTCCTTGTTCGTGGTCTGTTGGATAGCAGGCATTGACTGCGTTCTTGGAGAGTCGTTAAAACACCTTTATGAAAGGTGCTGACTAAATAATTGTAGTCCTAAGTTGGAACCTGATTCTCTATTATATTTTTTGGTTTTGGGTGATTTAAGGTGAATTGTTACAGTACCTATGAATTTTATATTTGAACTGTATACAAGTACGGGATTCCTTCAACCAAACCTAAAGCATTAATTGTCTTGAAATTACAGTTTTTCGCGCTAAATTAGTTCAAGAACAAGTGGAAAAATATAAGTTCCAATCTAGATTTAGAATTCAAAATTCTTACTTGTATAGAGAACCAACATAATATAAAATTCACCTTGAAGTTGTATTTCTCAAAGACTGCCTCAGTAGATCTATGCCAAAGTTAAGAATTATTTATATTTTATTTTTATAGGTTTTTGTCTATTTTTATTATTTGTACTGACTTGTTATTAGAATTTATAGAGTTCTTAAGACTTTTCTAGATAGGAGACGCTTTGTGGGTATACTATTTTTAGTAATGTATATAAATAAAAATCAATAATTAGAAGTTTAGTCGCCCTTCGGTCGCCTTGTACCAATTGCCTTAGTGGCTAAAATGTAATTTTAGAGATTGGAACCATATTCCTACAGAGTTCGCATCACGAAAGTTGATAAAAGTTTCTTTTATTTAGCGTCTACAGTGCATGAAGGTGGCGTAGGCAGGCACCCTTGTTGAGGTTAAGAACGACGAATCAGATCCGTAACTAGTTAGATGATGGGTGATTTTTTATAGTGCTCTGTTGTGTGGTTGGCAAATCTTACTCAACTTTCGTGACGCAAATTGTAAAAAAAATGTAATGTATTTAAAATGATAATTTATGTGTGCAATATTCTCTTACCAAAAAAATGTTTAGAAGATATGTATACAAAATATAGCTTTAATGATAGTGTAGCCGTCTTGTTGATGCTTTTTTACAAAATTCTATGACCGCGGCGTAGGGTGCGGCACGACTGATAGACAATGTTATATAAATACTCCGATGATATTTATTATATATAATGTATTTAGATGTAGAGTATGTAGGATATTACTTTTTAATGTTATTAGTGATGTAACGAAAAATCATCAAGAGCAAGATTTTTTTAAATACTGACTGGAGAAAATTCTATCTATGAGATAATTACTATATATTGTATGCGCTTATCTTAAAGGCACTTTCAGATATAAAATGTCACTGTTAAACTCATACTAATATGATTCTATATGGATTTGGAAAAACTTTCAATAAAACAGACGAATTTACCTGTATATGTGAACTATTTTGTTATTATTTATATGCAACATTTTTGTATTTCATAAATATCAATGCTCGGTTTTGTAAAAATTAAGACCTTGTTTTGTTACATCACTTCTAAATATAATAAAAACTGCAATGATTAAGTAAATTTTGACCATTGATGATAATATTAACGCAGAGTAAATGCAAATTATCCTTGCTGATATTGTTGGAAGATAGGGTTAAAATGACAAACGTTTTATAATTATTACATATCTTGACAAAATCATCAAAATCGACATGATTGCTAATTGTTGATCAAATGATTGCATCGATTGTAATGTTACGACCAAGAATTGCAGCGTCATCTTTCATATTATATCGATTGCAATTCGTTGCTATTTCCTTTGTCAAAAGTTACATAATCGCGGCAATGTAGATTTAATGTGTATTGGCTTAATAAAACTATATAAACGGGCAATAGTTTTTATATTAGAGACTTATATATTTGTGAGTTACGTAGATTCTACTGTACTTATAGCTATTAATATAATATTATTTTATTACTTACTTATTCTTTAATATTGAACTCGTAAAAATTCCGTAGTTTTCTTTTGTATATGCAATAAAAATTGCATTAGCAATTATTTGTGCTAGCATATGTGTATTTACACGAAAAACAATGAAAAAACTCTTTTTTACATTTAACGGTCATCCAAAGTGTGATCTAGTAATGAATTTGTTCTGACTCAAGTTTAGGTTCCGAAAATATTGACGAATTTTATTTGTGTAGGTACAATCAAAGTAGCACTACTAGGTATATAGTACTTACCAAAGACGATTAGCTATGTTATAATAATTTTCTTTACTAATTTCGAGATCGTGCTTTTTTGAGCATAGTGTGTAAGTTTTTATGACATCTACGTGTTGAAACAAAAGTCGGGAGTATCTTATCTTGGGGATTCTACTTTTTTTTCTCGTAGGAGGGGAAATTCTCATGGACATATTTTTATTGACATGTTAATTAATACAATCATTATTCGTCACACCGCAATGACAAGACGTATAATAACGCAAAATTGATAATTTTTTTTAAATATTACGAAAATTCTTTTACCATCTGTCACAGAGGGTAGAGTAAAATTGTTACTAAAATATTTATAGTTATGCCACGCTAATTATGGATGTGTCCGTATCTATTTTCTTTATAATGTTTTTTCATGTTATTATAATATTATGTACAGTTTAAATCATATTATGTACAATGTACATGTACAGGTGGCAATATTTTTTGTTTATATTTCATAAATCAATGGTATTGATGAATATTTTTTATTTTAACCAACGGCCTAAAAGTTCTTAGTTACAAAAATGGTTCGAAAATTTATTATTTTAAACAATAAAAGAGCGTTGTGAGGTTTGTACCTATACACTTAGAAGCAAATAAGATGTTCATAAAACTACGAAGTAGTCGTAGTAAATAAACTCTTATTCAGGCTGTAAGAGCTGGAATCGCATTAGCTAAAGGACAGTAGCGTTTATTTCAAATGAAACTAATTAAGCAAAAGTATTTTAACAAACAAACAAGCGAAATTATAGAGCTGATATTGGCTGATATAGTTTCACTCTATGGTTTGGCTCTATACTTTCGCTTTATGGTTTTACTATATGATTTCGCTTTTTTGTTTGCAAACATTTGATTATGCATCTTTCTATAGTCAAATGGTAACATTTAAGTGTGTAAACATTTAAAAAAAAAATTTAAGAACATCTTGCGCCACCCTTGAAATTAACTACGCTAGAGCGTATTTAGGTACTTAACTCTGAGATTTATAGATAGCACTCTTGCTCTGTTTAGATTCAAAATAGAGAACGAGACCGATTTGTCAATTTTCATGTGACGTATTTTGGTCTCGTTTTAACTCTTGAGTCGGTACAAGCTGAAAGTGTAATCTTTACAAACATTTAAGGTTGAAAACAGAGTTTCAATTTTAAACAAGCAGAATTAGGTTCTACGAAACTTGGAATCTGTTGAAACCACAGGCAACGTGCCGATAATTTATTTAGTGATGTCGTAAATGAAGTTGCAACAGAACTGAAAGAAAACGAAAAGTTTTTCATTGTACAGGATCACAATTTAAAAACAGTGTTTGTTTATCTAACATTATTGAGTTGGGCTTTAATCTATATTATCTAATGTTTCTATCATGTCTACCTACTGAATAAAATTAGATAAGAGCGGTAAACGTCAAAATTTGGGTTGTTACGAGAGCACTAGTACGGAAAACTCTATAATGGTGTACTAGAACCAGCTACATAAAGTTGCATTTTTGTCCAAACACAAAACGCTTCGTTTGTTGGGGAATGATATTATTAATCATGTTTACAAGGCTGATATTCTTAAAAAAATTCAAAAGCAGTCAGATTTGTCTATAGAACTCGTGTAAAACCTCGGCAAATTATGTAAGCTGTTTTTGAACCTTAACATAATAGACTCCTGCATGCATAAATCCACGTATCTTATTTATTAAGAAATGCGTTCTGAATTAATGAATTTCTTCCAAATAAAAATAACTTTGAATTTAGTTTCAAGTTTAGATGGGCTATTCTCTAGGCCTACTTTGTAAATTTTTGATGTGTTTAGTTTGTTAAATCTTATTATTTTTATTTCTTTCCCATGCTATCTCTGCGCAGTATTACCACCCCTGGGAAACAAGCAAGTCCACGAGGAAGATCAACTGTTGAAGATGGGCGGTTTCTGGTACAAACTTGACGCGTGTTACAAGTCGAAAAGGCGATGGATCTGCGCTAGAGGCTGTGGGGCGAGGATACACACGATTGGCAAGAAGCTAGTGTTTGAAGAATTGAGACATCGATGCAGGAGTTACAACCACCATACTATATAGGTCTATAGCCCTCTCCATAATGACCTCTATAATTAATCTTATGATAAACGTTGGGCAGGCTGTTATCATCCTTTTTTTTTTGGACTTCATTGACGCTATTTTGTAGCTGTAAACAGTGACGAGTTTCCGAGGAACTAAATTTAGTGAGGGCACTATTTCCTGCGTCTCTATATTATTAGTTCCAGTGACACTCGAATGTCAAATGTGGCGCTTCAAATTGTTCCATAATTTAAGCTGTCATTTGTATAGGGAAAGCCAGTCTAGTATTAATTATAGAGGTCAATGCCTCTCGGTCTTGAGAGGAGGAGTCTTTTATTAGTAGGGCTTACCTACCCTTTTTCTCGTAATATCTCTTTAAATTGGGTCGAAATAATTTTCTCGTGGCGCGCATGTTAGCCCTACTGGTTTGTGGAACAGTAATAGAATTTTATGTATGTACACTCATACTATACATGTGATTGATTTACCAGGTAAAAAATATCGTAGGTATGTCAGTTTTGTATGTTCCGTTTGTGATAATATCTTCATTACAGGCATGTTATAATTTTTTTTTCGAAGTTCTTTCGTCGTATTTTATATATTATCGTATTATAAACGCAGATTTTTTTATATAATCATCTAAATCAGATGGAATTTTATTTACTATTTTAGGCAAAAATAGTTTTTAATCTTTAGTAAACATCAGTTTCTACTCGTAGTTTTATTGATTTGTAAGTATTTACCTATTTATTGTACAGTGTACAACTTTATCAAAATCTGTGCGAAATTAAAAATAAAAACAAATTATGTGAATGTAACGGTTACCACCTCTTATCTAATCAAACTTTTAAACAAGTACCTGTGGACTAGTAAGTACCTGTACGGAATGATTTAAAAATATATAATTTGATTTTGAAAGCATTCTGTAAGTAAATAATTTTAACTGTGTCTGTTACTTTTCGTATTGAAATATCTGAAAAGGTTTTTTTTATATTTTATTTATTTTAATATCACTTGTTGAATGCACGACATAGTTTCATTCCATGACACTAAAGCTTTAAAATACGGCTATAAATGAGTACTTAGATCTAAGGTTAACTTTCAGCCAAATCTAGAAAAAATGTAAAACATTCAAATTGAAATCAATTAAAATAACGGTTATACACAAATCCTAAATATTAAAACTTAGTAAAACAATAAATATCAATATAAAGCAATGGTTTTTAAATTATTGTCATCCTTGTTATAATAATGATTTTTCCATGTGGAACACGATTCACTTGAATACTTTTAGATCTGTCAATTTACTTTAGGATTTGTACACAATCGTATGCTGAATAAGAAGCTTTAACCGACGAATAAAATTGACGTTTTGACAGTTTTTCTATTAATCTAGCAACTAGCAATCTTACGAAACATCTTTCAAAATACAGTTTATTTGGTGAAATAGGCCTTAAGTATGAAAATAAGAATTTTTATTTACTAGAATGTAGTACAAATATCGCTTTAATAAAGAATGAAATTATTGTAACTCAATTAGTTCGTTTATTCGTTAACAACAACATTTTCTAAACGCGAATGAACTATAGCGGCACCTAAATGTAGGTGTTCTAGATTCAAGCCCACTGGTTAGCTGTTAAAGTCAATGGTATGCGCATATTTTAATTGTAACTTAAGTGAATGATCTATGAACGGTCAACAACTTCGTTAATATTTCAGTTCTAGTTATTATTCTAGTAGCCATTCCAAACAAATGTGATTACATTTTTATGCTAATTACAAACTTCCGGTTAGACTTAGCTGAGTCGGTTTTTAATAGTATACGAACGTAAAGGTAGTTAAACGATTTGCTGAACGCACTTTGCCCACCGAACGATCGCGGCCATGCCTGAACGAAAGAAAAGCTAATTATATTGTCAAAGGATACAAATATGAATAGGATAGGAATATGAACTTCATGTTTAGCTTTAAGTTCTAAATTAAGTTTTAAACTTTTAAACTTATTGTAGATATTTGTATAATAAATTGAACCCACCATTTCGAGTATAAAGAAGTTCTCTTTTACAGTTATACCTACTGTTTTTTATTTACTTGGCAAAATTATTTTTTAAAATTAATTAAATTATTAACATCAAGTAATAATTATTGTAAACTTGCCTTAGAAAGATCCGTCTTTCAAAGCTCTGAGGCTTTAGGGTAACTTTTTAAATCTACGTTGGCTGTTCGTAAATCTGACTTTTTTAGTATAGAGATGTCAAATCATGACGATCTTGTCTAACATTTTCTTCCGTACTAAAGTTACACTCAGAGCTTTATACAAACACGTATAAAGACCATCGAGTGTAGTGATTAAAAATTAACATTTACACCATGTTCCAGTGCAAGTCATTCCAAGCGATAAGGGCTATCCGAAGTTGGTTCTAGACGGTTACTACTATCGCCCGCACAACGCCTACCGGAACCAGCCCAAAGTGCTATGGTACTGCGCCGCCAGGAACAGGTACCAATGTGTGGCGACCTTGAGGACGTACCACCGAGAAGTTATCGCGGTGGAGGGGAAGCACAACCACCCTCCGCGCTGACCGGGTGATGCGCGTGCGTCCTCGGCACGTATGCGCCCGCTCAACAGCCTCAACCGCCTCAACAACCTCAACAGACTCAACGGCCTCAACAATCTCAACCTTTACGAGATCTTCCGGCTCTATGGCGAGAGATTAGCTAGGAATGACGTCACGTCTAATGGCGTTGGTTCCACTGAACCAACTCACAGTGATTGAGTTACTACACAAGTAGGTAAATAAACTGAAGTATCTGTCTGTGGTTTAGGCATAACTTCTTATTGAAGCAAAGGCTCGACTTGCTCAGGTATGATAAACACTGCTTTTTATCCCGGCAATATTTAATTTCCCGCGTAAAAAGTTATACTAGGGATATAAATCCGTGAAATTAGGAACAATACAAGGGACCTTCCTTTTAACTGTTGCATCGACGACTATTTTGACGTTTGGTTCTTAGGAAGCAGGCACATTAGGTACTTTTAATCCCGAGGAATAAAACCACGTGATTTTTTAAAATTCGAACGCACGCAGACGATGTCACGGGTATCATTAGCTATTGTAGTACATAATAAGTTTTCATAGTCAGATACTCTAATGTCTCTTAGTATTTAAGAACATCTTAAAAATTAAGTGACTGGTATTTGGAATTTTGTCCACATAGCGATTGTCACAACAAGGTTACAAATCTGAATTTATTTATTAATTGGTTACGCAAATATAGAGTATTCTATAGTTATATATTTTACAAATATTCCAATATTTTAAATAACATGCCTATGCTCAGTTACGAAATAAAGTTAATAAGTACTATGTACGAATAATCAATTTTATTTATTAGTCTCTTAATGTTATTATAAAGTATTTTTTATTATACATATAACTAAAATAATCTTTTATAAATGTTCTCTTATTTTGAAAATCATTATGTAATTATTGCAGTTATTTAATAACGTTCTTTACCCTGAAGTTTGTAATCTATGTTAGTACTTATATGTAAATATTCCTAAACTTATTCCAAATTGTTACAACAAAAATGTACCATTGCATAATAAATAAAATTTGTTGTAAATAATATCTTGAAGTAATTGGAAACTGAAAAATGTTTGAAGTTGTTTGTTTCATTTTGTTGTTATATTGTACTGTTGTCGTCAGTGGTAGTACCTACTTAGTAGTCGCTAATTTGCTGCAACAATATTTTATCTCGAAAAATTTGTGATTTTAACTAGGAATAATATAGAAAAAATCGCCATCTCATCATCATGAAAATTACATTAAGTAATTGAAAAGTAAAATCACAGATAAGTTAACTTGTAAAATTTTCACCCTATTTGAAACCTTGATACATTAAAAAAAAATAGGGGTTGAGACGAAACAGTGTTGCAGCCAATGAGCGAAGTAGAGTAACATTTAGATTGTAGTATAAGTAGTTATTGTATTCTGTAGCATGCTGATGTTGTACGATGGGTTCAGAGACCGCGCCGGCTGTGTACGTGCCCTCGAGGACCGGGAAGTCACTTCTGCTGCACGATGGCTACACGTTCTATCTGAAGAACTTGCAAGCTCACGGCCGTAAGCAGTGGTACTGTTCCTCACGAGATATGGCAGGCTGCCGCGCTGACGTCATCACTGCCCCCTCAAGGTTCAGGGACGGCGATATCCTCTTCCTGGTGCGCGGGAGACACATCCACGCTCCCCCTAGCTACTATTTCACCCCTGACGGCAAGTATGTAAGGCGTAAGGACGCCTATCACAGGTACAGGTAGCAAAACGGTTTGAGCCTTGTCGCTGTAACGTAGTATAAGAAATATTGTTTCATAATCAAATTTTATTTAATTTTTTTTATTTGATCAATTTTTTTTAATGAAAAGTTGTTCTTTACAAAAAAGTATTTTTACAAGCTTTAGTTTTCTAAATAACACTTTTTTTTAACATCACTTTTTTTTTGCTTTTTTATTTTTGAGATTATTATTTGTCTTTACTTATATATATATAAATTATGATTTATAGATTTTCATAAAAGTATTTTTTTCAACTTAATAGGTACTTAATGAAAAAACCAGAGATTTTTTTCTTTTACATTATGGTTACGTGTTATTCATATCGTGTGTATTATTTTTTTCGCCTAAAATATTTATTTTAATAGCGAAAATATTTTTAATATTAATATTTTTCACCGACTTTTTTTCCGCAAATAATAATGAAACTTGCATATAAACATAGTTTATACTTAATAAATAACAATTACTTGCTTATATATTTGAACTTTGTGTATTAAAAGATCGATAAATCGATGTTTTGTTTGAGAGCCTTAAGTTGTGTTAGTTAAGTTTGATGTTACTTAAAATGTACAAATATCCGTATTAACTCAGAAGAGCCTTATCTTTTATGAAATATTGATTAGTTATGGAAGAATAAATTTCTTCCATTTGAATAAAATGAATAAATGAGTTGATAGACTAAATTTGTTAACGACTAATATTCTAGGAAAAAAATTAAATGATTTGAACTCTTTCAGATATTGTGTTTTTAGTTTTATTTCCACAATATAGCGTAAATTCAAGAGCAAGCAGTGGCCTCCCCAAAATTTTCCATAGTCCCCTATTTCGTGTTTTAAAATAAATCATTATTACTAAATTGAAGAAATTAATAAGTATATTAATATTTACATAACTATAAGAAGTTTTTTGTTGTTGTTATTTGGGGATCAATATCCCCATTTTATTTCTAATGAAAGACATAAACTGCGAATAACTAATATAATAAATGCAAATGTTTTTACTCTGTTACTCCTTAATTGATTTCGACAAAAGCTAGAAGATAGTTTACTTTATATGAGAAAGGAAGAACATAAGCTTACTGTTTATCTCAATAAATTAATAAAGTTTCACGGCATTAAAAAAAAGTCATACCCACACAGGGTGAAAACGCAAAGTCGTGGGCATCAAGTCGCGTAGGTATTTTAAAATAATACTTCAACGACCACTCAACAAGAACCAAATAAATCCATAGAAAACCCATTTAAAATATTCCAGCTTCCAACATAAAATCTATCGCCCCGCGGTTTTGGCGTTCGCGGTTTGTTCTGCGTAGTTTCCCCATTGCAATATCAATTGTAACTTGTATGGGGGCTATAAATTGCGCAGTTGTGACGGATCAATACGAGGTACAAAGTTATGAAAGAAGAAAGTTCGGCAGGGCATGGGGATCGCATGGGCGTACCGCTGTCTCCCGGCTACAGCCTAGTTCCGCCCTGTATGCCCTAATTCTGACTTACGTCCCTTTCTTGTCTTATGAATGTTTGCGTAGGCATGAGGAAAATGCGCGACCTCCTTTTGCCTCCGTATTTTATATTTGGAGATGCCTAACTGTTATGTTATGAGCGATTTCATAGACGTGAAACCGAACGTAACAACAAAACTGTTACGATCGCCATATTGAATTTTAACGAACGACGAACATTTTCCAAATTCAAACTACAAAAGTAAATATTTTTTAATAATGCGTATACCCTAACGATTATTTTAATAGCAGATTTCAAAATAAAAATGTAAAATAACATTTAGAAACACGTTTCTGTGAGCAGTTAATATAATTATGATTTTACACAAACTCTTCCCTTTCCTTTTTTTTCAATTAACGTACTTTGATTTATGTTCTATTTCTTTATATTTCTTTATGTTTAGCTTTATTATAAGTACAAGTTACTTAAGGTTTACAGGTTTGAGTAAAAGTTTTCGGATTATTTAAAAGTCACTGGAACTTCGACATCCTTTGGTAAGCAACGTGCTTTGAGGTGACCCCCAATTTACGAAACCCTTTCGTAAATTTTCAAAAGGGTTATGAAAGATCCACGTGCTTCTAACACTATGCGTCTCGCAGTGGTATAATTATGAGTGTATTTACACTCAAGGCTTTATAAGTTTGTATTTATGTTTTTAATTTTTTATTGAAGTGTTAACCTACACTTAAAGGAAATAACCTAATAGATTTATAAATACATATCAATATAGCAATGTGGCATCTATAATTTCTTAAGAGCTCCATTGTAATATGGTGTCTTGGAAAAAAGTAGATCGACAACTGTAATGTGTCGCTACTAGATGTCGCTAACAGTTGCTATAAAACTGATTGAAAAAGTAGATACATATCACTAATTTCGTGGCTGACGTGTGGTTCGCCGTGGTGTAACGGATAACACACTCGGGCGCGATTCCCAGAGAGATGTGGGTTCGAATCCCGCCGGCCTCGGAATTTTTGATATGTATTTATAAATCTATTAGATTGTATTTATGTTATTCGACTAGATTTACGGATGGAAGCAAAGAAAATTCCTGAATCAACATTATATGTACTTAGCTTCAAATTGCCAACTCTATTTGCTGTCAAAATCAGGCCATCCGAGGATTAGTACAGTAACAATGACATCAGATTTGACCTGGTAGTACAGTGTTTTAGTTGCCACGTCACGATCATAATGTAAGCAAGATGTGTTTTTGAGAGTTAATAATATTTTTTCTTCAACACCAAAAGCACCAAAAGCACTACTATTGCGTTGTTGACTATATGTCTCAAGTAATGAGAACTAGAGAAGGTTAGGTAGGGCTCTACAGTATCCCTATGTAGTATGTGGGAGTGACGACCCGAATGGCATCGGAAAGTGTTGACAGAACCCCAACTAGGAACCATGGGACTGATTTTGTACTCAGTGTTTATCACCGGCGATAGGCATTTTTTATCCATTGAAGGTTTGAAGAGAAATGTCATTTACTATTTCATAGTAAACCTTCAATGGATAAAAAATATAGGGCTTTCATTTTTTGATAGGCACCGAGTTACAGAATCAGCAGGCATATCGGGAAGCCAATCAAGGCTTGGAAAGATCCTAGAAAAATCTCCTATGTCCAACTGTCGACGACTATCGGTTGACAAAGAAGAATTATTATGTAAGTAATTATTTTTATGGTACATGCAAAATCTCTAGGTATTAAATGAATAAATCGAGAAGAGTAGAGCTATAGAAAAGCTAAAGGCTTTCATGAATAGGGGAAAGTAAACGCTAACTGGCGGTGGTATTCGCGGGGCGGCGGGGTGATAGCGGGATGGTGGTGGGTGGTAGTGGGTGGTGGTGGGTGGTAGGTGTGCACCACCAGGCGCGCGTCGAGGCATGCGCGTCTAGCGCGCAGTTAGCCCAATCGATAGCAGCATCCCAGGCACAGCCTCCTCTGTAGGTACTTACGCAATAACTTCCGTGTTTTATGACTGCCCATTGATATCTCAATTTTAAATTACAAGATATGTATACTTTCGCTTAAAAAATGTACGCAGCGTTTAGCCTTCTGCTGTGGGTTGTCATAAAATGATTGCATCTTTGTGTCGGACGCAGTCTCTGATTGGCTGAACTTATGGCATTTTTGCTGCAACAGTGCATTTTAACTAATACCGAGAGAGAACCATTCAATCAGGGGTGATTGCGATCTTCACACTGATGCAATCATTTTAAGACAATTCCACAGCTGGTAGGATGGCGTGTAGAAACCGATTAGGCTATGGCTTGAATTAACACTGCCTTTTCCATTCAAAGTTAGCCCGCTAACATTTTAGACTGTATCGTCACGTATCATCAGAAAGCTCAAAGCTCGGAATCTAGGGCTATCTTAACAAAAAAAAAGTAAATATACAGCCTCGGCTTTGTAGAGCGTCGCCTCGGTCACTCATACCTTTGAGCAGTTTTGTCTCTGTGCGACAGAGACGACGCTCTACATAACCGAAGCCAGCCGATGGTTGCATTTATAATATTCTCTACATAATATGTAATGTAATTTTTTTTTTTATTTTAATATTTTTGATAACTATTTTAACGGAATTGATACTGAATTAAAATACTCAATTATGATTATAATCTATGAAATTGGGTTTATCTTGATTTTTTTGTACATCTTGGTTTTCCATATCAATGTTGTCCGCCATAAAAATAATTTTATTTATAACTAGGGTTGAAATACGCTTGGATTTTCTTTTATAAGAATGCTGCTATAATTTGTTTAAATCAGTACAAATGTATAGTTCTGTGAAACTTGACGTTAACATGTGATTAATAATAAGACTCGTTGCGTAACTTTAAGGAAATGGAATTACCTTTGTCACGAATAAGTACATACGGTTTAGAGAGCTATATCTCACCAAAACTATTAGAATACTGGGATCACCTATGGAATTGTCTTAAAGTGATTGCATCAGTTTAACGTGTGATTGGCTGGTACTCCCTCACTAATGGTTAAAATGCATTGATGCAGCAAAAAAGATCAGTGTGAGGTTGCAATCGCCACACTGTAGCAATCGTATAATCTACTCTTGTATGTAGCTTTAACTGCCTCGTTGGTCTAGTGGTTAACATGCGGATGAGGTTGCGGGTTCGATTCCCGGATCGGGGCCAAAACATGTAGATACAGGGTTTTCTGTCAAGAAATTCTCAGTACTAGCCCGGAGTTAGGAAATAGGTGGTGTGTCAACCACGTGCCTCGGAGAGTACGTAAAGCCGTCGGTCCTGCGCTGGATTCAGTCGGATTTCCGTTCCATCGGTCTATGAGAGTGAGGGGATAGAAAGTGCACCTGTGTTTGCGCACACACTAGTGCACTATAATAAATCTTAGGCAGCTGGCTGATTTTCGTGAAGATTGGATGGATTCGGTCGGGACGACTATTATTGCTGAAAAGCACCCCCCCACCCTCAACCCCATGAAACATACGCAATAATTTCGCTTCGAGTTAAGTTACGTGTTTTATGGGAGACATTAAAATTATCTTTAGCCAGGGTTGTCACCTTTTAAAGAATTGCGACCTGACATATGCGATATATATATCGACGGGTACCTACCCGCCAAAAAAACATTATATATTTTTTGTTTTTGTGCAGATATAATTAAGACAAAAATATAGTTCGTTTTAAATAAATATATTTTTTTAAATATGGATAACGGGCAAACGTGCAGGTGGGTCACCTGATGTTAAGTGATTACCGCCGCCCATGAACACTGGTAGTATTAGAGGCACCACCAACGCGTTGCCGGCCCTTCAGGAATTTATTTAACCACACCTTGAATAAGCCCATATTGTAATTACCTAAGTGGGAACGAAAATACCAATATTGTGCCGATTTCTTCAACGTCGAAATGACGTTTCACCGAGGAATAAATTGGTCGTTCTGACAGTTTTTGTATTGAAAATCTGCGAAAATGTCAACGTTCGGAAAAAACCTATGTTACGTGGATGATGATCGGCCCGTGAACGATTTAAGTTTACAGTCGTAAAAAAGAGATTTATGTACCTACCTACCTATAAATGTATTTTTGGAATTTCTTTGGCGAGACAAAAATAGCGCTATTCTATTTTTAAGATTTCTCACCTAAATTCGGTTGGCGTGGGTCGGAATACAAAGTAGCTATATTAATGACGTAGGTCGTAGATTGCCGCAATCTATATATATAAATAAATAAATAAAATTGAGGTATCTGTCTGTAATTTCGAAAACTGCCTCTTGTGTCAAATGATTAATTTATTTGAATCGTAGTAAAACCCAAACACGTTTTTTAAATATTTATAAGTTTGGCATATCTATTTGGTGCATATCTTTCCGATGTGACGCCATATGACGATTTGCAGGGTCGCTGGATATATGCGGCGCAAGACAGAGACATGTGGAAATCTATGCACGAGACCTATGTCTAGCTCTGGAAGTCTATTGATCGATAAAGAAGGTGATATCTATTAGGGCTAAATAATGTAGGTAAGAAAAGGGCGATTGTTTTGACGTCGAGACGAAAATAGATCCAAATACTCTAATTCCATTTGACGTGGGAAGTCATGCGCCAACCATTTTCAATTACGTCATAATCCATTCCCCTTTATGTATACGATTTATAGTGACATTTTATGTTCACCAGAATTTTGTTAATACATATATATTTTTTTTATATGAATAGCGGGCAGAGGAGCACGTGGGTCACCTGATGTAAAGTGATTACCGCCACCTATGAACACTTGTAGTATCAGAGGCAGCACCAATGCCCTGCCAGCTTTTCAGGAATATATTGGTCCGCCCCTTGAGTAACTCCTTATTGTAATTAAGTGGGAATATCGTCGAAGACAGATGATTCCACAATTTGGTAGTACGTGGAAAAAAAGATCTCGAGGTCGAAGTGCCCAGGCACCCAGATGGTGAGGGTGAAGTTGCGATAAGTGGCGTGCGTTGCGGTTGTAGAAGATAGAGGGTGGAATAAGATCAAATAGCTCTTCAGAACACTCCCCGTTATATAGCCGATAGAACACGCAAATTACAGAGCTTATGTATCTTCGGTGTTCCAAGCTTTCCAGCGAGCTGGTCAATTTAGGATTGTCCACAAGCCGAACTGCCCTCTTTTTGTTTAATTTTTTTTTTTTTAAATTATATTATCAAGTACAACCATGGGATTGTATGTGTTCCACCGTAGCGTCGAAACTACTGAGGCGATTTTGATGAATGAGGTGTCAATCGATTCTTTATTATGGTCCGGGTAATATACGCTACATTTAATACGAACAAAATCAATAAGACAGATGTTATGTCCAATTTTCGTAAGTCGGGTTACAGTTTTTAAGCTTTTTCCTTGTTATAGTATTAGATAATTACTAATCATCAGTTAAAGGTAACAGGAAGGTATCATTGTAGTGGTTCCGGCGGAGATGAATCATTCAGCGCTGGTGTGGCGCTGCGTCATCGGGACCAGGGTACACGCGCCGACCTGCAGCATCGCGGTGCTACCGAAGCAGCGATGCAACTGCTTGCTACGGATCCGCTTGAGGATTTGAAACCTTTCACAGTACTTAACTTAAGACTAATGTTAAAGGATAGACGGTAAAAGCGACTCCAGAATATGAAGCGCGCACGGATAAGCTGATTTTTGAATTAAGGGGGGGGTAAGGTATTAAATTTTTTTTTTTTCGATTTTTTTATTATTTTTCTAATTGAATGCATAATATCTCAAAAAGATTGTGTTAAAATTTCAAGTCGATCGGGGCAAAATTGACGAAGTTATGAGTATTTCAGCGTCCGTTGCCAGCCTGAGGTTTTACAGCCCCACCCGCCCCAAATGGGTCTGTTCAGGTAAAGTCGAGTATATTCGAGGCATGATCTATGCATCAGTTAAACGCTGTATGCTGTGCTGAGCAGTAACAAGTGAAGGACCTGGCATCGACGACTCTGTGTGAGTATAAAAAAATTGTCGAATTTTATCTTGAATACTTCAGTACGCGAACTTTAAAGCGTTTTTCTGAGACTTGTCATTTTTGAAGTCCGTGTCCACCATAACTAAAAAGTTACTGGACCAATCGTTTTGAAATTTTGCACAGTGTTTCTTCACATAATTCTCCAGGTATTGTCGAGAGCTTTTTTTTTTGCAATAATTATCAATTTTTTTACAACAGCTAATTAGCCGTTTTTTTTAGCGAAAATCTGGTTTTTGGCTTCCAAGTGCTACGAAAAATCGAAAAATCGAAGAAAAAAAAAATCCTCTCGTGAATACCTCAACAAACATCTCCTTTAACGAATGCATTTTGATTTTTTTGTTTCAGATGATTTGGTTGCGAGTTATGATGGACACCGCAAAACAACTTTTTCTCGAGGCGCCTCCGGAAATTCACTGTCACTCGCTCAATTTTTGATATTTTGCAATGAAAATTTAGGAGAATATTGTTCTAATGTTACATTATCATGTATGGATCGACTGAATAAACTAACACCATCTGTATTGCCAAAAAAAAAATCTTGAAAACATGCCTTTTTTTTACCGAATTAACCTTACCCTCCCCTTAAAGAAGCTGTTAGCAATTTAAATACGAGTATAAACAAATCGCGGCCATAGCAATAATCTGGTTTAATTGGCAAAGCCTATATGGCTATAAAAAAGTTTAGAAGCTGATTCACCATATCGATGTTAATATTAACCTTAAAAGATTGGCTATCATTCTTCCGTTATTGGTACGAATTCATTTTAAGCAAGACTTTTAGCCTCAGTAAATAACAACAGTTCCTAAGAGCTTTATAATTTCTAAAAGCTTAGTCCGGGTGTAGTTTGATTTGTAATAATACCGTGAGAACCCTTAGCTTTTCGGGGTCTCACTAACTATCCCATGTAACTCTCCAGGTTCTCAGCTACACCTATGCAAAAAGTCACGTTGGCGTCGATCCGTTGCTCCGTTGCTGCGTAATTGAAGGACAAAGAAACACACTTTCGCATTTATAATATTAATGATTTAATTCTATAGGGAATTATGATACAGTCAGCTTTGCAAAACAATAGTTCTCTCAATTTATTCTCGAGGGCTCCTTCTATCTTTTTGCTTTAGTCTGTATACAGCACATGTCATTGATATAGTGATTTTTTTATTATCTTAACTTTCGTCCGACACGCTTGATGTAGTCAAATTGTAGATAAATAATATATCACAATACTAAGTACATAATGGTGATCATCAGATCGGAATCAGATCCGGAATTTTGGATGCTTACTGGCGGCCTTAATGCCTCTTCTTACATTGTCCTATATTTTCGGGGTTTAGGTGAATTCCTTTTGAAATTAGGGCTATCCAAAATCTATTTATTATTATGCATAACTAGATGTTTCCCGCGACTTCGTCCGTGTGCACTAAAGTTTTTTAATTCGCGCGGGAACTCTTTAATTTTCTAGGATAAAATGTGGCCTAATCCTGGGTAGCTAGATTCCAAATTTCAGCCAAATCTGTTCATTCATTGTGGCGTGAAGGCGTTACAAACATATACACATACAAACTTTCGCCTTTATAATATTAGTGTGATACATATGAGCATTCGAAAAAGCTGTATTCGGTGTTTGTCTACGTGATCGAATCAGAAATAAGGAGATGCGTAAAACAAACAGCGTAACCGACATATCAAAGAGTCACGGAGTTGAAATGTTTGGTGCACATAGTTTAAAGAATCGAAGTTGCTGCTCTTCATAAATCGCAAGGTGTAGAAATGGTTACTTCGCGTTGGGAAGCGCAGTGTCGGTAGACCCTCATTTGGTACATTTACATTCGCAAAGCACCGCTGCTTTCCAGCGGTGCAAGGCTATAGTGGAATCCCTACAAGAAACCTAGTTCTAGCAGTGAACATCTATCAGTTGCTGATGATGATAGAATATTTTCTCATTACTCTATTTTGTCTATGGAACGATTGCACTCCAATTTTTTTCGACGTGGCTGATTTATATAGCGTAAATATATGGCAATCGCCGATACAACATACGTTTTGATCGGTTGGTATTTTGGATTTTTCGTTGTAGAGTGCCAGATTATACGTCAATTGAACGTAACTTATTTTGTACCATATTGTTGCACTAGTAAAGTTCAAATTCACACAATTAAAATCAGAAACTCTGTTTTCGAAATTTTAATCTTAAAATCGCTAAGATGGTACAAAATAAGTTAAGTTCTATTTTATTGTCATGTCATTGGCATTCCAAGCTGCAACGAAAAAACTGTAGTATAATGAACGACTCCATGCGATTTCGAAGATTGTCGATTTTATCCAAGTTGAAAAACTATCGGCAGATCATTTTTTTAGTTTAATTGAAAATTTTGAAATGTAAATTCTGGAATTATTTCAAGGTTAAACGACATAATATAACAACGAGTTAAATGTACAAAACGGGGAGGAATAATCGACAATGAAAATAAGACTATTTACCCTGGTATAGAACGATTATGTACCGTTTTGTAAATCATAAAATTAATTTTTAATTATAACCTAACTAATTAAAATACACTGTAAGTACAATACGTATAATATATGGGATATTTGTATAACAGAAACGATGTGTATTTTTAATTAGTAAGGTTTTATAAGTATAACTCAAAGTGAACACATTCGCCTCGCAGATTAAAATATGCCCTGTGATTTGATTTGTTTAATGTTGCCGCCATATTTTAGACAATAGTACAAGACATGTATGTAATTTATGAATAAGTTATGCTTTACGAAATGTGATTTACGAATTTTATTTGTATAAAATATAGTTTATTAAAATGTTTGATTGTAATTTTATTTCTAGCTTTTACTAAGTTTATGGTTCTGTAGTCGGTAGCGGGTAGGAAATACGATTATATTTTAGTTAGTTTATATTTGTCCGAGCAAATTAGATAAGGTTAGATTCATTTTATTATTTCAGTTTTCGAAAGATATATTTTTACAAAGAAAATGGTAGGTATAGGCGTAGAATACCGTATACTATTTTACATTATTTGTAGCAAATATATTATTTAAATGTTAACGTATACGTACACGCTACCGATTACATAACTTTACATGACAAATAAACTCAAAAGGTATGTGATGATTTTTATTATGGGCAAGGTTCAGACGGTCAATAAATATCAAGTTTTCCATTGAACTGGCAGAAATTAGTCATTTGTCAATGCTAGAAGGATTTTATGCTAGAAGGATTTGATAACAGTTTTTTTTTTTCAAACGAAGAAAATCATGACAATTGTAATATTCTCTTATCTATCGAACCGGAGAACTTGAGTGAGTTTGCTATTAGTGCAACCGGTGGGGCTAGGTATAACCCTTAAATAATTAAATATTGACAGAAGTTTCTCGATATTTATTGAACGTCTCTACATTGCCAAACATTTTTTGATTTTCTTTATCTCTTTCACTCAATTACGATTGTTTAACAGTAAAAATGTATTTGCAAGGTGCGCGCTACTTGTTCACGCCCAGAGGTGGGAAACTTCTGTTCTTCGAGGGAAACACATACTTCGTGAACTCGACGAAGAGACGAGACAAGGCGAGGGTCCTGTGGTACTGCTCTTCTAGAAAATCGAAGCATTGTATGGCTTCTTTGTTGACACTGAACGACGTAGTACTGGGTCAGCCACCGATACATACGCACCCGCCAAAGATATCGAGTCTGTTTTCCACTGCTACTATAAGTGACTTGATCGAGTAAGACACCGTTTCTCAATCTTTAGGTTTGTGGCCCACGGGGAGGTCGACATTTGGTGGGTGTAGTGGGATATCTGTAAAAATAGAGCAAACATAAAGTCAGATTCAATTTTTTTTATTCATTCAGACTAAATTAATGGCAATATGGCAAATGGCAAAATGTACCCCTGGGACAAACTTTAAATAAATAAAGGTTTCTGGAAATAGTTGCTCGAATAATTATTTTAATTTTCATAAAAAACTTCACAGTATCTATGAATTGGTGCCAAAAATGATTTAAAAAGTGTCGATGTTTTAGGTATAGTTTTTGGCTATTTTATATTATCTTTATAAATATTGTCCCATTTATGAGTTAAATAGTATTGATAACACACAACTCATGAAAAGTTTTTGTCTAGATATTTCTAGAAAAATTGTATAACAAGATTGCCCATTTTAGGAGCATATTTTATGAATATACAATAAATACAAAGACGTTTGTTTTTAAAAAATCGCTTCACTGAATGGGGCCGCAAAATATTAGGTTGAGAAACGATGGGCTAAATCTAAAACAAAAATAGTGCTGTTTTTTGGAACTAAATTATTATGTACATTTATTTACGATGTGGAGGAATCAAGGACATCGAATCGAACTCGTCTTTGACGTAAATAAACCTATAATTTTATGTATGTAACGGGTACCTAATATCACATTTATGTACCTATAAAAATCATGATTTGCGCAAGAACTTATATGTAGTAAATTATTATTTTCCTTAAGTAGCAATTTTAATTATTTAAGTTTACTCGAATAATTAAATAACTCTTTAGATTAAGTTGGGTCTAACCCGAATGTATGTAAGAGTATTTGTATTATATTTAACTTAATGTTTTAAAACCAAAGTAACATTAGTGAGGTAATAATAATTATAGACGTGCCAAAAATATTTTGCCAAGAGAAAAAATTTTGTGCCATTATTTAAAACATGAAATGTTATTCAAACGCAAAACTATAATTTTTTTCTGACGCTGTTACCTATTATCCTTAAAATGGACTTCTGTGAAGCCTTAATAGTTAAAATTATATTATGTATTCCAGTATTACGTACATTGTACAGTAGTATAAATACGGAACCTGCTAATAAAAATTTACACACTATTTATGGCTTATAAATAATGTAGTTGTGTGTGTAGGAGTGTGTAGTTTTTTATTATCAAAGGTCTAAATATTAAAAGGATAAAGGTCGGTAGCACAGGTCGGTAGGTCTACCTATGGGTGTATGTCTTTACCTGAAGCTTATGATAGAATAGGAAAGAATATAGTCGGGTCTTAAAACATTCCTAAGACATTGATCTCACAGCCAAGTGACTTGTGTTTCTGCATTCTAAACATCTCTTGTATACAAAAACAAAAGATGACCGCTTCGATCACATATGCATCTATTTTTTTTTAATTATCGTTATTTTATATGGGACTTTTAAAGGTGACCTTTATGTCAGCCCCATCGGTACACACAAAATATTACAATTATCTATATACAAAATCAATTACATATACCTTTATAACTATACATATGCATCTATTTGAATTATTTCCTTTTGACGAACTCGGTACTTTGAAATCAAAGCTAAGGCAGTGGGATCAACTTCTAATGTTAAAAAAAATATTAACCAAAAATGTTATAATTTTTATTTTACACGTGCCAAAGTATTACTTATAATATAATTTGACATAAGTCATTAGCAGGGATAGGTACTTAATTTTTTTATTAATTTATTTTTACATAATTGTTATTGTATTATGAAGAGAGGTATTCCTTTGTAAGTATGCTTGTAAGTTAATGCTCATGTGATAAAATATTATTAATAAATAAGTACAAACGTTTTTTTATTGTTTCAAATATCTGTGAAATGAATAAATCTAAGTCATGAATTTGTGCCAAATTGTAAAGTTTGATGATAAAATAGAAAATTCTCAAAGTTGACTGCAGTTTTATTTCAATATCTACCCTCTATCTATCTAATCTAAATTTCTATCTAGTATCTAAAATTGAAAACATGTAGTTTTCCTGTGTGCATCACTCAAAAATACAGAGATGAAACTTTTGTATGAAAGTACGTAAATGAGTTGAATAGAGATAGATGTTGCTAAAACTTTGATCAAAATCGGGCCACTGGAAACTAAGATACGTCATAATCAATGTTCTCCTCAACGAATTTCGACTTCGGTAGCCGATCTTAACGGTTACTAAGTTAACTAAGTAGAACGTGCAAAGCAAATGGACAAATACAAGTGCACTTATGATTCCCTCACTCTCGGTCTGGTGAAGCGGTAGGCATAGTCCCAACTACCGGAGAAAGTAGTCTCAACCCAAAAGTATTATTTGCTCTCTACTGGTTCCCAATGAAACTGATAATTTCTTGACAGTAAAAGCTAATATTTTTTGGGTTGACCCGCTGACATTTTCTGCAGTCAAGCTTGTCACCACAACTGCTAGAAACCTAACATTAAGTACCGTTCTGATTTAGCGTTAGCGTTCGGGCACGATGGCGAGTAGATACCGATTAGGGTATGGGTTGAATGGACACTGCAATGCCCCTTCCAAGTTAGCCCGCTACCATCTTAGACTGCATCGTCCCTTACCATCAGGTGACATCGCTGTCAACGACTATCTTGTCACCGAATAAAAAAAAATTGTATAGAAATAATACCAATTCTATGGATGACAAGGGAAAAGCTGGTTTAAAAAAAATGTAAGGTTGAGTTCGATGGATGAAAAAAAACTAGAAACTGAAACATGAACGTACACCAGTAGAGCTAACATGCGCGCCACGAGAAAGTTTTGTCTACACGTTTAACTACTCGTAATCTATACGAATCTCTATAGAGATTCACAAGAAAATTTTGTATACAGGTTTACTCGTAATCTAGATGAATCTATAGAGATTCACGAGTCAACGTGTAGACAAAATTTTTTCGTGGCGGGCATGTTAGCCATACCCGAATTTTACGCGGGCAAAGCTATGGGCAAAGCTACTTAGTTTTATTTTTAAAACCGATCCCCTTGAGTATCTCCCGTTGATCTCTGTGGCTCTGGGGTCGAGAAGACGCTGCATAGAAATCTACCTGCTCGTTTCTGGGAACTAAAAAAAGGCACGTCTAGACGTCCTGCCTTTTGATGGATTTCTAATAAAGGAGTTTTTGTTGAATACATTGATTGCATTCAGTGTTCCTAAGGCTGAGAGTACACGAAGCCGAGTTGCGACTTGCGACAAATGAGCTTACTAGGAATGCAAGGAAACTTGTGAAATATAGATTTTTATGTCTGAAGGTCCGCCCTGGGCGTGAGAAAGTTTTGAGTACATTATAATAAGGAAATATAAAAATATTCTTACGCTTGCTTTGCTCGCGTTTATATTTTGTGATGTCTGTTCATTTTCGAATCTAGTAAGGATTTATTCTACAAAATTTAAAGAAAAATAATGCTTAATAGTTTCTGTAAAATTGCGACAAAATTTCGCTCGCGCTCATTGCTTGAATCTACACGCACTAGCGTCATTCTCACTGTGTTTAAACTTATGCTACGCTGATGAATAAGAACAATATAAATTCAGCCAATTATAACATCTGCGATTGTATAAATGTGATAAATTACCACCATCAATCATCTTGATTTGTTCACACTAGTTTATCAGCGAAATATTAACGAAAGTGAAGACACAGCCTTATGTAGCCTCAGCCTAAACCAGACGCAGGTAGACGAAAGTTCGGGCATCACCGATTTCAAACACTACTTAATTTAAGGTCCAAAAGGATATCTTTTCAATTGATATTAGAGATTTTGAGGAGCCTTTTTTGTCAGGCTAGCCCTAAGCGAGTGTTAGAAACACAGACTAAAGGAAATAAACAGATGGAGCTGTTCAATTGTTTGAAAATTGTCAATGCATAGTGTTATATAAATGGACGACGGTGACAGT
This sequence comes from Hipparchia sbordonii, assembly GCA_038048805.1. Classification (NCBI taxonomy): domain Eukaryota; kingdom Metazoa; phylum Arthropoda; class Insecta; order Lepidoptera; family Nymphalidae; genus Hipparchia; species Hipparchia sbordonii. Next base: position 11,990,634 of record CM076106.1, read on the forward strand.
GAGTCTACATGAAATTATGATAAAGATGCATCTCGGGTCGATGTAGGCTGATTTTTCGATTAATGCAGGAGCAGAAGGATTTAAAGCCTGGCTTCATTTTTCGGAAAATTATTCTTAATTATGTTGAAGGTATCTCAAGTTTCTAGTTGCTCGATTTTGATTAAAATTGAAGCAGTGTATGAATCGTAGTATAGCTGAGAGTACTAGAGCGTTTCCTCTTTATTTATTTTGTTGTTTGGCCTCTGACTGCAACACTACCGCACATATTTAAAATTAAGAACTGATTTGAATTGAGACTTTATCAACTCAAAAGTACACACTTTTTACCTCTTGCCATAATAATTTTCTCGAAGTTGCAAAAGTTTCGTCTCATTTGAACTAACGAATTATGAGCGTAAAGCGCATACAAACAGGCAAACTATTACACTTGAATAATAGTAGCAATAAGGGCGCCCCGTTTAGTCTATTATTTCCTTTATTCTAAGGCTGTATCTTGGCATGGTAAAGAAAGAACGAATACCTGATATTATAATGTATTAGTACCTACGCAGCGCTAACGGGAATGCGGTTATACAAGGTTTGGGAGGTATGCAACTGGTTTTTAGGGAAAAGTAACTGCGTACCACTGGACTAATTCGATGCGTCATTGACAGTTGTAAAAGTTGCTTAAATTGCACAACTGTTTCACTAATTAGACTTGTTAGGTATTAGATGGAATTGATGTGAGCTCTTAATTAATTCCGTTATTTGATGTAGGTATGGAAGATTAATGTTATGTACTAACTAATGTTGTATTCACACGTGTATCGCCAGAATTGCGTAGGAAAGATATATGTATGTAGATTTATAGTCAAACTAGCTTTTGCGCGCGATTTCGAGTAGAGTACGGTTTTGAATCCCCCGGGAATCCTTAGTTTTTCCGGGATAAAGCAGCCTATGTCACTCTCCAGGTTCTCAATTATACCTTTTACTTACCCATACAAAAAATCACGATCCAGCTCAGTTCTGCGTGGTTGAAGGGCGAATAAAGCCGCCATTTTTTGTTTCTATCTCACTCAGTTTAAACCGCATTTGAGCAGGACATAAATATAAAATGGCTGTTTGACAGTCCTTCTACCATATAACAGCCAGGTTATGCCACATTTAGTTCGCGGTGGATTTTTGCAACACGCCTTAAAACCGTTATAACTCATAAGCATAACGTTCATGGCCATTGAAGTCAAAATTCAAATCCGTCTTACCGAGCAAATGACAAGGATTAAAATAACTTCTAAAAAGATATCGAAACCCTATATGGAGTGGGTACTTAACTTAATATTATATACAATATAGTTCGGTACAATAGGACAAACATATCCGTTATTGTACACCGAAATCCGATATAAAACAAAAAGGCTTACACAAAAGGCCAGATACAATGGTCCTGTCGCTAAGCAGCAACTTCCAGGCAACCCTTCGATAGCTAATAATGGCTTTGTTGTTTGTCTATATGTTTATTGTTTGTCTATATAGGTATTCGTTAGGCAAGTAAATAGTATCCTCGCAGGGTACACACATAACATATATTATAAACTTTCGCCTTTATAATAGTACTTAGTGTGATGTGATAAAATAACGTCACAGTTTTGTTGCATTTTTTTTCTAAGCAATTTAAGTTGTTGATTAAATTACGATGTGTAATCTAAAATGTAATATGTAGTTCGACATTTTCTTGTCTCAGAAGCATCAAGCGCAGAACATAGCTTCCCTGAGTTTTCAATCAAGACTGGGCATAAATTGCAAAAAATAAGGCTCAAAAATAAAGTGGTGCAAAGAAGGTGTAGAGGGTGTTACGCAAAACTGAAGAGACATGGGAAAAGGGCAAGAAATGCGAGGAAAGTTACCACAGAGTGCAATACTTGTAAAAAGGCCTTCTGTTTAGATTGTTACAATGAGGCGCATGCGTCATTCCTAAACTAGCTGTTATAATTCTTTTTTTTATTATCAATAAAAATTTTTTACAGTCATAGTTTTATTGCATTTTTTTCTAAGCAATATTTAATTAAATACTATCTAAAATGCCGATTCATTTTTTCCCTTGAGATTAGGTTTTTGCTTCACATCGCTGGTATACCTACCATGCTCGTTAGAAAAAAATAAAACTTCCTCAGAACTCATCCGCCACGTATAAATAAATTAGAGTACCTTTAAGGCAAGAGTGAAAAATCATTTAATAGAATAGAATAGAACAATTTTTTATTCAAATAAACTTTTACAAAGTGCTTTCGAATCGACAAATGAATCTACCACTGGTTCGGAATGCCGTTGCAACCGAGAAGAACCAGCAAGGAACTCGGCGGCGAATAAATCACATAATAATTGCTTTCCAATTTCAATCGGGCATAATTTATTGTCGTCCCATGCAAGCCTTCTTTTCTTCTTTATTAAGTAATAGACGTCTACTGTCTCTTCCATGACTTTCACAGGTCTTGGTCTTGCGCCGCCTGTATCTAGTGGTTCTCTACGCCTCGTCTGTTGTCGTTGATTCACCTAGCGGGGCATCTTCAACCATTGCGCTTTCCGGTGCGTGGTCTCTACTCCAGCTCTGGGACCCAAACGACTATTAGTTGTTTAAACTATGCAGCCCTTCTATTTCCACTTCAGGTTTTGAAACTTTGGTTTTGCTACGGATCTCCTGATGATTTCGCAGGACTCTTGATAGTCGTACTTGACTTATCGGGCAAGGAAGCGACTTTGACGTTGAAGTTTGACGTAGCCAGAAGTAGCTCCTCGTAGGTATGAAATGTAGTTGCGTCGTAAAGTTACCTACGTAAAGTTAATATAATTGAGACACCAATTTACATTTTTTCTCTCTGACGCGGTTGATAATGTAGAACTATTTAAATAAAATTTCCGTAATAGTGATTACGATGTACCGGACCCATAGAGGAAGTAGTAATAAATATTTTAGTAAAACCTACTATTTTTATGGTAATGAATTAGCAATTGTTTGCTTGGAATATAGGTAGTTATAATTTGGTTCAAGTTAAACATAAATATTTTAAATTTTATTTAAAGTTACGCGCATTAATTTCAGATGTTTATTTATCTTTTTTAAAAACTAAAAACTAAAAACTAAAAAAAGATACATTAACATCTAAAATGCCTAAAATCTATACTTATAATAAAACTAACGGGTCGAATTCTACATTAAATATGTATACCTATTTTGAAAATTTTAATCGGAGGATGCTTTATTTTCGAGACTGAGCCCAAAACTTTTTTGAATTCTTTGTTTGCCTGTCTGTCTGTGCGCGCATTACGTGAAAACTACTGAAGGGATTTGAATGAAATTTGGTATAATGGCAGCTGATGCTCCGGATCAATATATAGGATACTTTTTATCCTGATAAACAATAAGGTTTATCCGGGATAGGGGATGAAAGTTTTTGTTGATTTTGCTCCATGACTTCGTTAAATCTAAAAACTTTCAATTTACACTTGTTATTTATAGAGTAGGGGAAACTTTCATGGAATTACCCGCTGGGTTGTGCCGGCAGTGACCAATGATTTAACTTGGTACTGCGGCATATATTTATAAGAGATAAAAAACATATTTGAATAGTTAAGAACTAAGATGTGTTTATCGTTCCGTGAGAATGCCGACGAGTTATTAGCACTAGCACCAAGTGCATTCACATCAAGAAGTACCGTTATACATTGTTCTACGTAATACTTGGTTCAACAGACTTATTAAGTTATTACTTAGTATTTGAGTACGGCCCAATAACTATGAGGAGAGTTTTTAACCCCCGACTAGAAAGGGGGTGGTATAAGTTTTACGTGTGTATTTGTGCGTTTGTCTGTTCTCTCCTAGCTCTCCAGCGAATGGACCGATTTTGATGCGGTTTTTCTGTTTCAAAACTGACTGATTGGTAGAGTAACTTTCTCCCAACTCACGGCGCGCACACAGAAACTACTTATTAGTAGTTCAAACCGCCGAATGTTATAGATTGTCTAAAAACGAATGCATCAGTTTGATGATCGCAATCACTCCAGATTGGCCGGTACTCTTTCGTTATTGGCTTAAATGTATTGATGCAGCAAGAGCGCCATAAATTCAGCCAATAGGAGGTCACAGCTATCGTTACACAGATGCAACCAATTTTAGACACACAGCCGACTGCTTGTAAGCTGAAAAATAGGAAAAAAGGATGTAATATGCCTTACGAAAACTTGGGCGCTTAGATGTAGTCCTTAACCACCGGCGGAAAAAGAGAAGTGTTGTAAGCGTCACCATTTTGTCTGACTATGTTACATGGCAGAGCTCAATCAAATCGATCGATTTGAATGCGATATGCTACAGAATGGAAAATAAATAACAAAGTACCTAACCTAGAATCCTGTATTTTCCGTACGGAAAGTTCATAATACACTGTTTGATATTAAAATTTTCTCAGCTGGCAGCTCGCCAATTTTCATCAGACAATTTACCTAAAGTACCTAAACAACTGCTACAAAATCATCCTGGATTAATTTAAGAATTATACGCACAAAAGATTATTATATTGTGTTGGAGAAAATTATCAAAGCCAAGTCGTGGTTGACTTGACAGATCTTTGAATTACAACTAAATAAGTACTAGCTACAAACTGGGAAAGGAAATTTTTAATCATAACACTTGTATCATAGTGTCTTGGACTTGATAAATAGTAGTGAGCGTCTTATCAACTAAAGATATAAAGATAGGAAGGTATATCTAGTAAGTATCAGTTTATATTATAAGGAGGTAGGAGACGGTAAGATATCATTGAGCGAGAATTTACGATATCCGACACAATCAAGCCGTGAACTAGAGACATTGAAAGTAGGCAGCGCCCTCAAAGAAGATTCTTAAATGGACAGACTACGTCGTGTTACGTGACTCATCAAGTATTTACCACGCTTTCTGCTAGATGGCGCTACGAGTATCTTAGTAGGTGTATTTGGATGCAGGCAACTCTATTTGTTTTGATTTTCTTTCTACATTACCTAATTAATTTGATGTTTTTACCGTTCGGATAGGTAATTTTAATTGTTTTTGAAATTTTTATTTTTTAAGATGCTTTATGCGTATAGGTATAAGACTAGAGTTTAGCGGGGTTTACTTAAGGTATATTTTTCCGTAACACGTTTTATTTGAGCAACAGGTATAGTCGAGTTTCCTGAAAATATGAGTTGCCAAAACGAAGTGTGTCATAGCAGAGTTCGCTGCAGACAAGTTCCCGGGTTCGATTCTCGGCTACATTATTTTCTCTATGGTCTTTCATCTTAGGCTGTATCGTCACTTACAGTCAAATGCGATTGCAATTATTAGCCATAATTCACCATATTATTGGTGCAATTAGCCGCAATATTATTGGTGGTTAGGACAAACGGACCACAAGTAGATTGCATAATTGTGTAATATCCCTACTTTATTCTATTGCAGTTGGCATATCTTCATCGCAAATGCCAACTGTCGATCATGGAGTCGGGGTGCAGTTGAAATGCAGTCAGCGTGTTTCTAGGTGGTTATATTACTACATCTGAATTACAATTGTGTAGTCCAAATGCAATTTCTATCTAGACTATTAATCATTATTAGTTAATTACGTTCTTTTTCTTACTCAGTATCATAATTTATTTATTCTGGTTATTTGTATGTAGGGTGTGCCGCCGCTCGATTCGTGATATCTCGTCGCGGGAACCCCATGATAATCTTCAACGGAGCCAACTTCATTCGAGAGAGAACGAGAGGGGAGCGTACGAGATGGGTTTGCGGTAGAAAAAGAAGGAGACAGTGCATCGCCAGCCTGACCACAGTCGAAGGCGTTGTGGTTAAGACTACAGGATTCCATAACCATGTGATACGTGAAATTTGGACCTGAGCGTTTACAGAGGGGATGTAAATTCGTATATTAGCTTAGTTTATACAGAAATGGCGCAAATTGAAACGTGGTGCGGATATGCGGACATATCTCTCTGCGTGCAATATTTCATTTACTTAATTTGAAAAGCCCAACTAAAATGAGGGTATTATCATACCGAACTGATCCGATGGTATCAAGAAAATAATTAATCAACTTCCCTCGAGATGCCCTATTGCGTTTTGTCATTTTTTCAGCGCTTCTAAAACGAACCGCTTAGGTGTCGAACGCTCTTCCGTCGTCCATGCTTCCTGCATGCAATGTATAACTTGACTAGCCTTCAAGGCAAGAGTAAATATACACCTTCTAGGCAAGCGCGCTCCAAACTAGACTTCATCATTGTTTTCCATCAGGTATGATTGTCGTCGAGCACAAGCCTATCTTGCAACCGATTTTTCTATTGCTAGATATCTATCGATTCGTCCAAGTATATTTTCTGTTTTGAGAGATACAAGAGAGTTCCATGCATAAAATAAATAGATCGACTGTCGATCTACCGTAGAGTTATGAAGGATTGATTATTATTTTTACTAACGTCTAGCATCTATCCGTCGATAGAGTCAGAGCTACTGACTGACTTGACTGATCAAAAACTCCAGCTAACCACGTTGGTCCAATAGATTTAGATTTTTTAAATATGTGGATATACCTACTCAATCTATGAAAGAAACTTACCTCGGCACCACATCTCTACTTCGCCACTTTTATATAAACCGCGCCTTAGCTCATTCTACACTTCTGTAAATGCTATTTAGAATGAAAAAAATAAGGAAAACCACGCGAAACCAAAAATTATTTACTTAATTGTATAAAAAACAATTTTATATTTACTTGTAAATATTATCATATTATGTATATAAACTGACTTTCTTCCATACTACTAGTTTAAGTCAATTAAGTAACTAACGTGGCCTTACTATTGAATTTGTTAAATTAACTTTAATATACTTAATTCTTTATAAATCCAAGGTATGAATAATATAAAAGAAAATAAATATGACATCTAAATAGAGTTTAAGCTTATAACAATACAAGGAAACTCAGGGATCAAAAAATAGCCTAGAATATAAGTAATATTTTTTTTTATTAGTCGTCTTCCATAGCTATTTAACATTTGTGATAATTAGGTGCTAACAATAAATAATTATACAGTAATTTTATTGTTATCACTGTCTATGTATATGTATAACAAATAATAAATGTAAATATTAGCTGTATTACATTTTTAATTTAATAAGCTAACTTAAAAATGTTTAGTTAAATGTAAAAATATGTTTAATTAATGTTGAATTGATCATATGAATAAAATAAAATATGAAACAATACTCTATATTGATATATAAAATATTAAAATATTTTTAGAGTAATATAATAACATTATTGTTCGTCCAATAAATTGGTCTTATGAATAAATGTTATATTTTTACGGAGATTTTTATTATTATTACAATCTGATATTATTGGGTCAAAATTAAGCCAAGGTAGAAATAGTAATGAATGAATTCATGCATAAATTTTAATGATGAGCCGAATGTCGTTTGAAATGAATTCGAACTTAGGTAAAAATTCAAAATTCGGTTAACTTACGCCGAAGTTCCAGCTTGTTTATGCACGCATTTGAATTATTATTTATTATCTGCAACGGTTTTTCCTTTCTTCTATAACTTGACTAACAAAGATTCAGAAAGACTATTTTTTCAAATTTAGAATCTGCCGCCTTGGTGATTTTGCCCCTATTACATTAGTTTATAAATAAATGTAAAGTTCAAATAGAAGAAGATACTCGTAAATGTAAATTTTTTAATTTTTCAGGAAAATGGTGGAAGTTCGCCGTTTCTAATGGATTGGGAAGCCGTCAGTTTTCTTTCGATGACTTAGAAATCGCCCTGCATCACTGTTCTAATGATTAAATGATTATTTATTTTATTATTATATAAAACTGCGAGTATGCGAACTCTTTATAATTACTGAGCGCTTTCGTTAATTATTTATTTATTATTTCGCTTCCTTTATTTCGTAAACTTAGTAAGAGATTAACACAGATATTTAAAAAATATTTGTGTTTATTAAAGTACAAAACTTGTAGTTCTATAGTACAGTAATGTGGTAATTTTTGTCACAATAAATAGTAATTCATGATATTTAATGTAAGTTTCTATATGATTTGAGAAATATGTACCAGTTTTATGATGGAATCGAGTCTACATTTTGTCATTTTTCTTAAATCATATTAAATTTAATTAGTATAATAAAACCTTATCTATTGAGTCTGATATTGACTGCAAGAAATTGCTGAAGTTTCTTGCCAGTTTAATTGCAATATTAGTATGCTATTGCAAGGAAGGTTTCGTTGTAGTTATAGTTTTATTACAATAATGTATTAAATTAGTGACTTATAAGTGCTTCCAGTAAGTATTATAGCAATATATTGAATAATTAAGTCATTTATAGATACGCAATATATTCTAGTCGTCAAAGTAATTAATTATACCTAATGACGTTCCTAATTGACGATATTTATTATTATATTTTAATTAAGTTTAATTTTATTTTCACTATTTGAGGTAGATATATAAGTATTCCAATATAAAATATATTTTCAATTTAATACCTGTGAAATGATGCGCGCAATTTTAATAATAAAAATCTCTACCTACTTAAGTAATTATTATAATTAATAGTTATAATTGTAATTGAATTTAGGTATTCGAATTTTATTTATCTTCGCGGCATAAAAAACAAACGTCTAGGTCACATAGAGACAGACGGATACAGTTTCGTATTTAAGTATAATATTTTTTATTTGGAATGTAATCATGGTAGTTATTAGTAAAGGTTGTGATTGTTGCATTTAAAACGCTTTGATCTGCTATCAAATATATTAACGTTATGTGTATGAGTTCTTATGAACTTTTTGAATAAACATTTAACGTCGAATACAGCTATTTTCTATCTATTTGCCTTTACAAACTTGACTTTTCAGTGGGAGAAAAGCTCACGCGCCCTCGCGAATAGCAAGAACTATACCTGTTATGCATATTAGGTCGGCTTCGTACTATCAGAAACTGTCAGAAAATATGGACTTATATTATAATATGGCTAATCTAAATATATAAAAGGCAAAGGTGACTGACTAACTGACTGACTGACTGACTGATCTATCAACGCACAGCTCTAACCACTGGACCGATCGAGCTGAAATTTGGTATACAGGTAGCTGTTAGGACGTAGACATCCGCTAAGAAAGGATTTTGGAAAATTTCAACCCCAAGAGGGTTAAATAGGGGGTTAAAAAATCGAACCTAACGTGAGCGAAGCCGCGGGTTAAAGCTTGTTGTAAATATGGCTCATACATTTTGCTGCACATCATGCAAACCATCAAAATTACATAATTTTCTGGAATCAATTTTAGGGATCGTATTCTGGAATCTATTTTCAGGATTGTAACAGGTAGGTACTGTACAAGTCCACCAGCACAAAGGGCACCAGGAGACCTAAAATGCTTAGAAAAAAGTGCGTTTTTTAAAACGACGTCATTTATATTTAAGACTAGACGATGCTCGCGACTTCGTCCGCGTGGACCAAGGTTTTTCAGTTTCCATGGGAATTCTGTAATTTTCCGGGATAAAATGTAGCCTATGTTTTAATCCTGGGTATGAGCTATCTCCATTTCAAATTTCAGCCAAATCGGTTTATTCGTTGTGGCGTGAAGGAGTAACGAACACACACACACACACACACACACACACACACACACACACAAACTTTTGGCTTTATAATATTAGTGTGATTCACTTTATACGACATCAACAACGCCAGTCGAGGTGTTTTGTGTTGTGTGCATTTTGTGATGTGTTTTCTACCGGCTGCTGTATTTTAATTTGCTGTAATTTTGGAAAATATATAGCAGCGATACAAGGCTCAAAGCTTATAATGTAATTATGATAAATAAATAATTTATGATAATACATTTCATTGATATAATAATTTTTGTTTTAGAAAGTGGGGCAATCATGATACCAACTAAGAAAAAATACCTTTTAATGTTAGATCAGTACACATACTCTCAGATAAACTATAGCGAACGGTGGGTATGCTCCTCCTCTAAGGCCCAAGGTTGCGCGGCAAGGATCAGGCATATGAAAGATGGTACCGTCCTCAGAGTCTGTACGGAACACAATCATCCACCACCAAGTTATGTAGTGAAAGATGGACTGTACTTCAAACTTTAGATGGACGAAACTAACTTCGGCTTGATACTTAAAAATCATTATGTCTAGACAGGCGGATAAAGCAATTGCAGAATTGCAGTCCGGCGGCAGTTGTGTTGCGTTACTTACTACATATCCACTTGCTGTCTACGTGCAGTTCAATTGCCTGTGTAACACACATATAAACTTAGAGGGTTTATTAAAATATTTTTTTTAGTATTATTTATTTCGAAACTTAAAAAAAAAACATAATTTTTTTAAACCTAAATAACAAAAATATACTTTATGCTATCCAAATTTTTTGGCAACTCCCCTGGCCCAGTGTAAGAGTAAGCATTGTGATCTTAAAGTGGGAGGTTTTGGGTTCGATTCCCGGCGAAGACAATTTCGAAATTTGTTTTTCTGAAATCTCTGGTCTGGACTGCTACCGCCAGACAGGTATGGAAAGATCAAGAGACTTCATGTGATCGTGTCTCGAAGCAAAAATCTATCGGCCTGGACAGACACGATACTTTTAGCTGCGGCGATCGACGTTTTTGTGATTTTTAGGCACTTTTTGGATGCCGCGTTCGAACACATAAACGTCGATCGCTGCTGCTAAAAGTTCGCGTCTGCCCGGGACTTTAGTGTTCAAAAAATCTATCGTCCTTTTATACTTTGAAGTTAAAAGATTTGACTCGTTACAGTTGGTGTACCTGTCATGATACCTACGAGGAGCGGCAAGAAGTTCCTGCTAATGCTGAACGGGTACACATATTCGCAGATCAACTACAGCATGCATTGGTTATGTTCGTCGAAGGCGCAGGGCTGCGGCGCGAGAGTGCGGCGCATGCGCAATGGAGAAGTGCTTGAAGTAAACACTTACCATACACATCCCCCGCCTAACTATGTAGTGAAGGATGGGACTTATATCAAATTGTAAGCTGGTTATTCTCCTTGGTCGTGTATGATAAGCTAGTTTACCTGCGACTTCGTCCGCATGGATTTAGTTTTTAAAAATCCCGCGGGAACTATTTGTTTTCCGGAATAAAAAGTAGCCTATGTCACTGTCGCAATATTGGTAACCCATAATTTCCCAGATAAGTGGCATTTGTAATTTCAATATAGGAGTGTAACCTATTCACAAAGTTTTCTTTACCATGTCCTTTGAATCCTGTATATACTATTTATATTATCCAAATATTGACGACCTCCCTGGCGTGATGCTGAGTTCTGTGGTCTTGAAGTGGGAGGTTTTAGGTTCGAATCCCACCTGGACAATTTCAAAATTTATAAAAGTGGACGGATACTGCCAGACACAAACTAATAACGCCGCCAGACATTTATTGAAAGATCAAGAGACTTCTTGTGATCTTGTCTCGAGGCAAAAGTCTCTAACGGAAGGCACGATGCTTTTAGCGGCATTTTTACGATTTTTAGTCATTTTATGGAAGCTTGATGCCGCGTTCGAACGTAGAAACGTCGCAGAATCACCGCTGCTAAAAGCATCGTGTCTGCCGGGGTCGTTAGTGTTAAAAAATTCTACCGTCCTTTCGTTTTTTGGAGTTTAAAGATCGACTCATTACAGGTGAACCTGTCATGATACCTACTAGGAGCGGTAGGAAGTTCCTGCTAATGCTGAATGGGTACACATATTCGCAGATCAACAACAGCAAGCTCTATTTATGTTCGTCAAAGGCCCAGGGCTGCGCCGCGAGAGTGCGACGCATGCACAGTGGAGAAGTTCTTAAAGTAAACACCTGCCACACACATCCACCGCCTAAATATGTAGTGAAGGATGGGAATTATATTAAATTTTAAGCTAGTGGAAAAATAAGAAAAAAAAGGAAAAGTGATCTCCGCACCGACACTGATATTTAAATCATTAGCATCATCAAACATATCTTAAGCGTAAAATAGAATAGAAATACATATATAGGAATACAGTATGTTTTTTTTTCAAATAGACTTTTATAAACTGCATTAGTGGTATATATGTATTACAGTAAAAAGCTGTAATTTCATAATACAAACAGACACTTCAATTTTATTTATTTGTATAGATATAGATGTATATTATAGCTTCGTCTGTGATGGGCTTAATTATGATGCAGCAAGTTTGAAGGTTCTTAATTTGTATAGGAATAAGAACGGAACAGAAGTCCCTCCTAATGATCGACGGGTACACGTTCTCGCAAATCAACCAGAGCGTCCACTGGTTCTGCTCATCGAAGCCCCAGGGTTGCGGGGCTCGCATCAAGCACACACCCGGCGGAGAAGTCATCAGGGTTAATGTCAGACACACCCATCCTCCTCCGAAGTATGTTATCAAACATGGGGTGTATTTTGAAGAATAACTCGTGTTGGGTGCTATAGTGTCAGTTTCACCAACGACGAGTAACATTTAACCGAGGAATAAATTTGATTTTTTTGGCAGATTTTCTGTACAAAAACTGTCAGAACCTAAACGTTACTCGGCAATGCTGAAATTGGCAGTTAGTAGTTAAAAAATATTCTTCTGCTTCTTCTTTATGTGCCTCTCCATTACTGGAGGTCAGCAGTTTTCCTGCTTCTCAGTAATAGAATAGAATAGAAATATTTTTTATTCAAATAAACTTTTACAAGTACTTTTGAATCGTCGATGAATAAATGTCCACCTCCTGAATTTGGTATTTTTGCGTAGTTCGGTACTATGTTTAGTTTATCCAAACGTTTATAACTCTAGTACTTAAAAACCCGAAATATTGTACAAAAGTATAATGTACATGATTTGATGACAGTAAGTAACAACCCTTGCGCCGTGAAGTTATTAATGAATTCAGAAATCTATACCTACTTACTCGAGTCTCTGACATAAGAATTTCCATTTCAGGTAGATAAAATAGAAATTTTCTTTAGTCTTTTAGTAAAATATATATTTGCATGTATTGTTGTTGAAGCATCATATAATGAGATAGTGAATGCATATTTTTTGGAAGGAGATGCATTAAAAATTCCTTAAACATTTAAGTAGTACAATATACTCATTATCCATAATAATAATTATTAAATAATTATGTAATAGGTACATGAAGTAAAAACTAGTCTTCCTTGATGCATTTATGATTACTTTACATTGTTGTATAGTATTTTAATTTAGATTACGAAAATTGTCTCAATTAAAAGTAAAAGTACCCAATATTGCTCAATATTGTTTTCTTTTTAAATTTTTTTTGTATTTGAGATGTGTTTATTGTTCTGATTGGTTTGAAAATAATTATTCATATAATTATAATATGTAGGTAATAAATTTATTTTTCTTTAATACAACAATGAAATATTAATTTCGAAATTTGTTAATATTTGGTTGTAGTAAATAAATTATTGTAACTGGAAGATGTTGTTTTGTCGCTGAAATCAAAATTGTCTATTGTAACGGGTACGTTATTTTAAGTAATGGTATTTGTTAATATTTTTGACTAAGTACAAAAATCCTTACTAGTATTAAAAATGCAAAAGTGTGTTTGTTTGTTGGTTTGTCCTTTAATCACGCTGCAATAGAGCTTTTGATCGACGTGATTTTTCGCATGGGTATGGTTGAAGACTTGGAGAGTAACAATGGCTTTTTATCCCGGAAAATCAGAGTTCCCGCGGGATTTCAAAAATTGAATTCACGCAGGCGAAGTCACGGGCTTTAGCAGATTTTCGCCATGAAATAAACATACCGAAACCGCTGAAGCTGTGGACTGACTTGTCAGTTGTAAGATAGAAGCAAAACTGCAAGTATCTCAGCTTATGCCAGTTTGATCCACATTCCGTATAACGTACAAGGCATTCCGTAGCTTACTTGTTTCGTAGCGATGCGCCGCTACGTATACGTGGAGTAAACATCCCAGAAGCCACAGAATATATCACTAATATCCTCCGATATTTCAGACGTGCAGTTCATACCGACGGAGAAGGGGAAATACATTCTGGTGCTAAAAGGTTTTACGTATTCCCAAGTCGGTGGCAGGTTTTTCTACTGCTCCTCCAAGCATATGGGCTGCAGAGCGAGAGTACGGTACATAGCGGGGAAGCTGGTCGCGTCCGGAGACGAGCATAACCACGCTCCCCCCTCCCACGCGAGATGTGGAAACGGAGCCTTCGTACAGCTACGCCCCAGATCTCAAAGCTTCAAGTTCCCCCCTATACCCTCGGCCATACTCCCCACCCCGATCACATCCCCTAGAGCGGCATCCCTCGCCCTCCACGCTTTAAATTTCCCGAGAATCTTGCCCAAAACAGACTTATGGCTGCGGCCGACCGAGGAAAAAAAGGAACACTAGTATTATATGGAAATGTAGGTAGCGTAATATATTTTTATCTTAGATGTATAGGGAAAGGGTGGGTGATGTGACGTGACCGTTCGAGTTAAATGTTGACATAATTCGTGAAGTTGAAAGCTGCTGCTGTATCGAATAAATGATTTAATTGCTCAATTTAAAAGAACTCTGAGAACATCTGGGCGCGCAACGTTAAACGAAGTTTGTTTCTTTTTTTGAATGTTTTAAAGTTCCAAAATTACTTAAAGATTTCTGTGTTTGAAATTACATTTTCTTACGAAAAACTGACAAACCATAAATATATTATTACTATTTATATAGCGGGTGTCTACAAAATGTCATTTTACTGTTGCAAATAATTGTTGCTAGAAGCTGGTATATATATATTGGAAGCCGGACGCATATTGCCAGAAACTTTTGTCCGTAAAACCTACTCATACATTTTTTACTAGACCCCCGCACACGATCGGAATTTTGTCAGATCGTACTCTCTCATTCAACGCTCGTCAGACTTTTTTCTGACATAAATCTAATTTTTGTTAATATGCACCAGCCAAAGTAGGTAAATAATAAAATTTTTACTATTGAATCACGCAACCAAATCACAAATCTTACAGCAGCTTTATTCGAGACAATTGTTAAATTTTATCAACGAAAGGAAACGACGAAAGTCTGTTTTATAATGACTATTAAACTATTTTATGATCTCTAAAATTCTATGTAAATACTAAATTTGGAAAAGCTGTGCTGTTAGACAAAAAGCTGGGTCACCACGAGAATACATGCTCGCGCAATTTCTTGGTTTATACTTTTTTTTGTATGTTGAGTTTAAAACTTCAAAGGCACTGTCGTTAACTATGTTATAGACAATTTCTAAACTAAATTGACGCAATTTCAAGAAGTTTTAAGAGGTTATATAGGTAGTTGATTTTGTTTATACTTAATTGTAATATTTTTTGTGTACCGATGGGGCTTACATAACAGTCACCTTTTAAAGTCCCATATAAAATGAAAAAAAAAAAAAAAAAGAAGTCTACGAACTTTGCGTGCGTGCAGTGGCTTGCTAGCACATATCTGCGTGGTGACCCAGCTAAAGCTTAGCTTTTGGTGATATCTCACTATACGTAATCTTGGTGATATTTTTAGTAAGTAAATTATGAGCCTTACGATATATATATTATATGATTAATCATTCGTTAGAATGGTCCCTCTACTTACAAATGTTATTTTTGACTATCGTTTGTATATGTTATTGTTTTATTTTTATTATAGACTGCTGTATATGGATTAAATATTGCTTAAAGTATATTAAATAGTTTTTTTTGCTCAAATATCTTTATAGTGTAATATAGAAAAACAAAATAACTTACTAGATCGGATTATGCTACACAATGTAGTAACAAACCTTATCAAGGTCATTGTTGTTCATAAACCTTATTCGCCATTACTTTTAGCGTAAAATACAAAAAAAACAAAATTAAATTAAATATTAAAAGGTAAGTAAATAATAATAGGAATTAATTGCGTTGGAACGGCTATTTTTTATTTTTTTGTTTTTAATTTTTAAAATAATGTTTTTATAACAAAATCCTAAAATTTCATATATGGTTTTGTGTACTACAGGTAAGATCACGTTTCGTTTAAACAATCGGGGCAATCGCTATTTATGTATAGATATGTATAAATTCAGACGCGAGTACCAGTCTGGCCAGCGGATCTCGTGGCGATGCTACAAGCGAGGGTGTCCGGCCACCGCTACCACCATTGCTAATGTGTTGATTGCAACCAGAAATGAACATGCACACTAGCCGTAGAATGAGTATACTCTAGAATCCTACCAAGCGTGTCGCCGAAAGTACATACAATATTAAAACGCGTCTTGTTGCTCACAATCACCTCACAATGTATATGAGCAACAACTCAACACGTGGCATGCAGTGAGGAACGGATATAGACATAGCTGTGTCTCATTCTATCTTGTTTGACATCGCTATACTGCATCTCTTTCGTGTGGGAGTGAAAAGGAGATATCATTAAGTCTGTACTTCTACTGTCTACGACACTAGCAAAGAAACATTTTTATTTTTTTAAATAAGAACATTAGCCAAGCTGAAGTTGACTGATATCCTCCTATCCCCTCCAAATAAGTGGAAAGCTTGTGCTAGGAGTGGGTACGACAATAGCGCAACGGGTGGGTTTCGAACCTGCGACCTTTCAGTTTCAGAGTTTAACCGTTGGGGTATTGAGGTTGATATTAAGATAGAATTGTGGGTGAGGCACGCGTGCCAACAATTTGTAATAGAGTACAAAAGTTTTCTCGCAACAATGTTTATTACTCCATTGCTAATTATAGCAATAGTTTGGAAGTTAATCTCAAGAGCGGAGGAATTAACAAAAAAAAAAACAATATTTTCAAAAAACACGAACGGTGCGATTTTATACAATTTTTATAAGCACAAATCCTTTGTAACACCGTTCTATCTCCGTTTTTAAATAAATTAGTTATTGATTTTATATAAATTTTATAATAAAATATTCATTATACTCACATTGTATAAAAGTTTGTCTTTTATTAAATGTATTATTATACTAATCATTGATTTTTATTTATTATTTGCTGTTCCCTTATTTCCACTTCTTACACTGAGGTATCCTCATACAATTGCAAAGTCATAGAAACGTGGGACATAATGCATTGCGTAAAAATCCTTTCTAATATTATTCAGTTGTGTGTAAATAAAGCTTTGTATTTTAAGCTTGGGCTTTATAAATTAAGGCTTTTAATCCATGTTTTTCTGCCACAGATGTTCGAATGTGTCTAAGCAATCGTGGAAACCAGTGTCTCCTCATAGGTACCGACAAGTTCAGATGTGGGTATCGAGTCGGTAACCGTACATCCTGGAGGTGCATTAAAAAGGGATGCCCTGCCACTGCTGCCACTGTGGACAGTTGCCTGGTAGCTACTAGAAACAAGCATAACCATGAGTCTGATAAACTAATTGTTGTACGGTCTCAAAAGTAAAGATACAATCCTTGCTAACATTATAAATGCAAAGTTTATTTATTGGTTAGTCCTTCAATGACGCAGCAATGGAGCAACGAGTGACATTGTTTTTTGTATTGACGTAGTTGAGGGTAGTTCTTCAACTACGTCTTATGTGATTCTTAAAGACATGCTTCTTGCCACAACTTCACGGATAACTAGTTCAGAAACACTATTCCACTGGCTAACTTTCGGCTGCAGGTCATAGGTTCGAATCCTAGATCAGATTAATAAAATTAAAGCTATTGGGCGTTTCTGTCAAGAAATTCTCAGTAACAGCCGGAAAGTTGGTGGTGTTAGATACTTCTCGTGAAGAGTTCGTAAAGCCGTCGCTCCTGCGCATGGTCTTTTTTCGGTATCGGATTGCCGTCGCTTCGGACTATGAGGGCATAGGTAGAGCACTTGTGCTTGCGCACACACTTGCGCACTATAAAATCATCTGGCTGGTCGAAATTCGCTCAAGGTAATATTATTATTATTTAGTTTAATTTTTTTTCACAGAAGCCGTATTTGGACGGAACAAGCGAGGCACTCGATGTTTAGTTATCGGTGATTTTCGATTCAGACGCGGGTACCAGCGTGAAGACAGAATACTATGGAGGTGTTCTAAACGATTCTGTCCAGCGACGGCGTCTACGATTGGCGCTTTACTGGTCGCAACTAAAT
This sequence comes from Hipparchia sbordonii, assembly GCA_038048805.1. Taxonomy (NCBI): domain Eukaryota; kingdom Metazoa; phylum Arthropoda; class Insecta; order Lepidoptera; family Nymphalidae; genus Hipparchia; species Hipparchia sbordonii. Next base: position 12,008,764 of record CM076106.1, read on the forward strand.
ATGAACACATACATATGTAGAGGTTCTTGTTCTCAGTTGCCTTTATAGGCATCCACTAGGCATGTGCCACCTTAGGACTCATTTGAAGGTTTATCTCTATCTAATCGATTTGCCTCGACAGGCATGTTCAATCAATACTATGCGGACAAGTCACAGGGAGTCGCAGGATGCTGGCGGCGCAAGACAGAGAGCTGTGGAAATCCACAAAAGAGAAAAGCCTCTTCCAGCAGTGCGTGTGTATCGGTTGATAAAGAACAAGCAACTTCTCTACGTCATACTTTTACCAATTGACCAAGCCCGATCTAGGTGTAATTGCTGTTTATGTTTAGCCAATTAATTATTCTAGTCTGTATTTATTCTAGTCTATAGACGTCTACGTTATGAAAAATAGAGCCCTAAAGGATTCAGAGTTTATGCGACTTTTGGCAACTTAGTAAATATAAAGAAAATTTTACGTCATATATTATTATCATTTATGCTTTTTAAGGGTTTTTATTTTAAGCTATGAGATAGAAAAAAAGATTGGACAATCTTGTATAATCTTGTTTTTATATTTTAGTTTTAATCTAAAACGTAGTTTTGTTTTTTAGTTTTAATCTGAAACGGAGTTTTGTTTTTTAGTTTTAATCCGAAACGGAGGTTGTTTATTTCTTATGATAGTTTATTCTTGGAAGGTTATTATTTAATTTTTTGCTCATTTTACGTTCACCTTATTTTTTTTTCTTATATTATTGTCATGTCGGTCTTACTACATCACACTGATCTCAGCTGGGCTAAGATTTGACGTTGCAGTCTACGATAAAAACGAGCTAACTAATAACTTGGGTTTAACTGTTAAAGTTAAGCTGTTCAAGGGTGTACTGGCTTGCCCAGTACAACAACACAACATAATGGCTATGTATACATAGCATAATACAGAGTTCACTCACACGTGCCGCCACGATGACGCCGATATAAGACTGAGCCTCCCACAGCATGGTGGCTGCATTTATAGTAACAATACAGTTGTATTGTTACTATCTACCCACATCTAGAGTTTGATGTTACGCGTCTTATATATTCGCTTACCTACAGACCTAGTATACGCTACAAAGGGTATAACAGTTTTATTAAGCCCGTACTTTTAATCGGTGACTAAAAAGTCAGCATAGGACCAACGTTTAAAGTAGTATTGTTTCAAAATTGTTTATATTATGTTACTTTAAAGTAGTCACTGATGAGATGCTGGTGGTAGGCCTCCTGAAAGCTAAATACTAACTAGTAGTTAACTATTACTACTTATGTACTTCAGACTTTTTAAAAGGGTAAGTAAATATAAGATGTTAAAAGTAATAAAACCACAACCAATACCAATAATAAAATCCAAATTTTACTGTACGTAACATTATCTTCATAAGTTTTCATTAAAGTACCAAAAGTCATTTATTACCAAAAACATGATAAGAAATTAAATGTAAGATGTTGTTTACTTAAAAATTACAAATAAATATTTTTTGTTTCGATTATTAAACTTTTTATTCTCTCTGAGTTAGGTACGTTGTGTTTTGCGCAGGTAAATTTGTTCCTCGCCACTTTTTATTTTTTATTATGACGAAGGCATACGCTCAGAAAGGATCTTTGAAAATTCAACCCCAAAGGGGGTAAAATAGTGGTTTGAAAAAATCGAACGAACCTGAACGAAGCTGCGGACAAAAGCTAGTCCTGTATAATTTTATAAATAACTCCAAAACTTTGTTACAGGATATCTTACGCCTGTTGGATTTAGAAAGAGGCCTCTGTCGGCTGCTGAGAGGCAGCGACGGTACCGGGAACGGATTCAAAAATATAATCCCCGAAAGGCAGCAGAAATTAAAAGACAAAATCGACAGAGATACCATGACAACAAACTTTTGGTGAGAAATATAACTACACGCGAACATCAAAAAAAAAAAAATAGAAATAGCGATCGGCGAATGCGTGACGAAGAGATAAAGCCAGAGCTCTCCATAGCATTATGCACACTTCGGATTAATCACTTCTTCGTTCAATTAGTCTTTTGATTCCCACGGAAACTCTTTAATTTTCCGGCATAAACTGTAGCCTATGTGTTTATTCTGGGTGTCTGGCTGTCTTCAATCAAAATTTCAGCAGGAGTAACGCATCCTCATAAACTTTCGCATTTATAATATTAGCAGCAATTTCCGACACGAAACAAAAAAAAAATTCTAAGTTTCAACTAACATTGTATAACTAATATTATTAACATGCTGAGGACTTTTTTCCAGAAATCAAACAACACACAACACAACTTAAAAAAAAGAAGACCAAGGAAGAAATATTAGCACAAAAGCGCGAATATGAGAGGAAACGCTACCAACGAATAAAAAATGATCCAGACAAGTTAGCTACTTTGAAAGAAAGGAAAAAACAGTATTATGCAGAATCGAGAACTATAGGAAAAATAAATATCTGAAATGACCGATAGTGAAAAAAGGCACTGTAGGAAGTCATGGCAAGCTTATTCTAGTAAATACTACTAAGAGACATTATATTATAAGAGACATTCTGCGTGTTTACCGAGTTGCTAAGTTCGCCTAAATATGTAAGGGCGTCCTTATTAAAATTCTCCTTTTTAACCAACTTCCAAAAAAGGCGGTTTTCAATTCATCGGAATCTTTTTTTTTCATTCTTTAACTTTTGTAGATTTTTAAACTACCTTGAAACAAACTGCTGTTTATTTTAAAATGGCTTCCAAAAAAGGAGAAGGTTCTCAATTCTGTATGTATCATTTTTTTCTTTATGACAACCGATTTCGCCGGGATTTCTGGGCCGATTCGTGCGATTTGTTTTAATTATATTATGTATTCTTGGAATGTAATAATTTTGTTAATTATATTGTGATCTAAGATAAGCGCTAATGACTTGTTTAACACTCTAATTACAGTAGATTATGCTAGTGCCGTGTTTAAATTGTATGATCCATTATTTCTAAATCCTTACTAATATCTATTATAAATGAAAAAATGTGTTTGTTTGTTGGTTTGTCCTTCAATCACACCACAACAAGGCAATGGACCGACGGGATTTTTGCATGGGTATAGTTGAGGACCGGGAGAGTGATATAGGCTATTTTTTATCCGGAAAATCGAAAGAGATCCCCGAGGATTTTTAAAAACCAAATCCACGCGAGCGAAGCCGCAGGCATCAACTAGTGAACAATAAATATGACAATTTGTTTTTAATAACTCACTTTTCTCACTATCCCGGCAGTAAAATAACGTTCATAACATTTAACTTCTAACGGTTTTCAGTCGATGTATAAAATATCTATTGTCATGTATAATATACACGTCACATATTAAGCATTTTTATTCATGTTTATAGTTTATTTTCAATTTCCTGCTCTAAATATCACTTGTCTGTTTCTCTAAAAAATTTAAAACGGCATAATTTAAATTTAATATTATAAAGCTGAAAAGTTTGTTTGTTTGAACTACTGGTTCGAATTGAAAAATTCTTTTTGTGTTGGATAGTCCATTCATCGAGGAAGGCTTTAGGCTATATAACATCACGCTGATCATAATAACAGAAATCGACGCGGACGAAGTCGCAGGCAACAGCTAGTAAACCAATATTTTGTCTGGTCCACACAACTTTATCTGGTTAAAGACAACCTTTATTCAAACCTATGCCATCTGAAACCTATTTTTAGTCTTGATTCGTGTTTTAATGATATAATTGTGATAAATTATACGAGTACGTACCACGATAATTGTTTTAGTTGGAATTGTCGACCGCAGAGTCGTCGTGACCACGGTCCATGCAACTGGATCGAAATATCGACAGTTCCACCACCGTTTTATGAAACTTTTTCTGGTATTAGAACAGATAAGATTAGGTCGTAGATATTATTAGTAATATTTTCTTAAAGTACTCAATAGATATTTTCCAATCAGGTACTACAGCAGCATTCTATCTGTCGTCAAAAGGCACGGTGCGTCTAGTTTTTCAAGGAGTTCACTTCTCGAAGAATTATCAAAACGGGAGCAGGATTTCGTGGAAATGTAACAAGGCTGGATGTATAGCACGTGTGAACACTATAGACGGACAGATCGTCGCTGTGAAGAATAAACATAACCACACGGGCACTGTAAAGTAATTAAACGAGATAAAATGAAAACAGGTCGTGAGGCATAGGCTCAGATTGCATTTGTGTGAGTGATATGAACACAGGAATAAAAAAAGCAGTTCAAACTGGTTTTAAACCTGTGTAGGACGCGTGACGATGTGCACTCACACAAATTAATGTACAGCTGAGCTAATGACTCAGGTCTGTACTCTTAAACAAATTGTCCACTGGCAATAGATTCTGCAGATGCCAGCTCTGGCAAGTCACGTGTCTGACAGTTTCAGACAGTCATCTGCAAGAAATTGCGAATATTACTTACCAGTGGACAGTATTAGAATAGAACGGATTAATGGGATGCCAAACTCGATATTTATCTCTTGTTTTATTTCATGATGAACTTGTAATTACGGTTTTGTCTTGGCAAGGGCGGAATGGTGTGATGAAACTGCTTTCGTCCACCATACGAGTGTTTATCAAAACACAATGTAGTGAAAAGATCGATTTTTGAGTTGGTTTATACTCAAAATTTTTTGAAAAAAATATGTTTTAGATACACACATTGATTGTTGTGTAGAAATGCTTCTAAAATGTACACGTGTCCTAGAATAATGTATATCGAAATATACTTTTGTAGTAATTTTTGAAGTATAAGAAATATAAATGTTGTAGTTTTAAGGAACACGTGTTTGTGCCACCACCATAAGTCTCTTGGTGCCCTTTGTACTCGTTTTCGATAAAACACATAAAGAATAACAATAATAACCATTTATCCGGAAAAGAGAGCTAATTTATCAAAACTTCTACATGAATATTTTTGTTTTATATCCGGATTTTTAATCGAGTTCACGAAAGGAGGAGGTTCTGAATTCACCGGAATCTTCTTTTATTTTTTATGTATGTCCCCCGATTACTCGAAGACGCCGGGACCGATTTGGAATGCTTTTTTTTTTGAAAGGATATAACTTCCCAGGTGTCAATCCCTTCAAAAAGTCTAAGTAGGCCTACGAAAGAAAAGATTTTTGAAAATTATGACGTCACAATAGCTATCTGTATGCCTTTCAGCCCGATCCGTCCAGTCAATCAGTCACGTGTTCCTTTTATATATTTAGATAAAAGACATTAGGATTGGGACAAATAGTTTGAAGGGGTAAATTAATATTGTATATCTATTGTACTTGGATCCAACAAGTATAGGTAAACTAGCTTTTGCCTCCGCGACTTCGTCCGCGTGGAATTAGGTATTGGGGTGGAATTTTCAAAAACTGTGACACACGTACTTCTTTATTTTTAACTGATAGCTCAAATACCAACTTTGATGGAAATAGCTTGAAAAATGACGGAGTTTCATATAAACTTCCATCCCCTATTTAAACCCCTTAGGGGGTGGAATTTCCAATAATCCTTTCTTAGTGTGCGCCTACGTCATAAAAGGAACCAACTGGAAAAATTTCAAGTTTCTAACTTCAGTAGTTTAGGCTGTGCGTTGATATCTGTCAGTCAGTCAGTCAGTCAGGACTTTGAAATTTTATATAGGTATATAGATTAGTTCTCTTTTTTCACATTACTGATAAATAATAACTTACATTATCCGAAAGAAAATATTACAAATCAAGCCCTTCAAAGAGACGGATCAATCTGTCATACCTACATGCGACAGACGCAACGATCTACTGAAGCATTGGTTTTCCGATTATCTTTTTGGAGATCGACGTGTAATATTAACCGTCGGGTACTGTAGCTTATTTGGATTTTGAGCAGCTGAGGAATGACACTGCAGCTTTATTCCCCAATTCTGTGGTCCACTGTGATATTTTGCTATAATTTATACTAATAATGTAAGTAGCACCTACATTTGTCTGTAATATTTATTTAATTAATGTATTTTTTCCTATTAGCTGAATCAGTCTTTTTAAAACAAAAAGTGTAGGTATATAGCTATAATTCAAAATGTTTGTCAGTCAGCAACTATGGAAGCGAAGATTGCAATTAGTCTCTTTTGAAGCTAAAGTAAATTTTATATACATATAAACCTCAGGGTAATAATAATTACTCTGAGATATAAACTAATTGAATAAGTACAGATTGGTGAAGTCTTAGTAATTGTATTTTTTGAATTTAAGTATCTTAAGAATATTATTAAATTAGTATTATTATCTACTAATGAAATCAAAAAGTCATAATATTATGAAATATATGTAATTCAGTGAAAAAAAAATCTTTGTTTTATTTATAACTAGCATTTGCTCGCGACTTGGTTCGCGTGGAGTTAGGTTTATGTAATGCCTCGGAAACCTTGTGTTTTTCCGGGATATAAAGTAGCCTATTTCACTGTCTAGATTCACATCTACATACCCTTGCAAAAAATTACCATATCACTGTTGCACCGTTGCAGCAGGGAAGGATAAAATAACAAACAAAAACACTTTCGCATTTATAATAAGTACTAGCTGATACCCGCGACTTCGTCCGCGTGGATTAAGGTTTTTTATTCCCGCGGGAACACTCTTATTTCCCAGGATAAAAAGTAGCCTATGTCCTATTCCAGACCATAATCTATCTCTGTGCCAAATTTAAGCCAAATCGGCTCAGTCGTTGCGACGTGACTGAGTAACAAACATACAAATTTTCGCGTTTATAAGCGGACCCGACAGACGTTGTCCTGTCTTAAGTTTTTTTACATCCTCTTTGACGAAATTGGCAGCACGCATTCTGTCAATGTTATGTCAAACGCCATAAGGTTACATCAAAAAAGTTTGAATTGTAAAAGCGGTTACATTAGAAATAATTTAATATGGTGGTTAATATTTCTTAAATTTTCTAATTTTCCGCGCAATTTTCTTAATTTTTTCTTTCATAAGAACCTTCTCCTAACAATAACAAACACAATAAAAAAAGAATTAGCGAAATCGGTCCAGCCGTTCACGCGTGATGCGCTTACCAACACATTAAGCGATTCATTTTTATATATTAAGATTAGTAAGGCCCGATTCAGTGCGACGCGGACCATCCGCGCGCGGATTAGAGCATGCGTCCGCCGCGGATGAATTCATCGTTCACTTCCACGCGGATCGTGTTGAAGAACCGCGTGCGGATAGCTCTCCGCAACGCGGACAATCCGCGTCGCACTGAACACGCTATAAGGGCTTAATATATTTTACCGTCCGTCGCGGATATCCGCGTAGGTCATCCGCGTCGCACTGAATCGGGCCTAAGGATCGCAAATGATCGCAAATGTTTAACTTCGACGGACGTTCTGACAGGTTTTGTATTGAAATTCTGTCAGAACGTTCACATTATTCGTCGCAACGAATAATGTGTACTTTCTGACAGATTATTTACCGATGCGTCTATAAAACGTTTCTCGGCATTTTGAAATTGACCCTAAGTCATTTATACAATTTTTTTTTAATTATAAAGAATATCATCCAAGCTGAACTTGACTAATGTTCTCTTCTCACTTCCAAATAAGTTAAAACTTGTGTTAGGAGTGGGTGCGACAATAGTGCAACGGGTGGGGATCGACCCTGCAACCTTTCGGTTTTCAGTTCGCACTTCACACCTGTAACCATTGGGCTATTGAGGCTTATAATGTAATTATTGCTTTGATGGTATTTGACTTATAGATATTTATTTTATTTATAATTCATTATTAAAATTAACCATTGTACTGATTCTTGCCTTTTTATAGCAGATGCGTGGTTCTCTACATCAAAGTACGGGAACCCCCAAGTCCGGGTTGGCCAGTACAAGTTCTGCATCGCTTCCTCAGTGGGTTCCAAGACCAGCTGGCGGTGCATGAACCAAGCGCGTGGGTGCCGAGCCAGGGTGGTCACCGTCGATGGGTTGTTCGTGAGAATCGATAGAGACCACAATCATGGTAGACCTGATGATAACAACGAAGCCGGATAAACGGTGGACACTGGTTTTGGTTCTATGAAGAAGTTTCCATGGTGTAATACGCAACATAACCTCTCATGACCATTTTCATTAACCATACCTTAATCATCCCCTAAATAGGATTCTCCTTACGTAGTTAGCCCCTAAATATAATCTCAAATAAATAAATACCTATTTAACATTTTCTTTTTACTGATAACCCATACTTATCACAATTTTTCAAATCATGAGGGCGCGTGGTTCATGGTTGTGTGCTGTCATGTCTACATAAGTGAGAGCGAGAGTTTGGTCGCGAGTGACCGCTCCCATCTAGGCTCCCAACAGGCACACACACTTAGGCAATGTGCATGTACAGACGCAACCACAAGTAAAGCTCATGCGCCCTTGTGAATTGCAAGAACTATACCAATGCCTTAACAAATGTCATTGTTACTTTTTTCCGCATGCGTACGGATGTAAATGGATGCGATTGCATGTTTCGACGGGTGATGCCTTGATAGAGAAGAAGATGCACATATTATTATAGCTATATGGAAATACAGACGGTTGGCTGAAAAATCGAGTTAGCTTTGATTAAGAAAGGAGGTGGGTTGATAAGGCAACAAAATCCGCCCCTCATACACTCGAAAAAAAAAGTTCCAGATTTCGACAAATTGTAAATGTATTTATATACTTGAAGATATAAACTTTATTTTAATATAAAGTTTAGGTGATAAAAAAAATAGTAAGTTACAGAAAATATTACCCAAAAAGAGAGTGTTTCTTTTACTTTTCTTACATTTTCATACATTTTAGTCGTTTTTTAAGCTTTGATTTAATATTTTAGAATGAGGCGCTCCATGAACCATGGTAAACGTAACTGATAATGATGCTCCTTTTTATCAGCTTTCATATGAGTATTAATTTATTTTGGTTCAAGGAGCGCCTCATTCTAAAATATTAAATCAAAGCTTAAAAAACGACTAAAATGTATGAAAATGTAAGAAAAGTAAAAGAAACACTCTCTTTTTGGGTAATATTTTCTGTAACTTACTATTTTTTTTATCACCTAAACTTTATATTAAAATAAAGTTTATATCTTCAAGTATATAAATACATTTACAATTTGTCGGAATCTGGAACTTTTTTTTTCGAGTGTATGAGGGGCGGATTTTGGGCCTTATCAACCCACCTCCTTTGTATTTACATTCAAAACGTTTCAAGTAATCATCTAAAATCGGATTAGATTTTGACCTCTTTTTATTTGCAGATGAAAAGGTGTATTTCTCCGTAACGAAATATGGAAAACCGCTGCTTCACATGGGGCTGTATAGACTATTCTTGGCATCAGCTTTTAGATCCAAAAGGAGTTGGCGATGTATCAAGCAGAGCCAAGGATGCCGTGCGAAGGCCACCACTATCGATGACAACATTGTGAGAGCGGAAAATACTCATAATCATTAAAATAGAGTCACTGTAGAGTTTTGACGTGCCCTACGAGCCACAAGTTGGCCACATGAAATAAACTTTGAATTTAAAATAAAATAAATAAATAAATGAAGAAATAAACAAAAATTATTTTTTTATTGCATCCAAAAACAAACTGTTATCGGATACTCATTATTTTTCCCCACGTGGATGGGAATCAGGGGGAAAAGTTAGTTTATAATATCTCTATATATAAAAATGAATCGCTGAATGTGTTGCTAAGCGCAAATCTCGAGAACAGCTGAACCGATTTCGCTAATTCTTTTTTTATAATATTCCTTGAAGTACGAGGATGGTTCTTACGGAGAGAAAAATTTAAAAAATTGCCTGAAAAGGTCTAAAAACAACACTTTTCTATATTACCATTTGCCGGGTCAGCTAGTTATTAAAATAAAACTAAAAGCCTTACTATTAAACTTTTTGTAGCGAATGTAATAGTTACACATCAATTTCTCTTCCTCACTCAAGCGGTAACTTTATTTTCGAAAGAAGACAAAACATTGCGTAACTATTTATATGCGTTTATGGTATTATTAAGGGGGAAAAGTAGAAGTTTGAATATTCGGTAACTCTACCTTTTTACAGGACGGTTAAATAAAAAGCGTAGACGATACGTACAGTGGACGCGGGCAAGTTTGGTTGCGGCCATGGCGGCGGTAAAAAAAGGCCACCTCACAACGAATGATGCAGCTTCTCGGTTTGATATTCCTAGAGGTACATTACAGAATTATTTGAAGTCGGGCAGTAGTGTTGTTAAACGCTGTGGACGAAGAACTGTATTGACTGAAGATCAACAACGAGAATTGGTTAATAGGATACTGGAAAAAGCTATCAATGGCACAACTGTTACTGGTAGGCTCATCCGCAAGGAGGCCTTTCTTTATTGCGAAGAAAATAAAATTGTGCACCAATTTAATAAAAAACTGCGCATTGCTGGCTCATATTGGTTCACTTCCTTTGTGAAAAAGAATATGATTTTGAAATCATTAATTGCTCAGAAAAAAAAAGCGTAAAATACCGCATTTAGCCGCAAACTGGGTCTTGCTGGAATTGATTGGCTTAACATGTTTTTGAAAGGAAATCGGATGAGCTTAAACACATAATGCACAGTGAAAAGAAAAATCCGGCCTCAAGATTTAGTCTTATGTGACTGCAGTAGGTCTCTGACCCAAAATAAATATAGTAGCAGCGGGGGCATTTCTTACCTTATTCTTGGAAGAATTATCTAATAGAAGCAGGTTTTGCGTTACATCTGTAAATGCTCCGGTATCTCTGTAAAAAAAGATTTCTTCTATTTTTTCTGTACAGCTATTTCTTCTATTTTTTCTGTAAAGCTAAAACCTTTTCTTAGTTACGGAGAACACGACATTAAACACTACTTCAATAAAAACCTCTGCATTGATGTTTAAGTTTGGTCTGAAAAGATCACATTAAATCTTTACATTATTTAAATTGTCTTTCAGTTGTACGTATCATAATATGAACAGCAACGTTTACGTTAAAGTATTTACAACCTAGAATACGATGTGATGTATTCCTAAAGATTGCTTTTTATCAAAAACTTGGCTAAAGATTATGAACTGATACAATAAGATCTCGGAATATGACTTTTAAAGTTGGCGGTCTAAATAAATTGTAACGGAAAATTTTAAAATATTTACCTTTCAGAACTTTTAGATATAATGCAGAAAGCACGTAAGCATGCTCCGTGGTCGCAAGAAAATTTAGAGAAGGCAATGCGAGCGGTTCAAAAGAAAAAGTTATCACTAAGAAATGCGGGGGTGCGATACGGCATACCGCGCGCAACACTGTGCGATCACTTGAAATCAGGAAGCGCGGTCAAACGCTCGGGACGAAAGCCAGTATTGAATGAAAAGCAAGAAAATGAGTTCATTAATATAATCAAAGAAATGCAATGTAACGGGATATCCATCACAAGGGCACTAATACGTAGACAAGCTTTTTTGTTCTGTGAAAAGTATAAAATACCGAATAATTTTAGCCGAAGACTGGGTCTCGCTGGATCAAATTGGGTTGCCATGTTTCTGAAAAGAAATTCCATGACTCTTGAAAAAATCCTCAAAAAAATGTAATATAACAATAATATATAAGAAATATTTTTGAATATGTTTTGAATGATTCAAAAATACCCTTTTTCACCAGGTATATATACATATAAGTAGTTTATGGATACTGAGATCTATAGAGCCTGCTCTGATTTAGTATTTTTCTTTCAGAACTTTTAGATTTAATGCAGAAAGCACGTAAGCGTGCTGCGTGGTCGCAAGAAAATTTAAAGAAGGCAATGCGAGCAGTTCAAGAGAAACAGTTAACACTAACAAATGCGGGGGTGCGATACGGCATACCGCGCACAACACTGCGCGATCACTTGAAATCAGGAAGCGCGGTCAAACGCACGGGACGAAAGCCAGTATTGAATGAAAAGCAAGAAAATGAGTTCATTACTACAATCAAAGAAATGGCATGTAACGGGATATCCATCACAAGGGCACTAATACGTAGACAAGCTTTTTTGTTCTGTGAAAAGTATAAAATACCGAATAATTTTAGCCGAAGGTTGGGTCTCGCTGGATCAGATTGGCTTGCCATGTTTCTGAAAAGAAATCCCATGAATTTTGAAAAAATCCTCAAAAAAATGTAATACAACAATATATAAGAAATATTTTTGAATATGTTTTTAATGACTAAAAATACCCTTTTTTCACCAGGCATATATACATATAAGTAGTTTATGGAAATTTATGCTGAGATCTATAGAGCCTGCTCTGATTTAGTATTTTTCTTTCAGAACTTTTAGATATAACGCAGAAAGCACGTAAGTGTGCTCCGTGGTCGCAAGAAAATTTACAGAAGGCAATGCGAGCGGTTCAAGAGACACAGTTAACAGAAACAGCTGCGGTGGTGCGATACGGCATACCGCGCACAACACTGCGCGATCATTTGAAATCAGGAAGCGCGGTCAAACGCATGGGACGAAAGCCAATATTGAATGAAGAGCAAGAAAATAAGTTCCTTACTACAATCAAAGAAATGGAATGTAACGGGAGATCCATCACAAAGGCACTAATACGTAGACAAGCTTTTTTGTTCTGTGAAAAATATAAAATACCGAATAATTTTAGCCGAAAACTGGGTCTCGCTGGAACGGATTGGCTTGCCATGTTTCTTAAAAGAAATCGCATGACTCTTGAAAAAATCCTCAAAAAAATGTAATACAACAATATATAAGAAATATTTTTGAATATGTTTTGAATGAATAAAAAATACCCTTTTTTCACCAGGTATACATATAAGTAAATATACATATAAGTAGTTTATGGATGCTGAGATTTATAGAGCCTGCTCTGATTTAGTATTTTTCTTTCAGAACTTTTAGATATAATGCAAAAAGCACGTAAGCGTGCTGCGTGGTCGCAAGAAAATTTAGAGAAGGCAATGCGAGCGGTTCAAGAGAAACAGTTAACACTAACAAATGCGGGGGTGCGATACGGCATACCGCGCGCAACACTGAGCAAACACTTGAAATCAGGAAGCGCGGTCAAACGCACGGGACGAAAGCCAGTATTGAATGAAAAGCAAGAAAATGAGTTCATTACTACAATCAAAGAAATGGAATGTAACGGGATATCCATCACAAGGCCACTATTACGTAGACAAGCTTTTTTGTTCTGTGAAAAGTATAAAATACCAAATAATTTTAGCCGAAGACTGGGTCTCGCTGGATCAGATTGGCTTGCCATGTTTCTGAAAAGAAATCCCATGACTGTTAAAAAAATCCTTAAAAAAACGTAATACAACAATATAGATATAGAATAAAAATAATATAAAGAATATTTTTTTTAATGAATAAATTTTAATACCCTTTTTTCACCAGTGAGTCGATTCTCTAAAAATGATTGCATCAATATTACAATCGCAATGACCTATGATTGGCTGGTACCCTTCCGCTATTGGTTAAAATACATTGATGCAGCAAGAACGCCATAAATTCAGCCAATCAGAAGCCATTGCGAACGTTAGACTGATGTAATCATTTTTAGAAATTCGACACGCTGGCATATATACATATAGGTAGTTTATGGAAAATGCTAATATCTATAGAGCGTGGTCTGACTTAGTTCGGACTTAAGATAGAGTTAAAACAGGACACAAATATGCTTTGATATAGATCTGTCTCGTTTTATCTCTAAGTTGAGTCTGAGCAGAGCTAGAGTGTGGTCTTTCAGCGTTAGATGACGACAAAGTAATATTTATTTGTTTTTTTTTTTTATTTTTTTATTGAAGTGTTAACCTACACTTAAAGGAAATAACCTAATAGATTTTTAAATACATATCATATTTAAGAGCTCCATTGTAATATGGTGTCTTGGAAAAAAGTAGATCGACAACTGTAATGTGTCGCTACTAGATGTCGCTAACAGTTGCTATAAAACTGATTGAAAAAGTAGATACATATCACTAATTTCGTTGCTGAGGTATGGTTCCGCCGTGGTGTAGCGGTTAACACACTTGGGCGCGATTCCCAGAGAGACGTGGGTTCGAATCCCGCCGGCCTCGGAATTTTTGATATGTATTTAAAAATCTATTATGAGGAATATTCTCATTTAAAGATTGTGATCTTCATTAACTAAAACGATTTTTTTTTTTTAAATATTTTGCTTCCAGAATTTTTAGTACAAAGTAAGAAAAAAACGTGTTTGCCAGACTTGCAAGACAATCTAGGACAGGCAATGCGAGTGGTACAAAGAGGGCATTTAACAGAGAGAGCTGCTGCGTGGCCTTACGGCATACCACCGCCGCCTGCAATAAATGAACAGCAAGAAAGAGAATTAATTACAATAATCAAAGAAATGGAATCTTTTGGCGTACCAATTACAAATACTCTTCTCCGTAGACAAGCATTTTTGTTTTGTGAGAAGCATAAAATACCTCACTCGTATGATCCAAAACAGGGTCTCGCTGGAATTAATTGGCTTAATTCGTTTCTGGAAAGAAATCCGATGACTTTGAACCAAGAATAAATAGGTATATCTGATCATGTACAGTGAAAAGAAATATCCAGAATAAAGATTGAAAATATAGGGCTCTTCCTCCTAAATCTGATATGAAATAAATACAGCAGCACGGCTGAAGCTAGCTAGCGAGATATTGTGTTATGATAATAGGTTCATCATTATTCAATATTCATCCATGTAATAAATCTATCTTTACTGCTTTTATTATTGAGGACCAGTTGTGTAACAATCTAATAACAGTTAAAGTGACACTTGATCACAAAAAATAGCCGCGCAAATTATGGCAATACGCTCTGCAACACAACACATTGTACAATGATCCTGCATATTGTTTATATCTATCTATCTATAAAATAAAAGTGAAATACCATCATTTATCAGTCACGAAATCTCAGGAATTATAAAGCCTGCAAAAGCCTTGGCCCGGTGGGTTCGTGGAGCATCGGCCTTTAGGAGATGTCAATCTCAGACATCTCAAAGAAGTATACTAATTTTATTAGCGTTGGCAGTATAGGCCCTGTAGAGTGTAGGGCTTATATGCGTGCCACGAGAAAATTTTGTCTACCCATTTACTATTGAAATCTCATACAAATTCACGTGTAAATGGGCACACAAAATTTTTTCGTGGCGCGCATGCTAGCCCTACTTTATAGTGACATCTGCAACTTTTTATCAACGAAAAAACAACGGATTCCCGCGAGGCTCTATATTCGTTCCTTGGATGCTCGGTTTTGCAATGTGGCGCGTAGCTGTGATTTGTTCGAGCCTTTAAAATTTCAAAACAGATTACTATAATAATATTTTTTTTAAATGTATATAGATACAGTTTTCTCATTGCATTGTAAAATTCTTGTTCATTAAATTAGTGTTGATTGTAACTTTGTTGTTCTTTTTTCGCTTTCCCTTAAAGTTTCAGACTTAAAAATAAATTGTTGATATTAATTAAGAACATACAATACGATTGTGGAGTTTATGGACAGAACTGTAACATGTAATTCAGTGTCTTAAGATTTAAGATTGTTCTATGAATAACAATTTCAGAATAATAAAATTTAATGGGACTAAATTACGCGTCAATTCAACTACACACATCTATGAAGTAATTTATATTATGATAAGAAATTATAATATGTATTAAGTTTATTTTAATACTCCAAATGCAATCAATAAATTTAAAAATTTCTTATGATTTCAGCGGGCATTAAAGAGAGCGACAAAATAAAGTTCGACTTGACGAAGTTCGGCAACCCTACGATCTCTTGGGGGAATTACCGCTTTGTTAAAAAGCTAAACCGAAGATTAAAGACTTGGTGGGAATGTACTGCGAGGAAGAGTAAGGGTTGTCGCTGTGTTGCAGTAACCGTCGAAAATCGTCTCGTGAAGTTAAATGGATGGCATAATCATTAAAAGAGGTCTCCCAGCAGACAGCGCCGTTATGATAAGTACAGGATCCCGCATAAATATTGCATATCGAGCTCTATGCAGAGACAATCGACCAGCCTAGAGTTTGCAGAAAATCGCCATTGATGATGAATCGTCTCGGTCACTGATGTCTATATGACGTTTTGTTGCTTCATGTAACAGAAATGATGTTCTATGAAACCCAAGCCAGCCGACTATCTCTTTCCAAATCTTGATCTATATTATTTAATGTAGGTTACTATATTTGATATTATTATCGCTGTCTCTATATCGTGTCTCGGCTACATTCTTTTTTGAAAGATATCCGTGCGTATATTTTATTTTTCGTAATTTGATGATTATTAAAACAATATTATGTTAGATATAGATATATAGATGAATTTTAAAATTTAATAAAAGGTATTTCTAAAGATAGCGGCTTAAGTTCTCTCATTGGCCACGACAAAAGATTCTTGTCGCACTGTACCATAGGTATTATCTGTCGAACCACAGATACAGATATTTTTTTTAGAGCGTGTTAATGATAGGTACGCTAGAGTTTGTGTACTCAAACATCACTACGATGTCTCTCAGTGCGTTAGAACGTGCAAGGTGCAAGGGATGCGCTTTCACCAATCAGATTATTGTAAGATTACGTGATGACTGAATGTAATGCTGCTCTGTTTAGTAAACACTGGAGGCCTACCACCAACTTTTAAAATAATATTATTTCAATATTGTTTGGAGATCCTGAAGTGACAACTATAGTAAAGTCAAAACTATTAAAATAAACATTGGTTTTAAACATTGGTGTTAGGCTCCTTGAACTTCATAGAAATGTTTGTGAATATGTATGTTAGAAATATTTCAGAAATAATTTTAGATGTACCTATATGAAATTTAAAAAACTGGATGAGACTATGTGAGATAGATTTTATTTTTATAATAATCGTAACCAAATGGATGAAGTAATTGTTATGATTCGGAAAGTTTAGTTTCTATTTATTCAAATGGGGGTGAAATTTCAGATTTCTCTTTTTAATCCAACTTATAGAAAAATTAAGTATATTTAAGTGAAAATAAGAATCTATCTATGACGATAGTTAAAGCATACCAACGCAACGAGTGAGAAAGGAGATTGTAAGTGAGTAGGTTTGTAATTCAGTAAAAGAATAAAATGATTAATTCAGTGTTAATCAAACATTTTCATCCGCGTTTTGTAGAGTTAGAAATTTTGTAGTGGTTATTGTTAGCCAATTTATAATAGTGACTAAGGGCCGATTTTCACAGCGTAAAATAGGTCTAAACTCTAATCCGAGTGCGATATTTTGGCAGAGTTGAAGCCTCAATAGCCCAACGGTTAAAGGTGTGGACAGAAAACTGAAAGGTGAACTCCACCCGTGACACTATTGTCGTACCCACTCCTAGCACAAGCTTTCCGCTTATTTGGAGGGGATAGGAGAATATTAGTCAACTTCGCTAATATTCTTAAAAAACAAAAGAGTTTCAATCCAAAAACTGTCAGAACGCCCAATTTATTTCTCGGTTAAATACGACGTTGGTGAAATGGGCACTTAGTAAGTAGAATTAAGTCTAGTCTGTGGGTTTAAGGGAAATTGTTATAAAAAGAAAACTTTTTAAACTAATAATATTGTGGTATAATTTATTATTTCGGTTCAAATTAATAGTTATGTAAAGTATTTTCCAAAAGGCAAGACTTTACCATGCATAGAAGACTTTTCGATATGCATAGAATACAAAGCTTAGGTACACTAAGGCTCCATTCACATTGGCGTAGAGTCGACGCGAAGCGTCGTGACTTTTATTTGCACGTTTTAATATATTAAACTACTATTCGCTCGCGTGGAATTAGTTTTCCCGCGGGAACTCTTTGATTTTCTGGGATAAAAAGCCTATGTCACTCTCCCGGTCCTCAACTATACCCATGCAAAAAATCACGTCGATCCGTTGCTTTGTTGCGGCGTGATTGAAAGACAAACCAACAAATAAACACACTTTCGCATTTATTAGTCAGGATAGTAGGATATCTAGATTTGGTAACTGCTTTGTATTAAGCAAAATTATTATAATAAATCCACCGATCTGCCAGTGTGCGCCAATATAAATGGAGCCTAAGATAGATGGGTTTGAAAGAAGTGCCGCCATCCTTTTCTCAATTTTCATTGCGGCAAAGGATGCCAATACTGCGGAAAAGGGCAATTCAGGCTACGCTACGACTTTCTTGATGTGCTTATGACGCTGTACGCTACCTACTATACAGAAAAATCACTACTTCTATAGAAATGCGTAGTCTGAACTGCTTATGGATCTGTCAATGAAGTATTGGCGATGTGTACCACTGAATTAACACCATCGTTATTAATATATTAACGTTATCAACGGATATGAATTGTCTTGAATATTTTGAAGTACCTATATTTTATTTTGTAACATTTGTATCCTTATTTTGATATTCAAATAAGACCATTAAGTAATTTAATCAACTTTGTGTGTAATTTAAATGTTTAATGATAATTAAATAAGTAGTAAGTATGATTTTATTGTTTTTAGATAAAAAAAGTTAAAATAAAGTGAAATCGTCATTTTGTCAAATGTATTTTTTTTAATTATTATCTTTTAAACTTTGAGTACCTTACATACCTACCTATAAAAGATTTCTGAGGTATTATAATCACTTTAGCCGACGAATAAAGTTGACGTTTTGACAGTTTTTGTACGAGCAACCTGCCAGAAAGTCAAAATTCGTCAATTAAAGTTTACTTGAAGAAAACTACTTAGACAAATAATTCATACGTTAATTTATTTTCAGAGCCGAAGTTTAGCTTGTCGCAAAGAGGGAATTTGGTCGTGCAGATCGGAGAGTGGAGGTTCAACAAACACGCCTGCTGGGGGTCCAAGGTTCGATGGACTTGCATTAAAAAGAAACAAGGTTGCACCGCTGCCATTACTACTGAAAACAACGTCATCGTCAAGACCCTGGGGTCACATAACCATTGAAACATTGATCCCTAGATTAGTTAATACTTGACCGTCTCCAGTACTTTAAGAGTCGATTTCACCAAAGTAAATCTCATCGGCTCGGATGAGACTTGACTGACGTACATTATTGTTAATCAACGACAACGACGTTATTGTTAGCCAATTTATAATAGTGGTTAAGGGCCGATTTTCGTATTTTTCGTATCCGAGCGTAAATTTGATATTTTGGTAGATTTTCATTACAAAAACTGTCAGGACGCCCAATTTATTCCTCAGTTAAACGTTACTTGACGTTGGTGAAATCGGCACTTAGAGTTAGGATTTAAAATATAATTTAGTTGTCTTATGAATGATATAATTTCGTGATATGCGGGCCTTATTCACCATTGCTAAATAAAATTTAACCGACGAACTGACGTTTTGTCAGATCGCCATTACAAAAACTGTCAAAACGTCAACTTTATCTCGATAAAAGTTTTCTAATAGACCCTTAGTTTTGCCATAAATAAATCTTTTTTTAGTATAAGTCTATGTATAAGATGCTTTATCTGGTATCAGTTTTTGGCACCTTGGATTGATGACATTCATATCAGAATCAAGTTATATTTTGTGTAAATCTGTTAGTCCACTTAACGCTACCTTGTTATGTTTCTGGCACTGTGCGAGTACTTTCAGTATTGAGTAACGTGCATGAACAATAACTGTGGATAAATATCTAGCAGTATTTACTGCATTTAATGTGAGTTATGTTTATAATATTATGACTATGTTGTAGTAAGCATACTGTTTGATTATGATTAATTATATTAATTATCTTTTAATATTGATATATTTGACCCATGTGAACATGTGTTCTTGCATCTTTTTGACGAGGAGTCCTATGTTACATTCCTTAAATTAGAGATTTTGACGTTTGAATGTAAGCGCCGTGATTCTTGCCTTTGTAAGTTAATTATATTAATATCAGGCCGTATGAGCTATTTTTATTACTCTTACTTTTTATTTTACGGAGTCTAGTGCTCGATTTATTGTGTTTTTTTATGTAATTTTTAAGAACTTGGTATTGTAAGCGTTAAATACGCAACGAATCTGTTGAAAGCGTACGAAGATATTATTCTTAATGATAAGAAAATCGGATGTAAGGTTTCTTAATAAAGTTTTTTAAATGATACCATTTATCACTTCATGCTTAGATCATGCTTGCTAAGCTATAAATAATGATTTATAGCTTAATCATTAGCTCATTTTAAGTCAAAACTGCTACAATTAAATCAACTTACGCGCGTGAACATTGCTTGTGTTTACTCATATACATATACTCGTACATCGTGTTAGTGTGTGTAATGGATTGATCAATCGTGAGCACACTACTACAGCACACAACACAAACACGCTCATGATTGTTTTCAAAAGATTCTGGTACATGAAGTTGTTCGACTAGTTAAACCAAGATGAGTAGATGTGACCTTCACACCCGATTGATTACGACAAAACTCTGTTATAATACAGGTCTCGAACTTGGAATACATTTTGTTTATATTCTCACATTTTTCCCAGTAATATTATTATAATGGGACTCAAAGGCATAAAACTGACATAGAACCGAAGTCACCCATGGTTAAACGAGGATGCACAAAGTATCTTTTAACACTCGTCTTCGGATAAATTGAGGCAATTTCGCGAGAAGTGAAGCGGGTGCTTAAGAACTGTACTAATGAGATGATTTATTTTAGATTTAAACCCGGTGTTCGCGCAGTCGCAGCGGGGGAATCCAGTGATAATGATTGGGCAGTATCGTTTCAATAGGGTTAATAAGTACGGCAGCAGAACAAGATGGGTCTGTGTCAAAGCTAAAGCTGGATGCAGAGCTTCTTTGCACACGATGGACAACGCTATAGTTCGAGTTTGGGGCTTCCACGATCCATTAGCTCATACAAGCGCTAACAGATTTTGAAAATCTAGAAGAAGTAATGATTGTGGACTTAAACTTAAAATACATGAACAATAACTTACCTTAATCAAGGCAGCTTTGGAGTAAAATATTAAGAAGGGAACGCTTCTGTTAGACGATGTACCTAGATGAGAAAAACGGTACACACTAGTGGTAGCAAGCCATGTCATATGGTGGAATCAGATAGGCTGATGATTGGTGCTGTCATTAAACACAAATTACTCAAAGCTGTATTGATTAGCGTAAGTGAAAACTATTACATGCAAGAAACGAGTATCGAAATACATCAATATCAAAGTAGGAAATAAGATTTTGTAGCAATACTCAAAAACATATTTCGCTCTAATAGACTTGAAAATACTGAATTTTCTATTATCTTACAGTTAGTGAAAAGGTGCTTTTCCTACCTAACACAACGATCTTAATTTAAAGTTTAAAGCAATTGAGGCTTAGGAGCAAAAAACTTTTGCATAACTAAAGCTAAACAAATGGTTATAATAACAAAAAGTAATAATAATGAACTCGAATTGTAGGATAATTTTTCATTTTGTTACTGTAATCGTTGGGTGGGGTAAAGTTTAAGTGTTGTTAACATAAGTTTAAACTAATTGTAGTTAAAGACTTTACTTCATAATCACTAGTATGAAATAATTTTACAGAGCTAACTACTCGTAACTTAAATATTACTTAAGGTTTTGGTGGAGGATAAATAGTTAAAGCTTTTATTCACATTGTACGATCATGATTTTATCTTAATATTCATTATTTTTGCGTACGTAGATCATCATATATATTTGTGTATTATCATTTTTTATTCGTTTGTTTTATTTGATTATACCTTATTACTTTTATCACAATATTACTAAAGATTAAAAATCTTTTTCTAAATGGTAACTAAAGCATTGAAATTGTTTCAAATATATTTTTTAATATGAATCATATGAAATAAATGAAAAGTCATCGTTTGAAGACCCTCTGATGTCAAGGGAGGCGCTATGAGCTGTACCTGACCTTGTACACAAGGAGTACAAGGTCGTGTTTTGTTGGGCTCCTTGCAAGAGACTTATGTTCACCTGTGGACATCTATTGGTTGTAACGATGATGATGAAAGAAGATTTGGCTAACTTTTGCCACCACCTTTGGTAGAGTTAGATACAAAAATAACCTAACGAGATTGACTAAAATATTCTAGACTAGAGAACAAATGTAATGATGAAAACTAAATGATTTTTGCTTTTTACAGTAAACATAATAAAGACGAATCGAGGAACTTATATGTTACTAGTAGGAGGCCATCGGTTTTATAAAGAAAAGGAGACCAAAGGGAAAATAAGATGGCAGTGTTCTTTGAAATCTCGAACTAAATGCAAGGCCTTTATTAAAACTATAGAAGGCGCAATTGTTGGAGTGTTTTTGGAGCATAGTCATTAAATGGCTGAAATAGTTACTTTAATGGATAATAATATGTTTATGCATAGCAATTTTGAACGATGTAGTACATCGTGTATAAATTTTAGCTATAGATTTTAGAGAAAAGGTACATTATCATTTAATTATGTGTTTGTCTGCGGAAATAATGTTGTTTGATTTGTTCCTTAAGTGACTTAAAAGTCCAAATAGAATATTTAAATTCTGTTATTTTTTATGTTGTAAAAATCCTTAATTTTTTGTTGTATAGAGATATTAGATACGTCTATAAATATTCATAATAAGGCAATATTTTAATTATTGTCATTTTTATAGTAAAATTGATGATTGATCCACTAACACATAATTTTGAGTTTTAGTGGATCAATAAAAATGAACTGAAAATTGAATTAGTTTCAAGATATTATTAAAAAAATAATTAATGTTGAGAGATATCGATTAAGATTTTATTTATTTCTAATATTACTACAGTGCAGTTTAGCTATAAGTTTCATTTGTAATATTGTATGTAAATTTTATTAACTTTTTTATTATTAAACAAGGGTCCCAGGGCTCTCGAATTTGTTCTTTTAGATTTTTGCACTATAATACTGTTTTTTATTGAAATAGATTTATACAAATAAATTGATATTCCTTTTAAATGGTTACTTAGCTCTGAACTTTCTTTTCATTAATAATAAAATTAACAGTCAGTTAATCAAAGTTGAAACAAATAATAAGAAGATCGATTATATTATTTAAATTACAGATTAAGAAGTTAGTATGAACTTCTTAATCTGTAGGTTTTATTTTAGTGACTCTAATTAGACGCTAAGAAGTTTACTTCTTTTTCAAGTTTACGATATTTATGATGATAGATATTACTAAGAATAACATTTTTAAGGTTTCAGAAGTAATTTGCTTGTCTTTTACTAGCTGATGCACAGGAATTCGTGAGCGTGGATATAGGGTTAAAAAAATAACATTACCACTTCTTTTCACCCCTTGTAATTCTATTTCCATCGAATGTCACATCTCATTCTATCTGTCTGTCATCTACCGTTTTAGGTGAGTTTGACTATCAATGAGTACTACGGTATTGTTTTAGAACTATAAAGTTTAACTAGTTTGTTTAATATTTTGCAGAAATCCGTTCGTATATAACATCACGTGGCACTCAAATGCTACTCGTAGGTAACTACCGCTTCTCTAGAGAAAGAACGTATGGTTCAAAAACAAGATGGCAATGCTCTGTTAGGACCCGCACCAGATGTAAAGCATTTATCAAGACAATAGAGGGCGTAGTCGTCACTCAGTTCCTGGACCATAATCACGATTAATTTTCGGGTAGATATTGTAACAATTATAAATTGTGAATCAGATTACACATCATCTGAAAATTATGGATGGAGATTCACTGAGTACACAATAATCACGAATATTTTTCTGCAAAATCTCAATCAAACACTACAGGATTTCACTAAAGCCGATTTGCTAGATAAAATCTGAAAAAACTTTAATGAATGTTTAGTTATTTATTTTTAATTTAAAGTAGGTTATATACTTAGTTTTGTATACGTTATGTTTTGCTTAACTATCTTTATAAGTTGTCAAAGTAATGAGTTAAAAAAATATTTTTAGTAAAAAAACACTTGTTTTTATATAATATTTCTTACTTATGGATCCGAAGTAGATTTCTCCGCAATTATTAAATATAGATATAAAGAAGATATCTCTACCACGAAAACAGTTAGTGCCTATCATAAAATATACAATGACAGAATTTAGCCAGCTTTTCGGACAGGACCTGAAACTTTTCGGAGTTACTTATGTGATTTTTAAGCAATTTATCACTTGCTTTGAAGGACAAATCTCAAAGACGTGTGAATTTTGGCCAAGTGCAGATTCACTGCCGGATCGTCGTGGACTATGGCCTGAAACATCTCATTCTGAGAGGAGACATGTGCCTTGTAGTGGGTGGCCTATGGATCGAGATGAGGATCATGACTGATTAAAGTTTTATGTTTTTTTTGTCGAATTCATCTAATTTATCTGAAAATGTTTTTTTACAGTACGTTCAGTTACAACGCGTCGCGGTACTCAAATGTTGGTGGTAGGGAACCATCGTTTCTCTAACGGCAGGACTACTGGTGTTATGACTCGATGGCAGTGTTCCGTTAGATCGCGCACAAAGTGTAAAGCATTTATAAAAACTATTGAAGGGGCAGTCGTCCATATAGCATTGGATCACAATCACGATTAGCTCTCTTATGAATCATGATCAAGAACGCATTGTAAATTGACTGCGAATAGTGTTAAAAGTTTATTATGTATTATTATATATTGTATACAATATAATTATGTTATAATATCAGATTTTTCACATATATAGCGTTTATCTGTACATCTATAGTTGTTTTGGCTAAGATATGAGTTAAGTGTATGAATATGATCGTGTCTATGTATTAATTATAGATACCAAAGTAATACGATATTAATGATATTAATAGATTCATGTGATAATAATATAAACCTTCGGCTCATTTTCGATTTCAATACCTAATGCAGGAACATTCTGCACTATAATATCATTTATATAACCATTAATTTAATTTAATTTTTTACAGTTATTTCAATGATACCGCACGAAGACTCGCACGTGTTGGTTGCAGGCAAATATTATTTTTCGAAAGAAATTACTGCTGGTGCCCTTATTAGGTGGCAATGTTCAGTTAAGACACGCACTAAATGCAGAGCGTATATCAAGACAAATAATGGAGCTGTTGTCGATCTAGTGCTGGATCACAATCACGATTAGCACTCTAGTGGATCAGGGTAACGATTGCTAGTGTTCCACCACAATCATGAATTACTCGTCGTTGTGGTTTTATGGCGTAAATAGTTCATAGTGGATGGATATTCAGAAAATTTATTTGACGTACAACAATGACAATCAAATGTTTTTTTTTAAATTTATATCGTAGAGCTAAGGCCTATTTCATTATCTCCAAGTAAACTTTACTTTGTCGATGAATAAATTAAATAACACCTACCGAATCATTCCCTAATCATTCCCTAGACGAGCCCCTAATTTGACTACTAATTCCAATGGCTTCGAGCGGGCTTCATGTTTGTGTTGTTTTCAACCGTACATTAACCCTTTCTTTGTCCCATGAATCACATGTGAGCATGGTTATTGTTTGACTATTGTCTGTTGTCTGGACAGTTAACGTGTTAAATATCTCTAGCGGATTTAAACAAAATAAGCTTAATAATATGTATATGCTCGTTTATTATGAACTTACTAAAAACTTAAAAACATTGTTTGATTTCAGAGACAGGAATAATATTAATAAGTAATGAGAAAAAACCTATTTTGCATTATGGTGGCTGTACTTATATGAAAGCCTCTGGAAGAGTAAAACATTGCTGGAAATGTACTCGTTTTGGTTGCAATGCTACATTATTAACTTGTTCGCATAAGTTTTTTCAGATCCGTCCACATGACCAAACAAAGCATTGACTACCTTCTTTACTTACTTTGACGCAATATGCATGCATAGCTTGAACTGCGCTTCAAGTACTTAAGGTTCGCGTACGTCAGCCTACTGATCAGAATACACGTATCGATTTAGCTATTAACCAAAAAATTGTTAGTCAAGGCGGCTTTTTTTTAAATATATAGACTAGCACTTGACTGCGATCTCATCTGATGGTAAGTGAAGATGCAGCCTAAGGTGGTACGCGTTTGCCTAGAAGATGCCTATTCACTCTTGATTTAAAGACACCCACGTTATAGTTAGCCGGAAAAACTGAAGCCGGAAGGGCATTCCAAATTTTGCAGTGCGTATTAGGAATGAGGAAGCAAAGCGTTTAATGCGAGATCGTGGAATTTCGACCACGGAAAAAAACCACGGAATTTTCGACCGCGGTGCAGATTCGTACGATGCCGTGCGGTTCGGTGGTAGAAATTATGTGGTGGTGGTGGTATTTTTGTCTTTTGACCGCTGGCTAAACCTGAGGATTGACTTGTTAAAATCGAGGAGCAGGGGGCTCTGAAAAAACAGTGTAGGTAAACGGTTTCTCGCGACTTCGAGTAGAATGCTTGATCAGTGTGGACAACACAAAAACTGTTTAACTTTATTCGTCGTCTGTTAAAACTACTTGGCGATTGTGAAATAGGCCTTCAGTTTATGTGAAGGCAAAATGCTGATTTTAATTTTACAAAAAAATAATAATACCACTATGTAGTGTAACTTTTGTGTTTTCTGAAGAGTGATCAGAATGAAATAAATTTTGATTTTGTCTATGATCGTTTGTTTTATTTTTAAACCATGTAGACTTTTAGCAGTGTGTAGTACCATTTTAGACTTATTCTGTGGTTTAATGACATAGTTGTGATGTATGATACGAGTTCATACCACAATCAATGCGTTATTAGGTGCTGTCAATATTTCGATCTAGTTTCATGGATCGTAGTTACTACGGGACTGTGTAAATGTAACTATCGACAATTCCAACTAAAAAATTCAACATGGTACGTACTCATTTATACATCATAATTATAATTTGTATAAAATTCCATAAATAATGATAATTTATTCTCTATCTCTATTCTCTATGTTCTTTTCTCTACTATTATTCTTTATCTCAGTAGCCATAGCGATGGAAGTGTACTAAAGCAGTAGCCATCGCAAGTTGCTAACTAAGAACTATAAACTCGCAATTTGCATGTCGAAATTGACGGATTTGACAGATCTTAGCAACTTTCCATCGTTTTAAATGGCCACTGAAAATGTCAAAAATAGAGAATACGGCAGCAGGCACTGACTAGGTATTTTTTTTGCAGTGGGATACATCGTAACACATCGGGGCACGCAAATGTTGGTGTCCGGCGGACATCGTTTCTCCAAGGAGAGGACTTGCGGCGTGTGGACGCGTTGGCAGTGCTCCGTCAGGCGACGAACCAAGTGTAAAGCCAACATTAAGACTATAGGGGGCGCGGTCGTCAAAATGTTTCTGGAGCATAATCACGATGTTATTCCATAAGGAGTGTCTCCATTGATTAACAGCATTAATCCTTACTAACATTATAGACTAGCTTTTGCCCGCGTCTTTGTCCGCGTGGGTTCAGTTTTTTAAAATTCCCGCTCGAACCCTCTGTTTTTCCGGGACGAGTCGTCTTCAACTAACCTACTCATGCAAAAGATCTCAGTTGCTGCTTGATTGAAATACCAACCAGCAAACCTACAAACAAACATTTTCGCATCCGTACTAATATTATAATTAATGTGATTGTCTGTTTGTTTGCTGGATTGTTGATCTGTCTCGGAACGTCGTCAATTTTCTATGGGTATGTATAGTTGAGGACTTTGAGAGTGACACAGGCTACCTTTTATCCTGGAAAGATGGATGATCCCAAACCAAACTGCATGCGGACGGAGTGTCGAGAAAAGTTAGTTTATTATAAATGTTAAAAAGAATTAGTAGATACTTGTTAACGGTAGTAACTTGTAACTTATTAACCTGCAAAATGTATGTATAACTGCCGCCGCCTACGCCGCTCTTTTTCCTGAGCGGTTCCATACATTAGTCCATACTTGCCCATACCTTGATTCCCGCGCGCCGCAACGCGTTGCGCTTTGCTAGCCGCGTCGCTACAAATTAAAGTCAAAGTCAAATGAATATTCAAACAATTATACTTTCTGAAAGTCAACAATTACATTATTCTGCATTTCATTCTACGTCATTAATTAAGTGTAATACAAAAAAAATACATTGTCTGATAGCAGTAATCTCAATCAAAAATCAAAAATAATGAATAAAAATAAATTAAGTTAAATTTCATTTTGTTAGAGGAGCTTCATTTTTTAGAGGAGCTGTTTGCGTCCAGTTAATTATTTATCAATAATAATACAAAATGCTCAGACGAAGATAATGAAATTAATTATTTATTAAGTCATATCACACATGATCTAGCGAGTTGTATCTAGGATTAATGAGTTTTGCAAGCGTCTGTAATAATATATTATGTACTATGCACTTTTATGTTTGTATCAGTTGATTGGTTACGTGTGGAATACAAAAGTAATTTCTGTAATGTATTGTAGGTTATATGCAAGTAAGCTGTCAAACTATTGGCGAACAAATCAGTCTCGAGTTCAACGCCCTTGAAGTTTTCCTTATATATCACAAGTATCCTACCGACTGCACCATTTATTCGCTGTAAACCCTGAAGGACGTGAATGTGCTCATGAAACTGAACAACTTTCCCCAAGGAACATAGGTCAAAATATGAAAAAAAAAAATTGGACCCTTCATACAAAATTGACGATTAGCTGATTGATTTACTATGGGAGGTCCAAAATTTTTTTTCATATTTCGTCCTATATTCCTCGGGGAAAGTTGTTCAGTTTCATGAGCACATTCACCTCCTTCAGGGTTTACAGCGATTAAAATTTCACCAAGTATACATAAGTAAAACTTCAATGGCGTTGAACTAGAGACTCATTTATTATTGATAGTTTAACAGCTTACTTACATATATCCTACAATACATTACAATTTCTAGTGGATATTTATATGTCGTATAGTTATAGTTTAATAACTTTATATTTAAAACGGCTAGAACGCATGCTGCCCGTTTCGACGCAGAGCAGACAGAAAGCTTAAACACATGCCTGCGTAGTACGTGCCTGCACCGTAGGGTGCCCGACTCTGTATGTCCATGCATTACAAAATCTGCTCTGCCCTGTGCTGCGTGGACTGCGTCGATTGCATCGTCTGCATACGCTAGACCTTAAGGCTGCCCGTATGATCTGCGCCCTGCCCGGTGAATGTGTTCATGATTAAAGAAATTATTCCCGGATGAGTTCAAAACTACATAGTTGGACATACTCCAGAATATATTTATCGGCGTATATACGTGAGAGCCGTTTTATATATAGATAGTATAGTTATAATGAATATCACTATGACTAGTTTAAACTCTAAAATACAATTTAGTGGCTACAAGAAATTGACATTCCATTCAAGTAATTCGGATGGTTATTCTAACTTTAGATTTAAAGAATGTTTTAGCCGCTTGCTTTCCATCTGCAGCTTAATGCAATTCATTATTGCACAGCTTATTTACCTGTATTAAATAAGATTGAATGATTAATTTAAGATTCAATAAACTGTAGCGATATTCAATTTATTAAGTGTTCTTATTTTTATCACTATTTTGGGCTTCCGATCGCGTGATTCATGATTTTTTTTGCATTATTTTACAATTCTAACTATTGAGTTAATACTGGATGATTCGTTACATAAGGTGCCAGGTTTATCCTTGATATAATGTGCCATCTTAAACTTAAGTTTTCGGAGATTGAGATCGTCTGCAATCTTCTTAATGTGCCAATGGTTTGTCCGTGAAAATGACTGGTGCGAGCATTGGCTTCTATAATGGGTGCGAGAGATCCGAGAGTAAATCTCATAAAAATTGTAATTATGACTTTTAGCGTCGAAAATCAGGACATACCAGGCTTTTTTTCAAGTTTGTACAATCCATGAAGATGCGCTCCAGTATTTCCGTGAGGGAGTGAAACCACTCATCAGTAATGAGTCGACCAACACTCACACATACAAATAGACTCACGATACTGCACATCTCGACTCGGTAGGAAAGATACTTTACCTACATTCTTTTCGGTCGGCTATGAAAATTGAAAATGAAATTGAAGAGCATATTTCCGGTTGACTGCGCGTCTAGTGAATTTATATTAGTGTGCATGTAGACACATTCTAGCAGTTCAATATACAGTCTTACATTATAAGCGATTTGGTTAAAGAGTGGGGCGCGTTTTCGTGGATTGAACCAAGTATACCTGTATGCGAATACAAATAAATGATAATATAATAAAATATAAGGTATTTCAGTGCCCACATTTGAAACCACCCGCACCGGAAATCTAGTTATGGTACTCGGCAATCATCGTTTCAACAGAAAACACCGATTCAGTGGACCGAGGATTAGGTGGAGCTGTGTTAAAACCAACTTCGGATGTAGAGTATCTGTCGTTACTTTTGATAGAGATGTGGTGAAGATTTACAATGAGCCACATAACCACTCTTGAGGCCGTGGAACCTTACTTCGAATATTTATGTATATACTACGAGTATATATGTATATTCACTTGGATATGCTGACCCGAATGCGTATGTACTTATAGCTTAAAAAAATACGTCACATATACACATAAGATTGCGATTTTTGGCAACCTTTAACATTTTTGCATTTGTCATGGACTCCCTGTGTAGTTCGGGGATATTAGATGATTACGAATTAGGTTTAAAAATCTCAGTTAATATAATATTATGATCATAATTAGAAGACTTTATTTCACTCTACCTCAATATAATATTTATTCTTGATTTGTCCGTCATTCGCATTGCTCTGATAGCAATGGCTAGTCGTGATATGTGTAGTTGAGGAACTGAATTGTGACTTAGGCTACTTTATCCCAGGATTTTTAAAAACCTAAGTCTACGCGAGCGGAGAGGCGAGCAAAATATTATGTAAGCGCTAAGTTTAAAGTCGTGAAATTATAGTATAAATAAATACTCCAAATATTAATTTTTCTTTCAGAACCACGATACGAGAAGACACGTATGGGCAATTTAGTTATGATACTCGGTGGACATCGATACAATAAGATACTTCGGTGTACAGGACCCAAAATAAGATGGAACTGCGTAAAAACTCCAGCCGGATGCCGCGTCGTTGTTATCACTGTGAACAGCGAGATCGTGAAGATATTGAACGAACATAATCATTAAATTGCCTGCGTACCGATATACAGCTGGATGCACTTTAGGCCCAATTTCACTATCGCTGAATAACGTTTAACTGAGCAATCAATGTCACAACGACAAAATATTCATTGTTCTAACAGGTTCAATCAATATTGCCACTATTTTTAACCGACTTCGAAAAAAGGAGGAGATTCTCAATTCGTCGGAATCTTTCTTTTATATTTTTTATGTATGTTCCCCGATTACTCCAAGAGGCCTGCAGGGCGATTCAGACGGTTAGATATCCATCTCTTTTTGGCGTGTGGATTCAGAGCGAGCGAAATATATGTTAACGAACCGAATCGATCGACAAATAAGTTATCGTAAGGCTCTGAATCGGGGGGCTGCCGGCTGGACCGATTTAGAAAATTCTTTTTTTGTTTGAAAGGGTATAGTTCCCAGGTGCTTCCATTATCACCGGTCAGGATCTTATGATGGGGCCCAGGAGAAACAGAGGAAACTCTTCAAGTACAGGCAAAATTGATATACTTTGTAGTGGCGTTTCAAGTCTGTTTTGTAGAAAGAATTTTTTCGTTTATATTATACTTTACTTGTTGGACGGAAAGTATAGACTAAGTAGGTATATTATGTTTGATTCGCTTTGATTGACTGATATAGGCTAAACGATAAGAGCGAAAAATATAAAAAAAGTATTGGAATTATAATAACTTTCTATTTTTTGGCTCCCGCTTTAAACAAATGTTGACATGATATCGTACCATAAAACCGTTACCATAAAAGTCGATATCGGTACAATATTATTATCATTTAATTAAGTTTGTTCTTTATTTCAGTTCCGACATTCGGCCGGACTCACTCTGGGAATCTCGTTATAATTTTGGGGAAGTATCGCTTCAATAAGGTGAACCGGTGCAAAGGCCCGAAAATCCAGTGGACTTGTGTAAAGAAACCCTTTGGGTGTAGGGCGTCTATTCATACTATCGATGACGTCATAGTAAAAACTCATAATGAACATAATCACTGAAATATATGAGTTAAGTGTAAATGCAAGTAAGGGCCCTGGGTGGTACTTTTATACTCAGGTTATGTTTTCATTATAATATTATGTCCAAAGTACCTATTACGTAACTGTTTTATTTATTTCTTTTCTATTCTAAATGTCATAGTCATTAATAATTATGTATGTGTATGTATATGGTAGCTATACGATTACGTATCTTGTTTAAAAATTACACTGGCTCACGGATTTCTATGTGAATTAAACTTTGTTTGTATGGGATGAACTCGGGAGTGCGCAAGGGTGACTTCTGTTCATGACCCTAAACTTACGTTGGAATTAAACAAATGGGTACGTATTGTCATACGCTATTGGGTTTCAGTGACTATTGCTACTTTTCAACGTTTGAAAATCTAATGTTTACCGACTCTCAGTAAATGATATTTATATCAAAGGCTTGTTTTTTAGAATCGAAGCTTTTTCACGCATTCTTAAAAAAAGCTCTCATTTTATGGAGTCTTCAATATTAGTTGCTTTTTTAAACAGCTAACCGGTATTTTCTTTTACCGGTACGAACCGGTATATCGGTATAATATTGATGCAACCAAATTTAGCAATTTTTGCATTTCAGTTGCGATATTTGGTAAGACCCGTAATGGGAACCCTGTTATAATGCTGGGGATCCATCGCTATAATAGGGTGAACCCATCGGCAAAGGGAAAAACCAAAGATGCGAAGATTCGGTGGCGGTGTGTGAAGAATCCTTTCGGATGTAGAGCGGCAATTTATACCATCGATAACGTCATAGTCAATTCTCTTAATGACCATAATCACTGAACCGCTTATTATGTTTTGTTTATTTATTTTAGCTTTTATGCCCTTGTACCTACCTGTTATGGTCGATGCACATTTGATGAAGTGTTAAATGTCAGAACCAAATAGTCGC
This sequence comes from Hipparchia sbordonii, assembly GCA_038048805.1. Classification (NCBI taxonomy): domain Eukaryota; kingdom Metazoa; phylum Arthropoda; class Insecta; order Lepidoptera; family Nymphalidae; genus Hipparchia; species Hipparchia sbordonii. The sequence goes on from CM076106.1 coordinate 12,041,770, forward strand.
TAAATATTGTAGATTTATTTCGTGGTTGAAATATTTTACAATACAGTTACAACCTGACGTTTCGTAGCCCCGCGGTACCGTTGTGATTAGGGTCTATGTAACTGGATCGAAATATCGACTGTTCTCAGTAAAAAATAATAATATGTTATTAAATTGTGGTGATAATGCATGTTTAAACAATCTCTATACGAAATTCACAGGGTAGTATCACTTTATGACCGGTTATGTGCAACCAAATTAGCACCAACACATAACTAAACTTGAGTAAATAATATAAGCGAAGCTAAGCTTCTACAAGCTTCTATTTTACTAAGGTTGTCATGACTATAAGATTTTTAATTTTTTTTAACATGCGTGGCGGGGTGTTCGTCCACTGACTGAGATGGCGTAAACTAATGTTGTCTACTCGTATCACATGCACGATAATCACAGTGGACATGCACACATGTGCCGGGTACTTAGTAGTAGTGCACCTATAATATTTGTCTTTGTTACCTATTTACTCATGTGACTAAACGCTACTTCACCAAATGTGTATCGACCTTAAGGTTAAGTGGATAGGTAGGTTTTTGTTTTCAAAATATAATTTAAAAAAAATAACTGAAGGAGACAACTTGTTTTATTTCAATTTTCAGATTTCAGACCATAGATTTAGGATAGCCGCTGGGCTCCTTGCAGCGAAGACCAATCCTAAATCTAATTTTCAAAATTGGTACATTACGTACACTTTTTGAATTTCAATTACTTATTACAAGTATTTGGAAGTGGGGTTATGGTATATTATGTTATGGTATACCAAATGCGTCCTGTAGGGCTAATATGCGCGCCACGAGAAAATTTTGTTTACACGTTTATTTGTAATCTCTATGTGAATCTGTACAGAAATTCATCTATGTTACTCTTTAAGTCTTCAACTGTACCCATGCAAAATATCGATCCACAGCTCTGTTGCAGCGTGATTGAAGTACAAATCAACAAATAAACACACTTTTGCATTTATAAAATTAGTGACATTAACCGCTACCGTGTGATCTCGTTATATCGGTACAATATCGGTATAAAGTCTAATATATAAAGTTTTTTATTACAGTACCAGTATTTCGTAGAACTCATACTGGAAATCTAGTAGTGATATTGGGAAACTATCGCTTTAATAAAGATAACTCTTGTAAAGGACCGAAAATTCGATGGAGGTGTATTAGAAGAACTACCAGTGGCTGCAAAGCGGTTATATATACCATCAAGAACGATTTAATAAAAACCATACATGAACATAACCACTGAAATTTGTCTAGAGTGCCATACATAGTTCTTAAGATTACCGCACACAGACAAAAAATGTTAAATAAATCAATAAGTGGATCTATTACGATTTTTATTTATGTATTATTTATTATTGTTATTGACTAATAACAATAACAATAAATAACAACCCCCCTTCCTTCCAAATAAGAGTAAAAACTAGTGTTAGGCCTTAGGAGTGGGTACGAAAACAGAACAGGTGGAGGGGCTGAATCGTTGCGTGTAAACCTTTCAGTTTTCAGTCCTCATTAACCATAGTGCTATTTCGAGGCTATATCTACTAATTCAGTAATAGGGATGTTAACACTAATCACAAATTAATGTTTAGTGTTAATTTTATGATAGTTTGTAATATTAGAATATCGAAAATCACATTTTTGTAATTTAATATAACTTAATAAATTTATTAAAAATGATTTTAAATATTATATTTATAATCTGATGTCACGTGACTCCAAACACCAAGAAGAGCTCGTGACGTCACTAATCGCGAAACAAGCTGACGACTGTATGTATGCAATGAATCGCGACCAATGTTTGTTTGACGAATGACGTCTTGTCAGTCACGTGACAGTTGTGGAGTGTTTTAGCGGGAACATTCAAAATTACTCTATTTTAAATAAAATATTTTTTATATGGTAAACAAGAGTCAATCTTCAAAATAAAAGCAATTCCGAAAAATCGTTAACATTCCTATTGTTGCATTTCAGTTCCGGTATTTCGTCAAACTCACACTGGGAATCTTGTGATGACGGTGGGTAACTATCGCTTCAACAAAGAGAAGTCCTGCAGAGGGCCGAAGAGTCGGTGGAGGTGTGTGAAGAGTCCCTGCGGATGTAGAGCGGCCGTCTACACCATCGATAACGTTATCATGAAAACCATTAATCAACATAACCACTAAGCGCTTATGGTATCGCTGACATAATATTATGAAATTAAGTTCCTTCGCCAAATTTATCCATAGATGTGTGCTAATCTCAAAAATACGAGTAGAGCTCTAGGGATTTTCATCTGGTTTTTATCAATTGATAGCCTCTAATGCCTGTGAACGTCTTCGACATCAATATAAAAAATGAAATGATGAAATCAAATATGATTGCGATCGTCACTTTAAAGCAATCATTTTAGACAATCCTGCAGCAGTGCAGTATACATGTTCCAATGTAGACTATAGAATAACCCACCTGTGCGATACTAAGGTGGGTCCACTAAAGTAAGTCTAAGTTAGGCTACTTATAAGTACGGCGCCTGGATGGCATTATTATATTAGTTTTATGTTCTCCATGTCACTTACTTTAAATGGTCTATAATTAATTTTTAAATTGTTCATTTAATTGGAACTAATTTTAACTCATTTATTTGCAGAGGTTCAATTTGCCATTTATGGCGCTCCAATCTGTAATTTTTTTCATATTAAATATCTAAAATAAGACATATTTTATTCACATTATTTTAGAAATTCTACCAATTATTTATTATTAATTCACGATTTATGCCACACTTATTAAATCATAATGCTAAAACTACAAAGACCTTTGATCTAGAGATTAAAGATCTGTTAGTATTCTTTAATCGAATAATAATGTTGTAACTTTGTGTTGTAAGTTATCAATAAATATTTTAAAAACGCTGCTATACGTTATTATTACGTAAACAATTATACTGGTACCTATAAAGCATTATATCGGTACAATACCGTAAATGTCTTATATTATGTAATTTTGCATTTTAGCTCCGGTATTTGGTACAACTCATACTGGGAATGCCGTAATGATGGTTGGCAAATACCGCTTTAATAAATCGGTTCCCAGCAAAGGGCCGAAGATCCGATGGAGGTGTGTTAAGACCCCCTGTGGATGCAGAGCATCTATTTACACTATCGATGACGTCATCATAAAAACCCTCAATGATCATAACCACTGAAGTGCTTGTATGTTTGTAATTAAAAACATATTATTCATAATTACATCTCCTTCTGTAACAACCGATAGAGTCCATTGCTGAACATAGCTTCCACTTGTCTCGGCCTTGCGCCGCCTGTATCCAGCGGCTCCATGAGACTCATCTGACACATCGGTCCACCTAGTAAGTTAGGTTTTTAAAAAATTCCCAGGAACCCTTTATGCCATTCATGTCTTCAACTATACTCATGCAAAATATCACGTCGATCGTAGCTCTGTTGTGTCGTGATTGATGGACAAACCAACTAACAAACACAAGTTAGTATTTATGACATTAGTAAGCAAGGATAGTAGAGAAGTTTTTTTAACGGAGATTTTCAGTTCGAACGTATTTTTTTCAATGTTACTTGATTATTTTGTGATTGTGCGTGATTTTAATGTTTTATTTTTTTATTTAAAAGGTTATATAAATTATGGTTTGAATATTCCACCTGTAAATAAAGAAAATATGGGGATGAATTTTGTTAAATTAATCAATGACCTCTTTTGTTTGTAAATTATAATTCATGGATGCGATATCTTGTTTTACTTCAACATTTTAATGAGTCTCGGACTATTTATAAAATAAGCAGGTATGAAGTACTTTATTGTTAATAAAACTTAAAAAAAAAAACTTTAAAACGAATGCCAACTTTATTTGTTCAAAAAGTTTAAAAAAAGCCAGCCAAAGCAATGTGAAAAATATTAACATCGGATTTAAGATTTTCGGTCATACAAAGTTGTTTCTGCAACCATGCAATGTGTTTTTTGACAGCAAATGAAGTTGTAATCGTACGAGTATTAACTTGGATTTGGTGAATTTGAAAATCCTTAAATAGTTCAAGCGATGATTTTTCTTTAAGGTCCACAGTATGAAAGGACGCGGTACGGGAACGAGGTCATGATTCTTGGTGGGCATCGCTATAACCGGATAGTGAGGTATAAAGGTCCGAAGATAAGATGGACCTGCGTCAAAGCTTCTTCTGTCAGCTGTCGGGTAGCGATTGTTACTGTACACGGCGAGATTGTACAGGTTTTGAACACGCCCCATAATCATTGAATTGTTGAAGGCAACGCAGGTGAACGATAACTGCCAGAGAACGATTTTCATCCGACAGAGGCCGGTTAAGACGATGAGAAGAAGGAGCCGATATTACGCTGGCTCAACGCACGTGTGTTAACTCTCATTATCAGCATTATCTCAATTAAACCATGTCCATTGCTGGACAAAGGGCCTCTGGAAAGGATGGTCAAAGAACACGATATTGTGCCGCATGTTTCCAGCGGCTGCCAGCGACTCCTTAAAGCTCCTAGTGGAGCGGTTGCCAAAACTGCGTCTCCCGTTGTGGGGTCACCACTCTTTGGGACCCTAACGGCCATCGGTTTTTCGACTCTTCAACAAATGCGGAGCCCATTACCACTTCAGCTTTGCAACTTGAACTCTGATTTGGCTATGGATTGTCTTATTTCTAATTTGATCCACTAGAGATATACGTACTTCGAGCATATTATTGTTGACTCTACTCATCACCACTCATGACAAAGAGATAACCATGTTTTTGAGTGCATAAATATTGACAAAAATTAATTTTTTCCAACATAAAAAAAAATGCTAGCTAGTTCCGTATATTTTAAGGAATCGTGTAATTTGATTTGATTTTCAAACAAACTCTTCTAGATTTCCTAAGTAAGCTATTATTGCTGATTTGTAAAAACAATCATTAAAATTATTTAGCTTATTTTAATAAATTTTCGTAATATATCCTTTTTATATAATACTAGCTGATTATCGCGACTTCGTCCGCGTGGAAAGAATTTTGAATGATTTGCTACGCGAGAATTTATGTATTTATGAATTTATGTTTTTATATCAATAAAAACTTTCATCCCCCTATCCCGGATAAACCTTATTGTTTATTAGGATAAAAAGTATCCTATATGTTGACCCGGGGTATCAGCTACCACTATACCAAATCGCATGCATCGGAAGCACTCAAATATGCATAATTTTCCCCGTTTTTGCAATATTTTTCACTGATGCTTCGCTCCTATAGGTCGTAGCGTGATGTTATTTAGCCTAAAGCCTTCCTCAATAAATGGACTATCCAACACAAAAAGAATTTTTCAATTCGGATCAGTAGTTCCTGAGATTAGCGCGTTCAAACAAACAAACTCTTCAGCTTTATAATATTAGTATAGATACTTATCGATATTTTTGATTACCAATCACTATTCTAAGATCGGTAAAACGTGGGTAAAACCATTTTACATGTCTTATTATAGTGCTGACTACTGATATACCGGTACACATTGTACTATTTTCTTTCATTTCAGTTCCAATATTTGGCACGTCTCGTTCAGGGAACCCAATGGTAATATTAGGGCCATATCGCTTCTATAAGAAGACCCGCGGCAATGGACCAAGGATCCGGTGGACGTGCGTGAAACAATCCTCCGGCTGTAGAGCCGTCATTTACAGTATCGATGACGTCATTATAAAAACTATGAGGGAACATAACCACTGAACTCTGAAGCGCGCTTGATGGCAATTGAACATCGAAGGTTGAACAGTATTCGACTGAATGGATAATACTTATTACTACATGTAATACGTATATCAAATGTTTCTAAGGATCTGATGTTTTTAATTTTAATATTCTCGTTCACGCTAAATTCAAATACATTTAATAACCTCCTTGAAAACCACAAAGAAGCTTACAAGCGAAAAGTTGAGCAAAGCGAAGTTTAAGAGCGTACCGCAGACCGAGACTATCGTATTTCGTACTCAAGGAACAACTAATCACTAAAAATTTTTTTATTTCCAGATTACGATGTTATTTACGAACTCTCAAAACACGGGAACAGGGTGATAAAATACGGACCATATCGTTTTAACAAGGTGTACAGTAAGGGACCAAAGTTTAGGTGGAGGTGCTCCAAGAACCCTAGAGGATGCCGCGCCATATTGTATACTGTAGAGGACAAAGTTGTGAGTGTCGATAAACTTCATAATCATTGAGATCACAGCCAAATTAGGAATTACCTGAAAGACCTTAACAAAGAGGCATTCCAACAATCAACGAGATAATGAACGTAAAAAGAATTTGAATATGCCATACAACTCTAATATTCTATGAAGGCCAAAATTGTCAGTGTCAGCTTAAAGTTTGACAGACCTCAAAATAAAATGAACGGATTGTCGTCAACCATTGACTTTTTGAGTGCGACAGTTGTTTAAGAGGAGAACGAGTAATTCATCAGCATAATATTATTATTGTTAATCATCGAATTATAGAATTCTTTTTAACCGACTTCCAATTTCCGATTTGGAAAATTCTTTTTTTTTTTTGAATTGGTTGATCCCATTGTCATAGGGTCATCAGAAATCGAGAGAACTCTTCAAATATAGGCAAATTGATATACTTTGTAGTGGCGTTTGAAGTCGGTTTGTAAAAAGATTTTTTACGTTTAAGTATTTACATTATTTTTCGCAACTTTTATTTGTAATTGTTATGAATTGTTGTTGTTGTAGTTATTATAAACGCATTTATTGATTAAATATTGTAAGTCGAGCTTAGAATATGATATACTAAGGGTCGATTTCACCAAAGTAAAATAAGTTTTTTTTCCCGATATCGATACGATAAGTAAAATATTTTGATAGATTTTGTATTGAAAATCTGCCGAAATATCAAATTAACGCTCGGATAAGACTTATTTCATGTTGGTGACATCGGCTCTAAGAATAAGTACAATAAGAAAGACTGATTTATTTTATGATTGTTAGTAAGATTGTTATATAAATATATAATTATAAAATATTATACAAACATAATATAATTCATAGGTATATTCTCTACGGTCTGTACCTCTATGTTTTCGTTGATTACTTTTAACAATAAACGGTTTTCTTTTTTGCTTTTGTTTTACTCATTTTATTATTCACGCATTTGCATTGATTAATTGCATTATGCATGCTTATATAACCAGAGTTGGCTTGTGAATCTATATTTTATTTACTAAGTCACATCTGTATGCCATTCCCAATAAATAGTCCTACAAGAGTCGGGGATTATAGTATCGTAAAATACTTAATTGACCTCAAAGACCTTAGCAGCGTTTCTCAACAGGTGGGCCTTAAAATGAACATGAGCAAGACGAAAATCATGTCTAATGCTCATGCTCCGCTCCACCCAGTAATCGTTGAGAACTCTGCACTCGAAATTGTAAACGAGTATATATACCTGGGACATACAGTCCAGCTAGGTAGGTCCAATTTAGAGGAAGAGATCAACCGCCGAATCCAGCCATTAGTTGATAAAGAAGAAGAAGAAGAAGAAAATACTTAATTGAGCTTTTCTCATTATAATTATTTCATATTATTTCACACCTTCTGGGAGGCAAAGAATATGCGTACGGCGTAACACCATTCGTAAATAAATATGTTTTCTAGATTCTTTGCTTTTATTTTTTAAACCTAAAATTTTGCATGTGTTTTGTTTCCATTTTATGCGCTAAAATTTAATTCAGTTTTTTAAGTATTTTTCTTTTTAATTTAACAGCGTTTTCGTTTTTGGTTTGCATGTGTGTTTTCCTGTTTTTAGGTCCGGTTTACAATAAAAACAAGCGCGGGAAATGTGTGATCACAATAGGCAAATATGAATTCCACTCGCTTAAAAAACGTACGAAGGATGGCCTGAAACTATGGCGTTGCCAAAAATATACGTGCAAAGCAAGGATATTTACAAAAAGAGATGTGATTGTCAGAACTAGTGACGATCATAACCACTGACGTCACGAGTTAGGCCTCGTATTCTCAGTGCCAATTTTACCACCATGCATCGCGGAGTAACTTTTAACCAAGGAATAAATTGTCTGTTCTGATTGTGCTGCCAAAACATCAAAGGTTAATGGAAAAATTCGTATGGACCCCGTACCCTAGACTGTAGCAATATGAACTATGTCGGCTTTTGTTGCCCTAATGGAGAAGTTGGTTATTAATCCTAAGACAGCATGTCTGAATTCACTTTGAGATTGATTTTTCACAATAAATTCATTCTTCTTTGTCGACCGATAGACATCCATTGCTGGACAAAGGTTTCTTGCATGGATTTCCACAGGCCTCGGTCTTGCGCCGCTTGAGTCCAGCGGCTCCCTGCGACACGTTTGATGCCGTCGGTTCACCTAGTGGTGGGTCTGCCTGAGGTTCATTTATTCATTAATTAGTGTAAACTATTAATCTAAGGGTCGAATATCTTTTTTTCCCAATTTTATTCAGACATGCTGTCTTGGATTTTTAAACTAGGTGTTCTATAAGAGCAACAAATACCGATATACTTTGTGCCTGGGTCCACTCTTACACACCCTCCTTTAATCTTCGACGACAGTGACATTGGCGCTTATGTAAAACACGTAAACAAGCAGACAGAGTGGGCAAATTAAGTGGCGCTTAGCATGCTTCCAATCAACTATTTTCCTCTATGCTATTCTAGTGACTGACTTTTCTAGTACAGAAGTGTAGGAGTAATTTGGACCTACATAGTACAATAGGTGTTTGCTAGTACATATGTATGTTCGCGACATAAAGGGCCATATTATGCAATTTTTCGTTCGTTATTTGATTAACTGTAAGATGGTTGTGAATATCACCATATTATATTTTTTAAGTTTTGGAACTGATTTTGTTTTAGATGATTTAAAAGTCGAAGTTGTAACATTTTATTTCGTTAGTACGTGTTACTTTTTTGTTTATAGAGCTGTTATTTTTTTATAGTTTAGCAGTGTCAGAAGAACTGATTTTGTTTTAGTTAGATATTGTATTAGAGGTTGTGACTTTTTGTTTTGAATTAAATTAAGTTTTGACAATATTTTTATTCGACACATAGTGAACAAACGTTGCTTTTACAGCTGAGGTCATATATTTTTTGTTTGAGAATAGTTAAGTGTCAGAAGATTTTGTTTAAGTTGATTTCAAATTTTTCTTTGAAATAATTTTTAGTAGTCGGGTATTTTTTTTCTAGACCTAGCTTGAGATTTTAGGCGCCTAGACTGAACAATGAATACACCTTGATTTTACAGTTGAGTTCATATAATTTTTTTGTTCGAGAATAGTAAATAAGTGTCAGAAGGACTGATTTTGTTAAAGTTGATTGTTTTTTAAGTTAAAATTGTGACTTTTTAGTTCAAAAACAATTATAGTTTTTAAAATGGCTTCGTTTACTTTATAACCCAGACCTGCTTGGCTCGTTATTACGACTGTGTTAATATTATGTTTTGTTTAAATTAGTTTATCAATGTTAGGATGCTGCCCTACTTTTGACAACTAAAATAATTGACTTGTGAAAATTGACAACTATATTGTACTTCTAGTGCAGTAATTAAACTGCAGTAAATTATCATGATTCGTGGTTTGATCCTAAAAAACAGTCGTAGCAACCGAGTTTAAGTTTTAGAAGAACTGATTATGTTTCAAATTTTGTTTTAGCGGAAAGAGTTGTTGTAACTTGCCTGTGTTAACTTTTTGAATTGCAGCAATTTAAGATTTCGTTTGTAGTTTTATTTTTGTACTTTTTAGATGCTTGTTTTCTTAATAAGGCTAAAGCTAGGAAGAAATTAACTTATTTAATTTGAATAATATTGTAGGTATAATTTTTGTTTTTAAATATTGTATAACTTTTATTATAATCTGAAGCAATGAATAATATTAATGGTTGTGACATAATTTCAGTATATATAACACGCCAGGGATCACAATGCATCCTCTGTGGAGGTTTTAAATTCTATAGGCACACATCTTTTGGGCCCAAAACCCACTGGAAATGTGGTTTTAAAAAACTAGGGTGCAAAGCTGGAATCGTCACCGTTGATCAAGAAATCATAGGAATAACAGGAGATCATAATCACTTATAGACAAAGTAATTATTATTTTAGTCTCTGTAAAAATCCTTGAATAAAGACTTTGTTTAAAGTATTTTGGTATGGTTGCTTATGGAGCAATCAAAGTGATGATATGTATTTATATATTTTATTTTTTGACGATCTCTTTGGTGCAGTGGTGAGTGTTGTGGCCGTGGTTAGTTACCACCCGCCTGTTAAAGACGTGGCGCCAAGTGATTTAGCGTTCCGGCACGATGGCGTGTAGAAGGTGAATTAGGGGTATGGGTTGCAGTACACTGCCATACCCGTTCCAAGTTAGCCCGCTACCATCTTAGACTGCATCGTCACTTACGATCAGGTGACATTGCAGTCAAGGACTATCTTTTCATTGAATAAAAAAATATATATTGCATATGACGCTTCGAACACTGACTTTGTACAAATGAACTTTACTGTAGTCTAAACACTAATTCTCGCCATTTTTAAAAGGCAGGCAAGAATAATATTTACATAATAATTGCACTTCAAATTTTGAAAATGTTCATAAAATATCATCTCTTTTATTTAATAATTTTGATTGCAATGTTATTTGTTTTGTTTTTCCCCAGGTGCTCGCTTCATACCATCAAGCAAGTCTAATACGAGACGGATTTTATGTCTGGGGAACTATAGATACAGTGAACACTATCGTCCAAATGGATTCAGAACTACGTGGATTTGTATAAAGAAGAATTTAGGATGTCGGGCCACAGTAGTGACTCTTAACAATGTTATTGTTCACACTAAAAATTCTCATATACATTAGTTGAGCCCCAAATTACAAAAATCTCAACACCCAAGCCAGGGCAGTACACAGTCTACTACGTAACAAATAACGATGGGCCCTTTATTATACGGATAGTTTTATTCACAATATACTTCTTAAAATTTATTGCTGAGGTATCATTTAGTCACTCTCAGAACTAATACAATAAACGTCACGCTTTTTATTGTATATTTAGATTTGAAATTGTAATTTGTAGGGCCAGTGCCGGTATTCTCGGTATCCAGATTCGGGAAACCTGTTATAGAATTGGACGGGTATAGATTCAGCAGGCGAAGCGACAGCAAAGGGAGACGTGGCAGTTGGTGTTGCAACAAGGTGTCTGTCGGTTGCCGCGCCATCATCGTCACTTTCAATGATGTCATCGTTAAGATTAGGAACAACCATAATCACTAGCTTTGAGCACCGATCAACCTTGGTGTCATATTGTAGCAATTGCAACCCGCACTTGGAAAGGGCAGTTTGGATGCTGTCAAAAGGTTGATAGACGATATTAAACGTGTTGCAGGGTGCCACTGGATCCTACTCATACTCGTAGTAGCACGAAGACGTGGATAATGGGATTGGGAAAGACACCTACCGATTGGTAGCAGAGCACACACACATACACACACAAACACACACACACACACACACACATACACACACACGCACATTGTTATATTATGTAATGTTTAATTGTATTTGATTAAAATAAATATAAATATAAAACAATGTTCACCGGTAGTGATTTCCAAACCATTTTGAATCCCAATTAGTCTATATTGAATGTAGTTTAGTTGTTGAAATAATTGTTAATTTACTCTCGAGTACAACTTATTCCATACTGGTGAGATTGCGCCTGCTAGTCAGGCTCCAATCCATCATGTGGAAGAGTTAAGCTAGAGACTACTTAGAGGTTAAGTTTGAAAACTTGGTTGGCGCCATTTTAAGCCTAGATAAGTGTCTCTGGAACTAATAAAATATTGCAAATGGCGCACCAACCTCTATGATTTATCTATGATTTCATAACCAATCTCTTTATTATAGTAATTTTTCATATTATTTAATAAATTAAATTATAGAGGTCGGTGCGCCATTTGCAATATTATTAGTTCAAGAGACACTCATATATGTCAAATATATCGCTCATAAATGTTAAATATGCTTCAAGTTGATCCATAATTAACTAAGCTGCCTGTGTAAGTTAATCATAGATTAAATATAGAAATTAGTGAGGCCAATGTTTTGATGTGGACTGAAATAAAAAAGAATATTTTTTTTTAGATTGGGCTGTCTGCAATGAGGACGAGGACGATGAACTTGTTCTCAAATGGGATGACGATGAAGCTACATAATTTGAAAAAAAAAAAAAAAGTGGTTATGTGTTCATAAGTTTAAATATATGTCTAATTTCAAAAAAATCGTTTTCTATTAGGCTCAATACATGAAAGGAGGACCATAAATACAGAGTTAATATACATCACATTGATTGACGCCCGTTTTCACCAACCATACCTAAATCATTTTCTATGTAGGCAAGCTAACCAAGGCAGCACCTAAATACAATGCCCTTAAAAAGCGTCATCTAACTTAGCTCGGGTAGCCCGTAAAAGTTAGGGAGCTTTGGTGAAAAACAACTATGTAGTAGTAGTGTACTAAAAAACAAATATGTAAGTAGGTACCTATGATTTCAGCTAGACAAATAAAATGTTAGAGAATTCTTTCGTAGTGCTTATTGCTGAGCCTCATTAATACCCTGGATGTTTGTTATTGATACCTTGTTAATAGGTACTATCAACGGGCCTTTGTTCATGTCGCGCATAGCCAAAGATTGTTTATATTAATCGTTGTATATAGGACCTTTGTGACTATTTCGGCGTAGTCCAAGCTAATTTGTGTTTATATTAAATACTAGTGGTTCGCCCCGAACTGAGACCTAACGGTATCCCATAATTCCCAAAAGATAGTTTTAATTATATATTGTAATAATTAACTTTTAACATTAGACGCAATAAAAAATAATAATAGTTGACGCAAAACTGTTTTATTGATTCAGCGCCATCTATAAGCATTATTGTGAAGCTATTAGCATTAAAAATTAAATGATTTCGTTTCTTACCAATATTTATCAATTCAATTATCATTATTATTGTTCAATAATACTGCAAGAAGCCAATAACAATCTCAAAATAATTCAAAAAACAACTAAAATTAACAAAACAATGCTATTTCTTTCGTTTTCTACAGGGTCCTGGCGTCCGCTACGGTTTCCATCAATAAAATCGACAACTATCGATAACGCTTGTGAAAAATGCCACTTGTCTAGCACTTGTCGATTCGTTTTTATCAGACCACGTGACATTTCGATAGCTAATGTCAATCCCATACATTTTTCGACATTTCTACTAGCGATATCGCTAATGGAATGTAACTTTGTCTAGGCCCTCAGGACTATCTTGTCATTGAATAAAAAAAATCGGGGAACATACATAAAAAATAAAAAGGATTCTGACGAATTAAGAACCTCCTTGCTTTTTGGAAGACGGTTAATAAAAATAAAGTTGTAGGGTTGCGTAAAGTCTTGCGTTATTTTGCAGGAGCAATTTTCACGGTGTCCCGCTTTGGAAAACCAGTTATACTGATAAATGGATACCGTTTTTGCCGACGAAGCGACAGCAAGGGTCCGCGAGGCAGTTGGTATTGCAACAAGTCGTCTTCAGGCTGCCGAGCAACTGTCATCACGATGGTTGACGAAATCATTTATGTCAACAGCAACCACAATCACTTATAACCTGTTCTAGTTCTAGTTAAATCCCGTTGATCCTCTTTGATTTTCCGGGATGAAAAGTAAGCATCTTTTACAACGCAAGCGCGGGATTCGCACGCCAAGGTTCGAAGTTGATTCAAATTTTTGTCGTTCAATAAAAGTTGATCAACTTAGTTTACCTCTTTAATTACGCTCCGAATAGAACATCTTTTCTTTCTTTAATTTTTTTATAAAGTACCTGGAGCCGGCATTAAAAGACTCGTCAATCGTGAGGAATTTTTTTGTGTGTAAATTGATAGTTAAAAATTAGACATACCCGTAAGCTTCTTCTTCTTCTCCATAATCTCCTCGTGTATTCGCGTATTATGTTTTTCGTAATGAGTACGGAATTTTCTATTGAATATACTGTAAATAATCAATATCCGCGATGGCGGTAAAATATTTTTGCATTTTAAATTGTTTTTAGTTCAATAAATATAATAAAGTCAATCTAATGAACAAAAGAAAACCGTGAATCGTTCATTAAATTGACTTGAAATTTTTCACAGTTTGTATCAGTATAGCATAATTGTAACAATTAAAATTATTTTTAAGGTGTAAAGTTCGAGAAGACCAGATACGGCAACCCGGTGATGGTTGTCGGACAATACAGATACAACAAGTGGAGTTACAGTAAACCGCCACACGTGAGATGGACCTGCGTAAAGAATCAGATAGGCTGTAGAGCGACCGTCACTACCATAGACAACGTTATAGTGCGCTCTCGAAACTCCCACACGCACTCGTGATTCGTGAACATCTTTTTCTTCCCTCCTTTGTTTATTGGGATGATGTTTATTTATTTATTTATTTGTAATCAACAACGTTTACAACACAATTTTACAAGATTATTATAGTGTTCGTACTACCTACACGATATGGCTCTATGATAGGAATAGTCTGTCTAAGTTTTAATTCGATTGGTCGTATAAGAATTCGACGACATTATAGTGTCATCAAGCAACTCCAAAGTCACAAATTCAGTACAACCGATTTTAATTTGGAGCGTATTGGAGCGTTTTGGAACGTTGGTCGTATACGTAGTAGTAAGAATGCAAACACGAATTGAGCTCTAATTCAGTTCTGTTAAGGTTTATTTTACTTTGACGCTAATATCATAGAATTCTTATACGATCAATCTAATTAGAATTTAGACGTAAAATTAAGTGTTAATATTTGTAATATTAATGGAACTGAACGCTACGTCAACTGAAATGAGAAGCATTTAGGTATAGGTTAAGGATTGGACTCCGAGGACATACTACGCGAATGGTATTATTATTATTTTGGTATGTCAGATGTGTAAAAACTTCTCTAGTAGTAGTAATAATTTATTACAAGTCATAGTGTAAGGAATCAGTATTATTATATTTATTAATATAATAATTGGTTTAAGTATGGAGTACGAGTATGATGTAAATTAATCGAAACGCAGACAGTATAAAAATAACTATTATTATTTTTTATTATATTTAATGACCAAGCAATTATTAACTTTATTACTAAAACTTGGTTAAACAATCAGTGATGAAAAGAAATACCTCAGAGAGTATTATTTCAAGGCTATCTATTAAGTATAATTTCACTTACCATATTTAAAGAAAATTAAACAGGTATAATCGTTTCAATAATACCTAATAGAAATGTAGTATTAAAGTTGTGTAGTACCTTGTGACAATCGTAATTAATGTAATTGGCTAAATCTATTGATGAAATATAGTTTTTTTGGAACACAAGTAAATGTTTAATCAATTATATGGGCTTTATGAAATGTAATTTAAAAAAAGTGATAACGCCAGATTGCATTTTGAACTCATAGCAGTACCAACAATATTTAGTTAATAATATTTATTATAATTTAAAATACTTATTTTAGTTAATTAATAAGAGCTGATGAAATTAAATGATAATATAATATTATTTTAGAGGAATTAAATCATAATTTATTATCTATTAAAGGTTTATCAGAAAAAGACGCAATATTCACCAAATCCAGGTGCGGGAAACCGATGATTAACATAGGTGTTTACCGGTATAACAAGTGTTCAAGATCGAAGGGTGCTCGAGCGCGATGGGTGTGCAAGGCCAACCATTTGTGCAAAGCTACGATCATCACACTAAATGACAAAATCGTGCAGTTTTGTCACTGGCACAATCATTGATGGACTGCCACTAGAATAAAAGAACATGATAGTTAAAAAAATTACTATGTTTCATTTCGTAGCCTTTGAGGCTGAAATCTATAGACCGCACTCTCACTCAGCTCAGACTCTAAGTTTTAATTTGATTGATCGTATAAGAATTCGACGACATTACCGCCATCAAGCGACATCAAAGTACAGACGATTTTAGTTTGGAGCGTATTGTATACGTAAACGTATAAGAATACATACACGAATTGGGCTCTAATTCAGTACTGTTATGGTTCATTTTACTTTGACGCTAATATCTTCGAATTCTTATACGATCAATCGAATTAAAACTTAGAGTTTAGACGTAAAATTAAGCGTTAATATATGTAATATTAATGGAACTGAACGCTACGTCAACTGAAATGAGAAGCATTTAAATATAGGTTATTATTTTGGTATGTCAGACGTGTAAAAGCTTCTTAGCAGTAGTAATAATTTATTACAAGTCATAGTGTTAGGAATCAGTATTATTATATTTATTAATAATATAATAATTGGTTGAAGTATGGAGTACGAGTATGATGTAAATTAATCGAAACGTAGACAGTTTAAAGATAGCTATTTTTTTTAAATTATATTGAATGACCAAGCAATTATTAACTTTATTACTAAAACTTGGTTAAACAATAAGTGATAGCCGGTAAGAAACTCAACAGTTGCTCTTTTAAAAAAAAAAAATTCTTTTTTTTACAAAGTTATGCTATGTATACAGTGCTTCCACAATAAAGCTTCAAAAAATGCAAAAATGCCTACGTAGTAGTAATGTAATTTAAAAAAAAAGTGATAATGCTAGAATGCATTTTGAACTCACAGCAGTACCAGTAGTTAAAAATATTTATTATAATTTAAAATACTCATTTTAGTTAATAAGAGCTGATGAAATTAAATGATAATATAATATTATTTTAGAGGAATTAAATCATACTTTATTATCTATTAAAGGTTTATCAGAACAAGATGCAATATTCACCAAATCCAGGTTCGGGAAACCGGTCATTGAGATAGGTGTTTACCGGTACAACAAGTGGTCGGGATCGAAGGGTGCTCGAGCGCGATGGGTGTGCGTGAAGGCCGGCTATGGGTGCAGAGCTACGATCATCACTCTAAATGACGAAATCGTGCAGTTTTGTCACGAGCACAATCATTGATGGACTACCAGGGCCCCAAGTCTGCTATTTTACATGTCATTGTCATTGATCCGCAATACAATTACATTCAATTATCATTAGTCCGAAATTTCGTAGTCTACTAAATTCACAATGGTCGTTCGATTTCTTATAATTTGATTATAATTCAATGATACCTCGGTATTGCCATGAGTTTAAAAAGCGTTTGCCGAAATGAGTTTCAAAAAAACTACATATTAAAAACGTTTATTTAAGCTAGATTCAAAGCTAGATGTGTCAGTGGCAAACAATCGGAAAACAATTGTGACGCCATTGAATTAGTAGACTACCAAAATTGCTAAAAGTAGCATTGGTATGTCATTGATAGACAATTGAACTACAATTGCAATAGCAGACTTGGGCCCCTGTTGCCACTAAAATAAAAGAACATGATAGTTAAAAAATTAACTATTTTTCATTTCGTAGTCTTTGTGGCTGAAATCTATAGACCGCACTCTCAGTCAGCTCAGACTCAAGACGGATTTAAAACGCGACAGATTTATGTCAGTGTATATTGTGTCTCGTTTTAACCTCTATCTTAAGTCTGAGCTGAGTCAGAGCACGGTCTATAGATCTCAGCATAAGTCCACTGGACATACTTGTAGATGAGAGTTCGTCACCTTCTCATCTTCAATTAACGAAATCAATCAGTGTGAATCTAGATCAGATATATAGTTAAAGATCTATCCATTGGGAGTTTTTGTAGATTATTTTCACATCGATATAGTTAAGATCCTTTCTTCAAAAAAGTTTAGCTTTTGATAAATCTATCAGTCACGCATTCTGACACCCAGTGTTCTTTTAATGGGTTTTTAATTCAGGTTTAACGCCAAGCAAAAAATAAACATTCAACCAATACTTCTTTACAATATTAAGTGTAAACTAGAGAAGGTCCATTCTCAGAAATTTTTTAGGACAAACTTTTTACGTGTGAATAGTCTGTAGGGCTAATTTCATAATTCGAGTAACGTTTAACCGATAATTTTGGTGTTCTGACATTATTATTTTGTATTAAAAATCTGTCCGAACGACCAATTTATTTGTCGGACAATCGTTATTCGGCAAAGGTCAAATTCGCCTTAAGTTACATAACATTATTTTATCTGTTAAAAAAATTAAATAGAATAGAATAATTTTTTATTCAAATAAACTTTTATCATCTCTCTATCCAATTATATATTATTATATTTCTAGGTCTGTCAGCGAAGGACGCGATATTCACCAAGTCCAGATTTGGGAATCCTGTCATCGAAATTGGGAAGTATCGCTATAATAAATGGATTGGCTCTAAGGGTATCAAAGGGCGGTGGTCTTGCGTCAAAGCTGGGAGTGGATGCAAAGCTTCGATCAAGACAATAAACGACAAAATCATACGGTTCTGTAATTATCACAATCATTGAAACTCGTCAGAGATGAAAGAAGATTGTGAAAACGCGTAATTACCATAATCATTGATGGTGAAAGAAAATTGTGAAAACGCGTTAACCAAGTTTAGAGTTTTGTGTAGGTAGAGCTGAAGTGGCACAATAACTGTACAAGAATCATCGATATCAATGTACCTACTGCGTCTAGATAAGGCGTTCCGAATATTCACCTTGTTCAACTGACATGCATAGTCGACCGTGCATTAGTTGTGTGGCATGGGCGTTGGCGACGTGCGAACGGGGCGCTATCTACGCGATTAAACTTTTTAAGCATCTAATTTTGTCTATGTATCTATGTCGATGACAAAAATGTTCTTATTTAGTGCCGATTTTACCATCGGCTGTGGACGTTAAACCGAGGAATAAAAATGTTTTGGCAGATTTTCTATGCAAAAACTCTATCAGAACATCCATGGCGATGATTAAATCACTAATGAACTATCGTGAGCGACATTCATCATAACTAAATTTAACTGTAGCCTTAGTTATATTTAGTGTTAGTTATAAAGATAAACTACGTGTAAAAATCCTAATTTTTAATTGCATTAAATGTAAAGAAAGAAAATATATAAGTAATCATGTAATGGATATGTGAAATAAAAGATTTACTTGCGAGAAAAGATTTACTAGTCTTTTTATGAATAAAAACATTTATTTATTTAAACTACTTTACATAGTTACATCAGCGAATGAATATAAGCTGTACATGAAATATTTTACACAGAAGGTAACCTTATAACAATAAGAATTTAATTAATTTTATAAGTTGACGATTTAACACTGACCTACTCAAGTTTACTAAATTGAAGTAGTTACTAAGTTAAATAAAACATAAACAGAAGCCTGCATGCCTGAGAGTACTCCATAATATTCTCGGAAGTTCGCCAGCTCTACCGTCCCCTCTTAAGGTGTAACTAAAATGATACCTCTATTGTGAAATAAAAAGAGCATGTGTGGCTAAATTAAAAAAAAAAAAAAAAAAATATTCTCAAAGGTGTGTGAAGTTTACCACTGGGCATTGGGCCAGCGTGGTGGACTATGGCCTATAACCCTTCTCTAAGAGGAGTTGGAGAAGTAGTGAGACTTTTTAATCGGTTCCTCATAATGGTGACTAGTTTTTTTTTGATCAATGACAATACTTGACTGCAATCTCACCTGATGGTAACTGACGATGTAGTCTAAGATGGTAGCGGACTAACTTGGAAGGGGCATGGCGGTGTAAATTCAACCTATAATATGTTTCTACACTCCATCATACCGGAACGGTAAATCGTTTGGCGGCGGTCTTTGACGGTAGGATGGTAACTAACTAACTACGGTCAAAGCCTCCCACCAGACCAGGGAAAATTCAGAAATTATAAATCCCCAAATTGCCCCCGCCGGGAACCAAACGCGAGACCTCCAAGTAGACCACCACTGCGCTAGGGAGGTCGTCAAAACTTAAAGTTGAATACTAGAAAAGCTCATGTTTTGTTATTTCAGAGCCCGTGTTCGTGTACTCTCGAAGCGGCAATCCAGTTATTCAGTACGGCCAGTACAGGTTCAGGAAATGGTCGGGCAGTAGAGGTCCAAAAGCTCGCTGGATCTGCAACAAGAATAACGATGGGTGCTTAGCTAAACTGTGGACCGTTGAGGGGGTGATAGTTAAAAGCTTTGATGAACATAACCATTGACTGTTTGACAAGTCATAAGCCTCAATAGCCCAACGGTTACAGGTGCGGAGTGAAAACTGAAAGGTTGCGAGTTGGATCCCCGTCCGTTGCACTATTGTCGCACCCATTCC
Source organism: Hipparchia sbordonii (assembly GCA_038048805.1). Taxonomy (NCBI): domain Eukaryota; kingdom Metazoa; phylum Arthropoda; class Insecta; order Lepidoptera; family Nymphalidae; genus Hipparchia; species Hipparchia sbordonii. The sequence goes on from CM076106.1 coordinate 12,062,064, forward strand.
CACAAAAGCTTTCCGCTTATTTGGAGGGGAGGGGAGACTAATATTCTTTTTTTTTATGAAACTATAAAAAAATCATGAAATATTTTACATTTATTATATTTTTTATTTTGACTGAAGCACAGCGCTACCTTGTTTAGTTTCAGAAACTTCTTTATTAAATTAATTAAAGATTAAATTAAGCGGATGCCCTGCGCTTATAGAAATTGTAATTTAGTAGTGTTGTTTAATTTTATTTTGGTAAATAAAAATTATTCTTATTCTTTTATATCTTAATGCAAACATCCATCAAAAATTCGTAAAAAAAAAACAGATTAAGAATGGCTTTAAGCTGACCCCCTTAATAGTTAGGACGACAAATGGTTTCAGCGACTCCTGGTACTGGCAGCCCTTGGATACAAACGACGACGAAGAATAACCAGTGTCGACTCAATTATGTTTTTGGAGACAGACTGCTTTGGACTGCTATAACTTTTAATTCTTTTTGCACTCTCACGGCCCGGAAATTAAGCTTGCTTGCGCGAGGTTCAAAACAAATGGCTTATTTTTATTATCAAACAAACAATTCCCGCATTATTTTTATAACCTAACTCCATTTGGACAAGCTCGCGTGCATCAGCTAGTAAAACTGATACCTGCTGGTACCTACCACGTACCATTCGATAAACGTACCTTACGTTTTTGGATTGCAATTTTAGATGCAGTGTTTTCACTGTCCCGGTTTGGGAACCCCGTGATACAGGTGGGCCAATACAGGTTTAGCCGTTGGAGTGGTAGCACAGGGCCCAAGGTTCGGTGGATATGCACTAGGGACCACAAAGGCTGCAGGGCGAAGATATTGACGGTAGATGGCGAGATCATCAAGTACGATCGTGAACACAATCACTGATTCCCTCTTTTTAATTGTTAATGCATGTATGTATTTATTAAACATAATCTATCGAAATCTGTAGTTTTAATTATTCCTATAATAATAATACTTGCACCTAATTGTAACACTTGGTAGTCTCGTGGTTAAGACTTCGCCCTTCTTTTTGGGAGGTCTAAGGTTTGGATCCCAGGCACGAAACAATTAAATATATCTTGCTTTAGCTGTGAAGAAAAACATCGTGGGGAAACCTATCTAGTTCTCCACAAAGTTTTCAAATGTGTGTGAAGTATTTGGCCAGTGTGGTTTCAAACCTAAAAGTGGGCCAGCGATGTGTTGAAATTAATGAAATGAAAATGACGTACAATATAAATATTAATATGGTATACTAGTGTTTTTCTTTTCAGGCGCTACGTTTGTCCAAACTTACACCGGAAATTACGTATTACAAATAGGTAGATATAGATTCAGAAGGCAAAGTAGTAAAGGAGGGAAGGTAAGATGGATATGCAACCAGGATCAGCGCGGCTGTAGAGCGATAGTATGGACGGTGGACGAGCAGATTGTATTTTATAATCAGTGTCATAATCATTGACAATCATCGTAAGTCTTATAACACATAGTAATGAGGACATACGCGGCAGGTTCACAGAGAGTGACATCGGAGATAAATTTCACACATGTTGTATGGAAAACACATAGTTACAAAAGTAATAGTTAGTTTTAATAATAATGAATGATATGCTAAAAAAAATAAAGCTGCTCATTCTCGTCCAACAGAGCAAGGCAATTAATAATAATAATAAAAAACAAGCCATGTCAGCTATAAAAGGTCTCCGATCATCATGTCGGAGGACGAATAGAGGACACACATTAATAAAAAAAAAGACGTGTGGCACTTGGGGACTGCCGCGGTAAAGCTATTGCATAGCATTTTTTATCAACGCCCTCTAGCGGTGAGAGGAGTCCCGTGTAAGGTATTTTCTTTACGGAATTTCCGGATTCGGTCTCCACGCTCAAGGCCCGCGATAGAAGCTCTGCAATAGCTTAAAAGTTAGTTTTAAAAGATTTTTTTTATATTATTATTCCATAATATAAAAACGTGACTACAGCCATTGTGGCTTATAGCGTAAATCATATCATGTAAAAAACTACCTAGAACCACAGATGAATCATATACTATATCATAGCCTAGAACTCATACGTACTGAATATAAAAAACTACATTTAGATGGGCCCAATAATTTTTCAGGTAAATGGTAATAAAAGGAATCTCTTACGTTACATATCTCTTTTCTTCTCTCTCGTAAAGGGTAAAAAGGTTAATACTTTTATAGGTGCAATATTTATAACGTCGCGCAACGGCAATCCAATGATACAACTGGGAAAACATAAGTTCAGGAAATGGAGCGGCAGCAGAGGACTCAAGGCCCGATGGATATGCAACTACGACAGAATAGGGTGTCGAGCCAAGCTGTGGACGATCGATGCAGACATCGTTTATTGTAATGATGAACATAACCATGAGTAGGTAATACTATAAATATACAACCTTATTGAAGCACTGATATCGAAAATTGTCGAGAAGTGAACAGCCCCTAAAATACAACGTTCGCGCGAACCTTCATCCGAAATAAATATATAAAAAATAGCTCTAGTTATTTTAACTAGTAACGTAGAAAAAATTGCCATTTCACGCTCTATGAAAACTACATTAGTTGAAAAGTAAACTCACAGAAGACTACTATAAAATCAAAAACTTAGATTTTCAAAGTTTAGAAAACCTTAAGAAACATATTTTGAAAAATCAGGATTTTTAAGATAAAACAGTGTCGCATCTAAATTATTTATTTAAAAATTTATGAAAATCAAAGGTTACTCAGTGGTCAAAATTCGACTGTAATTCATTAAACTTTTAAGTGTCAATATTACATAATGTGGTACTTTTGCCAAAGACTCTTACTTTGGCAAAAGTACCACACTTACCAGACTTATAATTCAAACAGTGAAACAATTTTATTTGTTGGCAACATTTTTTGGCGATAATTTCTACTCTGTATATTATGTGTTTGAAATTGTCAGTATGAATGTAAACAAATGATAGTTTGGTTATAATAAATTATATGTTTGACATTGACTGTATTTTTTATTTTATATCATGTATACGTAGTATATTATATTATTATTTATAAATTATAGCTTTCTGCACTCCTTCTTATATAAACATTAACTGTCAAATCACACCGCCGTGCTTGCAATATGCTTCCAATTAAATTATGAGTTAAAAGTTTCAAACACTTTGAAGTTCTTTCCTTTATGAAAAAATCAACCCCTAAATGAACCCCTAATTTGACACTTTTAATTTTAATGTTACACTGTTTCATTCTCTTCGAGATAGTATTGAAAAAAAAAAAAAATCAGACGCGTCCGAGCGGGTTTTATATTTAGTTTTAATCATTATGAAGTAGTAACAGATTCTAGCAGATTTTAACAAAACAAGCTTATATTTTTTTGTTTATTACAGACGTAGTAAAGGCTTCAGGGATAAAGTTACCAAGAACCGAGAAAAGACTTGTTTTGAACTATGGGGGCCATACATATTCGAAAGCCGCCCCTGGAACGGTAAGCTCTCACTGGAAATGACATGTACTCGTTCCGGCTGCAATGGTACAGCATTTACTTAATCGGATAAGTTTTAGATCCCTCAACATGACCCAAAAAAGCATTGCACTCACTGGAAATGTACTCGTTCCGGTTGTAATGGTACAGCATTTACTTATTCGGATAAGTTCTTTCAGATCCGTAAACATGACCCAAAAAAGCATTGATGCGCGAAAGTATGATAAGCGCACTTCATCCTATGCTGCATAGGCTATAGCCGTCGATGCCTATAGCCAATATTAAAATTCATATGCACAAATACGCATGCAAAGTGGGGCGTTCATTTTCAGTTGTGACCGGCTACATACATAAGACGTACATAATACTGTAGTGTCTACAATCTAGATTTGAAGAGACCACAATCTGTGCTAGAAAGATTTCGGCCTGTGATTAGCTGGTCATCGCAACGGCCAGCCAATTATATAGGCTGTCATCTGTTTTGATTACAATTATTCACGATCTAGATCAATTAATGCAGCTCAAGGTAACAGACTTAACTATAATAATTTAGAAGCACATTGTAATGCCAAAATGTAATAAGTACCTTATACCAATATTATTATTAGAGTTTTATGCCGTCTATAATAATTCAAAATCAGACTCGCTTGTTTATGTCGATAGCAACTTTTTTCTATCGATAGATGTAGTACCTAGTTTAAGTTTTTCTTAGATTTAGTGTCAATGAGAAATGTGAACCTTTAAAACAAGAAATATACGTATGTATTTCTTAAAAATCTTTGGAAAAGTTTTACTTTATATCATGCTAACTGACTTTTGACAAAAGTAAAGTTGAGATAATTAAGTCCATTGCATAGAATGTTCAACGTTTCGGTGGGTAGAGCTCACAAATATATAGCGAAGTTCTCAAGTGAAAGGGTCCCATTGTGTAGATTCCGAAAATATTATAATTTGTGCATTGAAATAAGTTTTAATATAATATAATAGAAATAATCTTATGCGAACTGATACCCATGTCTACGTGCGCAGGATATCTCCGTACTGAATTAACCACCCGTTTTCACTCTTAGTGCCAATTTAACCAACCTTTAACCGTGGAATGAATTTGATATTCCTTGATTTTCAGTACTTAAACTGTCAGAACGCACAATTTATTCCTCGCTTAAACGTCACTCGACGTTGCATTAGTAAAACCGACACTTAGAGATAAGAACTAAAATATTTGGATTGCCTACAGATGAGGTGAAGATTTCTCGATCGCGAAGCGGGAACCCGGTGTTACAAGTAGGAAAATACAGGTTCAGAAGCAGAGGAGGGAATAGCAAGACCGGGAGGCATCGGTGGATATGTAACCATGATCGATGCAGGGCGACTATATACACTATGGAAAATCACATAGTTATGTTTAAATGGGATCATAATCACTAGCCATCGATAAGATACATCGATGGCTAGTGATTGTGAGCACCTTGAGACTCCAACGACCATAGGTTCTTCGAACTATGTATATTGATATATAAAAGACCTCTTTTTTATTGAATACAGCAGCGTAGCAGAGAGAGTATGGGCAGGGGACATATTGCCTACGGAGAAAGAATAAAATTTTTATTCCCTGGCTCAGTTTTATTCACCCGTCGAGCACGGGCAAAACGGTGGAAATAATATCCAACGCGAACCTACATACACACACCCCAAGTAGCACACGAAGGCTGCTTAGCAGCTGAATAACGAATTCCCGTCACGCTTAAAGCTGTATAAAAAAGCTGCATAAGGGCTGTATACGGCCGTATACAGCTCTTATACCTCTTAAATGGGCACAAATTATACAGCCTTAAGTTGAGTAAAAGATTACAAGTTACTCTTTATTCAGCAAATATGTCACGTGACGTAAAAGTGAAGTAGCAAACCATAGATAATACAAATCTAGCAAATTAATATACTTCGTGGAGTGAATTGAATTTGATTGAATACGTGTGGTTATATATTCAAAGTTAAGTGCATTGTTTTCATATTTATAAAAGAAAAATGATTGGGAATGTAATTTTACTGACATTATCCATATATATTACCTAAGAAAATTTTAGTGCGCCACGAAAATATTCGGTTTTTAATTAGTTTCGTGATATAAATAAGCCGTGATGAAAACTTGAATAAACAATTTTTAGTGCTTTGAAAAGAATTATAAGATAAAAAGTTGTTATTATGATATCGAGAAGTAAAAACTAATGCAATCCATTCCTAATTCATACACAAAACATCATAAAAGTTGAAAAATTAATCAGTATATTTATATAGGTTATGAGGTTATACAATAAAATAGTGGATTCATGTTAAGCTGTAATGTGGGTCACATATCATCCATTATATAGCTATTAACTTCATAATAGTTCACACGTGCCCCCTTAATAAGTCAGTGTAATAAGAGTTCACAAATACCTCTTATACAGCATTTGGCGTAATTTTATCCACTAAACAGCCCTTATTCAGCCTAAGCTGTTTAAATATCACTGACAGCTATTATGCAGCTGTAGGATCACCAGTGTACTCTTAAAAGAGTCTTAATACGCATAGAGTTTCAAATAGGTCTAAAAGTGAGTATTTATACAGCTATCTGTGCTACTTGGGACACCACAGTTTATCCACAGTGGATATACGTATAGGAATATATTTTCCCTTTCCCCTGACGCCGTGCTTTTGCATAGGGAGAAGATAATTTTATCTCTTGTCAGTGGATAAAATGTTTGTGTCCTGCCCATGCTCTTTATCAATGTTGTTATGTATATTAAAGTGACGAAATCTACAATTAATCCCACTTAAAGATTTTTTTAGTCTTTTTTTTATTGTTGTTAATTTACTTTAAATATTTATTATAAAGACATAGAACATTAAATGTTTTCAAATTTTTCAATTAAAAGTAATCATAAACTTTAAGAGATACCTTAAAAATTGTTACATTTTAAGAGTTCACTTCTACTGTAATTACATTTACATGATTTCAATTTTTGATGACTTCATGACTGATTAAATTTAAATAAAATATATGAACGAAATTGTACGTATCATTTATATTTTCCATAATAGAGCATATTCAGAATTCATAATATAATTCAAATCAGCATGATTAAAAAAATACACGTAAATTCCATCATCGCCGATTTAAACCATCATTTAGGGGGTTATCTGTGATTTAAACTAACAAATTCAAGAGTCGAGTTTGAGCAGTGTTTGAAAAGCCTTTCTATTTAGAGTTTCATAGCTAATTTAATTAATTTAGATTAAAGCTCCAGACAGCATGTATTAGAACATAATTTACCATAGATTTCTAATCTCAATAGCCCAACGGACTGAAAACTGTAAGTTCCCAGGTTCGAATCCAAACCGTTGCACTATTGTGGTACCCACTCCTAATACAAGCTTTCCGCTTATTTGGAGGGGATAGGAGAATATTAGTCAACTTCAGGTTGGCTAATATTCTTTAAAAAAAAACTTTTTAAGTTAAGCTTTACAAAAAATTATATTATTATCAGCATTAATTCTCAAAATTTGAAACGAAATTTGTATTTTTTATGCTTAATTTTATTTTCAGAGCCAGTGGTATTTACTTTGTCTCGGTTTGGTAACCCAGTGATACAGGAGGGCAAATATAGATTCAGGAAAGCCGGCGGCCACATGAGAAATGAAAGTGAGAGTGGTCGAATACGATGGATCTGCAACTATGACCATAGGGGATGTAAAGCTACCCTAACTTCAGTTGACAGAGTTGTCGTTTCTAAAACACACTTTCATAATCACTGAAAAAAAAAACTTATTCCGTTCTATGTACTTTAAGTTTATTTTTTCGAAAAAGACCATCATGAATTATCAATAGGTATGTCATTAAATATGTACTTAAAATCATTTAAAATAGCTAAAGAACGTTGTATAATATTATTTTACATAAGTAGTTTAGTGCTGTAATGTAGAAATAGCAAAATATCTATTTAAAAGAACATTGACATAAATTAATATACTTACAAATAATAAACACTGCTTTCACATACGGGTATTCATTTTTTTTAATATCTAATTTAAGGAGAAAATACAAGAATGCACGGACTTTTCCAATTACGGTCGTGGCGGACTAACGCTAGATTCATTTTCATCTCCCAATCCAATTTTGCGTTTTCCAACTTTACTTCCAGAAGTCCTCCACAACCTGGGTGGCCTATTAGGAGTGAGTTTGAATGGTAGTTTTAAGTCTAGCTGTATAACAGATCTAGCTGTATATGCGGGGACTTGAACCAGTTATAACTCTAGTTATGACATCATTCTATCCGCGGCCATCGTTCCTATATTCCGTCTTTCTTTATATCTGGCCTTCCTGCTACCTTTTTAAACTCTGTGATCTAAAGTCGAACCCAAACTGCATTTGCCGGTTCGCGGTCTTCACTCTAGAACAGGTCTACTCAAGCACTTTGCTAATTTGTTAGAGATCATATAAAATAATTGTTTAATTACAATTTTTAATTGCAGCGCCAGTATTCATCAGGTCTCGTTGCGGTAATTTGGTTATACAAATAGGTAAGCACAAATTCAGAAAGAGGGCGGACTGCAAAGGGCCCAGGGCGCGGTGGATGTGCAACAAAACTGGATGCAGATCTAAAATACGGACCATTGATAAAACCATCATTTATTACGATGACACACATAATCATGATTGATACTAAATGTAACATTAGTAATGATATTTTTGTTATAATTTATGTGACATTTTTCGGCGAATGTCGATGATATATTTATATAAAAGTATAATATAATGCAGAATAGCGATATAGTCTACATCATTGTTAACTTACTGCCGCACTCAGTGTTGCTAATCGTTACTTAAAGATTTCCTTTGTATATAATATTTTAAAAAGTTCACTGTCAGAGTCATCTGTTTGTTAGTAGTTACGTAATTTAACTGCTCTTAATGAGTTTGATGATAATAATTAGTTAACGAATCCCCATCAAGTCCCTATCTCTAATAATCCTTAGATCAAATCAGAAATGAGGTGATCCTTAGCGGAATCGAATTTACCTTCCTCCCTATTATCCTTGTTATCTATATATATAAAATTCAAAGTCCTGACTGACTGACTGACTGACTGAGATATCAACGCACAGCCTAAACTACTGAAGTTAGAAACTTGAAATTTTTACAGTTGGTTCCTTTTATGACGTAGGCGCACACTAAGGAAGGATTTTTGAAAATTCAACCCCTAAGGGGGTAAAATAGAGGTTTGAAAAATCGAATTTAACGTGAGCAAAGCCGCGAGCAAAAGCTAGTTTATTAATATACTAGAAGCCCGCGCCGACTTCGTCCGGGTTGAAAATTTAAATATTTGTTTTTACGGGACTGATCGCACAGAGCTTCTAATAGGAGACGATTGTAAATAAGATCACCACAGGAATCTCCCGCGACGAAACCCGCCACCGTGCACCGCCCGCGCCGGCCGGCACCATTTTATTATTTTGTCATATTTATTTAAATTGTATAGTGTAAAGGGCAAATATGTTCTAAATTAAACACTTACGATAATAAACATATTTATTTAGATATAGATTGACATCACATCGGTTAAAGAAGGTCGAAAATAATTCATTATTTTTAATCAAAATTTGAAAGATAGAAATGGTTACTGTAAGTTATCCTTAGAAGCTAGACATATGCTATCGCAGACTTTTTTTTAGAACTTTTTAAGAGGAACAATTCACCCATACATTATTTTCATCCAATAACAGTATATGACCCAGCGCACGCCTTGAAAACGTTTGAGAGTCAAAAATTTTTCCGACTTCTTTAACAAATTTGCACATAATATCTAGCCATAATACATTTATGTGCATAATATATAGCCTATAACCATCTGGAATAATGTACCTTTGAAATGGTGAAAGAATTTTTGAAATAGGTGCGGTGGTTCCAAAGTTTGCTCCGGACATACATACAAACTCACAAAATTCGCGCTCTCTCTTTATTATAATAGTATAGATATAGGGAAATATAATTACTAGTCGCGGAGCTGATAAGGAAATAACCGGGGCATATAGTTTGAGGAACTGATGATCGTTGGGGTTCTAAGGTGATGAAGTGGCAACCCCGCACCCTAAAACGAAGTGTTGGCGTCTCCTCACTAGATGGACTTAAGGCATCAGATGAGTCGCAGGGATTCGCTGGATACAGGTAACGCAAGTCCATGCAAGAAACCTTTGTCATCTAACCTGAATGCGGCAGTCATTATAAAGTTGATGATTGATGTAAAATGTCATATAATTGATGATAATGTTATATAACAAGTTTCGCATTGGGTTATATGTATTGGGTAAGAAATGGGAAAGTTATTATTGTTGTTAATCCTTGACTCCGAGAGAAAAATGTACCTATCGAATATAAATACATATTTTATTAAATTCTTTATTTATTCCTCTTGGGATTGTTTTGGATTTATTTTAGCCCCAGCAAACTACGGATTAACGTTTGCATTGTATTGTCTATTTCTTCGATTTTGACTTACAAAAGCGCTTACGAACGTCAAAAATGTTACATAAATTAAAATGATTTGGATCCAATTTAAAACTTTTCGCACTATGTCCAAGGTGTTCTTAACATAATATTTATTATGAAATCGACTAAATCATCTTAAAAGACTAACCAGAAATCGTGTAATTCCTAACCACCTTATGGCACTTTAATCTTAATCTAATTTGTGATCCTAATTACTCAAGGAGCAACAAACTTTCTGTGCAATATCCCGCCAAACTAGAGATAATCTGTATTTCTGGTTTATTCAGCCGCTTTTCCAGTAGTAGAACAAGTACAGGACCAACGCAACACCACACCAAAATACAACCTCCGAAATACAATCAACATACGTTTTGTTTCAATACCACAGCAGCATTGCACAATTGAGAATTGACATTGAATATAAACGTAAGAGATCTTTTTACAAAGCCGACTTTAAACGCCACTACAAAGTATATCAATTATGCCTATAAAATTTGAAGAGTTCCCTTGATTTCTCCAGGATGTCATCATCAGATCCTGACCTCATGACAATGGGACCACCTGCGAAGTATACCCATTCAAACAAAAAAAGAATTTTCTAAATCGGTCTAGGCGTCTTCGAGTAATCGGGGAACATACATAAAAATAAAGATTCCGACGAATTGAGAACCTCCTCCTTTTTCGGAAGTCGGTTAAAAACAAATAAATTAGGGATTTATAGTTTTTTTATTTATAATATAAAGATTTGCCAAGCACAATATATAAGGAAAACATTAAATTGCTATTAATTGTAATTAATTTCAGTGCCTCAATTCCTGCTGTCCCGAAAAGGAAATCGCGTCATACAACTAGGCCAGTTCAGGTTTAGACGAGGGACTGGCAGAACCTACCACAAAGAACGATGGATTTGCAACAAAGACCTTGGTGGCTGTAAGGCCAAGATCTGGACTGTAGGCGAGGAAATCGTCAAAATATTTAACGAACATAACCACAATTAAATTTAAATATTCTACAAAGCATTAATATTATGTTTAACTAATAAATTCAACAATGTATTTAACATTGTTAATATCTTGCATTCCCACACGCTAAATGCAGTATTCAAGAAAAAAAAGAATATATATGTATATCTTGTTACACACGACCACCAGGTCTTTGAACTATGTGCCCCGTCCATTTCCACTATATACAGGGTGTCCCACGGCTATGCCACATGGAGGGGAAGTACCTAAAATATTGTAGATGGAACATTTTACTGAAAGAAGACTTCATTTTAATTTAAAAAACAATTTAAACTGCATTCATAGATTTTTAAATAATTGCCTGGTTGAACCGGGACTCGAACCCGCTATACGAGAAAAAAAATTAACCTGTATCTTTATCATACCGATCGGAAGGCTTCATCATAAGGATTATTTTTTGTTAAATAACATAGCATGAGAAATAAAAGGAAGACCATGAATTTTAGCCTTTGATGTAAAATTTTGTTCAGAAAAATGATCCTTCAATCCCGCTGCAACAGAGCTACGAATTGCAGCGGGATTGAAGGACAAACCAATAAATCAACAAACAAACACACTTTCGCATTTATAGGTAATATAAGTAAGGATTAGTAAGGATAGTCAGGATCGGGAAATGATGCGTACTTCTCAAGTGAGTACTCATTAGTAATAGTTCATGTCAGTTGTATGTCGATACGATACGCCAATGTCAGCTTTTCATTATTCTGAACAAAATTTTACATCAAAGGCTAAAATTCATGGTCTTCCTTTTATTTCTCATGCTATGTTATTTAACAAAAAATAATCCTTATGATGAAGCCTTCCGATCGGTATGATAAAGATACAGGTTAATTTTTTTTCTCGTATAGCGGGTTCGAGTCCCGGTTCAACCAGGCAATTATTTAAAAATCTATGAATGCAGTTTAAATTGTTTTTTAAATTAAAATGAAGTCTTCTTTCAGTAAAATGTTCCATCTACAATATTTTAGGTACTTCCCCTCCATGTGGCATAGCCGTGGGACACCCTGTATAATATATATTACAGATATTATTTGAATATATTATAAGACTTGTTCAACAGTGGACATCTATCGATTGATAAAAAAGAAGATACTGATTCTAAGTATTATTGCTGGTTATTCCTTACATTATTTAATTTATGAAAAAATTCAAGGTTTTAGTATGGACTTCTCGAATATTTATATTTTCAGAAGCAGTATTTGGCATGACTCCGTATGGCCAACCCGTTATCTTGATAGGTAATCGTCGCTTTAACAAGAAGTACTCAAATGTAAAGGGTCAAAGGACTAGATGGGTATGTGTAAGGGCGCATAAGGGTTGCAAGGCCAAAATTGTTACTGTAGCCAATAACATAGTCGCTTATGATAATATACACACCTGTGATACTGTTTAAATCTAAGTTTTAATAAGTATTACTCTAGTAGTATTTAAAAAGAAACATTTATCTACTTCTTCGAATGTAATTCTTATTTTGATTGCAATATAATTTTTGTATTTTTATTATTTATTAAAATTCAGAAAATAACATAGAATTAATCATTATTTAAAAATATTATTTCAGTTTTTTTATTGAATACTAAAAAATATATTTATTTCTTTTAAATTATTTTATTTCATCATTGAAAAGTTATATTACTTCCTACGGTAGGAATGGCTTTACATCGGCATCAAGCCGATTTTTTTTTAGTATATAAATAGCTAGCAACCGAGCAGGCGAATCACCTTGTGTTAAGTGATTACCGCCGCTCATACCTTGGAGTACCAGAGGCACCGCCTATGAGTTACCAACTGGTTGGTACTGTTGGTTGGTTCGCCCCTTGAATGACTACATGTTATAATTATGTGGAACACCGAATTTTGTTGTACATACAGTCGATTTTGTGCAGTAGGTAAATAAAATAATAAAAAATACTTTTGATTCATTTCTCTCGAAAGATTATATTACTATGGTAGAGACGTTAACCAAACAACGTCTACCGTTGAGGTCCCAACCTACTCAAATGGGGATATTCGGGATATACTAACCCCATTAGGTGTAAGAACGATCTCTAGCGAGACGACACCGGGACTCTCGCAACACAAGCAGCACAAGATAGTGTTCGAAATTCAAATTTAAAATTATTTATTTCATGTAGGCCAACTTGTCGCTCTTATGACAAGTCCAAAATCTACCACCACCGGTTCGGAATGCTGATTCTGCTGAGAAGAGTCTGCAAGAAACTCAGCAGTTGCTCTTTTCAAAACAAAAAAAATTACAATATGTAGCTTATCTATCTTGTGGACAGCTGAAGCAAAGCAGTTTGGTTCCAAGCAACTTTGTCATTAAGGAATTCATTAACTGTGTAATAACTTCTACTTATTAAATGTGTCTTCACATACTGTTTAAAATGTAATGGTAAATCTACCAATCTGTTCTGGACGATCTTTGCTGTTTGAGAACTATGTCCAGTTCTTTAGGGCTATTCTCTGTCTCAGGAGCTATTATAGCCTGATGTAGATAATAGCCCCTGGGATAGAGAATAACTTTGAGATAGATAATAGCCCTAAGATAGATAATAACTTTTGACATATATACCGTTACCGTTTACCGTTTACGTTACCGATAACGTTTTTCTGCTTCATCCTTAGGTCTCAGTTACACAGTCTCGAGATTCGGAAAGCCTGTGTTAGTTGTTGGTGGATATCGTTACAATCAGAAGTCGAGTGGTAAAAGCGGTAAAAAGACGTGGGTATGTGTGAAGGAACGCTCCGCATCGTGTCGCGCTAAGCTAGTGACTGTAGAAGGAGACATAGTTTTATGTGATGAGTGCCACAGTCACTGAGTTGAATATAGCAATATTAGTTCAATGAATGGTTTGTTTTCAATTTCAACCTATCAAAGGCCGACCATATTGCCGATATTTACCGAGTGCAGGTTTCCTGAAAGCCGCCCATCAACGGCTGACTATCGAGCGAGCTGAATACCAACTTTTGTCCATGGTTTCTTATTAGGTTATCTTTTTTTTTTCAGCTATAAAAAATATTTCAGAAAAGGTATAGAACTATTAACGATACAGAACCACCAAAAAAAAAAAATCCTGTAGGTGTAGATGATGGCAGTAGTAACCAACTTTGGATGGAAAATGTTTGTTTTTTTTAAGAAATAAATATATATTAATATTTACAACAAACACACAAACAAATACACAATTTAAACATTTTTATAATCTATAATCTTCTAAATATATAAAAGGCTAAGGTGACTGACTGACTGACTGACTGACTGACTGACTGACTGATCTATCAACGCACAGCTGAAACCACTGGATGGATCAGGCTGAAATTTTGCATGTAGATAGCTAATATAACGTAGGTGTCCGCTAAGAAAGGATTTTTGAAAATTCAACCCCTAAAGGGATAAAATAGGGGTTGGAATAATCGACCTTAACGTGAGCGAAGCCACGGGGTAAAGCTAGTATACAATAACGGTGTATCAGAAAACCGGTCGGGAATCATAATGAGAGGTGCTTAAATAATAACATCACTACGTTTTACGTCATTCTCTTAATATTGTTATAGGTGATTCTAAACCCGTGTTCGCACTCTCAACACGCGGTCAGCCAGTCATAATGATGGGGCAGTACCGGTTCAACAAGTGCTCCGGAACAGGGCCGCGAGCTCGCTGGGTCTGCGTCAAAAGGAACTCCTTCAGGTGCCCGGCAAAGCTCCACACTTTTAACAAAGAAATAGTCCATATGGTGGTTCACAACCACTGACTATAGCCACGATACTAAAGTCTGTTCATTAGATCAGTTGACATGGGTAAATTGAAAAAAATATATAAATTGACTCCACCTTTCCAAATTAATGTGGAAAGGTGGAGTCAATTTACAATTACAGGTATTTTTTCTTTTTAAAAAGAATATTTGGCAAGCTGAACGTGATTAATATTCTCTTCTCCCTTCCAAATAAGTGGAAAGCTTGTGTTAGGAGTGGGGGTATGACAATAGTAAAACGAGTAACTCTAACCATTGGGCCTCAACAGGTTCAAGAGAACAAAAAATATTCATAAGTGATAAATCAATTGTTTATTGTTCTGGATCTACATATCTTCCCTACCTCAAAAAAAAGTAAAATCAGATTTTGTTTTGAATGTATTATTGTGTTTACTATGTATTATACGAGTTATTAGGAAACTTCTTAAATAAAACTATTTACCGGTTTAGTTTTGGTTTACGTGTAGATTAGATTTAGAATAATAAAACTTAACAACATAAATATGTTTTTATGAAGAAGTGCGTAAGTAGCTATACCTTAATGACTGCAAGCATCTTATTATTTAAAACTGTGTGATATATACATATTATTTGATAGAGCTGAAAATAAATCTACGCAACTTCATAAAATTTTTATGTTTTTTGAGTCGAATGATACTGCACGATTTCAAATTCACAATACGAGATTACGTAGTAGGTAGTATTAGTACGAGTTCAAAATTTCGACAACGTTGATAAATAGCGAGTATGGGAATACCTGTAACGTTACGGTAAAATGGATCTTAACTGACTTGTTTTAAAGATTAAGCTCATCTATATGCGCGACTCAGCTAAAGCCCGACCTAGTGAATACCGGGCTAATTAAAGGCGTAACTGCAAGTATGGACAAGCCAGAGTTAAGAATCATTTGCGAGCATCAGCAACATGAAGATTGATAGAGTTTCTTTATGCGGCCGGTGCTTGTGCGACAATCTTGCAGTAAAAAAATTGCACGGAATGAAAAATGTAAAGGTTGAATATTTGCATCACTGGCAACTGTAGGAAAATTGTGCAATGTGTTTGTTCATGGAGGCTTGTTAAGCTTGTAGTTACGTATGTTGACGACATACGTATAGATAGTTCAATAAACGATGACGCGCCCCAGTCTTTATCCCAATCGCTTACAATGCAAGTACCTATGCTACTGCTAGTATGAGTTATATCGTTAGTCGTTACGCACCTATTGTAGTGATGTGGGCAAACGCACACGAAGTTAATAAGATAGAGATTCAAAGTCAAAGTCAAACGAAAAATAGTGGAGCGCGTCTCCGTGGATTGAACTATCCATTGTACTTTTAGTTATAAAAACAATTTAAAGTTTTACTACTACTAAACAGATGTGAAAAGTAAATTCGTATTACGATTTCAGTTATCGAATTTCTGCCTTCCCGCCAAGGTAACATAGTGGCCAAGTACAAGGGGTATAGATACTACAGAACTTCTCGGACGACGAAAAGTCATCGCATCAGATGGGCGTGTATTAAAAAACATTCAGAGAGGTGCACGGCAACACTTTATACTTACAGAAACCGTAGTGTAGAGACGGATAAACCGCATACTCACTAAACGCTTTTACTACCCGTGCATGATAACTTGAGACCTGTAGTAAGATTTCATTCGATTGATCGTATTCGTATTCGATGACATTAGCATCAAATTCAATCAAAAAATCAAAATCAAAGTAATTTAGAGCTCAAATTCATATATGTATTCTTATACGTTTACGTATACGGATGAGCGATTTCTCGCAATTTTGAGAACGACTCAGATGAAAATCACATCTCCCTGTTCGATTCGTTATTATTTTTTTTTACAGCGGACCTTGTTTTTTTGAAAACAAGTTGAAATAAAAAAAAATGATTCAGATTTTTGTTTTTTTTTTTTTGTGATTTATTTGTTCCACAAAAACATTTGGGTATTTGGAGAAATCAAATCTAAATAGATATAAGATGTGTTCAAAAAATTAAACCACAATGAGTTCAAACTGGTTAAGTTTGAGATGGCTAAAGAGGCTCTTTGGAGATTGACCACCGTCATTCGTTTTTTTTTAAATATAAATAAGCGAGCAATAGAGCAAGCTGGTCATCTGATGTTATGTGATTACCGCCGCCCATAAACATTTGGAGTACCAAAGCCACCACCAATTCATTGCTTTTCATCAGGAATTTGTTGGTTCGCCCCTTGAATAAGTCTATTGTTGTAATTATGTGGGTACACCGTCAAAGAGAGATGGTTCCACGGTGATTCGGGTGGGAGCTATGATATAGTAAATGTATAAAAAGAGGTGGATATGTTACAAGCGTGCTGTAAATGAAGCGCATAATGGCAGATATTTGTAATATAGATAATTTGTCATGCCATTTAACAATGAAGTACTCTATTATACTCTTCGTCGTTCGGAACAATTTTTTCGCTTGTTTTATGAGCATATAATTCATCCCATAGGTTGGGAGGATATTATTATCTTATCATTTCTAATCCAGTGTTATTTTTCCCAGAAGTACAATTCCTCACGACACGTAAAGGCTACCCCGCGATACAAATGGGTCAATACAGGTTCAATTTGACCACCAACAGTAAGGGCAAGCAACGGAAGCGATGGATCTGCGTGAAGGTTCACTCCGGGTGCCGAGGTACCATCACCACTGTAGACGGTGTGGTCCTGGCCATGAAACCTCATAATCATTGATTTATTGTATTCCTAATAAAAATATACTTGTATTTATTTATTCGTAAATAAAACTGAGCTATAAACGAATGTGTAAAGGCGAAACGAAACGTACCAAAATTTTCCCGCGGTTTGAACTGTCACCTGTCAAATGTGAAGTGTCACTAATTTATAAAAGTTATAAAAACGAACACTATCATTGTAAAAACTTGAAAGAAATAAAACGGCAAATTGTTGCTAATTTAAACACAATTATGCCAGTTTCCTATATTTAATCTGCCTGAGTATAGAATTTCTCCGGGTGAAGTATTATTATAAAAATTATTAAAAATAAGCCAAATAAACGGCAAGCACCCACAGAATGTTTTTTTAAATCTAGCTCTATGCTTGACTGGGAATGGAGTATTCATGGACTTCCTTGCAGGCATCGGAAAAAGACAAACCGCCAAATGTACTGCGACGATATCGATGATGAAATGCACACCTTATTTGTGTGCCAGAAATGGGATAGCTACAGGCACATTTCCATTGAAAACTTGATACTCAAAGGAAAACTGGCAAGTTGCTGCAGACTTTCTTGAAAATGTAATAAAGGAAAAAGAAAGAGAAGAAAAAAAGAAGGTATTATAACTTGAGGGCGTAAAAAGACCATAATGTTACCGTGTTTTAGGTCGCAAGGTGGGTACACGGTCAACAAGGAGACAGTTAGGGGTTTTAGCCGGTAAGAGTCCGGCACTACCCAAGTGGGTGTCCATGAGGATTTCTCCTACTGTATAATAAAAAAAAATCTAGCTCTAGGGAGCTCTATGTACTTGTGTGTGTGTTAGTGGCATTTATGATGGGACAAAATATCTATTTCGTATCCTTTTATCTTATTTTTTCTTCCAGATTTTTTCACCGTTTTTATCACGCGTACTTGCGCTAGTCCAGATGTCTAGATTATGCGAAGTCTATCAGCCAGGCAGTCCGTCACGGTAATGTTTTATCGTCACTCGTAAATACATATGAGATCGATATGCTTGTGGATGTTTACTACATACCCTGAGTGGATGAGATCTAAAAGAAGTTACACTTCCGATTTCAGAAGTAATATTCACCACATCACGTTTCGGAAAACCTGTGATACTCCTCGGAGGTTACCGCTTCAATAAGTACTGCAGGAGCAAGGGTCCCAGAGCATCCTGGGTCTGCTCCATGTCCAGCTGCAGCTGCAGAGCGACTCTCGTCACATTCAACGACATTATTGTGAAACAGAACAACCAGCACAATCACTGAGTACAGCAACAAAATATAATATTATTTGTTTTTTTTTATTCATGTTAAAAACAAGTTTTACTTAATATTTGAGCCCCCATTTCCGGAACGATAGTAGGTAAATTGTCTTCAGTAACCGTTGTTGAAATCGATAACTTGATCGAAGACGACATCGAAATTAGTTGCGATCTTGAATAAAAAACTTTTTTTTTGTTTATTATGATTTACTAGTTGATATCCGCGACTTCACACCTACGTGTGGATTGAGGTTTTTTATTCCCGCGGGAACTCTCTTGTGTTATTCCACACTGTAATCGATCTCTGTGCCGAATTTCTGCCAAATCGCTTCAGTCATTCCGGCGTGATTGAGTAACAAACATCCATCCATACATCTCGCATTTATAATATTAGTAGGATTTATTTTAAAAACAAGAAGTCCGCCAAGCTGGACTTACTTTGGTAAAAACCCTTCTCATCACCCGTAAAATCCTTTAGGACCTTAGAACAAATCCCATCCTTTGCAATGTTCAACATTCAATTCATGAACAAATTACAAACACTGAATCTTAACGTTTACTCTACGAAAAAGGGGAATAGAAATTTTGTATGAAAATGATAGAAGCACTCCTGTCATTATCATACTAAATTTCTTGCCGACGTTAACTCTACCTTTAGTATTCGAAAGTTAAAATGTTCGTGCTTAGGCTACTGTTTAGTTCAAAGAATATTACTATTCTTTAAGAATACTGAAGAACTTACAGATGAGTTCTTATTTAATGGCATGCCTCTAAAGCTATGAAAAATATATGTTATCATTTCAGGTCCAATATTTTCGACCTCTCGTTGGGGAAAACCGGTGATTCTGCTCGGACCGTACCGATTTAACAAGTACTGCAGGAGCAAAGGTGCCAAGGCCTCTTGGGTCTGCTCTATGGCCAGGAGGAATTGTCGTGCTTCACTGGTCACTGTTGATGACGTCATTGTTAAACTTAATAATAAACATACTCATTAACGTACATATACATTTTTCAATTTTAAAAATAACTTAATTATAATCTACAAATGGATTAGATTATCTTGCTGTTGTGCTCGAAAACCGAATTCAGTCACCGAACCGAGTTCACTCCAAGCGTATAATGATATCTTTATAACAGATCCATTGTGAAATTCGTGTGCTGGCATTTGAAAAAATGTCAGCAGGAAATTCAAAACGATTATGATAAGCATTGTCTTAGACCTAATGATTTCTACATATACAATACTTATCATCGCTTAGACCACGAAGTGTAAGTGCAGTGACAAAAATTTAAAAGTGAAAACGTGTTCAATGAGCGAATTCGGTCTTTTGAACCTAATGGCTTCAACTATTAATCATAAAAAAAAATGTTTCCCCAGGTCCGATATTCTCGACATCTCGATATGGAAAACCGGTAATAATAATCGGACATCACCGATTTAATAAGACCTGCAGGAGTAAAGGTTCCAAAGCATTCTGGGTTTGCCCGATGACCAGGAAGAACTGTCGCGCCAAAATCGTCACCGTTGATGACGTCATTGTTAAACTTAATAATGAGCATACTCATTAAATCATGATTAAAATACACCTTCAAACTTTATCATCTTAGACATCCTCGTCCATTCTTATGCCAGTTTCCTATATTTAATCTACCTGAGTATAGAATAGGTATAGTTCTGCAATTCACGAGGGCGCGTGGCTCATGGTTTTGTGGGTGTCGTATCTAAATAAGTGGGAGCGAGAGCTTGCTCGCGCCTGGCCGCTCCCACTTAGGCTCCTGACAGGCACACACACTTACGCAAAGTACATGAGCA
This sequence comes from Hipparchia sbordonii, assembly GCA_038048805.1. Classification (NCBI taxonomy): domain Eukaryota; kingdom Metazoa; phylum Arthropoda; class Insecta; order Lepidoptera; family Nymphalidae; genus Hipparchia; species Hipparchia sbordonii. The sequence goes on from CM076106.1 coordinate 12,082,642, forward strand.
CGACGTAACCCCAAGTAAAGCTCACGTGCCCTCGTAAATTGCAATAACTATATCTAGCAACATTACTATTTGTCGTAAAAGTTCATGCAGTTTTTGACTACTAACAATGTTGCTAGGTAAGACGAGAGAGTACAGATAATATATTGAATTTAGGGAAGTGGCCGTTTGTCATATTGATGAACTGGCAAATTGATTTATAACAATGTAATGAATAAAGCAGACAAATGTGTTCAGCATTGGGCAGATCTGAGGTCAGGCGTCTTTTAAACAGAAAAAGTCATAAATGAATCTACCAGTATCTAATTTCAGGAGAAAGTTTGGTAGAGTCGCTTCTCTCTGTAAATACAGCAAGGACAAGGGGCCGGATTGAAACCCGAAGGTCACCCAAAGTCCAGAAAGTTCTGGAGTTTACTTCTAAAACAGGCTTTACTCTTACTTCGGAAGGTATAGGGGAACATCCGAATAAAAAATTATTTAAATTTGTAAAAGGAAAAAGTGACTGACTGATTGACTGACTGACTCACTATCAACGCATAGATAGATTTCAACGGATAGGACTGGAATTTGCCATACAGATAGCTATTAGTATTATGACGTGGACATCCGTCAAGAAAGGATTTTTGAAAATGAAATTAAGGTTTGTTGAGGGGGTAAAAGAGGGGTTGAAAAGTCTTCTTAACGTGAGCGAAGTCGCGGGTAAAAGCTAATCTTATAAATGAACTTAAAAAATAAATGAAAAAGGTACAACTGGCGGCCTTATCGCTTAGAAGCGAACTTTTTTCGAATCTAATAATAGTCAGTTTTCAAATATTAACTTTCAGGTGCTGTATTCTCAAAATCTCGATATGGAAAACCGATGATACTGCTAGGGCGGTACAAATATCACAAGTACTGTAAGAGCAAGGGTGCCAAGGCCTATTGGATCTGTTCTAGAATGTCTACATATAAGTGCCGCGCCAGACTCTCCACTCTTGATGATGTTATTGTATCGATGAAAAATGAACACAATCATTAGGACATAGTTCCTAATACATATCAGAGATTAAGGCTGAATCTATAGGCCGCATTCTCACTCTGCTTAGACTCAAGACAGAGATAAAAAGAGGCAGATTTATGTCGGAGCATATTTGTGTCTCGTTTTAACTCTTATCTTGAGTTCGAGCTAAGCCAGAGCATGCTTTATAGATCTCAGCATAATAAAAAATATAGATTGTTAACTCTTTGTATAAATCAAATTACCCTAAATTTTTTTTCTTAGATGGCGTTTCTTTCTCTCACTCCTAGTTACCACCTCTTCGTGGCTAGTTACCACCCTTTCATCAAAGACGTGTCGCCAAGCGTTTTAGCGTTCCGGCACGATGGCGAGTTGAAAACCATTAGGGGTATAGGTTGAAAGTAAACTGCATAACCCTTCCAAGTTAGCCCAGTACCATCTTAGACTGCATCGTCACTTGCCATCAGGTCTTGCAGTCTTGGACTATCTTGTCATCTAATAAAAAAACTCATTTCTGAGGGTGGTGATCCTTGGCATGGATCACATTCTCACGTATTTTCCAAGTGGTTTTTGTCTGGTTGAAGTCTTGACCAACATTAATTGTTCATTTTCTATAATAATGAACAATTAATGTTGTTCATTTTTCATTAATTGTTCATTTTCTATAATAATGAACAATTAATGTTGTTACGTGGTCTGGTCAGACTTATTTATAAATTTTTTGTAGCTCTGTGCGACAGAGACGACGCTCTATGAAAACTAGCCAGCCGAGTGTGTCTGTGCGTCTGTGCGTGTATTTGTTGGCGTATTATCTATTTTTAGAAATTTTGTTAATTTTTTTATAATTAATTATGTTTTCTTTACACAGAAGCAATATTTTCCATGTCCCGCTACGGCAAGCCAGTAATACTGATGGGATCTCACCGGTATAACAAGTACTGGAAGTGCAAGGGCGCTAGGGTCTTGTGGAATTGTACGAAAAGAACTTCGCAGGGCTGTCGAGCGTCCATCGTCACTGTCGAAGATTTCATAGTCAAACACAACAACGAGCATTCACATCCCTATTAATGTCCCTATTTTAAACTATATGGTGCCCGCGATTTCTCGCGGGAATCATTTACTTTTTATCGCAGACCAACAGAGGATTCCCGCGGTAATTTTAAAAACCTAACTCCACGCGGACGATGTTGCGAATAAAAGCTAGTTGAAGTAGCTATAATTGACTATTTGATTTGATATAAGAAAATTTGTTAATAGTGTATATTTTAATATATTTAATATAATATAACAATAAAAAATAAAACTATAGGGTAGCTATAGCAGGGGTGGCCAACTTTATTAGAGCTAAGATCTACTATTTACTGATGAAACCCTGTGAGATCTACCAATTTCATACTTCTAGATAAATGAAACCGTATAAGTTACTTATGAAGTATTTTTTATTTGATTAAAAGGGAAAACATAAAACAGAATTCTTAGTAACTAGTTACTAACCACTGGATCATAATATTAATGTGAGCGTTGGGCCTGAGCATCTTCCGCTAGATTTGCAAAGTCATGTCGTGATCGACTCGACTAATAGCTGCGATAGGCCGCAGTTGAATGCAAAGCCAATCACTCCTGATTAACATTATCATTACTAAATAATAATTATATTTATATCATACTTGCTCAGTAACTAGGGATTACTATGGTGGAAAGTCTCCTTGTAAGTTGGTGTTTGCAATTCAAGGCAACATTACGTCGCACTATGCTTGAATTGTAATGTTCACATTACAGTTCAAGCTATGCAAAACTCCTTGGTAAACAATCTCTTTTCTTATAAAATGGTAAAAAAACTTTTTACTGAAAAAAAAAAAACACTGAACATGGCGGCATTTAATTTCCATACATTTCAAACTATGCAAAACTCCTTGGAACTCAGAGCCGTAAAAAAAAAATGGAAAACTATTTACGAAAAAAAATGGAAATGGCGGCATTTCATTTGATCTGAAAGTTTGTGAAGTTTGTTCGTAAAGGAATTTAAGTTATTTACAACAATGTCAATCTCCTCCTGATTTTTGTTTGCTTGAAGCAGAACAAATGATGCAAAACCTTTTGCCGGATAAGTCCAAAGAGCGCTACGTGAAAACTTACGAAGAATTCAACAAATGGCGTGCAAAGAAAGGAATTACATCTTTGGCAGAATGTGTTTTGCTTTCTTATTTCAATATGCTGTCAAAAAGCTACAAACCACCGTCATTGTGGTGTTTTTACTCTATGCTAAAATTTCATTTTGCATTACCAATGTTTTATTTACCTCGCAAGAATGATATAAAGTAGAATGCTTACCTCGGTTGCAAGTAGCTATTACACCCTCGAACTATATTCACCCTCGCTCGCTGCGCTCGCTCGTGTGACTAAATATCTCGGGTGCACGCGATCCATTAGCGCCCTATGCGAGCTGCGCTCGCACTGGCGCCAAATTGGATCTTGTTCTGTAATAGCTTACTTACGTCCCTTGTGTAACAATCTACTATTAATAGTACTTTTGTACTGTTGGTAATAATAATAATAATGTCCTCCCGACTGAATCCGGCCACGGCGGCCAATCTCCACAGAGGTTAGCCATCTGCGCGGGAGATATTATAGTGCACAATACATATTAGTTAATAATAATATATTAGCTAGCTATCTAGCTTAAGAAATTAATTCAAATTTTGTACTGTATTTTAATACCTAATGTTACTTTTCTAGGGGCAGTATTCTCTACGTCGCGGTACGGGAAACCAGTGATGATACTAGGACCGTACAGATTCAACAGGCACGAGTCCAGCAGAGATCCTAAGGTTTTGTGGAGGTGCTCTAAACGCTCCAGCACCGGCTGTCGCGTGACCGTGGTTACTTTTGACAATGTTGTCGTGAAGCAAAACCATTACCATACCCATTGTTAAGAATAATTTCTGGAAGTGCTCCAAACGAACTTTCCACCGGCTGACGGTTGACTGTTCTCACTTTTGACAGTGTCGTCATAAAGCAAAACTATTACCTAGCCTATTACTAACAATGTTCTCTAGAAGTGTTCCAAATGAACTTGCACCGGCTCGCGGGTGACTGTTGTTACTTTTGACAGTGTCGTCATAAAGCAAAACTATTACCTTGCCTGTTACTAAGAATATTCTTTAGAAGTGCTCCAAATTACTAATGTTACTTTTGACAGTGTTGTTACAAAGCATAAGCATTACCATGGGCAATCGCCATTACTACAAAATATGTCTTCTGGAAGCGTTCCAAAGAACCTTGTACCGGTTGTCGGTCAAATGTTGTTATTTGATACTGTTTATAAAGTAAAACTCTTACTATATCCATTACTAAAAATTATTTCTGGAAGTGCTCCAAAAGAATTCGCACCGACACCTCGGGTGACTGTTGTTATTTTTGATAGTGTCGTTACAAAACAAAACTGTTGCCATGCTCATTATTTATTCTAAGAATGTTTTTCGTGGAAGTGCTCCACGATTTTCCCGTGACTGTAGTTATTTTTTAAAATAATCTTTACCATTTCCATCACTGTCAATATTTTGTGAAAGTGATCCAAACGAACTTGACAAGCTTTCGCGGCTGTTACTTTTGACAATATCGACTAACTGACTGACTACTAAGCTGACTAATTGAATATTTTATGGCAGTGCTCCAAAGCTATCGGATGCTTTTTTTTATTTATTTATTTTATTTATTATTTGTATAAAATATATAGTACAAAAAATGTACAGTGTAGGGTAGGATATTGAAAAAAAAAAACATGGAGGTTAACCATAATGTCGCAGAGGTTGCCGCTGTTGTTTGTTACTTTTGATAATGTTGTTGTAAAGCTAAATCTTTACCATTCCCATGACTATCTTCTGAAAATGCTTCGAAAGAACTTACATCGATGGTCGGGTAAGTTTTATTATTTTTAAAAGTCTTTATTTAGCAAAACAATTACCATGCTCTTTACTAAGAATATTCGGTGGAGGTGTTCAAATCTTTATATGTAGTACAGTCAGTAGTTACTTTGAACTAAAACTATGACTAACAAGTTTTAACCACAATTTTATTACGAATATAATCAGTAAATCCATTAATAAATTGTATCATCTTCTATTATAAAGTGAATATTTGGTAAAAAAAAGTAATAATATTTACGAGTATAATATTTATAGGTCAATCGAAATCAGGTTTTAATTTGTTGCATGAGTGTGATGATTGATGATATTTAATAATGTTGTCTTAATAAAATATTTATATGTAAGTAATGAATATTGTAACAATACTTAGTACATTTTAGTCCAATGTATATTATTGTTTTCTTAAAAAGAAGTTTTATTTATATCTATTTAGGATCCTTTATCCTCCATTAGTGCATGCAGAAAAATATTTATCTAAATATATAAAAGGAAAAGGTGACTGACTGACTGACCTATCAACGCACAGCTCAAACCACTGGACGGATCAGGCTGAAATTTGGCACACAGATAGCTAATATGATGTAGGCATCCGCTAAGAAAGGATTTTTGAAAATCAACCCCTAAGAGAATAAAATAGGAGTTTGAAAAATCGAACGTAACGTGAGCGAAGCCGTGGACAAAAGCTAGTGATTAAATAAGGCTAGTGATTAAATAAGAATCAAGTTGTTCAAGACTTCAAGACTTCATTTTTGTAGCGCATATTTGTCCTTAAATAAGGGATCGCATGGATCTACACCGCTGGTTTTCAAATTTCACGATTTGCTTCTTCTTCCTTAAGCACGTACTGCAAGCTTCAATTTTTCCAACCATCTATAAGTTGGGGGTTCCTTTAAATCAAGAGTAAATAGGCATCTTCTAGGCAAGTGCGCTCTATCTTAGACTGCTCTTCACTTACCATCAAGTGTCAAGCGCAAGCGCGTCTATGTATTTAAAAAAAAAATTGCAATACTTGTTCTTTCGCCATACATTCAACCAATCAGTGCTCATTGCGATCCTTATACTTATGCAATGATTTTTAGAGTTTACTACTAAGGTACAGGTAAGATTAGGTAGAGTTAAGAACAAGTATTGCAAATTTTTAAGCTATTGCTATCGCGGGCCTTGAGCGTGGAGACCGAATCCAGAAATTCCGTAACGAAAATAACCTGACACGGGACTCCTCTTGCCGCTAGATGGCGTTGATAAAAAATGCTATGCAATAGCTTTACCGCGGCAGTCCTTGAGTGCCACATTTTTTTTCCATTATTTTTTTGTACGTTTTCAGTGCCATTTTACACCAAAACCCGCAACGGGAAGCCGGTACTGTTACTGGGGAGAAATCGGTTCAATGTAAGGGAAAGTAGCAAAAACGACGACGGAACCAAGAAGCTGTGGAGATGTACCAAGCGGACGTATATGGGATGTAAAGCGACCGCAGAGACCATCCACGGTATTGTTATAAGGCAAACTCATTCTCATAACCATTAGATCAATTTTTACTTATTTTTATATTTTCTTATTTTTATTCATATATATGTAAGTAGTTATATTTTTTATATATATAAAATTGTAATTTTTTTCTATATGTTAATCATATGTACATGTTATTTTTAGGTATGATATATGTGTATAATTAGTATGGAATTTATATACGTGTATTGCATAAAATTGTACCACTTTCCCATATCCTTCACCTTCAGTAAGATTTTTTTTTAAGTTTTTAAGGTTGTCTGGAGGAGATAAGACCGCCTTTGCGCACCTACGTACATTAATAAAATTATTAGATTCAGTTGTAAACGTCATTTGTTGTCTGTCGCAATAAAGAATTTTCTATCTATCTCTATCCATCTGCCTGCAGTACAGTATATTATGTATTCAGTGATTTTCTGATTTTTATAAAGCGCAAATTGACGTTAATATACAATTACAATAACTAATTTATATGTTTTATTACATTTAAAGTTCCTTATATTTAATTATTTCATTATGGTTTTTATATAGTTAAAAAAATGACACAGTAAATACCTTAGTAATCTAACAATTATTATTTAAGAATGCAGACTGAAAATGTGTGGTGGTGTGGTTTTTTAATTTAATTTATTTTATTTTCAGGACCAACGTTTGCGTTATCACGTTACGGCAAGCCGGTGATAGTCCTGGGGCCGTACAGATTCAACAAGTACTGGAAGAGTAAGGGCCCGAAGGCTCTGTGGGTGTGCTCCAAAATGTCCAGCAGTGGTTGCCGGGCTACCCTCACTACTATAGACAATGAAATTGTTAAAAAAAATCACGAGCATTCGCACTAAACTTTTTCGTCTCATTTTCACTAGCTGACGCCCGCGACTTCGTCCAAGTAGACTAAGTTTGTAAAATCCCGCGGGAATTCTTTGATTTTCCGGGATAAAAAGTATATCCATGCAAAAAATCACGTCGATGCTTTGCTCTGTTGCGGCGTGATAGAAGCACAAACCAACAAACAAACACACTTTTGCATTTATAATATTAGTAAGGAGTAAATTCATTTACTTTATTTAGTTATGAATATGGTATACTCAAAACGCCATACAATCTAATCTACCACAGTATGGTGTACAAATATATTATTTTCATTAGTTAAGGAATGTAAACAATTTTTGAAATACAATATGTTATTTCTACTACTTAGTTACTTTTCAATTTAATATTTCATATAACTTAATTTCCAAATTAATTTAACTTTCCAAAACTTTTTGCAGCAATATCAAATTGGGAAATTGGGACGAGAATACGCTTCTACCTATATCATATTTTAAGCTAGGGAATAACTTATTATACCTAGATATTTGGTAAATGAAGGTAATTTTTTCAGAGGCAAGATTTTCGACATCATCCTACGGGAAACCTGTGATACTACTAGGTAGGTACAGGTTCAACAAGTACTGGAAGAGTAAGGGACCTAAAGCCTTGTGGGTGTGCTCGAAGAAGACCTCCGGCTGTCGAGCAACCCTCACTACCATAGACAACGAAATTGTTATTCAAAAAAATGAGCATACGCATTGATTACACAACTCATTTAAGTTAGAATAATTCTTATAAAATAAAGGTTATTTGTTAACCAATCATGAGAAGTTATAATAATTGTAATAGTTTTAAGTTTCGTAATATATTTTTTTAAATTAATTATTGTTCTCTTTGTCTTTTTGTCTATCTTCTAAGGGTAATATTAATTGCCTGTGTATGTACTACTAACGCGTCTTACGCACTGATTACACAACTTGTTTAAGTTAAAATGATTCTTATAAAATAAATGTTATTTGTTAACCAATCATGGGAAGTTATAACAATTGTAATAGTTTTAAGTTTCGTAATATATTTTTTTAAATTAATTATTATTGTTCTCTTTGTCTTTGTGTATATCTTCTAAAAGTAAATATTAATTTGCCTGTGGTACTTCTGACGCGTCTGGTAGTACTATGGGAAAAATAATCCCCGAGGTACTACCAGTAGGATCACCGCTAGTATCACAGGTGAAACGTGACAAAAAAATATGTGCCAATTACTTAATGCATCCTTACTAATCCTGTTGAATCCAATATAAGTATTAGAATATAATAGAATAGAAATATTTTTATTCAAGTAAACTTTCACAAGTGCTTTTGAATCGTCGACGAATCTACCACTGGTTCGAAATACTTTTCCTGCCAAGAAGAGCCAGCGATAAACTTGGCGGTTGCTCTTTTCAAAAAAATTTTTTTACAATAGGTAATAAAACTATGCTATGTATACAGTGCTTCCACAATGAAGTTTCCTAAGTCCTACATACAATCCAATGCATGTTAAAACGGGTAGACAGAAAGCAGACCCATTCCCGTTCGTGGCACCCGTTCACGAGCATGACGCATGATCCAGCCGTTGCTTCGCTCAACCATATTTGAGGGAAAGTAACAACCCGCACCATCCACCATATTCCATAATGAACACCAAGACTAAAAAAGGATTTTTTTACAGGGCCAATTTTCACAACCTCGCGTTGCGGCAAGCCTGTGATACTGCTGGGGCAGTACAGGTTTAACAAACACTGTTTGTACAAAGGCCTGAAAGCTCTTTGGATGTGCTCCAGAAAGACCTCTGGCTGCCGCGCAACTCTCTCGACGATAGAAAACAAAATTCTTTATCAAAAAAATGAGCATACGCATTAGCTACACAACTGTCTTGTTTTAGCTAAAATTGTTGTATAGTACGTTTATCTCACGAAGTTACGGGCGCTTTACTTGTGATTACGTCGTGTACATGCACATTGCGTAAGTGTGCGTGCCTGTCAGAAGCCTAGGTGTGAGCGGTCAAGCGCGAGAAAGCTCTCGCTCACACTTATACAGATACGACACACACACAACCATGAGCCACATGCCCTCGTGAATTGAAAGAACTGTAAAGTAAATTATATTGATTGTGATCACAACTTTAGTAACTTTTACCTGAATTTTGAAGGCTCTGAAGATTATTTGCGTAGAAGTATTATTGAGCAAAAATCGAATTTCAATAGCTTCTATTATTATTAACTTCGAGGTATAGTGTATTCGTTTATTTAAATGCGGTCGCCTTTGAGTCGTTCCGCCTTGTCTTGTGCGGAATTTCGTAAAACGCGCCGCGCCACGTGTCGTCGAGACATCAAACGTCGTTGCGTGCGGCGAACAGTCGTAGGGGATTTTGACATATTACATTGAAACGCCGTAGTAGTGTAGGTTGTTTTTGTCGACTCTGTTAAGTATACAGAAAATGATATGTCCTTTTTTTTTAATTATGTCCTCGGGAGGACAGTGAAGTGCCCCAAGATAAAATTTTTAGTGAAACAAAAACAAAAAGACGGGTCGTTTGCAGAACATGTAAACAAAATTCTAGTCAATGTCTATTGGTATTGTGTTCAAATGAACTGTCGTTATGAGGTTGATAAATTAGGTTGGCGGAGGCGACTTTAGGTAGGTTGTTTAGCATTATTAGCATTTTAAGTGATGTGTGTGTGTGTGTGATGTGTTATCTTAAGGCGTGATTAATTTATTTATAGAGTAATAAAAGCTTTGAATCTCAAAACCAGTAAGTGTAAACACGTATGTTTTACTCATATTTTACATTACAATTTTCTTTGCTCTCTAACTTATGTTTATTATTTATATTCGTATTTTATATTTTATTTAAATAACCATAACAATAATTCTATTTTATTCTCAGAATAGAGAGAGAAGCAAAATAATTTTATTGATAGCGCTTGCAGGTGTGCACTAAAAACTCATGTGGTATGCATTTTGAAGCTTCATTGTGGAAGCACTGTATGTGTATACATTGCATAGTTTTGTTACCTATTGTAAAATTTTTTTTTTGAAAAGAGCAACTGCTGAGTTTCTTACCGGCTCTTCTCAGCAGAATCTGCATTCCGAACCGGTGATAGATTTATGACGTGTCATAAGAGCTACAAGTTGGCCTACATGAAATAAATGGATTTTGAATTTGAATTTGAATTTATTTCTCACAGGGCCGAGGTTCTCAACGTCGCGTTACGGCAAGCCCGTGATACTTTTGGGACGGTACAGGTTCAACAAGTACTACCGGTGCAAGGGCCCGAAAGTGTGTGGTGGTGTGGTTTTTTAATTTAATTTATTTTATTTTCAGGACCAACGTTTGCGTTATCACGTTACGGCAAGCCGGTGATAGTCCTGGGGCCGTACAGATTCAACAAGTACTGGAAGAGTAAGGGCCCGAAGGCTCTGTGGGTGTGCTCCAAAATGACCATGGGTTGTCGAGCAACCCTCACTACAGTGGACGATACAATCATTAAGCAGAGTAATGGGCATTCACATTAAATTGGCTATGCTAATTTCTAAATTGTCTCTGGTCTGGTCTGGTGGGAGACTTTGGCCGTGGCTAGTTACCACCCTACCGTCAAAGACCTGCCGTCAAGCGATTTAGCGTTCCAGCACAATCACGTGTAGAAACCGATTGCAAAAAAGCAAAAAAAAAAAAAAAATTGCGATTGATAAAAGCTTTTTTGTAGCGTTTTGTAATAAATAAAAATCCTAAGCAGTTGTTTTAATTTGCTTCCATTATTTTAAAGTATGAGGGCTATTAATATTGGTCCATTAACCTCGATAGTTCAACGGGCAAGGTACCAAAATCATCCAGGTCAAAGGTTCGAACACCACTCGTTAGACTATTGTAGTGCCCACTCCTAGCTTAATTTGGAGGGTAGGGAGACTATATTGGTCATTTAACATGGCAAATATTCAGAAAAAAAAAGAAACTTGTTTTTCTCTGTTACTAATTTCTGTACTATTTTTCAGGCGCAATTTTTACGGAGTCTCGATACGGCAACCCGGTTCTTCTGTATGGACGTCACCGCTTCAACAAATACTATAAGAGCAAGGGGGCAAGAGGTCTGTGGAAGTGTTCAAAAGCGAGCAACGGCTGTAAGGTTACTATACGGACCTATGGGAATGTTATTATTAAACAAAATAATAGCCATTGTCACTAAACATTAAGCTGTAGCTGTAGCCGTTGATATTTTATCGATCGATCGATACTAGGTACTAGATATGGCGTTTCGGACACCCACTATGTTCCACTGAACTGCACTGCAGTCTGTGCACCTTACAGAGTGGCTTAGGCATTCGCGACGTACGGACAGGCGCTATTTATACGATAAAACATTTTAAGCGCTTTATTGTAAAAAAATATTGGTTGTAAAATGAGGCTGATGTATTTTTAATTTTTTAATAAAGGAATGCAAAATGCTGCTGTCTCCCTCGCTCGACCGCACCGTAATGGCGGTGACGTCACATCTATGATCGTGCATGTTTTCTGCCATTTAATAGGCACCCCAAATTAAATAGGTTTGTCACTTATTTATTTGTCGATATTTTTTTATTTTAGTAATTGGGTAATAGCTTTTCAATAAAAGAAACATACAAACTTTTACACATGACGCTTGAAGAAATATTTACTAAATTACATAGTTACTATTACTACAAATATTATAATATATTATTCATATCAGTAGATTCAAAGCAATAATGAATGTTTTATAAATTTTTTAGTAGGCAAAGTACTAATTAGTAGATTGTTTAGGTATACTTAAGTAATATTAAAATATACTTTATATTATATTTTACTGTATACGTAATAGGTACTTCGAGTAATATAACTTAAAACTTTAAAATCTCACAGATTTACAAAAATTATTTTTAGGACAAAAATTAAGTATATTTTGTGCTAAGTAATATCGAATACGGTACGTATTAAGATTTTATTAAGTAGTTAGGTAGTATAAAAAAGTTTTTTCATAATTATGTTTCTGTTTTATATTTTTGTATAGATTACAAAATAATCTGCATTCCTTTCTTTGTTAAGCCGCTATTTGTAACACATTAAAAATTATGTATTTGACTTATTTTTGTTTTATAATTCCTGGTTATTTATTGATGGATATAGTTCTTGCAACTCACGAGGGTGCGTGGCTCATGGTTGTGTGTGTGTCGTATCTGTATAAGTGTGAGCGAGAGCTTGCTCGCGCCTGACCGCTCCCAACAAGCACACACACTTACGCAATGTGCATGTACACGACGTAACGACAAGTAAAGCTCTCGCGCCATCGTGAATTGAAATAACTATACCTATATAAACTCTTTGACGGTAAGATGTTTGATATACTTATCTAATAATAATAAAATAGTCTCCATACTGAAACCCCAGAGGTCGCTAGTTCAAACCCCACCGGATGTACTATTGTTGTACATTCTCTTAATATTCTTCAAAAAATAGTATACCTATGTTAAATGATAGCTTACATGAGTTAGATGAGTTACATATGAACCTTTTAAGTGTAGAATGATTAAATGATATTAATTAATGTTTTCCAATTAATTAAAGAGTTAAAAATAATATTTTTTTCAAATTTTCAACAGAAATCCAAGACGAAGCTGTATTTTCAACATCGCGCTACGGAAAACCTGTTCTTCAGATAGGGAGCTATCGCTACAATAGGTATTGTAGAAGCAAGGGCGCCAAAGCCATGTGGTATTGCGCCTCAAAGACCAAAGAAGGCTGTAAAGCCTCCATTACTACAGTTGAAAATATGATCATTAGAGCTAATATTAATCATACACATTAACTGTTAGCTACTTGCATTACATTCGTATAGTTCTTGCAATTCAGGACGGTGCGTGGCTCGTGGTTGTGTGTGTGTCTTATCTGTATAAGTGTGAACGAGAGCTTGCTCGCGCCTGACCACTTCCACATTTACATTCCATGTATTCGAACCTACAGAATAATTATAGTGGGCAGCGGTTGAGAAAAATAACGTACACTAATTTTAATGTCAAAATCCATACTATTAATTTTCAAGTAACTTTCATAAGAATTTAAAGTAAACATATTTAACATTGTGGAAGTTTTAACTTATAGGTAGGTAGCTAAACTAATCTAATCCAATGATGATGGTGCCAAGAATATTGGCTGCATTTCCACGCTGAACAGCTAGCCTGTTTCCATTGTAAATATTAAAATATTACTTGAAATAATTATTTATTTACTTCAAACATTTATTATTTATTTACAGTTTTCAGAACAAATCTATTTTAGAATTTAAATGATTTAATGCATGTGTGTATACTTTCAAATAAACATAATTGTGCTGTAATATACCATTTTTGTCTGTATTTGCCCGACGAACAGCCGCATAATAGTGGTTCGCATAGAGATGCTTCGCGCCAACAGAATACTTACTACACTTTGGGCTTTAGACGGGTTTGACAGTATTTGAGGAACAGAGGCAAGTTTGGATATCGACGTCATTTAGCCACAATTTTTTTTTAATGTATGTAGCTACGATAGCGAATTGCTGATCGATTATGGAAAAGCTGCACCAATTATTTATTGCTACAGTCTCATTTGAAGATCTATAGCGCGTGCTCTGACTTAGCTCGGACTCAATATAAGAGTTAAAACGAGACACAAATATGCTCCGACATAAATCCGTCTCGTTTTATCTCTCTCTGTCTTGAGTCTGAGCAGAGTGAGAGTGCGGTCTATAGATTTCAGTCTCAATTGTGACTGGCTGAGTTTATGGTATTTTTGCTGCACGGCGTGTGGCTCATGGTTGTGTGTGTGTCGTATCTGTGTAAGTGTGAGCGAGAGCTTGATCGCGCCTGACCGCTCCCACCTAAGCTCCTAACAGGCATGGACACTTACGCAACGTGCATGTACACGACGTAACCACAAGTAAATCGCCCGTAACTTCGTGAGATAAACGTACTATACAAATAACGCCTTTTACCATTTTTCAAAAACCTTTAATTAATGTTTTCCTTTTACTGAGTTTTCCTAAACAATTTTATGATTTTTTGTCCTTTTAGCGGTTTTTACCACGTCACGTTGCGGGAAACCTGTAATAGAAATGGGCAGTCACCGATACAACAAACGTAGCCGCTGTAAAGGGCCCAAAGCGACGTGGTTGTGTGTCAAATGGACGAAGAAGAACTGTCGCGCTTCACTGACGACTGTAGATGACGTCATTGTTAAAATCAATAATAATCACAATCATTGAATAGAATGTGATCGGAAAATCGAATAATTACAATCAATGAATAGAATGGTAGTTTCCTATTTGTGCCTTTTGGGGTGGAGACCTTGGGGCCGTGGGGACCGGGGGCTCGAGCTCTTTTTGAAGAGCTATCTGAAAAGGTCATCGAGTCCACCGGGGATCCAAGAGCTGGCAGCTACCTTGGCCATTCAAAGAGGCAATGCTGCCAGCATCTTGGGTACTATGCCGCGCTGCGGTGATATGGACGAGGTTTTAGGTTTATATTAGTTTTAATTTTAGAAATACCTAATTATTTAATCTCTATGTTCCAAATTAATATAAATACGAGCTTTTGCCCGCGGCTTCGCTCACGTTAAGTTCGATTTGACAAAATCCTATTTTATCCCCTTAGGGGTGGAATTTTCGAAAATCCTTTCTTAGCGGATACCTACGTCATAATTGCTATCCGTATGCCAAATTTCAGCCCGATCCGTCCAGTGGTTTCGGCTTTGCCTTGATAGATCTGTAAGTCAGTCACCTTTGCCTTTTATATATTTAGAAGATAAAAAAGAGATAATATAATAAAAAAAAAATGGATAGAGTGAGATTGGGAAATCAAATATTCACAACAATTAAATATAATGTGATCGGAAAATAGAATAAACTATACAGTGCGGAATATTTTCGATTCACGGAAACAATAATTTTCTATATGAGATGTTTTAACAATGATTCTTTCAACCTCGGGATGACAAATACTTCCTACAAATTTTTTCAGTCGCCATTCAAATGAGCTTGCGGGCAAAATTAAGTACAATTTATTCGTCTTAATTAATACAAATAAAAATAATTAATTAATATTAAATACCCCGTGCCTCGGAGAGCACGTAAATCCATCGGTTCTGCGCCTGATCTCTCTCCGATCGTGTTGGATTTCCGTCCGTTAAGGACAGTCATACCAGTGTTAATCATATATTGACATAGAGATCAGTGAAGATATAAGAATGCTTTTTGTGTCTATAACTAGTTTGCAATTGATTTGAAAACTTCTATGCTATTTTTTAAATGGATATTTTTGTTTTTCTAGCAATTTTCACCACCTCACGCTATGGCAAACCGGTAATAGAAATGTGTGGACACCGCTACTACAAACACAGCAATAGTAGAGGGGCGAAATCGACATGGGTGTGTGCCAAATGGTCGAGCCAGAATTGTCGGGCGACAATCACTACAGTAGATGACGTCATCGTCAAAAGAAATATTTATTATCACACTCATTAAATAAAATTGGGTGTTTGACAGTTTTTTTTTATATACTTAGGGTCAGCTCACACCGAGACGTGACGCGATAATTGGAGAAGCACGAGAGACCGTGCTGCGTAAAGAGACGCCACGAGGCGCAACGCGACAGGGCGGCGTAGGGTGGCATAACGAAATCATACTTCGATACGTATTCTTGCCTGCGTGCCCTTGCAGAGAGACGTTTAGGGTAGAGTCAATGATCTTCCATACAAAATGTCATTGGGTAGAGTAGAGAAACACAGACTTGTTGTGTACTGTCAGTGTGCCAGTGGAGTAATAATAAGTGGCAATATATTTACAATTTACATAAGGCTTAAATACTAATAAAATTAAATGCTAAATTAGTGGGGATAGCTGTTGTTAACTAAATCCTACGTGCAAAAATCGCTGATCTAATAATAAGGAGTTTGTTGAAATTAATTTATAATTAGGTCCAGGTCGCTTTACTGCGCTCACTGAAATTTGTACTTTGTTGTGTAGCAAAGAGGTTCTCTATTGATACGATAACGATATCAAAGTACGAGCATCGCAGACTTTCCTCAACGCCTCTAGAGCGACGTAACGAGCCACACTTCGACAGGCATCTGGGTCCGTTTTGCGCTCTCACTGATTTGTACCTTATTGTAAAGAGGTAAACTAAAGAATTCTATATTGATATCGTTATCGACAAAAGTACGAGTATCGTCGCGTCGCGTAGCGTCTCGGTGTAAACTGACCCTAAAAATAAAGCTTTATAACACTATGTAATTTTTCTTTTTTAATATCTTAACTAGTCTTATTATTAATTTATTTGTTTTTTGACCGATTTATTTTCTGTTTTTACAAATGTTATTCTCTGTGATAGAACTGATAAGGATTCATGCGTGCTTATTTTTGAATGAAAACATGTCATCAGTGTGGCTAATTTCAAGTTTTAATTAAATCTGCCTTATACCTGCCTTGTGAAATTAAATGCCATTTTTGAAATTAGCTTTCACGGGTTTTTATTTATTTTATTTGGTATATGTGGTACTATTACAACAAATAAAAATGACGCGAATCGGTTTAGAAATTCCGTCGAAATCGGTGAGCATACAAGGAAAAACAAGTGTAAATTAAAAATTTTAAAACATCCCCGACATGCTACATCCTAATTGCTAGTCAGTAATCGTTAAAATAAAAACATGTTATCCACCATTTTGTGGCAGCGGCCATCTTGGACCGATTTTCATCAAACAGTCCCGACTAATTCACCTTTCAAACAAAAAAAATCAAAATCGGTTCATCCGTTCGGGAGCTACGATGCCACAGACACACACGCACAAAGACACGTCAAACTTATAACACCCCGTCGTTTTTGCATCGGGGGTTAAAAAGATATTAGCCGTATTCAGAACTTCCTCCTTTTTTGGAAGTCGGTTAAAAATCTCAATTTCCTCATTATTGAATAGCATCTATGCGAAGTCGGGGCGGATCGCTAATTTATTTATTTATTTAAGTACATAAGGTTTACAAATAATACTTGTAGCTAGCATCAAAAAACCACCCGGGTTTGTAGAATATGCTAGCAAAGAGTTAAATTTAGGTAGGTATTTAGACTACAGAACATTAATGCCAGTTGAAAAATTATCATAATTGACTTAAAAAGTAAGATTTCAGTTTTTCTTAATATTAATTTATGATTATTTATAGAAGCATTGTCAGTTAATTCTCACATTTTTACAGGTGCAGTGTACAAGATGACCCGTTATGGGAATCCTGTGATAGTGTTGGGACGGTATCGATATAACAAATACTGTAGGAGCACAGGATCGAAAACTAAATGGGTGTGCTCCTATAAGACCAGAGGCTGTCGGGCGACTCTTGCTACTCTTGATAACATCATTATTGATGTGAAGAATGAACATAGTCATTAATGGTGACCGTCTCTTTGACCATTTCAACCAAATCAATACTAATACTAAGTACTAGTAACTATATGTAGGTATACAATATATGCAACCATTTGTATACAACTAACTATGGGCATTTTTTAAGGTTCCGTAGCCAAAGGGTGCCAACGAGACCCTATTACTGCCCCTGCTGTACGTCTGTCCGTTCGTCCGTCAGAGTGCTGTAGGTACTCATCATGAACCGTACTAGGAGACAGTTGAAATTTTCACATCTATAAAAATTAAAAAAAAATTACAAAGTACATAGTTTTAAATCATGTACGATGGTACGGAACCCTTCGAGTGCGAGTCCGGGTCGTACTTGGCCGATTATATTTTTTAACTAGCTGATTCCCGCGACTTTGTCCGCGTGGAAAAGGTTTAGAGTGACTTGCTACTATCCGCGAGAAGTTATGTCCTCTATCTCCGAAAATATTTAGTTATTTTTTGGGCAACTTGAGCCGTTTACGCAGCGCACGCAACGGAAGCCCTCAAATATGGATAATTTTCCCCGTTTTTGCAACATTTTTGACTGATGCTTCGCTCCTATTGGTCGCAACGTGATGTTATATAGCCTAAAGCCTTCCTCAATAAATGGACTATCAAACACAAAAAGAATTTTTCAATTCGAACCAGTAGTTCCTAAGATTAGCGCGTTCAAACAAACACTCTTCAGCTTTATAATATAAAAAGTATAGATTATAATTATTGTAAAAGCCTTATTTTGTTCTAGTTATATTTACTACTTCGCGATACGGAAAGCCAGTTATAGAAGTAGGAGGTTATAGGTACAACAAGTATTACCGAAGCAAGGGCCGCAGGGCAAAGTGGGAATGCTGCAAGAGAAGGCTTACCGGATGTAAAGCTACCCTTCAAACAATAGAAGATGCGATTATATTGTTTAATTACCGTCACAACCATTAAAATTACTTATTCCTCACCATAATATCGTCTTTTTATAGATATTTTTTTTATACATAATTATATTCATTTCAACCACTGACCTCTATGTTTAATCTACGCTTAACAATGTACTTACTGTCCCTATACAAATAACAGCATAATAATTATGGATCAATTTGAAGCGTCACTTTTGATATACGAGTGTCTCTCGAACTAATTTTAAATTTAATTTTTCCTTTTTTTTTTATGTAGTCTGTTAGTGACATTAATTTTATTTATTAAGCCTATAATTGTATCTACTATAATTAGTTAGTTTTTAGCTGATTGTTTTAAATTTAATTTAATTATATATATTTTTATTTTGTTCTATTTCCGTGGCATCACCCTAATTTGGGCCCTGGCTGAAAATCAGCGCTGCATATTTTTGTTAAGGTATGCAGCTTTTTGCTGAGCTCGGACCTTTTTTCGGGATGTGCCACACATGACATATGTTAGCCCGGCGCTTCTATTGCTATTGCTGGAGTTTTTGGCAAAATACCTGAGTGGAAGTGTCGGGATAATGTACTTCAGTGTATTGTGATGTGTGGCACAATTTTTTAAATAAATGCTTTTTCCTTTTTTTTTTCTTTTCTTAATAATATTGCGAATGGCGCACCAAAAAAAAACAAGAAAAAAATCATATACTATAGAGGTCGGTACGCCATTTGCAATATTATTAGTTCCGGAGACACTCGTATAATTGCTTATTGCTTACAGCGCCAAAATGTGTCTTCTTTCGATTGAGAAGGTCTCAGGCCATACATAGTCACCACGTACCAAGTGCGTATAGACAGACTTCATGCACCTATGAGATCATTATAGAGCACTCTCAGGAAGCAGTGTTTGCCTTCACCTGTTTGATAAAGTACTTATTTGCTCACATATAACCCCCCCCCCCCCCCTTCCCCCTTCACCCACATAAAACATATATATATAAAAAGGGGTGGATATGTTACAAGCGTGCGGTAAATGAAGCGCGTAATGGCAGATATTTGTCGTAATTTATGTGATATAAGTCTATTATAGTCTTCGTCATTCGGCACAATTTTTTCGCTTGTTTTGTGAGTATGTAACTCATCACTAGTGGAAATCATTGGATCCTAACCATTAAGCTATCACTGCTACAAAACAATATCTATACAGTTATAGAATGACTCGACCATATCGTTCGTAACATTATGCTTCTAAAAATATTATGAACATGTTTCAGGTGAACCAAAGTTCGTGACGTCAATACGAGGCAACAGAATGATCCAACTGGACGGTTACAACTTTTCCTTACATCGTGGGAATCGGAGTAATGGTCCGAAACTGAGATGGGTCTGCAGCAACTGCGGCAGGGGGTGCAGGGCGTCGATTATTACTGTTGATAGTATTATACTCAAATACAACAACGTACATAATCATTGATGGCTAGAGGGACACATTAAACAATTGGGTATTTGACAATTTTCGGGAACAAAAAATGGAACTCTTTCTCGTCTGTCGTTCAGTGTGTGAAGACCCTTTTTCTCGGAAACGGCTTAATATACTAAGTAGAAATTAAAACTGAATATCCGCATTTTGACAACACGTTACGTGGCTGACGTGTGGTTCGGCCGTGGTGTAACGGTAAAACACACTCGGGCGCGATTCCCAGAGAGATGTGGGTTCGAATCCCGCCGGCCTCGGAATTTTTGATATGTATATATAAATCTATTAGGATATTTCCTTTAGTGTAGGTTAACACTTCAATAAAAAATAATAAATGACAACAGTCAAATATCCAATTCTATAACCTCCCATTAAAGAATTTTTTTTATGAAAATGTCAGGACCGCTGTCATTTTTGTACAAAATTTCTTGCTGGCGATAACACTTCACCTTTACTATTCGAAAGTTAAAATGTTTGTGTTTAGGCTACTAATATCGAACGTCTTAAAAAAGGTGTAACCTAATTGAACCTAAACTTTGTTACTTACTATAATAGAATATTTTTATATGAAATGCCTTTCATTACAAAATTTGATGCCTTCACCTTTGGTGATTTGGATTTAGATTGTTTTTAATTTTTTTAAACAGTGAACTTCTTTATCCACAAACCACTTAGGTGTGGAAAGTTTTTTTCCAAAAGTGGGACTAGCTTTGAGGTAAACCCTATTCAATAAGAAAAAAAATCATCACCATCGGATAATCCGGTACAAAGTTGTGCGTGATAGAATCGGGAAAACCGTGTGCGACTACTCTTTGAGGTGGAATTTAGTTTTCAATTTTAACACATTCGCTGCGTTACGAGGCCTAAATCATCCCTCATACAACTTCCTGTAGTGCGGCAAGGAAAAACGTGAACTTCTCTGTCGTGCTCCGGGCATTACTTCGGTTTGGTCCAGTGTAGGAAAGAGATAAGATAAATATATATATTTGAGATGGTCCTGGACTCGGTGGTATATCTACCTTGGTACCGGATGTCTTTGGCCTCGTGCCGCACTGAATTAATATAATTTTAATGCAGTGCGGAACGAGGCTAAAAACGTCCCATACCCTCCCTGACCTCGTACCGCATCCTACGCGAGCTCCCCGCCACTAGTGTTGTGCGATAAGATAAGAGAGCACGTCCATATTTCCAACGCCGACTATGTCCTCCAAACGATGTCGGAAGAAGTTAAATTTGAAAAACCCAAAAGCAGAGCCAAAACAGGTAAGTCTTTAATTAAATAGTATTCAGTAAGTAGTTTTTTGTCTAGGTACCTAACACGTCACTCAATAAGTCTTTGGTCTGACCTATAGATGGCAACACTTTTGACAAAACCAATAAGTCTTTGGTCTGACCTATAGATGGCAACACTTTTGACAAAACCATATGATTGCAGAGTAGTAGGATCCTTCAGATGACACGTGTCAAAATTTGGCGTCGTTCGGACAATTAGTTCAAAAGTTAGAGCGGATTAAGTAACCCAAGTTCGTGATACTTTGCAACATTGCCATCAGATTTAAATTTAGCTATTCGAAATTGTGATAATAATGATATCATAAGACTTAATACTTAATTGATATTTTTTGTAGGTAGTGAAAAACTACACAGAAAACGCAACGCAGACATTTACAAAACAAGTAAGTCTCAAATTAATTAATACTCAGTAGTTATTTGTCTAGGTATCGAAAGTAAATAAATTAATGATTTTTTAGTATTACCACAGAATAAGTAGTTGTAATGGATCGAAAGATCTATATTAAGTAAATAATATTCTTACGTTTTACCATAATAATACGCGAGTGAAGTCTTCGGTAACTAAACACCTAATAAGTAAATAAAATAGGTAAAATCGTTTCTTTTCATAGGTTTAGAAGTCATTCTTTTAGTGTCTATAGTTAATTTGTAAGTACAGAAACTATGTGTTAGTAATTTAAGAATCATTAAGGTCATTATTAAGATATTTCTTATTAAATTTAAGCTTACCTACCTACTCTTTCAACATTTTAAGGATAAAGCAAATACATTAATTTAATGCAGTTATACATTATTATTCTTATTCTCAACTATGATCTAACCTAAGTAACAATGCCAGTTTTATTACATTATCTCAATATTTTTGTTATTTTTCAGTACTAGAAAGCAGCGCACGTCATCACCTCAAAAAGGGTGAAAAAAGGAGAAGATGTGTTGGTTGTTACCAGAATCTCCGCACATACTTACCATGTCGTGATGCTGCCAAAAAGGCCAAAAAGGTTTTGACTCACTGCAATCAGTGCAAAAAATCTTATTGTATGTCCTGTTTCAATGAAGAACACTCATAAATCGAGGTCGTCAAAAAAAAAAAAAGGATATTAATTAATTAATTTTAATTTTCTTTTATGTTTCATGTTGTGTTACAGAATTATAAAGTCTAAAACACATTTAAAAAAGTAAATAGTTTAAATAATAAAATAGAGAGTTAAAAAATTTTGTCGAAATAAAATGTATGGGGTTTCTTGAGACGATGAGTTGAAGAAACGCCAATCCAATGCGTTCTATATTTAAAACTCTTTTTCTCACTGAGTGAGCAAAAACGACTTTTGCTCACTGGTTTTGGGCAGCAAAGGCGCCCTTTTTGAGCTAGAGAGGTGAAAAGGTGATTTTCTTCCTTGATTCGAATAAGGTTGATCTATTATTTTCAGAGACGCCAAGAATTGTGAAATCGAACCGAGGCAACGAAATGCTTCAATACAAGGGCTACAAATTCTACTGCGACAAGAACAGAAGCAAGTGTCCGAAAATGAGATGGGTATGCAGCCAGTGTGGCAGAGGCTGCAGAGTTTCTCTCCTAACATATGAAAATGATCTCATCAAAATCAGGGGAGAACACAATCATTAAGAGCGGGTGTAATGGTAAATCTTCAGATGCAGATTGATTTTTACAGCAGTAGATGAAGTTTTAATCATCCGAAAAGAGAAATCAGGCAAAAATTACATCATATTTCCAAGGGACGATACTGAGTAGAAACATAAAATAATGGTTCGACATAAAAAAATCGCGAAGTTAAGTCTAATTTTTAAACATTTCGCATTGATTTTCAATGTGTTGCATGTTAATTTATAACTAGGTGCATTATTTTTTGTGATGTTGTCTTAAAATGTAATAAAAAAAATTATGATGAAAAATTACATATGCACATTGCACACCCTTCTAAGTACGCATTATTCTGTGAAACGAAACTACGGAACCCTTCACTTTGCGTGGCCTAATACGCGATTGACCATCTATACTTATAATAAAACTGTAACGGGACAAAATCTGTACATTAAATATATTTTGAAAATTTTAATCGGAGGATGCTTTATTATCGATACTGAGCCCAAATCAATTTTTTTTGACTTTTTTGTCTGTCTGTCTGTCTGTCTGTCTGTATCTTGACCGCGCATCACACTGAAACTACTGGACGGATTTAAATGAAACTTGGCACGATTTAAGTACATACCACGAGGTAACATATAGGATACTTTTTATCCCGAAATTCAGCACGGTTCCTTTGGGAGAGGGGATGAAAGTCAAAATGTGTATTTCATTGTAATTCATTAACGCGTACTCCGATTTCATTCATTCTTTTTTTATTAGAAAGAAGATACTGCAAAGATTGTCCTGTAATTATTTCAAGGTCATCGGTTTAGTAGTTCAGAAATTATAGACTTCGCAATCCTCAGTAATGGGTCCAAATAACTTGAACCCCGTTATGTACAGGAAACTTTGAATGAACGGCTCATCTTAGGCTGGCATTATACACTATCGCATAGCCATAGTGCAGAGATTATCAAACTTATTTCTTTTACCGCCCCCTTTGAAAATCAAGGAAATAGTTTAAATAATAAAATAGAGAGTTAAAAAATTTTGTCGAATTAAAATGTACGGGGTATGCAAAATTATATACAAAATTTCTGAACGTTTCTTGAGACGATGAGTTGAAGAAACGCCAATCCAATGCGTTCTATATTCAAAACTCTTTTTCTCACTGAGTGAGCAAAAACGACTTTTGCTCACTGGTTTTGGGCAGCAAAGGCGCCCTTTTTGAGCAAGAGAGGTGAAAAGGGGATTTTCTTCCTTGATTCGAATAAGGTTGATCTATTATTTTCAGAGACGCCAAGAATTGTGAAATCGAACCGAGGCAACGAAATGCTTCAATACAAGGGCTACAACTTCTGCTGCGACAAGAACAGAAGCAAGTGTCCGAAAATGAGATGGGTGTGCAGCCAGTGTGGAAGAGGCTGCAGAGTTACTCTCCTCACATATGAAAATGTTCTCATCAAAATCAGGGGAGAACACAATCATTAAGAGCGCGTGTAATGGTAAATCTTCAGATGCAGATTGATTTTTACAGCAGTAGATGAAGTTTTGATCATCCGAAAAGAGAAATCAGGCAAAAATTACATCATATTTCCAAGGGACGATACTGAGTAGAAACATAAAATAATGGTTCGACATAAAAAAAATCGCGAAGTTAAGTCTAATTTTTAAAAATTTCGTATTGATTTTCAATGTGTTGCATGTTAATTTATAACAAGGTGCATTATTTTTTGCGATGTTGTCTTAAAATGTAATAAAAAAAATTTATGATGAAAAATTACATATGCACATTGCACACCCTTCTAAGTACGCATTATTCTGTGAAACGAAACTACGGAACCCTTCACTTTGCGTGGCCTGATACGCGATTGACCATTTATTATATAGACAGACTAGCGCTTGCCTACAATCTAGACATTTTAGGTAAATTATGGGGGATGATTTAGATTACTTTACGTCAAATTAAATAATAAATTGTTTTTATTTTTTTGAATAATTACTGACAAATAATGTAATAAATATATGGGCGATAAAAGCTTCCAATTCAAAGAGTTTTTTAACTTTTATTTATTTATTAATAGACGATGTCACTTCGTCCGCGTGGATTTAATTTGCTGCTGTGATTTCGTTTTTAGACCTAATCGACTGGCGCCATTTTGGATTTAATTGACGCCATCTTGTCGTTGTAAGCATAGATATGAGTCGGTGCGCCATTTGCAATATTATCAGTTCCAAAGACTCTCGTATGTCAAAATGGCATTTTAAATTGATCCGTAATTAAGCTATCACTTTTGATTGTCAGATTTAATATAGAGATCAGTGACATCAAAGCTTGTCTGATTGACACCTCACTTGTAGTTACAGGTATACCGAAATTTATAACATCTGTACGGGGGAATCAAATGATCCAAATGGGTCGCTACAATTTCAGTCTCCACAGAGCTGTCGCAGGACCCAAGAAACGGTGGGTGTGCAGTCGGGCGAAGGGGTGCAAGGCGTTCATCGTCACGGTTGAGAATATCGTTGTCAAATGTATCAACGAACATAACCATTCTTGAGACCAATAAAATATATGAATGTGCGATGTCAACACTTATTCTTTCTCTACCTAGTACCTTCTCTACGGTTATCATACCGAGGTGTGTAATGGAAAGTATAGGCATAAGAAAGTACGTATAAGTTAGTAATATTACTTGTAAACTAAAGATTTTAGACTTAATTCGTGGTTTAATGACATAATTGTTATAAAATATTATCAGTCCCGTCGTGACCACGGTCCATGGCCCATGCAATTGGATCGAAATATCGACAACCTCAACTTAAATAATTACCGTGGTACGTACTCGTAATATTTTATAACAATTATAATATATCTTGTAATTATAAGACTAATAAATGGGCTTCTTTCAGTGGCGGATTTACACATTTACCGCCAGTAGGCTATTCAACAGCACAACACTATTTGTTGGTAGTGTAATGGGTACTAAAACATGACTTTTACACTATCAGTGGTGCAAGCCAATAGTGTCAAGGGTCCAAAATGGTTTGGTTGTAGACCTTTGTAGCATCATCAATTATTATTTATTTTTTTAATAAAGAATATTTGCCAAGTCCAAGGAGTAGGTACGACAAAAGTGCAATGGCTGAGGATCGAACCTGTGACCTTTCATTTTTCACACACACCTCAACCGTTGGGCTATGGAGGCTTATAAATCATTATCAGCAACCCATCAACGGCTCCCCACTGAGTAGAGAAGAGTTATAGACAATAACCCATAACGCTGGCCCAATATGAATTGGTGGACTTCAAACACCTTCGAGAACATTACGAACAGTTCTTAGGTTTCCTCTCGATGGTTTCCTTCACCGTTGAAGCATGTGATATTTAATTGCCTAAACGCAGATAAGCCCAAAAAGTCAGAGCTCGAGAGAGAGAGGTGGTCAGAGCTCGGAATCGAATCTGCTCCCCCCGAATAGAAGGCCACACTGCCGTGCCTGTCCGTGCGTGTACTGTGTCTAAAAGACAAGCATTTTTCAGAAATCGTATTTTCTATTTTTTTTTGATCATTATGTTTTACGAGATACAGTGTATTTCCACATTTGAAATATATAAATGCCATTATATTATGTAAACATATGCGAGGAATGTTACGATAAAACACTGAATCTGATGATACAGTGTATTGTCTTAGTACGGCAATACAGTCCTAACCACATAGGCTGCTCTTCCTTCATACCTTTTGTATCTTAAAATCTGGACACAGCCCTGTATAGTAAATGTCTTTTGCTCTTCGTTTTCAGATTTCTCGAATGAACCGAAATTCGTAACCTCGATTCGAGGCAACCAGATGATTCAGCTGGGTCCTTACAACTACAGCCTTCACAAGAGCAGCGGTGGTCTGAGGAAACGCTGGGTTTGCAGCAGCTGGGCGAAAGGGTGCAGAGCTACCCTGATCACCCTGGAAAATGTCATTATTAAGTGTACAGGCGAACATACGCACTAGAAGGATTTATTTGAGGAGCTGGTGAATAGAAGACTTGATCATTTTTTTATTCTTTTCTTTGTTTATCAACCGAACATTGCTGGATATTCCTGCATATGCCATCTACATCCTACCCTCTGTGCGGTTTAGAATGGTGCGGGTCGCCGTTCGAGCACCTTGGGCAGAAATTAGTTATAGTACGTTTATCTCACGAAGTTACGTGCGCTTTACTTGTGGTTACATTGTGTACATGCACATTGCATATGTGTGCGTGCCTGTCAGGAGCCTAGGTGGAAGCGGTCAGACGCAAGCAAGCTCTTGCTCACACTTATACAGATACGACACGCACACAATCATGAGCCACGCGCCCTCGTGACTTGAAAGAACTATAAAGAAATATAAATTGCTAACGTCACAACAATGTTTGCGTAGATCTATTTTTTAAATATGTCTTTCAGATGTTCCGCCATCTACCGTTATTCAATAGAACTACGCGAAAAACACTTAAAATAATCTACCAATTTTCATAGAAATTTAATATTTTTGTTCTAGAAATAAATAAATATAACGAATCAGATCAATAAAATACGATAGCAATCCTAGTGACGCCATCTAGAATAATTTTTAGCGTAATTTGATTCATACTAAGATTTATCGAGCAATCTATTTTTTCTTACTAATCTCTGACCTTGAGTTCAAACAAAATTTTTTTATTCCAGATACTCCAGTATTCGAGAAATCACGTAATGGAAATAACATCTTAGTCTTTAAGGGATACAGATTTTGTCTCAATTCCACTAATGGACCGAAACAACGTTGGTTGTGTATCAAATGGGCGAGTAGGCATCACTGCAGAGCTTGTATTATCACCATAGACAATGAGGTTGTGAGGTGTAGGGAGGACCATACTCATTGAATGGTCCTCCCTACATACACACACTTACTAATATCACACTTCACACTAATATTATAAAGGCAACAGTTTGTATGTGTGAGTGTGTGTGTATGTATGTGTATGTTTGTTACTCCTTCACGCCACAACGAATGGACCGATTTGACTGAAATTTTGGAATGGACAAAGCTCATACCCAGGATTAACACAAGGGCAAGGGAAAATTAATTAGTTCCCGCGGGAACTCTTTGATTTTCTGGGATAAGAAGTAGTTTCCTATGCCACTCTCCAGGTCCTCAACTATACCCATGCAGAAAATCACGTAGATCCGTAGGTCTGTTGCAGCGTGATTGAAGGACAAAACAACAAACAAACACACTTTCGCATTTATAATATTAGTAAGGATAATATCACGTCAAACCATCCAAGGGTTGAGGTGATGTAAAATGTGTGATGCAAGTTGATCTTCTTTAGAGCAGGGCTTGAAAACCGGAATTAATTGGTTTTGTTGTTTATTAAAACCGGTGTCGGGATTATTTAAATTAAATCGTTTCCAATTCAGACAATTTTTCCCAAATTGACCGGTGTTTATATGTAGTTTAGAAATTGTGTAAAATAAAAAGTGAATATTTTTGTTACATAGTTAAATGTTTTATTATAAATACATGCACGATCCTCATTTTAATCTAGTTCCTTGTGAAATAACTTCAAGAAGCCGCTGTGGAGTCGCAGACTTTATGCGCTGTATGCTGGCTGTATGTGACCAGGCCCAGGCCTTGGTACTTAAACTACATCTAGGGCCTTAATTAACGAAAATTTGATGTCCTCCCTGGCGCAGTGGTGAGCGTTGTGTTCTTATAAGCCTCAATAGCCCAATAATTACAGGTGCGAACTAAAAAATTATGGTTGCGGGTTCGATCCTCACCCGTTGCCCTATTGTCGTACCCACTCCTAACGCAAGTTTTCACTTATTTGGAGGGGAGAGGAGAACATCAGTCAAGTACAGCTTGGCTGATATTCCTTATAAAAAAATAAAAATTATGAGGTGTCGGGTTCGATTCCCGGCAGAGTAATTGGGAATCTCAGTGAGTCAGGCAGTGAGTCTGTCAGTAAGCCACCTGTTCTTTTTATTTATTTGGACTACTAAATCTACTTGAAACGGTACTTATAATAATGTTACGTGGTATGTTTCAGCTGTTTTCACGACTACGAAGCGCGGTAGATCAGTCCTCACGTACCAAGGTTTTCGATACAACCAGCACAGTCACTCCAAAGGCGACTTCGGGTACTTTGTGTGTGTGAAGTGGTGCTTCGGATGCCGGGCGTCCGTCAGGACGTACAAACGAGAAGTCGTTTGTACTAGGAACAAACATAATCACATCCAAAAACCGGCCAATTACGAGTTCGATTCGGCCATTGACAGTAATTCCGTACCTTGGAAGGAAATGTATAAACAGTCATTTAGTTAAGTAAGTTTACATAAGATAGAAACACAGAAAAGGTAGAAAGATCAGAAAATTGGGGAGGGTGGTCAACTTATAAACTACAAAAACTATTCCCAACTAGACGATGATGTGAATGACGAATGAATGAATGAATGAATGAAATATTCTTTATTGTACACCAAATAAACACTAGATGATGATGTGGCGTTAAGTTTATTTTTAATAAATTAATTTAGTAATTTTCCGGCATAAATACCCTGGTTTAATCCAGGGTATGAGCTATCTCCGTTCCAAATATCAGCCAAATCGGTTCATGCGTTGTGACATGAAGGAGTAATAAACATCCAACCATCCATCCTCAAAAACTTACGCATTTAGAGCCATATACTCGTATTAACACGGATCTATCAGTATTTGTACGGGATTATGTCGATATGTTTTTGATATAAGAATTTATTTGTGTTAGACATGGATAGACAAATGAAGTTCCTTTTTTACCATTCTGTAATCAAGTATTCAAGCAAATATATCAATGATTTATGATTTATTTATTTTAGCCCTTCGACAATTCAGCTGGGACGTGACTTTACGCAGATTCCAAAAATATATAACACTATAGTTCAATATCCAGTGATTTATAAAAAAATATCATTTAAAAATTTGAATAAGATTCCAGGGATTTTTAAGGGCCGTGGTATTTAACTTTTTAGTTCATTTTTAGGTGGGCAGTCGTGTTTTTTAATTTTTTAATTATAGCTTGTTTTATTAAAAAGAATATTAGCCAAGCTGAATTTGACTTATATACTCCTCTTCCCTCCAAATAAGCGAAAAGCTTGTGCCAGGAATGGGTACGACAATGGTGCAACGGGTGGGGCTCGAACCTGCGACCTGTCAGTCCGCAGTCTGCACCTTTTTCACCGTTGGGCTATTGAGGTTTTACTACTATTATTTATTTTTTATTTTATTTAATCACCATTTACTTTGGTATACACTTTTACATAATGCAAATTGCATTTTTGGGTAAGATTTGTTAAGCTGGCAGAACAAAAAGTTTGTTTAAGTCGGTCCGCACTTTAAAGCCCAATTTTATTTGCAGTGTCGGTAGCGAAGTCGAGAAATGGCAGACCTTTACTAGTATTGGGTGATTATAAGTACAACATACATACAGAGACGGAGTTCAAGTCGACGTGGCGGTGTCAAAAGTGGAGGAAAGGCTTCTGTAGAGCGACTGTCGCTACGATCAAAACTTTGGACGGCGATTTGATCCCCACCTGTCACAAAAAGTTTCATAATCATTGAAATTTAAAAAACGCATAATACCCTTCGATCACAGAAGAAAAAATAAGGATTCAGTACTTCATACTTCAACAATTATTCAAATGCTTCATTGTTCTTGACATATGTTATCGTGACACATGCTGTCCCGACTCCCGGCTCAGAACTACAGATAGCGGCTTTTTAATTTTATGATTAAATTATTAAATATTTTTTATTGCATTTCATGACTATGTAAACGCATAAGCGTTCTGACACGTATTTCACGTTTGTGTTCATTTTATACTCTCCTAATGCCAGTAAAAATTTAACTTCAAAATTTTCAATAATTAATTTAATTCAATAATGCGCATTAAAATTTAAGCAAGTGTAGCTACTTTAAAATAAAACACATTATTTACAACTTTGTAATTCAACACCGCATTATACCCATCCAATGTTTTTACTTATAATATTCAGTATAATAGAACTATTTTATTTTTAGTATATTAAAATAAATGAAAAAAAAATGAAATATGTTTTATTTTACACTAATCCAACTAAAAATAGAACATCAAATAAAAAGCATAATAAGAATAATTTGATGATCTCCAGCCCGGACATTCGTAAAAAGTACAGCATTAATCCACTTTCTCGCCTCTGCAGATTGAGGAAATCTAAAGGAAAATCATAATAACTATTGAAAACTTAGCTCTATTATTATTTTCGTCCTCGTAACAATGCGGTTAACAGCAAAAAAAAATATATAATCAAAAAATTTCAAAAAATCATTTATTAATACCAGTGGTTCGCCCCGAACTGAGACCTCGCGATATCCCATAATTCCCAAAAGTTTTAATTATATATTGTAATAATTAACTTTTAACATTAGACGCAATAAAAAAAATAATAGTTAACACAAAACTGTTTTACTGACACAGCGCCATCTGTTAGGATTATTGTGAAGCTATTAGCATTTAAAATTAAATAATTTCGTTTCTTTATAACATTTATCTAATTTTAGTATTTGTTGTTCAAGTACAGGATATAACTGAATTTTCAACCAAGTTTCACATTCTAATATTCAGTAACTCTTGACATATGGCTCAAATTAAAATCTCCACTTTGAAAGCCCCCCATTTCGTCAATTTTAAGGGAAAAATTAAAAAAAATATATTTTTGTACTCTGATCAAAGTCGTCTTTAAAAAGATATATTGCAAGTATTGTAACGCCACAAACAAAATTTTACTTCAAACACGCTTCTATGAGAGCCCCCCTGAAATAAAGCTTTTTATATTTTTTTATACAATGTTCGGCTGAAGGCCACCAGTTTACATATTATATTTAAATTTGAAGTAATTACGTTCAGTAATTCAGAAGTTATAGGGCTCTGACAGACATTTGGACGTACACACTTCTCTGTCCAGTACAGACAAGCGCCCTAGTTGACTCAGAGAACTCGCTTCGCTCGTTCAATTATTCTGGTCTGTGATTCTGGTATTATATTGTTGACTTTATTGTTGCATCTCAGTGAAAGTGAACAGTTTGAGATTGTTGCATCAGTTTGAGATGCAACAATCTCAAACTGTTCACTTATCTAAAAGAAGAGAAGACTTTGCAAATCGTTTTCAAGGATGAGTAAATATATAATAATTCTAAAGAAGCCGTCTCCACTTTTATCAACCTAGCTAGCAAAATGATCTTACTAAGTAAGTGCACTCGGTGGTCACAAATCGGACTAACATGCGGTATCCTTATTTTTTCTTCTGTGATCGAAGATAATACCATCTTAATCGAATAAAATAATATTTTTTTAGCTGTCTTAAAAGGTAAAGTGGTTCTCACAAAAGGCGTAAGCGACGAGCTATAGTTAGGAAGTTCTTTTTTAACATTTTTAGCGAGAAAACGTGCAAGCTTGATGTTAAGTGATTACCGCCGCCCATGAACATTTGTAGCACCTGAGGCACCACCAATGCGTGGCCGGCTTTTCAGCAATTTGTTGGTCCGCCCCTTGAAAAGCCCCATGTTGTAATTTAGTCGGAACACAGGAAGTTGGTTTAACAGTATTTACTGTATTAAATAAAGTTAAAACTCACAACGATAATCTCTCATTACTCAAACGAGTAATCGACAAAAATTGTCGATTACTCGTTTCGTTTTTTGCGATTTATTTACATTCAAAGATAGGTAAGAAAAAATGGACTATAGATTTGCCTCAAATCTGGACTGAATAGGTATTTTCTAGGCAAGTACGTTCCATCTTAGGCTGCATCTTCACTTATTATCAGGTGTGATCGCTAGTCAAATTCAAATTCAAAATTAATTTATTTCATGTCAGTCAGGCGGTAGTATGTAAATTAAAAAAAAAACCATGATCGCACCTTACCTTGAAGAAACAAACCTCCTCACCCACCTGATCGCCTTGTATTCCTCCCCGTCTCCTAATTCTCCTAATATTTTAATGCATTAAAATTCTAGTATAAATAACTCCATTTATAGGTAGATACCTTATTATACAAATGCGAAAGTATGTCTGTCTGTCCGTTATTTTATTATGACTCAAGCCCTGAACCAATTTTGACGATATTAAGCATATAGCATACACTAGCATCCTGGAGACGGGGGTAAGAACTGATTTTATTGTAAAAATCAGACTTCCCAAGTTTTTTAAAAGCCATGACAGGCATCAGCTAGTACTACCAAATGCTTTAAAAAAAATTAAGAAATAAAGACGTGTGTAAGATTTTAGCCTCAAAGGCAACGAATGTGTACAAACGAGTAAAATTGACTTTATTTATTAATTTTATCTGACACCCAATCGTTTTAGACAACTATGTAAATAAAATAATAAGTATTTTGTATTGTTAACGATTTTGAATAAAATTAATTGATTTGACTTGACAAAAGACTTTAAAATTTTAATTGAACAGAAAAAGTCACTTCATCGTCCATTCATGGAGTTTTATTCAACACCTCTTTCGAGTTTCAGGCTTTGCGCTTTATAAAAATTAAAAAAAAAGTCTAGGACGAACAAGACTGAGCTGTGACTAGATTATGTTCTGACGACTTTAAATCGCTTTGCTTTCAGTGCTATATTTCTCCATTTTTAGCGACTGTTGCATTGTGGGAACATTATTTTACAGTATTTTGGTCACCAGTTTTTAAGATATTCAATATATTACGTCCTATCTTCTTTTATTTTTCACCTTATGCATGTAAGTCTGCTTGAGTTCGTTATTTAGTCAAACAATAATTTATTTTATTTTATTTATTACATATTTTTTGAACTATAACTTGCTGGTGACATGATGATATTCGTACTTCCACACTAGTATCCTTATTATCCTTACTAATCCTTACTTATCCTTTCTAATATTATAAATGAAAAATGTGTTTGTTTGTTGGTTTGTCCTTAAATCACGCCGCAACAAAGCAACGGATCGACGATAATTTTTTGCATGGGTATAGTTGAGGACCGGGAGAGTGACATAGGCCACTTTTTATCGCGGAAAATTAAAAAGTTCCCGCGGGATTTTAAAGACTGAACCCACGCGGGCGAAGCCGCGTGCATCAACTAGTACTCTATAATTTCTGTGATGAGCAATCATTAAGTGGCTTGTTTCTGTTTGTTGCAGGTCCAATATTCACAACATCTCGTAGAGGTAACCCCGTTATACAAATGGGAAGCTATCGATACAGTCGACACACTCGATACAAGGGCGAAAAGGTACTATGGCCGTGCATTAAGTGGGGACTCCACAACTGTAGAGCCTCCATATTAACCTATCAGAATGAGATCATAAGATTTAACAATCAGCATAACCATTAAACAACGTAATGTATGAGGTAGGTTAACTTAATAATCTACCATTAAGGGACCTTGCGCTCTTTGCAGCCACAGCGACCAACTAGCCACCTGATGTACCTATAATTTAAATTTAGAATATTTAAATGTCATATATGTTCGCATTTGTTTCATATATCAAAGTTTGTGTATAAGTTTTAAAATTTTTAATTTACAATTGTGTTCTTTAAAAAAATCCTTTCGGTTTTCAGTCTCTGGGGGTTGCGCTGTTGAGGCTTTCGGTTTTAGTTTTATGTAATTTGTTTTTTTGTATCTATACTAGCACTGAGAAGGCGTATATTATTACTTGTACTAAATACAACGTAAATAAGCACGTACAATTTGGGTATCTTTAAAACAAGAGTGAATAGGCATCTTTCTAGGCAAACGCGTTACACCTTAGACCGCATCATCACTTTCCATCAGGTGTGGTAGTGGTCAAGCGTGTGCCTATAATGTATATAAAAAAAAAATAGCTGTGGTTACAATTTCTTTTTTATTTGTAATTTTTTTTTCTAGATTTTTTACTGACCTGCGAGTATATAGTCGGAGATAAATATTATCGTTATAGAAAACCAAGAAAGAGAATTTCCGAATTAAGTGAGACTGAGAAAGAGAAGAGAAGGCAAAAGTGGAGAGAGCAAAAGAAAATGCAACGCTTTAGACACTCAAAACGTGGGAGAAGACAAGAACATTAATGTTACGCTAGATTAAGTTAGATAATCTATTTTGTTTATTGTTTTAGACACCGATTTGTCACTTCACTATAATTCTATCGCGTGAAGTTTGTTTTTTAAAACCCCTCATACAACCTTTATTTTTCTGGGATAAAAAGTAGCTATATCACCCTCTAGTGACTAGCTCCCCAACTAGACCCATGCCCAACTAGAATCACATTATTCCGTTGTTCCGGTGCTACGTGATTGAAGGACAAACCAAGAAACCCACAAACCAACAAACAAACACTTTATAGTAAGGATTATTATATCTACGCTACTATACTTTTATAAATAGTAAGGAGGAATATAGGAGGAATAATATTTATGTTTTTTCGAAAAAATAAAAAGAGGAATAATTTCAATTGTATTATATTTATTGTATTTATAGAGCAAGGTAAGAATTAATTATTGTTTCTTAAAATGATCTAACTACAGAATGGTGGCGCAATCTATTTTAATAAATTGACAGGTTGAATACTAGTGCTACTATTTTCTCATTGTTTCCTATGAAAAAGATTAGCATTTCTTTTAGATCTGTCAGTTTAATTTAGTTAGATTCTAGCTTTGAGCGTTGGATAAATGCTCTAAGGATTCTAGAGATCGCACCTACTTCTCTGTCTACGTTGACGTTGTTGGTAATTGAATTAGTACCATTGTATTTAAAAAAAAAAATGACTTCAATATTTATACCTACTTGTATATTTGAATAAATTCAAAGTACATATTTTATTTTTTTACTCTGGTATTTCATTCCTGTTTTAACCTTGTATTCTTTAGCCCAAACTTATTCTGCCCCAAGTAATAGTAAAAATACATTAGAAAATTTTTGTCTTACAAATGCTGCGAATTCAAATATCACTAATGTTATAAAAATAATATACTGAATTTCATTGTTGACTAGCTATTACCTGCGGCTAAGGCGGAAGAATAACTGAGGTTTTTGTACAAGTTTTCAAACGTAATGGGTAATTGTATTATTAATTTTATGGAAAATGTACAAAAATAGATGCCTAAGTTGTAATGTTATTTTTATTCAAGTCTCTTTTTCTATTTCAGAAATAGTTATAAAAGAATCAAGGTCGGGCCGGCCAATAATTCAGATGGGAGCGTTCCGTTACTACAGACATAGCAGTTACAAAGAAGGAAACCCGAAGTGTCTGTGGGTTTGTATTAAATGGTGCTCTGGTTGCCGCGGGTCGATGACCTCTGTCGACAACGAGATTGTTAGGATTAACAATATGCACAATCACAAATAGTTTATAACTAGTTCTAAGAATCATTGTAAATACATATTGGAACGCAATTAATAAATGAATATGAATATGAATACTATACGCCAAGTAGTGCGTATAGTGCTATTTTTCTTCTGTGATCGCTGTATAGCGCACATTTTCAAAAGTTGGCATTTTAAAGTGGACTCAAATATTTTTTTCTGTGATCTTTATTGACATGAAATCATCCTTAAACTATCTTTTTTTTGTTTTAATGCTGTATAATAATATAATTGTTCCTGTATATAAATATTATTTATATACAGGAACAATTATATTAATTAGATATACATATATATGAGAATCATTAAAGATCTGTTAATAATGTATATTACATAATACATGTATACTTCCTTAACTATAGATAGAGAACTGCTTTACAAAATATTAAATTATTTTCATTAATTGTTTAAGCACTTGGTTTCGTGGTGTATCTGATTTTTTATTGATGATCGTAAAGTAAATGATATTTTCTAATTTTTGTTTTATTAATGAAAGAGCACTTTAACTATATTAATAAAATTAATAAAGTTATTTGTTGGACCACATTATAGAAAAAATTAACCCCAGAGTGGTAAAGCATTAATAAATTATTTATTTTTATAACTAGAGCCTCTTCAAGGAACACCACACTCATGAAGAGAATTAAAACTATAAAATGTTAAATATTAATTATAACTGTAAAAAATATAATTAATACAATTAGATATAATATTTACTATTACTAATTCTTTGGCCTTTACCTTGGCTAAAGAATTAGTTTGGCCATCCAAATTGTTTGCTGGCAGATTTTATTATGGGTAGGTACTTTGCTGCGTTGCTATGACTTCAATGAGATTTTGAATTTAATTAAGATTTTAGTTTATAAACTAAAATCTTAATCTTAAGTAAATAATTCATAAAATAAATTTTATGAATTATTTACTTAAAACTCTCAATAAAAGTAAACATTTTGTGTTCTTTTGAAATAAATGTCTTCAAACCGAATATATTGTTAGATGATACAGTGAAATTACGATATTTAAAAAAATAAAATAAATAGAAATTTTACAAAATGTTGAGTTCAGTATAATATGATATAATATACTTTTTCAGATTTTGTAATAAGAACATCTAGGATGGGAAAACCTATAATAGAGATGGGTGCTTACAAATTCTACAGGCATAGCAAGTTTACGAACAATAGCGGGAAGAGTTTTTTCTACTGCAGCAAATATTCGCTCATAGGTTGTAGAGCGGCCATTACATTTATTGACAATGAAATAGTTAAACTAAATGATAATCATAATCATTAATGAATAATTAAAATCTAATAATCATTAAAAACGCCCTCAATAGCCCAACGGTTAAAGGTGCGGACTGAAAACTGAAAGGTCGCAGTTTCGATCTCCACCCGTTGCAATATTGTCGTACCCACTCCTCACACAAGCTTTCCGTATATTTGGAGGGGAGAGGAGAACATAAGCCAAGTTTAACTTGGCTGATATTCTCATAAAAAATTATGTCCATAATTATTATTATTATCATTGTATTATAAAAAATGTCTTTGTACTGATTGTAAATATACTTCATGTAACGCAAAAATGAGGTTTTATTGTCTCTTTTATCCATAAAATAGAATGGTATATTTATTCAGTTATTACTATAACAGCGCTCAAATGCGAGTTCAACGCTCACACGAACGGTCCGTACCACCGTACAATATTTAACACCATGGTGTTAAATATTGTACGGTGGCACGGACTGTTCATACTCTAACTTCAGTTTATACTCGACCTTAATAGTAGCTGCAGCTACTATTAAGGTCGAGTATAAACTGAAGTTTATTGTATGAAGCCCCTCTTTAATTTTTAACTTATATTTTTACTAGCTGACGCCTGCGACTTCCGACGTGGATTTAGTTTTTAAAACCCCGCGGGAACTCTTTGATTTTCCGAGATAAAAAGTAGCCTATGTCACTCTCCAGGTTCTCAACTATACCCATGCAAAAAATCACGTCGATCCGTAGCAGCGTTATTAAAGGACAAACCAACAAACGAACACACTTTCGCATTTATAATTAACTAGCTTTTGCTCGCGGCTTCGCTCACGTTAAATTCGATTTTTAAACCCCTATTTTACCCCCTTAGGGGTTGAATTTTCAAAAATCCTTTCTTAGCGGATGCCTACGTCATAATAGCTGTCTGGATGCCAAATTTCAGCCCGATCCGTCCAGTGGTTAGGGCTGTGCGTTGATAGATCAGTCAGTCAGTCAGTCAGTCAGTCAGTCAGTCAATCTGTCACCTTTGCCTTTTATATATTTAGATAATCCAGTAAGATAGTAAGGATTACTATGTGAAAATGTAAAATATATACCTATTACGATTCAAGAAATATAACCCGCTGACGGACAAACGGACGGACGGACAGCGGAGGCTTAATAATAGGGTTCCGGTGACACCCTTTGGGTATGGAACCCTAAAAACACATTTACATTTGTAATAGTAAGTATAGATCTATTATTATGATTTTCTAATGCCAAAACTATCTTTATAGGTATCGTTCTCTCAGAATCAAGGCTCGGCAAACCGATTATGACTATCGGCAACTATAGGTTCTACAGACATAGCAGCTACAAGAGGAACAACGGTAGAATTCTGTGGATCTGTAGCAAGTACTACATGGGCTGCAGGGCCT
The DNA here is from genome assembly GCA_038048805.1 of Hipparchia sbordonii. Classification (NCBI taxonomy): domain Eukaryota; kingdom Metazoa; phylum Arthropoda; class Insecta; order Lepidoptera; family Nymphalidae; genus Hipparchia; species Hipparchia sbordonii. The sequence goes on from CM076106.1 coordinate 12,121,681, forward strand.
CCGTCAGCTGCGTGCACAACATGATCATCAAAATGAATAACGCACATAATCACTAACACTTCATCATTGTTAAAAGACATACCCCTACATTATTTTATTTTTTATTAAAGTGTTAACCTACACTTAAAGGAAACATCCTAATTGATTTATAAATACATATTAAAAATTCTGAGGCTGGCGGGATTCGAACCCACATCTCTCCGGGAAACGCGCCCTGAGTGTGCTAACCGTTACACTACGGTCAAATTTAACCACACGTCAGCCACGAAATTAGTAATATGTATCTACTTTTTCAATCAATTTTATAGCAAGTTAAAGTTTATCTCATTCATCCCGCTAGTCGTGGTATAAAAAAAGATTCATATTTATGAGTGACAGAGATGACGCCTTATGAAGCCGTGAACAACTGACCGTTTATTTCTAGGGCTCGGTGTTTAATGTTTACGACCTGTTTCTGAACTTTGCGTTTGTTTAAAATTTAGAAATTGTTATTGTATATGCCTTTATTCAATTTAATTTATTTATAAAATTGTTTTCTCTTAATTATATATTTATTTGCACGTTTAGACATTTCTGTACGCTCCTTTATTCCTTTCCTATAGATAAATTGTTTTAAGTATAAAAAATTGGTTCCCAACGCAAAGTCTACCAAACGTATTGGATTGAGTGGAACAAAGGGGGCGTGGCCAACACGTGTCAGTCTATGACGGTGAAAGAAGTGAGTAGTGCATAAAAATCCGGCCAAGCTTTCTGCTGCTAATATTTTGTGACATGCCTTTTACTTTGTAGCTTGGTTGTTTGAGAGTATTTTGGAACGAAGTTCCTTATCGCGCGTTGTGAAAGGGGGCTAGACGGAAAAAATTCTTACGAAAAGTTGTCACGACACTTTTTGCTATCGGCGTCGCATGTTTCTCTGTCTGTCTCTCTCTCTCTTATAGAAAGCAAGCCAGATATTTTCATTTCTATTTCGCATTGAACTTCGTTCCATCCGGGTGTCCCTTGACACCTCTCAAGTTTTTTGTCATTTTTAAACACGACAGAAATATAATTTCAAGATAACTGATGATTTGTTCCAGCCCCAATATTTACGACGTCACGACGAGGTAATCCCGTCATACAAATTGGGAACTTCCGTTACAGCCGACACACAAAGTATAAAGGTTTGAACGGGAAAGTGCTATGGCCGTGCAGTAAATGGGGAGTCACCAACTGTAGAGCTTCTATATTTACCGTTGATAACGAAATCATAAGAGCGAAGAATCACCACAATCATGTATAATGTTATTTATTGCTATTGTGTTTTTAATGATTTTTTCAAATAAATCTCGACACTGTGTGTATTTTATTTATTTCTATGTTAAGTTCCATCCTATATTATATTAATAGCGTTTTTCTCTATCTTCACGATTTCGAGTAACATACTCGTATATGTCCTAATTACCTGTAACAATATTCTCAGGCGTCAGTTACACAAGAAGAGTTTCAAGAGTTTCGAGCGGCAAGAAATAGTTTGCGATTGTCCTGTGCGAAAACTTTCCATACAATTTGCGCCCGCGATTATACCTTACATTGCATTATTATACATTATGACAAAAACTCGTATCAGTTAAATAATGCTGAGTGCCAAAAATTTCGCTCGCATTCCAGAAACTCTCGTTGTATAATTGAGCCATTATTGTTGTAATTTTTTATTTAACATGAATGTAAATTTCGCCACGGCCATCCCGATATGTTCTTTAATATAAAAATTCTTATATTTTTATCCCACAAAACATGAATGTATAAAATCCAACGCACAATATTAAAGTACTTATGAATGATGAAATCCTATGAAAGTTTTAATATTTTCAGGTCCAGTATTTTCCTTGTCGAAGTTCGGAAAGCCTGTTATTCTCATTGGACATTATCGATATAATAAGTATTGCCGAGCCAAAGGTCCTAAGGCCCAATGGAATTGTAGCAAATGGAGTCGAGGCTGCAGGGCTTCATTAACGACGTTCGAAAATGAAATTATTAAGACAAATCCTAATCATAACCATTGACACATAAGATAATGATTTTGTTGATCTAACTGTGAATAGTTAATTATTTAATAGTTCATTTGCGCTTGTAAAATTTTGTGTTATGACTTTTCTTTATTATATTTAATACGGTTTTCTTGATTTGCATTTTTGAAACTTTATAATTAAAAGATGGTTCTTGATACTAATTTATTTTATTATTCGTTCAATTTATTACTACATGAAAAATAAATAATAAGAATTTCTACGCACTGCTTTATTTGCTTATACAATATGTAGTATAAAATACTTGAGTCTTCATCTGTTGGATTTCTTTCTCTCAAAATTTTTTAATGATTTAAACTACTACCTACTAAGCTACTACTGCTCTTCCGACTGGGCGTTTTTTTATTGCAGAACCCAAGTATGCTCTACTTACAGTACAGCTGTCTTCTTTTACGAGTCTTTTACTTTTACTTTTCTCTAGGTGCCATTTCTTAGCTTACAAAAATTTACTTGTTAATGAAGATGTATTTCAAAATTTTGTTCAGGTCTTCAGGCGGAATTCGGTGTATCGAAATTCGGAAAACCCGTAATAGTAATGGGTCAATATAGATACAACCGTCGCAGCAAATGTAAGGGATCAAGGGTTCAGTGGTTGTGCAGCAAATGGAGCTATGGCTGCAGAGCGTCCGTGTTCACCGTTGACACATTTGTTATCAAAATTCACGATTGTCACAATCATTAACTCAAAATGTTCATTAAAATATTCAATCCTATTAATATTATAAATGCGAAAGTTTGGATGCATGGATGGATCGATGTTTGTTACTCAATCACGCCGCAACGACTGAACCGATTTGGCTAAAATTTAGCACAGAGATAGATTATAGTCTGGAATAACACATAGGCTACTTTTTAGCCCGGAAAATGAGAGAGTTGCAGGCATCGACTAGTAAAACATATATAAGCTGATTTAATCACTAGAGAAAAATCATGTTGAAACTATAGCTTAATATTTTCTGTAAATTATGGTTAAGATTCAAATATTCTAAAATCCCTCAATTAATATATCGTTAAAAATAAATTTAATTTTTTAAATATCATAAAAAAATATTCCTTTTTTAAAGTAATTAACATAAGTTCGAAGTTATAATACAAAATTTCTATTGTCTAAATAAGTGTGTGTGTGTGATTTACGTAGGTTTTTAAAATAAAATTTGCGTTCAAGGATATGACTTTCAAGAAATCATGTTCAAAATTTAATATTTTTCCTGAATATTTCTTTTTTTGAGTTTAGTAATTTTTTTTTTCGATAAATACGAGTATTTCACTATCAAGATTGATGATATGTTTTGTTTTTGCTTTCAGAGCCAATCTTTACTCTATCTAGATACGGCAGACCAGTGATAATAATAGGTCAGTACCGGTACAACCAAAGAACTACAAGTATGGGTCGGGTACTACAATGGCAATGCTGTAAGAAGAGCACCAAACTCTGTAGAGCGACTATTACTACAGTTGATCATAAAATTGTGAAGACTTCTTACCAACATAGCCATTAAGGCTATGTTCACATGTAACGCGCGTTAACGCGCGTCAACGCGCGATCAAATTTGAAGAGAGTTCAGATGATGAGCGCTAATGCGCGTTGCGAGAGCTTCTACTCCATCGATTCATTGCTTTTTTCTACTTCATCGATTAGTAAGTCGATGTCAATATCTTCAATTTCACTCATTTTAAATGCGAAAACAAAATATAATTACGAAAATTAACAAAATTACATGCGATCGCGATGAAAGCGCGCGCTCAACTGAACAGCAAACGGACATTACATTAATATCAAAGCGCGAGTCAACACGCGATTGTCTGCGTCTAGAAACTTTTTCTCTGAGCGCCGCGTTGACGCTCGCTGACACGCGTTAACGCGCGCGCATGTGAACGGTTGCTAGGTATATATTAGGATGTCTAAGCGCGCGATTTGAAAACGCGCGTCGCAATTCAGCCATCTGAACATAGCCTAAGGCTATGTTCACATGTAACGCGCGTTAACGCGCGTCAACGCGCGATCAAATTTGAAGAAAGTTCAGATGATGAGCGCTAATGCGCGTTGCGAGAGTACTCGTCAGTCTAGTTCGGTAGAACGTAGAAAATGGACGTGGAAGAGGCTATTATTTTGTGGTTATATTATAAAGAAAAATATAGAAAACAGAAAACGTACACATTGGGTTCATCCAATTTTGAAAATTCCGAACCTATATTCCAAATTGCTGGCCTTTTTTCTACTTCATCGATTAGTAAGTCGATGTCAATATCTTCAATTTCACTCATTGTAAATGCGAACACAAAACATAATTACGAAAATTAACAAAATTACATGCGATCGCGATGAAAGCGCGCGCTCAACTGAACAGCAAACGGACATTACATTAATATCAAAGCGCGAGTCAACGCGCGATTGTCTGCGTCTAGAAACTTTTTCTCTGAGCGCCGCGTTGACGCTCGCTGACGCGCGTTAACGCGCGCGCATGTGAACGGTTGCTAGGTATATATTAGGATGTCTAAGCGCGCGATTTGAAAACGCGCGTCGCAATTCAGCCATCTGAACATAGCCTTAGGCTATGTTCACATGTAACGCGCGTTAACGCGCGTCAACGCGCGATCAAATTTGAAGAGAGTTCAGATGATGAGCGCTAATGCGCGTTGCGAGAGTACTCGTCAGTCTAGTTCGGTAGAACGTAGAAAATGGACGTGGAAAAGGCTATTATTTTGTGGTTATATTATAAAGAAAAATATAAAAAAAGAAAACGTACACATTGGGTTCATCCAATTTTGAAAAATAGACCCAATTTGTTTGCGATACTATATCCGAATCTAAGAGACCATGAATCTAAATTCTTTAATTACTTTAGAATGTCTACAAAGTCATTCGACAATTTGCTTCAACTCAAAATATAATTACGAAAATTAACAAAATTACATGCGATCGCGATGAAAGCGCGCGCTCAACTGAACAGCAAACGGACATTACATTAATATCAAAGCGCGAGTCAACGCGCGATTGTCTGCGTCTTGAAACTTTTTCTCTGAGCGCCGCGTTGACGCTCGCTGACGCGCGTTAACGCGCGCGCATGTGAACGGTTGCTAGGTATAATATTAGGATGTCTAAGCGCGCGATTTGAAAACGCGCGTCGCAATTCAGCCATCTGAACATAGCCTTAATCAGGGAGAGGGAAATAACCGTGTATTATAAATTCACGATGGCGTGTGAGCTTTACTTATGGTTACGTCGTGTACATGCACATTGCGTAAGTGTGTGTGTCTGTCAAGAGTTAGGTGCAAGCGGTCAAGCACGAGCAAGCTCTTGCTCACCCTTACCTATACAGATACAACACACACACAACTATTGAATTGCAAGAACTATACGTGAAATATATCAGTATCTTTGTATTTGTGTTTCTCAGTGGTTTGTCACTTCAAAAACTTATATTAAAACCCATCGCAAAAACCCTGTACTTTTTATTTTACTGTTTGTACTGTTTTTTTGAGGATATTGCCAACTAATTAAAAGCAACTTTTTAATCTTTAACAAATGAGACCATGAGACTTTATAAAAGACGCGCGCAAAGTACGGGAGAGAGTACGAAATAGTGAACTACGACATCAGCAACATTTGATGTACCTTTTGTTGTTTAATTAATAATATTATAAAATTGACTAACTAATCTAACAGAGGACGTTTATTTTACTTATCGGTAAGAATTAATATTCTTAACATAGAAAACGTTCCAATTCAATTGTTCGCCATTTTTAATTTCATGAGGCGGCTCGCGTACTAAATGCGAGTTTATTTCGGTCGACATTTAATTGGTCAATACAAATGTATGGCGGCGCGACAATCGATTTAAAACCCTACCATCTGTTTACATCGTATTTCTCATCAATGAGGGTCGTGACTCTTTCAATTTATTACACAATGGTAGGAGTTTTCTCGGAATACTCATGAAGAAGAACTCCCAGATCCTTTGAATATGACTGACAAATAATAAAGAACCATTAGGTATAACGATTACTATTTTTTATTAGACATTAGGCATATTAATTGAGAACGATGATGGCTTACAATGAGGCTTAAGAGGAAAAAAGACCAAACTTGAACCTTCAAGTTGGTCACTCATCCAGTAATCGCCTTGGGTGTTCGATTCGAAATTCATTTATGATTATTATACCTGCAATTAAGTAAAACAAGATCGGATCCTATATTTCTATTCCTATACAGTTTATTAGTTAGTCAAATATTTTCTTCAAATGATCTCTTAATTTCAGACATGGTTAATGATAAACATTTAATAGGCCAGCGACAAATCTCCATATACTTCAACCCTCATAAGTTGTCGAAAATTCAGAAGTTTAAAATCCGACAAAAGAAGGACGGAGATCAAGTCAGAATATCTAAAGAAGTGATAAGAAAGGAATGCAAAATTTGCAGAAAAAACAAGAAGAGGACAAGCACACTTTACGAGTGTAAAGGATGTCACGAATCTCCAGGATATTGTACAGAATGCTTTTTCTTAGTACATTCGAGGTAGTTACGACAAGACTTAACATTTTTTAGTCAAAATCGTGAAAAGGATCCTTATGAAAGATTCTCAAATGAACCACAACTTGGAAAACGACTTCCATAAACGTGTTCTCTATACGGTGCTTAATCATTTATTATAAATGGTGACCATTAGGATCGTCTACTTTAAAAAAAAAAAATTAGTGAAGAACTTGTGCCATATTCTACAAAAGTGCTATATTGTATAAGGACACCTGAGTCTGGTATATTCTTAAGCATTTTTTTAATATCTTAAATGTTCTTATATTGTTAATTTATAAAAATAAATTTACAAAATATTACAAAATTACATATTTTTTTTTTTTTTTTTTTTTTTTTTTTTTTTTTTTTTTTTTTTTTCAATATCTAGTCTTTATTATAAAATTTAAATTTTTTAAATTTTATAATAAAGAATAATAATAATATTTTATAATTTAAATTTTTTTAATTTTTTTAAATTTTTTTTGTCATATTTTTTACAAAAGTAAAACAATAAATATTTTTCTGTCTATCTATATTACAAATTATGTTTATGTACGTTATGTTATATGCTTGCTTTAAAGTTGTTCCTGGAATATCAAGTGACTAGATCGATTATTTTGTTTTGGTCTAATGCAAACAAGTGGCGCTAAGGAGCATCGTCTTTTAATCATATCAACTGATATATATATATATATGTTATATTTACATACGGCTTCTTTGGCACAGTGGTGAGCTTGTTGTCTTATACCAATAAGACCACATCTCCCACTAGAGAGTTCCTGTCTAGTGATTCGTCACAGGAGTAAATTGTTCATTTTTATATTCTAAATTGTCTGTAAGTCTAGTTGGATCTGGTTGGGCGCTTTAGTCTAACTACCCAATCAGCGATTTTTTTCATATCCTCTTTCTTTTTGTTCTTACTAGCTTTATTTTTCTTTTCTTTTTTTCTTTTGTTATTCGTAAGACTGAAATTTTATAATTACTATTACTTTTCTGCCTCTTTTTTCATCTATTCCGTAACATCACTCGTCGTTTTTTCATTATAATTCATTACTAAGTTTGAACTCACAATTAGAAATTATTTAATGTTCTAATGTATTCTTCCCAGTTCCTTCTTTTGGGTTATCAAAATATGGATACCCCGTTCTTGAGATTGGAAGATACAGATACAACCGTAAAAGTTCGTGCAAAGGTCCTAGGTTGCAGTGGAGATGTAATAAATGGACCTCAGGACCATGTAGAGCAACTGTCATCACTTATGACAATGAAATCGTTAGCATGAAGGGGGTGGAACATACACATTAGGATAAAAGTGGCAAATTTTTTTTTTGGTCTAAGTGGGAAATGATTCGCCTTTTTGTAAAAAATAATTATTTTATTTTTTCAACTATTTAAGTCACGATACACTGCACGCATCTTGGTCTACAGCTAGAATTCAAATGCCCTACACAATCGTGCGTTCTGTTTTTAAATCCGAAGTCGGTAGGGAGGATAATGTAATACTCGATGCACACCATATTTCCAGTACTATGCCATTACCGCAATGCCCATACTAACTTACGTACGTTTTCGTGCAACGAGTTTTGAATGGTTCTGGGAACAATAGGTACTAAAGTCTTATTGTTCGTATACCCTGAGATAATTCACAAGACATTGATCTGGTCATAAACCAACAGAAACTGATATTACCTCGTCCAGTTATAAGTATTGCTCAATATATTTTTCTCTTTTTTATTTATTTTCTGTTTTGTCTTTTAATCCCCTTTTTTAGATATTTTCTTTTTTCATTGCCTTTCAATTAACTGGACTAGTTTTAATCTTAAGCCCGGATAAGCCTTTAGTTTTCATTCCTTTAATTTTACAGTTATTTGTCCGGTTAAGCCCTTCTATGATATTGCTCTTTTTTAACAGAATCACCATTATTATTGAGATAATATTCCTTATATATACATATAAAAGTGTATTTTAGTATATTATCTCTTTGTTACTTTTCGTTCAAATAGATGATATGTGGTGATACAGTATCAATTCAACGATAAATTTAACAATTTAAAAATGAATCAATTTAACAATTTTAATTTTTTTTTTGTTGCGCGTAGCTCGTACTATTTCTCCTTTATTCACAAATATGAATTCATTTGTAGCAATATTCAAGTTATCAAGATTTGGCAAGCCAGTACTTGAATTGGACGAATACCGGTACAACGTGGATAACAAGTCGAATGGCTATAGATCACTGTGGCGATGCAACAAGAGGAGGTATCTTGGATGCAAAGCGGCGTTGACCACGATTGGCGAAAGAATAGTTTTCTTTAGTAACCAACATAACCATTAATGAAATCGACGTATTAACGCTCGGTTACTGTCGCACAGTTGATGAGGAAGGTAGTTTTGATATTATTAAACATACATTAAAAATTAAAAAATATTTATGTAACGTAGTAGCCCACCCTCTGGTTCTTATGATAATCCAAGACTGTACCACCGATTCGGAAAATAGTTCTGTTGAATTATTTAGCTACATCGATCAGTGTAATAAATTTTACATTTTCTTGTGGGTTCCACTAGTTCTCACGCATTGTCATCACGTCAAGTGCCAATTTCACCATCATCGAGTGACTTAACCTAGGAATGAATTGGGCATTCTGACGGTTCAGTATTTAAAATCTGCCAAAATATCACGATCATCGTCGAGGACAAACAGCGGTTCCAGCAACCGAGCGTTATTATTTTAATGTATCAATTTTGATTTTATTGTTTTTATTTATATTCATATGTTTATTATTTAGACGTCCTGTTAAATTTTAATATCATTAAATCAGTTTCAAAATAAGAATAATGTATTTTTTAATCAATCTATTTTGCATCTCATTCTTAAGCATCTTAAGTATTGATTAAGATAAATATTATATTCAATGTTGATTTAGATGAATCACACTTAATAATTAATTAATATAAAGGTGAAAATTTGTAAGTGTGTGTCGTGCGTGCGTGAGTACATGTGTGTGTATGTTTGTTACTCCTTCACGCCACAACGAGTGAATCAATTTGGCTGAAATTTGGGATGGAGATAGCTGACACCTAGGATTAACACACATAACATATTATCCCGGAATATTAAAGAGTTCCCGCGGAAATTTGAAATCCACACAGACGAATTCGCGGGCATCATCAAGTCGAATAATGAATTGAATTAGCTCCTATTAATATGTGTGCAACTTTCTGGAAAATAAACGGTTTATTTTTTGATTGTTTTGTAGCTATAATGCCGTTGCAGTTATTTTTTTAACTTAAGTATGATATTCTCATGAAACTATGAGACCTTTCTTCATTAGTCCATAATATTGTTTAATATATTGTTTCTTTTCCAGGTCCAATTTTCAAATTGTCAAAATATGGCAATCCAGTAGTTGAAGTGGGCAAATATCGGTATAACTATCAGAAAAAGTTGAAACACGACAAACGCTTTTTTCTCTGCAATAAGAGAAAGGCTTACGGATGCAGATCAACGCTGACGACGGCTAACAATGCAACGATCATAAAGTTTGGTCATCAACATAATCATTAAAGCTTCTACTTTTTAAGTGGCATTGAATTCTGTTCTTTTTTTATTTTACTTAATTAAAGTTTTTACCACCTTTAAAGACAATTTCACCATCGCCCTGTAACGTTTAACAGAGGAATATGTGGTTGGTGTTTCGGCAGATTTCCAACACAAACTATCATAACGTTTAATTTATTCATCAGTTAAATTTTCTTCGGCAATGGTGAATTTGTGTCTAATATCCTCCTGTCCCCTTCAAATAAGCGGAAAGCTTATGCTAGGGGTGGGTACATCAATAGTGCAACAGGTGAGGTTCAACCTGCTAGTTCAGTCATTAAATCATAGATTAATTATAGAGGTTGGTGCACCATTTGCAATATTATTAATTCCAGTGATACTCGTATGTCCAATGTGGCACACCAAATTGATCCATACCTAAGCCGTCATTTTTATAAGAACAGCAAGCCCAGTCTTAAGCATAGATTAAATATAATAGTCATTTTCAGGGTTAAAAATTAGTTGCTTGCGGCTCTTGCGGCAGTCACGCTTCTCATGGCTCATTTCGTGGTATGACCAAAAAAAACGCGATTGGAATGCAATTCAATTTATCGAATTGCTAGCCTTTGCCCACGATTCGTTCGCGTAGAGTTAGGTTTTTAAAATCCCGCTTATTTTGTTTTTCCAAAATAAAAAGTAGCCTTCGTCACTTTCTCATCTAGGTTCTCTGCTATAACCATGGGAAAAATCACGTCAATCAGTTGCTCCTTTGCTGTATGATTGAAGAACAAGCCAACAAAAATCGCATTTATAATATTAGTAAGAATTAAGGTCATGTCTGCCCTGCTGAAATGTAAAAGAAACTTTCTACGCGAATTTTTCCGTTAAATGCGTCCCTGGACTTAATCCGTTATCTATCTTTTAAATATTATAATAGAATAAGGTATGTATAAATATCTACCTATACCTTGAAGGACTATACATAGTTGTGCTTCACTTCAAGAGAGTCATAAAACTAAAGTTTTTTTATTTATTTTTCATTGCAGTAATCTACACAGTGTCCAAATTCGGAAAGCCTGTAATTCAACTGGGTAATTACCGCTACAACTTGCACTCGCAATCGAAAGGAGAGTCGAACAGAACAAGGTGGCACTGCCATAAGAGGAGATCCTCCGGATGCAAAGCCGCTTTGACGACGGCTCATAACCAGATCATCGTGTTTAGTCTTGATCACAATCATTAGTTTAAGTGGAACCAAAAGTGGAAGAGGAAACAGAACGGGCAACGGCAGCGTAAACGGAAATAAACACGGAAGCGGAAACAGAAAAAGAAGCGGAAGCAGTGACATAAACGGAAGCGGACGTAGATGTGGAAGTGGAAGTGGCAGTGTTAACGAAAACAGAAAGGAATCAGAAACAGAAACTGAAACACATAGAAAAAGAAAAGGAAACGGAGAAGGTCCAAAGGAAATAAAAAGTGGCAAGTCATAAAATTTATTACTTCTTCCATTCTTATCCTATAACTTACGACTATCCGATTAAGAAAATAGATATGACAGTTTAAGGGCTCTCTTCAAATATGATTTTACAAAAAGTTCTAGAAACCTTCAGTGCAAAGAAAAATGAATGAATTCATATTTTTCTAGCTGAATAAACAGTGCGCGTCACCTTAACTTAGGACCGTCATAAGACGTTCATCGCATTCATGTCAAAATCAATATTCCAGATTATAAGCCCTTGTACACATTATCGAAGTTCGGGAAGCCAGTGATACAAATGGGCGGTTACCGGTACAATCGTCGCGGGGACAGCAAGGGTGCGCGTGCACAGTGGCTGTGCTCCAAGTGGTCATCATACGGGTGCCGTGCATCCGTCATCACTCTGATGGACGAAATCGTTATCACCAAGAACACACATAATCATTGAAACTTCGAAATTCCCATTTACATATCATTACAATAGTGTGCTCCATACAAAAGAATTTTGATTCTTAACTTAATATTTAATACTTAAAAACAATGTTGTCAGACACAGATCTTAATTCTTAGAAGATTTCCTACCCTACATGTCTACCCTATACGTCTGTGGTAAATTTCATCTAAGTATTTTCTGTAATTCTGGCGTTAAATAGACTCAAATATTTGTATTTATCGATCAAAAAAGGCTCAAAAACCTAAGTTGCAATCAAAATTTCAAAACTAGTACCGGTAAGTCACTTACGCCAAAACTAGCGAAGGTTCGGACCACAAAGAGGCTACTAAGGGAATAATTGTGATAAATTATACGTGTACGTATCACGATAATTGTTTTAGTTGGAATTGTCGATATTTCGATCCAGTTGCATGGACCGTGGTCCATAAGGTATTAAGGGTAACCAGTTTAAAGAAGGAATGAGCGTTTAATGAAAAAAATGTTTTCTAGATCATTTCTTCACAATGTCAAGATGTGGGCGACCCGTACTTCAAGTAGGTGGCTACAGGTACCATCGAAATAACCGCAGCAAGGGAACCAAGTCTGTGTGGTTTTGTACCAAGGGAAGACGGAACCCTGCTTGCCGTGCTTCTGTCACTCTGGTCGAAAACAACATCGTTTATTTCAAGCATGCTCATACACATCCACCTTTTTTTTAAGATTAGTTTGTTGTCCAAATCCATCGAGTTTCCAATCTAGCTCACTTTAGACTGAGCATTGGCCACGTAGTATCAAATTTTCAGTACTCACTCCCTCAGGCAGTTCCGATGCCCTTCAGACTCTGAGCGCTGGCCGCGTAACAACAGATTTTCTTTTGTTTATTATTGAATATATTATGTGAAACATGATTATGAAATTCCAAAAGTAATGCTTACATTCCACTTTCTTGTTGACACAAATATATGAGAGGATTAATAAAAATTGGAGCATAAATGTAATATTACACATATTACGTTTACTGCTTGGCTGACGGATTATTATCTACGGTGTAATTCTTGATATTATTGATCAAGATCAATATCTGGAAGATTTTCTGCTTCATTGATTATTCATCTCTTATATCTGACGGATTTGATGCATAACCTATCGTTTTATGGTCACTTAAGATTGTTATCGTTAAGACTGAAGACGATGAACCGAATCTCAAAACAAAATAAAATCACAATATTTTACTTTGAAAAATATTTGTACTTAATTGCCAAAACAATAAAAACGTAGAATAGAATGGTGGTGGTAAAGTAATTAATTATTATATTATTTAATTTTAAATTTTAATAGCACAAACATTTAATTTATTACCTAAAATTTTCACAAATAATTAAATAAATTGAAAACTTATAGTGATGTTTAATTTGATATAATAATGAAAAATAATTTGAAAAATGATGACGACGTGTTATGATTTAATTTAGATTTTTAGATAATGTTTACTTTTTCTAGTAGGTACTTACATGTTTTTAAATTCCATACTTATAAATAACCGTATGTAACAAATAATAAAATTAAATATAATTAATAGGAACAAAATAATTATAAACTACGTAACTTATTACATGTTATGATAGGCAACTTCAGTTACGCTTGACTAAAGGCTTAGAAAAGCAGTGCTTAGATGTTACTTAGAAAAAAAAAAGTTATACTTACATTGAAATAGCATCTTTTGCTCATTAGAAGGGTTTAACAAGTTTGTTAGTTAGTAAAAATGTAGTTTACACCTACAACAAGATATAGGTACAACAGCTATAAAATATTGGCATTTTATTTAGCTACTTTAACTTTAATGTAATAACATAAGTTGTCTTTGTTACAGCACCAAAGTTTTCATTTTCTGAAAAAGGAAGACCAATTCTAGGATTGGGTAAACACCGGTATTACAGAAACAGTAGTCATGGCCCCAAAGTAACATGGTATTGCAGTAGATATTATAGAAAACCTAGATGTCCGGCTTGTTTAGTTTTTGTTGATGACGTTATTATTCACGAAAATCATGATCATAATCACTAAAGGTGGTCGTAATCGTATTATAGTTGCAAATTAATATGATTACCAACTCTACTAGATGACAAAAAAAACTTTGTATTACCCAGTTATTTCTGCAGTCCCTTGAAAATCTACAGACGGCGTATTTTTGCATTGCACATAAAATTGGTAAATGTATTGACGTGTGTAATAATCGAATGGCGCAAGAGAAGCCAAAACAAAATAATTATAAAATATATATTTCTTAAATATTTTTTTTAGTCATCTCCTCTTATGCTAGAATTATCAATTTATTATAATATTACGTCAATTATATGAATCATAAGTTACGTATATATATCTTACACTTTTATACGTTTTTAGTGCCCCAGTTCACATCTACAGTCAATGGGAGACCCGTACTACAAATTGGATACTATCGATACTATAGAAACAATAGAAGTCACGGAAGGAAAGCCACATGGTTCTGTAATAGAAATAGCAGTAAACCAGGATGTAAAGCCTCCGTTATTGTTGTCGATGGAGTGATCGTTGATGCTAAGAATGAACACAACCATTGATTTGTAAAGATGAAGAAATTGTTAAATATGAAATGAAATTAATACACTTTATGAAATATAAATGAATTAGAAATTGATTATAAAAATATGTTAGAAAAGGAAATCGAAGCGAACTTGGAAGTTAAAGCCTCCGTAATCATCGTTGATGGAATGATCGTTAATGTTTAGAATGAAACCGATTGCTACTTAATAGAAGAAATCTAAAAATTAAAGCGATAAGAATTTTTTCTGTGTAAAAGGCTAAAAAAGCTTTAAAAAAGAATGTCACCGCTAACGCAAAGCTATTTATTAATAATAAACAATGAAATCATGTTTTAATTCATGTGATATAATTTAAAAACAGTGTACCTACCTTAATAAGCGGTTGAAAATCCAAAACATTGTTATGGGTCTGTAAAGAAGCAACAGTGGATTTTCATCAAGAAATAAGCTAAAATCAACGGGATTTTGACGTGTAGGTACACGAATTCAAATATGATTTCTCTTTCAGTTCATAGATTTACAACAACACGGTTCGGGAAGCCTGCTATCCAGGTTGGGAGATACAGATTTAACAGGAACAACCGCAGCGTTGGTCCTAGAGCCTTGTGGGTTTGCTGTAGAGTCAGTTCTGGATGCCGAGCTACTATTACCACCATCAACGATATTATTGTTAAGGAAAAAACTATTCATAATCATTGATTTAAATTTATTTTATTCTAAGACTTCTGAGGCTGGGTTTCGATCGAGAAAGGTAGCGATCCTTTTTTCATTTGAAAGACTGTGATTATCTCACATTCCTACACCACGTATCATCAGGTCAGCTCATTCAGGTCTGAAAGATAGCCTTAAGAAGTTGCCAAATTTTGATTCCTTAATAATAATAATTTGTTTGGATTAATTTTTGGCTAATTTGATGGACGACTTTTCCATACTAAACTTTAGTTCAGTCTTTTTAGTTTAGTCTTTCACATTTTAAAGGTTTATTAATATATAAAATTTATTTTACATAATGCAAAAAATTGCTGTATTTTTTGTATACAGATTTAAATAATATTCGATTATTTTATTCTAACAATTTTCATTATCACGTTTTTTTTCACCCCAAAAATGAAGGAGATATTTTTGGGAATTTTTTTTTATACAATTTTGAATTATGTATAAAATAATAAATATAATCTATGATGGAATTTTTTTTTCATGTGATCTTCTTGGAGAGATTGCTTATTTTTGTACCATAAATTAGATTATTTATTTTGAGTGAATTCATATTGTAACACTATAACTTTATATCTTATTTTAATCTACGTAACCCTATGATATTATACTGATGTCTTAAAAAAAAACTATAAGATTATGTTTGATTTTATTTAAATTGCACTACCAGATAATTATAAAGTATAAGTTAGAATAATAATAATTTTGAATGATGACGATATTTTTAGAGGTTTTTATTTTAATGTGATAAATAAATGCACAAAATAGATTACTTATCTATACCTTTATGCTATGGTTTCATTGTCGCATAGTTTCGTGTCGCTTTATTGCAATAAGTCTTTGTGTTTGATCTATGACGAGCTGTATTCGAATAAAGAACGTCCCGATAATCCAGACTAACAAGATACGGGATTATGAAAGCTAAAGAAGAAACAATTGCGCTTATATCATCAAAAAACTATTATTAGTATTGGATCTTTATTAATTTATTTCCAACCTACTAGAATAGCCGGCAACGCATCGATGGTGCGTCTGGTACTACAAGTGTTCATGGACGGCGGTAATCACTTTATATCCCGCCAGTTCGTTTGCCCGCTATTCATATAAAAAAAAAAAATATTGTAAGACACAAAACATACCGTTCTACATGTCACTGTAAATAAAGAAAGCGCGAAGCTTAGCCAACCGCACGAACTTTGTCGCGATAAAACCCTATGCGCAGCATTCTTTGCAGCATTCTACAATTTTACAATTCATGATATGAGGAATTGCTTGTACAAACGCATCGCAACAACACAAATCTTCGCCTTGTCGCGACAATGTGGCCGTAGTATCATGGAATTTTTCTTTACTTACTAACAAAAACTTGTATGATTTATGTTCTGAGTTCATCATTGATGTTTGAATTGTATAAGTTGAACTAATGTCAATTTGGTTTCTACAGGGCTGACAATTGTACACACCAAACGAGGGAAGCCTCTTCTTATAATCGACAACAATAGGTACAATTGTAAGCACGTCATTGGGGCAAGGACCTACTGGATGTGCAATAAGGCACCGCAAGGATGCAGGGTCTCTGTGGTCACATTCAACAATGTGATTATAAGAACCAAGAATTATCACACTCATTAATTTTCAATTTCAATAATGTGATTATTAAAACCAAGAATTATCACACTCATTAATTTTCAATTTCAATAATGTGATTATTAAACCAAGAATTATCACATTCATTAATTTTCAATTTCAATAATGTGATTATTAAAACCAAGAATTATCACACTCATTAATTTTCAATTCTTCTTTATTAACTGATAGACGTCCACTGCTTGACGTCTAGGTGTCACTGCTGGACAAAAGTCTCTTGCATGGACTACCACAGGTATCGGTGTTGCACCGCCTGTATCCAGCGTCTTCCTGCGACTTTTATTTAAAATAATATGGCGATACTAGTGCTTGACTGCCATCATGCCCGATGGTAAGTGACGATGGTTCCTGATGGACAGCGCTTGCCTAGAAAATGAATATTTACTTTTAATTTGAAGTTAAATAAGTTATTATTAGTGGGAAAATGGAAGCTGGCAGTGGATTCCGAAAAAGTTTATTTGAATAAAAAATTATTCTATTCTACTCTAGTCGATTGCATGAACAATAAATGGGATAAGGTGATAATATTTTTTCAATGAATATGTAACTAAAAAAAATATTTGTATGATACTGAAATATTTATTTAAACCCATAGACTTATTCTATTACCGCGTAAACATGAAAAAATAAGGAATTTACTTCTAAATAATTTGAATAATAATATTATTTAATAAAACTTATTTTGTAATTTAATCTAATTATTACAAGTTCTTTTTCATTTTTGCAGTAAAATTTGGCGTTTCCCAGAGAGGTAATCCAATAGTTATGGTGGGACCTCACAGATTCAAGCGAACGTCGTCGTACGGTGTCAAAACATGGTGGCATTGCGTCAAGCGATCGGCCAACGGTTGCTCTGCCAGTGTAAGTTTGGTCAAGGACAGTGTTTACAAGCTCAACATGGACCATAATCATTTTTAAAACAGGCCACTCTCGTGCTAAGAACTAGATTTTAGAACAGGCCGCTCCTTTGGTTATGAACTAAATTTGTAGAAGAGGCCAGTGTTTTGGCCAAGTTGGCACTATGAACTGTCCGTTTATTTTATAAAACGACGGACTGTTAATAAGTTTGACGTGTCTGTGTGTATGTGTGTCTGTCTGTGGCATCGTAGCTCCCCAGCGGATGAACCGATTTTGATGTATTTTTTGTTTGCAAGGTGAATTAGTATTAGGGAATGTTTTTACACTCCCGACTAATTCGAAATAATGAATATTTGATGAAAATCGGTCCAAGATGGCCGCCGCCACAAAATGGCGGCTTACATATTTTTATTTTAACGATTACTGACTAGCGATTAGGATACTGTAACATGTTCGGGGTTTTTTATCAATTTTTAATTTATACTTATATCGTATGTTTTCGTATACTTTACCATAATATTATTATTATGTTTAAATCATATTATGTTTTTAAATTAAAATTTAACCGAGTTAATAAATTTTCACTTACATTATGTAGACCTCTAGATTTATGTATTATGGTTTTGGTTGTAATAATTAAAATAATTTTATCATAAAATATTGTAAATAGATAATATAAAAGTTAGTCAACTTGATAATATTTCTTGTTATAATGCCATACATTTTAAAATAATAAATATATTGTTATAAAAATATATTCAAACAATTATTATAATTAACATGTTTTTTGGAAGTGCCTTTTACTATGCAAATAGTAAAAATATATTTTACATTTATTTATTATTTATTAATTATTATTAATAATTATTTGTTACATTATAAATTGTATTATTCTAATATTACGTATATTTGTTTGGAATTATTAAAAAATTTAATAAAATATAGTAAGTAAATGTAATTAACTAAAATAAAGTATTGTTACTTTTTTCTACCTTAACTAAAAAAAAAACTTGAAAATAGACCAAGAACATGCTAAAGTCATTATTTTCTAGTTAGAAAAAAAAATGTATTTTCCATTTAATTTTTATTTCATATAATTTAATAAAAAGAAATATTCGTGATTTTTTCGCAGGCTACGTCCCCTATTTTTCAAAGACCCGTTATGGTAATCCTCTGCTACTTATTGAACCTTATCGATTCAACAAGCGCAGCGACAGTAAAGGCCCTAAAATCAGCTGGGTCTGTGTTAAGAAGGACACTCACTGCCGAGCCACAGTGAAAACCTGCGACAATATAATCATCACATACAATAACAATCACAATCATTGATCTATATTTATAATTAGACCTTTGTAAATCATCGACTCTGAGGTTTCATTTTCGACAATATCAGCACCAGATATAGTTCTTTCATTTCACAAGGGCTCGTGGATCATGGTTGTGTGTGGGTCGTATCTGTATAAGTGTGAGCGAGAGCTTGCTAGCGTCTGACCGCTCCCACCTAGGCTCCTGACAGTCACTCACACTTACGCAATGTACATGTACACAACGTAACCACAAGTAAAGCGCCCGCAACTTCTTGAGACAAATGTACTATACAATAACAATAGCAATCATTGATCTATATTTATAATCACAACTTTGTAAATCAATACAAGTAGAGCTTACCACATATTACGGTCTCTAATGCTGAGGTCTATAGAGCGTGCTCTGACTCAGCTCAGACTTAAGATAGAGGTTAAAACGAGACATAAATATCATCATCATCATCATCATCTCAGCCTGCGGACGTCCACTGCTGAACATAGGCCTTTCCCAAGCAGCGCCACCACACCCGGTCCTCAGCTCTTCTCATCCAGCCACTTCCCGCCATTCTTTTTATGTCGTCGGTCCACCTTGCTGGAGGGCGCCCCACACTACGCATAAATATGTTCTGACATAATTCTGTCTCGTTTTAACTCTATTTTGAGTCTGAGTTGAGTCTATAGATTTCACAGCCTTAAACTAGCTTAGTCTGTGACAAATTCTCAATATGGACTTTCGACAGGATGATTATTATCAGTTACAATCATAATCACAATGACCCATTTACATTTATAATCACACCTTTGTATAATCATCAGGGATAGCTATGATATTAGGATTGGTTCATCTGTTAAAATAATACACATACAAAGTCAATATGATCATTTTCTTTGATTCTGCTCCATTTCTTTTTTATTTAGATGCAAAAAGTGTATACAAATTTTTTTGTATATATTCTTTGAACAGATTCCAGAGGTTGTTTTGTCTTAAGAAGAATAAGCTAAATATAAACATTATACTTAATATTCTAATGTTTATGTCCTGGACCTCATTTTGTATTTACTTCAAGAGTCCAATTTTTTAATGGTGGTTTAATAGTATGTAGTTGTAAATATTGTAAACACTTAACCAAGAATTATTAATAGAACCGAAAAATGAGTTGATTCTCAGAAAGGCGGGCTCTTTATTCGGCGGAGTTTCATTAAACCACAAATCAAGTCATTACTTTATAAAATTTTTATAGACTCTTCATATTTTCAGCATTTTTTGGCTACACCACGGGTGGAAAACGATGCTTGGACATTGGCCATCACAGGTTCACCATACACCAGAACGAGGGCGCCAGGATAAGATGGCGGTGTGTTAAGAAGACCTCGGGATGTCCGGCGTTTGTAACCACCATTGATAATGTTATAATAAGGGTGCGGCAAGTGCATAATCACGACTAATCCATCTTCGTCGTCTTCGTGAGCCTTTTTAACCCACTCCAAAAAAAGGAGAAGGTTTCCAATTCGTGGGAATCTTTATGTATTAAAATTACCCGATTACTCTTCGCCTATAGACGCCTTTTTTTTTTATTCGATGACAAGATAGCCCTTGACTGCGATCTCACCTGATGGTAAGTGACGATGCAGTCTAAGATGGTAGCGGGCTAACTTGGAAGGGGTATAGCAGTGTAAATTCAACCCATACTCCTAATCGGTTTCGCCTGGACAGATTTGGAAAATTCTTTTTTGTTTGAAAGGGTATAGGTGTAAGGGTAACCATGGGTAGGTGGTTCTATGGTCATCAGGTCATGGGATCCTGGAGAAATCGAGGGAACTCTTCAAATTTTATATGCACACTTGAAGTGATGGGTATTTTTATATTAACTCGACATTTAGCGAGTCCATCAGTCATCTGTTGTTCTAGCAACATGCCCCGCCCATTTCCACTCTGACCTGGTCAAAACAATAACAGTCGACTAATTTTCCTATTAAAAGTTTATCTGTCTATGTATCTGCTACGCCATCTCGGCCAATGTGTTCCACCAATTTTGACGAGGTATAAAGATAGGTTGCATCCTGGGAAAGAACATCTACTTTTTATTTTAATCACGGAAAATCAAAGAGTTCTCGTTCGAACCAAAAATCTTAATCCACGCGAACGAAGTCGCGGGGATCATGTAGTGTGTACATAAAACTAATCAAAAACACGGCTCGTTAAAATTAAGGACATCTTATCTTATAGTGGTAGCATTATTGGCATATCGTCCATAGGTACCTTATATCTTATCGTGCGTATGTACCTCCATCAAGCACCATATTATAAGATACTATGTACGTATATTTAAAATATTCTCAAATATAAAATGACGCTCGTAGGTATGCCACTGATGCTATTTAATTAAATAAGAATTTGCAAATGATTATAAAATAAATGTTTTCGAATGATGTTAGGAGTATTATAAATGTGACCTCATAAATTAGGACTTAGTTATAAACTTTGCTGGTTATATTAATACGAAATTAGAGTTATTATGAATATGTGTATTATACAGAGATTAAATTTTAGGTAACTTAGGGCCGATTTCACTAACGTAGTGTTATCCGGGCGGGATATTTTGTAGCTGTTACACCTAATATATTTCTCGATTAAAAGATACACGGTATTGGTGAAATCGGCACTAAGTATACTACTTAATTTTTTTTAAATGTCGCTAAATTAGAATTTTAAAGTAAAAAAAATTATGTTCACAAAATAACGGACAAAGGGTTATTTACTTTTATTGTAATATTATTGTATTTTTCCTTCGCTAACGTCGGTTGCGCGTACTATTCTTATACAATACCTGGCAGTATAGTTTATTTTTTCTTGTTTCTTTGTTGTTAAGCCTGCAGTCTGGACGCGTGAGAAGTTGCGATAGAACACCCACATTGATAATTTCTATTCACACAGACATATCATACAATATTAGTATACGCACCTTGGAAAGTAACAATCTTAACAATCTACGTTTGGCGCTTCCCTCAAGTTAAATGTACATCACGCGTTCGTCTTAGTAGGATATTAATGAATTTCACAGAAAATACGCAATGTATTTTAACCGCATAATGAAGTTCGCGGGCCCGTAGTGAGACTAGTGACCAGTGGCGGCATAGGGTGGGGCCACAGTGCACGCTTTTTGTCATGTAACTTTTGTTTGAATGGAATAACTTCTAAGTAAGGGTCCGATTCGAATTATTTAAAGAGGAATTTCCAGATACATAGTCAATTATAGTTACAAAAATATTTAATTGGATAGAGATTACTAAATAATCATGATGAGAATGTCAACATTTTTCATCGTGCTCATGTTTCAACAGACTAATTTGAATAAAAAAGGGGTTATAGTTGCTCAACTATAATAGTTCAATATATAGCCCCGCGGACGTGCTTGTAGGTAATTATGAGTATTGCAAACATGTATAGTACGTATATCTCACGAAGTTACGGTTAATTTTTTTAAAATGAAATATAGCTCATGTTACTAAAGGAATAATAGCTTTCCATGAGTGTAAGAATTTTTAAAATCGGTTAAGTAGTAGTTTTTGAGTTTATCCATGACAAACAATTTTATAAACTTACAAATAAGCAAATATTTCATCTTTATGATATTAGTTTAGACAAAACAAGTGTCACTAAATAATTCAAACACAAACTCAAAATTATTTATTTCATGTAGAATGCTGATTCTGCTGAGAAGAGCCGGCAAGAAACTCGGCAGTTGCTCTTTTTAAAACAAAAAATGTTACAATATGTAGCTTATGAGTATCTTGTGGCAGTTGAAGCAAGCAGATTGGTTCCAAGTAACTTTGTCATTTACAATTATATTTTGCATGTTTTGTATTTCCTGAAATAGAACTCTCGTTGCTTTTTCAACATCAGTGCACGCATCATCCTTCAAGCTTTTGTTTTCCAGAATTGACACTTTGTTTCCTGAAACAATAATATAGTTAATAAGGTATTTATTAGAAATTAGGATATAATTAATTAAATTAGATTTTTTGCAAACCCCAATTAGATTTTAAAGGTTTAAAAGGTAGCCTATATGTTAATCCAGGGTATAAGCTATCTGAATTCCAAAATATGTATCAGCCAAATCGGTTTAGTGTTTGTAGGGTTATAAAGACGCTTTTTCATATCTACCTGAAATGAGGAGCAAAATAAGTTACGATATTAATGAGTACATTAGTGTTTGCTAATTAATAAAGTGTTTGATGATTAAAAAAATACATAATTAAACTCACATACTTACTACGTTCGTACTCGAAGAATACAAATAAAAAAATTAGCAGTCGTTTCCGACACTCGCGACCCACCCTAATGCTCGTCGGAACAATTATTATATCGCGGTCGCCGGAGTTGCGGTGCTCTACGAAAACGAGCGTGCTATCACCTTGAATATTGGGACGCGATTGAATTTATTTGTGGTTGAACACTGTAATATAAAGCGAATTACGGGCGGCTACTGCTTCATACTAAAATGTATGAGCAACGGGGAACGATTTTCGCTACAAAATTAAAGATTTTTAGTCTTATATTATTGCTTTTTGGTTCGAATTAATATAAAATTTTAATGGTGATAATTTTCTCTATACTTCCTTCTCACGATTTAACCAAAAATTATTCCAAATATAACATCGGAATAGCATAAGATGTATTAAATAAAAAAGGTCGATTTCGGTGATTTTGATAATGTTGCTGATTTTTTTTCTCAAAAACTGAGATTTATTTTAGATATATTTCGTGGCGTACTTATAGCCTCATCTATTAAGCAATTGAGGTTTTTTTGTGGTGTCATTCAATTCAATGAGTTTTTTAATTTGGGTTAAACCGTAAGTGTCTATTTGCGCATTTCTTCCAGACTTGCCCCTTAAGAATTAAGAGTCATCCAATTAGGGTTAGGTATTCCGTAAAATTTTGGTTTTGTCGGTAAAAACGGTCATAAGAAATTAAATGGTAGTAAATGACTCATCTATATATATAAAATTCAAAGTCCTGACTGACTGACTGACTGACTGACTGACTGACTGAGATATCAACGCACAGCCTAAACTACTGAAGTGAGAAACTTGGAATTTTTACAGTTGGTTCCTTTTATGACGTAGGCGCACACTAAGAAAGGATTATTGGAAATTCTAGCCCTAAGGGGTTTAAATAGGGGATGGAAGTTTATATGAAACTCCGTCATTTTTCAAGCTGTTTCCATCAAAGTTGGTATTAGAGCTTTCAGTTAAAAATAAAGAAGTACCTGTGTCACAGTTTTTGAAAATTCCACCCCAATACCTAATTCCACGCGGACGAAGTCGCGGGGGCAAAAGCTAGTTAAATATATTTAAATAACTCTCTGAATGTAGCGCGCCGCTCCACATATAAAGTGCATGCATACTCGTGGCCGACGTTATGCGACCAATAATAGCGTAGGAGAAAATTTAATTTTTGAAAAAAATTGAAATTATTTTCTTTTATTTACTATTTATTGTTAAAGTTCATAATATTATTTACTATTTAGGTTTATCCTAAACTATTTAACGTGAATGGTAGTAAATATATGTATATATTTGATTGATTGTGTGTGTATATTGGCATTTGCGTGTCTACTTACATGCTTGTGTGTATAATTTTAAGACCCCTAGTAACGTTGGCCCAGTGAGCTCGTCGAACGGTGAACTGGGCCCCAAGTTTGCTATTTTACATGTCATTGTCATTTAACCGCAATACAATTACAATTCAATTATCATTGGTCCAAAATTTCGTAGTCTACTAAATTCACAATGGTCGTTCGATTTCTTATAATTGGATTGTAATTCAATGATACCTCGGTATTGCCATTAGCTTAAAAAGCGTTTGCCGAAATGAGTTTCAAAAAAAACTACATATTAAAAACGTTTATTTAAGCTAGATTCAAAAATAAATGTGTCAGTGGCAAACCATCGGAAAACAATTGTGACGCCATTGAATTAGTAGACTACCAAAATTGCTAAACGTAGCAATTGGGATGTCATTGATAGACAATTGAACTACAATTGTAATAGCAGACTTGGGCCCCTGTATGCGTACACTTGCAATCCGATTGCCGATATTTGTGCAGTTCCGTACACACATCTTGGTACATTCCGCAAAAAGCTTACACACGTTGGCCAATATTTTCCTGATTAACAAACATAATAACAAAACTGTAATATTAGCCCAGTCATTAAAGCCAAAACCCGAAAGTAATTAGTAACTTGATAAAAATTTTAGGGGGTTTTTAAAGAAGGTAAAATAACTTACCGTGTGATTTTGCAGTGTTGTGGGGTGTACGGAAAGGGTTGAAAAGGGGTGAAAAGGGTTTTTTGTTAATAACATTGCCAAAAAAATTAGTAACACGCTGCAAATTTATAATAAGGTTGTTCTTACCGTTTTGTAACGTTAATTAAATTTGCAGCGTTTTGCAAAATACGGAACATTGTTTATTATTAAAAAACAATGAAATTTGTTATTAACAAGGGTAAAAAAATAGTAACACGCTGCAAATTTATAATTAGGCTGTTCTTACCGTTTTGTAACATGTATTAAATTTGCAGCGTTTTGCAACATACGGAACATTGTTTATTATTAAAAAAACAATGAAATTTGTTAATAACAGGGGTAAAAAAAATTAGTAACTCGGTGTAAATTTATAATGACGTTGTTCTTACCGTTTTCAAACGTTTATTAAATTTGCAGCGTTTTGCAACATACGGAACATTGTTAATTACTAAAACGCTGCAAATTTAATATACGTTACAAAAGAGTAAAAACAGCTTAATTATAAATTTGCAGCGTGTTACTACTTTTTTTACCCCTGTTATTAACAAATTTCATTGTTTTTTAATAATAAACAATGTTCCGTATGTTGCAAAACGCTGCAAATTTAATACACGTTACAAAACGGTAAGAACAACCTAATTATAAATTTGCAGCGTGTTACTATTTTTTTTACCCTTGTTAATAACAAATTTCATTGTTTTTTAATAATAAACAATGTTCCGTATGTTGCAAAACGCTGCAAATTTAATAAACGTTACAAAACGGTAAGAACAACCTTATTATAAATTTGCAGCGTGTTACTAATTTTTTTGGCAATGTTATTAACAAAAAACCCTTTTCACCCCTTTTCAACCCTTTCCGTACACCCCACAACACTGCAAAATCACACGGTAAGTTATTTTACCTTCTTTAAAAACCCCCTAAAATTTTTATCAAGTTACTAATTACTTTCGGGTTTTGGCTTTAATGACTGGGCTATATATGTAAAGAGTAATTTATGGTGTGTTTGATATAGAAAAATAAGGATGCTTTATTAAACAAATGAGGATATCAGAGTATGTTTAAACAAATGTATCTATAAAGTTTAATAAATTCTATGTTGTATATAATATGAGGTTACTTCATTTTTTGCTTTTTTTTTACTTCGGTGCTGTTCTGTGTTTTTTTCGCCGCCATTTTATTTAGAAACTAGTAAACTTACTTTAACTTACTCGTAAAGATTAAATCCTCATCGGGCCGTAAAGCCAAAGCATATTAAGCTCTATCTATTAGTTTATAGAGTCTAATCGATCTGCCAGTGCGCTGCTCTATGCGCTATAATTTCAATCCATTGCCGGTTTACTCCGGGGCACGGGTTTCCTCTCAGAATGAGAAAGCGTTAAATACAAGTGATATCTATTGCTCAATACATAAATAACCTCTAAAAGTGAGAGTTACCTGATTTGAACTTGGGACTACCAGAAATGAGACCAAAATCTTAACCTAGTGGTTAAGATTTTGGTACCGGTACCGTTAAAGCAATTAATGTCTTCCTTGTTACCTCGTTAGTTTAGCTCTGCAGTGGCTTGGAGCTGGTGTAGCCAACTGCTTGAGCTAAGCTAAGTTATTTCAATTAACAGTGTGATTTTCGCTTAATGAATGTTTCTTTACAGTTTTTTCGTTGTAGCATAGTGTGGGTGACATGATAATAAAACGTAACTTATTTTGTACCATGTTGTTGAAACCATAAGGTTCAAATTCACATAATTAAAATCCATTGAGAAAATTCATTTTATTTCGTAATTTGAATTTTATCATACTTGCAATAAAGAAACTGTACTAATGGATTTATAAATACATATCAAAAATTCCACTCAAAAATTTAATTCAGAGCGCGATTCCCGGAGAGATGTGGATTCAAATACCGCAGGCCTCGGAATTTTTGATATGTATTTATAAATCTATTAGGATATTTCCTTTAAGTTTAGGTTAACACTTTAATAAAAAAAGAGAAGAAACTGTAATTGCACTGTATTCAATCAGTTATTCTCGTAATTACAGTGTATTACGAGGCCTCGAAACGTCAAGACGGTGGGCGTATACTGGTCTTCAATGGGCACCGTTATAACAAGCAATATGTTGCGGGGCAGAAGACTTCCTGGCGATGCATCAAACGTAACTCCGGGTGCAAGAGCAGGATCTGGACCGTTAATGATGTGATTGTTAGTGTTGTCAATTACCATCAACATGACCCTATACCATTGATAAGGCCGCATGAAGAAAGCCGTTGAAATGATTTTTTTAAAGAATTAGCCAAGCAGGCCGTGACAGAATATATTCTCCTCTCCCCTCAGAGCCGAATTTACACTGCGAAATTAGTGTCATGGAATTAGTTTCATGACATTAATTTCATCAATAATTTCACGTGTAAACTTCTAATTTCATGCATGAAATTAATGCATGCATCATGAAATTAGAAGTTTACACGTGAAATTGTTGATGAAATTAATGTAATGAAACTAATTTTACGCCACTAATTTCGCAGTGTAAACTCGGCTTAAATCAATGGAAAAATTGTGTAGGTATGATAATAGTGCGATGGGTGGGGCTCGAACCTTTAACCTTTTAGTTTTCTGTCTGGCCCTTTGAGCTATTGTGCCCCTGATCGAAATAAATTGTTTTATAAACTCTTCCATAAATACTAACTATGAGTTAAAAATAATCTTCTAACGATTAATTTTACGCAAAGATGGGTAAGTATATTAACAGTTTTTTATCGATTGTTGGTTTTGTAATCATTTACTTATTTTTATGGTATTTATTATACCAGCTTAAATATTTATGTAAAATTTACGTACTCAATAAATTCTTTAAAACTTCTTTTATTTTTATTTTCATAATTCTCAATACACATCAGTAATTTTTATTGCGATCTGTTTTCCGTCCGTCCGTCTGTCCGTCTGTCTGTCAGAGGGCTGTATCGTAATAGGTAGACAGTTGAAATTTTCACAGAATGTGTATTTCGACACATAATAAGAACATGATCTTTCAGCGTTTTTTGGTAGGGAATCCTTCATAAAATGTGAGTCCGACTCGCATTTGACTGGTTTTTTTTATCTTGTTTTCAGTGTATTTCGAATTAACGAAAGTGGGTGGCCGGGTGTTGGTAATCGACGGAGAAAGATATAACAAGGCGTCTGTCAGTGGGATGAAGACGTCATGGAGGTGTATCAAGCGGAATATTGGCTGCAAGAGTAGAGTGTGGACGGTTGACGATGCTATCGTTAAAATTTGTAACTATCATACACACTGATCAGAATATTGGCAGAGAGGAGAAACAATACGCTACCATATTGCTTGACGCTTGTTCAGGGTTTAAGCAAGGATGGTGCATTTGATCATAATCATCCTTATCATCATCATAATCATCATCATCACCATCTCAATCCATTGCCGGTCTACTATCATAGCACGACGCTTGTTCAGTGGTTAAGCAAGAATGGCGTATTTGATCATCATTTTTATCATCATCATCATCATCCTCATCAGCATCATCATCATCATCACCATCTCAATCCATTGCCGGTCTACTATCATAGCACGACGCTTGTTCAGTGGTTAAGCAAGAATGGCGTATTTGATCATCATTTTTATCATCATCATCATCATCCTCATCAGCATCATCATCATTATCTTAATCCATTGCCGGTATACTATCAGCGCGACGCTTGTTCAGTGTTTAAGCAAGAATGGCGAATTTGATCATCATCTTTATATCAGCATCATCATCATCATCGTCATTATCATCATCATCATCGTCATCATCGTCATTATCTCAGTTCATTGCCGGTCTACTATCACAGCGCGACGCTTGTTCAGTGTTTAAGCAAGGATGGCGTATTTGATCATCATCATCATTATTATCATCATCATTTCCTCAACCCATTGCTGGCCCGCTGCTGGGCACAGGTCTCCTCTCGAATGAGAAGAGTTAGGCCATAGTCCACCACCAAGTTGGCCAAGTGAGGATTGGCAGACTTCTCACACCTATGAGAACATTATGGAGAACTCTCAGGCTTGCAGGTTTTCTCTTATTCGTATAAGATAAGGTTTACTAATTTAATACTCCGTTCTGAATATCTCCGAAGTTTGGTCATTTCCAAGCTGAATAGTGAATAGCGCATTACAGCGCAGCAATGTGTCAAATGTAGATTTATTTTAGGTTTTATAAAGCAACTAGCTTTTATCCGCGGCTTTGCTCACGTTAAGTTCGATTTTTCAAACCCCTGCTAGATCAGTCAGTCAGTCACTTTTTCTTTTTATATGTTTATTTTTAATTCAGCTCTTATTCAATGTTGTTATGGTTCAATTTACTTGGACGAATACGTATGCGGATCAATCGAATTAAATCTTATAGACAAAATTAAATATTAATTTTCAGAGCGTTTTATAGTGTACAATTTTTTGTTTAATTAAATCGATTTTCATTTCAGTTACATTTATACCTATTTCATTTCTCATCACAATGTTTTATTTATCAAACCTATTGAATTTAAACAAAATTAGCCTTGAAAATAATTGCTTTATATACCTACGCTTTTTATTTAGGTTAGATGGTAATTTAACTGTTCTTGGTTGCGTAACCCGAGGGTCTAGTGGGTGAGTTTTTTTAAAGTAAAGTTTTTAAGCTAACGCTAACTGTGCGTACATCAATTATTTAGTAAGGGCGGAAAAGGGATAAGTAAATTTTCATCCCTTTCGCGTCCAAACTACAGCTTCAGTTAAAGTTAACGCCACCGACACTTACGACTTTCGTTTTTCCAGAGTGAATTTAAATCAAGCGCGATTCATCTTCATTTACCATCTAGATATATACTTATTTAAAAAATAATTGAAATATTTTACTAATGAATCCCTATAGATCCTTTGTCTCAATTTTTCCTACTAATTTCCAGATCATATTTACTACTTTACAACATCACATGGCGGTAACCGGGTCTTAATCTTCAAAGGCCAGCGATACAATAAGCAATATTTCACAGAAAAAGGGATCTGTTGGAGATGTACTAAGCGCAATAGCGGCTGCAAAAGTAAGGTCTTTACCGTTCATGACACAATTGTCGGAATTGAAGATGAACATGATCACAGCCTTAAACCTTTTATGAAATGAACAAACATAGGAAGTCATTAAATAATAATCAGGATTATACCCTTTAATAGTTGTGATTGAAAACATTTTATATTAATTAATTGTATTTTATGTATATAGTTTTTTTTAACCTACAATCTTCATCTACCGTGTGGTCTTATTCAACTACTTATGGTAATTCGTACCGATTTAACCAACAACGTTTAACCGAGGAATAAATTGGGCGTTCTTAGTTTTGTATAGAAAATCCGCCAAAATTTCATCATACGATTTAATCAGTTGTGAGACCATACATATTAATGTAATTGTAATAATTATTTAATACCTAATGTAAATCAGTGACTACGCTGCCATGACGTTAAGGCAAAGTACTGAAACTGAAACTGAAACCAATACGCATGGCGTACTTGGCTGCAGCGACCGACTAGCCATGTGACCTGCCTTGTATGTTATTAGTTATTATGATTTATTTAAGGGCTAAGGTGGACTTCGTAGTCTGATCTGATATGATTGTAAAGAAAAATTGTTAAAATAAAAAAATCTTAATCTGAAATCTTGGAATCCCAACGTGAGATTTCATGTTTGAATAAACTACGTCGATTATTTTTATTCTTCTACCGATTTCCTTATTAACGATTTCGTAATAGATTATAGATAAAATATAGTTCTTACTTCGTTTCTATGTGGCTTTATCTTATTTCAGAGTCAAATCTTGGTTTCCACTTTACAATGTCAAAAGGCGGCACCGGGGGCCGAGTCCTGATCGTCTACGGCCAACGCTATAACAGGCAATATGTCGCCGGAAATAGGACCTCCTGGAGATGTACTAGGCGTAATATTGGTTGCAAAAGTAAGGTCTGGACTGTTGACGACAAAATTGTCAGAGTCTTCAATGAACATGATCATTACATTAAACCCTAAATTACTTTAATAATAATACTAACCTAGGAATAAAAATATGTTTGAATTTAGTTTTGATTAACATTTTTATGTGATGTATTTAATATATATTGTTATTCGATTTCAATTTATAAATGAAATTAATATTATTTACATTAGATTGCGATCTTCAATTAACTTGTTTTATTTATCTTCTTTCATTAATTGCTGTCTAGCGATTTATAGAATTGCTGATGCAACCGGTTTATTATTTCGTTTTATGAGTATTACCACTATTGATCGGTTAGGAAAGAAATTTAAATCCAAGTGTTGTTAAGGGCTAGTACTTTTATAACAATTATATTATAAGAAGCTAACACGAACATAATCTGCAGCGCGCGCGGGAGAAACGCGTCAACAGCCACCACTTGGGTATTCAAATTCGCCGTTGCAAATAACTGAATCTTCAGAAACTTTTTCCAAAGGAACATGCATATGTTCTTTATACGTTCTATATTATAATATATTTTTTTTTAAATCTAAGAACTAGTTTTTATTTGAAAACCATTCACACGCTACTTATATAAGACTGACTATTTGTCCCTTATTCGTGTTTCAGATTCATTTTAAAATCATTGAATAGTAGCATAATTCAATGATATCTTCGATTTATTTCTTTTTATCCTAACTTTATTTTCTCACCATACACCTTTCGTCAATCAACCATTTCAACCATAGGTCTACTCTCAAATGGCTTAGGTCATAATCTTTCACGCTGTCCTAATTGGCAGATTCAATGCAAAGATATTCAAACGGCAATGTATTTTTTCAGTTGTCAGAATACCATCCCGTTCCAAGAAGGGATTACTTATGATAAACGGATTCACTTACTCCGAATATAGACCGAGTTTCTGGTACTGCAGCAAGACTAAGAGAGGCCGCTGTGGAGAGGAAGCTCCGGTACTTAGATGAGAACCATACTCATGAGCCACCCAAATACCATATCACCTCCTCTGGAATGTACATTAAGGTGACCTAATATGGGCCACTCAGCGGGCGATTAAAAGAGATGCGGCAAAGTATTCCTGCGTGGCCAAACCAGAAATGATTCCATTCGTGAAAGAATCAGAGTTACCGACCTAGCTCATTCAAAGTTGCAAAGTTTAAATAGGCAAATAGTTCGCAAAACCAATAGTCGTCGATCGCCTCAGGTGCTAGATTGGCGACCTAACACTCGAAGGCATAATGTTAACAGACTCCATTGAGGACATTAGACCTCTTGCAGTTGACCTGAATTGCCCGAGCTTCGCATAGGTAGCCCAAGAAATCTTCATGCCTTAAGTTTTCCCTAATCATTAAAAGTGTGTCTAGTTTGCTTATTGTCATTAAAAGTGTGTCTAGTTTGCTTATTCGTGCTTGCCTGGGATTTACTTTAAAGAAGAATATCCAAATTATGTTCTCATTAATCTAAAATTTCATTAAAGGAAATCATAGTTGTGTCATGGTCGCAATCTCCCCGAATATCTGAAAATAATCATATAGGTTACTACCATTGTTATATTATGTAGCGGTTACATCTCCAGGTTGACGTGATCAGTGTGGAATTTATATGCATAACTATAAATAATCTATAAACTATAATATCGTTTAAAAATACGTATTAATAGAAATTAAAAATAAAGAGAACCTATACATATTTATTTCAATAAATAGCGTTCTTAAGGGCGTACATCTCTACCGCATGACCATAGCAAATGAACGAAAAAGGAATGAAAGAGGGGATGAAGGAAAAAACATCTATCGAACAAGTGTGAAACTATAGCTAAACTACCCCTCCTAATGCTGAGGCGCATACATGTTAAAGTCTAGATCTAGTATGAGGACTATAAATATATGTATAACTAAAGTTATATTTATCAGTTTGCAGAATCCCAAGCCGTTCAAAGAAAAGTTTACTCATGATCAATGGGTTCACCTTTTCCGAATACTTTCCGATGTTCTGGTATTGCACCAGGAAGAAAAGCAGGCGCTGCCAAGCGAAGGCGCGTACTGATGCTCAAGGAAACCTCAGGTTCTTGCAAGAGAACCACACCCATGAACCTCCACAGTACCATTTGACAGCTACGGGGCACTATATTAAGATTAACTAAGCTATGGTTTTAATGTTTAAACTACCGTGAGTTAGGTACATATGGAAATTTAAAAGCTTATATTTGTTATAACGTTACACGCTTATTTTAATTATGACGATATGTGCTTATGTTAATAATTACATTTCATCGTTTAAATCACAAGGATGTAGACTGAGTCGTTGTGCTACATTGCATGACTATGCTTTAGGGCAACGGATGGAGTTGAAATTAGACAGACATACCGTTCCGGCTATATCCTCGTGGGTCATATGATTTAATGTAGTTATAAGCTTTATAAGCTTCTATCATCTTTTTTTTTGAGCAAACTTTAGTGCGGTTGTACAGTGTACACCAATCACAAATCAATTCTTTAAATTAAATTGACTGGTTTAAATTTTATTTTCCTCGATGCATATTGTGAAAAGGATGACACTCTCTGAAGTCCAGTAATTTAAATGATCATTGATACGCATATTAGCTATTATTAATGATAAAATTATTTACAATAATTATGATGTTTTTACTATTTATAAGGCTATAGAATCATTTACATTATATTTTTCTATTTTATTTATATTTATTCAATGATCTTCTGGATCTTTTGGAGCTGCAATTTCATACTTAGAATTAATTTTGGTTTACTTCTCTATACAAATATTGTAAATAAATAATAAAGCTTCTGTAAGTGATTTTGAAAAAAATGTCTCTTATTAAATGGTTATTTAAACAATAAGTTTCTTACGTACGTTTTTTTGCATATCTGTTTTGTCCGCGCTAATCTTTTTCCATTTTCATTTGAAAGAACAATGGGGGATTTTTTATGGAACCCGTCCCCACCCTCCAAGAGTGATGGGATGCGACTCAATAAATTTACTAGTAACTATGTGTCGGTATTATTTTTTATGCGTGATGTTACTTAAAATATCTAAGTTTTTATAGGAACTATAAAAACTTAGATATAAATAACTTATAGTAAAATAAAGATTATCTTATTATGAAGTCAATATTGTTTTCCTTATTTTATTTCACTTTACTGCACACTAAGTAATTGTATATGTAAAAAAATCGAATAAAACATATTAAAGTATATAAATCCGAAACCCCATATATTTGGAATGTGGCCCCATAGTAAAAAAATATGCATTCTAGTAGACGCTTCCGATGGCACTTGTTTCAAATCTGTTGGTGGGTGGGGACGTTTTTACCCTTTTTTGTCCTTTCAGCCAAATTCGTTGTGTCGTTAAGGAGTAACAAACATACACACACACACATACAAACAAACTTTCGTCTTTATAATATTATTGTGATGTGATGTGATTATTTATTCATTTTTTTGTTTAATAAAACAGACCAAATCATTTGTTAGTTATGAATTTTTTTAGTATGTCGTATACCGAGCCGCACGCAAAAGGGCATGCTTATGATCAACAGCTTCACGTTCTCCGAGTATAAGCCAAGGTTCTGGTACTGCACCAGGAGGAAGAGCAGAAACTGCCAAGCCAAGGCTCGGACCGATCGCTGCGGGAACCTGACGTTCTTGGAAGAAAATCATAATCATGAACCGCCTCTGTATCACTTGACAGCATCTGGACATTATGTGAAGTTAAACTAATGTTCACTTCCAAAAAAGGAGGAGGTTCTCAATTCGTCAGAATCTTTTTTTTTATATATATTATGTTCCCCGATTACACGAAGACACCTGGATCGATTAGAAAATTCTTTTTTTGTTTGAAAGGGTATACTTCCCAAGTATTCCCATTGGCATTAGGTCAGGCTCTTATGATGGGATCCTGGAGAAATCGAGGGAACTCTTCAAATATAAGCACAATTGATATACTTAGTAGTGGCGTTTGAAGTCGGTTTTTTTGAAAAGAATTTTTACGTTTATATAAATAATAATAATATTATTATTTGTTAAATAGGCAAACATAAACATTTACTTACATAAAATATTTTAATTCAAAGTGTATTTCTTTATATTAAAAATGAAAGATGAAACTGGAAACGTTATAAGCTCGCCTTCGTTGTTTTTTTTGGAGATGTTACAGTACTGTAACGTAACTTTAACCGCCTGCCAAGCAACTCTTCCACGGCGATATATTATGGATATGATACAAACCAAACTAAGGTAAAAATATAATAAGAACAGAGAATAACTAGAAAAAAGAAATAGAAAAACTGCTATATTGATAAACTATATATCGTAAGAATAACAGTTTCTAACAATATAGTTTTTAAAGTTTCGTAGTTTCAATAAAATAGATTTTTGTATGTATGTAGTCTAGGTTCCGGGGATTCGAATCCCAGATACTCACCGAGAGCTCTTCTTTGTAGAGATTGCAACAGTATTTGCATCGGTGGTCACAAGTTTGTCCGGAACTTCTTTGCCTTTATTGGGTACTGACTTTGAACCTTCTACCCAAAAACCCTTCTATTTACGTTGCGTGTTATAAATTTGATTTTGCCAGTGACCAGGTTCTATTGATGAAGCATAACAATGGCTTACATGACGTCTGGTTTATCACACATAGACCCATAGATTGTATCTACTTGTAACCTATTTTTGTAGTGTGCCGAATACCAAGCAGATCAAAAAAAGGCATGCTTATGATCAACGGTTTCACATTCTCTGAATACAGCCCCATGTTTTGGTACTGCACCAGGAAGAAGAGTAAGAACTGCACAGCCAAGGCTCGGACTGATGTCCATGGCAATCTGAGATTCCTAGAAGAAAATCACAATCACGAGGCACCACAGTACCATTTGACGGAATCTGGACGTTATGTGAAGTTAAATTAATATCCGTACACTGGAATGTCACATTGATGGCACCGTATAATATTTTAAGCCTTAGTTCACATATTTCTGTTTCTTATCTCCTCTTATCGAGCATTAAAAACTTTTGTCTATGATTTAGTGACAGTATTCCGATGTTTGCTGTTTGAATTGAAATTAAGGATCTATGTATTAATTCTTTTTATGGTCTTGTTTTTTGAGCATTTATTGTTTGTTGATCTTGTATTTTGTATTTTGATCATTTTAATAATATTTATGATTATAATTGATTATTGATGAATGATATTTATGATAAATTATTCTATTTAAAATAGAGTTATTTCATATTATCAGTTTACGGATTTCTAATGTAATAAATCATTATTTCATTTATTTCGATTTTGTACTTCAAAATTCATTCCATTTATTTCACACAAGGCATTTTTTGTCATAACTAGTTTTCATTGATTGATTTGATGATGGTTGATGATGATGATTAACATTTAACAGTAATCATTCTATTGAGAAGTAAGATTCATGAGATTGCTTAGCTAGGTATGAACGATAGGAATTGAATTAAAAGTTTCGATATGGTTTTATACAAACTTAGAATTTTGCTGTGTAGAGGTACGAGTATATCCAAAATTGCGCGTAGCCTTGGACCGTTACCATGGCAACGGTAGACGATTCCCCGCGCAGCCACCTCTACCCCTCTGTCACCCGCCGCCGCTGCGCGCTCGGCGCGAGCGCCCCGCGTGGTCGGCAGTCTGCTTCGAAAGGCGTTAATGCGCACACGCATCGTGTCTCACAACTGTCAATATTTGTCTGCAACGTTAAGCTTAATATCTGTAACGCTTGTTAGCTATCTTTTTCTACTACAGCCAGAACTAAATAGTTATTTCTGTTTCCAGAACTGGTACAAGCCATTCTAAGAGCTCGTCTATGTAGAGAATCAACAAATATTTACATCGGA
Source organism: Hipparchia sbordonii (assembly GCA_038048805.1). NCBI lineage: Eukaryota > Metazoa > Arthropoda > Insecta > Lepidoptera > Nymphalidae > Hipparchia > Hipparchia sbordonii. The sequence continues at coordinate 12,159,019 of CM076106.1, forward strand.
GGTCACAAGTTCTTTCGTCATTCTCGATCACTTATCGGCAACAGGATCAGATGGACTTGCGCCAAGAAACACAAGCTTAAGTGTAAAGCTTCTGCGGTGACCATAGATGGTGTGGTGGTGTCAACTACGGGTCTTCACTCTCATGCTTAGGTCTTGTCTAGTGAGAGGCTTTGGTAATAGTCATTTACCACCCTACTGTCAAGGACTTGCCGCTAAGTGATTTAGCGTTCCGCTACGATGGCGTGTAGAAACCAATAAGATGTTTGGGTTTAATTAAAAAACTGTTATTCCCTCGAAGTTAGCCGGAAACCATCTTAGACTGCATCGTTAATTACCTACCATCAGGTGAGATTGCAATCAAGGACTATCTTGTCATAAATAAATAAATTCTTTGACACTATACGTAACGACTCGTGCCCCAAAGACTTTATATAGTATAGAGCAAACCCCTAAATCTAGTTTAATTTTTCAAGTTTACCTGAACTGTGCGTTGTTCATTTAGTACGGGAAAGAAAAGGACGGAGAATTTTTCTATCCCTTTTCTATTCATAATAATTAACAGATTTACGCAAAGTTTAAGACAAACTTACGACAACTATAAGGTGTAGGTTGGAGCGTGCTTTCCTAGAAGATGCCTATTCGCACAAGTTATACGTGGCATATTGTTTATGAAGAAAAAGTAGTTTTAAGTAATATATTAGAGTACTTGTTTTAATACATAATTGATTGTTAGAGTTTGAGAGCTAAGAATGTGGCATTTGTGCCTTACATTAAAAATTCAAAAATACTTTTAAAAATTTCATCTATTACGTTCAGTTACTTAACCACGTTCATGTAAAATTTTACATATTTGAGAAGATTGATAAGAGATTTAATATATTATTGTTTTATGTATTTAACAATAGAGTTTCGTACTCTGCGAGGGTAGTTGAAATAACATTTTAATGTAAATAAGTAACTCTAATTTAGAAATCTACTGAAATAAGCGGCTTAAGGTATTCGCCTACTACATAAGATTGTACGTTGATTCTTACTTTAATCCTGAATTTGGTCACTTGACAGCAGTGTTTTCCCTAGGGTAAGTTCTGTAAAAATATGGAGTAAAGATTTTCAGACGTTTAATGCTTATATAAAGTGTGCGTTCTTGATTTTCTTGGAACATTTTTGACTCTTATGACTTGATTAAGTCAAGTAAGTATTGTCACGAATTAAATCTAATTTTGTAACAATACTTATTATTGTAGTGGGTGATAACTTTCATGCAGTATGCTAAGCCGTAACGTAGAATTTAATTAAACTAATATAATATTATTTTTATTAATGTAACGTAGGTTGTCTTCGATCAATAATGTACTAGATACGATGTCGGTCATCAAAAACCATCTGTCAAAAATAAGCTCTCACCTCCGATTAACGAACCTATTTTTAGTGAGAAATCCAAGATACTTACCGCAGTGTTCTTTTAAAAGTTGCGAATTTTCACAACTTTTAAAAGAACACTGCGGCAAATACAAGTTTAGAAGTATGAAGGGAAAGGTGAGAAGCTTCACGGACGCTTTTTCAATTCACGTTTTTCGTATGAGACTGTTTATCTTGTGCGTTAGTGATAGAAGTAAATTGTAGAAGAATAAAGGTGGAAACACACTTTCCAAACGCAAACTGATGAAACGCGATGAGCTTTGAGTGTAGCTGAATGCAATATGCACTCAGCTACGCCTTCTAGGCATTGGATGAGCGTCTAGACTCTTGTACCAGCTGTGTATTCTTTGCCACGTCGCGTGGTCATGTCTTTTCCATTCGCAGAATCAATTAACATCCCACGCAACATATTTTTGCGTAGTGTTGTGTGCTTCCACCTTTAGCCTTGAGAACATTCCAATCACAGAGTAAGTTGTGTTGATATTTTTATAATAGGTATACTCGGTAAGTATAGTATAAGTAACAGTTAACATATTTTAATAATGTTACCAAAGGAGCTTTTAAACATGTTCGGATTGATGTTACAGTTTTTTCGGAAAATAACGACCAAAAATTTTAAAAATGTTTCTAGCTTTTAAAAATTGATTAAGTATGATAAGTATTTTTTTATTGAATCTAATAAGAAATTTGACATAGTATTATTTTGTTTTGGTGTTTATGATTATACTTAAATGTGTATTTCTATGTTATTTCTTTTATTAAGTAAGTAATTTTATTATTCATTATTATTATTAGAATACTAATACTATTTATAAAAGAATTGTTTAATTATAACGGTATGCATTGTTTTATTAAAATTTTGTTTAACATCATTATGATTTTCATTTTATCTAACTCGACGGCATGACTTCACACAGAAGCCTGTAGTACATCTCTGTCGCGAATCCGTAGCATCTGAATGAGTGTCAAATATCTGCGTTATATACTTATACTGCGAGAAAACACTTGTTTACCATTTAAGACAGCTAAGGAAAAATAGACAATAATAGTATTTCTTCCGTTTGGTTACAGCGTAACCATAGCGAATTTGCCGTACAATAATTTTATTATAAACCTTGGTGTTAAACTGGAAAAAGTTATTGACAGTCAAAAATGTTAAGTTCACTTTAAATTCATAGCTTACATTACGTTTGGTAAAAGGGTAATTTAAAGTGAAGTTTAAAGTGCTTTCATACAATTAATGGTACTAATTTCGTTCTAACGCAGATTTTTACTAATTTTATCCTATTTGTTCCACTGCTACGGTTTCGCCGAGATGTGCTAACGGCCTGAAAATGTGTTTCAGCTTCTAGCACATTTCGTGGTTTGCTTTCAGAATGTAAACTGATATTACTGGGACAGAAGGAGGTTTTATATATTGACGGCTTCACGTTCAGGTTGCAGCGCAAAACTGTATTCGGAAGTATCTGGTATTGCTCTATGTACCATAGAGGCTGCAGAAGTGTCGCCCACCTTGATATGAGTAATGTACTACTGGATTTACGAAGGAAGCATAATCACAAAAAGCCTATTCTGTACGCAACTGCTAACGGTTCCTATGTGAGACGGCAATGAACATTATACGCTTTATATGATCTTATATGACCTTATATGGCATTATGTGACTTTTTGGTGGTGGAATGAATGCATGAAATACAATTTTTTGTGATCAGAGTTTTTATATTTCACTTAATTGTTATGTATGAAAGTCTAAATATGGGTGTTATAAGGAAAAAATTTTAAAAAACAAGCAGGTTTTTCGATTAATAATTAAGTTTTCAATTGTGGACCAATTTTAATACTATTTTTATAATGCTATATAATGAATAAAAATATCTCAGTAAAATTTGCTTTCTGTACCTTTTAAATAACCTAATGAGTAATTAAATCAGATCTTTAAGCATAATACTGAAAATGCGTTGCGGCTACCGCTGATTTTGTTACACAATCCCTAAGTGTAGTTTCCTCTAAAAAAAGGAAAGAAAAAAAAATACTTATATGCTTACAAACAAACAAATGTTAAAATTCATTACTCTTATGCACAAATAAATAAAAAAAAAAACAAAAATTAAAAAGTTTGTTTTCACAGAAGTAAAGAAGAGTGAGCAATATTGTTCCAGCATCTAGTAGCCAGGTAAAAAACAGCTTCCACGAAAGTTCTTATAAATATGAATAATGCCCTAATTCATCAAACTATAACGCTCAGAAAGGAAATTTCTAATATGCCTATGTCCTATTCTAGACTATAATCTATCTCTGTGCCTTTCAGCCAAATCGGTTCAGTCGTTGCGACGTGATTGATTAGCAAACATACAAACTTTTGCATTGATAATACTAGATAATAGGATTAATAGGATAATAGAATTAAGCCTAATATTAATAGGATTGATGATGTGCCCTAATTATTTTGTATTGTTTCTTTCAGAATGTAAAATTATTAATCTAGGGAAGAAGACAGTTTTATTCATCGACGGGTATACATTTAACGGCGACTGTTTGAATGATTTCGATTTCGTAAGCATATGGAGCTGTGCGACCAAGGGTTGCAAGGTTGTCGTACACACCGGGGAGGAATATGAGCTGAAGGTTGTGAAGGGAAAACACAACCACAAACCCCCAAAGCTGTACCAGACTTCAGACGGTTCATACTTAAGACTCAAATAATAACAATGGTTTATTTTTTCAAAACAAAGTTATAGTCGTATTACATCTCTTGGGTCTTCAAATTAAAAAAAATCGGCCAAGTGCGAGTTGGATTCGCACACGGACTGAAAACTGACAGGTCGCAGGTTCGAACCCCACCCGTTGCACTATTGTCGCACCCACTCCTAGCACAAGCTTTCCGCTTAGTATAGCTTGTCTGGAGGGAAAAGGAGAATATAAGTCAAGTTCAGCTTGGCTAATATTAAAAAAAAAAAAAATATGCAAAGTCGATACAGTATTTTAATGTTGACAATTTGAAAGACATATTTAATCAGGTTATAAAACAAATTAAATTACCCCTAATCAGTTTGTATATTAATTTAACGATATGTTTAGTTTGCTAAACAATAAATCAATTTTAATATTATTAAGTATTCTTAAGAGCTTATAGTATGCCAGCTGGAATCCAAATTTTGCCCCCACCTCACTGCCCAGCGTGCAGCCGCCCGCACCGCGTAGTTGCAGCTATCTCACTCGCACGAGTTCATCACGCGGCAGGGGTCACGCGCCGTACGATAGGGTATATGATACATTTAACGAACCTCTAGTACATAGGTATGGAAATAAAATGAAACTAATATTATTATATATTATTAATAACTAAGACTTAGAATTAGACTTAGACTAAGTATAAGTCTAACACTAAGACTAAGTTTAAGTCAAAGACTAAGTCTAAGCAAAGACTAAGACTAGGTCTAAGTCTAAGTCTTTCACTAAGACTATGACTTAGTCTTAGACTTAGTCTTAGACTTAGTCTTAGACTTAGTCTTAGACTTAGTCTTAGACTTAGTCTTAGACTTAGTCTTAGACTTAGTCTTAGACTTAGTCTTAGACTTAGTCTTAGACTGAGTCTTAGACTTAGATTTACAATTAAACTTAGACTTAGAATTAGACTTAGATTTAGACTAAGTCTAAGTTTAAATCTAAGTCTAAGTCTCACACTAAGGCTAAGTCTAAGTCTTAGTGTTAGACATAGTCTAAGTCTAAGTCACATATACTTAGTCTAAGACTTAGTCTTAGACCATAGTCTAAGACTTAGTCTTAGACCATAGTCTTAGACTCAGTCTTAGACTCAGTCTTAGACTCAGTCTTAGACTCAGTCTTAGACTCAGTCTTAGACCATAGTCTTAGACTCAGTCTTAGACTCAGTCTTAGACTCAGTCTTAGACTCAGTCTTAGACTCAGTCTTAGGCTCAGTCTTAGGCTCAGTCTTAGGCTCAGTCTTAGGCTCAGTCTTAGGCTCAGTCTTAGGCTCAGTCTTAGGCTCAGTCTTAGGCTCAGTCTTAGGCTCAGTCTTAGGCTCAGTCTTAGGCTCAGTCTTAGGCTCAGTCTTAGGCTCAGTCTTAGGCTCAGTCTTAGGCTCAGTCTTAGGCTCAGTCTTAGGCTCAGTCTTAGGCTCAGTCTTAGGCTCAGTCTTAGGCTCAGTCTTAGACTCAGTCTTAGACTCAGTCTTAGACTCAGTCTTAGACTCAGTCTAAGACTCAGTCTTAGACTCAGTCTTAGACTTAGACTTAGGAAGCCTAAGGAAGACCTTTAGGAAGCTATGTATTTGCATTCTGTAACAAAATAGGCTATAACTAGTCTTTTGTTTATACTACTAAAATAATGTGACCGTGGCTACTAACTGGGAAAACTACCTTAATATTTAGTGATGGTAGGTGTATGAAACTATGTACCTATTCCACAGCAAGAGCCAAAAAAGTTATTATTGTAGTAATCAATTCATGTTTTTAGCATTTTCTATTCTCCAATTCCGTCTTATTTTTCTTATTCCGCTTATTTCCCATTTCATTACACTTATAATTTCTTAGATAATATACGTATTCTCGTAGGTATGCGTGAGAACAAGCGACGCGGGTTCCCCGTTCGAATGCCGGAACGTGAATGAATTCATGCGGTGGACACGAGTCGCCCGTCGGCCCACACGCAATATTTTTCAGAATTTCATTTCTAATAACGAAAAAATTATTTAATTTTAAATAGTACATATAGGACACTTATTGTACTAAGTTGAGTATATATTTTAAGTTTTATTAGTATAGGTAAAGTATTCATTGACTACTGCGATTTATTTGTAAAATTCAGAGGGAAATTTGTGAATTTTTTCTATCGAGAAAATTTTTAGCAATCGTGTTTTCACAACATACAAAATTCAGTCTATATCGTCAACTTTACTATATATTTCTTTCAATATTATTGATTCAATATTTTTATTGATATGGACGATCAAACGTGGCACGCTGGCATACTGTAGGCTCTTAATCTCTGCTTTCCTACTGATATTTGTATTAATATTATAAGCGCAAATGTGTGTTTGGTTGGTGGTTTGTCCTTCAATCACGCCGCAACTGAGCAACGGATTGACGTGAGTTTTTGATAGGACACGTGGCTCATGGTTGTGTGCGTGTCGTATCTGTAGAAGTGTGAGCGAGAGCTTGCTCGCGCCTGATTGCTTCCACCTAGGCTCCTGACAGGCACGCACACTTACGCAGTGTCCATGTACACGACGTAACTTCAAGTTAAGCACCCGTAACTTCGTGAGATAAACGTACTACCTAGCTATAAGTTTATGTATTAACTAGCTTTTGCTCGCGGCTTTGCTCACGTTAAGTTCGATTTTTCAAACCCCTATTTTACCCCCTTAGGGGTTGAATGTTCAAAAATCCTTCCTTAGTGAGCGCCTACGTCATAAAAGGAACCAACTGTAAAAATTTCAAGTTTCTAACTACAGTAGTTTAGGCTGTGCGTTGATATCTCAGTCGGTCAGTCAGGACTATGAATTTTATATATATAGATAATTTTTTTTTAATTTCTTCTTTCAGAATACGAATTTATTGTTCTGGGAAAGAGAAGAGTTTTATACATTGACGGCTATACATTTAACTTGAATCGTCGGACTGATTCCGGAAACACCTGGTATTGTTCAATGTACCATAAAGGTTGCAGGACGGTGGCACGTACTAATGCGATGGACAAATTATTATTATTTTTCAAAGGAAAGCACAACCATAAACCGCCAAGTTTGTATCGAAGCTCAGATGGGTCGTACGTCAAACTTTAACCAACGAAGCTTCAACAGCTGGAGGAGCAAAAGTTAAGTTGTTAAGTTAGCGCATATAAATAAAAGATTGTTTTTAAAAATATTTTTTACTTTTAATTTATTCTTGTTCATTTATGGATTTAATTGTTTAATTTAATTGTCATTGTTAATAACTATAACTACTTAATAAATAAAAAAAATAAAAAAATCCTTGCTACATTGTTTTTTTTATTTTTTTTATTCTCTTTTAATGAGCTGAGTCACTGGAGTGACTATGTTGCTCTTATAGGTACGTACAATGTCATATTAACTAAATTTAGATTAATTATAACTAGTTTTAAATTATTTCTAACTATCCTATACAATTTCTTCGCTCCTTCTGACATTGGGTTTGCCAGGGTTATATTAACATCGCCCAATGTTCTGTTTCGGACCTCACTTCGGACACATTCCATCAATATATGATACACATCCTCCTTCAAAAAAATCCTTGCTACATTGTTATTTACATGTGCTTAACTTTATTCACTTATTCAGCTACAATTTATTATTCAACGACCTCCCTGGCGCAGTGGTAAGCACTGTGGTCTTATAAACTGGGAGGTCTCGGGTTCGATTCCCGGCGGGGGTAATTTGGAATCTGAATTGTCTCTGGTCTGGTCTGGGAGACTTTTGCCGTGGCTAGTTACCACCCTACCGTCAATGACGTGCCGCCAAGCGATTTAGCGATCTGGTATGATGGCGTGTAGAAATCGATTAGGGGTATGGATTGAATCTACACTGCCATACCCCTTCCAAGTTAGCCCACTACCATCTTAGACTGCATCCTCATTTACCATCAGGTGAGATCGCAGTCAAGGACTATCTTGTCATCGAATAAAAAAAATATGTGACAGTAAATTCAAATTCAAAATTTATTTATTTCATGTAGGCTACCTTGTAGCTCTTATGACACGTCATAAATCTACCATCGGTTCGGAATGCAGATTCTGCTGAGAAGAACCGGCAAGAAACTCAGCAGTTGCTCTTTTCAAAAAACAAAATTATTTTACAATAAGTAACCAAACTAAGCTATGTACATACTGTGCTTCCACAGTGAAGCTTCAAAATGCAATACATATAATCAAACACATGTCAACATGGGAAGACAAAGCAGACCCATTCCCGTTGGTGGCACCCGTTCACGAGCACGACGCATGATCCAGCCATTGCTTCGCTCAACCATATTTGGTAAATTTTTGGTAATGAATATTACTTATTTATTTTAGAATGCAAAATAATCAACCTTGGAACAAAAAAAGCTGTACTGATAGATGGGTATACATTCAGGCATCATCGCAAAGCTAAGTTTGGAAGCGTCTGGTACTGCTCCATGTTCCATAGAGGCTGCAAGACCAAGGCTCATCTCAACGAGACATCGGAACTGATATCCTTCAGTGGAGACTACGTCCACGAACCACCGAACATGCTCCAAACTTCTGACGGCACTTACTTAAGGCTTAACCAATAAAAATTTTAAGTATAAACTATCTGTGCCCACGAGTTCGTTCGCGTGGAATAGTGACTATTCGGGGCGCGGCTCTCAGCGCGCTTTATATAGCCACGGACGCTCAGGCGCGAGGCGTGTAGTACGTATTCTGTACGTTAAAAATGTTCGCCGTGATTCTTTAAATTGACATAACTTTTTTATTTATGAACCGATTGACATGAAATAAACACTAAATGTTAAGTGAAGCTTACTACAATATATTAGTGATATATCTAAATCGAATAAGCTGTTTCTGATATTAGCGTGCACAAACACACAGACAAACAGACAAAAAAAATTAATTACAATTTCGGGTTCGGCATCGATATAATAACAACCCCTGCTACTTTTTTTTATATATTTCCATTGTACAGACACCACTTTTCTACAATTTTATTATATGTATAGAAGATGGGCGTTACTTTACAGGAATTCTTACTAATAATATGTCAAAGTGTGTTTGTCTGTTGGTTTGTCCTTCAATCACGCCGTAACAAAGAAACGTATCGTGAGTGATTGTTTGCTTGGGTATAGTTGAGGACCGGGATAGTGGCATAGGCTACTTTTTATTCCGGGAAATCAAAGAGGTCCCGCGGGATTTTTAAAAACTAAATCCACGCGAGCGAAGCCGCGAGCATCAACACTAGTTCATGATATTTTTTGGTAGCAATAATCTAACTTATTATTGAGGATGTGATGTTTTTTACCAATTTGTTAACTAATTTCACTTGAGCACTTATTTGGGGGTTAAATTTTGAACCCTGAAACTTTAGATTTTGTATTAGACAAGTTACTAGATTATATCAGCTGTTAATGCAAGTTTTCACCAACCAACACCTAAATCATGGGCGGCGGTAATCACTTAACATCAGGTGACTCGCCTGTCGTTTGCCCGCTATTCATATAAAAATATCGTAGACTAAGTAGAAGTTTCTTTACGTAGATAGCCTTGACAATTTATTACCGAATTTCATTTCCACTTTCGTGAAAACGAAATTGACAGAAAGTGTCCTAACTTAGCTTAATAAGCCCGTAAAAGTGAGGGAACGTTGGTGAAAACGGGCATAAGAATCTTAAGAAAAATTTAAATTGTTTACATCATCGCTTGTCATTGCAGAATGCGAAATAATAATGATAAGCAGGAGAGTCTATCTGAAAATCGATGGTTACATATTCAACCGCCCACGGCCAATCATCGCCGGCTGGTCGTGGTATTGCACGAACTACCACAACGGGTGTAAGGCCATGGCGAAGACTACCGTGGATCGATTGAACCTGCTAGCCCATATCCCGAAGCATAACCATGAGCCTCCTGTTTTGCAACAGGACCGTGATGGCACGTACAGAAAAATTTGAGTTCCAAACGTGATATAAGTATAAACATTAAGCATATGCAATATGTTGCAGCAATTTATTGCGAGTCCACAAGTCGTGGCGTAAATAGGTCCAATTTGGGAAAAATCCGCAAAACAAAATTGTACAAAAGTATCTAAATAAACGAAGAGAAAAAATGGGAAAGACTTTATTAGGGTTGTCACATGAGAATTATATAAATCAAGAGAACTAAGAATAATTAGAGCTGAGGACCGGGTGTGGTGGCGCAGCTTGGGAAAGGATATGTTCAGCTGTGGACGTCCGCAGGCTGAAATGATGATGATGATGATGATGATGAAGAATAATTAAACTAAGACTTCCATTTATAAAAAAGTATTTCTAAAAAGTAAATTTAAAAACGCGTGTCGCACAGACCATGAAATGATTCACTGGCCAAGCATCTACGTGAAGGAAGTTTGTGTTTGTTTTTGAAGTGGCTCACTTTTAGACCGCTAGGAGTTTGTGACGGGTAGGTTACGGGTAATCGGCTATTAACCTATTTAATTACAAGTTCTTAATCGGTTTAATAACATTATTAACCGGTTTAGAACAGGTATCAGTGCAAATAGTGCGCCGCGGGGATAAAACGTTCCAATGACCTAAAATTAAATACTTACCCCCACCTGAGCCTTTTGTTCATAGTATGAAAATCTGAATTATTTTAAAAGATCTGAATATAAATTATTATTTTTAAAACAATAAATTATATTTATAAAACTATAAACTCGATTTTAATTTTATTACTCATATTTATTCGTAACTTAAATTTAACTGCGGATGCAAAATCGCATGTGAACGGTGAACGGTCGGTGTTCAGACGGTTCATTTTTGATGACTCATCGGTGAAACCTCGAAAATGAAAGCAAAAATCTCTAAAAATGAACCGTTTAATTTGGCCTTTCTCTGGGTCTACGATAAGTTCTACGAAATGCCTACGAAGCTCCTGTGCTCCTACATTCAAGACGGTCTTCTTTGTTTTCAGGATATAATCAGAGTGCCCACATTTTCAAAAGAGGTTTGAAGAAAAGGAAGTGCCCGTGCTGCTATCAAAAGCTGAGGGAGTCGTGCGGGAGTCGCGAGGCGAACAGACGCTGCAACAAGATCTGGACGGAATGCACGGGCTGTGCTAAGCCCATGTGTATGCCTTGCTTTACGGAGACGCACAAGTGTGAGCTTTTGTCAAAATACCATGCATATCAATAATTTGTTTTTTTATCTTTGTAAAAATCATTTTTAACACTCGTTTTTTAATAATACTGCTGAGAAAATACTGCCGATACTCAAGTTCTCATAATTTAAGTATAATTATTATTGTTTATTACAAAGATACAATTTTTCAATGCGCACAATGGTTTTTAGTATTTACATATTGTGTTATCAAAAATGGCGAAAATAATAAAATATTGTTACATACTCGTATATTACCAATACAACGTATATACCAAGTACCACGGTATTTTATAGTACCACATAGTCCTAGACGCAACGTACAATATCAATTTTTATATTAACCAGCTTACATGATATTAAAAAATCATTTTGAATAAGTGGACTAAAATAAGCAATCTATTTTGCGGCCATATTGATCAAACTCATATGAGTTTTGAGTAGGTGCTCATAAAATTATGTAAAACGTAAAATAAACTGTTTAATATTTGAATCGAACGTGTGCATTAAAAGTTTGTTTTACTGTTTTGAAAGTAACGTAGTAAGACACATTTTACAAGCAAATGTATTAAGATTTTTTCTCAATATTTGGATTTTTTTTTAATTTTAATTTAATTTAAGTTTATTGTGGAGGAGTTAATGAGAACCACACATCACATGACATGAACTATTATGAGTTTAAGTTACTAATAAATATTACTTTTATTCCTATTTATAAGATACTCATTTTTGTAATATAGTTTTTAAAATAAAATCATTATACGCAGTCAACATCGCTTTATATTTACATTTTTCTTAGGTTGATCGCAATCATACAAAATGAGGGGGCCTATATTAAAGTACATAGTATTATTTCAATATTGTTTTGACATGTATATAATGACGACCTCAGGTTAATTACTTTAAGGTCGGTTGGTACAGTTCTTTCAACTCACGAGGGCTCGTGGCTCATGGTTGTGTGCGTTTCGGATCTATATAAGTGACCGCTCCCACCTAGACTCCTGATAGGCACGCACACTTACGCAATGTGCATGTACACGATGTAACCACAAGTAAAGCGCCCGTAACTTCGTGAGATAAACTTACAATAGTAGATGCTGTGCTTCTAAATGCAGTTTATGCATTGCCATATTCATTTTAATGCTGTATTTTGTAACGTATTATGTTCATTACAGGTGAACTTATAGAAACTGCGCCTGGCCGGACAATGTTGCGCTTTAACAATTTCACATACAACAGGTGTATCACTTCTAAGAATAGCAAATTGCGGTGGTACTGCACAAGGTATCACAAGGGATGTAAAGTTACCATCATCACAACCCGTGGTTATCAAATAGTGGAGTTAGGAGGAGAGCATGATCATCCCCCTCCTAACCTATTCTTGACTGCTTGCGGGAGATATGTTACTCTAAGGAGATAATTTACCCATGCAGGTAACAAGCATATAAGTATATATTGAAATTCAATTTTTAATCCTCAATAGCCCAACGGTTAAAGGTGCGGACTGAAAACTGATAGGTCGTAGGTTCGAGCCCCATCCGTTGCCCTATTGTCGCACCCACTCCCACCACAAGCTTTTCGCTTATTTGGAGGGAGAGGAGAGTATAAGTCAAATTCAGCTTGGCTAGTATTCTCTTTAAAAAAAAAAATCTGTTCGTCAGTCTGGCTAAAATTGAAAAACGGTTTCACAGATTTCATTTTTTTTTGTTTTGGCCGCTCTAATACAGGGATGATTTAATGGTTGCATAAAGAAAGTCACATTCAAAAATACATGAACCCTGAAAACATTACATTCCTTTTTTTAGGCATTTGCATTGCTTAATTTATAGGGTGAATAAATGACTATAAGTCGATAGGTCTATTTTTACCGCACACATCAAACTTGTGAATTTTTAAACAACTCTCCTAGCAATGTGTAAAGTTCTTGCAATTCACGACGGCTCGTGGCTCATGGTTGTGTGTGTGTCGATCGTATCTGTAAAAGTGTAAGCGTGTTGCTCGCGCCTGATCGCTCCCACGTAGGCTCCTGACAGGCACGCACACTTACGCAATATGCATGTACACGAAGTAACCACAAGTAAAGCGCGCGTAACTTCGTGATACAAACGTCCTATACAATATGACGTCTGCAGAGTGCAGATACTCGTATTTACATACACAAGATGATGATTATTTAAATAACATACGTAGCTTATGCCTGCAATTTCTTGCGAAATATTAATGCTAACGTTAAGCCTTTTAGATTGAAGTAAGTAGGTATATTGTAGCGTATCCATACTAGCAACATTATAAATTTTAAATCTGTTATTTAATGCGATTGTGACTGATTTTTTTTTCGTCATAAAATGAAACATATTGTAATATTCAAACGCACAACAGTCTGACTTTGTGTTCAACGAGCCGAGAATTTCGCAGACTGTTGTCAAGGATTCTGTGTGAGATTTTAAAAGGTATTCTTTCATCTAAATACTGTATAGTAGTCTGTATTTTCAGAATGGTGTCGAAACGCCCACATTTTCAGAAGAGGTTTGAAGAAGAGAAGGTGTCCGCGCTGCTATCAAAAGCTGAGGGAGGCGAGTAGCAGTTATGAGGCGGCAAGACGCTGCAAGAAAATCTCGTCGGAATGCACGGGCTGCGCTAAGGCCATTTGTATGCCTTGCTTTATGGCGACACACAAGTGTGAGCTTTTGTCAAAATAAATAATTTAATACGTATATATTTTTTCTCTCTAAATAAAATGCTATTAAAAAAAATTATAGCAGGAACTCAAATATTCTCTTGACTAAGAAAGAATGTCTGAAATCAGTATTATTTTTGAGTCTTAACTTGAAATCATATTTGCTTGTGATGCTTATCTAATACTATCTAAAATTGATGGTTTGGTACTGGTTTCTTCAAAATTATGCGTGCCTAAATCAAGACGGTAATCTGTATTTTCAGAATACCGTCGAAAAGCCCACATTTTCAGAAGAGGTTTGAAGAAGAAGAGGTGTCCGTGCTGCTATCAAAAACTGAGGGAGTCGTGCGGCAGTTACGAGGCGAAAAGACGCTGCAACAAGATCTGGACGGAATGCACGGGCTGCGCTAAACCCGTGTGTATGCCTTGCTTTATGGCGACACACGAGTGTGAGCTTTTGTCAAAATAAATAATTTAATACGTATATATATTTTTTTTCTCTAAACAAAATGCTATAAAAAAATTATAGTAGGAACGCAAATAACCTCTTCAATAAAAAGGAATCTCTAAAATCAGTATTATTTTTGAGTCTTAACTTGAAGCCATATTTTGACGTAGCTAATATTTTTTATATAAAACATTATATAAAAAATATTTTTTTTATAAAACATTATATAAAAAATATTAGCTTGTGATGCTTAATATTATCTAAAACTGATGGTTTGGTACCTACTGGTTTCTTCAAAATTATGCGTTTCCAAATCAAGACGGTAATCTGTATTTTCAGAATACCGTCAAAAAGCCCACATTTTCAGAAAAGGTTTGAAGCTGAGGAGGTGTCCGTGCTGCTATCAAAAGCTGAGGGAGTCGTGCGGCAGTTACGAGGCGAAAAGACGCTGCAACAAGATCTGGACGGAATGCACGGGCTGCGCTAAGCCCGTGTGTATGCCTTGCTTTATGGCGACACACGAGTGTGAGCTTTTGTCAAAATAAATAATTTAATACGTATATATATTTTTTTTCTCTAAACAAAATGCTATAAAAAATTATAGTAGGAACGCAAATAACCTCTTCAATAAGAAGGAATCTCTAAAATCAGTATTATTTTTTGAGTCTTAACTTCAAGCCATATTTTGACGTAGCTAATATTTTTTATATAAAACATTATATAAAAAATATTTTTTTTATAAAACATTATATAAAAAATATTAGCTTGTGATGCTTAATATTATCTAAAACTGATGGTTTGGTACCTACTGGTTTCTTCAAAATTATGCGTTTCCAAATCAAGACGGTAATCTGTATTTTCAGAATACCGTCAAAAAGCCCACATTTTCAGAAAAGGTTTGAAGCTGAGGAGGTGTCCGTGCTGCTATCAAAAGCTGAGGGAGTCGTGCGGCAGTTATGAGGCGAAAAGACGCTGCAACAAGATCTGGACGGAATGCACGGGCTGCGCTAAGCCCGTGTGTATGCCTTGCTTTATGGCGACACACGAGTGTGAGCTTTTGTCAAAATAAATAATTTAATACGTATATATTTATTTTCTCTAAACAAAATGCTATAAAAAAATTATAGTAGGAACAGAAATAATCTCTTCAATAAGAAGGAATTTCTGAAATCAGTATTATTTTTTTTGAGTCTTAACTTGCCATAAGACTTGGCCTACATTAAATTAATCTTTTTTTAGTTAATTTATTTTTATTATTTATGTACTTATAACAGTTACATGAGAATATTATTAGAAGAAGTGGACACAGGTGAAGCTTATCTCTAAGAAAGAAATTCCTTCCAGCTTCCCTTGAAAGTGAGTAAGGTGAAATTATAGTGGTGTACCTCGGTCTAAAATGTACATATATACTATAATATTACATAATATAAATAAATACTACATAAGCAAAAGAATATATAAATCTTCTTGTTTTTCAAAAATGTTTAAAATAAAATATGCAGATTATAAATAATGTTTTTAGAACTCAGAAGAGATTTTACACTTCACACATACGCCAATCAAAGTATTGAAGATTTAGATTTGTGCTCAACAAAATTAATTATGCAAGTAATGTTGTTAGTTACACTTAGACGTGAGAATTTTTTTACCTTTACTATTCGAAAGTTAAAATGTTCGTGCTAAGGCTACAGAACTCGCAGCGCGCTGTAGGTCCGCTGCGTATAGTTCGTCCACAGTCCGTACGTGTAGAAAGATTTGTAAGCTTTAAACAAAGTTAACTTTACCTGCTTAATAATTTGTATTTCTTAACGTTAATGGTATGCTATTTAAACGTTATATATTCGTTACAGGCGAACTTATAGAAACGATGCCTGACGGACGATGCCTGCGCCTTAACAAGTTCACATACAACAGGTGTTTTATGATGGAGAATAGTAAACTGCTGTGGTACTGCTCAAGGTACCACAAGGAATGCAAGGGGTCCATAATGACAACCCATGGTCATCAAATAGTGGAATTTTTAAAGGGCCACGATCACTCTCCACCTAACCTTTTTTTGGATTCTTCTGGAAAATATGTTCATCGAAGTGGTGAAGAATTTTAATAAATAAACAATGTGCGCGTGGATTGAGGCTTTTTAATTTCCACGGGAGTTCTCTTCTTTTCCGGGATTAAAAGTAGCCTATGTGTTATTCCAAGCTATTATTATCTATATCTGTGCCTTTCCGCAAAATTGTTTCCGTCGTTGCGGCGTGATTGAGTAACAACATACATCCATCCATCCATCCATATTATTTATTTTCGTTGTAATAGAGGTGGTTATTTGTGTGCGTGCGTGTGTGTTTGTCCGTCGCAGTAGTTGTTTTCTGATTGCGAATATACATAATCTCAGGTTGTATTAAAGCAGAGTACGCTTTCTTTAGCACTTCAAAATCAGCTGATTTTTTATACCATAAAAACACTGTTCAAAAAACATTTTTGAACCCTTTCCGTCGGACCAGAGTCTTCGCCCTTAGCACCAAACTTTGCCAGTCTTTTAACTAACGAGGTACTCAAAAAATATTTGAGTTCTTTAAAAAAATCCGGTCAAGTGCGAGTCTCGTAAGGTTTCGTATCGCATCGCACAAGATTTAATACAAGTTGTAAATTAAGATCGAGTAAAAACAAGTATTTTCAACGTTATTTTTTTTGTTATTTGTTGTTAGAGCGGCAAGAAAGTTATTACTCATTACGGTTCATGAGATTATAGCCTGCCTGTAGTCAAAGGGTCCCATTGGCCCTCTTTGGCTACGGAACCCTTACACTAGAGTGGAAACCATCCCTTAATTGGCATTGCCATTACAGGTTTTAAAGGGGAGGTGCTGGGAATAGAAAGAGGGGGTTCGGTCCTCAAGGTCGGTTTGTACACATACAATCGTCAAATGATGTCAAGGAACAAGAACTGGCGATGGTATTGCAGCAAGTATCATCAGGGCTGCAAGGCGTCCGTCATCACTGACACGAATCTGGTGGTTGTGGAAATGATCGGGATACATGAGCACAACCCACCCAAAATGTATAAAACTGCGAGTGGGAAATATATTGTTCTTCGGTAAACTTGCATGCGTGCGTTGCGTGTTGCGTTGCGTATTTCCAGTGACTTACGGATTCGAAAGGTGGTCGGTCCTATGGACCTCATAAGAAATCCAGAGTCACTCAGCTACGGAGAGAGTCTTATTGGAGTATCCGTAAGAGTTACAGAAAGGCTAAACTGAGTTAAACTTTCAATAAGTTGTTAGAAAATATACTTTTACCTTCACTTAATCTGTGTTTAATACTTTCAAATTGTTGGTAGAACCCTTTGCATACGGAACTCTAAAAATTTGTGTTGGAACCACCCATAACTGGCATTGCCATTACAGGTCTTAAAGGGGAGGTGCTGGAAATGGAAAGAGGCGGTTCGGTCCTCAAGGCCGGTTTCTACACATACAGTCGGCAAACGATGTCGAAGAACAAGAACTGGCGATGGTATTGCAGCAAGTACTATCAGGGCTGCAAGGCGTCCGTTATCGCTGACAGGAATCTGGTGGTTGTGGAAATGATTGGGAACCATGAGCACAACCCGCCCAAAATGTATAAAACTGCGAGTGGGAAATATATTGTTCTTCGGTAAACTTGCATGCGTGCGTTGCGTATTGCGTTGCGTATTTCCAGTGACTTACGGATTCGAAATGTGGTCGGTCCTATGGACCTCATAAGAAATTCAGAGTCACTCAGCTATGGAGAGAGTCTTGCTTGGAGTATCCGTAAGAGTTACAGAAAGGCTAAACTGAGTTAAACTTTCAATAAGTTGTTAGAAAATATACTTTTACCTTCACTTAATCTGTGTTTAATACTTTCAAATTGTTGGTAGAACCCTTTGCATACGGAACTTTAAAAATTTGTGTTGGAACCACCCATAACTGGCATTGCCATTACAGGTCTTAAAGGGGAGGTGCTGGAAATGGAAAGAGGCGGTCCGGTCCTCAAGGCCTGTTTCTACACATACAGTCGGCAAACGATGTCGAAGAACAAGAACTGGCGATGGTATTGCAGCAAGTACTATCAGGGCTGCAAGGCGTCCGTTATCGCTGACAGGAATCTGGTGGTTGTGGAAATGATTGGGAACCATGAGCACAACCCGCCCAAAATGTATAAAACTGCGAGTGGGAAATATATTGTTCTTCGGTAAACTTGCATGCGTGCGTTGCGTATTGCGTTGCGTATTTCCAGTGACTTACGGATTCGAAATGTGGTCGGTCCTATGGACCTCATAAGAAATCCAGAGTCACTCAGCTATGGAGAGAGTCTTGCTTGGAGTATCCGTAGGAAGTACAGAAAGGCTAAACTGAGTTAAACTTTTAATAAGTTGTTAGAAAATATACTTTCACCTTCACTTAATCTGTGTTTAATACTTTCAAATGGTTGGTAGCACCCTTTGGATACGGAACTCTAAAAATTTGTGTTGGAACCACCCATAATTGGCATTGCTATTACAGGTCTTAAAGGGGAGGTGCTGGAAATGGATAGAGGCGGTTCGGTCCTCAAGGTCGGTTTCTACACATACAGTCGGCAAATAATGTCGAAGAACAAGAAATGGCGATGGTATTGCAGCAAGAACTATCAGGGCTGCAAGGCATCCGTTATCGCTGACAGGAATCTGGTGATTGTGGAAATGATTGGGAACCATGAGCACAACCCACCCAAATTGTATAAAACTGCGAATGGGAAATATATTGTTCTTCGGTTATAAGATTCAAACAAGCCGAGATACTAATAATTACATATTTATTTCTCAAATAGCACAATTTTAACAAAACCCTTAGCAAAACCCATAGTGCAACTTTAGCAAAACCGTTGTGTCGTTCCCGGAGTCCCAGCCAAAAGTGAGTCGCGGCCTACTGCCCACACCGAGGCAAACGCCGCCATCTTTCCCGCCTTTCGAGCACGCGGCGCTGACGTCTCGACCTCTGACAGCTGCCAAAGTGGCGCTGGCGTCGACTTCCGCGCGTGCAACATCCGTTGTCGCTAACACGGTAAACCTGCATGCGTGCGTTACGTGTTGCGTTGCGTATTTTGAGTTACGGATTCGAAATATGGTCGGTCCTATGGACCTCATAAGAAATCCAGGTTCACCCAGCGATGGAGAGAACTATGCTTGAAATAGGTATCGTAGGAGTTACAGAAACGCTAAATTGAGCTAAACTTTCAATAAATCTAAAAAAATATATTTTTACCTTCACTTAATCTGTGTTTAAACGGCGCGGTGGCAAGTATTTAAATTAAATTAAATTAGACTAATAACTAACATAGTTTTTAAGAATTGTTTTTACTAACATCTATGGGCCTATGGCCTGAAATAAACATATTTTATTTTTATTTTATTATTTTATTAATACTTTCAAATAGCAAATCTTTGCAACAGTTCAGCCGTACTTTGGTCATCGTTATTTTTTTAAATACGTAGAGTAGATATATTCCTGTTAAGAGCCCCTTGACTGCGATTTCACCCGCGTCGCGATGGAAGAAGGTAGGTATTGCAGATTTTTAATTAACCCCTTCCACAAAAGGAAATAGAAAATGTCTTAATCAGAGATTTTCCATTTTCATTTTCCTTTTTTTAGACGATAGGCTAACGAGAAATCCAAATAAAAAAGGCTTGCGATTTCTCAACTACGTCTCAAGAATGTTCGACATTAATTTGTGGGAATGAGTGTCTCTCATAATAAAATTCCACAATGATTTTTAGAATTGCCTATACACCTTGCATATAATATGTAAAAGCGTATTATGCAAGTGAAGATTATATAAATGATAAAAAAAAACTAACTCACGTGAATGCAGTTAACTCACTTCAGGAATTCACTGGGCAGCAATAACTGTAAACTGTTCATAACTTATTGTTATTATTATTATTTTAAAAAGAGCAACCACCAAGTTTCTTACTGGTTCTTTTCGATTGGAACGACTTTCCGAACCTTTAGTAGGTTTACTTGACGATTCAAAACTTAAAAGTTTATTTGAATAGAAAATATTCTATTCTATTGTATTCTTCCAGATGCAATATTTTTAAGATCACGCCGAGGTCAACCAGTCATCCAACTCCAGGGTCACCGTTTCCTTAAAGACTACGAAATGAGATCCAGGAAAATAAGATGGCGTTGCGTCAAAAGGACTTACGGCTGCCGTGCCTCCATCACCACGTACGAAAACCTGATAATAAAACATTTAGCTTTCCATAATCATGCATGACCAACGTCCATGAGATAAAAGAACCAGTAGATACTAATAGATCCAATATAATTGAACGGACTAGTGCCCGTTTCTACCAACCATGCCTGAATAATCCCCTAAGTCTGAGTACCTTCAAGACAAAAGTGAATAGGCATTTTCTTGGCAAGCGCGCTTCAACCTAGATCTCATCAATTTTTTCTCTTGATCTTGATCTTGATTGTCGTCAAGCGCAAGCCTCTCTCATAATAAAAAAAAGTAGGAGTATTTTTAGGTAGGTAGCCCTCTAATAAAATTCCTTATACAAAGGCATTAAAAACAGGTTTTATTATATTGTGTAAAAATTTGTTGTTCCTTAAGTACCTATCAGCTAATGATGCTAGCATCCTTAAAATGTTCAGAAGGAGAGCGTTGATGATCGACTATTTTAGGTAAATAAAGTTTCATCAAATAATAATTGTTATACGAGTATGTCTTGTTGTAATTAGTTGTTTCAAATTTTAAATACTTTATTAATAAATAATCATCAAAGAATTTTAGCACGTTTTTATCTAGTTTCTTTTAATGACAAAGTTGCATGGAATCAATCGGCTTGGCTTTCAGCTGCAGCCCACAAGAGAAATTTGTTATGAAAAGAACAACTGCTGAGTTTCTTGCTGGCTCTTCTCAGCAGAATCTGCATTCCGAATAGGTGGTAGAGTCTCCACATGCCATAAGAGCCAGAGGCTGGCCAAAGAAGTATATGAAATAAGTATTTTTGAATTTGAATTAAAGCTTTTTTTTTATAGAAAATTCCCGCATTTTTAACTTACTTCCAAAAAAGAAGGAGGTTCTCAATTCGGAATCTTTTTTAATGTATATTCCCCGATTATTCGCAGACGCCTGGACCGATTTGGAACATTCTTTTGGAAAATTTGAAAGGTTATACTTCCCAGGTGGTCCCATTGTCATCAGGTCGGGATCTGATAATGGGGTCCTGGAGAAATCGAGGGAGGAGGGAGAGGGGGTATAATTGAGACGAAAAACTCTCTCCACCTAAATGGCCCTTTAGTATCAGTGTCCTTTCAGGTTTCAAGTTTTCTACGTCATCCAGAGGCCATCCGATCATATTATATAATGGGTATAGGTTTGTTAAAGATGCGGCAAGGAATGGAAAGACAAGATGGCGGTGTTCAAAGAGGGGTAAAGGCTGCCGAGCCGCACTTACTACAATAGGAAATATTCTAGTCAAACATTTGTCGAACCATAACCATACTTCTGGTATGGAATGGAATGGAAAATTGCGTTAAAGATTATTGTGAAGTACCATTGTTTTTCATTTAGCTTGCCTTACTTAAATATGCTTCGTGAAAGTTGGTACAAATAAAAACGGTTAAACTAATTACAAAGCCTAAGTCTAGACAACTTTTGTTTTGGATAATTTCGCCAGGATATTGTGGGACATATTCCGACATCATGATGCTTTGACTTTTATTTTTTTTTAGTTAATACGCAGCTTTTTATGTAGGAGGGTACTATAAGTTATAGTAGATGTACTATGCATTTTAATTATTTCAGTTACTTCAAAAGTTACAACTATAATTATTGTAGGCATCCATCCAGCAATTTTTGCTTGGAGTTCGTTGCACTAGTCAAAAAAGAAAAAAAGGTAAACTTGCTCTACAAAAAAAAAACATAGCTAATTATTTATTTATTATACTCCAAAGACTTTTGTTCGCCATATTAAGGCGATTTTTGGCCGATTTTTGAAACCCCTATTTTACCCCCATAGGCGTTAAATTTTCAGAAATCATTTCTTAGCGGATGCCTGCGTCATAATGGCTATTGTTTTCCTTCTTGCAGAGCCAGTGTTTGGAAAGACTGGCAAAGGCTTTCCATTATTAACGATTGGTCGTTATAGGTATTTACTGGACAAGGTTAACAAAGGAAGCAATAAAAAAAGATGGCGGTGTTCCAAAAGGTGTTTAAAATGTAAAGCTGCTGTTTATACTGTGGATGAGATGATTGTCAAAACGATTAGCGTACACAACCATTATTAATGTATTAAAATTAATTATATTTTTAATTTGTTGAATTTAAAAGAATTTATTGAAAAGTAAATTTATCTTTTTTTTTAATTTTACTTTTCCCTATGCGGTAAGATATAATATTTATTGGACTTCAATTTTTTAAGCTCGCTCCGTTAAGTTCTAATACACAATAACATTTATCTCTAATAAAATAAATGTATTTCATTTTAAAAAATATCACAGGATGCAGTTGATCTTAAGGCGGCAATTACGTCGCATCGTGTATATCCGACCGCATCACCCGCCCCGCATCTCGTATACCATCAGGAGGGTCGTGCTTACGGTGTGCGGTTTACCTATAGTTATACGTTTATCAAGCCGCCAGGATATTGTGGGGCATATTCCGACATCATGATGCTTTGATTTTTATTTTTATTTTAGTTAATACGCAGCTTTTTATGTAGGAGGTATGTATAAGTTATAGTAGATGTAATTATTTCAGTTACTTCAAAAGTTACAATTATAATTATTGTAGGCATCTATCCAGCAATTTTTGCTTTGAGTTCGTTGCACTGGTCAAAAAAAGAAAAAAAGGTAAACTTGCTCTACAAAAAATAGTACATGGCTAATTATTTATTTATTATACTCCAAAGACTTTTGTTGGCCATATTAAGGCGATTTTTGGCCGATTTTTGAAACCCCTATTGTACTCCCATAGGCGTTGAATTTTCAGAAATCATTTGTTAGCGGATGCTTGCGTCATAATGGCTATTGTTTTCCTTCTTGCAGCACCAGTGTTTGGGATAACAGACAAAAGCTATCCATTATTAACGATTGGTCGTTATAGGTATTCACTGGACAAGGTTAACAAAGTAAGCAATAAAAAAAGATGGCGGTGTTCCAGAAAATGTTTAAAATGTAAAGCTGCTGTTCTTACTATGGATGAGATGATTGTCAAAATGATTAACGAACACAACCATGATTAATACATGATTAACATGAACGTTAAGTTGTAATACTTAAAATAATCTGTATGTCCCTAAATCTTTTGTACATGCCAGTTATTGATATTGATATTTTTATATTTGTGCATGAATATTGTTGGTTTGTCAAATAAAGTAAAATAAATAAATTAACCATTATTAATGTATTTAAAAATAAAATTAATTTTATTTTTAAGTATATTTTTAATTTATTGAAAAGTAAATTTAACCTTTTTTTTTTAATTTTACTTTTCTATGCGGTAAGATATAATATTTATTGGTCTACAATTTTTTATATTCGATGACGAGACAGTCCTTGACTCGCTCTGTTAATTTCTTATACACAATACCATTTATTTCTAATAGAATAACTGTATTACATTTTAAAAAATATCACAGGATGCAGTTGATCTTAAGGCGGCAATTACGTCGCATCGTGTATATTCGACCGTATCACCCGCCCCGCATCTCGTAGACCATCAGGAGGGTCGCGCTTATGGCGTGCGGTTTACCTATAGTTATACGTTTATCAAGCAAAATGCAATGATTTTATTTAAAATGCTCAAGTTATCTACAACATGTTGTCAGTAGAAGCAGCTGCCATAATGCCAATGCCCTGACCCTTGGGAATGCAGGGTATCTCTAACAATAGCGGGTATTGTTATTATACCCCGTCTTGCAATACCCGTACCGAAAGCAGGTAGAGTCAGTTAACTCGGAATACTAAACATTACTACCCGTGTGAGTAAATGTTAACCGACTTTGCAAAAATGATGTGACACTAATGATGCGTATTTAGTATCAAAAGCTTTATTTAAGTAAATTAATGAAATAATTTATGCAAAGTTAAAAAGAATAGTATGTAAAACAGTTATAGATACAAACCTAATTCTATACTTTAGTGAATGTTCATTACATAATTATTATGTTTTTTGTTTAAAAGTTTAATTATTTTATGTTCAGTTTGGTTACAAAAGTGGAATTAAAAAGTGAAATTAATCCATGAGAGTTCAATTGTATTAGTTAAAGTGGTTTTGAAAAGTGAAGTTACAAAAATGAAGCTAAAATAGTTCAGTTTCAAAAGTAACCAACTACAAAGTGTGAAAATTACAAAGTGTGTGTGTGTGTGTGTGTAAAACTACAAAGTGTGTGATAAGTGTTCACCGACCTATTAGAAAAGGAATATTAGCATCTGTGATTAGCATGTTCCAGATTGCAGTTGCAGGTAAGTATTTAGAAGTAATTTTTTTCCGTATAGATCATTTTTTTTATAATAAGGACTTTGTAACATCAACCATTATTATATTATTGTTGTATTTTTATACACTTTATTTTACGAGTATTTTTTAATGTTTTCAGTTATTTTAGCTAAAGTAAATGATATTTTTTAATAATTTTGTGTTGTATTTTGAAGCACAGATGAATTATGGAACAGGTATGTACATATATCTAGCTATCCTTTTAAGGAAGTCAAAATTGTAGTTTTAATTTTATTCGTATTTAGCCTGCCGTAACAGACAGTTTTTGCTGGGCATTTTGAAATGAGGCGAATCCTGGGAATAAAGAACCAAACCAAAAGCAGATTTTGAGAATTTATTGTTAACATTATTATACTATTATTATTGTTATTTAAATATTATTGTGTTCATTATGTGGGCCTACGTAGACGACGGACAGTTCTCAGCGTGCTTTTGTTAAAACTGCATATTCTTTGTAGTAATTTTTTTTTCGTCTGCGTAAGTACTTTACGTATACGACTGTACCCCACGACTGCCTGGGAAGAAGTAAAGCTAGCATGAAGCATCGTATAGAAAAACATCATTGACTTCATTCGGATCCAAGCAAGGGTTTATTTCTTCTTTGTGGTTACCAACCGCGTTTAGTTTCCGACGCTGATTTCAGGGTAGTTGTATCGATTGGTGAACTTTGAGAGGTATTAAGATGGATTATTACATTTATGTGTACTTAAAGAGAGTGAGATGAGGTATTTGAAAAAAATTTCAAACGATAAATAGTTTTTCAATTTTCCTTATCTTTATCAACATGTGATTTTTGTTTTTTTTTTTATTTGATGACAAGAGATTGTATTCGTATAAATATTTAAATAGGTATTAATACCCAAAGGGTGTCAACTATTAATAATAATAGCTGGTATTAAATCTTGTACGATGGTACGGGATCCTTCGTGTGCGTTTCCGAATTGTACTTGGTCGGTTTTTATTTTTGAGTCTGCTTGGGAGCCAATATTCTCATAATACTACATTCACAAGATATTATATTCTTAAATATAATAAGGGAGTATAAAACAAAATCAAACACAAAAAAGAAAAGATAAAAAATAAATTTTTAATTCAATAAATATAAAAATTCAAATAAATAATTGAGCGTCCTTAAGCAGAAAACGACCAGATATGAGCAGATTTAGGTTTTATCACTAATAGTATATTTTAGTTTATTTTATTATAGTTACATATTACTTTTTGTCGCCAAAATACCAAAATTACCTTTTTCTCGCAAAAAGAAAGCCGTTGGTCTGCTTAACGACGCTTAATTAAAGGTGATTTAATGAAACTACCATTGTAGAGGGAGCACGTTAAAGCTCTAGTAATATTTTTTCAGTGTTTTTCATAACGACGTCCCGGGGCCGGCCCGCCATTTGTCTCAACAATAACAAGTACTTTCTCGCCTCGGTGGTCGAAAACAAGTCCAGATGGCGGTGCTCGCATCGGACCAGGGGCTGCCGATCGGCCATTACTACTATTGACGGGTGTTTAGTCAAATATACTGATAATCATAATCATTTAATGTAATAGTACTAGAAAATCACTAGTGTGTCGTGACGCGTCCGAAGCATATCGGTTTCATACATCTACTAAGGTTAGAGAGAGACACCGCTCAATGCGTCACGATACAACCAAAGGATACAACGCATAGTATAGCGTGTATCGAATTATAATAAGTGTATGAAACCCTTTGACCCTTCACACCCCTTTGACACAGTATAGTGTGTATCGACTTATATAACAACTAGCTTTTGCTCGCGGATTCGCTCACGTTAAATTCGATTTTTTAAACCCCTATTTTACCCCCTTAGGAGTTGAATTTTCAAAAATCCTTTCTTAGCGGATGCCTACGTCATAATAGCTGTCTGGATGCCAAATTTCAGCCCGATCCGTCCAGTGGTTAGGGCTGTGCGTTGATAGATCAGTCAGTCAGTCAGTCAATCAGTCACCTTTGCCCTTTATATATTTAGAAGAAGAAGAGAAGAGGAGAAGAAGAAGATAGATAATGCTCGGCCACGGCGGCCAATCTCCACAGAGATATTACACAAGGGAGATTATGCACAAGTGTGTGCGCGAACACAGATACACTTCTATTCCCTGACTCTCATAGTCCGATGGGGCGGAAAATCCGACACGACCGGAGAGAGATCAGGCGCAGGACCGATGGCTTCACGTGCTCTCCGAGGCACGAGAGTGACATACCGCCAACTTCCTAACTCTGGGCTAGTACTGAGAATTTGACAGAAACGCTCAATACATTTTTGGGCCGACCCGGGAGTCGAACCTAGGGCCTCGTCATCTGCAGTCAAATTTGCTAACCACTACAACAACGAGGCAGTTTAATTTTTAGCATCAATTTATAATAAGTGTTTGAAACCCTTTGATAAAACAAGTAGGAACAAACGACATTGATATGGGTCTGACGCGTCACGACATAATACGACACTAGTCATAGTATCCGCGACAACTGCCGACAAATGTATTATAATACCTACTTATTAATTAAAATAATCTGAGCATACTTAACATTTTTTTTCGCATAGATTTTTTTGATTAAAAGTGGTATAAGTTTTTCTGAACGTGTGAGTGTATGCTTGATATGCATAAGATAAGCAAGAGTTAACTAGTAGTAAGAAGTTATTAGTATTGTTATTCTCCATGGTTATTGTAAGAGTACCCGCAGACTTGCAATTTCAAGTTGGACAACTAAATCGTAGAGTATACTAATAGGCATAATGACTTGTGGTAGCCCGCACAACTTATCTAACTTAGTCGCTATGCCTTTATTGTACTCTGCGATTTAGTGGTCCAACTTGACATTGTAAGTCTGTGGGCACTCTATCTTCATTCGTCGCGCACAAAGTCGCGGACTAAGCTAGTAAGTCTGTTAAAATCTATGCAAATAAATAAAATTGGAGAGCCTGCCTGTGATTTTGAATTTTATCAAAACTCAAACCCAAGCTTTTTTTAAATATTTGTCAATCTGTCTGTTTGTTCGAACTGATCTTCGGAAGAGATACTCGTTTTAAAGTAATGTGTGATCTATGTTACATTTTATAATACTACAGTTATTAACTGCCAGTATTAAATAAAAAATAATTTTAAATTTTTATAGGACTAAGACCTATGACGTCAACGGAAAGAACCCGTTTGTATAGAGAAAGACAGAGAAATAAAAAAAGAGAAACGTGGAACGAAAGAAGCTTATTGGGTAAATACTTTTCTAGTCTTTTAGTTTTTTTTTTTTTGTACTTGAAGTTGACTTACTATTTTAAGAAAGTTTACAACGTATCGGTATAGTGTATATCGAATTGTAATAAGTGTATGAAACCCTTTGACACTTCACAACCCTTTGAGACATGGAAACCTCTCAGGTATATATGTTTCCTCACGATGTTTTCCTTTACTTTTATACTAATCTTGGCTCGCACGTGGCCATTATGGTAGAATATGGTTATGGCTCCACCCTTCTTACTCTCAGAAGAGAGCCGTACCCAGTAATGGAGTGTAAAAACGAATTGGGGGTATGGCTTGAATTTATACTGCCATACCCCTTCCAAGTTAGCCCGCTACCATCTTAGACTGCATCGTCAATTACCATTAGGTGAGATTGATCGAGATCTTGTCATCGAATTAAAAAAAAGTGGGCTGGCGATGTGTTAATGAAGAAGAAAATTATAGTAAATAGTATTTTGTTGCTTGAACAAAATTACTGAATTTAATATTAAATTAAAATAATCCATAGTTGTAGGACAAAGGCCTATGACGTCAACGGAAAGAACACGCCGGTTTAGAGAAAGACAGAGGATGAAACAAATAGAGGCGTGGGGCGAAAAGAATTCAATGGGTAAATATGTGTTTTTTTCCGTCGAACTCATGTTCTATAACTTCTTACACTCTTTCACTTCTTATACTTCTTTAACACAAGGCATAATTTTTTTTTGCTTATTTTTGGTTTAATTCTGAACATTGTGTTCTTAACGTCCTAGTTTATTTTTAAATATATTAATAGATAAGGTTTCGGTGAATTTTTTTGGTTCCAAAACATTTTTGACTGAGTTATTCCTACGTGTTTTACATGCAATTAATATTTTTTTATTTAATAATGAAATTGAAGAATTTTTACTATTATGCTTAGAGACATTAATGAAACTTTGCTGTAGGATGGCAAAGGGCTATGACGTCAACAGAAAGGGTTCGTTTGTACAGAGAACGGCTCAAATTGTATAACCCAGAGAAATATAGAGATATGTTAAAACATAACAGAGAAAGAGATGAGAAGAAGAGAAAAGAAGCTTTGGGCAAAAAATTTATTTTGGGGAAATGAATGTACATCAGATTTGACATTTTTGCAATTTTCATATTTATTATATTATATAGTATTTAGTATCATATATTAAAAGATAAGGTTAAGTATAAGTTTTACTGTAACATTTCAATAGGTATTTATTTTTCAAACCAGCATTAGGAAAGATGTTGATGAAGTAAATGTGTGTAAAATATTAATATTAATATAGTCATAGTGCACACAGTTTGTCCTTCAATCATGCGGCAACTGAGGAATCAATCAACATGGTCATGATACTTTTTATGTGGGCAAAGAAAATAGTCTCTTCAGTATTTATAAAATACTTTTGTTAGTGACGCTTTTAAGTTACGTAAGATGTACAGTAAAATTATAAAAAAATAATCTTAAAGCCTATAACACTGAATGCTTGACGATTTCGTATCGTGCGTAAGCGTTTGTGTGCGGTCCAAAAGTTCATATGTGTATTTAATTATTATATATTGTAATGAACATTAGTAATAAAGTTAATAAACCGCTTTTTTTTTCTTTCAATTCCCACTGAGACCAGACCTGACAGTTTTAGATCAACAATAAATCATTCATGAGTTAGGTAAAGCTTCCTCATGGAGACCTAATGCCTCATTGGAGCTAATTAAAGTAATTTTATCGAGTGCAGGCAGTGCAGCAGACTGTTTTCACTTTTATTACCCTATTTTTTTATGCAAATTCACTAGTCATGCTGATTGGAAGTAATCATAAGATCCAGGTTGGTGCAATTACATAGAAGATACTTTCCACTTTTGAATGAATTTTACTCTATTACTCAATGTGTTAGCGACGCGATTCATTTAAATATTGTTTTGTGTTGCCATATTTTATTATTATAATAAATACGGCATAAACGGAACGTAGTTCGTATGGAGGCAGGGGTGCGGGGGGCAACTGTCAGTTGGTGACACATAACGTTTAAAAAAAGGTCCGTTTTGAATTCGTCGCCCGTCGCCAACCGCCCAAATCACAAGCTCCTACGAACTACGATTCCGCCAAGCCCTTTTGCTCAAAACCAGTGTTTTACTGTTTCCATCCGCTACACAATGTGTTTTATTTTAGGTCTGTAAAAGAATTTGTGTAATGTAAAACGACTATTCCAGTGAGATTCCTGCAAAACCAATCGGGGAGACCGATGGCTTTATACCTCGGGTACACATACTCGCTCAGCAATGGGTCGAGGCCCAACATACAAGGGTATACGTGGAGGTGCTCCAGGGGCTACCCGTGCAGGGCCCGTTTCAAGGCCAACGAGTCAGGGCGGATTGTGAGAGCTACGTCGCTGAAACACACGCACGAACCCTCAGAGATTCATATACGTGACGGAGTTCTGTTGAGGGCCACCAGGAAATTATAAACCCGGATCTTAGACTGCATCGTCACTTACCATCAAGTGAGATCGCAGTCATGGACTATCTTTTCATTGAATAAATAGGAATAATCCAGGAATTATAGTATTTTTATCTATCATTACACATTTATCCTATTGTTTTTAAAAATGCTAACAAATATACATTTTACAAATATAAATATAAAAAACATCATTAAAAACAATAAGGAATTTGAGGAACGCAAATTCCTTACTGTTTTTAACTGGTCCTTACGCAAAGGAACGAACGGCACGCATTGTGAGGAACCTCCTCACAATGCGTGCCGTCTCAAGGAGTACCGCCTTCTGTATCCTGCTCTTGATCCAAGTATTAAGCGAAAGTTTCTTAAGATGTTGATCGAAACTTTTCGCTATGAGACCATTGACCGAAACGACCATCGGCACTACAATCGTTGAATCAACATTCCACATGGCGGTAATCTCGTGGGCAAGGTCTAAATATTTTATTATTAGGAGTCACTATTTTTGTTTTTTCATATGATTGTAGTTTTATATTAATTTTATAGTCTTAAGTTCTCTGATTGTTCTTTGAGAATAAATTCCTTAAACCTTATTAAAAAAAATGGCGGCTGATTTGATCGCTCACTGGCAATTATATTCATTGATTCAGTTACAGTTCAATACGTCTACAATAAAGATGGGAAGCAGCTCGCCTTGATACATGGCTACACGTTCTACACCTGCGATAAACTAAAGGACATCCTAGATAACAGCATGTGGAGGTGCACTTATGGCTACCCTTGCAAAGCCAGATTCAAAGCTCTAAGCACCGGCGAGATAATACGGGTCACTACCCTGCAGCATTCGCATGAAGCCCCCACGATTGAAATTCAGAATGGAATCTTGTTCAAGGTTCCGAGGAAAAATATATACCTCTTGGAGTGAGAAAGTGTGACGATACAAGTCGCACAAGATTGTATTATGTAGCTATACTTACAAGAGGTCATCGTAGCTGTGTTTATAGGTTTAGACTACGACGAAAATTCTATAGTCAATCAAAAATTTTAGTCACTAACAATTTTTGTTTTATATTAGGTAACTACTAATTTTATTACAATTGGTAGGTAGTGAACAGACCGTTTAGCTTTTTAACTGTTTGAGTTCTCTATATTATGTGCAATATGAGTAGAATGTTGCCTATGTTAAAATTAAAATTATTTCTTACTTATTTATTTATTTATTTATTTATTTATTAGATATACTAACAATATACATATTATACATTCAAAAACAAACATACAAAAACATTGCAACATTAACTGATATGTATATCAATAACAAGCATACACAACATTCAGACAAAAAAAAGAGGCACCGGATAGACTAAGTCTTAAAAACAAAACTAAATATATGAGCAAACAATATTGTAAAATTATTATAGGTAAAATAGATTAAATACATGCAAATAAAAGTAGAAAAATGCAGAGGATAGGTACCTGCATACATGCAACCGAACGACTGAGACATAATTTACATATAAATCATATTATATGACAACTAAATGTAGGTAACAGAAATGTAGCTTACCAATTAATTATTATTAAAATACTCGTTGATAATGAGTGTAATGTGTGATAACCATTTAAAATTATTCTATTGTCCATTATTAAACTATGAAAAGTGCGTCAAATGTTCACGACGTCACAGTTCATTATTCAATACAAGGCGCTCGTTTTGTAGTTTGATAAAGTGTAGCTGGTTTGATTAACTGGCAATATCTCTCTATCTTCTTCTTCCTCCTCTTCTTTATGAACCACTACTGAAAACTAAAAGGTCGTAGGTTCGAATCCCACCCGTTGCACTTAACTTGAGCTAAAGGGTATCAGTTAACTTCAGTTTGGCTTATATTCGTAAAAAAAAAGAGGTGTCTTGCACGAATTTCCACAGGACTCGTCTGGTGTCGTCGGTCCTCTTAGGCTGAACTCTATAGGCCCCACGCTCACTCTATTCAGACTCAAGATAGAGCTAAAACGAGATAGATTTATGTCAAAGCATATTTGTGTCTCGTTTTAACCTCTATCTTAAGTCTGAGCTCAGTCAGAGCACGGTCTATAGATCTCGGCATTAGTGTGCGTATGCCAACACTGCGCTTCCTGATGCGGTGTCGCCACTCCAACACCTTGGGACCCCAACGACCATCAGCTCTTCGAACTATGTGCCCTGCGCATTTCCTACTATATTACATTAATTCATTTCTTGCAGTTCAATACATCTACAATAAAGATGGAAAGCAGCTTGCATTGATCGATGGCTACACATTCTACTCCTGCAATAAACTAAGGGACAACCTAGATACGAGCATGTGGAGGTGCACTAAGGGTTACCCTTGCAAAGCCAGGTTTAAGGCTCTAAACACCGGTGAGATAATAAGGGTCACTACCCTGCAGCATTCACACGAACCCCCCACGATTAAAATCCAGAATGGAATCTTGTTCAAGATTCAGAGGAAAAAATTGTACCTCTTAGATTAAAACAGTTTAAGATCAAGAGGGAGACGACTCAAAAAAGGTCTCTATTCCCTAGACAAAAAAAAACTCTTTTTGAATCTTTTTTTAGCAAATTAGTATTACTTTTAATAAGTTTTTAATACCCTCCTATGTAATGTTATGTAAAATACCTGTCGAATAAATAGTGATTTTTTATTACCTTTCTGTATTTTTATTTCAAATTGACGTGTTAACTTTAGAAGCTGCTTTATTCGAAGGTTACATTATACTGGATTGAAACAGGCGTTAGGTACTTGGCGGAAAGCTATGATATATAAGGAACAACAAACCTATTTTGCTTCACGACCCGGAAGTTTTGCCAAATAAGAAAAATCTGTGTGGTGCAAACTCTCGACATGAGAAACGCAAGATATACAAGCTACTAAACAAGGAACTTCTTCTTTATCAACGTCCACAAATCTGTGGGACAAATGTCTTTTGCATGGACTTCTACAGGTCGCGGTCTTGTGCCGCCTGTGTCCAGCGGATCCCTACGACTCGTTTGATATTGAGAGATGGGAAAGGAGCAACAGATGCACGAGTTTTTTAGCATGCGTATATTTGAGAGAGTGTGCTACATAGGCTAGTTTTTATCCCGGATAATCAAAGAGATCGCGCGGGATTTTAAAAACTAGCGGACTAAATCCAAGCGGACGAAGTCGCGGAAATCAGCGGGTCATAAATCATAGAGATTTTGAGAGTTTTGAGAGTTTGAGAGACACCCCAAATAAGCCATTGTGTTTTTGCAGTTCTCTACCTCTTCAATAAGCTCGGAAAACGGACCGCCCTCTTAGACGGATACAGTTTTTACTACGATGGACGGAGGAAGAAGACCGACGTGTGGCAGTGCACAAACACCGGACGATGTAGAGCCAGATTTGTGACGACCAAAACAAGAGAGATGTTGAGGTGGAATACTGAACACAATCATCCGCCCCCGACTTACTGCATCCAAGATGGGATATATAGAAAAATATTATAATCTTAACCTCTGATAAACTATGGTCTATGATTGTCCTGCGGTAAGCCACTACAGTTTTTTCGACATGGTATTGTCGATAGGTAAATAGAACGTAACTTATTTTGTCTTTGATTGGAAAGTAGATACGTAACATGGTAACTTTTTATCGTTTTATAAATATAGCAAACCAATTAATGAACCCAATGATTATTATAATTATCCATTGGTAAAACAATATTAAAAATAAAGCACATTCGAATGAGTAATTTTTAAATTTTCGTGAAATTATTCAAGTTTTCTTAATAATGTGAAGGAGCCGCCGCGCCACGCCCACGCCACGTCTGCTGTGTTTTTTGATTTCTTTTTAATATTACTCATTGAAGTGTTCTTTATATTTTTATATTTTTTTACTAATGGATAATACGCACTGGGCACATGAACTGGTTTGTTTATGTAAAACGATAAAAAGTCACCCTGCATATTTAGTAAATACAAAATGCTGCCAACTACTTTCTCTTGCATAGGTGAATTTTGTTTTGCTATTTCATTTCCGACATTTCTAGAAATAATCCTGTTTTTCCATACAAAATATGTGTCAAAAAAATTCTCAAAAATTATATTATTATAGTAATTATGATATAAATATTTTAAAGACTACCTATTAGCGAGAGTAAGATAAATCTGTGGCTCAGAATAAATGTGCCCCACAAAAAATCATCCATTATCCGAAGTGGGAAGCCTAGGTTAACCATTACGATTTACGATGTGTTAAAAGCTAAAACTGCCGAAGCTACATATAAGTTAAAGAAACTTGATTAATTAAATCTTTGCTTTTCAGTCGCCTTCGTGACCAATAGAAACGGGAAGAAAGTGGCGGTCTATTGTGGGTTCACCTTCTACTGTGGTCGCCAGTGCAACAAAACGACCATCTGGCGTTGCACTCGATGGGGCACTTGCAAAGCCAGATTCATTATGGCTAACGATGGATTCGTAATTACCGCGTATTTGGAACACAAGCATGGGCCGCCTAGCTTTATAATTCGTAATGGTGTTTTATATAAGGTTTAGAGAACATTTCCGGAATGAACGCAAGTCAAGTGCGGTCAAGTTAATTTATATTCCATGACAAGTAATTCATATTATACAGTCTAACTTGGTAGTGGGCTAATTTGGAGATAGGGCAGCTATACACGCTGTTTAAATGATTGTTTTGACTGTGAAATGATTTTGTCTCGATAGTAAAATCGATTTATAGAAAAAAAATACTATCAAAAAATGCCAGATTTACAATTACAAAAACTCAAAAGCTATGTCACTGCTGTGATCTAAGACCAGTAGAGAGGAGACCTGTGCCCATAAGTTGACCCGCAATGGGTTGTAATGAATGAACTTTAATGTTCCGATTCCACTTGTTTTATTGTTTGGAACAGTAATGTCGCACCATTTTGTATACGTCCTCATCGGTCGAACATGCACTGAAGACTGAATATGCATACACTACAGTAACCTAAGCACGAAAATTTTAACTTTCGAATAGTAAAGGTGAAGTTAACGCCAGCAAGAAAAAGAGGAGCACTCCCGTCATTTTCATATAATATTTCTTTCTGGCGTTAACTTTACCTTTACTATTCGAAAGTTAAAATGTTCATGCTTAGGCTACTGAACTAAAGTCAATAGTTCTTTTTCTATCATACAACGAGTTAATACAAGTTTATTAATATAATTAAATTATTATTTATTCATAAAATTACAATGTTATTTGTATGACCTATTTATTTTCTAAATGCAATGTGTAAAAATTCTCTTGTATAAAATAAAGAATATAAATATGTAAATCTATACTATAATAGTTATAATATACGAAGACTATGGACTTATTTCTTTTAACTACTTCACCTAATTTACTCGAATGCAGATTAAGATGCTCTGAGTTCAATTCCCGGGTCGGGCCAAAAATGTATTGGTATTTCTGTCAAGAAATTTTCAGTAGTAGCCCTGAGTTAGGCGGTGTGTTGTGTCGGAGTCCCGTCTTATCCTGCGAAAAGAGTGAGGGAATAGAGAGTATAATATCTCCCGCACAGTGCTAATCTCTGTGGAGATTGGCCTCCAGGGCTGGAAGCCAATCAGGAGGGCATTATGATTACTTATTATCTAAATATATAAAAGGCAAAGGTCACTGACTGACTGACTGACTGACTGATCTATCAACGCACAGCTCTAACCACTGGACCGATCGAGCTGAAATTTGGTATACAGGTAGCTGTTAGGACGTAGACATCCGCTAATGCCGGGCATTGATGATCAGTTTTTCCCATCAGTTGAACTGACGTCCATCCAAAATTTGATCGTGAGTGTCGAATCATCACTCCAGAGTTTTAACTGACGACGCGCCCGGAAATTTTCCGTGACTACCATAAATCCACGGCGTGTCGCGCCAAACTGCCCGTGAGTGTGCGATCGTCATTCCAATGGCGCAGGGTTCCCAACTTAGGGCTTTTAGCCCCAAATTTAGGGCGGAATTTTGCTTATGGGGATTTTTTTAGGGCCCAAAAAAAATTAGGGCTATTTTTAGGGGCATAAATAAATTTTCAAGCGTCACATAATTGACTGACCAAAACGAGTAAATAAAGCAAAACGTCTATGATATTCCGGAATAATATGCTTAAAATCGTTTTAGCTAAAGCGTTTTGAAAATATTTCAATACATTAGCGTTGAACATGCTTTTTCGATTTATAATTTCCATCCATATAGTTAATATAGTGAAAAACAAATTACGAAACCGATTTCTCTTTTCATTTTAAATTGCTTTCTTTCTTGTTTTTTGGAGAGTATATGGCAACAAACAGTAGCTGCAGCAAGAACTAATGTTTCTTCTTCGGAATCCGAATTCATTTTTTTCCTATTTGACGCAAATAAACCTATTTGTACAACCCTACTCAGCCCGACCGATCGAAAACTGAAGAGCCGGAGTGACGCCAGTGAGTGGGGACATTTAGTTGGCCTAAACCATTTGGAGTGACGCCACAGTTTTACGTCTGGACTGACGCGAAAAACTGACCGTCAATGCCCAGCATAAGAAAGGATTTTGGAAAATTTCAACCCCAAGAGGGTTAAATAGGGGGTTAAAAAATCGAACCTAACGTGAGCGAAGCCGCGGGTTAAAGCTAGTTTCTTATAATTTTATTATGTAATTGTTTTAATTCAAAAGCTCATATTCCAGAATTAATAAAAATATTTTACCTTTACGCTCATTTTCCAGAAACAAAGTTTACAAGCGTTTTTTATTTTGGAAATCTTTGTTATAATGACAATAATGCCCTCTCGGCTTCCGTTTTTCTAACTAACTATAACTTGGGTATCTTTAAATCAAGAGTGAATAGGCATCTTCTAGGCAAGCGTGGCGTGGCGTGATCTTAGGCTGCATGATGAATCTTCACTTATCATCAGGTGAGATAGCAGTCAAGCGCTAGTCTAAATATTAAAAAGTAAATTAATAAATTAACGATGAATTAATTACAAGAGATGTGCGACCCACAAAAAAATGTGGAAACGTTAAAATTTTTTTTTTTGAAAAGAATATTAGCCAAGCTGAACTTGACTTATATTCGCGTCTCTCCGCCAATTAAGCGAAAAGCTTGTGCTAGGAGTGGATACGACAATAGTGCAACATGTGGAATTCGAACCTGCGACCGTTCAGTTTTCAGCCCGCACCTTTATCCGTTGGGCTATTGAAGCTTCAAAAATTAATTATTTTTTTCTTTTAGTCGCCTTCGTCCGCAATAAAACTGGCAAAGAATTGGCCATCCTTTATGGTTATACCTACTACTGCGGCGCGCGGTGCTCGAAGACGGCAATCTGGCGTTGCACTCGATGGGGTACCTGCAAAGCCAGATTCATTATGGGCATCGAGGGGACTCTACTCACCGCTCAATTGGAACATAAGCATATGCCACCCATGTTTATAATACGCAATGGAATTTATTATAAAATTTGAAATGTTCGTTATCGTTATCACGTACGTACGTACCCACGTTATCGTTCGCATGGATTTAGGTTTTCGTTTGTATTACCTATTAAAAGTAGTTTCTTTAGGAAAAAGTACCAAAATAAAATACTGTGCATTAATATGCTTTTCTTTGTAATTACTGTTTCTGCTTGAATATTTTTTTATTTTTTGAATACTAAGTATTTTGTTTCAATTTCAATGAGATTACACTATCAAGGCATAGTTACAGATGAGGTTTACTCTGGATGTAGGCGTTGCATCGATTTATTTTCCAATCCAATCGGTTCTATCGAAAATTTAACATTTGGTGAGCTTATAAATTCCTTACAACTGTCATACTAAAAAATTACTCTATGGTCTCTTGGTCTATTAAGTTTACCGGTACGTCTAACGATGCAGTCTAAGATGGTAACGGGTTAACTTGGAAGGGGTACGGCAGTGTAAATTCAACCCATACCCCTAATCGGTTTCTACACGCCATCGTGCCCGAATGCTAAATCGTTTGGCGGCACGTCTTTGACGAACATTAATTAGTTTAAAAAAAATTTTGATTGACTCAATTAGATCAGCCTCCATTATACCTAAATTGCCGAAAAAAAAGGTCTTTAGTGTATTCTAAGTAAAAGATAATAAATGTTATATTTTTACAGTGATCTGGGCCAAAAACGATAAAGGCAAGGATCTGCTGATCATAAACGGCTACACCTTCACGTTGATGAGGAAGCACGTCCACACCGATCATTACTGGTGCAGTATTGGCAGGAAGTGCAAGTCCAGGGTGATCCTCTCTAGGGAGATCAACACGATCACCAAGGCTTACCTGGAGCATTGCCATCCGCCGAAGCAGTACATGATCAGAGATGGACACTATTATAAAATTTAGAGCTAACACTGCTGCATCGTAATATTGTATCTCCTCTAATTTTAGATTTTTAAATAATATTTCAAAGTATAAAACATCCTCCAATCTGCCCATTATTTTATGTAAGGCCCAATTTCACCAATATAAAATTAGAATTAATCTTATTCGGCAGTTTTGCAGTAATTCCAAAAATAATTTATATTTACTTAAGTTAGTTAAGTTTAATCTGGGATTAAAATCCTTAGTAAGTTACAACGATTGTCCCGTAAGGCGCGCACGATAAAAGGACATCATCCATTTTGGGCTTAATCTGAAAGTGCCGGCCAAAAAAAATTTTTGATGTATTTCGTTAGAACTTGTCCCCCTAAACATTTTTTATTATGACACCCAAGCTGTAGAACCATTGACCTGGGTTTTATTTAAGTTTAAAAATCTGTATTTTTTCCTACCAAATGAAATGTTTCTAATAATAATAATAAAAACTGGAGTACCCAGCAGTCTGTTCTACCTCTCAGCAGCCGAGCCCGGCTGACCTCATCGCCTTTTGGCGAAGAGTGTGGTCAAGAGAAATGGAAGATGAGAGATGGATGGATGGATGCTTGAGGAGGGCTCTTGGATTGCGGCGGTAGAGGAAGCATGTGCCTCAATATAGCCGATGAACCCAGTCACCATCTCTCCAGAGGATGTACTTGGTGCGGTGTGCTGGGCCGCGAACTGGAAAAGTCCTGGATGGATGTTGGACTGCATCACTTCTGGTTTTTCGTTCTGCCATGCTATCTGGCTAAACAATTCCAAGAAGCTCTCGAGCAAAGGGCACTCCCGAGCCTTTTCACCAACGGAATCACTCATTTAGCTCCAAAGTCCACCGATGCCGCTGACAAGTACCACCCCATCACATATCTTACTAGCATCTATAAGACATTGACATCCGTTTTGAGCCTAAAGATTTCCCGTCATGTAGGCGAGAATAGTATAATGTCTGGGGCTCAGAACGGATGTCGGTACAATAGTCGCGGTACTAAGAAGTACACCTTCTCATCGACTTCGTCGCGAGCCAACTGGTCAAACTAACTTGCCGGAATTTCCCCACAGCCTGGATTAACAATGCATGAAGGCATTCGACTCGGTGCCCCATTCATGGTTCTTGAGGGTCCTTGAGCTGTACAAAGTCGATAGTACTGTTCGAAACTTCCTCGGAGAGTGTATGGGGCAATGGAGCACGATCCTTTGTCTTCATGATGAGCGGTTGACAGCCGATGATCGGATAAGGATACGGCGGAGTATCATCCAGGGCGATTGTCTGAGTTTACTATGGTTTTGTCTCTCTTAATGAGCCTCACGTGGATAAAGAAGCGTCCGTGCAATGGTTGCGTTTCGTTGACCTCTTTAGGGAAATCGAAGGTACAAGATCAGGTAGTTAAGACGCGGAACTACCGAAAGTACATCCTAAAGGATGGCACTATCAACATTTGTTGAGCTTGTCGCCATCCCAGTGAGTCACTTAGGCATGTGCAATCGGGATTTTCGGCTCTTGCTAACACTGAGTATTTCCACAGGCACAACCAAGCAGCCAAAATCCTTCACCAAGAGCTTGAAGCTCTGAAGTACGGTTTCCTGGATGAAAGACTATAAGTACACACCGGTGCCAAAACTTAAGCGTGATGGGGTACGGCTCTACTGGGACCGGTCTATCATCACGGACAGGAAGATCCTGGTTAATAAGCTTGATATCGTGCTGATGGATCGGGCACAGTCGAGGGTGTTTTTAGTGGCCATGACCATCCAACATGGCGAAAACCTCGTGAGAGTGGAGACAGAGAAATACGAAAGTATCTAGATCTGGCTCACGAGGTTTGCGGCATGTGGCAAGTGGAGTCCACTGAAACCATCCCAATCATCATTTCCGCAAATGAGTTGATCCCAGTCAGCCTTAATCACCATCTGAGATGGTGTTTCATCCATTCCACCATCTGGGTTTCCGTGGTAGTTCCAGCCAAGATGCACAATGTGGTATTTTTAGGTGTGTGGTCAGGATCGGATAGGGAGCACTTAACAAAACTCCAAAAAAGTAAAAAATTGCCTTAGAAACTCTTCATATTTTCGAAAAAATACAGATTTTTAAACTTAAATAAAACCAAGGTCAATGGTTCTACAGCTTTGGTGTCATAATAAAAAATGTTTAGGGGGACAAGTTCTAACGAAATACAGCAAAATTTTTTTTTGGCCGGCACTTTCAGATTTAGCCCAAAAGTGTATGAATCGTGGAGGATCTCCTTTATCTACCCATTTTCTGGTGACGTCTCTTAGATTTACGTGAGCAAAATAAAATTCCTGGTATAGTTATTCTCGAGAATAAGAAAGTTTGGTGAAATCCGGTCTCAGTTGAATAAAATCAAAAACGAATTAACAGTTTCCAAAACGTATTTTAAATTTTCAGTTCTGTACCTTCTTAATCCTTCCGGCAAGCGCACAGCTCTATTGAATGGCTACAGTTTCTATTGCGATGGACGCTGGAAGAACGATGTCTGGCAATGTACTAACAATGGGACAGCGAATTGTCGTGCCAGATTTGTTGCTACAAAAGATGGAGAACTAATCCGCTGGAATATTATACATACACATGCTCCTCCTAATTATGTGATCCGTGATGGAATTTATATCAAAATATAAGCTTGAAGAAGTACAAGCGTAGGTACTCTAATTTTTGCAAGATAAAAGGCAGACAAAGGCATTATAATATATGATGTTTTCTTAAATAAATAAATAATAAAATATACATATAAATACTATTTTATTCGAGAATTCGAGAATATAAAAAGACTAATTTAATTTCTTTAGTTAAGTTAGATTAGTTAAACATGGTAACATAATACAACACTACACAGATCTTAAAATGATTTGGCACAGCGATAGCTTGGTAGACCGACAAACATTTTCACATACCTTATCATAGTTTATTTTAACGCTAAGAGGAGAAGTAATAGTAACCAAAATTTACAAAATATGTTGTTTATTTTCCAGTTCTCTATCTTCATAACATTTATGGTAAACGGACAGCTGTGTTACACGGTTACAGTTTCTGCTGCAACGGACGGCGCAAAAACAATGTATGGACATGTACTAATAAGAACAGCTATAAGAATTATTGCAAAGCCCGTTTCATTGCCACGAAAAGCGGAGAGATGCTCCGGTGGAATACGAACCACACACACTCTCCTCCAAGTTTTGTAATCCAGGATGGGGTGTTCATTGAAATGTGAAAAAAAAAAAATAAGTATGCAAATGAATACTATATAGATAAGGATAGGTTACTTAAGTTAGTTGTTCATACTTCCGTACTAATTAATTACGAGTATATACAATAAACGTGTTGAAATGAAAACTCATTTTATTTATATATTTTTACAGCTCAAACACTTAACAGATTTTGACGGGAAGCACAGGTGTACTTTTAGCTTCAGTAAAAATAATAAGAGAACTTTATCCTAATTACTAGCACATGCTTAACGCTCAGTTAAGGGAGAATGGGCAGTTGGTATTAAAAATTCACAAAAAAAATTCTTTTTCAGTTCTATATCTCCATAACCCTTCCGGTAAACGGACAGCTGTGTTCAAAGGTTTCAGTTTCTACTGCGACGGACGGTGGAAAAACGATGCATGGATATGTACTAATAAGAACAGCTATACGAATTGCAAAGCCCGTTTCATTGCCACGAAAAGCGGAGAGATCATCCGGTGGAATACGAACCACACACACTCTCCTCCAAGTTTTGTAATCCGGAATGGGGTCTTTATTAGAATATCTAACAAATGTATTGATATGTGTAAGAACAGGTTAGGTTAGTTAGTTGTCCATACTTGAGTACTAATTAATAAAATAATAATTATGTAAATACGATAATGAGAAATCATTTTATTTATATCTTTTCATAGCTCAAGCACTTATCAGATTTAGACGTGGCACAAACATACTCGTACTTCCAGCTTAATAATAAAAAACAATAGTAGTAGGAATTTATTCTAATTGCTAGCACAAATTTAATGCTCTGTTAAAAGAAAATGGGGATTCAGTATTGAAAATTCACCAAAAATTATTTATTTTTCAGTTCTATATCTTCATAAGTCTTCCGGAAAACGGACAGCTGTGTTGAATGGTTACAGCTTCTACTGCGACGGACGGGGGAAGAACGATGCATGGACATGTACCAATAAGAACCGTACAAATTGTAAAGCCCGGTTCATTGCCACGAAAAACGGAGAGATCATCCGGTGGAATACCAACCACACACACCCTCCTCCAAGTTATGTAATCAGGAATGGGGTGTATTTTAGAATTTATAACAAATGCGTAGATGGGGAAGGATAGGTTTGGTTAGTTAGTTATCCATACTTCAATACTATTTTTAATAATATATAAATACTGAAATGAAAAATCGTTTTATTTATATCTTTTTACAGCTCAAGCATTTAACATATTTTGCCGAAATTCAGTACAGATGTACTTATCCCACTTCCTACTAATATTATAAATGTGAAAGTTTGGATGTATGGATGAATGGATGGATAGATGTTTGTTACTCAATCAGGCCGCAACGAATGAACCGATTTGGCTGAAATTTGGCACAAAGACTGACTATAGTTTGGAATAACACGTAGGTTACTTTTTATCCCGGATAATAAGAGAGTTCCAGCGGGAATCGAAAACCTCAATCAACGCGAACGAAGTCATCAGCTAGTCAGCTAGTATTATAAACGCGAAAGTTTGATGAATGGATGGATGGATGTTGGTTACTCAATCACGCCCCAAAGGCTGAACCGATTTGGCTAACATTTGGCACAGAGATAGATTATAGTCTAAAATAAACAAAACAAATAGGCTGCTTTTTATCCTGGAAAATAAGCGAGTTCTTGCGGGATCTAGAAAACCTCAATCTACGCGTATGAAATCGAGGGCGCCACCTAATAGCTTAAATAAAAGTAGGATTTTATCCTAATTACTAGCACAAGCTCACTGAGGGAGAATGGGGAGTAAGTATTGAAAATTCACGAAAAAATTATTTACTTTTCAGTTCTATATCTTCATAACCCTTCTGGCAAGCGGACAGCTGTGTTCAACGGTTTCAGTTTCTATTGCGATGGACGGGGGAAGAACGACGCATGGGCATGTACTAATAAGAACAGCTATACGAATTGCAAAGCCCGCTTCATTGCCACGAAAACCGGTGAGGTCATCCGGTGCAATACAAACCACACACACTCTCCTCCAAATTTTGTAATCCGGGATGGGGTGTATATTAAAATATCTAACAAATAAATAGATATGAACAAGGATAGGTTAGGTTTATTAGTTGTCTATACTTCAGTACTAATTAGTAATATACAAATACGAAAGTGAAATTTAATTTTATCATATCTTTTCACAGCTCAAGCACTTAACAGATTGATATAGCCTAATTACTAGTGCAAGTTTAACGCTCTGTTGAAGGAAAATGGGGAGTTGGTATTGAAAATTC
This sequence comes from Hipparchia sbordonii, assembly GCA_038048805.1. Classification (NCBI taxonomy): domain Eukaryota; kingdom Metazoa; phylum Arthropoda; class Insecta; order Lepidoptera; family Nymphalidae; genus Hipparchia; species Hipparchia sbordonii. Next base: position 12,203,493 of record CM076106.1, read on the forward strand.
ATCAAAAATGATTGAATTTTCAGTTCTATAATTATCTTCATAAGCCTTCCGAAACGGATGTTTGATTCCTGTGACGGATGGGGTAAGAACGATTCATGGACATGAACCAGTAAGAACCATACAAATTGTAAAGCCCGCTTCATTGCCATGAAAAGCGGAGAGATCATCCGGTGGAATACCAATCACATACACTCTCCTCCAAGTTATATAATCCGGGTAGGGGTACACCTCATAGAATACATGTTAGAGCATATAACAAATGCGTAGATGGATAAAGATAGGTAAGTACGTTAATTGTCCATATCTACTTCCGTACTGTCTATAATAAAGATATTTATATTGTGTTTAAATACGAAAATGAAAGTTTAATTTATTTATATCCTTTCATAACTCAGGCACTTAACAGATTTTAACGCAATTTAGCATAGATATATTCGTATTTGTAGCTTAAATATAATAGCACAAGCTTGACTCTTATTCAGAGGAGAATGGGGAATCTAGTAAAAATTACTAAAAAATTTGTTAATTTTTCAGTTCTATATCTTCATACTCCTTTCGGTAAACGGACAGCTTTGTTTAACGGCTACAGTTTTTACTGTGACGGACGCTGGAAAAACGACATATGGACATGTACCAATAAAAGCCATGCAAATTGTAAAGCCCGTTTCATTGCGACGAAAAACGGAGAGATACTACGGTGGAATACAAATCACACACACACTCCTTCAAGTTATGTAATTCGGGATGGCGTGTATATTAGAATATCTAACAAACGCATAGATATGTGTAAGAATATGTTAGATTAGGTTAGTCAATTGTCCAAACCTACTTCCGTACTATCTATAATAAAATAATTATAAATATTAAAATGAAATTTCATTTTATTTAATATATCTTTTATCATAAGACACAGATATTGTTGTACTTATAGCTCAAATAAAAATAATAACAACATTATCGCAATTACTAGCACAATTTAAACACTTTTGTCGAAGAAGAATGGGGGAGTCTGGTAACAATTACAAAAATTTTGTTTATTTTTCAGTTTTATATCTTTGTTCACCTTCCGGAAAACGGAGAGCTTTAATTAACGGCTACAGTTTTTCCTGTGATGGACGTCGGAAGAAGGACATATGGACATGTACCAATAAGAACCTTACAAATTGTAAAGCCCGCTTCATTGCCACGAAAAGCGGAAAAATCGTCCGTTGGAATACAAACCACACGCACTCTCCGTCAAATTATGTTATCCGGGATGGGGTTTATATTAAAATATGAAAATAATAATAATATTGAACGAATAATAATAGTAGTAGTATTTATTTGTATTTAATTAATAATAGTATTTAATTAATAATAATAGTATTGATGATTTTCGTCTCATCGGATTACGAGAGTAAGGGAATAGAGAGTGCACCTGCGTTTGCGCACACACTTGTGCACTATAATATCTCCCGCGCAGATGGCTAATCTCTGTGGAGATTGGCCGCCGTGGTCGGATTCGGTCGGGAGGACTTATTATTATATGTATCTACTTGTACTTGTAACTAAAAATATTAATAGTACTTTTTATTTTTCAGTTCTATATCTTCATAATATTTCGGGTAAACGGACAGCTGTGCTGAACGGTTACAGCTTCTACTGTGATGGACGTTGGAAGAACGACATTTGGCATTGTACTAAATATGGACCGAAATGCAGGGCCCGATTTATTTCAACTAAGAATGGCGCTCTGATCCGTTATTCTTTGGATCATACACACCCACCTCCCAAATATTTAATTCGGGATGGTATATATATTAAAATATAATACTTATAAAAGCATATTATAAAAAATGTAAGTGGTAGAGTAATAATGTAAATTACTAATACGACAATTTACGTAATATGGGACATTAGAATGTAAGGTTTTTTTTAAATATATATACTAGCGTTTGGCTGCGATCACACGATGGTAAGTGAAGATGCAGCCTAAGATGGAACGCGCTTGCCTAGAAGGTCCATTTTGTAACAATTACGAGGATGGGAAAGCTTCAATATCCTAGTGATTAGTGATTTAAATAAAATGTACAGAGAGAATAATAAAATACAAGGTGTATTGTTTTCGTGAGATTTAATTTTTTACATGTAATAAACCCCAAACCAGCGATCTCTTTTATTTACGTAACTTCTCTCATGTTCTCAAAGCTACTACGTAAAATCTTAGTCTTTCTTGATAATAGTCCTACTATTATCAAGAAAGACTAAGATTTTGCACAATTTCTTAGGATATAAGAAAATAATCTATAGTTATATGTTAATTAAAATTACCTATTAAATAGCCAACTAAGTTAGACTAGATTGTGATCGTTTTGAGCACCACTTTGGCACTCAGCATCAGGGGGAAAAAATGTTGTCAAAGCTACGCTTCTCGCTATTTTAAGCCTACAGTACACCTTTGCATAAGTTTTTACCTTAACCAAGCCTTAACCAATCTGGTAATTTTCCGTTTTTCATTTACCAATTTTCAATTTTATTTTGTAGTGACGATGCTTTGCAACGATTCGGGGACAAAAATAGCTATCTTAGAAGGACACATTTACTTACTGGAAAAGCGAAATGATTCCTTGATTGTATGGCGATGTAGGATTCGTGAGTGCAGGGCGAGGCTCGTGACTTTCAAGGTGACCAACAGGGTTGTCCTCCGTGGTCAAGCTGCCCATAATCATGTCCTACAGAAAGTGAACATCTCAGGGTGGCGTGTTATGCCTCGTATACTGCCCAACGAGCCAGTGCCGCGGGTGATACTAAAAAATATTAGACTGTAATGAAAACAAAATATAGCGTTCCTTAGCCTTAAAAAGTGGCTTTTTAAGTTCCAATGCCTGATCAAAAGGTGTTTAAAACAGAATTACTTGAGTTTGTTTTTATAGAAATTTTAAGAAGATTGATTTTAACGTTTCTTAGCCTTACAAAGTGGCTTTTCAATGCCTGATCAAAAGGTGTTTAAAACAGAATTACTTGAGTTTGATTTTATAGAAATTTTAAGTAGATTGATTTTAACGTTTCTTAGCCTTACAAAGTGGCTTTTCAACACCTGATCAAAAGGTGTTTATAACAGAATTACTTGAGTGTTGATTTTATAGAAATTTTAAGAAGATTGATTTTTTGAAAATGAATAGAAAATAAATTTTCTACGTCTTTATGATAAGTGTATTTATTACCCATAACAGAATGGAGAAATATATTTGAGTTCCACGCCATACTTCACGTCAAACAGCTTATTGACAAGTGTTATATAGACACAATATTACATAGATGTTCTCTCCATTTACTTTGGTCCTTTATAGGTTGTAAGTGTGCATGTTGGCTGATATTTCATGGTTGTTGGCTAGTCTTAAAATTCAGACTACAATTACAAAATACATATAAAATATGAAGTACAAAAATGTCATGCTGACCAAAAGGTTCGCGTTGGTGCTATTAATTGCCTCTAGTTTCTTGATTGCAAACACTAAAACAAGTAAATATCTTTTCTTTTTTTTTCTGACATAAAAATTATGTACTTGAGTACCTATTTATTTTTTAATCATATTTGTTATGTTTAATGACATCACATTATTACCCTTGACATAAGTAGTACATAATTTTTTCTTTTGACATTTAATTAATTTATTTTTATTTTTATTAAGTATTTTGTACTTATTGATGTAAAATTTGTTGACATTCGTAAGCGCTTTTGTAAGTCTAAGTCGAAGAAATAAACATTACAATACAATACAATACAATACAATACAATACAAGCAACGACAAGGCTAGATTACAAGGAAAAGGCTGACTTAGGGTTAAATAAGTGCAAACTAATCGGTTACCAAACTCATGGATCAGCTTTTGATATGCGACGTTTATTATATACTCTAAAATTCTTTTTGTTTATCTGTTCCAGTGACAATAGCTTTAAACAGCTCGGGGAAACAAATAGCAATTTGGAATGGTTACACATATTACTGTGGTTTGTTGAGTTACACAACTATAGCGTGGCGGTGCTCGAGGGGAAGAAGTTGTAAGGCCCGATTCGTTACCACCAAAGACATGAAGGTTGTGGTCAGTAGTCAACCCCATCACACGCACGGTCCGCCCAATTTTTTTATTCAGGACGGTGTGTTACATAGAAAGTATAATAAGAATTAACATGAAGACTAATCTGATGTTTCTATACGCGACTTAAACGTGGACCTTAGATTGATTGGAGAATCGCCGCTTTGAAGATATAGTGTATCTTAATAATAAGCTGGACACCAATAAAATAAACTTCTTCAACTAAAAAACTCAATTTAGAAAATATACGCTGCAAGGAATCGCTAATAGATGAGCAGATCGAACGTCGTGAATGGGGGTGGATCGGCGACAGCTCACACTCCTCGATCCCAATATCATAATGAGACAGGCTCAAGACGGCCCAAATAAACTAGGTGGCGTACGGTTCTGGCGGAGATTGCGAGGATAGGGATCACGTGGAAGTAAGTCAAGGATGCAGCTCAAAACCACTCGGAATTACGTAATACTGTAAAAGCCCTCTACCCCACTAGGGTGATATAACTATAAAACACACGAAAAACTCTAAACGAAATCAAAATCTATCTTAAACATGTAACAAGGAAGAGATGTACCATTAAACACTTTGTACATAAGATCGAGTAAAGAGCACTCACGTGATCGATCCCAAACAATTTGAAAGGCGTTGATCTGTTCTACCATGAAAACATCTGTTTGCCTATGAAATTCATGTGTAAAAATACATAAGAATGGATTCAGTGGATGTAATTTCAATCACACTTTACAAAGACGTTACGTTAGACATTTCAAAGTTAACGCAAGATTTGAATAAAATATACGAAATAAAAGTTGTTACCCAGAGATAGATTAAAGTCAACTTTACCAAAAAGTGACAGCATTACAAAGTTTAACTTAAAAAAAATTAAGCAGTTTGGTGCAAGTGACCTAAACGTAAGATAAGCTAAAATTAAGTAAAAGAGAGAACTCATTTATAGAAATAAGACTAGGTATTGCGAATTTTCTTTAACTTAATTAAATTATTAATAAAGCAATAAATTTGAAAACGAAAAAAAAAAACTACCTCTGTACTTTTCTAAGGTAATTAAAACATAATAATTGAAATTGTTGCCATGGAAAATCATACAACCCATAAATAATTTATTACTTTTATTTGTGAAAACTTCGTAGATAATCACTGTACATTAGTGATTGTATTTTATTTTGTAACGATTGTTAAATTAAAGTAAATAAAGAGTTTTAAGTAATGCTATGAGTATGTTTATAAAAAGTAGTAGTAAGTAGTAGTAGTAGTAGTTGAGTATCTACTGCATTTAATATTATTCTTCTTCTTTAACAACTGATAGATGTCACAAACAATCGTAGAGAACGGTCTCTTGCATGGACTTGGTCTTGCGCCGCCTGTATCTAGCGGCTTTGATGTCGTCAGTCCACCTAGGGGGGTCTGTCTAGTGGGTGGAGGGTCTCCCAACACTGCACTCTCAGTGGCGCAGTAGTGAACGCTGTGGTCGTGTGTTGGCGTGTAGAAACCGATGAAGGGATATGGGTTGAATTTACACTGCTATACCCCTTCCAAGTTGGCCTGCTACCATCTGAGACTGCATCGTCACTTACCATCAGGTGAGATCGCAGTCAAGGGCTATCTTGTCATCGAGTAAAAAATATAATTGCCAGATTTACAACGACATATATACAACTTGTATAGGTCGAGTAAAAAACAAGTATCAATCGGTTCAAAGACTTTAAAGTATTCTATTACACAATGTGATTTTTTTCCAGTAAAACTGGTAACCAACAAAGCAGGGAAAAGAATAGCAATCATGAACGGTTACACGTACTACTGTAGCAAAGTGTGTTTCAACACCCTGGCCTGGAGGTGTACCAAGGGCAAGATATGCAAGGCGAGATTCATCTCCACTCCATCGATGACAGTTCTAAAGTCCAACTTTTGTCATAAACATCATCCGCCTGCTTTTTACATAGAAAAAGGATATTATTACAAGTTGTGAAATGCCTAGAGCACCGCAGAGGTGTAAGCTCTCTTTGCGTGTTCTATCGGCTGTATAACGAGGGGTTTTTTGAAGAGCTATTTGATCTCATCCCACCCTCTCTCTTCACCGCACACCACCACCTGGAAATTTCTAAGCGCGATTCCGGTTTGGCGTTTTGCAGTATTTTGGTTATAGCACAGAATATATCATCATTAAGGCCCATATTACGCTATACTATTTATAGGATCCTATTTCGTACCATAGATTATCATCTCATATGTATTCTATATAGATCATCATATATATTTCTAGGATGAAAAATATATAGTATAGGGTAATCTAAGGCCTTGAAGTCTATAATAGACGATTTAAACATTGTCTAGAAGGCATTTTCGTCTATGGCTATAGAGACCAATCCGTGAGTGGCAGTTACGCCCACACTTGCTGCAGCAAAAGCTGATGTAATATTCTAATTGTAATAAAATGTAAAAATGTTGACAAAAAAATGTTAGAATTATTTTGTTAATCATGAACTTCCGCAAGTAACGCCTCATTCTATCCAATATGTAAAAATGTTGATTAAGAATTTATGCTTAAAAAAATTTATCGAATAAAAAAAATGTTTTGTGTTGTTTCAACTTTGAAATGATATTGCTTTATTTATATTTTTTTCAATATGATTGAATTGAACAATGATTTTATTTATCTAATTTTCTTGGTTATTTCAGTTCAATGGGTGAAAAACAAAGCGGGCAAACAATTGGCACTGTACAAGGGCAACACGTACTACAGAGATGGGCATGGTAAGGCTAGCACGTGGTGGCGGTGTACTAAAGGGCGTAAGTGCCGTGCAAGGTTCATCACAGTCAATGACAACGTCGTACGACATAACTCCGTACACAATCATCCTCCTCCATCATATGTCATACACAATGGGGTTTACATTAAACTTCCTTAAGAACGTTAGCTTATTAGCAACTTTTTGCAAAATACCTTTAGGGTTAGTATAAGATTTAATCCGGTTGATCGTATTCGTATTCGATAAAATTAGCATCAAAGTAAAATGAACTTTAAATGTCTTGATATAAAGTCAATAATTCAGTACAACCGATTTTAATTTGGAGCGTATCCGTATACGTAAACGTATAAGAATGCATGCTCGAAATTAAGCTCTGATTCAGTGGTGTTATGGTCCATTTTACTTTGACGCTAATGTCTATGAATACGTTTACGATCAATCGAATTAAATCTTATACTAATTCAACTGATCTGTAAATGCGAAAAGAGTGTTTGTATGTTAGTTTGGTGATTTTTCTTTTGATCACTTCGCGCTGTAACAGACCTACGGAGCGGATATTTTTTGTTCTTATTTCATAAAATTAAATATTAAATAAGTTGTATCCGCAAAATAGCTTTGATTTATTCATCCATCGTTTAATATAGACCGTTCAAACTTAGTCCGATAATATTCTGGCCCTATTCCGCCTTTGGCTACGTCAATGGGGTCTACAACCGGAGCGCTGTTGTGCCTAAACATTGTGCTGATTCGAAAGTTCGGGCCAATCCATTATTTATTTCCAAAACTATTATTGGACCAAGTTTGTCCAGTCTATTACTGCGTGGTGTATCTCATTGTTGTCTGGTAGGAAGCTTTGGTCGTTGCTACCCTTCCGTGAAAGGCTTTGGTCGTAACCGCCCTACCGTCATAGACGTGCCGTCATGTGATTTATTCTGGCACGACGGCGTGCAGAAATCAATAAGGATTGAAGGGGTATAAGGGGTAAGGGTTATAAAAGTAACATTAACCTTTAAATGTAATTAACTATTGGTTTACAGTGCAACTGCTTCGTAACAAATCAGGAAAGCCGATCGCTCTGATAGACCGCTATTCATTTTACCTGGCCACCGCGAGGTACAATGCCCAGACCTGGCGATGTACGCGAGGGCCAAATTGCAAAGCTCGGTTCACTTGTACCCCGGAATTCGAGATGATACGACAGAAACTAGTGCATGAACACCAACCATCGAATTACGTTGTTCACGGCGGGGTTTATATTAAAATCTAATAAAAAAAAAGATCTGAGAATATTGTTATGAATTTAATTAGGATCTAAGAATATGGTTTTAAAACATTGTGACTTAAGGCCACTGATTTTCTATATTTAATGTATAATGAACACTGAACTTGCTGTCCCTATGCAAATTATGACAGTTTAATTATTATGGAGGAATTTGAAGCGCCACATTTGACATACGAGTGTCTCTGGAACTAAGAATATTGCAAATGGCGCACCGACATCTATAATTAATCTCTGATTTTATAGAAGTCGTTGCGGCTATTAGTTCCAAAGATACTCGTATAGCTGCTTAGTGCTTCCAGCGTCAAAATGGCGTCACGCAAACCAAAATTTCGTCAATCAAATAGGCCCAAAAAAGAAATCACAGCAGCAAGTCCAGTGTTAATCTGAATATATAAAAGGCAAAGGTGACTGACTGACTGACTGACTGACTGACTGATCTATCAACGCACAGCTGAAACCACTGGATGGATCAGGCTGAAATTTTGCATGTAGATAGCTATTATAACGTAGGTGTCCGCTAAGAAAGGATTTTGGAAAATTTCAACCCCAAGAGGGTTAAATAGGGGGTTAAAAAATCGAACCTAACGTGAGCGAAGCCGCGGGATAAAGCTAGTCATAGATAAAATGTAGAGGTCAATGCTTAGGGCCTTTTTCCTGTTACTTGAAATTGCGCGCTCGTGCCTTTTATTACCCGACTTCGGCTGCGGAAGAGTTCTGATTTTAGCAGTCAATTTATGACTGTTCCACTATAGCGCCAAAACGAAAAAAAAAAACTACTATTTTAAGCTGATTTCGATGAATGAGATGTCAATCGATTTGTTATTTATTTTGTCCCTGATCTAATATTAAAAGATGTATGTTACGCAGGAAATAAATATTTTTGTTAATCGAAAATACCTACCTATTTTAATATACAAATACCTAACCAGGACTTTTGATTTAAGCGATCGATCCATGATTTGTTTTTGCTCTGGGTAAAATTCTGCAGTCCCAGATGGCGTGGGGTGGGGGTGCTGCAAATGTATGCACGAAGTTTAAACACATATAAACATTAAACATTGTAAATAGAAATAGAAATAGAAATATTTTTTATTCAAATAAACTTTTACAAGCACTTTTGAATGGTCAATGAATCTACCACTGGTTCGGAATGCCTTTCCTGCCGAGAAGAGCCAGTAAGAAACTCGGCGGTTGCTCTTTTCAAAAAAATAAAAATTTTACAATTGTTATTAAAACTATGCTATGTATTCAGTGCTTCCACGATGAATTTTCCTGAGTACAATACAAGTAAAAATAAATACAATACAAATACAAAGAAATACAATTCAATACATGTTGACACAGGCAGGCAAAAGCAGACCCATTCCCGTTGGTGGGATGTCATGATGTATGACATCACACTAATATTATAAAGTCGAAAGTTTGTATGTGTGTGTATATGTTTGTTACTCCATCACGTCACGACGGATTAATCGATTTGGCTGAAATTTGGAATGGCTATAGCTCATTCCCAGGATTAACACATAGGCTACATTTCACGCCGGAAAATTAAAGCACCTTAATCCACGCGGATGAAGTCGCTGGCATCGTTTAGTATTGTTTTTTTAAATCTTTTATTAGAAGGCTTTACCTAACGTATGCCAGCCTTATCGCACCCTAAAAACTATTTACATTATTTATTTACATTAGTATTATTTATTTACTTAGTAAATTTTTTCAAAGGTATGCTGGAATACGTACACAGACAAAACGGTAAAGAGCTCGTGATCGTTGACGGTTTCACCTTTTACAAATCGGCCGCCCACCTGGACAGGATAACGTGGCGGTGCACATCGGCGGGCCTTTGTAAAGCTCGGTTCACACTGGCGGGATACGGGCGAATGATTAATGCCAATTTATACCACAATCACACGAGGCCCCGTTTCGAAGTACATCATGGAGTTTTGATCAAAAGAAGCGGGGCACAAAGAGCTGCGTTCAAAGCAGAAAAAATAGATTTACCACCGCAATTTTAAATTATAAGAGACACCAACTAAGTAGGTGATACCTTTGTCTATCATATTGTTAATAATATGAATGCAAAAGTGTTTTTTTGGGTGTGGCATTAATTGGTTGGTCCTTCAATTACGCAGCAACGGAACCACGAACTTGATTTTTTGTATGGATATTTTTAAATTAAAGTAATTAAATATTTTTCTTTTATATTTTCATTTGAAGTCCTATTTGCAACTGTTCTTATAAACTGAGCAAACAACTTGTGTCTCTTAAACCTTGAATTAGAGTACCCGCAGAGTATAGTAGGGTAATAACTAGCGACCCCCAAAGTCTCCCACCAGACCAGACCAGAGATAATTCAAAAATTATAAAATACCAAATTGCCCCCGCCGGGAATCGAACCAGAGACCTCCCAGCTATAAGATACGGGCGGCGGTAATCACTTAACATCAGGTGACGCTGAAGATATGAAAAATTGCTCGCTAAAAATATTAAAAAATAAATAAATAATATGTAACGTCTCTTTTGCTCGCACAGTGATTTTCACAAGAAACAACGTCGGTAAGGAGATAGCGATCGTGAAAGGCTACAGCTTCTACAGAGACATGCGGTCCAAACAGATAATTTGGCGATGTACCAGAGGGCGCCACTGTAAGAGCCGCTTCAAAGTGACCATGGACGGCTCCATATGGCAGTACATTCCCACACATGACCACGAACCGCCGAACTACGTTATACGAAATGGTGTTTACTTTGTGCGTAGAATATTCACCAAGTAACCTAATAGATTTATAAATACATATCAAAAATTCCGGGGCCGGCGGGATTCGAACCCACATCTCTCTGGGAATCGCGCCCGAGTGTGTTATCCGTTACATCACGGCGAACCACACGTCAGCCACGAAATTAGTGATATGTATCTACTTTTTCAATCAGTTTTATAGCAACTGTTAGCGACATCTAGTAGCGACACATTACAGTTGTCGATCTACTTTTTTCCCAAGACACCATATTACAATGGAGCTCTTAAGAAAAAAAAATCAATAAAAAGTCAATAAAAAATTAAAAATTCACCAAGTAGTAGTTCTATTTGAACTTTTTTTTATATTAAATACTCGAGAAATGCGTGGGCAAAGATACATATAATGCGATTTAAATGAAAATAGGACTGTCAAACAGCCATTTTATATTTCTGTCCTGCTCATATGAGGTTTACACTGAGTGAGATAGAAACAGAAAATGGCGGCTACTCATTTCTATTGTCATTTGAATCGCATTATACATACAAAAATACATTTTCAAAATTTTGTATATTTGTTTGAAAGCCCTAATAGATTACCGTGTGTAAATATTTTGCAGTTTTAATAAAACTACATACTTACGTACTTCTCGAATTGATAACCACAATTTTTTGAAGTAAGTTAAAAATACTTTCCCCAACAGTTATCTATGCGAGGAACATCCAAGGAAAGCAGTTAGCAGTTCTGCACGGATACAGCTATTATAGAGATAAGAGGAGTACAAGCGATCACCAGATCTGGCGTTGCACCAAAGGAGGACCCTGTAAAGCCCGCTTCAAAATCAATCCTCAAAATGAAATCGTTATTTACGCCGACCACAATCACATACCACTTCCTTATGCTATTCGAAATGGGTTTTACTTTAGGATTTAGAAAAACCATTATAATTTTTAGCTCGATATTATGTCTTTATGATTGGGTATTCGACAATTATTTTATGTAGTTAAAATAAAAAAAAATTAATATTATAACACAATGTCATTTTTCTTTTTTAATACCTTAACTAGTCTCGAAAATGTTTCAGCTTTTAAGTTTGCTGTTAGAAAAAGAGAGCGCTATTACAACATGTCGAAACTCCCATCGGATGTAGGAAAAAAGTTGTCTTATTACCCGATTACGTCACAGCCAAAAAGAAGGGTTATAATTTTAGCAATCTATGTATGTTATGTAACTATTTATGTTCGACCATAACGATGAAATACTGAGCCGATTTTGATGAATGAGGTGTCAATCGTTTCGTTGACATAGACTATATTTTATACGAACGAAATCAATATTATGGACGTTATATTCAATTTTCCGTAGTCTGGTAACAGTTTTTAAACATTGTGTTTCGTCAATTAATATTATGGTTGATAGCTCGTTCAAATTTTGCATATAAATAGGTAATTGCAAATGAGGAAGGTCTTTTTAAAACGGGAAAAATATGATTTTTTAAACTGAGTATGAAGTCTTCTTACCTATGCTAAAATACATCATTTCACACCTTAATAAATTTAAAACAGCATATGCTACTTAGAAAATTGGACTTAAAAAAGTTGTGAACAAAACAGGATATTTTCCCAAAAAAAAGAAAAAAAAAACGCCACAGTTCACAATCGATTGATTTCGTAACAAAAGAGTATAATTTACAAGGGTGTCTCTTACTTATCAGGTTAATCTCTTCAAAAGGGGATACTTTCTTACACAGATTATTTGTATCATCGATCCGTTTCTTCTACAATCAGTTTTTTTCTATTTTCTGAAAAATAAGTTAACGTGCACATATCCTGTTTTACCCGGTTAATCTGGTTGATCTGTCCGGCTTTTCAGTTTTTAGACCTGGCAACCTTACCTGCAGAAACTCTTGCTATTTTAAATGTATCCTGCATTGTATACGTATCCCCCATATAATTATGTTTGTACTTCATGTTGAATAGTATTAACTATAAATTTTTCTTCTTACTTTCTAGCCATCCAGTTCGTTATAAATAAGAATGGAAACAAGACAGCGATACTAGGCGGATACACATATATCCGGGAGCCGAAGTGTAAGAAAGCTTCTATCTGGCGTTGTACTCGAGGGGGTCGATGTAAAGGACGGATCAAAATAACCCCTGAAGGTCTTGTTGGAATAATGAAAGAGCATTCTCACGAACCTCGAATGCCTTATCTTAGCAATAGTTTTTATTTTAGAGATTTAAAAATATGAATTGAAATACTATGACGCAGCAAGAAATTAAATAACCGGTCAAATGCGCTTAATAATACCCATCGGGTACGAAAGCCTAAAGAAAGAAAAAGAAGAAAGAAAGAAACAATCAAGTACGTTTATCCCACGAAGTTACGGGCGCTTTTCTTGTGGTTACGTCGTGTACATGCACATTGCGTAAGCGTGTGTGCCAGTCAGGAGCCTAGGTGGGAGCGGTCAGGCACGTGCAAGCTCTCGCTCCCACTTATATAGATATGACACACACACACACAACCATGAGCCGCGTACCCTCGTGAATTGAAAGAACTTATACTGAAATAAAATAATACACTTATATTTAAGTCACGTACTGTAATAAAATCTTTTAATATAAGTAAGTAATTAACTACATTTCTAATGAAATATATTTTATCAGTAAAGTTGTATTTTATTATCTATATATATAAAATTCAAAGTCCTGACTGACTGACTGACTGATTGACTGAGATATCAACGCACAGCCTAAACTACTGAAGTTAGAAACTTGAAATTTTTACAGTTGGTTCCTTTTATGACGTAGGCGCACCCTAGGAAAAGGATTATTGGAAATTCCACCCCTAAGGGGTTTAAATAGGGGATGGAAGTTTATATGAAACTCCGTCATTTTTCAAGCTGTTTCCATCAAAGTTGGTATTAGAGCTTTCAGTTAAAAATAAAGAAGTACGTGTGTCACAGTTTTTGAAAATTCCACCCCAATACCTAATTCCACGCGGACGAAGTCGCGGGGGCAAAAGCTAGTTGAAAATAAATATTGCATCTTGATTATCAAAATTACGTAATATATCGCCGCCCGATTTCAAAACAAAGAACGAACTTTAAGAAATAGACGTGTATTTCTCTAGACACATGGACCAACAGTGTTTATCAATGTATGTAGCGCTCTGGAAGCCAAACGCGTGGAACGATTTTGATGATTCTTACTTCAATCGATTTGTGTTAATCTTAGGAGTGTCACTTAAAACATGACAGTAATCAAAATTCAAAATGGCGACCACCAGACGCTATATTGTGAAAAAGAAAAAAATTAAAGTCGACGAACCATGTTAAGTGGGGTATCATTGAATAGGTATTTGAAAATCATTGTTATCCTTGATCATTTTGAATGACCATTTACAATCTATGTCAATTTAAAGTTGTAAATTTTCAGTTGATTTGGAAAACTAGTTTCTGAATCCTATTTAAATGCGAAAGTTTAGATGTATGGATGGATGGATGGATGGATGGATGGATGGATGGATGGATGGATGTTTGATACTCAATCACGCCGCAAAGACTGAATCGATTTGGCTGAAATTTTTATCTCGGAAAATAGGAGAGTTCCCGCGAGAATTAAAAGACCTTAATCCAAGCGAACGAAGTCGTTTAGTAATACACATTAAATTGAAGGAAAAAAAAACATTTGGTATTTCAAATAGTTTTTGTAATTTACATTACAGTTCAATTCGTAAGAAGCAAAAATGGAAAAGAAATGGCAGTATTAGAAGGCTACCCTTACACTCGTGACCTCAAGAGTGTGAACGCCCACTTTTGGAAAAAAAAAAATGCTATTTCAAATAGTTTTTGTAATTTACATTACAGTACAATTCGTAAGAAGCAAAAATGGAAAAGAAATGGCAGTATTAGAAGGCTACCCTTACACTCGTGACCTCAAGAGTGTGAACGCTTACTTTTGGCGATGCACGCGAGGAGCGCCGTGTAAGGCGCGTTTCAAACTAACCCCTACGGGTCTATGTAGAATAATGTTGGAACACAATCACAAACCATCTAAATTCGCTATTCTAAGGGGTATTTATTACAAAACGTAATTTTTTTTACCACTTACTGTGTACGTTGTAACAGAGCCACGGATAGATATGGGAAAAATGGTAAAAATGGTATCCACAGTGGGTTTTAGGAATATACTTCTCCTATCTCCTAGAGCCATGCTTTAGCATAGGGAGAAGATAATTTTATCAAGACGTGTCATGGGAGCTACAAGTTGGCCTACATGAAATAAATAATGTTTGAATTTTGATTTTTTTTTGAATTTTATCTCTTGTCAGCGGATAAAATGGGGGAAAAAAATTTTTGTCTCCTGCCCATGCTCACCCTGCTGTGGTACATTTAAGAGTCCTATAATTGACAACTCAAACACTGAAACCCTACCTAAAGCCGTCTCCACCATCCGCTTATAACGGCCCCTGAACTCACATCTAATCAATTTAACCACAACACGTCAGACAAATCACCATCTGAACGTGAGGATAATTATCAAACATATCCAAGTATTATTTAATCAATTACACTCATCTAAACATGTGGGCAATATTTATTCGATTAGGGCGCGATTGCTATCGCAATCTCTCAATCAAATACAACGACCTAGACGCGGGAGCATCTAATAGCCGAATGAGTCTCTGGAAGAGACTGAATTATACCTTTCAAGTCGGCGCCAATCGGGCGCCTACGTCGTCAACAAAGTCAAATATCGATTTTATCAAACTATCTTCAATACATTAAAGTTGTATATCTTTACTATTTCAATATTTCGCTAACATAATTAATTCTGCAGTTCAATTCGCACGAAGCAGCAGCGGAAGAGACATGGCGATACTGGACAGCTACGCTTTTACTCGTGACCTCAGAAGCGACGCCTCCATCTGGCGTTGCACGAGAGCGGGCCACTGTAAAGCACGTTTCAGACTCACCCCCGATGGTCTCACTAGAGTGTCGATATTCCACAATCACGAACCGCAACGACACGTCGTTAATGATGGGATTTATTTTAGAATGTAACCTTTAACGTAACGAACCATGTCTATTACCCACCTTCATTGTAAAAATATTTATTAATAACCATTATTTATTTAATATAATTATGTATTTTATTTATTTAGAAAGAAAGAAAGAAGAAAAAGCATTTATTCAAGAAATTGTGCCACACATCACGATACACTAAGGTACGTTATCCCGACACTTCCATCTCTCAAGCATTTGCGAAAAAACCCAAGCAATAGAAACGCCGGATATGTCATGTGTGGCACAACCCGAAAAAAGGTCCAAGCTCAGCAAAGATACCATTTAACAAGGATATTCAGTAATATATATATGTTCAAATAAGTTAAATTAATTTTGAAATAACCAAACTTATCGCCCACTCCCATCTGGGAAGTTATAGCGGCAAAATCATGTCTAAATATGAGGTCCGAGTTGATGAGAAAACCACATCAAAATCGGTCCGGTAGCTTTGTGTTTGTGACTGTTGTATTGTAGTGACATGAGTGTCTAAATATATCTATAATATCTTAGTTAATGTGCAAAAATTGCAAAGTAGAGCTTTATAGTCTACGCTCGTTTTATATCGACACCGGAGCATCATCAAGAGATGTTAATTCTACAATTAGAATGAACAATGCGATTTTGGATTTTGGATTTGGTTGTTTGCATAAGCGCAACGCTTGTTTCTAATCAAATAATTCTTTTTTCATTATTTCCGGTATATTGGGGTGTAGAAAGCAATAATAAAAAATTATAGGTATACCATACCCTTCTCAAGGTATCCCGCTATCATTTTAGACTGCATCACCACTTATCACCTAGTGAGATCAAGGATTATCATGTCATTGAATAAAAAAAAAACAACAGTTAAGCCTGACAGAATTAAATCTTATAAGCATGGATAGTATGTTACATGGTAAATAAGGTATTACCATTGTTCTTTTCAGTACAATGGGTGGTAAAGGATTCCGGCAAGAAACTGGCAATCATCAACGGGTTTACTTACTACTGTAGTATGAAGAGTAAAACTACTGGTTCCTGGCGGTGCACAAAAGGCAGAGACTGCAAAGCGCGGTTCACAATTTACAACAGCACTAAGACGATATTTCGAGCTGATTTAGAACATAATCACATGCCACCGAGGTTTATAATACGCGATGGCATGTTTTTGAAAATTTAAATATACTAATTAAAAAACAAAACGAGACTTCTCCTATACTCGTAGGTAATTCCTACTAGGTAATATTTCAATTTCAATTTCTTTATTATGCAAATTCCATACGCACATTCCTTAAATAACACTCAGAACAAGTACTAAGCAAGGTAGGATATGGATACCCATTACCCATATTATAAATGGAAAGTGGCTCAAGGAAGTTGACGACCTGGAAAGTGACAAATTCTTTTCTATA
Source organism: Hipparchia sbordonii (assembly GCA_038048805.1). Lineage (NCBI taxonomy): Eukaryota > Metazoa > Arthropoda > Insecta > Lepidoptera > Nymphalidae > Hipparchia > Hipparchia sbordonii. Next base: position 12,220,812 of record CM076106.1, read on the forward strand.
TTTCGGAAAAACAAAGGCTTCCCAAGCGATTTTAAAATATTAGTTTATTTAAGTTTAATATTAATACTCAATTCGATGCCTCAACATGGTGGTAGTCATGCTCTCTTTAAACATTTCTGTGGTGGTGTCGTGTGGTGAGGGTTGTTACGTTCCCTCAAATATGGTTGAGCGAAGCAATGGCTGGATCATGCGTCATGCTCGTGAACGGGTGCCACCAACGGGAATGGGTCTGCTTTGTCTGCCCGTCTTGACATGCGTTGGATTGGTACCTACGTATGCATTTTTGCATTTTTGAAGCTTTATTGTGGAAGCACTGTATACATAGCATAGCTTTGTATCTACACATCTACACAGTATCGGTATCTACACAGTGATTTTTGCACTCTATCCATATTTTTTAGTGCAAATGGTGGTAAAAAATTTTACCAACCATTGTACTAAATAAAATTAATACATATAAGAGCAGTAAACCCTACTTACTTTAATTACATTTTAGTATCGAATTACATGTTTGTATCGTATGTTATATGATAAATATATATGATAAATAAGCTCTATTCATTCATTTCATCGTTCTTTTCAGTGATGTGGGTGGTAAAGACATCGGGCAAGCCACTGGCCATCATTAACGGCTTTACGTACTACTGCAGGATCAGGAGTAAAAGTACAGCGACGTGGCAGTGTACGAGAGGTGGGCAATGCAGGGCTCGGTTCACTACGTACAATCATAACAACGTAATATTTAGAGCGGATCTAAAACATGACCATCTCCCACCACGCTTCATGATACGCAATGGAAAATATTTCAAATTGTAATGTAAATAAATTTATTACTAGTAAAAGTACAGCTGCATGGCAATGTACGAGAGGTGGGCATTGCAAGGCTCTGTTCACCACATACAGTGGTACAATCTCAGCGTACAATCATTACAACGTAGAGGAGAATATTAAGCAAGTTCAGCGTGGCTTAAATTCTTTAAAAAAACCACATAATTAATGTTTGAAATATTTGTTAGAACCGGATTACTTTGCGAAATTTCATGATATTTAAGGAAACACAAAATAGCATATTGTACCGATATTTTTTTGTATATTTAAAATAAAATTTTTAATATTATGCAATGCCATATTTCTTTATTTAATATCTTAACTAGTCTCGGAAAAACACCACTTAAACTTGGAATTCCATAGAATTGAATTTGAATTCAATTTGAATAAAACTAACCAACAAAACTGATGGTCGTTAGGGTTACAAGGTGCTGGAGTAGCGGCTCTTTACCGAAAATCGCAGTATTGGCTCCCCACTAGGTGGACTGACGAGTCGCAGGAATTTGGTAGATACAGACGCAAGACCGAGGCCCGTGGAAGTCCACGAAAGCGATTTTTGTGACACGTCTATTGGTTAATGAGAAAAAGAACCCAAAAATATAGTTTTTGATAACATCGACGTTATGCTTCCAGTGTATTGGGTGAAAAAGCAAAATGGCGCCGAAACAGCGATCGTCAATGGATACACATACTACTGTAATAAAATTGGCCTTACAACGGGAACTTGGCGATGCACCCACGGAGGGGGATGCAGGGCGAGGTTCACCATCAGTCGCGAGGAGAGGACTATATTGCGGGCTGAACTCACCCATGACCACGAGCCACCGAAGTTCCTAATAAGGGACGGATTGCTATTGAAACTTTGATTGGAATTAAATCACTTTAACACATTTATTTTTATTTCATTTAACTATATATACATATTTCCTTCTGTTTATTTGGAGGGTAGAGGAGAATATTAATCAAGTTCATCATTTTTCTTTAAAAAAATATATATTATTATAACGGGGTGAGACATGTTCAAAATTCAATTAAAAACGTACAGAGGGTCAAAATTTAATTATTTAAATAGAACAAAATTTTTTTTTGTGGCAAAAATGTCACATTTTTTTAATAAGAACAAAATCTATTTAATATCTTTGGTATGTCAAAACGTATTTTTATAGAAATTCCCCATCAAAAATCGAATACGGGGCATCCCAATTAAAAAATTGCAGCGCTCACTACCAACTGTCCCTCGAAGAATAGCCATCGTATTTCAAATGTTTAACCGAATTTAAATTAAAAATAGGAAGAGGTTCTCAATTCGACGCATATTTTTTTAAAATTTTTTATTTACTCTATAACACGGTCAAATCAGGACCGATTTCAATATAATTCTTTTATTTGAAAGGACGTGTCGTCAAGTTGTTCCCATTTAAAGGTGAAGATCTGATGTATATCTTCGGAGATGGAGGACGGAACTCCTCAAGGAATAAGAGCAAATCAGAGAATAATTATGTAGATAGACCTCTAGCGTCGCGCATTGGTTACATTCTTTCTGTTTAGGCCCACTCGACTTCAGCATACTTGTACAGACTAAAATTATTTTATATTTGTAGTGGAATTTGAAGTCGGTGTTTTGACAATAAGTTTTATTTATTCGTATGATATTTCAGTTCAATTTGTGACCAAGCAACCTTCGGGCACCCGGCTGGCGATCATCAACGGGTTCACGTACTACTGTGCGATCACGAACAAGAACTCCAAAGCCTGGAGGTGCACCAAAGGGGGCAGATGTAAAGCTAGATTCACACTCCTGAATACACACGAGATATCACGCGCGGAGTTGATTCACGACCATTCTCCACCCAAATTTGTAATACGGAATGGAGTGTTTACAAGACTATGATTCCAGTTTTTATCAACGTACCCTAACTTTTACGAGTTAAGCTAAATTATTAGCTTAGGTAGCTCGTAAAAGTTTCTTAGTTTTCTGTCAATTTCGTTTTCAAAAACCTTTAGGGAACACCTAAAAGTGGAAATGCCATTGGGTATAGTTATTGCAATTCACGAGGGCACGTGAGCTTTGCTTGTGGTTAAGTAGTGTACACGCGCATTGCGTAAATGTGCGTGTCTGTCAGGAGCTTAGGTGGAAGCGGGCAGGCGCGAGCAAGCTCTCGCTCACACTTATACAGATACGACACGCACACCACCATGAGCCACGTGCCCTCGTGAATTGCAAGAATACAGTTCTTCTCTTCAGAGATTGTATTTACGTAAAGAGATATACATATTATGCTACTTAGGTGATGAGCTTGAGTTGTATGTTTTTTTGGTGAATCTTGTAAGGAGTGATAGCCTAGTGGTTAGGACTGGTCTCCTTTACTGGGGCGCAGGTTCGATCCCGGGTGACTTTTCGGACGATCGTCATCGAAAAATATTGTTGTAAATATTGTTATAGTAATATAGGTTTTGTAATAGAATAAAATATAGAAGTGCTATTAGCCTATTATCGAATTAGGGAAACAATTGTACCTAATGATGATAAGTTGGGAATAAATAAATATAAGAAAGAAGTTAAAGGAGAATATTAATCAGCTTTAGCCTGTTTAATTGTTATTATCCTTACCGATCCGATTATTTCATTGCAAGAATGGCGCAAGCGTTTTGTTTGATTGCATAAATCCTGTTATCCTATTAATACAATAGGCATCTTCGGCATATCTTTACCCTAGAGTGATATCTACCAGGCAACTTATACAGAAGAACTCGAAATATTAGTAAGGATATTAGTGATTGGTCGGTGTTGATTTATTCTACCACAGTTACAATATCTTTTTGTACTTACAGTGCAATGGGCTATGAAGGAAAACGGTGCCCCATTGGCTATCATTCACGGATACACGTTCTACAAGAGAGTCCAGAAAACGACATCAAGCTATTGGAACTGTACCAAGGGAGGGAGCTGTAAAGCCAGATTCACACTAATAGAAAAAAGCGGCAACATGACGCATTACTTTTTTACACACGATCACAAGGCGCCGACGTATATTATAAGGGACGGATTATATTTAAAAGTTTAAAAACTTACAACTCGTATGCCTACTTTACTTTTACTCCCTTTTAAATGTATATAATCGGTCATTAACAAATTATCATTAAAGTTTTTTATGAACTAACCAAGCGCTTAGGTGACTCTGAGAATGAACTTATTAAAATCTCAAATGATGATCAGTTACTTATAGTAAGTAAGATAGATTAAATTAAAATTGTTGTAGAATGTTAGTTCCAAAAACAGACTTTGACAAAGGTCACGTCTAATACAATTAATTGAAAGGAATGAGGTATAATTTGGAGCACGCTTGCCTTAAAGATTGCTTAGACACTCATGCCATAAACATCCTGAAGTTATACGTGGCAGGTACGTTTCACACGTGTATGGGTGCATACTGTACACCTCAGTTTAGATATAAGGAAATAAAAGTTTTATTTATATAATGCCATTCTTTTCATAATCAGTTTAAAGAAAAGCATAAGAAGTATATTAATTGCATATTTTTATCACAAAAAGTACAATTCAAACTCCCACTTTAAGAAACGCTAGACAAATATTTTGTCGGCTTTTGTATAGGCCTTGCCCCTGGACTTCTCTGCTAACTTGCAGGTACCTAATTACCAGCCTGACCTTTAGTAGTTTGTTAAGTTGGGATTGTATAATTCTCAAAACACGCGCTCTAATTTACGTCAGGGTTTGATTGTTGGACCGCTACTATTCCTGTTCTTTACCGTTACTATTCTTGTTTATCTTATCGATAAATAAATAATAATTAAGTGAATTCGTATGATTTTTTTATAATAAAAATCTTATCTTATTCAAAACATATAGTAGTAAAAAAGGGTAATATGGTTTTTATATAATTTTGGAATGATAATGATTTTTGCATGGCAAAATCTAATAGATTTCACTTCTTATAGGTTCGCGTCACTAACATGCTAATTTTAACAGCTATGAATTCGGCTGTTAAAGTATATAGATTTGTTAGTGATTCTCTCAAATTGATATAGTTATATAGGTAGTTCATTTTGTCTATATTAATTGTATTATTATAATTGTAATATTTTGTGAGTACCGATGGGGCTGACATGAAGGTCACCTTCAAAAAACAAAAACAAAAAAACAGCTATGAGTTTGACGTGTACCATGGGCAGTCCCAATGACTGCCCATTTTTTTATGGTAGATAACGCTTAGATTAACATCCTTTTTTAGAAGAATTGTGAAGGTTGACTGTTAACAGAGTCCTACTGACTACGAGTCTTATGAAGATTGCCACAGGTTACGCTGCTCTTTAGTTTGTGGGTAGCTCTACACTACCACACACATTATTTAGGAGAGCTGTGAAAATTAACCACCATGTCCTACCATGTGATTTTCATTTTAACTACCGCGAGTCCTAGCGGTTACGAGTCTTATAAAGATTGCCATATTTTACGTTGCTCTAGTTTGTGGGTGGCTCCACACTACCCCACAAATTTTCTTATCGCATGCCATCCTGTTCACCAAGTTGCTAAAAATTATGGTGAACATAATAATGCGATTTTTATGTTAACTCTCTTCTAAATAAATGATTTTTTCAGTATTAACACTGGCCCAATCGAGGTTCTCCGGCAGACAGTTAGTAGTCCTCGATGATTACACGTACTATTGCAAGAAGCAGTACAAATCCAAGGTCTGCTCTCGGTGGTACTGTTCCACTCACAACTGGAAGGGCTGCAATGCCAACTTGACTCTGGACAGCAATTTTGGCATATTGGAAATGTCTAATCAACACAACCATCCCCCAGCGAAGTATCGTATTTTAAACGGCCTTTATTATAAGTTCTAGTAAGTTGGAATAAAATTGTTGTTGCGTTAATTTTATGGCCCGAAGTCCAAAGCTCAAAAAAAGAAAATTTCAAAATTTTTGCTGACAACAACCTAACGTACTGAGTACTAACTTAGATCTTATAGTTACTTGTTCCAGTCTGCAATATCAGGTAACGTACAAGAACCTACTTACTAATATTCAACTGTTACAAAGTCATCTTCGGCCCTAAAGGGTTATTGGCCTATAATGAGAACACAACTTATTGGTTTATTTAAATGTCTGTTTTTTCCAAGATAATAATAAAGTGTTACAATTTTTATTTTATTAATGTTTTTAATTATGGTCTCACGTTTGACTAGGATTCTTTGCGTGGTGGAAGCTTGTCACGTTTCCGAACGCCCTATCTTCCTTTTCCGCCGCTCACTCATTAGTTGGCTTGGGCATTTGTCATCTGACTATAGCTGTGGTTTCCTCGCTGTTGGATAATATAAAAGGTTTTTTATGTATAACAAAATATTTAGAGTATTTCAAAACAATAGTAACCTACTACTTTACAATATATCGGTTAACCTCGTTTCAAGGAAGTAACGAAAGTTGTTCTAAGATTTAATAAACCTTTACACACGTTAAAATTTAATAAAGCTTGGACTAGACTTGAAGCTGGGTAATTGAAAGGTGTCCAACTTTCCAGGAATATTTGTTAGTAAATCGGCATTGCAGTGCAACAGCTACACGTTCTACACGCGCCGCAACGATCGCAGACAGTGCAAGTGGTATTGCAGGAACAGATACAAGAGCAATTGTGAAGCGTTCATAACCACTGTGGATAATGTGATCGTTAGACGGTCGCTTGACCACAACCATTCGCCACACATCAAACGAGACGAGCGGCGGGGATTGTGGCAAACAAACGATCTTGCTAATGTGAACACGGATACGAACTAGACACGCTCAGCGGTACAAACTGGTTGTGGACCTTGTTACCAGTAGGTACTAGCTATTATTCGACGTTCAGTATCTTCTTTATTTATTTAAATACTAGTTGATGCCCGCGACTTCGTTCGCGTGTATTAAGGTTTTTAGTTCCTCTGGGAACTCTCTTGTTTTCCGGAATAAAAAGTAGCCTTTGTGCTATTCCAGACTATAATCCAAATGCCAAATTTCAGAAAACTGCTTTAGTCGTTGCGGTGTGATTGAATAACAAAAATCCATACATCCAAACTTTCGAATTTTTAATATTATAATAGGATTAAATCAATTTTAAATTTTATTTTCTGCACTTTTTTCGGCATGATTTAATCATGCCGAAAAAATCAATCATATACGAAGCGCGTTCAGCGCGTGCGTTCGTTACCTCGCACGAAAAAGGAATGAGCCAAGTTAATGCGATACCTTCGAGGTAGGGTAGTGTTATTTATTTTTTAAAGGTCTATCGAGTCAATCGATAAAATGTGCGATAGTTACCTACTAAGTCAAAGGGACTACGATGTTATAATAATAATTACATCTTCAGATGAAGCAACTCATTTAATAATGATCGAACTTCACTTAAGGTAAGTTCGTTTAATCATTTACTACTCAAGTCTGAACGTCTATTCTAAACGGTTTAAGCATTTTCTCCGGTGGCTGTGGAGACCACTGATGTCTGTAATTAATCTATGACTAACATTGGAGAAGACACAAAAGGTCTCAGTACATTTCGTCACAGAATACCGCTCGATTTGTCCGTGGCCTTTATTGGACCAGCAATAATTAAATAAGATGGCTTATCAATAATTTAAAAGATAGCCTAGTTATTTATCAAATTAGGTTTATAAGTTTGTTGGACCATTTAAAACTAAGTTTTTAGATTTAATAATATTAGAGAATTATAATTTATGTTGATTAAAAATTCATTTTTGTTTATATAGTTATGTATTTTTTTCTTTTTCCTTTCGATAACCGGTCGAATATTCCTACAATAATTTTAATATTACAGACAAACTCTACGGAAGAGATTTTCACTACGCAACAGTTTTTATTTATATAGTATAGACTAACGCTTGACTACATACAATTACACCTGATGGTAAGTGAAGATGCAACATAAGATGGATCAGTTGCACTGATCTTAATGCTATTTGGTACGGAAAAAGTTTTCTCTAAAGAGACGCTTAACTTTTATCCTAGAAAAACAGGGATACAGCGAGGTGTTGAAAACGTAACTCCACGCGGATAAAGTCACGGAAAAAATTAGTATACTTATAAATTATGTTTCTTACAGGTTTCTATTTAATACCGCTGCCTAGTGGGAGGTACCTTTTGAAACATGGTCCGCACACATATTCCACCAATAGTAGAGAGCTGATGGGTCACACAACCTGGTACTGTTCTAAGAGGATCAGCAAAAAGTGCTCAGCTAGGATCAGAATGTTTGACAAGAAGACCATTGCCATTGTCGGAGACCACTCACATCCTCATTCACACTAAGGGTGTGATAACTCTAACTGCTGCTCTAACAAATAACTTGACCTGACCTCTCAACCTGACTGATTTTTTTATGAACACACTAACTTTAAAGCACTCTGTCACTACCCTGATGTAGTGGTGAGAAACCTTTTTCACTTTTTCTTTGGTTGTTTTATATTAATACTAGCTGACGCCCGCGAGTTAACGGTGTGGATTTAGTTTTTAAAATCCCATGGGAACTCTTTGATTTTCTGGGATAGAAAGTAGTCGATGCCACTCTCCAAGTCCTCAACTATACCCATGCAAAAAATCACGTTAATCCGGTAGCTTTGTTGCAGCGTAATTGAACGACAAACCAACAAACACACACACTTTCGCATTTATAATATTAATAAGGAAGTAAGGATTGTTTGGTTTGGTGTCTGTTTGTCGGAACATTATTTTTTTGTTCGTATTTCAGTAACTATTAATAATACTGTGAGTAATACGAGTTTGTTCAATAAGTTAGTTGACATGGGTAAATTGTAGTAACATTGTGAAAGAGTCGTTAATGACTCCAAACTTCTCCAAACAGTTTGATAATTATTTGAATAAAAATAAATGTAATTTTACAAATTAGTAAACTATTTATGATATAAAAATATTTTTATTTATTTCGTGCATTTTTTTAGCAAGCTTGTTCTAAAAACAATGTGAGATTCAATACTCACAAGCCTTTTAAAGTGTAATTGTCTTTTATCCGTATCGATTACAAATTAATTATATTTTTTTTAAGGATACGAGCTAATGCGGTTGGGTCATGATAGATATTGGCTACGAAATGGAAGCAATACCTTCACAAGTTATAGCCAAAGTTCGACGGGGATGAGGCTTTGGTACTGCTCCAAACGAAGAAGAGGAAATTGCAAATTCTCTTTGAAGATGTGGAATGGGACTGTCATTGCTACATCAGGGCATCATAATCATTAATCACGTCCAGCCATGCGATTGTCTCAAAATGATTGCTACAATGCAACAATCGCGATCAAGGCAGGTTCAAAATTAAATTGCGCTTAAATTATAGTCGTATTATAAACATATTTGTATTATTTCTATTCACTAATATTATATATTGGTTGCTTTATGATGCATTTTACCTTAAGAAAAAAATTCTTTAGTCGAATCCTCCAAATATACAAAGAGAAAAATTGACCTCTCATGAAAAGGGTAAATAAATAGCATTGGCAAGCATTGCTGTTGTTAACTCATTTGCAATAAATAATTTTTAAGGATTAGTGTAATGTATTTTTGAGGATACTATTTGAATTTAAATTCAAAACGTGTACAAAATAAAGGGAGTGCAGGTCTATTCACTGTGAATTTAATTGGAAAATATCTTACCAATTTCATACACATAGATTATCATTTCTTTCAGGTACATCTGATAGTGAAGAAACAAATGCGCCAGAAAATGAAAGTTTATTTGATAAAATAGAACTAAAAAGTAAAATACAAAAAAAATGCGTCAAAAAATTCCGGGAGATGAAAAACACTGTAAATATTATAAGGCCAAACAAAGAAAAAATAAGATCAGGTTTAAGAAACAATGGAAAAACGTATGGCGGACAAACTGGTCTGTACAGAGAAGCAAAGCGTGTACGCGATAACCCTTGTAAAGAGGGAAAGTGTTACAGAAGATGTTACAATATTACAGAAGATAGACGACAGTCTATTTTTCAATCCTTCTGGAATTTAAATAAGCAGGAGAAAAAAGATTGGGTTATCAAACATTGTAAAGCTGTTCCAATAAAACGAAGACGTAAAGTAGGAAATAGCAGAAGAGGAAACACCTACGAATATTTCTTAACTGATAATGAAGGATGTAGAAAAGTGTGCCTCCAATTTTTACTTAACACTTTAGATGTTACACAAAAGTATATGAATTACAATACAAGAAAGTTGAAAGTTTGAAAAAATGTCAGTAGCAGAATAAACTGCAACTACAAATATTTTACCAATGACTAGCTTTTACCCGCGGCTTCGCTCCCGCCATCAATTAAAACTAATCCGATGTGGTGATTCTTATACAAAATTACCAGTTTTGATTTTTTTTACTTTCCAGCTGTATTTTTTTTAAGGTTTCCCCATTTTTTTTTATTTTTAAGCGACCGCTTCATTCTAGAAAATAAAGCGAAAAAAAATCTGATCGGTCGAGCCGTTTTTGAGTTTTAGGCAGATATGGCCGCTTTTCCTTCTTCTGTAATTCTGTGTTTCGGTTTATTGAAGACTGTTTAATTTTTGTTAAATTGCTTATAGCTTATTATTGCTTTACATTTGGAAAATTAGAATCACATGATTTAGTCTCTTTTCATTTAACGGAATATTTTTTCATTGCGGTGTTAGTTTACTTTATATAACTCTCCCGGCCTTTTTAGTTGTGGTGTGAACTATCACGATCTGTCCTTTTCACTTTGATGTTTATAAATACTTTTGATATTGACGTTTGTACTTATAAAAGCTTTAATTTTTTTTTTTTTTTTTATTTATTTAAACTTTGTACCTACTTAATACATGCTAAGATTGACGAAGAAGGAAAATTATAAAATATACGTTTCTTGAAATTAGTTTATCCTATTTTTTACCTGACTTTAGTGAAATTAGAATAGAAATTTTTCCACAATTTAGAATATCTTATTTTTTTGTTTCAGTTGGAGAATATTTAGTGCCTATTGAATGCATCACTACATTAAAAACTGAACAAACAAGTGAAACCTCTTCTGATGATAGCAGAATAGATCAGAGTAAAATTAAGAAAAAGATTAAGGTAACTGCTGGGAAGATTAAAAAGCCAAGTGAAAGAACAACCATGACAACTTTGAGAAACAAGGGCGCGGCGTATATCAGCACAGCTGGTAAGCTAAGAGAAGCTAGGCGTCTACGAGATAACCCTTGCAAAGAGGGAAAGTGTCCAAGAGGATGTTACGAAATTTCAGAAGATAAAAGACAGGCTATTTTTGATTATTTCTGGAATTTGGATAGACTAGGGAAAAAAAATTGGATCATCAGTAATTGTAAATCAGCTCCGATTAAACGAAGACGAACAAAAGGGAATAGCAGAAGAGATTGCAACTATGAATACTTCATTCCTGACAATGAAGGCCCTGTACAAGTGTGTCTACAATTTTTACAAAACACATTGGATGTTTCACCGAAGTTTTTGTGTGAGAATATTAAAAAGGCAGAAGGAAGAATGCCGGCGAATACTAAGCCTTAGCAATCAACTGAGCAGTATCCAGTAGGGTTAAGGTGCGCGTCACGAGAAAATTTTGTCTACACTTTAATGTGTTTGTTCGTTTGTCTGGTGGGAGGCTTTGGCCGTGGTTAGTTACAACCCTGCCGACAAAGACGTGCCGCCAAGCGATATAGCGTCCTGGCATGATGGCGCGTAGAAACTGATTAGGGGTATGGGTTGAATGTACACTGCTATACGTATACCCCTTCCAAGTTAGCTCGTTACCATCTTAGATAGCATCTTCACTTACCATCAGGTGAGATCGAAGTCAAGGACTATCTTGTCAGCGAATAAAAAATCTTTATAGAGATTCACATATAAGTAGATTACGAGTAAATATGTAGATAAAATTCTCTCGTGGCGCGCATCTTAGCTAAGTTTTTGTAATTAACTATTGTTTGTCCGCAATTTCGTCCGCGTATAATTTGTTTTTCTTTCTTTCTCAGTGCCTATTTTCACCAACATTGAGTAACGCTTAACTGTGGAATAAATTTGATATTTTAACAGATTTCAATACAAAAAGTGTCCAATTTATTCCTCGGTTAAACGTCACTAACACGAAGGTGAAATCAGCACTTAGAATAAAATAGAGTAGGGTAGAAAAGGAAAGGTTTTTTTTATAAAATATAAATATATTATTTAATTTATCACTGGTTCGGAATGCCGTTCCAGCCGAGGAAAACCAGAAAGAAACGTGGTGTTTGCTCTTTAAAACAAAAAACTACTTTTTGTATCAAACCAAGACGGATAAATATAATCTATAATAAAAATTACTGTTTTGGTGCCAGTATGTCTCTAGGATATAAAGTTGTTTTTAAATATTTAAGTTACAGTTTTTAATTCTATTTTATTATATTATATCTTAAAACAGATTATTTTAATAAATTATATTTAATAATTGCAACATTTACGAAATACAAAATTATTAAATTTTCAAAAATTGTTTATAAGTGTAATAAATCTTATGATAAATCTTTGATTTGTGTTTGGAAAATACTTGCAGGAGAAAAAATAGAGTTCTTTACCTTCTTTTTGGCAAATTAGTACCTGTATAATGTTATCACTATGCATTATGGGCTATTTTCTTCAAGTGAATAGCCTATTATCTTATTATTCTATTATTCATATTCCTATTTTCCTATTATAATATTATAAATGCAAAAGTTTGGATTTATGTTTGTTAGTAAATCACGCCACAAAGCCTGACCCGATTTGGCTGAAATTTGGCACATAGATAAATTATACACTGGAATAGCACATAGGCTACTTTTTATTCCTGAAAATAAGAGACCCACGGGAATCCAAAAAAACCTCAATCCACGCGAACGAAGTCGCGGGCATCAACTAGTTTTATATAAAACGAAGATAAGTGCAGAAGGCAGACTGATCAGATTATTTTACGAAAATTGTAAGGAATACCTACATTAATTTCTACGAATCTATTTTAATTGCCGAATTTTGGAACTATAAGCGTAAAGTAACTCAGAGTTACTTAATGATAAAAAGATAACTTTTTAAAACCATAAACATATACAATTTAAATAGTATATCTTTTCCTGATTCAAAATAATGAATCTATTTTTAGATGTTGAACATCCTGAATTTAATTTTTTTGAAGAAAACATATCATTACAAAGTGAATCCTCCTCTGACGATAAAAATCAACTAGTGATGGGAAACACTGAACGGATTTGTAAACCAGCTAATAAAATAAAGAGGACAACTTTAAGAAACAAAGGGGCAGCGTATATTAATACAGCTGGTAAGTTAATTGAAGCTAAGCGATTACAAAACAACCCATGCGAAGAGGGAAAGTGCAAAAGGAGATGCTACGAAATTTCAGAGGAAAAGAGAGAAGCTATTTTTCAACATTTCTGGAGTTTGGACAGACAAGGTAAAAAAGATTGGATTATCAGCAATTCTAAGAATGTACCGGTCAAACGAAGAACAAGAAAATATGAAAATAGCAGAAGAGGTGTAACTCGCGAATATTTCATCCCTGACCATGAAGGAAGGAGACAAGTGTGTCATCAATTTTTAATGCAAACCTTAGATGTAACGGAGCACATTTTGAGGTTGAATATGAAAAAAGAGAAAAATGGAGATTAATTAATAATGTGCCCGAGCAAAACCAGGGCAAAATTCACATTGTGTAAAAACGGGTGTTACTAATTTTGAATAAATATTTATTAATTTGTATTTAATTTTACAATTATTTGCAATACTTATGGTGGGATCTATAGAGCGTGCTCTAACTAAGCATGGACTTAGGATAGAGTTAAAACGAGACACAAGGGTAGGGGTATGGCTTGAATGTAGACTGCCATACCCCTTCCGAATTAACCCGTTACCTTCTTAGACTGCATCGTGACTAACAATCAAGTAAGATCGTTGCACTATTTCTTGTTAATTAAAAGAAAAGAAAAAGGCTTGCGCAATCCATGTTCTTGCTGCTCGTATTGTATCTTCCCCTTAATAATGGAGAATGCAAAAATATTTGATAACGAAAGATTTACTTATTTGATATATATCTTTTTTCTCAAGGTTACGAGCTGATTCCTTTGGGCGAGGAGCGATATTTACTCCGGATCGGTAGTAATACATTCTCGAGCAATTACAGAAGTACGACGGGCAGAAGTGTGTGGTACTGTTCCAGAAGGCGAAGGAAAAACTGTAAGGTGTCTGTGAAAATGCTCGACGGACTCATACTAAATGTATCTGGAAGGCATACCCACGATTAAATTAATTCTCAATATTACCAATTGCATTTTTAATTTTTAATCATAATACAAAATAGCCAATTTAAAAATTTTATAACTTAATCATTTCATAATCCATGTTTAAAGTGTAATTGTGTGTAATGTATATAGTTTATTAAGGATAAATAAAAGACTTTTATTTATATATATATTAACAATTGAGTATTTGAGTGTTGTGAAAATGTGGATATTCATTAATTATAATCGAAAATGTAATAAGTAAGAATGACATTTGCAAAAACCGAAAATAAATCATTCAAAAAACAAATCCTTATCCTTATTAATATTATAAATGGGAAAGTGTGTTTGTTTGTACATAGGTTTGTTGGTTAGTCCTTCAATCACAAGCAACGGTGCAACGGATTGCCGTGATTTTTTGCATGGTTATAGTGGAGGACCTGGAGAGTGACATAGGCTACTTTTTATCCTGGAAAATCAAAGAGTTCCCGGATTTTGAAAACGAAATCCACGCGGACGAAGTCGCGGGCATCAGCTAGTAAGTTAAAGGCTATTTTACTGCGACTGTGTCCGTCTGTTTACAAAACGTATAGAAAGTGTATGGAGCAAATCGTGACGTCATGTTGCTATAGCTCTCTTTTTTAACAGGAAACTTAAAACCTCCATATTTTCGAGACTAGTTCAGGTGAGATCGCAGTCAAGGGCTATCTTCTCATCGAATTAAAAAAAAAAAAAAAAGTTAAAATATTAAAAAAAGGAAAATGACATTTTGTTGTAATATTAAAAACCTTTATTAAATTAAGTATATATGTATAAAAAAAATATTCAAGTACCCAATTGTCATTAGTCGTAGTTTTTATTAGAATAGTATTTAAATTCTTAATTAAAAAATATATATCATTCATAAAGTCCAGTTCAGACTATGGTTGACTATACAGGGTGTATTGGGACATGCAAACTCTGACTCTGGTCTGGTCTGGTGGGAGGTTACCACCCTACCGTCAAAAGACGTGCCGCCAAGCGATTTAGCGTTCCGGCACGATGGCGTGTAGAAACCGATTAAGGGTATGGGTTGAATGGGCACTGCCGTACACCTTCCAACCACCATCCTTCCGCTACCATCTTAGACTGCATCGTCACTTATCATCAGGTGAGATCGCAATCAAGGACTAACTTGTCATCAAATAAAAAAAAAGGTATCGACGTATGTTGTTCGCGAATGATTTCGTGCCCAAAAATTACAATAATGGTAACCCATCATTTCCGAGATAAGAGGCATATTTTGTAATTTTATTAACATGCCCTAACACCCAATATAATATAGCTAATTAAAGTATAGCTCAGCATTCATTTGTGTTGACACGTTGGAATTAATCTATATCTGGCTATATACAATACAGTATTGACTATCTAGGCTTAAATTTTAAAGTATGTTTTACAGGTAGCGGAATAGAATAGCGTAGCATAGTCTGAACTGCCATTAATAAAAAACCTAGTCCTACATAGAATCTATTTTTCGTAGCTGTCTAAGTAAGCAAGCCATTTCTCGTAGAAAAGCGTAAGCGACACGCTAAGCACGGCGCATAGTACGATCTCAACGCACTAACAATGAAACTGTACTACGAGTAAAAAGCAGACTAACTTAAGAACGTTGTCAGCGCCCGGCTAAGTTCATCGGTTGTGCATTTTTCCGAAAGGTTTTCTGCGATTTATTTACCTTTTAAGACAGCCAAGAACAAATAGATTATAGTTATAGTGTACTGGAGTTGTTTGTGATAGCTAAATATAATAATTGTTCCAATATATGTATTTTAATTGAGCGTTTTATTCCATAAATATCCATGCAACAATCAACTTCTAGACTAACAGCCGGAAAAGACATACGCAAAGCATTTTTAGTGAAGAAAGAATTCGAGATTATTCTTTCCGAACCGGTGGTAGAGTCTCGACCTACCATTTATTTCATGTAGGCCACGAGTTGGTCTACATGAAATAAAAAAATAAATGATTTTAAATTTGGAAGAATACTTACTATACTTATATTATAAATGCGAAAGTGTGTTTGTTTGTTGATTTGTCCTTCAATAACGCTGCAACAGAGCGACGGATCGACGTGGTTTTTTGCATGGGTATAGTTGAGGACCTAGCGAGTGACATATAGACTACTTTTTATCCCGAAGAAACTGCTCAGTAGTGAGCTGGTGATGAGTGGCTGATGATGATAATTTGTTTGATAGAAGCTGCGATCGTCAACTCCTACGTCACGTCTGACAATAACAGGATCAAGGCACACCGTGAAGCTGACAAACCTATGGTGCAATTGACGTTTAGAAGTAAACTAGCCGACGATCTCACAGAAGATCTCACCAAGCAAGGGTTATTCTCTTTTGAAGAGTACGAAACGTATGATCATATCTTGATGAAATCTACTAAGAAACATTCACGCAGATGCAGATACTGCAGTACCACGTCTAAACGGAAGAGGAGTGCCCACGAATGCGTCAAATGTGATGTGGCCTTATGTGTGGAATGCTTTGTACCCTTTCATGAAACGGGGCAAGTGAAAAAACGTAGATAAAATATAATCATCATCCGTACTCAAATATCCTCATTAATATCCTTATCCTTACTAATATAAAAAAGTGTGTTTGTTTGTCCTTCAATAACGCAGCAACAGACCTACGGATCCACGTAATTTTTTGCTTGGATATAGTTGAGGACCTGGAGAGTGACGTAGGCTATGTTTTAACCCAGAAAATCAAAGAGTTCCCGCGGAATTTTAAAAAATAAAATAAACCAGCTGGTGTCCGTTTCTTCTTCCGTGGATTTAGTATTTAAAAATTGCGCAGGAATTCTGTCAGTTTTCGAGATAAAATACAGCCTATTTTACTCACCAGGTTGGAATTATATCCATGCAGAAAATCACGTCAATCCGTTTGTCTGTTGCGGTGTGATTGAAGGACAAACCAACAAACAAACACAAAATTAGTAAGGGTTAATGCGAAAGTGTTTGTTTGTTGGTCTGTCCTTCAAATTACGCAGCAACGGAGCTGTTTTCGCGGTATTTTTTAAGTTCATGCGGACGAAGTCGCGGGCAAAAGGTAGTATTTGATATGTTTATTAGGCAAAGTGGTTAATAAAAATGTTATGTTTCAGAAGAATAATTTATTTTTGTTTGTAATGAAAGTTGTTGTATTTGTGTTATTGACGTTAAATCTTTATGGATAGTTTATTCAGAATAAAGGCTGATAAGAAATGTTTATTTTAATATCTAAATTGTATTTAATACTCCCTAAAAAGTGTTATTATATATAGTGTATTATAAATGCAAAGCGTCTTTCAATCACGCATGATGCAGTAATGAAGTAGCAACATATAGTTGCGGACCCTAGAGCATATACATACTACATACTATACATACAATACATACATACCACATAGACATACACAGAGGCTACTTTTTATGCCTGAAAAAAAAAACACTCCCCCAGATTTTTAAAATCCTTCCTCCTTGCCAACATACTTGTGAATAAATGCTCTATCTAGTTTGCAAATACTTCAATGTTCATCACTTTTTTTTATTACTAAATAAGGCTTGCGCTTGACGACAAACTACGATGGAAAACACCGATGAGGTGTAGGTTCGAACGCGCTTGCCTTGAGAATTCCTATTCACTTATTTGCCTTGAAGGTACTCAAATTTTACGTGGGCTGGACACAAAGACGTCGGAAGTACGTTCCACACCTTACTGCTGTTCGTTTCAGAAATCTATATATATAAAATTCAAAGTCCTGACTGACTGACTGAGATATCAACGCATAGCCTAAACTACTGAAGTTAGAAACTTGAAATTTTTACAGTTGGTTCCTTTTATGACGTAGGCGCACACTAAGAAAGGATTATTGGAAATTCCACCCCTAAGGGGTTTAAATAGGGGATGGAAGTTTATATGAAACTCCGTCATTTTTCAAGCTGTTTCCATGAAAGTTGGTATTTGAGCTTTCAGTTAAAAATAAAAAAGTACGTGTGTCACAGTTTTTGAAAATTCCACCCCAAAATCTAATTCCACGCGGACGAAGTCGCGGGGGCAAAAGCTTGTGTTGAACTAAAGCGTTTCGTGCGAGTACTTTGGATTAAATACTTTAGTGCTTATTATTTTTTTAGAGACTATTTTTGAGCGAACGAAGAGCGGCAACGTGATCCTTCGATACGACAACCAAACTTACTGGAGCAATTGGAATAAAGTGAACGTAAGAGAGAATCCGGTGCGCAACTGGTATTGTTCTAAACGCAGCAATAAGGGGTGCAAGGCTTGCCTGAAAACGGTGCACGGGGTGGTTGTGGCCGTCAACAAGAAGCATAATCATTGAAAAAAAAAATTTTTTTTGATTAAAAGTCGTGTAAGCAACTTTTTGCAAAAGGACAGCAAGAGAGTACTGCTGACGATTGTCGCTACCGTGTGTTTTTTCAAACTTTTGTTTTGTTTTGCATTAAAACGTTATATGTAATATGTAAGGTATTTTAATCTTGCTTTCGTTTATTTCTAGTTCACATGGAATCGTTATGTACACCGACCTTATAGTATAAACAGACGATCGAATTTGGTGCGACCGGACCACGAACGCGGTCCGCCCTCGGACTATATTCGATCGTGTAGCGGTACGCAGAACATTATTATTATCGGTACGGCTGGTTCGGAGTGCTTACAGATCGAAAGCCTTGAATTTTAAAGCCCAATGGTTAAAGGTATGGACTGAAACTGAATGGTCGCAGGTTCGAATCCCACCCGTTCGCAAATAAGCTTCTAGCACAAGCTTATTTGCAGGGGATAGAAGAATTTTAGTCAACCTCAGCTTGGCTAATATTCTTAATTAAAAAAAAAGCTGTGCGTCCCGAACCGATTCGATCGTGTGGACGACGCACCGAACCATTTGTTGGTTTAATTGCTATTGTACTTGTATTGCTGACTTCAACAACGTCGAGTGACGTTTGTCTGACTAATAAATTGGGCGTTCTGACAGTTTTTGTATTGAAATTACTGTCAAAATATCCTTAAGGTAAGAGTTTGTAGCCGACCGTAGAGAGCAACAGCAAGCGAGGTGTCGCCGCGGCCCGCGATACTACTGATTTCTATGTATTTCTATGCAGGCGACGTGTCGCTAGCTACGGAAAGTATTTCATAGAAGTACATAGAAACCAGTTGTGTCGCGGCGACACGTCGTCTGCTGTTGCTGTCTGCGGTCAGCTACGAACTCGTATCTTTACGCTCGCTTATGACTTAATTTGGTGAAGGGTCGTATTGTACGTAAGGTATTTTAATCATGTTCTTGTTTGTTTCCAGTTCAATTCATACCGACCGCGCATGGAAATTATAAATTGTTATACAAAGGGTTTTCATACTGGTGTGTGAAGTACAATTTGGTGAAAGGGAAGCCGTGTCGCTGGTACTGTTCCAAGAAGAAAAGCAAGAAGTGCCCAGCCGTCGTGCAGACTTTGGATACGGAATTATTGTATCACTCAGAACACAATCATGATTGATAGACTAGAGATATGACTTAGTATACCGTATCGATAGAAATAAAAAGTGTCTGTGATTTCAAGATGACTGAATTCCAGTTGGAATCCTTGTATCTTATTAATCCTACTAATATTATAAAAGTTAAAATTTGTGAGGATAGATGTATGGATGGATGTTTGTTACCCCTTCACGCCACAACGAATGAACCGATTGGGCTGAGATTTGGAATGGAGATAGCTCACACGCAGGATTAACACATAGGCCGTTTTATCCCGAAATATTAAAGAGTTGCTGCTGGAATTGAAAAACCTTAATACACGCGGACGGAGTCGGGCGTCATATTATAGTTATCAAAATAAATTCCATGAAGGCTAATGGAATGGCATAAAGGAAAAATGGGTATAAAAGTCTAAAAATCGATTTCGATCGATTGAGAGCAAAATCGATTGCATGTAGTTTTGATAATTGAATCTCTACACATTGTATAATACGTAACGGTAAATCGAAAAATGATTAAACTCTTAAATTATAATAAACTTCTTCTTAAAAAACTCGCCTGATTATTGGATCGATAGGATATCGATCAGATAGTTTGTCCGGGCTGATCTTCAAAAGGCTGAACAACGTTCGATGGAAAAAGTACAGTCTATAATAATTGTATGATAAATAATAAATAATTCACTGGAATTTAAATTGGAATTGGAAAAGGAATGGAATTGAAAAAGTTAAATCGACGCGCATGAACGCGCAAATAGATAATTATGTATATAGTTTAATCATGTATTATTATTTATTACTAATTTTATTCTGTAATATAATATTATGTCAAATTTTATGTATTAAAATAATATTATATTATACATTACAGTGTATTAATTTTTTTTTCACGTACAGGGGGTGTACTAAGTTTGAAATTTACACTTGTTAATATCGATAATTCTGTCGCTATCATCTCTCTGTTTATGAAAAAATTGCGGAAGCGTGGTTTTGACCAGAAATTAGTGATGATAACCTATAACAACCCATCTTTTTTGATATGATATACGAGTAGTATTTCTATAAATACATCCAACCCAGGAACAAATTTTTATGTTAGATTATGTTGCAGAAGCAGTCGTCATGATTGGGAGCAAAGGGAAAGAGCAGTTACTGTTCAGAGGCAACAAGTTCTACAGCAGAGGCGATAAGGGCGGTAAGACCCGATGGTGCTGCACCAAGAGGTGGTGCAAGGCCATATGCTACACCCTCGGCAATGAAATCATCAAATTCAAAGACACACACACGCATTATGGTAAATACTCCTAATTGTACTTCTCCAGCGTAAGATAGGTCAGAACTAATTGGCCGTAACAATTTAGTGTAGCAATTCACACTCGATCGATACGAATTTTATGTTCCAACTAGCTTTTGTTAAGTTCGATTTTTCAAACCCCTATTTTATCCCCTCGGGGGTTGAATTTTCTAAAATCCTTTCTTAGCGGATGCCTACGTCATTATAGCTTTCTGTATGCCTTTCAGCCCAATCCGTCCAGTCAGAGATTAAGGAGATTACGCGCTTGGAATACATCAGACGCGCCAAAAAGCGAGTACAAAACGCAAATAGAATTCGCGATTAGTTGGATGCGACGCGTCAAGAAAATTTAACGTAACGTGTGTCAAACAAACAATCAACAATCTTCTCAAAATAACGTCTTAGTCTAATAAAGTCTTATGTCTTGAAACACTGTAAAAATTGTTCCCAAAATTTCAAAAAGGAACATGGCGTTTCATAGATAAGGAATTATATTTTCATTCTTTTAGTTTATTTTTCCATGTTATTTAATTGTCGATGACTAGAAACACAAAACCTCCACGGTAATCGATTAGTGGTGCTAGTTTACGTTGAAATATTTTCCCTTAAATTAAGGAAGGTGTAAGTGGGGTGTTTGTAAATTTTTTTTTGTGAAATTGCTACGTTATTGGCTTATTTCGAGGAACGCCGATTAATTTATAGGTACGCCAGCTGTTTTAGAGGTACGTCAGCTACTTTGGTAGTACGCAGGCAACTTTGGTGGTACGCAGTCTACTTTTAAGGTACACCAGCTACTTGAGAGGTACGCAGGCTACTTTTGTGGTACGCGGGCTACTTTGGTGGTACGTAAGCCACTTTTACGATACGTCAGCTACTTTCGAGGTACGCAGGCTACTTTGGAGGTACGTAGGTTACTTTAGTGGTACCCAGGTTGCTTTAGTGGTACGCAGGCTACTTTTAAGGTATGCCAGCTACTTTAGAGGTAAGCCAACTACTTAGAGTAGCATACGTACCGCCAAAGTAGCCTGCGTACCTCGAAAGTAGCTGGCGTACTTTAAAAGTAGCCTACGTATCACCAAAGTAGCCTGCGTAGCACCAAAGTAGCCTGCGTACCTCTAAAGTAGTTGGCCTTCCTCCAAAGTATTCTCCGCACCACGAATGAATCTAGCATAATATCTTGACAGTATTTCTCATACCGCTAAAATGCTCAGCGTAGCTCCAAAGTAGCCAGCGTACCACCACAGTATTATGCACATCACCTTTTGCAGGATGCAAGCTATTCTGGTACCAAATGTCGTTGAAATCGGTTAGTAGTTTTCTTTCATTAATTTGGCATTTTTTTCATTAGTCAGGCAACATTTCACGCACACTGATGCATGTGTTCAGACAGTGCTGTCACGCATACTCGAATAAAAGTTGGCCGCATTTTCTTGTTCCAAGCGCGCTATCTGTATACTTTAAAATCTGGGCGTCCATTGATTTGAGTTGTGCGTTGATAGATCAGTCAGCCAGTCAGTTGATCACTCAGTTAGTCAGCCAGTCAATCAGTCAGTCACCTTTTCCTTTTATATATTAAGAAGAAGATGAATAATCCGAACCATAATATTATCTTCGATCGATTGGCTTCATTTGTAGAAACTAGTCGCCAGCGATATTAGTTAATTCAACTTACGAGTAGGTACTTTTAAAATGTGGGATTGATATCGATCTGGATCCGATCGAATTAATATAGTTGATATAATATTAAAGGTTTAAATATCTTACACGGTGTTATTGGAGGCCATTGGTTGAGAAGCACCTTATCGTACCATATTATCATGTCACCTCAATATGTGATTCACATGTACAAAATAATGAGAGAAATTATAAAAAAATATGTAATAAATTAGTTTACAGATAGGTACTTATAAGTTTTGGGTTACCCGGAAGAAATTACTTTTAATTATGTCTTTTCATTATCTAGCGTTCCTGTTCTCTTTTGTTTGTTCTCTTTTGCAATAAAGATGATTAAATCTGTACAAAATAACAAAATTAATGTCTTTTTATTAAGCTCACTAGAAGCCCGCGCCGACTTCGTCCGGGTTGAAAATTTAAATACATATTTGTTTTTACGGGACTGATCGCACAGAGCTTCTTATAGGAGACGATTGTAAATAAAATCACCGCAGGAACCAGAGGAATCTCCCGCGCCGAAACCCGCCGCCGTGCACCGCCCCCGCGCCGGCCGACACATTTGTTAATTTAATTTTCCGATAACTCCTATGATATTTATTTAAATTGTATAGTGTAAAGGGCAAATATGTTCTAAACTAAATACTTACGATAATAAACGTATTTATTTAGATATAGATTGACATCGCATCGGTTAAAGAACCTTCGAAAATAATTCATTATTTTTAATCAAAATTTGAAAGATAGAAATGGTCACTGTAAGTTATTCTTAGATGATAGACATATGCTATCGCGGATTTTTTTTTAGAACTTTTTAAGAGGAACAATTCACCCATACATCATTTTCATCCAATAGCAGTATATGACCCAGCGCACGCCTTGAAAACGTTTAAGATTCAAAAAGTTTTCCGACTTCCTTAACAAATTTGCACATAATATCTAGCCATAATACTTTATGTGCATAATATATAGCCTATAACCATCTGGAATAATGTACCTTTGAATTGGTAAAAGAATTTTTGAAATAGGTGCGGTGGTTCCAAAGTTTGCTCCGGACATACATACAAACTCACAAAATTCGCGCTCTCTCTTTATTATAATAGTATAGATAATACTTATAAATATATAAATACGTGAAATAAAAATCCTAATATAATGTTTTCATTATTATCTAATCGCAATCAAATCAATTTTGAGGAAAGTCTTTCATTATACCATATGGGTACCGCACGCACCGGGAAGCGCAGTGTTGGCAGATCCCCCACTAGATGGACCGATGACATCAAACGAGTCGCAGGGAGTCGCTGGATTCAGGCGGCGCAAGACCGAGATCTGTGGAGGTCCATGCAAGAGACTTATGTCCAGCAGTGGACGTCTATAAGTTGAAAAAGAAGAAGAAGAAGAAGATCATATATATATGGGTATATAAATACCTAATACTTCATTTGACACCAGCATTACATTGAATTGAGTTCACTAATTTTTTCGTGAATTTAATTTAAAATAAGCACATAATAGTTAAGGAAATTGGAAATGAGAAAATAATTTCTAAAAACAGAAAACTTATAAGTAGGCAGATAACATTTTCAATGAACTAGGCACTATTAAACAACAGTGAAAGAAACATGAAATCATCACTTAAAACAAATAATAAGTAAGTATTAGTTTTGATCTATTGTACTCACCAAGTCGAAATCATTTCGCTTTTCCCTGGGAACAACCATTCAAACAGTAACTGTAAGTAACTGACATGAACACCATGAAATTTTTCCAACGTTTTACAGTTTTAACTTTTATGCGTTGGTGCCCGTGTGAAACGTGTTTTGGAAGAGTGGTGTCTGGTGTGGTGCTTGCTTTTCCTGCGCATGTAGTAGTGGGGAGCCTATTTTTTTTGGTCTCAGTGACTAGTCAGCTAAACAGAAGAATATTATTTTTAATTTTTTATTGAAGTGTTAACCTACACTTAAAGGAAATAACCTAATAGATTTATAAATACATATCAAAAATTCCAAGGCCGGCGGGATTCGAACCCACAATTTAAAAAATTAAAAATTGTAACAAGCAATGTGGCATCTATAATTTCTTAAGAGCTCCATTGTAATATGGTGTCTTGGAAAAAAGTAGATCGACAACTGTAATGTGTCGCTACTAGATGTCGCTAACAGTTGCTATAAAACTGATTGAAAAAGTAGATACATATCACTAATTTCGTAGCTGACGTGTGGTTCGCCGTGGTGTAACGGGTTAACACACTCGGGCGCGATTCCCAGAGAGATGTGGGTTCGAATCCCGCCGGCCTCGGAATTTTTGATATGTATTTATAAATCTATTAGAAGAATATTAGCCATGCTGAACTTGACTGATATTTATTCCCTGTGTTAGGAGTGGGTACGACCTCACATCAGTGGGTACGGTTTAGTGTCTCAATAGCCCAACGCTTAAAAGGTGCGGACTGAAAACTGAAAGGTCGCAGGTTCGAGCCCCACCCGTTGCACTATTTTCGTACCCACTCCTAGTACAAGCTTTTCGCTTATTTGGAGGAGAGAGGAGAATGAAAGTCAAGTTCAGCTTGGCTAATAATTCTTTTTATAAAAAAAAAAAAAAAGTGGAACGTCGACCTTCTGGTTTTTAGTCCGCACCTGGTGGGGTATTGAGGCTCTAAATATTAAAGTATCCTGAATTTCCACTAAGAAATGCTTGCTTTTATCCATCACCTATGCTGCCACGGGTCCAAAGGTAGACTGAAAGAAAATGCTTTAGCATTAAGTACGCCTTTTGTACTACATTATATTGTTTTGCAATAAAGAAAAATTATTACACAAGTTATAACCTGGGCTTCCATTTCAGCATACTTCATCAAAACTTTAAACGGCAGAACCCAGATGTTTTACAAGAATATGAAGTTCTACCAGCAGACAGAAGGAAAGGACAGAATCCGATGGAGATGTACCAAAAGAGGATGTAGGGCCTTTTACTATACTATACGTGGATCGATAGTCCGATCACAGGAATACCATAACCATAGTAGTCCCACGAAATCTGTGTTCGATTATAATGCTCTGGGTTTTGTAAAGGCTGATTAACTCTCTCTTTGCGGAATTCAATCCTTTGGATATAAAAACGGGTTATCAGAAAATGGTGGCACGTAATTGCTAGTCTCCTGAAACGGCCTGAAAACATGTTTCAGTCTGCTGAAAATGGCGTCAACTTGAAGTAATTTCCGATTTACTGGTATGTGTTAGGGCTTCCCTTGAAACGGTCTGAAAACGTGTTTTAAGGGTAGTAAGGAATACTATGTTTATGTTTTCAACCTGCTTTAAACGTTAACTTGTAGTAATTTCTTATCCACTGGTATGTGTTAGGGCTTCCCCTGAAACGGCCTGACATATTCTAGCCTTCTAAAAATACCTAAAAAAAAATGTTTCTGCGATTTCCCTTTCCATAACAATAGCATAATAAGTTTTTTGTTTTTCCTTGTATATACACACACGGTATACCAAAAATGTTAAAGAAAATCCTTTGTGAAACCTACCACTGTAGCTGCGGTGCAAACGGCGACATCAGCGTGGTGTTGAGAAAGTTCCTGAGTCTGTACATAGAATTTAGAAAAATGTGCAATACATGTATCTAGTCTAGATTTATGTGTTGTATTTATGTGTTTTAATAGAATCAATTTATTGTGCAGATCATTGTGTAAAAAATAGTTATGAAAATTATAATATATTATATTTGTGTATATTATTATGTGTTTAAAATATAAATAAAATAATTTATCACAAGTAGTCGGTCTGTCTGTTGCGGTATATCTCGTATTGAAGATCTGCAGAGTGCATAGCTTTAATGTGTAAATGAGTAGAGTTATAAAATAAAATCGGCCAAGTTCGAGTTGAACCCGCACCCGAAGGGTTCGGTACTATCGTAGAAGATGTAACACCAGCTACAGGTATTATTAAGATGGAACAAAAACAACTACGACGCTGGCCAAGTTGTGAGTTGGCAGACTATACTTTTCAGAACATTCTGGAGAACTCTCAGGTGCACAAGTTTTCTCACGATGTTTTCTTCACCATTAAAGCAAGTGATTTTATTTTGCTTAGCTTAAAACCTCAAGGTACTCATATTTAAAATAATAATGGTTGCATTTCGATTGTTATAGTGAAATTGATTCAGACTAGTCGTGGTTACAAGTTGCTGTTGGTAAACAATTATTCTTTTACGAGAAATTGCGTCACTAAAAGGAAAATAAGATGGAGGTGCGCAGTTCGGTCCTGTTCAGCGAGGATCCACACTGTTGACGGGAACGTGGTCCTGGCTCTGGAGAACCATAACCATCCTCCGCGAGACATCGACAAGTTGTACCAAGCTGAAGTTTTCGAATAAAGCGCGTCAAACATCGAATAGATGGTGTCACTAAGAGGAAAATAAGATGGTGCTGTGCAGTTTACTCCTGTTCAGCGAGGATCCACTTTGTTGACGGGAACGTGGTCTTGGCTCTGGAGAACCATAATTATCCTCCGCGAGACATCAACAAATTGTACCAAGCTGAAGTTTTCGAATAAAGCGCTACAAACATCGAATAAATGGTATCATTAAAAGGAAAATAAGATGGTGCTGTGCAATTTGTCCTGTTCTACGAGGATCCACATTGTTTATGGAAACGTGGTCTTAGCTCTGGAGAACAATAATCATCGAAATAAATCGATATAAAGCAATAAATCGATTAGCTTACAAGCTTTTCTGTTTATACATGCGGATTATGGCAAATAAATCTAAGTGTCCCTGTGGAAAACGCATCATCTTTTAGGGCAAGTTCCTTCATTGATCAACAATAAACTACAACAACAAGTGGTTTTCATCGACTTACCAATGATCCAACACAGGCATGGTCGTCAAGCGCAAACCTATCATGCAAGGAAAAGCATAATACTTAAAAGCTATTATCTACTGAACATAGGTAATTGAACTGAACATTTACATTAAATACCTATTCTATTTATTTCTTTTTTCACAGTGATTGAAAGAACATGTTGTTAATAATATCTAAATGTAAATATTAAAATTAGTTGTATAAGTACCTTATGAAGGTACATACCTAATAACTGAAATAAAAAAGTTTTCTGTTTCGATTCTGCTATTTTATTATTATACTTCAATCTAATTCTATCCAAACTGAAATGTAGATAGAAATAGATTTGAATTGCAGCTGACGTAGGCAATGCTGAAGCTTTCGGCAATTGTTCGAATCATATTTATAGGCTATATATTTTCGTAGGTTTGGGAGAAGTTTTCTTCACGACGATACGCGGAAAGCAGGTTCTTTTCATCAACGGCTGCAAGTTCCGAGTGAACGGAGCGCAAGGAGGTAAAGTCAGGTGGCGATGTGCTTCTCACGAGAGATTCCGGTGCAGAGCGCTAGTTCACACAGTGGAAAACGAAATAGTTTATATCAGGGATGAACACAAGTATCAATATGATCATACTACTATATTTTCAAATGAGCTAAGTACCTAGCTAAAAAAGTGTATAGGTACTCGAATTGTCACACTAATATTTTAAAGGCGAAAGTTTGTATGTGGGTGTATGTTTGTTACACTTTTACACAAAAACTACTGGACGGATTTGACTGTTTGGAATGGAGATAAAAATATATCCTGGATTAATACATAGGCTACGTTAAATCTCGGAAAATTAAACACTTTTCGCGGGAATCAAAAAACCTTAATCCAGACGTACGAAGTCGCGGGCATCATCTAGTTTTTAATATATTTTTGTGATAACATGGTGAAAAAAATTATTGTAATCGATTAAGTTTCTTAAAGAAAACTGATTTCAAGTTTCTTATAAACAAACAAAAATTTTAGTAGTTGCCCAGGCGCAGACGGTGGACTTTTGTGCTACTAAAGTTCGCGAATAAAAAACGTACGAGTAGCTACGCATATTTATTGAATCCAATATAGTATGTTGAAAATACACTATCGTCACGTCGTTCAGTATAGCTAGGAACTCGTGGTCACAAGACTACCACAAGAAATGGTGTATTTGTAACAGGACCTGTTTGAGGAATATTTTGTGCTACGCATCCATGGCTAAAACACGCTAAAAGGTGTGTAAAGTCTGCAAATCCGCACTCTGATTCAGAGCACGTGGCGTACCTGCTTTCATTTTATAAATACAACACCAGTGAGGATAAATCAGAGTAGCAGAAAATAATATTATAGTGGTAAGGATGGTACTACTTGGTCTATTAAGGAGACCTATCCAAGTAACGTTACGTACGTACGTAACTGGCGCAGTCAAGTTGATACAATAATTATATGTATTTGTCATTTTTTATGCATTGCATCTAAAGTAGACGTACTTTATTTCTTTTGACTCTTTGTAGGACATTGTATTATGCGGCCCGGTCCTTCATTATTCTCCCATAAAAGTAAGTCCTCAGAATATTGTCCGTCGTCTACGCGGGTCCTTAAATTACGAGTTAAGTTACTTTATTCTTAAAATTTTATGTAAATAGTGACTAGTAATTAGGTGAAAACGAGTATATTTTACTTCCTGTTAATAATTTTAAATAAATGTTAAAAAAATATGTTTTTCAATGTTTTATCGATTTAGGATTTGACGTAGATTTGGTATTATCAGCTGACTGATGACTATAATCTCATAGTAATTAATTGTCATGTCGACCGAGGGAAAATAGTTAAATGTCAGCATAAGAAAAAGATAGTTCTAGTAATACAAGAAGCCTGTTGGGTCTTCTACCCACACAAGTGAGCGATGGTATCAACTGACTGACTTACTTACTTATCGCATGCAGGCGACTTCAAAGGTGCTTACACATAATAATTATTAGAATTCAGTCCTTCACAATATGGGGACAATTAAAAAAAAAAAATTTTAAAGTCGCGACGAAGTCGCTGGCAAAATCTAGTGTAAAATTATTTAGTGTATTTGTTATGTATTGCCCAATTCGTTAATAGTAATCTTTTGTTTTAGTAAAATATGTGACATCGCGTCGAGGAAAACGCCTTTTGAGCATTAACGGGTATACATTTTGCGCTCAGACAGTATCGGGGTCAAAAATCAGATGGCTTTGTTCCACACACAATAACAGAGGGTGTCTCGCACTTGTGCATACCATAGACAATGAAATTGTGCGACTTAGAAATCACCACAATCACTGACAGAAAGAAAAAACAATCAAGTTTCGTGTCACTGATCTATATGATTGAGCATTAATGGGTATACGTTTAAAACAGGGGATGTCTCGCACTTGTGCATACCATAGACAATGAAATTGTGAAACTTAGAAATCACCACAATCACTGACGGAACAAGACAATCAAGTTTCGTGTCACTGACCTCTATGATACTATGGAACACTAGCCTGGATGTATAAAGTGTCAGCTGATTGATGGTCATTATCATTATTGACGTGAAAAATTCACATGCTTGACGAATACTTGGCGAGATCGTCGTCGATGGCTATCCCTTAGAAATATACATGAATACCCCAGCGAGAGATATGCAGAAAAATTATATGTCACATTCGTAATATAAAATTTTATTTATGTTTTATGATGAATTCTAAAAACTATCTTTTTTTAATTATACTAATTTATTATTATGACTATTCTTATTTTTACAATCCAGTATTACAAAATGTGAAATTGAAAATAATGTTGAAAATGACTAATATTCCCCTTTTCCCTCCAACTAAGCGTAGGTATAGTGCATAAGACAACAATGCTTCGAGTTAGATTTGAATCGTCGAACTTTCAATTTACAGCTTACCGTAAGACAAAGTTTACATTGCATTGTACTGCACGTTTCTTTTGCAGGATAAACTTTATCGAAACCATCGAAGTTCTATGGCTCATGAATGTGCCACCATGATTTCGTTAGTGACGCATACGTGAACCATAGAACCGTTTACACGTCGTTAATATTGCAAACTGTGTGAACAGTTCTATGGCTCATGAACGCGCCACCATGATTTCGTTAGTGACGCATACGTGAACCATAGAACCGTTCACACGTCGTTAATATTGCAAACTGTGTGAACAGTTCTATGGCTCATGAATGTGCTACCATGGTTTCGATAGTGGCGCATACGTGAGCCTTAGAAACGTTCACATGTCATTAATACTGCAAACTATGTGAACAGTTCTATGGCTCATGAATGCGCCATCATGGTTTCGCTAGTGGCGCATACGTGAGTACCGTTCACACTTCGTTAATACTGCAAACTGTGTGAACAGTTCTATGGCACATGAATGCGCCACCATGACTTCGATACCTAGTAGCGTATACGTGAGCCATAGTACTGTTCACACGACGTTAATACTGCAAATTGTGTGAACAGTTCTATGGATCATAAATGCGCCACCATGATTTCGTTAGTGACGCATACGTGAACCATAGAACCGTTCACACGTCGTTAATATTGCAAACTGTGTGAACAGTTCTATGGCTCATGAATGTGCCATCATGGTTTCGATAGTGGCGCATACGTGAGTGCCGTTCACACGTCGTTAATACTGCAAACTGCGTGAACAGTTATATGGTTCATAAATGCGCTACCATGATTGCGATAGTGGCGCATACGTTAGCCTCAGAAACGTTCACACGTCGTTAATACTGCAAACTGTGTGAACATTTCTATGGCTTATGAATGTGCCACCATGATTTCGATACCTAGTGGCGCATGCGTGAGCCATAGTACCGTTCACACGACGTTAATACTGCAAATTGTGTGAACAGTTCTATGGATCATGAATGCGCCACCATGGTTTCGATAGTGGCGCATACGTGAACCATAGAACCGTTCACACGTCGTTAATACTGCAAACTCGATAAACTTTTTACTACAAAAAAACGTGAGGTGTATGCACGTGTGAACCTAGCCTAACTGTTGCAATGGTGATTTTTTTTCACAAAATTAGCCTGTTATAATTTGTTAAAACATTTTACATTACCTTGTTATATGTACCTACCTGTATATGTATTTCTTTTTTCAGTGAAATACGTGACATCGGTTCGTGGCAAACGGCTGTTGTGCATTCATGGCTTTTCCTTTTATGCTAAAGCCACGAGCGGTGATAAAATTAGATGGCTTTGTTCCACACATAACTCGAAGGGGTGCAGAGCGCTTGTTCATACTGTTAATGGTCAAATTGTTAAAATTAAAAATGTACATAATCATGGCTTCGAGTTCAAACTAATATAAAAAAAGAAAAAAAAGAAGGAATATTATTAACCTTAGTTTTGCCCGTGGCCTGGCTCACTGTAAAACAGGGATTTGAAAAATCGAACTTCGATAAGTTCGACTGTTTTACCCCCTGTTTTACCCACTCAGGAGTTGAATTTTCAAAAATCCTTTCTTAACATAATATGTCTATGTCATAATATCTATATGCCTTTCAGCCCGATCCGTCCAGTGGTTTGAACTGTGCGTTGATAGATCAGTCAGTCACCTTTTCCATTTATATTTTTAGATAGGTAATAAATGTGGAAGTGTGTCTGTTTGTCGGATTGTTCTTCAATCACGCCACATCGAATCTACGGATTGATTTGATTTAGTTGAGGATTTGCAGCTACTTAGGCCAATTTTTATCCCTCTAAAAATCTGACTCCATGTAGATGGAGTCGCGGGTAAAATCTAGCTATTAATAATAAATATAATTTAAATTACTACTAATTTTAATCAAGAAATTTTATTTTTATCCTATGAGTTTTTATACTTATTGTTATTGCAATAAATAACATGAAAATTAAACAACTACTAGTTAATATTCAATAAATAATTATGGATTTTATAGATTTGTAAATATTAAAACATTCTAAAGAAAACTTATGAAATTTTAGATTATTTTCGTTACAATTTTTGTTAAAGCGTAACTTGTGGCTTTTAAATATAAAAACCAACATAAGATCCTGACTGCTCACTCAAATAAAAGTATCAAAAATATACAAAAAACAAACACAAATAAATAAAGTATTTCTATAGACCTTTATATTTTTTATTTATTATATTAACCATCCATCTCAACCCACTGCCGGCTCACTACAGAACATAAATCTCCACTCGACTAAACCATATTTACTATTTTTTAGCTTAGTGTTGATAATAATTGGTTTAATTCTTTGCTAATAATAATATTCTAATTTTTTTAGGTCTCAGAATGAAACCGAAAAAAGGGATTGTTAAGAAAAGGAAACGATATAGCCAAGAAAGTTTGAAAATTGCTTTAGAAGCAGTGAAGATGGGGATGTCTAAAAAGTTGGCTTCCAGAACTTTTAATGTTCCAAGAGGAACTATCCAATGCAGGTTAAGGAAGAACTGTAAAGATGTTCCAGGTCCTAAACCTCTACTAGCAAAAGAAGATGAAGACGATCTAGTAAAATGGATACAAGATTGTTGCAAGAAAGGATTTCCTATAAGGAAATTAGATTTACAAGCAAGTGTAGTAAATTTTCTAGAAAATAAAGGTCGTCAAAATCCTTTTAAAAATGGGATACCGGGTAAAAAGTGGTATAATCTTTTCATGCGACGTCATCCGGAGCTTGCTGAAGTAACACTAGAAGCTGCAACATCTGCAAGTGGGGATGTATCAAAACAGGACATTAGAGATTACTTTTCTGATATAGATTCTTAAAGGAGAACCATTATTTTGAGATCCAAGTTGAATTTTTAATTTTTTTTTATAATATGCCTTCTTTATTAGAATATGTACTCTTAATATATTTCTCAAACTTGTGTAAAGGCAAGTCTAAGATCGACTGTGGAATTTTATTATAGAACGTCAAGCCCATTCCCACAAACGACTTCTAGATTTTCTTGAGGCGTAGTCGAGGAATCATAAGCTTATTTGGATTTCTCAATTGTCTATCGGATATATCGCCCTTTTTTTGGTTTTTTAAAAGTGTATGTTTTAGTTAGGTAATAGAAATATAAGAAGTTAAGCTTAATACTTGGGTAACAATACCTTGACCTCTGATAAATCTAATGTGTTATTTTTATTTTATTACTATGGTTTTTTTCTAATTAAATATGTAAGTGTGTTTGTTACTATAAGAATTTCCTAATATTATTTCATAATAAAACCCCTATTCTAAAAGACTTAGGTGCCTGCCTAACTACCTTTTATTTCCATTAAACCTTATCAACATCTGAGTGCTGATAATATAATGTAATTGGATAATTTCGTGTCAAATGTTATGGCAAGGGTCATTTTTCAATCTTATTTCGAAGTCTAGTTGATTAAAAAAATACTTTAAAATCTTCTTGAATTATATTTATTATATTAAACAACTGACCTTATGAACACAATATTTTAGAGTATTTTTGATACTTTAAGTATCAAAAATATACAAAAAACAAACTCAAATAAATAAAGTATTTCTATAGACCTTTATATTTTTTATTTATTATAATAACCATCCATCTCAACCCACTGCCGGCTCACTA
The DNA here is from genome assembly GCA_038048805.1 of Hipparchia sbordonii. Classification (NCBI taxonomy): domain Eukaryota; kingdom Metazoa; phylum Arthropoda; class Insecta; order Lepidoptera; family Nymphalidae; genus Hipparchia; species Hipparchia sbordonii. The sequence goes on from CM076106.1 coordinate 12,254,872, forward strand.
CAGGGCATAAATCTCCACTCGACTAAGAAGGGTTTATTTGGGTTGGACCAAAGACTGGAGAGAGGGCCGGGAAGTCGGGAATCGAACCCGGTACCTCATCATTTGAAGTCCAGAAGTTGGCACCATGCCAAAACCATATTTACTATTTTTTAGCTTAGTGTTGATAATAATTGGTTTAATTCTTTGCTAATAATAATATTCTTATTTTTTTAGGTCTCAGAATGAAACCGAAAAAAGGGATTGTTAAGAAAAGGAAACGATATAGCCAAGAAAGTTTGAAAATTGCTTTAGAAGCAGTGAAGATGGGGATGTCTAAAAAGTTGGCTTCCAGAACTTTTAATGTTCCAAGAGGAACTATCCAATGCAGGTTAAGGAAGAACTGTAAAGATGTTCCAGGTCCTAAACCTCTACTAGGAAAAGAAGATGAAGACGATCTGGTAAAATGGATACAAGATTGTTGCAAGAAAGGATTTCCTATAAGGAAATTAGATTTACAAGCAAGTGTAGTAAATTTTCTAGAAAATAAAGGTCGTCAAAATCCTTTTAAAAATGGGATACCGGGTAAAAAGTGGTATAATCTTTTCATGCGACGTCATCCGGAGCTTGGTGAAGTAACACTAGAAGCTGCAACATCTGCAAGTGGGGATGTATCAAAACAGGACATTAGAGATTACTTTTCTGATATAGATTCTTAAAGGAGAACCATTATTTTAAGATCCAAGTTGAATTTATAATTTTTTTTTATAATATGCCTTCTTTATTACAATATGTACTCTTAATATATTTCTCAAACTTGTGTAAAGGCAAGTCTAAGATCGACTGTGGAATTTTATTATAGAAAGTCACGCCCATTCCCACAAACGACTTCTAGAATTTCTTGAGGCGTAGTCGAGGAATCATAAGCTTATTTGGATTTCTCAATTGTCTATCGGATATATCGCCCTTTTTTGGTTTTTTAAAAGTGTATGTTTTAGTTAGGTAATAGAAATATAAGAAGTTAAGCTTAATACTTGGGTAACAATACCTTGACCTCTGATAAATCTAATGTGTTATTTTTATTTTATTACTATGGTTTTTTTTCTAATTAAATATGTAAGTGTGTTTGTTACTATAAGAATTTCCTAATACCGCGTCCGCATGCTTGTGGCAAACGGCAAACGCCAAACCTCGACAAACGTTTGCCTTGAATTTGGGAATCATCCGCACGCTTGCGAGGGCGTTTGTATGTTCTGAACAGGCAAGCATGACGGACGTCGAACTTGTGTCGGCTTTATTATTTGGCTTAAGTTATTTTTACAAATGTTTTAAGCTCAGTATCGATCAATAATCCTACTAAAATGGAATATGGATAGATGGATGGATGGATGGATGGATGTTTGTTACTCTTTCAGCCACAACTAATGAACCGATTTGAATGAAATGTGGAATAGCGATAGCTCATACCTACATTTTAGCCCGGAAAATTAAGGTCTTTCCGCGGGAATTAAAAAACCTTAATCTGCGAGGATGAAGTCGCGGACGTCATCTAGTTGATAGTAAAGCGTCCTCTAATTAAAATTTTCAAAACATATTTCATGTGCACAATTTGTCCAGCAGTTACAGTTTTAGTATAATATTATAGATTAGTAGTAGTAGCTAGTAGTATGTTCGAAAACACTTGGTACCTACCTAGTTTATTTATTTGAATAAAAAAATATTCTACTCTATTCTAGTATGTACCTACTCAATAGATATTTTGTTTTTTTTTCTTTATCAACCGATAGACGTCCACTGCTGGACTGTTTATTGCATGGACTTCCTCAGGCTTCGGTCTTGCGCCACCTGTACCCAGTGGCTCCCTGAGGGTCGCCTGATGGTGTCGGTCCACCTATTACCATACCATTATATACCATTTTCCGGTGCGGAGTCGCCACTTATTATTATTAATATATAAAACTAATTAATTAATTAAATTATATAAACAAATCGTCTTCAAAAGTCTTCAGTCGACCAGTCATTCATTTTACGTTTTTACCCACTCACAAAATGAAGATTTCTAAAGGTGCGATACGTAAATCGTAATACAATAACACGTCTAATCGCCGCCAGTGCACAAACGAGACTGAGTGCGCGCAAACGTGTGGACGGAGACGCAAGCGCTTGTGGCAAATTCCCTTTGGTTTGCGATCAAAAGACCGACACTCGATGGATCGGCCACAAACGCTCGCAAGCGTAGGCAAACCATGGCAAACGCTCTATCCGCACGTTTGCGTTTGTGAAGGTTTGCCGAGGTTTGCCAAGCGTGCGGATGCAGCTTTATATTATTTCATAATAAAACCCCTATTCTAAAAGACTTAGGTGCCTGCCTAACTACCTTTTATTTCCATTAAACCTTATCAAAATCTGAGTGCTGATAATATAATGTAATTGGATAATTTCGTGTCAAATGTTATGGCAAGGGTCATTTTTCAATCTTATTTCGAAGTCTAGTTGATTAAAAAAATACTTTAAAATCTTCTTGAATTATATTTATTATATTAAACAACTGACCTTATGAACACAATAATTTAGAGTATTTAGTTAGATTTTTATTTAAAAAGACATTCGGAAGTAGATAAACTCTTAAAGTACCAAATCGGGGACTTTACCCTAGCTTGTCATCGACTAAAAAAAACATAATATTGTAAAAAATTTTTTTATTTTTTTTCAGTAAAGTATATACTTTCGCGTCGAGGAAAGAGACTACTGAGCATTAACGGCTATACGTTTTGTTCTCAGAGCGTATCGGGGCTTAAAGTTAGATGGGTGTGTTCGACACATACAAACAAAGGCTGCCGCGCCCTTGTCCATACATACGACGATGAAATTATTAAACTTAAAAATGATCATAACCACATTCGTCCGTGATATATGTCACATCACCACAGATAGTGTGATCATTTCATTTAATTATATTTCCTTAAAAATTGTAATTGTTACTTTTATTGTAAGTCTCCTTTCTAACTGTGAATGTACATTTATAAGTAGTAGTTAATAATCATTATTATATTTTATAGAAACTTAAATCTAAATTAATAGATACCAAAATTTGTACCTATATATAATAAAATTAGAACAATTTTTTTTACAAATATTGGAATAGATTGGAACACCTTTTTATAATAAGTAATACCAATAGATGTACCAACTCAATCTATGAAAATAAAGGATTTGGTTTGATTTAAAAAAAAAAGTTTATCTTATCTTTCGAGTGGTAAATTTCGACTGAACTTTTAATTTTTTAAGATACCTGTTTCATATGTCATTATGTTTTTTGATATTCCTTGTTTCAGTTTACTATGTGAAGTCACAGCGCGGAAAAACACTTCTCTGTGTAAACGGTTTTAGATTTTGTATGCGCGCTGTGAGTGGATCGGGTCTTAAAACTAGATGGATTTGTTCCACACACAATAACAAGGGCTGCCACGCGCTAGTACATACAGTTGGCGATGAAGTCGTCAAAATTAAAAATGAACACAACCATTAATGGAAAATGAAACTCAGCTTCTGTGTAGACATCCTGAAACTTTAACCTATTTGGGTCATACGAAAAAAAAGACATTTAGACTCGATATCACCAAACTTTCTTATTCTAGAGAATAACTATACACCAGTAACTATTTTACCCTCTACATCAACTCTTCGAAAATAGTAGTGATATTTCACTCAAATCAAAATCCGTCAAAGACGTGCCGCCAAGCGATTTAGCGTTCCGACACGATGGCGTGTAGAGACCGATTAGAGGTATGGATTGCATTTACACTGCTATATCCCTTCCAAGTTAGCCCACTACCATCTTAGACTGCATTGTCACTTACCATCAGGTGAGATCGCAGTCAAGGGCTATCTTGTCATCGAATAAAAAAAAAATCACTTCTATTGTTAGAAATTACGAGTAATAAGGAGAAGTAATAATTACGGATAAAGTATGTCGTATATAATTTCATGCAGAAACTGTTTTTAATCTAAATTAAATTATGTGAAAAAAATGTAATATGGAGTTGGTTCATTTTACATATAATGTTGGAATAATTAATCTACTCAAGTAAGTAAATAAATTAATTTCGTTGGCTAAGTAACCATGGTTTGTTTTTTTATGTTTAGTATTTATATTGGTAAACATAATATTCAGCGAACAATATTCATATTTTTAAGTTAAAAAATGACATTAAAAATCTATTCTAAAACTTACAATGGAGGTTTTTAATTTTACACATTATTTTGTAAACATAGTAATTTTTTTTTTTTTTTTTTTTTATTCAGAATAGGCTTGCGCTTGACGACAATCAATACCAAATTGTACTGATGAGGTCTAGGTTGGAGCGCGCTTGCCTAGAAAATGCCTATTCACTCTTGCCTTGAAGGTACTCAAATTATTAATAAAACTTTTTTTAGATTCCCCCAAATCTCGAGTTTCTATGTAGGTAAAGGTTGGAAGTTATTCTTTAATATACTAGTCAGACTGATATTAAACTTTGCGAATATAAAATGCAGTGAGACTTAAATTGCTTCTTTGGGGTAGGTTCAATAAAGATTCCAAGTTAGCCCGCTACCATCTAACGGTGGGATCCCACGGCCCGTGTTACCACAGGCCAGGCCGGATCGTGCCACGCCTGTGGATGCCTGTGCGGCTGTTCAACAGAATAAAAACAATAACAGGCTTCATCGAGTGCGACGGTTCCCATGGCCTGTCGATCTGGTCTGTTATAACACGGGCCGTGGTCTGTTATAACCTTTATATAGCATCGTCATTTTCCATCAGCTGAGTTCGCGGTAAGGGCTTTCTTGTCATCGAAAATTAAAAATAAACTGAGAATTTAACTCGAGCTTCAGGCAAACTCTCAAGAGTTTGAATAAGAAGTAAATTTTAAAAAAAACATTATGTCATTCTTCTTGCAGTAAAATATGTGACGTCACGTCGTGGGAAACAACTTCTGAGCATCAACGGCTTTACCTTTTGCACTCAAAGTGTATCAGGCCAGAAAGTAAGATGGATTTGCTCAACGCATAACCACAAGCAATGCCGGGCTGTAGTACATACCCACGACGGATACATATTGAAGCTTAATAACAACCACAACCATATCCATCGGAGGATCTATTCATCCTTTTAGCAAATTAAAAAAGTACTACTATAATTATCTAAATTAAATTTTGTATTATTATTGAACTAGCTTTTGCCCCCGCGACTTCGTCCGCGTGGAATTAGATTTTGGGGTGGAATTTTCAAAAACTGTGACACACGTACTTTTTTATTTTTAACTGAAAGCTCAAATATCAACTTTGATGGAAACAGCTTGCAGCTTTAGGCTGTGCGTTGATATCTCAGTCAGTCAGTCAATCAGTCAGTCAGTTAGGACTTTGAATTTTATATATATAGATAATCGTAAGATACATCATAGGCATCTTTATATGCAGAAAGTTCTGATTAATGTGAATATATATTTTTTATTATCTACTTTCAATTATGTATGAGATTAATAAATAATACGTATAAATACCATTATTTATTTTATTTCAGCTTGTTCATTATGAGATAACTGCATCAGAGTATAATAAATGATGATTAATAAATTAAGATTGGTAGTTTTATGTCAGTCTATTTATTTATTATTTATTTAAACAACTTTATTACATGAAAAAAAAACAAACTATATAAGTAAACAGACTATGTAACACAAAAAGTGACCTTATCACTAATAATGATCTCTTCCAAGCAACCTCTAAGAGAGAATTTAATGTAAGTGAGAAGATGAGATTGTATATTACATAATTATATAAATACTATAATAAATACATAAAATATATATATGTAATATAAAAAAGTATTAAAAAAGACGTGTGGCACTTGGGGACCGCAGTAAAGCTTTTTTTTTATCATCGCCATCTAGCGGCTCACCGTAGAGGAGTCCCGTGTCAGGTTATTTTCGTTACGGAATTTCTGGATTCGGTCTCCACGCTGGCCCGCGATAGAAGCTATGCAATAGCTTAAAAGTCTATTAAATCTATGTATTAAAAATGTTTATATTTTTGAGACACTTAGGACTCGACTCCTCTGCATGAGTAAGTATAATATAATATAAGATTTTACTTTTCATACTGTTTTGTGTTGCTAAAATACTTTTTTGTTTGATTTACAGCAGCTGTCGTGTGCGAGTTTTTCGAATCGAAACGCACTGGGCGGTTGATGATCAGAGCCGACGGTTACGTCTTCAGCCAAAGAACAAGTTGGAACAAGTCGAAGGCACGATGGATTTGCGCCAGTCACGTTTACAAGGGGTGCAAGGCTTGTATTTATACAATCGACAATGAAATCGTTAAAGTAAATAACAACCACAGCCACTAATTGTTATGTACTTTTAAGATACTTGACACACTTGAAAGGTACCTGAAAGAAACTGTTGCTATTTTTATGAAAAAGGATATCCTTAATAAATAAAGTTATCGTATATAATAAGGTATTACAAAGTTACCCTGATCCTAAATACCACGGGAGTCTTCAAAAGTATGATTTATATTATGAATGTACAGGATATAAGGGGCAGCCTAACGAAAACTTTAAAAAAAAAGAATATTAGCCAACCTGAAGTTGACTAATATCCTCCTATCCCCTCCAAATAATCGGAAAGCTTGTGTGGTAGGACAATAGTGCAACGGGTGGGATTCTCAGTAATATCTGCTTTCAATACCGATGGTAGAGTCCTAACTTATCATAAGGGTTGGCCTACATGAAATTTTGAAATAATTTATTTATATAAAGAAAATTATGCATTGCATAGGAAATATTAATAACAAAAGGTACTTACTACTTCTTTCTTGGTTTTCCAGTCACCCTTATAAAAACGAAAAAAGGAAAAACGAATATAAAAGTTGGCGAACACACTTTTTATCTTAAACCAGGATTCTACAAATCGATAAAGGAAAGATGGTGCTGCACTCAGAACAAATATTGTAGAGCATGCCTTCACGTTGTTGATAGCAAAATTGTTGCTATATTTAACGAACACAATCACGAGAAGAAATAGTTGAATAAAGTTAATGATTATAAATAACTGTATTTTATAAGAAAAACAATTATTAATTAATAATTTTGCATTTGCGTTTTTCTTTGCGTTAAATGACTTTTATTAGAATTCTGTCAAAATTCTAAAGTACTAGTAATAGACTATGATATTCTACTAGGGAATGGATGAAATAACTATATTTATCTGTACAAAACTAATGCCATCCGTGTTGCTTGAATTTTGCTGAAAATAAACACTCCCTGTTAAAAGAAATGCCTCCATTTTTCAGAGTGCCTACTTTTCTATCTTTACCGTTTTATATGATACCAGCTTTTGCCCGCGGCTTTGCTCACTTTAAGTCTAACTTTTCAAACCTCTATTTTACCCCCTTAGGGGTTGAATTTTCAAAAATCCTTTTTTAGCGGGTGCCTATGTCATAAAAGTATCTGCATGCCTTTCAGTACGATGTGTCCAGTGGTTTGAGCTGTGCGTTGATATATCAATCAGTAACCCTTTCCTTTTATATATTTAAGACTAGCGGACGCCCACGACTTCGTCCGCGTTCTTAAATTGTTGAAATTTTTCCTGAATTTTCTTTGCTATAAACCTCACGGAGCCCGAGACCTTTCCAACGAATGCAAAACCGTAGAAATCGGTTCGTGCGTTCTGGAGTTATAGCGTCAGGAAGGAAAACCCGACTTATTTTTATATAGTAGATGAAATATTCTATTGATGTGTTTTAAGAAGGTTTTAGGTTAGTAAATTAATTGTGATTTCAGTGAAATTCCTTACGTCGCGACGGGGTAACACATTGATATGCATAGACGGGTACAAATTTCGGCATATCAAGGACAGAAGAAGACCAAGCGCGAAGCTGAGATGGGGATGCTGCAATCGCGTCAAATACAAATGTAAAGCAAGATTACAAACTATAGAAGATCAGATAATATTGTTCGAGAACAAACACAACCACCCCGTTATAGATAGCGACTTGACAGAGAGTTCTTATTAGAGTCCCTTTGCTGATATAACAATATCACTACTGTGGAATGCACACTTACAAAGAGACAGACTAACAACCGACTGATCCAATAAGGTTAAAATTTTTAAGCTTTTGCATAGCTTCTATCGCGGGCCTTGAGCGTGGAGACCGAATCCAGAAATTCCTTAACGAAAATAACCCGACACCCCACGGACACGGACTCCTCTCACCGCTAGATGGCGTTGATAAAAAATGCTATGCAATAGCTTTACCGCGGCAGTCCCCGAGTGCCACACGTCTTTTTTCTTACTTAAATAAGAACATAATGGAAGAATAGTTTGAAATACTCTATTTGCTAGCGACTCTATATGAAACATAATAGAAAGTATGTTTTAGATAAAATGTTATGAATCTAATGAATCTTCCGTAGTACTGAATACTTCATGACTGCCTTCTAATTAGACATGCGTCATATAAAGGTGTCCCGTCCCGCCTTTTGTCCCGCGCGTTTTAATAATGTTCAATAAACCGGTAACATAAAATGGTTTATTTAAGCCATATATCAGCGGTGCGGCAATTTTTAATTCTTGTACCTATAAGGCGAGACGTTCATGTTTAATACTGGGCGCTGATTGGCCATTTCTTCGGCCAATCGCAGCCTGCCCAGACAAACTATATAATTGTTTAGTTGGTAATTTTATTAATAAATATTTATTATTAGTTTTAAATTGGAACCTGTTATTTGGACCACCTTGAATGCTTTAGGTAATAAAAATCACATGTAAACCAAATGATAGTTAATTGCATAGCGGTTGGTAAGAAAAACTGTGAAAAGACTTAGATGTGATAGTCAACATATTAGTGTCGCGCTTAATTTTTTTAAAAATATTAATAGCTCTGATGGAAAAGTTTATGTAATGGAATCACCAACCTCATTAGTGGGACAATTTTTTAGTATCATACATATCTTTTGTGAAAACTTTAGAAGAAGAGATTACACTTTTCAACATATTTTGAGATGACATATCATTTAAAAAGGTTATCAATGTGTATGGTCGAGGACAGAAAATGTTTATCAGTTTTCAAAGTAGATTCTATATCACATTGCGTGTAGTAAGGTCTATAACGCCATAGAATATCGAAAGCATATCGACTGTCAGGCATGGAGGTGTGCATGTAATTATGAATCTTAAGGTGGTAAACATTTTCTGTCCGCGACTGTACATAATAAATTAAGTGTTGTTTTATATTTTTTCCAGCTACCTTCGTTTGTTCCCAGAGAGGCAGAACGCTGATTAGCTTAGGAGGTTACACGTTCTACCACAAAAAGTCCCATCAAGGGGTAGATATAAAGAAAAGGTGGGTTTGCTCCACCCACTTCTGTAGGGGTTGCCGTGCAGTCATATACACCGTGGATGATACTATAGTTACTGTGAAAAATGAACACAGTCACCAACCTACATCTAGTCAGTATAAGATGTATCAGCTGTAACTTCTACATGTCTATGTGACAATTATATATTTACTATGCTTTAAAGAAGACCATCGATAATACCACTTTCAGGGTCCCGTACGCAACGTCGAAGCTCATCAGATCAATTAAAAAAAAAAATCAAAATTAATTTATTTCATGTAGGCTAACTTGTAGCTTTTATGACACGTCATAAATCTACCACCGGTTCGGAATGCAGATTCGGCTGAGAAGAGCCGGTAAGAAACTCAGCAGTTGCTCTTTTCAAAAAATTTTTTTTTTTACAAAGCTATGCTATGTATACAGTGCTTCCACAATAAAGCTTCAAAAATGCATACGTAGGTACACCAATCCAACACATGTCAAGATGGGCAGCCAAAGCAGACCCATTCCCGTTGGTGGCACCGGTTCACTAGCATGACGCATGATCCAGCCATTGCTTCGCTCAACCATATTTGAGGGAACGTAACAACCCGCACCACACGATCGAACACGTTACATAGATAGCTTATGATATCGACCTTTTATCATAACGAAAATATCATGAGATCGATCGTTCATGACATCGAGAGCTTATGAAATCGAACGTTCAATAAATCTAATTTATAAGATCGAAGATCAAATTGCCTTAGCAAAATGAAAGGTTGTGATATCGATAGCATAAGCTATTGATATAACGTGTGTGATTGTTGTTGTGTTTGAAGCTTCGATGTTGTGAATTTCGACGTGACTTACGGTACCCACATACCTACCTGGCGCAGTGGTGAGTGCTGTGGTCTTATAACTCCAGGAGGTAGGTAGGGAGGTAGGTAAGGAGAACGGAAGGTTCGTTTCCCAGCGGGGGCAATTTGGGAATTTATAATTTCTAAATTGTCTCTGGTCTGGTCTGGTGGGAGACTTTAGTGGCTAGTTACCACCGTCAAAGATGTGCCGTCAAGTGATTTAGTGTTCCGGCACGATGGCGTGTAGAAACCGATAGTGAGATCGCAATCAAGGACTATCTTGTCAACGAAAAAAAAAACTCAGTCTTGTGCGGTCCGGAACCAGTGGCTCCCTGCAACTCAACTGGGGCCCAAGTCTGCTATTGCAATTGTAGTTCAGTTGTCTATCAATGACATCCCAATTGCTACTTTTAGCAATTTTGGTAGTCTACTAATTCAATGGCGTCACAATTGTTTTCCGATGGTTTGCCACTGACACATCTAGATTTGAATCTAGCTTAAATAACTAATATGTAGTTTTTTTTGAAACTCATTTCGGCAAACGCTTTTTAAGCTAATGGCAATACCGAGGTATCATTGAATTACAATCCACTTACAAGAACATCGAACGACCATTGTGAATTTAGTAGACTACGAAATTTTGGACCAATGATAATTGAATTGTAATGTCATTGCGGTTCACTGACAATAACATGTAAAATAGCAGACTCGGGGCCCTGATGTCTTTGTCTACCTAACAGAGGGTCTACCAACACTGTTCTTCCGATGTGAGGCCGCCACTCCAGCACTGATAATGTATTAGTTTGGATTTATATTTTATTTATATAATATGACTCGGTAGCAAACCTAATTTTTTCTATTCATTTGAATTTTGTGATTGAAATCAAAGTTGAATTCTCACCGGTATCAGAGTAGATTTTGAAACACGTCTTCCAAACAATTTTCGTCTTATGGTGCTTGTTTTCGTAATAAAGTAATAAACAAATGTTATTGTCTGATTTATTTTTCTTCCTATTTTATGAGACAAGACTTCCGAAATCTATAAATGTAATGCAAAGAGATTGCTATACAAAATTACTTATTTAGATTTACCGATTTTTAACTGTTCGTTTAGGTTTTTACTATTTTTTTTTGTTTTTAAACTGCCACTGTATTAGAGCAGAATGAAAAAAATGCCAGACTATCGTTCTCACTCACGAACTTGAGTCGTGTGTGCCAGATCTTGTCAAGATCTGGCACACACGACTCAAGTTCACTCAGACTCAAAAAAAAATTGCATCCTAGAGACGAATGTAAATATGTACTTTTATCCCCAAAAATTAAGAGCAAAGCGCGTCGAAGTCCCGGTTAAGAATGCATTTCCGAAGTAGAGATGTGTTCGACATACCAATCAGAACATGACGTCTAGATTATGACGTAATAATTGATCACGCTATCTCGGAATAAGTCGACTGACTCTCCTCTATTTCAGTAAAAAAGACAGAGAAGTACTTAATGATATCTGCTTTTCACTCCCACGCGAAAGAGATGCAGTATATCGATGTCAAACAAGATAGAATGAGACACAGCTATGTCTATCTGTCTCTCACTGCGTGCCACGTTTTGAGTTGTTGCTCACAATACATTGTGAGGTGATTGTGAGCAACAAGACGCGTTTTAATATGGTATGTACTTTATTACCTATCCCTTTCGGCGACACGCTTGGTAGGATTCTAGAGGATACTGATTCTACGGTAAAAATGCATACTATTTGGTATATATTTAAAAAAATATATATTTTTTACTTTGTTACAGCCACCTTCGTACGATCAAATAGAGGCAACGTAATGATCAGGATAGATGATTACACGTTCTCATACAAGAGGGATTCTAGGCGACATATTGAGAACAAAAAGCGTTGGGTTTGTTCCTCCCATTTCTGTTTAGGGTGCAAAGCTGTTGTGTATACTGTAGAGGATACAATAGTCAGTGTGAAAAATATGCACAATCATGAACCTAAACGAAAGCTTTACTTTGATGAATATAATTAAAAATTGTTATTTATATAATATACACCCACTTTCACCAAACTTTCTCATTATCGAGACTAATTATTTATACTAGTTGATTCCCGCGACTTTGTTCGCGTGGATTGAGGTTTTTTATTCCCGCGGGAATTCTCTTATTTCCCGAGTTAAAGAGTAGCCTATGTGTTATTCCAGACTATAATCTATCTCTGTGCCAAATTTCAGCCAAATCGGTGCAGTCGTTGCGACGTGATTGAGTAACAAACATCGAAACTTTCGCATTTAAGGAATAATAATAGGATAGCAGGAATTATTTTATTCACCTTATTTCTTCCGAGACGATATAAGTTACTCGTGAGTCGTGACTAGCTATTTTATTTAATCACAGGTTAGGTTAAGGTGAAACACAAACTTTACTTTTGGAATAACTGCTAATTTACTTTCGATTAACACTTGTTCAATGTTGGTGAAATTGGGCGTAACTGTTCCATCTTTGTTCCTACGGCTCACTTTAAAGGTATACAGGCCCTTCCTTGAAAAATACGTAAGCGCCACGCTCCGCTGGGCGGATAGAACTTTCTTGCCATGAACTAACAATGACACCTTGATATACGTCAGCAAAGGAAATGCGATTATTATAAACGAAAATATGTTTAATTATTTAGTATAAAATAAATTATATTTTTGTTAAAATTATATTTTAGTTACTACGCACAAAAATATGAATACATATTTTTATTTTTGAATGGGATTTATTTTAATAATAATTGTAAAAAATCGTAGTGTAAAAGTTGATTTATATTACGTGTATATTAATCGAAAATTTCCATTATAAGTATCAGATCTGCTGTGAGGTGTAGATACATGTTACTAAAAAAATATTTGCTTTTCAGGGAACCATCCCTACACGATTGAGATGTCTGTGAAAGGTTACCCTATTCTATCACTAGGGGGATTCAGATATTGCATAAGATATTCATCACGAAACAGCACACCTCCAAGGGTCCGCTGGCGGTGCTCCACACACCACAGCCTCAAATGCAGAGCGTATCTTTACACTGTCGATGAAACAGTAGTGAAAGTAAATGATTGCCATAACCATAAACCGATTGTATAAAAACCAGAAGTTAATGTAAATGATTGTCATAGCCATAATCCTATTGTACGAAAACCAGTAGTAAAATTAAATGATTGTAATAACCATAATCCTATTATATGAAAAACAGTAGTGAAAGTAAATGATTTTCATAACTATAATTCTATTGTATGAAAACCAGTAGTGAAAGTAAATGATTGTCATAACTATAATCCGATTGTATAAAAACCAGAAGTTAATGTAAATTATTATCATAAACATAATCTGATTGTATGAAATTATTATTATTACATTACATAATCGATTTTCTTGGTAAAGGGTAGAAATATTAGCCAATTAAGTACATTAAAATAATCACCTATGTTACATTTTGTTTATTTAAGAACTATGTAAACCAAAACAATAAAGTTCGTTATCTGTGTAGTATTATTCATTTTGCAACCTTATCGCATCTTCTGTAGCTTACTATAATTTTATGAGTCCCTATATTGTCTCAGTATTATTTATTCTAACAAAACATACTTTTAATAGCCTAAAAAAATCTGGTTCACAACTTTATATTTAAAATTTTTATATACTTTCAGAAGAAGAAGATAGTGTGCCTTCGGAGTTAGTTAAAGATGGACTCATGAAAAATATACAACATGAAGATAAGGTCGAAACAACAAAGAGTCCTTCTCAAGGAATAACAGACAAAGTACCAGTGGAAGAGAAAGCGCAAGAAGCTGATAAGAAGAAGGAAATTAATAAGGAGGAGGAAGCTAATAAGCAAGTTAAATATATAATTTTAGGGGAGAAAACTAGTGAGCAAGTATCTTCAGGGGAAGATTCTGGTAAACAAGTTCTTCTAGAAGTTGTTGCTATTCAGAAGAAAATTCCTGGAAAGGATGCTGGTATCCAAGCAGTTTTGGATGAAGATAAGAATGTCGATAAAGTAGTTGCGCAGAGAGCTACTTCCCAGAATAAAACGCATTTCCATACTTTAAAAAAAATTAATAAGCTTCAAAATTGTATGGATTGTATGAATGAGCTTCGGAAATGTATGTCCCACAAAGCGGCATTAAAGAGGGTCAAAAAAACAAATACTTTCTGTGTTGAATGTGACAAGCTAATGTGCACTTATTGTTTTGATACAGCACATCCAATTGAGAACAGTTCTTAAGCTTGTAATGATTAATTACGTCAAGTGTCTAACTATAGTGTATTGAGAAGGATTACATTTGTCTAACTATAATTTTATTAGAATTAGTCCTTTCGTAGTCTTAATTTTGTGCATGTTAAAAATAATCTTAAACGTTAATATATAATAAACGAACTATATTATGATATTGTGTGAATGCCATTGTGTGACGAATTTTTCCAGACATAAAACTAGTAATGTATGTTATACTGTTAATTTCTGTTTGACATACTAATATCAACCTAAATATAAGTATAATAATGATATATTTGTACGCCACACTGTGGCAGAATACAAGATCACTATTTTATTGTAACATCTATATACCTACTGTATTCACAAATGAGTAAATGAATTATGAATTATTATAACGTAATAAACTATGTATAACTAATAACTATAATAAACTTAATACTAATTAGTAAAATTGAAATGTATTTTTATTTATAGGAAAAAATAAAATAAAAAAACTTTTTCGATTTTGTGCGGTAAGTTCAATTTTCGCCTATACTCGTAATGGATACGTACGTTAAATTTAAACCCTTTTTTTTATTTCAGGTGCAGTATTTTACTATTCCAAAACAGGCAGCAAAAGAATACGGGTAGGCAACAAGGATTTCAGGCTACAGCCTCCGAGACGAGAGACACAGCTTAAGAGGAGGTGGCTGTGCGCTACACACAGCTGGAACGGATGCAAAGCGTTGGCTATCACCATTGATGACGTCATCGTGCTATTGCGAAATGAGCATAACCATTGAGAACGCTCTCTTCAGCTTCACGCGATCGTTCGTGAGAGAGCTGCAAGAACGACGGGAAAGGACTAAAAAAAATTCCTAAATAATTTTGGCGATAATTTAGATATGGTTGGTGAAAACGGGCGTTAAACTTAAGTATCTATATTAATAAAAGTTTTCTCATCGTTCAACCTTTCTCGTGTAGAGCGTAGATACACTCGCGACATTCCCTGCAACTGAACTGAATACATTACCATTTATTCACTACTAGCTTTTGTCCGCGGCTTTCTTCACGTTGAGTTGGATATTTTCAAACCCCTGTTTTGCCCTCTCCAAAAATCCTTTCTTAGCGGATGACTAAATTATAATAGCTATCTGTATGCCGAATTCAGCCCAATCCGTCCAGTGGTTTGAGCTGTGCGATGATAAATCAGTCAGTCAGTCAGTTTAGAAGACTACAGCTGAGCACAGGTCTGACTGTACACGTTTTGTACTGGTGGGTTTCAGTGATAAGACTGTATTTTTTTATACACGCTAAATAAATAATTATTGGTTCAATTTTTTTACTGTTCCTATGTATTTTAATATTATCTGCTGTTGAAAACTTGCTAAGCAAAACAAGCGGTAGTTATTTTAATTTCTATGTTACATAGTTAAGTAAATTGTTATTTTATGTTTTTGTTTTCGAATTTTAAAAATTAGTTATTAGTGTACAAATATGTATTATTAAAAAAATCGGTCAAAATATTGTGTGTAGTATTTTCAAAAGGTAATGGCACCATTTTAGGTAATATATCTGTTATATTCATGATATTTGAAATGTTTTTTTTAATGTTACAGGTAATAATAACTTATTCCGGTATCAGTAAGTAAGATTTTTTTTAATAGTAGTTGAACGCCACATCTATTACGTAGTTACATTTACATTTTTACATTTACATTGATGGCTGGTGCGGTGTCGCTAGTGACAATTTAATTGTGTTAAGTGACATCTGGTAGTGCACTATACGACCTACGCGAAGCGATGCTGTGCCGAAACATGTTGTTTGCAATGGATTGTTCTATGTAAGATGCCGCAGCGGCAGTGAAGAAGTAATGTAGTGGTGCCAGACCGCTCCATTTGATGTCGCTTTAATGCTGCGGCTACATTATCCTGTGAAAATTCATGTCGCGTTGTCGCGATAAAACAGTTATAGGCGACGTTTTTGTCTAACATTAGCGGTTAAATAAGGATGAATACATCGCGATTAAACGAACTATTCGGCCACAATTGTCGCGACATTGCGAATTATCGCCAAATCCCGATAATGTAGCCGCAGTATAACCGCAAACGCTGTCATTTTGTAGCAGACACAATTATGTCTCACAAATAAATAATAAGCAAATGTCACAACATATAAGACGCCGCAATATCGAACTATGACATCATTTTTTTATTCACGACTAGATAGCCCGCGATCTCACCTCATGTTAAGTGATGATGCAGTCTAAGATGGTAGTGAGCTGGAAGAGAGTATGGCAGTTTCAATATTTTTTAGATTTTGCTGAGAAAAACCGGCAGTGTTTTTTTCAAAATGAAATGTTACAATGTTATTACGTCATTATTTGAATGTAAAGATAACAATGAACTTTTTCACACATTCAGATACACTTTGTTTGCACGAAACATAAACGTACTTGTTTGCTCATATAAACAACATGCAAATATTTTTTTTAAAATTAACGCGCATATACATACATAATTTTTTTTTTTCAGATCAACCTACATTCATAATATCGAACCGCGGACACCCATTGATCCTGTTATCTGGGTTCAGATACAGCGTAAAAGCCAGCAATGTCATAGGCGAGCATACTAAGAAAAGGTGGCATTGTTCTACCCACAAGGACAGAGGATGTCGAGCTCTCCTCACCACATTCGATGACGTCATAATAAAGTTAAACCCCGTGCATAACCATCTGCCACCGCCACCACGACCAGCCAATGCCACAATAGACCAACGGTTAAGGGTGTGGACCGAAAACTAAAAGGTTGCAGGTTCAATCCCCACTCGTTGAACTGTAGTCATACCCATTCCTAATACAAGCTTTACGCTTATTTGGTGGGGAGGGGAGAGTATTAGTTAAGTTCAGCTTGGCTAATAGAGTCTTTAAAAAAATATGCTGTATGTTTCTCCTGAATAAATATAAAATTTTATTTTTTTATAAATGCTTTCATTTGTTAGACACCTCTATAAATGCAAGAAAATGTTATATGCATTTTGTCTGATTTGACAATGGTACCTCGAAAACGTGCCACCCAGTGGTTAAGCGTTCTGGCACGATCGTGTATAGATACAGATTAGGGGTATGGGCTTAATTAAAACTAGCATATTCCAAGTTAGCCCGCTACCGTTTTATATTGCGTCATCACTTACCATCAGGTGATATATTCTCGTGCCCACTCATAGAACAAGATTTACACTTAACTCAACTAGGAGAGGAACAGGAGGAGGAGGAGGATTGGACATATTTAGTATAGAGAATATTTTAATTATTAATATTAACATAAAAATTCTTTTTAAAAAACCGACTTCAAACGCCACTACAAAGTGTGCCTATAAAATTTGAAGAGTTCCTTCGATTTCTCCAGGATCCTATCATGGCGTCTTCGAGTAATCGGGGAACATACATAAAAAATATAAAAAAAAGGTTCCGATAAATTGAGAACCTCTTTTTTCGAAGTTGGTTAAAAAAGTAAGCTTACACATTGAGCCCGAGGCCCAGTTTTAACGGCATGATCATTAATATACACTTCTCTTTGCAGATAACAAACCGATCTTCATTACTTCACAGCGCGGAAATCAGCTGATCTTGCTTGGAGGTTACAAATACTCTGTCCAACTAGTCACCAAAGTTGGTCCATCCATCAAAAAGAGATGGCACTGTTCCACGCACAACGCCCGCGCGTGTAAAGCCTCCCTTACAACCTTCGACGATGAAATTATTAAACGTAAATGCACTCATAATCACGATAATGTTGTCGTAAAGAAGTATAATCGTAACATTAGAGTGGTTCGTAACAGTAAATGAGTAGAGCCATGCCAAATTTCAAAATTTTTTTGAACAATAATATTATATTATTGCTCCAGTTTGTACAGAGATATCAGTTCTTGATACTTACATAAGAATTGCTAACAGTCGTTTGAGTTATCTACTTAATGGAAAAATCTTCAGCTCGCTTATCGGAAATTTTATCTAGATTTTTGTAGTAGAGCGTATCAACAATTAATGCACGTATTCAGATTGCAATCTAATTGGTAAACACTTTACTGCATAGCTGGATTAAAATTTTACCTTCAATATTTAGATTTGGGGTGTTAGTAATTGTGTCAGTATCGCGTGCACTCACTTGTCAACGTGGCAGTTATAATAGATTTAATTAAGGATTTTGAGTAATATTTATTATCATGATACTGCGGCCATATTATCGGGATTCGGCGAATATTCGCATTGTCGCATTATCGCGACAATTATGGCCGAGTAGTTCGTTGAATCGCGATTTATTCGGCCGAACACGAATCCTTATTGCGGCATTGTCGGTAATGTAAATAACAAGTTGACTCCTAATGTAGACAAGGAATTCATTCATAACCGAACACGATAATTTTATCGCGACACAAGTTTTCGCACGATAATATAGCCGCAGCATAATTGGGATTAAATATCACTAAGTTACTATTGCTTGCTGTTCGCATAAGGTTTTCCATTATTCTACTACTACCGAGTAGCAAGAGTAGAGTGCCTAATTAATGTCAAAAGGCCAGAAACACTCGCGAAATGCACTCGGCGAAAATTTTGCCGCTGATATTGATGACTCCCAACTTTTGTGAGTTGTCGTTAAACATTAAAGTATCATGACGTAATTATTCGTAAATAGTCTTCACATATAGGTCTTGTAATGTAGATTATATTTAATAAGTATTATCTTTATTGTGTGTTTTAGCCTTTCCTAATAAATTCACCCGTAAATAAGTTAATAATTTGCCAGAAATGTTTGTAATTTAGCTACGTAAGAAATTAAGCAATAAATTAAAAAAAAATAAACAATACTAAATTTTAATGAAATGAAGTTTAAAAAGAAACATGTATTTTTTATTATTATTGATTTCTGTGTGTGAAGTGAATTCGCAAGGTTGTAGATTAATTAATTAACTTTGACATATGTACGTAATTTAATAAATGTAGCTACTATATTTTAATGTAATATTTTTTACTGTTCCATTATTAATTATCCTCATCTTTTGTCACTATTATTGTCAGACATATCTTACATCTGCCACATATGGTAGACTGAAATATTGTCCGATAAAAATGAGTTCCTGGTACCAAGAAAGTAACTCATTTAATAATGTGATATATGTCTATTGTACATACTCGAATCACTAATGTAATTTTAGTTCAAAGCAGTTATTATGTGCTATATTCCAAGTTAGTCATCGTTTTTTCTGTTCACAGATTTGTCATCAGAACCAACTGAAAGCCGTAAACCCAAAGACGAAGTGAAACCGACCTACATCACCTCGAAACGTGGTTACAAGCTGATGGTCCTCGGTGGGTACAAATACTCCATCAAAACCGATTCAATCGTCGGTGATATCGAAACCACTTGGTGGCATTGCGTGAGTCACCACGAGGCTGCCTGCAAGGCGAGTGTCGTGACTCAGGACGAGGTGATCATCAAAATGAATACAGTCCACGATCACTCTGCCAGGAGGCCTCGAAAAGATAGAAAATCATACGCTTAAAGGAGATCGGCAACACGGCCCTTAGTCTCGTGACGTAATTTTCTGTACGAGAAATATGAGTGACGTCATCCGGTGCACCAAAAACGCATCAGATGAAGTCGGTTAGAAACAAGCGTTACCATAATCCAATTGTAATAATAATCCATTGAACAACAAATTTTGGTATAATTCGCCGAACTATACAGATCTGTATGGTACAACGTGTAGCATGCACTTGGCACTTCAAACGTAGGGAGAATAAGCAACCAAACAATAACTAACACGTTAGATCGGCGCATCTTCAGGAGTCATGACTCCTCCATTTTGAGGATCTTGAGGCATCTTGAGGAGTCGAGACTTCTAAAGATACTCCAGTGTCGGAACATACGTTGAGTATTTTAGTGAGTTTTTGTGATGTTGCGTGTTGGTTGGGCGTGTTTCGTTCTTCGACGGTTCGACACTGTAATGTCGCCGTAACAACCTCACAAAGCATTGCGGCATACCATGGATTTTTTTTATGTAGGATGTCGCCGTGCCACCGATGCAACGCAGTGACGCCGCAACGCCTCGTGTGGCAACGCCTTGCAGCAGCCAGCAGCATGACAGGACCACTTTACACAATATATGAAATATTAGAGTACCCACAGACTTACAATTTCATGTTGGACAACTAAATCGCAGAGTATACCAATAGGCATAGTGACTTATGGTAGCCCCCACATCTTATCCAACTAAATCTTCCAACTATATAATTGGACACCGATTGTATCAAATTCAAAATCAAAATTTCCTTCCGATTACGCACACTATACATGTTGGCCAACTAAATTGTGAAAGCACGCAATTTAGTTGCTCGATAGTCGGCCATCTTGAAATTGTATATCTGCGGTCGCTTACGCACCGCACTGAACGCAGCGGCGCGGCACGACGACGTGACAACGGTACGGCGCGGCGTGACGCGAGAAATATGTGACTCTAACCGTATTAGAACGAGCGACGTGACAGCGAAGAGACGCATTAATGCGGTTAGTGGTCATATGAATCAATGAAATTATATTTTTTTCACCTCACTAACTCAAAAAGGGCGCATTTTTTGTCTAAAACCTGTAAGCAAAAGTCGTTTTTGCTGAATTGAATCTTTCGCCCGCTCGGGGTTCAAACTAGGCACTCGCAACAAAAATGAACTTTGCTATCTTGTTGAACAATTAATAACTATTTTCGTGTCGCGCCGCACCAATTCCGCGTCGCGCCGAGCCGCTATAATGCGGTGTGACCTTTAATAGTCATGATAGCCTAATTAGTTAAGGATTTGGCCAGTATTTCTAGGTTTCCAGGATTTGAATCTCAACAATGTACTTACCTCTAAAAAAGAATCTCTAAGCGGTTGAATATATTTCTTGTTTTAATAACAAAGCTAAGATAGCCTAAATTGCAAGTAGCGGCTTTTCGATTTAGCCGAATTAACAATGGTTTAATGAGTCAATGTGTCCTTCAATGCTCTAAGCTTTTAAAATAATATAATTCTTTGATAAGATAAAACGTTAGTGTAACTAAGCTAAATTGTTTGATTAATTTCAATTACTTAAGTATTTTTTTTATTTTACAATTTTGTGTTGATTGATAGTAAATAAAATTATTTTTACGAGTATTTCAAATGAATTATTATAGTAATTAAAATTTTTGCGTCAATAAAAATATGTATTTTCTTTTAGTATTTTTGTTTTATTTAAACTTTTTCTTTGGAAGCTTAATGAAACGAAATTAAATGAAACGAGTTTATTTTGCCAAATGTGAGCAAAAATAGTAGGTATACTGGTGGATATTACATAGTAAAAGCCTATGTGTTATTCCAGACTATAATCTATTTCTGTGCCAAATTTCAACCAAATCTGTTCAGTCGTTGCGAGGTAATTGAGTAACAAACCAATCCGTCCATACATTCAAACTTTTGCATTTATAATATTAGTAGGAAGTAGGATAGTAGGATTCGTGACTTATATCAGATATCTCGTAAAGAAGCTTCGCTTAATACAATTTCCTATTACAGATTTCACTAAGCCGATTTTCATGGAGTCAAGGCGCGGTAACCGACTAATACTATACCTGGGTTACCGCTACCACCTGAAAGACTATAAGAAGCCAAATGAAGTGTACGTAGCGGAATATAAGAAACAGCTGTGGCGGTGCTCCACGCATAACGGGCGGGGTTGCCGAGCTACACTGTATACCTTTGGAAATGACATAATCAGTGTTAACTCCGCACATAATCATGGACCTGTAGTGACTATGTAAAATGCACTATTTACATCGAAAATATAAGATACTGGCTACTGCCCGCGATTTTGCTCACGTTAAGTCTGATTTTTCAAACCCCTATTTTACTACCTTAGGGGTTGAATTTTCGAAAATATTTTCTTAGCGGATGCCTATGTCATAAAAGCTATCTGTATGCCAAACAGCCCGATCCGTTCAATGGTTTGAGCTGTGCGTTGATGATCTATTAACGCACAGCTCAAACCACTGCACGGTCAGTCAATCAGTCAGTCAGTCACCTTTTCCTTTTATATACCTATTAGATTAATGTGAAGTAACTCTGTCTATCTATCTCTGTAAAGGAGAATGGGTTAGAATCGACCCAGACGCAATAATTGTATTGTTATTTATTGGACTTTATCGACATTTGTTGTTCTTATAGAGTAGTTTAATAAATATAAGACTTAATTCACTTGGAGAAGAAAGATATTCGACCCTTAGGTTAATAGTTTACACTTATTAATGAATTAATTGTTAGGAAAAGTCAATTCTTCTAAACGAACATATCTTTTTGTCCAACTTAATTCAGACATGCTGTCTTAGGATTAATTTAAGTACTCCATTAGGGCAACAAAAGTCGACATTGTTCTTAATGCTACAGTCTTGGGTACGGAGCCCATACAAAATTATCCGTTATCCTTTTAAGGAGTAAAGCACTGTAAATTAAACTCACAACTCTAGTCGGTTTCTACATACCATCGTACTGGAACGCTAAATCTCTTGGCGGTACGTCTTACGATAGGGTAACCAGTAAGGTTAACATGCACACCACGAGAAAATTTTGTCTACATGCTTACTCGTAATCTCTTTGTGAATCTCTACAGAGATTTACGATTAAAGTGTAGACAATTTTTTCTCGTGGCGCGCATCTTAGCCCTACAGGCTCGATCGAAGCCTTTAGGTGTGGAGTAGAATGTGAATCTGTTATTATTTGCAGGTACACCAACATTCGTAAGGTCAATTAAAGGGAATGCCCTTCTCGTGTTCGAGGGATACAAGTATTCCTTGAGGCACACCAAAGCACATGGTCACAGTGTGCAAAAGCGTTGGGTATGCGCAACTCACAGCAACAGTCGGCATCGATGCTACGCGTCCGTCGTCACCCTAGACAATAATATCGTTAAGATAAGCAGAATCCACGTTCATCCACCACAGTTCCCTGTGGAAAATAAATTGTATTTAATAAAACTTATTGAATAAATTAAAAAGAATACCTGCTTTTATTAGCTGTACACTAAAAAATTTAGATTGAAATTATTTATTTCAAAGATTAATTATTTATTCTAAAGGCCGTGGTCGTAAATATAAGGATACTGGCTACTGCCCGCGATTTTGCTCACGTTAAGTCTGATTTTTCAAGCCCCTATTTTACTACCTTAGGGGTTGAATTTTCGAAAATCTTTTCTTAGCGGATGCCTATGTCATAAAAGCGATCTGTATGCCAAACCGATCCGTTCAATGGTTTGAGCTGTGCGTTGATGATCTATTAACGCACAGCTCAAACCACTGCACGGTCAGTCAATCAGTCAATCAGTCAGTCAGTCACCTTTTCCTTTTATATACCTATTAGATTAAATGTGAAGTAACTCTGTCTATCTGTCTATCTATCTCTGTGAAGGAGAATGGGTTAGAATCGACCCAGACACAAAGTTAATTGTATTGTTATTTATTGGACTTTATCGACATTTGTTGTTCTTATAGAGTAGTTTAATAAATATAAGACTTAATTCACTTGGAGAAGAAAGATATTCGACCCTTGGGTTAATAGTTTACACTTATTAATGAATTAATTGTTAGGAAAAATCAATTCTTCTAAACGAACATATCTTTTTGTCTAACTTAATTCAGACATGCTGTCTTAGGATTAATTTAAGTACTCCATTAGGGCAACAAAAGTCGACATTGTTCTTAATGCTACAGTCTTGGGTACGGAGCCCATACAAAATTATCCGTTATCCTTTTAAGGAGTAAAGCACTGTAAATTAAACTCACAACTCTAGTCGGTTTCTACATACCATCGTACTGGAACGCTAAATCTCTTGGCGGTACGTCTTACGATAGGGTAACCAGTAAGGTTAACATGCACACCACGAGAAAATTTTGTCTACATGCTTACTCGTAATCTCTTTGTGAATCTCTACAGAGATTTACGATTAAAGTGTAGACAAATTTTTCTCGTGGCGCGCATCTTAGCCCTACAGGCTCGATCGAAGCCTTTAGGTGTGGAGTAGAATGTGAATCTGTTATTATTTGCAGGTACACCAACATTCGTAAGGTCAAATAAAGGGAATGCCCTCCTGGTGTTCGAGGGATACAAGTATTTCTTGAGGCACACCAAAGCACATGGTCACAGTGTGCAAAAGCGTTGGGTATGCGCAACTCACAGCAACAGTCGGCATCGATGCTACGCGTCCGTTGTCACCCTAGACGATAATATTGTTAAGATAAGCAGAAACCACGTTCATCCACCACAGTTCCCTGTGGAAAATAAATTGTAGTCAATAAAACTTATTAAAGAAATTAAAAAGAACACCTGCTTTTATTTGTTGTACACTAAAAAAAGATTGAAATTATTTATTTCAAAGATTAATTATTTATTCTAAAGGCCGTGGTCGTCTTTTTGCTGTCTCTGCTAAAAAATCCGGGCACTAGCTCCATGCTCTCCGTTCTGCAGACCTGAGCACTCTTTTAAACCACACGACCCTTTCAGTAGTAGTTGGTCTTAAAATTTCTGCTATTACTTACTATTGATGCCAATTTCACTATAACCCAGTAACGTTGAAACAATTAATAAAGTCGTTCTGACTGTATTTAAATAGGCCAATAGGCCTGTTAATCGGTTAACCGTTGCTTAGCGATGTTCAAATGGGCACTTAGTTGAGCAGTTAATCTAAGCAGATATTTCATCTGTTTTCTTACAGTGCAGCCAACGTTTATACAGTCGAAGAAAGGGAACCCTTTGATACTGTTGTCGGGGTACAAATATTCCATGAAGAGCGTCAAACGAGTGGGCTCGTCGGAGCAGAAGAGGTGGCAATGTTCCACGCATACCAACAGAGGCTGCTGCGGCACCGTGGTGACTTTCGACAACGTGATCATAAGGTTAAAGAATATACATAACCACGCCCCTGTTCAAGGCTTTAATTAAAGATTTATGGAATAGAACCATTTATCTTCTACAACCGCACCGCACGCCACCGAACGCGATTTCACCCTCACCAACTGGGTGCCTGGAGCACTTCGACCATCCGTTGTTCCAGATCTTATTTCCACGTACTAACTAAATCGTGGAATGATCTCCCTTCGACAGTGTTCCCACTTAATTACAATATGGGGTTATTCAAGGGGCGGACCAATAAATTCCTGAAAAGCCGGCAACGCATTGGTGGTGCCTCTGGTACTACAAGTGTTCATGGGCGGCGCTAATCATTTAACATCAAGTGACCCGCCTGCTCGTTTGCCCGCTATGCATATATTAAAAAAAATCGATGACGTCTCTGGAGTTTGGGCTGACGGCTGGGTGTATGCCAAACTAGTGTACACCCGATTTTATGGGAGTAGTTCAGAACTGTAAACTTACTTGTGGATGTGAACAAAACACTTTTAATTGTACAAATGAAAATAAATACAAAATTTCGATACATTTTAAAGGACTTTTAATAAAAAATTAACCTGGTACATCTCCATTAATTTCCAAGGAGGTAATGTACACAAGAAAGAAAGGAAAGAATCTCTACAACAACGTGCGGTAGCGATCGTTTCTAAATGCAAAGCAGACAACCTTTGGAGAAAGAAGTTATTCCAAACGCATTATATCAAAATACCAAAAAAAAAACTTATGTAGCTGAAGCCCACGACTTCGTCCACGTGGATTTAGTTTTTAAAATCCCACGAGAACTTTTCAATTTTCCGGGATACAAAGTAGCCTATGTCATTTTCCAGGTCCTCAACTATACCCATGCGAAAATTACTTCATGTTTATGTGTGTGTGTGTGTGAGTTGCTTGATTCTGGAACGTACAAATTGAACCATATAACACTATAATTTCAGATGGTACACCAGAATTCATAGATTCGCAGAGAGGCCACAAGTTGATATTGCTTTCAGGATACAAATACTACGTGAAAAAGTGTAAATCCCTTGGAAGTGTATCGAAAAAGAGATGGGCTTGTTCAACTCATGTGGCTCGCGGATGCAAAGCCTTCATACATACGGTTGATGATGTAATTGTATCACTCAACACTGATCACAATCACGATCCAACGTCTGTTAGAAAGATGGCTAATACTAATATAGTTTTTAACTAGTAACGTGTTCCAAGGGAATGTATTCATTCGTCTCATCGCCGGCTAACTACAGGGCAGTGGTCTCTTCTCCATGATTAACACTGATTTGGGTATCCCTAAACATAATGACAGCTTAATTGTGGATCAATTTGAAACGCCACATTTGACATACGAGTGTCTCTGGAACTAATAATAATATTGCAAATGAATTTATGGATTAATTATATTTCCAAGTTCACACAGATTGGTTTTTACAGGCCACTGTCATGCAATATCATGGCATACGTTTACAATCATAACCAATTAATATTCAATTAATATCAAATTTAAATGGAGTGTAAGTTAGCTCTGCATTATACCTTACCACCAAGTGATATCGCAGTAAAGGGCTATCTTGTTATCAAATAAAAATATTTCTTCATGCTTGACCAAAAAGATTTTCTTGTTATTATCCTTTAAGTTAGCTAATTTAAATTAGCATGGACAAGATTTTACCCACGGTTTCCCTCCCGCAATCTTTTAAAAGTACCTAATTCGAAGTGGTGATTCGTATATACAAAGCTGTTCTTTTTGGTTTTCCCTATTTTTTTTTAAATTTTAAACCACCCTGTATTAAAGGGAACAAAACAAAAAAAATCAAATCGGTCAAGCCGTTTTTGATTTTTAGCAGACTAACGAACAGCAATTGACTTAAATTATATTTATAGATTTCTATAACAATTTTAAATTTTTACCATAGAAGCATTTTTCATCGACGGCCGCAAAGGAAAGAAATTGATATGTCTCGGAGGATATAAATACACTTTGCACATAGAGAAGCGAGTTGGTGATTTAATCAAAACAAGATGGCGCTGTTTGACTCACTGTACAAAAGGATGCCGGGCCATTCTTTATACTATAGATGGCGTTATTGCTTCAGTAAAGAACATTCACAATCACTAATTACGGACTGGTATAGTACATTTATCTCACGAAGTTACGGGCGCTTTACTTGTGGTTAGGTCGTGTACATGCACATTGCGTAAGTGTGCGTGCCTGTCAGCAGCCTAGGTGGGAGTGGTCAGGCGCGAGTAAGCTCTCGCTCACACTTATACAGATACGACACACACACCACCATGAGCCACAAGCCCTCGTGAAATGAAAGAACTATACACATTTTTAGCCGTTTGTTTTTATATCGAGTGTCCACTGGCAAGTTAACTTGTACAATTTCTTGCAGAAGTCAAAGTAGATAAGCTTAAACTTACAGCGAGTGTTTACAAAGTGTAATATGTAACTTTCGAAGGCTGGCTTCTGCAAAACTTCTAGCTAGTTGACACTTTGCATAGTTCTATAAGACATTATCCTATCAAACAAAAAAATATTACAGAGTGTACAAGTTATAAGTACGTAAAAATTCTAGTTTTACGGTGACGGTTACTAATTTTGATATAAGTTTATATAATTTTACCTAAATTATTATTATAAATCATTTAAAGAATTACGAAGAAAAAATTTGTTTTATTTATTTACTAAATAGTTGATGTCCGCGACTTTTTTCGCACGGATTAAGCGTTTTTTTTTATTTTTTATTTTTTTTTACGTATTTTTTTGGTAAACAATTTGTCAGTAATCTTTTTTTAGTTCTATGGAATTCCTTGCTTAGGCGCCTTCTTTTGGGCGCATGTCCTATGACTTATGTATGTAGGTTGTAGTATTTTCAAAATGTACATTTTTTTCAGATGGGACTGCAGAATACACTACAGGGAGACGGGGTTGTCGTTTGTTAAAATTGGGCGGATTTGGCTTCTCCATACATCGTACTAAAAGCATAGGGACAAGTTTGAAAACTAGATGGCGCTGTAGTCTATATGCCTCAAAAGGATGTAAAGCTTTCGTCTATACCATTGATGACGTCACTGTTTCTGCTTATTTAGACCACAGTCACGAATGTACAAATCCTTATTAGAATTGTTAAGTAAAATTACCCCGACGGCCACGAATCAACGTTCTAAACAAGCCTGCTCCTCTGCGCTGCAAACGTATTAATCGAGTGTCAATAACAAATATCCGTAGGAGAACCAAAGTCACCGACATAGCTCAGCGAGTCGCGAAATTGAAGTGGAAATGGGCGAGACACATAGTTCGAAGAGCCGATGGTCGTTGGGGTCACAATGTGTTGGAGTGGCTTGCAAGTGGGAAGCGTAGTGTTGGCAGACCCCTCACTAGGTGGACCGACGACATCAAACGAGCCGCTGGATCCAGGCGGCGCGTGGAAGTTCATGCAAGAGATTTTTGTCCAGCTGTGGACTTCTATCGGTTGATGAAGAAGAAGAATAACAAATAAAATTTAAGGCCACGAAACTTTGCTATACTTTACAATGCAGTTTCGTGGCCCTTTAGCAGGTACCTATTAATTGCGCTTTGAGACTCAACGCTGACGCAGCACAGAGCGAATTTGCTTTTAGCGTTATGGATCTTGGTATTCGGGTTAGGGTTGTGATTTTTTGAACATTTTGAGTTAAAAATAAACGATCCAAGAAAAATTACAATTTATAAGTCATCTCTAGTCTATAAATAAATAGAATAAAAAAACACTTTTCCACTGATGAATAGATATATTTTTCCTGTCCCTGTGTACACCACTCTCCACGAGGCGATATATAGGAAGTGATACGAATGCGAGAGTGGATGGCTCCTTTCGATACTTTGCTTCCGATGTTATCGGATGAATTAATCTATAGGTATACCATACCAAAAATTCGAAAGTGTGTTTGTTTGCTCGATTGTTGATTTCTCCTCCAATCACAACAACGTAGCAACAGACTGAAGGGATTTTTGTATGGGTATAGTTGCAGACTTGCAGAGTGACATAGGCTATTTTTATCTCGGAAAAACAGAGGATATCCTCGGGATTTCTAGCCTAAATTCATGCGCACTAAGTGGCGGAAAAAAGCTGATGGTGGGATATATATGTTTAAAGTTTATTTTAGATTAGATAGATTTAGATTTTGAATATGTGATTTTTCAAATCCTTTCTACCTTCTTTTGCGCTTTGATTACGTTAATGTCAGTCGTATTTTCCTTTACATTTAGTACAGTTAATATAATGCCCATATTATTATTCTCAGATCCAATATTCATCGACGGCAAGAAAGGAAGAAAATTACTTAGAGTTGACGGCTACTTATACACGATGCATATCCAGAAAAAGATAGCCGGAATGGCAAAGCTCCGATGGCGATGTTTAACCCATTACATGAAAGGCTGCAAGGCTGTCATTTACACAATAGCCAACCATATTATAAGCGCAAAACCAATACATAACCATTGACTTGATTGTTTAGAAGTTTTAATAGCGTTATGTAAACTAAATAACGTTCAATAAAGATTTCTCATAACTATGTTTTTTTGTTTTGCTTTTTTAGGAAGTGAAAATTACTTGGTAGAGCTAGCGAAATAGCGTTGAGTTGTTGAACGTTGAGTACCTTACTAAATCGATTTTTCCTTATAAACAAATCGGAGAAACGCGTAACCGACGAAAGTAGCCTGGCGTTTACGACGTTCTTAACTTTGGGTATCTACTCTAAACAAATGTTTGTTCATTATGACTTCGACTCATGGTATTGAAAACAATAACTTAGATTTATAGTTTGTCAATAATATTATGGTCGATAGAAACGGGAAAGTGCTTACCTAATAATTTTTTCAGGTCGTGGGAATACCAAAAAAAACCGGACCAAACGAAAAAAAATGTCTAAGGAAGAAGTCCGTCTTAGGAGAAGAATTGCGACTAGAAAATTGAGAGAAAAAATAAAAAACGACCCAGTTTTATCCCAAATAGCTAAACAAAAAAAAAGAGAAAAATACATTAAAGATAAACTAGAGAAAAAAATATTTCCTATAGCTGAATTGCCACCAAAGAAGAGGAATAAAATACGAGAGAAAAAAAAAATATTCCTCGGCATATTATTATCGAAAGAAAAAACTAAGAGAAGAATCAAGTAAAAGTAAAGATTTAGAAGAAATTAATGATTAACGTATTTTGTGTTTATGGCTAAAATTATTTTAGATTTAATCATAGATTAAACTACAGATTTGATGGTAATAGCGACAAGAATGAATGACCCGGCAGAGTTTGTTGTGGGGTTCTTCTCACATCAGAAGCATTTGGAACTCTCAAAGTCTTACTTCGTTTCGTTGTACAGCTTTTCTGGAAATAAAATATATTTCTTCATTATATACAAATAATATAAATCTTTTTTTTATTGAACCAGTCCAATCCACTTTTCTGACATAATATAATTAACAAACAGGTGTCCATTGTCCATATCACGTGAGTGCGTAGTAAACTTAACTAGCAAGTTAAGCCTTATAACCTTAAAAGATGGAAACGGTGAAGTACCTAATAATTTTTTTTTTCAGGATTTAGGAATGTCAAGGAAGGTCGGGCCAAACCTAAAAAAATGTCTAGAGAAGAAATACTTCTTAGGAAAAGAATTGCGACTAGAAAATTGAGAGAAAAAATAAGAAACGATCCAGTTTTATCTCAGATAGCTAGACAAAAAGTAAGAGAAAAATACATTAAAGATAAACTAGAGAAAAAAATACTTCCTATAGCTGAATTGCCAGCAAAGAAGAGGAATAAAATACGAGAGAAAAATAGAGAAAAAGCTTTGGTATATTATTATCGAAAGAAGAAACTAAAAGAAGAATCAAGTAAAAGTAAGGATTTAGAAGAAATTAATGATTAACGTGTTTTGTTTTTATAGCTAAAATTATATTAGTTTTAATAATTATAGATTAAATAATAGATTTGATGGTAAAGGATGTACTGGCTGAGTTTGTTGTGGGCTTCTTCTCAGACCAGAAGCATTTGGAACCCTCATAGCTTTAGTTTTACGTTGAATTTTAAAATACCATCCTTACCTTATTGATTTATTTTTAGTCACTCTTGAAAAATACACTTAGAATAAATTATTTTGATTAATATAATAGTTTTAAGAATTAACTTTTGCTGTCTTGCTTTTTAGGATATATATATATTTTTACATTACATATCATAGAAAGAAAATGTTTTTTTATTGAACCAGTACAATCCTCGTTTCAAAATATAATTATATTAACCAACGGATGCCCGCGATTCCGTCCTCGCCAAGAACATAATATTACATACTATGTGGAATTTTTTTCATAAAAATCCCGTGAAATGAAAAGTCCTTTGTCCTTCCTCAATCAAGATGCCTAATTTCTTGCCAATTTTAACTTTTTTACAGACCGTATGAAGAAAATGCGGACCAAAGAAGACATACTTCGAAGAAAAAGGTTAAGAGCAAGAATAAGGAGAGAAAGAATAAAGAAAGACCCAGTTTTGTACCAACAAGCCCGAGAAAAAGAAAGACAAAGATACCTTCGAAGGAAATCAGAAAAGAAACTACTTTCTATCGCCGAATTGCCTGCAAAGAAGAGGGCGGAAATACGAAAGAGGAATAGAGTAAATTCGAGAAATTATAAAAAGAAAAAAAGAATAGAAAAATTAAGTAGCATTGCGGATAAAAATGTAATTTAAATGCTTAGTTTCAAAACAGTAGGTACACCTAAGTATGCAGAAACAAATGGAGGGCAAAAAATGCCTTTAGGTAGGCAAAACGATATTATTTGATTTTTTGTTCTTTTAGTGGCTAAATTACATTGGTGGTCCTGTGAAAATGAATTATCTTTGTAACCTCTTAAGTTTTAAGTACGTACCAAACCCGCAAACCTTAGTACGTTAATGGCATGGTCTAGCATAGGTATTTAAGTATGATTTTATTGAGATAATATGTTATATGATTACAGAAATAACCTTTACAACTAACAGAAACGGTAACTCTGTGATCATCTGTGACGGTTGGATGTTCAGAATGAATAAGAGGCAGTATGGAAGCGTCAGCGGGAGACAAAGATGGCGCTGTTCTAAATTCAGTTATTGTAAAGCCGCCATACACACTATCGGCGATATAGTTTTAAAAACTAACTTGAAGCATAACCATTGATTCTGTACATAGAAAAACCCAGAAAATATGTAAAATGTTTGTGCGTTTGTGTGAACTACTAAGGTCGCAGGGAAGAAGGTCAAAAAAAATCAAAACTGTCTAAAATGGGAAATAGTCCTGCTAATATTATAAACTTGAAAGTGTGCAAGTATTGATGGATGGATGTTTGTTACTCTTTCACGTAAACACTACTGAACCGATTTGGCTGAAATTTGACCTAGAGATAGAGAAAATTAGAGAGTTCCCGCCGGAATTACAAAACCTTAATCCACGCGAACGAAGTTGCGGGCTTCAACAAGTTTAACATAGTTTTTACCCGACTATGTCATTAAAAATATTTTAGCCCTTTAACTTTACTTAATTATAATAGTTTTATTGTAATTATAATAATATATTTATAAATGAATATTGTTTAATACTATCCTCTTATCATACTAATATTTAAATGCGAGAGTGTATATGTTTGTTGATTTGTCCTTCAATCACGCAGTAACGAAGCAACGGATCGACGTTATTTTTTGCATGGGTACAGTTGCTGACCTAGAGAGTAACATAGTTTATGTTATATTTTATTCCAAAAAACAAATGTTCTTGCGGCATTTTAAAAAACTTAATTCTACGTGTCGTTCAAAGTCGTCAGGATCCCAGGATGCTGGACTGGCGACTAAAGAATATATTTTAAATATGGATAATTTTCCCCGTTATTGCAACATTTTTCACTGATGCTTCGCTCCTTTTAGTCGCAGCGTGATGTTATATAGCCTAAAGCCTTCCTCGATAAATGGACTATCCAACACAAAAAGTAGTACTAGTACTAGTAGTTCCTGAGATTAGCGCGTTCAAACAAACAAATTCTTCAGCTTTATATATTAGTATAGATTGATGAAAAATTTAAATATTAAGAAAAATAAAACTCAGTAATAAAGAAGATTTCAATTTGGTTTTCAATCATTTCAATTGAATATATTGTAATTTCCGATTTTTTTATTTTTAAATAAAGAGTATGCTCACTTTTTATGTTTCAGATGTAACTTTTGAAATTAACAGAACCGGTAAAACTGTAATTGTTTGTAACGGTTGGTCATTCAGAATGCATCTTAGTCGTGATATCGGCGGCGCTGTTAGACAAAGATGGCGGTGTTCCAAATACAAAAATTGCAAGGCCGCGTTACACACTATCGACGACGTTGTTATAAAATCACAATTGAAGCACAATCATTAATGTTTAATGTTTTATGCTGTCTATGCTATCATCAACTTCGTTAAGTCCGCTACCATCTTCGACTGCATCATGCAGTCGAAGATGGTAGCGGGCTAACTTGGAAGGGGATAATCAAAGCCATGCCTGATGATGTGTTGGAATACTAAATCGCGTGGCACGTCTTTGGTGCTAACACGACCAAAGCCTTTTCCCAGACAAAATTCAACTGTCGCTAATAAGGTAAATTGACAATTTGCTCGCACCATACTAAACATTTAGGAAAAAAGATCTTCAATAGTGTATATATTTTTTTATTTCTTTACCATAAAACATCTATCGTGAGAAAATTGGAAGTTTTTTATTCGTTATCCATAAAATCCATTAATATAAACAACTTAGATATGTTCTTGGTTCAACTCCCTGTTAATCGAATTTGTTATATTATATACATTATGTGTATAATTACAATCGGTTATCGTTATGTAGGTCCATATTATTAATATTTGAGATATAATTTATCATGTTTTTAATGAAATCTTTATGAATAGATAGGTATTAAATAATAAAATTTATAAAGCATGAAAACTGACTTTTCATTGATATTTCAAACTAGTATAAAGTACGGTAACGATATCTTAACGTTGTTTTTAATATTGTAAAAATAACTTAATATAGTACGGTCGCCGAACAGAAAGAATTTCGTACAATGACCTCTTTGCCTACTGACAGTGGTCACAAACATTTTTCTATTAAGTGCGGTTTATATAAAATATTTGAAGGAGAAAAAAAATTAGTAGCTTATTAAATAAATTATTTATTTTTAAACAGTTATTATAATCGAGTTATATTAACTTATTAAATAGAAATAAAAAAATGAAAATTCAAAAATCAAAGTCCGATTTCTCTGTATCGGAGTAACTACTTTCCGACGACGTCTCGCCTGTCACAGTTATAACGAAATAATGTACAGTTTTGTCTACATTATGATCTAGACTCCCTAAATTCAATTCACAAGCAAACAAAAACAAACCTTAGGTTTGCAAGTAAAAGGTTTACAATCCCCGAGGACGGCGGTCATTGCTTTTGTGCGAGCGTGACGCATTATTTTAAAGCGGGAGTGACAGAGACAGGTAGTAACAGGTTAATGTACGAAATTCTTTCTGTTCCGCGACCGCACTATAGGTATAATGCATCACATATTTGTTTAGTACTTAATAATTATTTAATTGTATTTCAGAAGTATCCTTCACATATAACAAAAATGGTAAACCCATTCTCGTGATTGGTGGGTGGTCATTTAGAATGCAAAACCGGAAGGATGTGCATGTTCCAGGTAGACAAAGATGGCGGTGTTCCAGATACAAATGTTGTAATGCGGCCATACACACTGTCGGCGATGTTATAATTAAAACGAATTTAAAGCATAATCATTGATTTCCTAACAACAAAACATTCAAATTATACTTTTTTAAATATATGATTGTAAATCTACTACTGACATGGAATGTTTTCATACCAAGAAGATTCAGAAGGAAATTATGCTCTCATTTAAATAGAATTAAATTTTAGAATAGTATGTAATTATAAAATAAATAAATCATAAAAATATTTAGTCCAAGGCAAAGGATAATACTTATTGGTTAAAATTAAGAATAGTTATTATTAATAAAAACTCTAACTTACCTAAATAGTTTCATTTTTGTGTTTAAAAATAATTTTACGTACTACTTTTGTCAACGGTGGACAAAAACACAATATTACTGATGTATAGTAATTATAATTCCACTCCTAGCACAAGCTTTCCGCTTATTTGGAGGGGAGAGGAGAATATAAGTCAAGTTCAGCTTGGCTAATATTCTTTTCAAAAATTTACAAAAAATTAAAATTATGAAAAAAAAATTATGAAGAGTCAAAAAATTTATGCCGCAATATTGCATACATTTTATTATTTTATTAGCTGATGCTCGCGACTTCGTTCGCGTGAAATTAGTTTTCAAGATCCCGCGGGAACTATAATTTTTTTCAGGATAAAAAGTAGCCTATGTTTTAATCCAAGGTATAATCTATCTTCATTTTAATTTTCATTTCAAATCGATCCAGTAGTTTTTGAGTTTATTCATTACAAACATACACACAAAAATACAAATCTTTGCTTTTTATAATAGTAGTGTAGATGAACAATCAATATGAATATATCTTAAACGCAACAAGTTACAGAAGTACCTATCCATAAACGTTGTAACATTATTTCAAAATTGACGTTAAAACTTTTTTGCGTCTAATTTATAATATCTTTTTTTTCAATCTATTTTTATTTTATTTTGATTTTCAGAAGTAATGTATACAATTAACAAACAAGGTAAAAAAGTTCTCGTTTGTGATGGGTGGTCATTCAGCAAGCAAAACCGGAAGGATATCCAAGTTCCGATTAGACAAAGGTGGCGGTGTACCAGAACCAAATATTGTCGTGCCGCGTTACACACTTTTGGCGATATTGTAGTAAAAACGAACTTAAAGCATAACCATTAATTAAAAAAAAAAAAAAGTTCAAACTTTTCTGTGCTCGACAAATCTTTTCAATACATAAGCTATGTATTTAAAAGAAAATCAAGTATTGGTTTTAAATGCTTTTCCTATAATAGACTCGGAAAGGAACTTGCCAGTTGCTCTTTTAACGGACGTCCGTAGAGTTTATAGAGCAACTGTCGAAGTTGTAATATAGCAAAATACAAATCATTATTATATTTTACATATCATAAAAATAACATAATTTTATAACATTATGTTACAATTAAATTGAATTTATAACGTGTCTTGACTGAATAAATTATTTTTATTAATGTACCAACTTCTTACGTTTCTACTTTCAATAATTTATCAAGCTCCTGTTTTTATACATATAATTACCATGTGATATTTTAAATGATCAAGAACAATGAAAAATCGTATATCAGATGTTGTATGTTACGTTTTTGTGGCACGAACACTGAACTGATTTTGATAAATTCACAAAAAATCCTTGATCTATTTTGAAAGACGAGACAATAACGCTAGAATTGTTTACTCAAAACTCATATTTTTTTTACAATTTCTTTTTGTAAATTTCAGACATAACCTATTCAACTAATAAACAAGGTAAAACAATGATCGTGTGTGGTGGGTGGACGTTTAGCATGCATCAAAAGCGAGTTTTCGGTTTCACCATTAAACAAAGATGGCGGTGTTCGAGATTCAAAAATTGTAAAGCCGCCATTCATACTATTGATGACGTGATCGTGAAAAGTTATTTGGAGCATAATCATTAAAGTTCTGTTCATATTATCAGTTAAGTGTACCTATAATTCAAAACATTATTTTTAATTATATTTTAGTTTAGTTTATAGCAATCAAAACTCTATCACCATGATTACACCTAGCCCGCGTCAATCGTTTTGAAAGTTCTGAGCTACTCGATAGAGATTCACTGCCCGATAAATGGACCGTCATACGCAATAACGATTGAATCGTTATTCACATGAATACCCAAACATTTTTCAAATGAAATACATACTTAATGTAACAGAATAAAGTTAACTTTTCAATTGATAAGTTGTGTGGGTTGACTCGTTATTGCGTATGACCGTCAACGCATTGTGAGGATAAATTCCACTGATATTGTATCGGATCGCGGCTATGTTCAGAGTATTCAAAGATAATGTGTGAGAAATTTACGTAGTAATAGTACCCACTGAACATAGTACACAGTTCACACATAGTAGTATGTACATGATACAGTACCTTGAATCGCTTATTTTATAAAAAGAGATCTTGATAACGTTATCCTATTGGAAAATATTATATTAACGTTATTTTGTTTACTAATAAAAAATATATTTCAATAACCGTTATTTTGTTTTTAAACAAGAACAAGAATTTTCAGAAATACATCAAAATTAAGACTGAACTTAGGGCCAATTTCACCATTGCCGAGTAACGTTTAACCGATTAATGAATTTGACGTCCTGATAGTTTTTGTATTGAAAATTTAAAAATGAAAGGGTAAAATTGCCCTAAAAAAGTTATTTTCACCCCTTTCTTATTTAAATATATCTTTAAATTGTGTAATCTATATTGAAATTGTAATGTAAATTTATTTTTGTACTTTATTTTAGATCTTCATGTATTTACAAGCAGGAAGGGCAGCACTATGCTCACAGTTGGAGGTTTCAGTTTCTGTGTTCACACGCAAAGTGTTAACAACGGAGTGATTAAAAAAAGATGGCGGTGCTCCAGATTCAAGAATTGCAAGGCGACGCTGCAAACTATTGGCGACGTCATCACTAAAGTGCATTTGAATCACAACCACCCCTGACTAATATTATAAGCTACTACTGACTAACTATAACTGACCCGACAGACGGTGACCTGTCTTCAATAAAACTGTCAGAAGAAAAAAATCACTCAAATAATATCGTATAATTTTAACAATAAAAATAGAACGCAATCAAAGTTGAAGAAAAAATGTTGAATAATATTTTTTTTGAAAAATTACTCACATACGTGCTGATTAACAGAATTTTTCGATAATCTGAAAGTTGTTTTTTTTAAAGCTTTAGTTTATTTAGTTCACCTGATCCGATGTCTAATCAAATCAAAAAAGTTAAAAATCCACTTGCCACTGCAATATGATCATGTCATAGCTGATATGATATAGAAGGAGGGCGGCTATGTGAACTAGATTACAAAAGAACTTAACCTCATTTTAGGTTGGTTTGATTCGTCTTGACAAGTAGTCTGTTTTTTATTGAAACCAGCTTTTGCCCGAGACTTCGTCCGCGTCGCTTAGTTTACTGTTTTACCGAGGTAATAAGGTCACTTCCATCCTCCTTATGGTGATGTTATATCTATATTTGATGGTAAATTCCTTGCCATCAAAAAACCCGTTCAATACAAAATGTATGAGAAAATGAAATTTTTTCATAATTTTTTTTTCGTCAATTTTCCAATGTCTTTAATAGTTATTCTGCTATTCGGGATGGAGACAAATTAAACAAATCAACTACCATGAAAATCAGTCCAGCCGTTATAGAGTTATAAGTGTACGAACAAACCCGCCTTGTTTTTGTATATATTAGGATTATTTTTAAAAATTAATTTTTAAAGTTCTTGTTGTTCTATTTTAGATCTTCAAGTATTTACAAAAGAAACAAAAGGCAGGACCATGCTCATAGTCGGAGGACACAGTTTCGGTCTTCACACGCATACTGATATTAATGGCGCGCATAAAAAAAGATGGCGTTGCTCAAAATTCAGGAAATGCAAGGCAAATGTGCAAACTGTCGATGACGTCATCACTAAAATGTGTTTGGATCACAACCATTAACTATACAAATCTCCGATCTGCGTGGCACAGTGGTGAGTGCTAAGGTCCTATTAGGTCACAGATTCGATTTCTGAGATTATTAATACATTTCATTCATCACAGCACTCCCGATTTACCAAAGATAAATCCTTAGTCCTAACCACTAGCTAGGCTATTACCATTTTTTTTAATTAATAATTATGTATGTAATATTAATAATAGAAGCCATAATTTAGTGAATTATAAAGTTTTACAAAACAGTTTCCTTACGCTAAATGCAACTCAAATAAATGAATAACTACATATAACGTACATTAATTAATTATTTTATGCAGTTTTCCAAAAGCTTCTCCAGAGATCCCCACAAATATAGTTCTTGCAAGTCACGAGAGCGCGTGGCCATCTTGTGGTTACGTCGTGTACAAGCACATTGCGTAAGTGTGCGTGCCTGTCGGAGCCTAGGTACATAAACACAACCATGAGCCACGCGCTCTCGTGAATTGCAAGAACAATTTTCTAGTAACTTTTACGACACTGTCCACTCGGGAGTTCATAGTTGCAAGATTCAATGAACGATGTAACACTGTTGATATTTTGTTTTTGCAGATTACGAATTCATTGAAAGTCGAGTAGGCACTCGGCTTATAAAAATTGGGAATAGCTCATTTTCCATGCATTTTTCCCGACAAATTGGCAACTCTTTCAAGACAAGATGGCGTTGCTCCCACCATAGCATGTTCAACTGCAAAGCAGCCGTATACACTTTTGACAACGAAATTGTTGCTTCGAAATTAGAACATAATCATTAGAATTAAAACAGTTCACTGATATAATACCTATACGACAGTAATACGCTGGACTTGCATTTATCACCATTTTGGTTCTAGCAAGCGATTGTGTGAGAAAAACGTCATTTTCCCGCTAAATGTTTGATGTATAATAAGTATCTTATAATAATAATATTAGTGAACGTCTGAATTAGCAACAACTTGCTTCTGAACCCTCTTAACGCTTCCTCTAACGCTTCGTAAAGTGATTAGAGGTAATGTATAGGTGTAGTTATTTATTTACATGTGAATAGTTATAGCCCATATAATTTTTAATCTCAGAATAAAAATATTACATAATATGTTGTAATGTGTGTTTTGAGTTTAACAATAATTACTGAGCCGTGTAATAACATATTTCATTTTTTAACCCCCGACGCAAAAACGACGGGGTGTTATAAGTTTGACGTGTCTGTGTGTGTGTGCGTGTGCGTGTGCATTTTTTTGTGCGTATGTGTGTGTGCGTGTGTCTGTGAGCGCGCGCGAGTGTGTGTGTGTGCGTGCGCGTTTGTGTTTGTGTGTGTGTGTGTGTGTTTGTGTGTCTGTTTGTGGCATCGTAGCAGCTGAATGGGTGAATCGATTTTGATTTTGTTTTTTTTTGTTTGAAAGGTGAATAATTAGTCTAGAGTGTTCTTAGCTATGTTTGATGAAAATCATGTCATGTTTCACGGAGTCATATGCACTTTAAGTAATTAAATAAGTAAAATAATTATTGTACCTATCTAGGTATCTACCATAAACACAAACTTACAAGTGATAAATTGAAAATAACTACTTATACCTGTTTCAATACGTGGGTAGGTGCTCAAAACTTAAGCAGCTGTTTTAGTGTTCTCGTCAATTTTAATATTATTTAAAAGTATATATTTTACAATTATTTGAATATTATGTGTTAATCAAAGTGTTCTTTTACCTACCAGTTACTTCTATAACAAATTCCTGTGATTTTGCACAAGTTGTGTTTTCACTAAGTTATTGTTACCACTCAAACATTTTTCCACAATGGAATCAATTAAACAGTCAATCACCGAGCTCAGCGCACATTTTAACGCTAGGATGGAAGAATTTCAGCAAAACATCAAGGGGACCATCCCAGCTACCAGCCCAACTAATGATATCGCGGCAGAATTCAGTTCATTTAGAAGTTTTGTGATGGCGGCGCTAGAAGGTTTGCATATGCAAGTACAACTCCTTTATAAAGCTAATGATGACATGGAAATGAGAAGCAGACGTAAAATTCTATTGGTTCATGGCATTCCTGAGAGCAAAGATGAGACCTTAGATTCTGTTGCCACAAAAGTACTTGCTGATCATCTCAAGTTGCCGGTTAATTCGGAGTGTGTGAGTCGCTGCCATCGTCTAGGGGGTTTTAAAGCAGATAAGCCAAGAGCTGTATTAATTAAATTCCGAGACTTATCACTCAGGAATAAGGTATGGTACGCAAAGACTGGCCTCAGGAACTCGGGCATAACTCTGTCAGAGTTTCTTACTAAAGAACGACATGACGTATTTGTAGCGGCTCGGCAGCGTTTTGGTGTCACTAACTGCTGGACCAAAGAAGGGCATATCTTTGTAGTTGGACAAGATGGTTCACGGAAACGTATCCGTTCGGTTGCCGAGCTCGATTCCATTGCGACTGTGACTGCCACTCCGCTGACTTCAACTGATGCTCCGACGACTGCCCCGGCTTCGCCCAAAGGCGGACCAGCCCGCAGCAAGAGGTCCGCCAGGAGATAGGTCACGTATAATGTACACTGTCCTAACCTATTGTACCTAAACTCAGTGCGTGAATATATAGTCAATGTTACATATCTACCCCTTTTTTAATTCATTAATATGTAACAAATTTTGCATTCCTACTTAGTGGGGCGGGTGTGTAAATAATCACTATACTTAATATTCGCTACGATGAGTGATTTCGATGTAGGTATTAAAGCAATTGTCACGGGTTGGGTAGGTATCTGCATGTACCTACATAATTGTTTTGAATGTTTTGTTTTCAAAGTAGAAAAATAACTGACAGTTAGCAATGTCAAAGTCTAATGTCATAACGAAACCACAGAATTAAACTTGTAGAATCGACATTGACATCTGTCAGAGTGTGTGCACCATAGATCTAGTACTTTCTTAGAACTTCTTGTTTAGATTTAGTTGAGTGATATTTATTAATTTTTATTCAATCTCTTCTTGATATCTTTTTAAATTTTAATGTATAATATAATAATTATAAGCAATCTCTTCCTCTATTATTGGTGGGTAAAGGAACAAGTGGTATCATTGATACACATTATTGCACGTTTTGCTATTAATTTATATAAACTACATTCTTAAAAGTATTTATATTATATATATATACATAATTTATATTATATTACTATTGTTTAATATAACACATATATAATTATTATTATTATTTTTATTTATTTTTTTTTTGTCTTAGTATACTATGGCAGATAATGATATCTGGAAAAGTTGTTCTGAAGATGAATTCTTCTCAGCTTCTGATGCATCGGACTCATCGGACGGCAGTTTCCATAGCTCCTCAGTATGCCTTCACTCCCAACTTGACTCAACGTTGTCATCTTTTCCGAAAAATTTCAATGCTGTACATATTAATGCTCAAAGCATTCCTTCTCATTTTCCAGATCTCCTGTCCTCTTTTGTAAATAATAAAAATATCCATGCTATCCTAGTTTCTGAAACGTTTTTAAAACCATGCATGCCTTCTCTTTCTTACTCTATTTCTGGTTTTCACTTAATTCGAAATGATCGCCCTGGTAAAGGAGGAGGTGGTGTGGCTATATATCTCCGTAGCCATATTCCTTTTACTATTTTAGATAAATCTCCTACTTTATACTCAGAAACTGCTGAACATATTTTTATTGAGGTACAGTTTGGTCAACTGAAACTGCTACTTGGTGTTTACTACAGTCCCTCGTTACATATTAATTACTTTCAATCATTTGAAACTCTTCTTGAGCAATATCTACCAACAGTTGACCACACAATAATAATGGGCGACTTTAACACGTGTATCCTTAAAGGAGATGCCCGTGCTAAACGTCTTTCTGATATTATCAATAGCTGCAATCTGCATTTGTTGCCATCTTCTGCAACGCATTTTTTTCCCAATTGTACACCTTCTCAGCTGGATTTGATTATGGTTTCCTCTAATGAACATGTTGATTTACATGGTCAATTTCCAGCTGAGGCATTCTCTTACCACGATCTTGTATATGTCTCATATAAAGTTCGTCCTCCCAAGGCGAAGCCAACGATAGTAATGCGACGCAGCTTCAAGAACTTTAATAATGAAAATTTTTTACATGATCTTGATAAAATTGACTGGGACGCCATCTACTGCGCATCTACGGTTGATGATAAAGTTAATTTATTTAATTCGATGCTAACCGAAATATTCGATGTTCATGCACCATTGCGGCCAATCAAGCTGAAACACTTACCGGCACCCTGGTTGACCAAAGAAATTAAAGTCGCTATGGCGAAACGTAATTTAGCTAAAGCTAAATTTAAAGTCAACCCAACTGCTGATCGTCTCGCCAAATACAAAAAGCTTCGGAACCGATGCAGTAAACTTTGCCGAGATGCTCAACGCAATTACATCTACGACTCGATTGATAGCGGTAATACCTTAAAAACTTGG
The DNA here is from genome assembly GCA_038048805.1 of Hipparchia sbordonii. Lineage (NCBI taxonomy): Eukaryota > Metazoa > Arthropoda > Insecta > Lepidoptera > Nymphalidae > Hipparchia > Hipparchia sbordonii. The sequence goes on from CM076106.1 coordinate 12,298,497, forward strand.
AAGTTTTTGGCTTCGCTAGGTATTGGTAAGCAGCGAAACCAGACCTTCAGTAATGTTAATTTGGATGATCTGAATAAACATTTTACCAGTGTAACTCTGATTGATTCCCAAGTTAAGGACTTCACTTTAAGCTGCATTAGTGCATCAGCTTTTCCTGACTTTCCTTCCTTCAATTTTAATTCAGTCACGCCTAGCGAAATCAAAAAACACATTTTGGCCATAAAATCTGACGCAATCGGGAGCGACGGTATAAGCCGAAAAATGATCTTGTTAGTTTTAGAAAAGGTGGTTCCAGTCCTTTGTCATATTTTCAATTATTCTTTGTCCACCGGTACTTTTCCGAATGTTTGGCGTTCAGCCCATGTTATTCCTATCCCTAAAACTACTAATCCTTCATCTTTCTCGCATTTTCGTCCAATTTCCATTCTTCCTTTTCTATCCAAAGTTGCTGAAAGAATAGTCTCCTATCAACTTCGCAGCTATCTATCTAATAATAATCTCCTTAATACCTTTCAGTCTGGCTTTCGGCCCGGACACAGCACGGTCACTGCACTCACGAAGATCTGTGATGATATTCGATGTGGTCTTGATAACCAGCTTGTTACAATTATTGTACTTTTAGATTTCAGTAATGCTTTCAACACAGTTGATTTTGATATAATGTTGGCCATTTTAAAGTCTAATAACTTATCGTTGGAAGTGATCAACTGGTTTCACTCTTATTTATGGAATCGGCGGCAACGTGTTTGTGTTGATAATAAGTTTTCTTCCTTTTCCTATCTCCGTGCTGGTGTTCCTCAAGGTGGGGTTCTTTCGCCTTTACTCTTTGCTATCTTTATTAACTCAATCTCTCACATACTATCTTCCTCCTTCCATCTCTACGCTGATGATCTGCAGATATATATTTCTGTACCTGCGGATGGAATTATAGCTGGTATTAACAAAATTAACTCAGATCTATGTAAAATTAGCTCCTGGAGTAAGTCGTATGGTCTTACTATCAATGCTAGCAAATCACAGGCTATTGTTGTCGGTAACCCAAAACAAACTCGTAAAATTGATTTCAACGCCTTAGCTCCAATTGTACTCGACAACACTATTTTACCATTCAATGAGACTGTTAAGAACCTCGGCCTGATTATTGACTCCTCCTTTTCCTGGGTCCCACAAGTGAACCATGTTAGCAGACGTCTGTTTGCTGCTATCGGATCTCTAAAACGTTGGAAGAATCTACTCCCAATTAAAACTAAGATAATCCTAGCTGAAACACTTCTTTTACCAATACTGGATTATGCCGATAGCAGCTACACTGATCTTAATGAGGGATTACTGGACAAGCTTGAGCGTTTACAGAATATGTGCATACGATTTATTTTTGGCCTGAGAAAATTTGACCATATTAGCGAATACCGGGCTCGTCTCAAATGGCTTCCAATAAGATTGCGCAGAAATTATCATATCCTTTCCTTACTTTTCTCTATCCTCTATAGTCCGCATACTCCTAGTTATCTCAAAGAACGTTTCACCTTTCTCGCTTCCATCGATCGTCCCATGCTACTTCGCTCATGCCTAGACAACAAGCTCAAAGTTCCTCATAGAAATACTAATTTTTATGGCAAGTCATTCTCAGCATATGCTGTGGAGTTGTGGAACTCCCTGCCGAATAACGTCCGAAGCTCACCATCCTTAAATATTTTTAAAAATCGCCTGAAACAAGTATTAATATCCACATGCCATGGCAATTAAACTATATATTTTTTGCAATTTCGTATAGATATATATATATTTATGCTATGTTATGTATATATATATATAGGTATGTATGTATTATTTTATTTTATTTATGTATTATTTTATTTTATTTGTTTAAATAGAGATTATAGTATTTGTTATGTTATTTGTTATGTAGTGTAAATATGTATATTGCTTAGATAATATACCTTTATGTTGCACCATACTACCCTCACACATCATTTCACTCCTATCACCAATGGTTGCCTGGTAGAGATTGCTTTGTAGCAATAAGGCCGCCTTTGCATGCGTAGTTTTAAGTTTTATTTATTTTTGTTTCTTTCTTGTGTGCAATAAAGTTTTTATCTATCTATCTATCTATCTATCTGTTTCAGTATAAGTTATTAATTTTTACATTTTGGTAATATAATATTATAAATACAACATCCTATGGGTTTATTTATTTTGATTATTCCTTTCTATGAACTTTAATCAATTTTAAAATGACATGAATCAGATTTATAACAATTATGAAATAATTTATATAGAAAGATTTAATATTTATTTCACAGGTTACGAATTTGTAAAAAGTAAAAGAGGAAAGCCACTTTTGTAAATAGGCGGTCACTTATTTCCGTACATTGCGCAAGTCCCTTTGGAGCCTTAACCAGAACTAGGTGGCGTTGTTCAAAATACCACTCTATGTAAAGCAGTATGCTACACCGTAGAAGACAATATAGAAGAAATTAGATCATAATCATACTATTACATTCAATCTTTTTTTTTATCAACCTCTAGACGTCCATGATTACTAAACATAGTTCTCACACAGACACATCCATTGCATAGTCTTCCACATGTAAAAATATTTTTTTCTTCTTCAGAATCCTTTTCGATGTGTTATAAGAATCGATTTTTATAGAATAGAAAAGAAAAGTTTTCATTCAAATAATTATAGTATAATTATAACTATAATAAAAATTTATATTTCAGCGACTTTCCATTTTGAATACGTACTTGGCAGAACAGGCAATCGCCAAATTAAGATGGCTGGCTATTTCTATTGTGTTCACGTGTCACGACCGACTATGGGCGGTGAAAAAACTAGATGGCGCTGTTCGACAAGGAACTCTAGAGGCTGCAGAGCTGTCATTTATACGGTCGCTGACGTTATAGTCTGTGGTAACACGTTGCATAATCATGATCCTGATCCACGTTAGAGTGGAGAAGTTTCGGGCAACTGCTGGTTCTATGGTGTATTGGTATAATTATTTTCTTGCAATTCATGAGCACACGTGGCTCATGGCTTTGTGTGTCTTATACCTAAATAAGTGTGAACGAGCACAATGCTCGTGCCTAACCGCTCTCACCTAGGCTCCATCAGGCACGCACACATATACAATGTTCACGACATAACAAAAAGTAAATCTCATGCGCGCTCATGAATTTCAAGAACTATACCATTATACCTACTACATTTTATTAATTGATGGAAATTGATCTCATGGTTGTTATAAAGACGTTTTTTCTTTATTTCTTTATTGTATGAATTACAAACCATGCTCATCAATTCATATGCCAAATCCAACATTTTTTCTCAACATTTTCTTTTAAATGATAAAATAGTCTATATTGCATTACATCAATTATATTATACTTTAAATTTTAGGAGATCTTGTTAAGAAGTTGAGCAAAGTTCAGTTATTGTGGTTATTTAATATCAATATTTGATAACTCATGTAATTGTATAATGAAAAAAATTCAAACTTTCACAATAAAATGCAACTACACTACAACTTAAACAGCTTGCATAACTTCTTTGTAATTATTTATTTATTTACTTATTATAATAATTGATATTTTGGCACTATCTACCTCATTACACTTTTAATTCAAATTGACAATTAAAAAGTTACAGGTTGTTTCACTCATCGATGTTTTCACTTCAATTTCAGTGCTCCCAAAATTTGAATTTATGCAGAGCAAAAAGGGCAAGCGAAGAATCTTGATGGCGGGACATTTTTACTGTCATCATAGTTCGACTAACGACGGCGTGAAAACTAGATGGCGCTGTTCGACAAGGAACTCTAAAGGATGTAAAGCCTTTCTTTATACGATCGGCGATGACGTGGTCTGTGGTGACACACGACATAACCATTAGCAGAAATGAATAAAAAGATGAATATGAATATAATTTTTAGTATAGCGCTTCCATAAAATAACGTTCCATAAAAATATCTCTCGTCTCAGCGTCGTAAAGCTTTTCACTGCGTGGCCTTCCAGATCAATCCTCATACAATTTTAAGGTTTGCCAATTATTAAAAGATTTGTGATAATAGCTGGCACCTTAAAATACCCGATTTGCCTGAAGTAAAGGCCAAAGAACCTTCAAAGTATCCATCCAATTACAGAGTGGCTTAATGTTGCTTAACCAGATCAATCTTTATTTACTGTTTATTCTAAGAAACTCGTCACCTGCAACCACCACTATAAGATATAATAAAACCGTGATTTATAAAAGTTTAGAATTATATAACATAATTCTAGTTCGAATACTTACATATTATAAAACATCATAAACGCGTTATGCAACAAAATATTGCCTTGTGTAATATGTTACATGCAATAATCGGACGCATCTTTAGTTATCAAACGATTTGCTACCTATCTCACAAACACTTTTTTGACAAGTTCATTTTAATTGTTATTCTTGTTATTATGTATTATAAAATGCTCTAATAAAGATTTTTAATCCACAAAGATGGCTTTACCATTACAACTAACGTTGAAACATTGACAAGTAATTCTTTTTTATTTTCTTTGAAAAGAATATTAAACACGCTGAACTTGAATAATTTTCCCTTCCAAATAAGCGGAGAGCTTGTGTTAGGAATGGGTAAGACAACATTGCAACGGGTGGGAATAGAACCTGTGACCTTTCAGATTTTCAGTTCGCACCTTTAACTGTTTGAGGCTTCTTGGAGAATTATGAATAAATTTTAAGGTAAGTATATTGTATGTATTATAATAATGTTTTCTGTATCTTTTAAAATCTGTATTATTATTATTACTAGCCTAGTTATAGTGAAATGTCATCCCATCCCATTTCCGGGCCTTCCCTAGTCTTTTCCGTACTTTAGTGTTATGGGTGTTTCTGTGCCAAAGGGCCTGCGAACTCTACAATATCGTCTCTCCATCTACACATTGGTCTTCCTCTCTTTCTTATTGTATAGTATAGGCACTAATCTTTTTCTGTAGTCTGTTCTCCTTCTTCTGATAATATGGCTTACCCAGTTCTATTTGCTTTTCATGGCCATGGATATTGCGTCTTTAGTTTGTGTAACGTAGGTAGTTAAATGACAAATGTCAAAATGTCATCTCACTGATCGAGTGACATTAATAAATCAGTTAGCGATAGTCCGTTGTTTTATTGAGTACATTACATTTGGCGCAGTTCGGTTTTGTCGTTTTTTTTTTATTGTTAGAATCATGCCTTTTGGCAAAATAGAACCATTTGATGTTAGTTCCCACAACTGGGACGCGTATTGCCGCCGGGTGAAGCAATTCATCGCTTTAAATAGTATAAGTGAAGATTTGCACGTGGCCACGTTGGTCACTCACGTCGGCGTTCAGTGTTACGAATTGATGTGTGACTTATGCTCACCGGATTTACCAGAGGACAAAACTTTCGAACAATTAGTGAAGATCGTCAAAGATCATTTAGAGCCACAGAGGTCGGAGATCGCAGAGAGGCATATGTTCCGGCAAAGGAAACAATCGCAAGGGGAAGCAGTGAGTGATTATTTGAAAAGTTTAAAGCACCTAGCGAAACACTGCAATTTTCGAGATTCTCTCGAGGTCAATTTGAGAGACCAGTTTGTTTCTGGTCTTCATAGTGAAGACATGAGGTCGAGATTGTTTGCCGAGCGGAACATCGATTACAAGCGAGCAGTGGAACTCGCTTTGGCGCTCGAGGCGGCAGAGAGGCACGCGGCGGAGGCGGCTACCGGGGCGAGCCCCAGTGCTGAACCGGAAGGGCTGCACCGCATCAGACCCTCTACGGCGCGCGGGGAGCGCGGGCGCATGGAACGGCACAAGGGTACAGGAGGCGTCCAGCCGGACGCAGCAGGATCCAGGGCAGGCTCAGCGAGCGGCGAGAGGCAGCGCGCTTGCTGGCGGTGCGGGCGCGGCGGGCACCCCCCGTCCCGCTGCAAGTTCCGATCATATGTGTGTGATGCCTGTGGTAGGAGAGGCCATCTGAAGGCCGCTTGTGTTAATAGTGATAAGTGCAGTGATTCGGCGAACCAGAAGAACTCCAAAGGTCAGTTTTTTTTAAACGATTCGGATGACAGTGAGTTAGAATTCTATAATATAACTTGTGAGGGCAATGACGGCCCGTATTACCTCAAATTAAATGTAGAAAACTCAGTGATTAAATTTGAAATAGATACCGGTAGTAAGATTTCGGCAATTTCAAAATATTATTATGATAAATATTTCCCTAATGCTTGTTTACAACATAAGAATTTAAAGTTAAAATCTTATACAGGTAATGTTATTGAACCTCTTGGATATATCATGGTAAATGTTAAATATCACTCTTGTTCGCACAAGTTACCGCTTTTTATAATTGAAAACGGCGGCCCTCCTTTACTAGGCCGCACCTGGATAAGACTTTTACAAATAGATGTCACAAGCTGTCATAATTTGTCCGAAAAGAGTGAAAATAGTGATACTATTGAGTTATTAAGAAAGGAATTCCCTGAGGTTTTTGCCGATGGGCTTGGGACTTTTAAAACTCGAATGCAGTTACATTTAGCCGATAAGACTCCAGTTTTTGTTAAATCGCGGCCGCTTCCCCTCGCGCTCCGCGCCCCGGTCGAGCGCGAGTTAGAGCGGTTGCAGCGCGATGACGTCATATATAAGGTAGACCGATCCGATTACGGTACACCTATAGTTCCTATTATAAAAAAAAATGGCGATATTCGCATTTGTGGAGACTATAAAATAACGATTAATCCGTTATTAAAAGATTTTCATTATCCTCTGCCACGAATTGAAGATATATTTGCCTCGCTCGGTGGAGGCGAACAATTTTCGAAATTAGATTTGTCCCACGCCTATCAGCAAGTGTTATTAACGGAGGACTCTCAGCCTATGACGGCTATAACTACGCACGTAGGTACTTTTGTTTATAAGCGAGTGCCTTTCGGAATAAAATGTGTTCCTGAGTATTTTGAAAAGTTGATTGAGGAAACTGTGTGGTTTGTCATCTACTGTAGCTTTCCAGGACGATATTTGTGTAACCGGTAAAGATAGAAAGACACATTGTAAAAACTTACGTGCAGTTTTAGCTAGATTAAAAGAAGCCGGCTTGCGAGTCAATTGGTCTAAGTGTGAGTTCTTTAAAGACAGTGTAACTTACTTAGGGTACAAAATTGATAAAGAGGGCTTACACACTGACGCAAATAAGATAGAAGCGATCGTTTCAGCGCCATCGCCAAAAGATGTGACATTGAATTCATTTCGTCATCGAGAAATTGTTTTGCAGACGTTTTGTCTCGTCTGCCGCTAGGAGACAGTCCATGTACCGTACAGAAAGATAATTGCGGAGACAACAGCTATTTGTTTTTTATAGAAGACAAATTACCTATAACATTTAATGAGATTAAGAGTGAAACAGCGAAGGACGCCACTCTTAACAAGATAGTTAGTTACGTTAAGTTCGGGTGGCCCGAACGGGTAGATATGGATGATTTTAAACAATATCACATTAGACGGGAAAATATATTTTTAGAACAGGGATGTTTAGTTTGGGGTTACAGAGTAATAATTCCCGCCAGCTTACACGACGCCGTCTTGGACGAATTACACTCGGGGCACATAGGTGTCGTTAAGATGAAGCAGTTGGCACGTAACTACGTTTGGTGGAGCGGCTTGGACGCGGACATCGAGCGTTTGTGCCGCGAGTGCGCGGCGTGCAGCGCGGTGCGCACGCAGCCGCCGCCGGCGCCGCTGCACACCTGGGAGTGGCCCACTGAGCCTTGGACACGGTTAAACATTGATTTTTTAGGTCCATTTCGTAATCAATATTATTTAGTTATTTTAGATGCCCATTCCAAGTGGCTGGAGGTTGAACCGGTGTCTAATACCTCAGCAGCGACCGTCATAGCTGTTTTGCGCAAATTATTTTGTCGCTTCGGTTTTTGTAAATCCCTGGTGAGTGACAACGGGCCGCCTTTCTCTTCATCTGAATATTTGTCATATTTAAGTAAAAACGGTATTAAACGGATTTTAGTAGCTCCGTACCACCCATCTAGCAATGGCGCGGCTGAAAATGTTGTTAAAACCGTTAAGTTAGTATTGAAAAAGGCCATAATCGAAAATGAAAATATAAATAAGGCATTATGTAAATTTTTATTTACATACCGAAACACAGAGCATTGCACTACTCAAAAGGAACCTTCGGTGGCTCTTTTGGGGCATAGATTACGCGGGAGGTTAGACCTATTACGACCGAATACCCGAGATGTCGTTCGCAATAAACAACTAAATCAAGAGGAACGTCGCGGCGGCTCATTGCGCGAAATGACGACTGGAGACCGCGTGCTTGTCCGAAACTATAATGATAATTTGATTAAATGGAAAGAAGGTGTAGTTATGGATAGAACAGGACCTGTATCTTATGTAGTCAAAACTAATGATGACAATCGCACGTGTAGGAGGCACGTTGATCAAATCATTAACAAAAGTATCAGAAAGTCTAGGTACTCTTTGATAGGTGTAGAAAACGATAACTCGGGGGAAAGCAAGAGTAGTAACGAGCTCGACAAAAGTTCTGAGAACTCTGCTGTCATTTCGACACCTACCGAAGAGACAAAAAAGGATATTAAAAAGGCACCTTCACCTTCGCAAGTTACCAACGACAATACTCCAATTCGCATGACTTTAAGACCGCGGATTAAAAAGGTTATAAAATAGAATTACAGGTTATAAAATAGAATGTATTGTACCTACTGCGCTTATAATCATTAGTTTAATAAGATTAATTAATTTACTTTAGCTTATTTAAGAGAGGAGCAGTGTAACGTAGGTAGTTAAATGACAAATGTCAAAATGTCATCTCACTGATCGAGTGACATTAATAAATCAGTTAGCGATAGTCCGTTGTTTTATTGAGTACATTACAGTTTGAAGCTTTTGTTTTATTTCCCATTTTTAATATTTATCAATCCGACGGATATTCAAAATGGGCCGTTCCGTTTTCCTTTGCGTAACTTTTATTTTAAGTGCAGCTTGCTGAAAGCTGAAATCAGTATACTAATTCCAAAAGTTGACTTTGTTAAATTTAATTTTCAGAGCCAATAAGAGTCGAATTTCTACGTACTAGATGGGGAAATCGCAGAATCAAGTTGGGGGACTATTTTTATTGCGTGCACGTGACTCGACAGAGCGTGGTCGGCGTAAAAACTAGATGGCGCTGTTCGGCGAGCTCTAAACGCTGTAAAGCAGCGATTCATACGATTGGTGACTTCATAGTTCGCGCTAACCCCTGCCATAATCACGATCCTGTTCCGGACTGGGCTGACAAATAAAAACGTGTGGACACTAAACCCGCAAAGCTCTCAGTGTCGCATGTTTAACAGACTTCAAAAAGAGGAGGAGGTTCTCAATTCGTCAGAATTATTTTTTATGTATGTCCCCGATTACTCGAAGACGCCTGAATCGATTTGGAAAATTCTTCTAATGTTTGAATGGGTTATACTTCCTAGATGGTCCCATGGTCATAAAGTCAGGAACTGATGATGGGATCCTGGAGACATCGAGGGAACTCTTTAAATGTTCTAGGCACATTGATAAACTTTGAAGTGGCGTTTGAAGTCGGTTTTTTAAAGAGAATTTTTATGTTTATGTTATTCAGTACTAATTTTTGTCAGTCATAAATTCGTACATGGTTTGCTGTTTGTTTAATATGGGTAGTTTTATTATGTACTAATTTTAATATGTCCCATGATAATTTTATTTGCATTAAAGTTGTTTAAATAAACAATTTTATTGAAACGGGAGACAAGTTAGTAGCATCAAGTGTCATTGTTTGTGACTGGTACGGCTTCTTTGTATGGTGTGTAAGAGACGATACAGCCATTTTTTTTTTAATGAATATCTTACAAGTTATTAGAATATTATGTATTTTGGCCCCAAATATACCCCTATTCCGCGCAATACGCTAGCATTTTTCGCGCTCCACACGAGGTTTCAGACATGTTTTATTTCATCGGTGCGCGGGTGAAAACAGATTTTTGGAGAGAATTAAGAGAATAGAATTTTAACTACACGCAGCGTTGAACACAACCCAATTTTATTGGTATGGACGCAATTTTTTTTTCCTGATGACGCGCGACATTTTTTTTCTAAGAACTACTCTATAAACTGAAGTCTTAACATTTGTATATTATAGGTGTAGAATTCTTCTACGGCTCCCGGGGTAACCGATACATGAGACTGAACGAACAAATATACACTGTACAGTTTTCGAAGCCCATGGCATGTGGAGATGGCACGGCCGTCAAGACCCGCTGGTACTGTAGAGGGCGAACTCGAGGCTGCAAGGCGGCGGCGTACACCATCGATGATGTCGTCTGCTCCCATAATGATGAACACAATCATTAATGCTCCTATTTTATGAACGGCAGACGGCTTTGACGTAGCTTAGTGAGGAATGAGTCGACCTCCCTGACGCAGTGGTGAACCATGCCCGTTACGAGCGTACGGTGATGGGACGGAAATCCGACACGACCGGAGAGAGATCAGCTACGTAGCTTAGTACCTACTAAGGTGATAAAACTGAATCTCATATTTGACTTTTGAAAAAAACTATGCTTAAATTATTAAACTTATTAAGTAGGTACTTAATAATCGCTTTGTTTTCATTTCTCAAAAACCTGAGGATAAATCTAGCAGAATTACTGAATTAGAGCAATTAATAATTATAGAAGTGATAGAAACGCGTAAACTTGTAAGACGCACGTCGAGATTTCGTAGGAAAATAATTTCTAAATGAAGTTAATATGTTATTTATATTTGAATAACTTGCTTGTTACATACATCATGAAGTTTTTCAAGACGTCCAAAGGTTTTTTTTTTTTTATAATGAGGGGGAAATCTTCTAATGTTTTTTTTCGGAACCCTAAAAAAACTCATACGTTGTGTGACACATTACGTAAGCTAATGGATTGTTAAATTATTACAGTACCAGAATTCTTCAGTGGCTACCGCGGGAATCGCTATATGAAATTGAACGGTCAATTTTTCAACGTCCATTCTGCGAGAAAAGTGAACGACAATGTTACGAAAATCCGTTGGTACTGCAGAGGTCGTACTAAGGGGTGCAGGGCGGCCGTTTATACTGTGAATGACGTCATTCGTTCAGTTACTAAGGAACATAACCATCATTAACAGTATAACGCCCCGCGTGTATCTTCTTCTTTAACAACTCTCCTCCTCAATAGCCCAATGGTTAAAGGTGTGGACTGAAAACTGAAAGGTCGCAGGTTCGAACTCCACTCGTTGCACTATTGTCGTACCCACTCCTAGCACAAGCTAAAAAAAACTTATAGACGTCCACTGCATGGACCTCCACAGGTCTCGGTCTTGCGCCGCCTGAATGTCGTCGGGCCACCTCGTGGGGGGGTCTGCCAACACTGCACCCCGCGTGTATACCTACCTAGTTTAAAATGAACGTGGAAAAAATTACCGGCTTTATTTGCAGTCCAAAAACAAATCGTGCCTACATTGCGAACGTGGTATAGCAGAAAAAACAACTTTGTCTTACCAAGTTATTTCTTCTGCTACGTTACTATCACAATCTATGAACGAGGTTTTGGGTCGCAAATAGAGTTGGTAATTTTTACCACGTCCATTTTGAATAAGGTATACAGTACAGTAATGTGTTCAGGACTCTGTTGGGGCTGCCCCGATTCTGCAGCGCACCAGGGATGTTCGTCGAAGCGCGTGTAGACTGCGAAGTGCACAATGTGAAGAATCAGTCAGAAGAAGATGAAGATGTGAAGATGTGTAGAAACATCACTTCTTCTAACTGATTCTTCACATTCTTGTTGCGCGGAGTCCGGGCCAGCACCAATAGCGTCCTGTGGGCATTCGCTGACTGGATCAATTGTCAGTACTTGAACCACTGTAATGTGGTTCATTTTCTGACAAATCGGTCCCATCTTAGGTTAAGTTTGAGATTTTAGTCTTACTTGTTAGTAATAACAAATGGGTTTAAGTTTTTATTTTTCTTTATTATTACTAACACTCTGATCCAAGTTGGTCGAAATAAAATATTTTAAACTATTATAATATATAAATAAATAAAAATATTTTTAATTTATATAATATTATTGAGTTTCCATATAAATATTACATAAAATTAAAGTTAACTCGAGATACTTTGAATTTTATTTCGCTGTTCGCATATCCTCTTATCCTACTTTATTTATTATTTAATTTAAATCATATTATGAATGTGAAAGTTTGTGAATGGATAGATGAATGTTTGTTAGTTTATTACGCAAAAACTACTGGCCCTAACTAATATATCTAAATATATAAAAGGCAAAGGTGACTGACTGACTGATCTATCAACGCACAGCTCAAACCGCTGGACGGATCAGGCTGAAATTTGGCATACAGATAGCTATTATGATTTATGCATCCGCTAAGAAAGGATTTTTGAAAATTCAGCCCCTAAGGGGATAAAATAGGGGTTGGAAGAATCGAACTTAACGTGAGCGAAGCCGCGGGATAAAGCTAGTATAGAATAAATATGTAACATGGTCCAGCTAGATGGGTTAACAGAGCAACGTTCGCGAAGCTTCGATTTGTCTTTTCGTCCAAACATACGAATAACAGCCGCTAGATTACCATTCTATTGCGAATCTCCCTAATTTTAATGGTGGAAATCACACGCAGTAGTTTGTCGACTACTACTAGTTTTTAACCGACTTCCAAAAAGAGGAGGTTATCAATTCGGCCGGAATCTTTTCAATGATACAACTGGAATATTACGAGCCGCCGGGTTCAACGAGCCTAGAATTATTAATCTATGATTAACACCGAAGAGGCTGCTGTCCGGCCTGGTTTTGGATCTATTTGATTGACGCCATTTTGGCGCTGCTGGAATCACTAACCAGATACGAGTGCCTCTAGAACTAATAGGTAATATTGCACACGGCACATTGTCCTCTATACATTATTAATCTATGATTTCATTGTTGTTGTTGTATGATTTCATAGATTAATTATAGGGGACGGTGCGCCATTCGCAATATTATTAGTTCCAGAGACACTCGTATGTCAGATGTGGCGCTTCAGATGGATCCATAATTAAGCTGTCATTTGTATAACTATACAAATAACGTAAAAATTTTACGTGTTTGACAAACATGTTTGACCGTGTATGGGCCCTCTAAGTTGGTAGCGGGTTAACTTGGATTAATGTTTTACAAGAATAGAATAAGTAATAAACGCGTTATTAATTTTCAGGGACAGCCCAATTCACTATTTCAAGTCGCGGCAACTGTCAAATAATGCTGAACGGGTATACGTATTCAACTCGAAAGTATATCAACGCAAACGATGCCAATTGTGGCAAAAGGAAGTGGTTCTGTTCCTCACATCACTCAAAGGGCTGCAAAGCGGCTTTGTTTACCTTAAACGATGTTGTCGTCAAAGCTAATACTGAACATTCCCATAAACTGAACGTCCAACGAAGCGAAACAAGAACAGATTTGACCAATTTTAAAATGTCGTAAACTACGCGTCAATAAGTAGACGTAATGTACCTAACCAATAAGTCATTCATGCAATGTGTGTGGAAAAACTGAAGCTGGGCATTCCATTTTTTACAAAAAAAAAAAACTACTCAAAACATTTCATGCTGCTTAAAAATACGCTTCTAACGATGTATAATATTATTGACATAAAATAACAACAGCAAATACAACAAAATAGCAGTAGACAAAAAATAATTTATTTTTATTTATTAGCTCTTCTGTAAAAAAAAGTGTCATTTTGATTTATGGTAGTTTTGAATTGAAGCAGCGACTTGATTTATAAATAACTTTTGTTGTTGTTTGTTTTAGTTATTGATATATTATTTTAAACTTAAAAAACATTCAAAGGAGACCATGTTTTTGTTGATTAATAGGACATTAATAGAACTACATGGAATAAATACTAAAATATGTACATATGTTATGACTTATGACTAATTAGTTTAAAATTAAACCTATTCAATTGTTTAAGTTGTTTTTGGTGTGATAATGAGGCAGATTTTTTTTTAATACGTGTTTGGGCCTGAACGCATTTTCAAAAATTTAAGTCAGAAGTTCTCTATAAATATCATGAACTACTAAAAAGTGCTTTAATTCCACAGCACCAGAGTTCGTAACTTCAGCGCGCGGAAAAAGTCAAATTAAAATTGGAGAATACCATTACTCCCCGTGGAAAAAGTACGCAGGGAAACCCGTAGTGCGATGGTATTGCACCTCTCACCACACTAGGGGATGTAAAGCATCCATAGTCACAGCGGATAAAACTATACTACATATAAATGGCGAGCACACTCACAATCCTTGTCAAAGAAAGCGAGTGACTTTCTAAAAGTAATCACGAGAAAATAATAACCATAAGTTACATTTATCGTCATAGTTTGTGCGTTTGATTGTAATTTATGTACATTTTCCACGTTTTATTAAAATATTTTATTCCATTAACCTGTCTCTCGCCTTTGATTTTTTTAATTGAAGCTCCATTACTTACACTGGATATTTTGAAAGGGACCAAAATGCCATGAGATATTACGCGTCGCGAAACGTTCTATGATAACTTACGCCCTCTTTCTCCGTTCGGCTACAAAAATACTTTAAATGCTAAAGTGTGCGGTGGCATCCTCATAATTGGACGCAGATACGCAATAACGATTCAACCCACAAACCTTTGTCAAATTGAATACATACATAATGTAAAAGAATAAAGTTAACTTTTCAATTAATGAGTTGTGAAGGTTGTCTTTATTGCGTATCTGCGTCCAATTATGAAAGCATATCGATATAAAATATTATAATAATATATATTTCATTTTATATTCATATTAATCATGTCTTAAGTGAACGAAGCATTTAGTAGGTGCAGTAGGTACGACAATGTTGCAACCGGTGGGGTTTGACTTTGAACTATTCCCCCTTGAGTTCCCTATCCGTTGAGTTATGAGTGAGTTATGAGGCTAAAGTATGTCAAAAATCTGCACGAATTTTATGATGCATACAAGTATGATTTTTATTAAATTAACTCTGTTCCACAGTTAACTTCGTGATGTCCCAAAAAGGTCACAAAATGCTCATGGTGAACGGGTATACCTACTCATCTACCCCTTCGAGAAGTGGGAAAACAAGATGGCGTTGCTCCAGTCACTACACTTATAAATGCAACGCCGCCATTATTACCGTTGGTGGAGAGATAATCGCTTTCAAGAATGAACATAACCATCCGTCACTGTTCCATGAAAAATAGCATAGTCATAAGACTATCTTCATATACGTTGTTAACATAAGTTGTTTTAACACGAAGCAATCATTATAAAACAAAGAATTTCATTTGTTTATTAATCTTAAGTAAGCGACACGCGTAGAGTGTACAAAAGCTGGTACAGGCCGCCAAAATAATTTTGTTTTAAAGGAAATTATGAATGACTAAGTTAGAAATACAACAACAACAAAATTAACAACTGCTATAATATTTTCAGGAGAAAGAGAACAAGCTGGAACTTCTAGTACAGGAAAAAAAACCTGTATTTGAAATTATGACGTCTCAGCGAGGAAAACCTGTACTTCTTCGCGCAGGCTATAGATATAATGAAAAAAGAAAAAATAAAGATGGCTCCTGTGTTTGGATTTGTATAAAGAGACGCACTTGTAAAGCAAAGCTAGTGACTGATAACAATAACTCCATTACATTAGACGAAAAACACGAATGCGAGCCTGACTTTGCTACCATTGAGTTAGAAGTAATATTGGACAAGTGCGTTGAAAAGGTAAAATCTGACTACACTGTGTGTGTGCCAAATGTGTTTCGGGAGACAGTAGCAGGCTTACTAGATAAAGGAATCGATAGAAAAATACCTAAATATGACAATTTTAAGAAAAAGCTTTACAGAAAGAGAAATAAGTCGCTACGTTTACAAAAATGTGCTTTGACACATTAAGGAAATCAAACAAAATATTAGATTCGCAAAACACTTTTTGTATTTGACCATACCTAAATATCTCAATATCACCCCACCTCAATGCTGTCGGTCGAGTCGACCATCAAAAAAATTGTAAAATTGCAAGGGGCCGAATGGGCTAGTTGCCGAACTCGGCCATTCGGACGAAATTCTCTCGATCTAGATGACCACTAACTATTGAAATAGCATTCTCTCACCTAAGGGGGGAGATATCTTGATCTTCAATAGAAAGAGGAAACTTAATTTCGATTATGACTTTAATTCCAGATTTAGCTTCAGGGACATTCGTAAAGTCACAAAGAGGCAAGCAACTAATAAAGTTAGGTGAATACACATACTACTCCAGTCCCTACGGTAAAGGGCCCAAACATCGTTGGAGGTGTTCGACGCATACGCATCGAGGATGTACTGCGACAGTGTTAACGATCGAAGACGTCATAGTCGCTGTGAGAGGAAGCCATTCTCATTAGTAGATGAGTACAAAAGTGGTTTGAATAAATATATACAAATGGCACTTAAGTATTTTAACCTAGTAATTATAATACCAGAAAAATGCAATCATTAAACAAAATATTAGATTCGCAAAACACTTTTTGTATTTTGTATTTGCCACTAACTGTTGAAATAGCATTCTTTCACGAATAGGGGGAGATATCCCGTAATATTCAATAGAAAGAGAATATTTAATTTCGATTATGAATTTAATTCCAGATTTAGCTTCAGGGACGTTCATAACGTCAAAAAAAGGCAAGCGATTAATAAAGCTAGGCGAATACACATACTACTCCAGCCCCTATGGGAATGGGCTCAAACATCGTTGGAGGTGTTCGACGCATGCGCATCGAGGTTGTACTGCGACAGTGTTAACGGTCGAAAACGTCATTATCGCTGTGAGAGGAAACCATTCTCATTAGTGGATGAGTACAAAAGTGGTTTGAATAAAAATAAATATATACCAATTACACTTAAGTATTTTAACCTAGCGACCCGCCCAAACTTCACACAGGTGCAATTTATTCCTACCGATCAAAAAATAGTCTAAGTAGCAAACTATCTAAATTTTGATTTATTTTTTGATTCTTAAATACCTAACTTTTACCGTTATGGTCTGGAACGCTCTCAAGGCGTTTATAAGTATATCCTACTAATTCTGCCGTGGCATTACAGAATTGTAATTTTGATCTCGATTTCAGTTTCAGATTTAGGCCCAATGGAGTTTACAACATCAATAAGAGGCAAGCGGCTTTTAAAAATAGGCAAATACACTTACTATTCCTGTGCAGCTAGAGGGCCGATTACTCGTTGGAGGTGCTCCACGCATGCGCGGTCCCACGGCTGTACCGCTATCGTGAAAACGATTGATGACGACATCATTGCTGTATCAGGAAGACACTGTCATTAGTAAACGCGTTTTAAAATTTATTAGAAAAAAATATAGTACGTTTATCTCATGGCGCAATCTGTGCTCTGATTAACTACTTCCAAAGCTTTTACACAATTAAATAAATGATTTTATCCCGTAATTTATTTTATAATTTATCCTTTTTCTTTCAACATCATCATGAGCCTTCGATAAACTGAAAGGCGGTATCACGTGAATGAAAAGCGAGAATCTATCTAAAGCCGCATTTTTTACGTAACAATTTTTTTTTTTGGATAACTCAGCCCTGATGACGAGATGATATCACAAATAATACTAACGTAAAAATTCTTTTTAAAAAACCAACTTCAAACGAAAGTAACAAAGTACATGATTTCTCCAGGATCCGATCATCAGATCCTGACCTGATGACCATGGGACCATCTGGGAAGTATACCCTTTCAAACAAAAAGAAAATCCAAATCGGTCCAGGTGATTTCCAGTAATCGGGGAACATACATAAAAAATTTAAAAAAAAGATCCCGACGAATTGAAAATCTCCTTTTTTGGAAGTCAGTTAGAAAAAGTGTAAGAAGATCCCGGCATTTCCGGGCGAGGATTGAGTTTTGACAGTTGCCTTTTTGTAGGACGATACAATTTTTTTTTTTGTAATCTTGATCTCATTTTAATTTCAGATTTAGGTCCAGCGGAATTTATAATATCACAAAGAGGCAAGCGGCTCTTGAAACTAGGCGAATACACATACTACACCGCCTATCCGGTTAAAGGGACCAAAATTCGTTGGAGGTGTTCGACAAACGCTTACCGCGGGTGTACTGCGATTGTCAAGACGATTGATGACGTCATAGTTGCCGTGAGCGGAAACCATTGCCATTTATAGATGCGCCACGGATGCGTACGTCGGTCTATGTAACCATATACCAACGTATACACGTACTGCTGAAATGCAGGGGCGTATCCGAGCAACATCATAGAAACATTGGCTCTCCACGTATGTTGAAGTCGGGCGGGCTAAATAGAAACGATGAAACCGATGCGCGACACTGGCCCAACTTCAACATACGTGTACAAATTTAAAATTATTTTATACTTTTAAGTGGCGTTTGAAATCGGTTTTAAAAAAAAAAAAAATATATTATTATTACAGTTGGTATCTTGCAATAGGTAATATTTTTAAATAACTTTTGCCTGCTCTTTCGTCCTCTTGAAGTTAGGTTTTTCGAAATTCCGCGGGAACAATTTCCATCACTTGGATGGTTGGTTGGTGAGGATAGTAAGGATACATAAGGTAATGAGGAATAAATTTAATACATCCACCATTCTATTTTTCAGCAATATTAACGACGTCATTTAAGGGTAAGCGACTCATTAAACTGCAAGGATACACTTATTACGTGTCGCAAGAATGTGGCAGCAGAATCCGTTGGAGATGTTCTACTCATAACAATCGTGGCTGTCGGGGAGTCCTCATTACAGTGGACAATGAAATTGTCGCTATCAGGTTCAATCATAATCATGATCCGCCTCCCATAAATTATTAAACCACCATTTCACCACAGTTGTAATACCGCTTGTTCAGCTTCTAAAGCCTCCAATGTTATCTACTTGGTACGAAATAAAGTTTGTTTTTTTTAAAGTGTAAGTCATTCATTAATTTAAGTTTATTTTTTTATATTACTTTTTATGTCTTTTTCTTTTAACGTGTGATAATAGGCAATTTATAAGCATTCATATTATGTGTTATTATTGTTACTATAAATAAACCATCAATTTCACTGAACCTCTTGTGTCAATATGTCAATATTTTTGTGAAAACTAACTCGTTTAATTTCTCTATTTCAACAGTCCATTTCAACAAAATCGACGTGGATTTAGAATCAGATGATCTGAA
Organism: Hipparchia sbordonii; assembly: GCA_038048805.1. Classification (NCBI taxonomy): domain Eukaryota; kingdom Metazoa; phylum Arthropoda; class Insecta; order Lepidoptera; family Nymphalidae; genus Hipparchia; species Hipparchia sbordonii. Next base: position 12,317,784 of record CM076106.1, read on the forward strand.
CGGGGAAATGGATACAGAACCATATGATCTAAACGAGGAAATAATTGTAACAGAAGTTAGATCAACTAAGGATGCGTCGAACGATGAAAAAGTATCTAATTGGAGTTTAATAAAGACATTCAATACAATGAGCAAAGCCCAAAGAAGTGTTAAGCAGGCTAGAATGTGGTCCCTTCATTACGTATCGGATTCAGATGACGGTCTCAAAATGTTCTATAGATGTAATAAAGTTAAAATAAATGGGATTCAATGCCCTGTTAGATTATATTTATCGTGTCATGCCAATATGGATAAAGTGTATATGTTCCGCAGGATTGCCACGCATTTTCACAACGAATATAAAAGAAAGACAAAGAAATCAAAACTGCAGCAGAATTAATTGAATATCATTTGATATGATCAATGAAGAAAATGTAGAATTCAAAAATTATATAGCAACCATACTTTGGTCACAATTTGAACCGATAGATGGTGTTAATAGTTATTGTTATGCTCTACCGTTAGTTAAAAAAAGTTACGAGATAAAGTTCGACGTTTTTACATAATATTTGTCGTGTTGTGCCATGATGGATAAATTGTATAATATCTTCTATCTAAACTAATATAAATATATAAACTGACTGATCTATCAACGCACAGTTCAAATCACCGAAGCAGACAAAGTTTCGAGAAAAAGCTAGTCATGTAATAATATCATGTTTTCATTTTTTAAAGTTAAATATTGCCTACAATCTGACAACCTCGTACATCTACAACAATTATTTACTGTAAATATTTTTGTAATTCATAAGGGATTTCGAGCTCTATTTTACTTATGTGTAAATTGTGAATTTTTATTATTTATTAGAATTGGAGTAATTTTCATTGCAACATCTATGAAATATGTTTTTATTACTAAATTACCTTAACTTTTCATGAAATCCACTAAAACCACATAATAAAAAGTAAGTATTTAATTGACTGAGCATTCTAACATTTGATTTCAATTTTAAATTCAAATTCAAAATTATTTATTTCATGTAGGCAACTTGTGGCTCTTATTACCAGTCGAGACTGCCACTGGTTCGGAAACTTTTCGCAAAGCTTCTGCTGAGAAGAGACGGCAAGAATCTCAGCAGTTGCTGAACAGCGGCAGTTTTCACATTTAGGGCCTTAACTGCTACAACATTTTTTTTTAAATCCGAAATAGGCTTGCGCTTGACGACAATCAATACTGGATAGCACTGATAAGGTCAAGGTTGACATTCCTAAACTTTATTCCTCATTAGCAATTAGGAAATAGAGTGACATATAGTCATTGTATTTCCAAGTGAATAAACGCCGCCATATGAAATGTCTTTTCAGCCTCCAGTTTTACAACTAGGTATCAGACCAGACCAGAGACAATTTAGAAATAATAAATTACTAAATTGCCCCCGCCGGGAATCGAACCCGAGTCCTCCCAGTTATAAGACTACAGCGCTCACCACTGCGCCAGGGAGGTCGTCTCTTTGTATTTTTCACTTTTCATGGTATGTGGTACAGGAGTAGACCCAAAATGGACCGTCTTCTTTAATTTCTATGGAGCACAGTCATGATAAACTTCTATAAAGTCTTAGGATTTGATTTCTTTATCTTGTTCCAGCTGAATATGTAATGTCCCGGAGAGGTACACGAGTCCTCAAACTACAAGGTTATACCTACTTCGCTGCCAGTGGTAATAAAGTAATAAGTGCCAGTGGTCGGGTGAGATGGAGGTGTAACTATCAATCCCGGTACAACTGTCGAGCCATTATAATCACAATTGAGAGTGAGATTGTGTGTGTCAAAGGGGAACATAATCATCCACCACCTTGTGATTTAAAAAATTGACAAAACAATAATCCTAAAAGAGAAAACGGTTTCTCAAGTTACAAAGTTGTACGAATTTCACTGCTAACGGCTACAGCTAGCAGTCAGAAGTATCACCATCAATTCCAAATTAATTGTCTGACCATTCTATTTATTTACCTAATACCAAACAAAACCTAAGACTAGAAACATATACCTAATATAAAGGACGTTCACAAGGTCAGCATATCTCAAGAAGAGATTACTTCCAGAAACCTTCAAATGTGATAACAGTTATAGTAATTATTGAGGATAAGATTGCAAGTGTCAAAGGGGAACATAATCATCCACCGCTGCCGGTTTAGAAAATCGACAAGCCAATGTTCCTAACAGGTACACAACTCTTCAAGCTACATAAGGTACCTACGTCACTGTTAGTGGTAACAGCTAAAAGTGAGATGGAGAAAACGTAATGTCTAGGTGAACATTTAAATATGTTTCTATATTTTAATAAAAATTTTATAGAACTTGTTCTTCTTTATAACGTTCTTAATTCTATTATAGACATTTATATATCTGTTACATATACTTTTAGTGAATCTAATAAAATCAGTTCAACAATTTTTAAAGGTTTTTTCAATACATGGCTGAGTGACTTTACGAGTATATGGTCTGAGTTTATATGTACTATAAAGTGATTAAAAAATGAATTCTTTTATTATAGCCGAATTCATAATATCCAGAAGAGGCAAGCATCTTATTAAGCTGGGAGGTTATACATACTTCGCGGGAACTAACAATGGTGTGAAAATTCGATGGAGATGTTCGAATCAGAAGCGGAAATGTAACGCTTCGCTTGTCACTATCGAAAATAAAATTGTATCTTCTAGAGGTGATCATAACCATCTTCCCACATACATATATACTCAAAATATGTTTAAATCAAAGTGATTTAAAAAAACCATACTTATGTATGATCATTTTCATAAAATAAAATTCTGATAACATAAAAGATTATTATTAGTAAATTATTATTATTAAATGATAAGGATTACACATTTATTTCATTTAAAAGTTTTTTAATAATTTTATTAATTACTATCACTTGGACTTGAATTTGTTATAGTAATAAAATGAATTAAACTAAACATTTTTGGTCTATGATTTATACGTTGTTATTTTTGTTGGACTTAATACAATTTCCTAAGTAGTATAGTTTCCTAATTTCTTAAGTATAATTTGTTACGAAACATGATCCCTACTCTGGTAGAGGCCTCCTCCAATATCTTTCATTATTGTCTGTGCCTTTTAAAATAGAATAGTATAGAATAGACTTTTAAAGTGTTGTCGAAGAAGAAACAGCAAGAAACTCAGTGTACGGTTATTACCATCTCAGAGCTGGAGCGCCTTTTATAACTTTTATTGTATAATATGTTTTGTTTTTTCACGAGAATACTTTTAATCGATTTTTTAAACTTTCCCAGATTTATCCAGTCTTTTCCTGCATACAAAATAAATTAGAGATACTAAACTTAAGATAAGAAGACTAAACTTTTGGACAGTGGTCCAAAACCATCTAGTCAATCAGCTGATGCAAAAAATAATCGAAAGTTATCTACCAGATATCTTATTACTGGATGTAGTGTTCTTATGAGTTACTGAAAATAAGAATCTTTTAAAAGTATTATTATAGTTCTAGACTTTTGACCTTTTTGTTATTTTATGTGGTACAATAAATTATGCGTTGAAATAATGTAATAATTTTGTGCTCGTTGACGCTTAATACACATTTAAACATGAAATAACTGTGTATCTTATTAATTCTATTTCTTTGGTTTAAGATTTAATTATTGTTGAATGTATTTTACGAAATCAAATAGATAATTAATTGGCATCCACATTAAATTCATTTTACCAATGTTCGCGATAATTTTGACCGTAATATATAAAGTGTAAAGCAAGGGCGAAAGTGTGAATCCCTGCTGCACCCCATACGATTTTCAAAATGAATCCTATATTTTTGCAGGTGAATTCATAGTTTCTAAACGAGGCAAGCGTATGATCAAGTTGCAAGGGTACACGTATTATGCGTGTAACCCAAACCAATTTAAAATTAGATGGAGATGTTCTACCCACATGCACCGTGGTTGTAAAGCTGCCCTTTACACCGTGGAAGATAGGATTGTATCTTTTGTGGGAAATCATAATCATTAAATTCTACTCGTAATCATTAATTTTCTATCTAACCATAAAAATTATTATCTTTAAATACTAAGGCAACAAAGGATGGATTTTGTTAATAAATATCGTAAATACATCCTTTTTTAGTAACTTATAACTTTGTGCCCCATTTTTAATTTGTCGATGGTAATTAATCAATTTATTTGGTTACAGTACGTTTCACAGGAGCTGAGTTCATAAAATCTGGCAAAGGATATCTTATGATCAAATTGGGCGGCTACAGGTATTCGGCGATGAAAGGCACCAGTGCGAAAGTACGTTGGCGGTGTTCCACCCACATGAACCAAGGATGCAGAGCTGTCATTTTCACCATGAACGACACAATTATCTCTGTAAAACCAAATCATAACCATTCACCCCCTCAACCATGAAATACCTACTCTAAATACAATGAATAAACCTACTCGGAAAATTAAAACTTTAAACACAGAAGATTTTTTTTCAGCACTTTGTCCAGATGACAAGATGCTTGTTTTGATTGTGTGTGATTGATTTTTATATTTTTAGCGAGCAAACGAGCAGACTGGTCACCTGATGTTAAGCGATTATCGCCGCCCATGAACCTTATTGGACGAATATGTTGGTCCGCCCCTTGAATAATTTCATGTTGTAATTTAATGGGATAATATCCGACTGCAAGAGCGTGCCCTGATGACTGACCAATCTTGTTCAACCAAGAACCTTGACTAACCTAAATGCTTCACGCGTAACGGCAGCATATTAACGCTGCATCACAAATAATAAATTCCAGTTAATCTAAAACATCTCGATTCGAGTAAATAAAAATTATCTTAAATATCAAACCCCTTCTATGTAATTAAATACATTATCGTATCCAACATAGTATTATAATTAATTCATTTATTGTAAATTAGTCATTTGATATACCTAATTGTAGCAATATTGTAGTAAAACAGGTTATAAAAACAGTGTATTGGTATAGTTCTTGCAATTCACGAGGGCGCGTGAGCTTCACTTGTGGTTACGTCGTGTACATGCATATTGCGTAAGTGTGCGTGCCTGTAAGGAGCCTAGGTGGGAGCGGTTATGCGCGAGCAAGCTCTCGCTCACACTTATACATATACGACACGCACACAATCATGAGCCACGCGCCCTCGTGGCTTGAAAGAACTATAACACTGCGCGGCCATTCCTTTTCTCTCTGATCTCGTATGATTCTGTGGTGAGCATTAAAAGGTTTACTGAAGAAATGGAATTTAATTACTGAATCAATTTTCTACCTCCACCTCCTAGTAGCCTACAGCCTGCTCATCTTTTACATTAATGAATTTTATTTTATTTGTATCAAGTACGTTTGTATTTATTTTAATAAAATATGTGTTTATTTATTACAATTAGTATTATATTTAAGTATTTTTCTTTTCTTACATTTATACGTATATGTATATGTAATATATTACAGGTATCATAATCAACTGCACTAGTTTATCTTATTGCTGTTTTATATAATGTAATGATTTACTTTTTACGTACTTTGTTATCTACGCGCTATTTTTTTCGCTTCACATTAATAAAGGTTAACTAAAAGACAATAGGTATAAAGTTCAAATTCAAATTCATTTATTGATTGCATATTATCGCCTTTGTATATTATTACACCTATGTATTGTGCAGTATCACAATAAATTCTTTATATATATTATGTTCACAGAAGCTGTATTCATTAAATCTGTCAAAGGTCATCGTATGATCAAACTGGGTGACTACAGGTATTCGGTGATAAAATGCACCAGTGTGAAAAAACGTTGGCGATGTTCGACCCACATGAACCAAGGATGCAAAGCTCTCATTGTCACCGTGAACGACCACATTATCTCAGTAAACTCGACACATAATCATTCACCACGTCTTGTTCATCAAAAAAGACACTATTAAAACTTGGTTTGTGTCTTTTGGTCTTGCTGTAATTCATTCACGTGCGTGTCTCTTGTCGTATCTAAGAGTACCTATAATCTGTTTTTTCTGTTTAGCTGTTTTAAAATGTATACAAATGGTTCCTTCATTTTATTTGTTTTCATTTAATTCAAGTCACAAATTGTAACTTTTTCAGTGGTTATTTTTTTTTTTGACAAAATCCATATTTGGCCACGGAAGTGTCACTAGTTTCAGAATTTTATGATTCGCTGTTGGTTTTCCTATGGTAAATAGAAATAATCCTTCAAATAAATAAGCCTAGTTAATACTATAATATTGTATATAATGTTATATGTAATGTTATATATAATGTTTCATAGGGGCTGAGTACATAAACTCTCTCCGAGGTCATCGCATGATCAAACTGGGTGACTACAGGTATTCGGCGATAAAAGGCACCAGTGTGAGAAAACGTTGGCGATGCTCTACGCACATGAACCAAGGATGTAAAGCTCTCCTTGTCACCGTGAACGACGATATTATCTCAGTTAACTCGGTACATAATCACACACCACGTCATGTTCATCAAATAGGACAATAATCAAACTTTTATTTATGTCTCTTGTTCTTGTGCGTCTCTTGGTTGTGTTTTGTCGTATCTAAGAATATAATCTGCTTTTCCATAGCTCTGTTAAAATGTAAACAAATGGTGTAAATATTATAATAATATGTTTTCATTTAAAACTCATTGTCACAAAATGTAACTCTTTATGTTGCTGTTTTTTTTATTAATTTTTTTGAGAAAATCTGTTATTGGTCAGTAGTTTTGGAGTCACATTTTACTAGTCACTATCTTAAGTATCATTCGCTATTTTCTGAATTAAATTAATGCCTTCAATAATAATTTGGAGATTAAACGAACTTTTCGCGGGCGGATTTATTTTTATTTCAGTCCCCAATTTTGTAATTGCTTATGCAGCCTTCATTGTATCGGCTAACTTTTCGCCGAATAAAAAGTCGTCTATTTCTGTATTATAGAAGTGATCCTTAATCTCCTTCTTTATCGTTGATCAAATGAAACTTCTCCTTGTCATAGACTCATTCTGCTGTGTATTGCACATTATGACCCGCCTCGATTAATAATTTAATCACCGTCTGGTCTCTGTGTTCCAGAGAGAACAAGCGAGTGAGAGCCTCACTAATCTAAATATATAAAAGGCAAAGGTGACTGACTGACTGACTGACTGATTGACTGACTGACTGATCTATCAACGCACAGCTCTAACCGCTGGACGGATCGGGCTGAAATTTGGCATACAGATAGCTATTATGACGTAGGCATCCGCTAAGAAAGAATTTTTGAAAATTAAGCCCCTAAGGTGGTAAAATAGACATTTGAAAAATTGAACTTAAGTCGCGAGCAAAGCCGCAGGTAAAAGCTAGTACATTATATACCTGCTGTAACCTATGTTGCTTATTCTCTAACGCTTTATCTTTCATAATGTGCATATTGGATAGAGCAGCCTTTATCTCCGGATTTAGCTTTGGCGCAATGTATAACTAATCTCGAAGGACAAAGCAATGATGTGTAATACCATAACGTTTATTATATACATATATGTTTCATAGGAGCTGAGTACATAACGTCTCTCCGAGGTCATCGCATGATCAAACTGGGTGGCTACAGGTATTCAGCAGTGAAAAGCACTGGTTTGAAAAAAAGTTGGCGATGTTCTACCCACAAGAACCATAGATGTAAGGCTCTCATTATCACAGTGAACGACGAAATTATCTCAGTAAACTCGATACATAACCATTCACCACGTCAATAATTAAACAATATATATATTTTTAAGCTATTGCATAACTTCTATCGCGGGCCAGCGTGGAGACCGAATCAAGAAATTCCGTAACGAAAATAACCTGACACGGGACTCCTCTACGGTGAGCCGGTAGATGGCGCATTTTTTATCTACGCCATCTAGTGGTGAGCCGCTAGATGGCGTTGATAAAAAATGCTATGCAATAGCTTTACCGCGGCAGTCCCCGAGTGCCACACGTCTTTTTTTGTCTTTATTTATATCTTGGTACACGTACCCATTATAATAGAAGTACAGTTATTCACACAATAGACCAGGGTAGATCATTTTTAAAACGAAAAAAAATAGTAGTAGGATGAAACCCATTAGAAAAGGAGGGGAATATTATAAAGATGAAAGGAAAAATAATTTACGGGCGATCTGAGGTCGGGAAGGGGTGGGGGTGAGTTTTTAAGGGGGAAAAACGGTTTTTCTCGATTTCCGGCAAAACTAAAAGTCCTATCGAAAAAAGTCAAATGGCAAAGTTGTAGGTAATAAAAAGATCTAAAACTTTTGTATTTACACTTTTTTCACATAACCTCAAAATTTATGTGAAAAATTCAAAAAACCCTGTTTTTGGTTTTTTATTTTTTTCTTTTACAAAAATTATTTTTTTTTAACGAAATTTGGTGAAAACTTACCTTTTTATGTCCCAAATACGCTGTAATTTATTTGATTAAAAATATTTATTATTTCACCTTATTTTGAATTAATATCGAAAAAACACCCTAATTTTCAATCGAAAAGTCACCCGTCAAAATATCAGCTTTTTTCAAAAAGTTGGTATGTTTTCTGTTCGTTGAAATCTCTACTTTCCGATGGTGAAAAAAAAATATATGTTACTACAGTAAATCTTCTCAGAAAATAATTTCAATCTTTAGGTTATGTTACGTTAAGCATACTATTTTTTAAAGAAAATATTAGATTTTAATGTTTGAGTTGATTGATACAGATAAAAATTTTTGTTTTATTTTTTTAAGTAAACTTGTCACAATTATCTTCAAAAAAATCAACTCAAACATTAAATTCTAATATTTTCTTTAAAAAATAGTATGCTTAACGTAACATAACCTAAAGATTGAAATTATTTTCTGAGAAGATTTACTGTAGTAACATATATATTTTTTTTCACCATCGGAAAGTAGAGATTTCAACGAACAGAAAACATACCAATTTTTTGAAAAAAGCTGATATTTTGACGGGTGACTTTTCGATTGAAAATTAGGGTGTTTTTTCGATATTAATTCAAAATAAGGTGAAATAATAAATATTTTTAATCAAATAAATTACAGCGTATTTGGGACATAAAAAGGTAAGTTTTCACCAAATTTCGTTAAAAAAAATAATTTTTGTAAAAGATAAAAATAAAAAACCAAAAACAGGGTTTTTTGAATTTTTCACATAAATTTTGAGGTTATGTGAAAAAAGTGTAAATACAAAAGTTTTAGATCTTTTTATTACCTACAACTTTGCCATTTGACTTTTTTCGATAGGACTTTTAGTTTTGCCGGAAATCGAGAAAAACCGTTTTTCCCCCTTAAAAACTCACCCCCACCCCTTCCCGACCTCAGATCGCCCGTAAATTATTTTTCCTTTCATCTTTATAATATTCCCCTCCTTTTCTAATGGGTTTCATCCTACTACTATTTTTTTTCACTTTTTATTATTTTTAAAGGGATCTACTCTGGTCTACAAAAACACAATAATAACACAGGTCTACAAAAAATGAAAAACTTTTTTTGCTAGCAATCCTATTATATGATTTGATGAATGACTTGATAATAAGTCGTACAGAAGTTTTTCAAGGTCAAAACTACGTGTAGTTTCTGAACTACCCTCATTCGAAAAAAATACCCATTTTGCTATGTTTAATGTGTTCGTATTCCGCCAATTTGTGAGATTATCCGATAATATCATTATGTCGTCATATAGGAGGAGTTGATTAAATAATTCGAATACATTTTGTTACATTTTTGGTGAACATGTAGTGACAAAACTCAGAAAACCTATAACGGCCTTCATAAAAAGGGCGTATTTTGACTCTTTTAAGATCGAGATCAAGGGCTTTTACCATCCCTGGGTACAAAATATCATGTTCAAATTGTGTATTGAATATTCGAGTCAGTGGTCGAGTGGTAAACGAGCACAATTGAGGTTCGGTGTACCTATGATTTGATCAGAACCAAAAAACTATTTTGATGATTTTTATTTTTGTTTAATCAAATTGCATGGGGTAAATTGAAAAAAAATGACATATCCGGACCTACCGTCTGCTAGACGGCCTTTACCACTCTCAGACGATACTATGAGGGCAGCACCATCGGATTCGTCGGAGACAGATATGATGGAGGTCTCTTCAAATGAACGAGACAGTGATCTTGAATCATCAGCGGCGCCCGTATTCCTTACTCAGCACTTTACGTATTTACCATTGTTAAGAGTGGCCTGAGACTAGCATCGAGACTTAAAGAAAGGAATTTAATTGCTACAGGCACGAAAGTCTCATTTTTTTGTGAGCGTGACAGAGAAAAAATTTTCAAAAATTTCTTAGGTAATGAAAGGCAAAAAATGACGTGGAATTAGTTCAGGACCTTCTAGATAACTTTAAAAAGGTTGGCTGTAGCATGAGCATACAAGTGCACGACCTGCACAGCCACTTGGACAAGTTTCATGAAAATCTTGGCTCCTACAACAAAGAACGAGGAGAGCGCTTCCATCAGGATCTAAAACTGACGGAAAATAGGTACCAAGGTCGTTGGGATGAGCATATGATGGCAGATTATTGTTGGAGTATCACATGGGACAATCATAGCAATGAACATTTTAAAAAATCTGAATAAGAAGCTTCCTAGCTGTAAAATAATGTAATTGAATGTTTAAAACTGGCTTATTTTGTCTTTTTTAGACATACCTCGTATCTCGAAAACTACACGTAGCATTAAAAAAATAAGTATGCAGTTGTAATCAGGGTACCCAATATACTAAAAAACAGTTATAGTTTTGGCTGCAACATTTTCGCTGTAGACCTGTGTAATAGATAACACAAAAATACAATACACAGAAAACAATTTAAACAAAATTATGATTAGAATCAAATCAGAGGATTTGAACAGAGTTATAGCATCGTTGGGTGCTGGACGAGCAAATATATTATAAAAACATACCCATGTTTCATTTATTCAAATCCATAAGACCTACAATTTCTTCTCTTCCCGACTGAAATCGGACTAATTATATCAAAAGCTGATGACGTCCTCTATTACTTCACCTCTCTGTGACATACATGACTCACAGAAAGGTGAGTCCGAAACTGAAACAATATTAAAGTTGTTGTTTCTTTCATTTTTGTGTCTCTTGGCCTTGTTGTATGTAATTCATTCACGCGCCTGTCTCTTGATTGTGTTTCGTCGTTTCTGTAATCTACTAGCTGGTGCCCGCGACGTAGTTCGCGTGCATTTAGTTGCCGAAAATCACGAGGGAACTTCTTTCTTTTCCGGAATAATACTCTATGTCACTTTCCAGGTCTCTCTATCCATGGAAAAAATCGATCCGTTGCTCAACGTGATCTTTTGCATGAATATAGTTGAGGACCTCAAACTGGAAAATCAAAGAGTTTCTCTGGGGGTCGCGGGCGTCAGCTAGTTAATAATAAGTTTGGCAATTATTAATATAAACAACTGGCATTATTAATAATAGATAATACCATAATGTTACCTATGTTTAACAGGAGCTGAGTTCATAAACTCTGTCCGAGGTCATCCTATGATCAAACTGGGTGGCTACAGGTATTCCGCGATAAAAGGTTCCCGGGAGAAAATACGTTGGCGGTGCTCGACTCACATGAACAAGGGTTGCAGAGCTGTCATTTTCACTGTCAATGACAAAATTATCTCCATAAAATCAGAACATAACCACACGCCACCGATTATCTTGTCTAGTCCGATAAAAAAGCCATGTGATAATAATTATTATATGAAATTGAAAAATATTGGCAATAAAATGTTCATACTCAAATAATTACTTAGCCTGTTAACTTCTAGTCTATCGATTTTACTTTTCAATCAGTAATTTCTTAAGAGCTCCACTGTAATATGGGGTCTTGAAAGAAAGTAGATCGACAATTGTAATGTGTCGCTACTAGATGTCGCCAACAGTTGCCATAAAACTGATTGAAAAAGTAGACACATCACTAATTTCGTGGCTGACGTGTGGTTCAATTTGGCCGTAGTGTAACGGTTAACACAATCAGGGCGCAATTCCCGGAGAGATTTCCCGGGTTCGAATCCCGCCAGCCTCGGAATTTTTATATGTATTTATAAATCTATTAAGATATTTCCTTTAAGTGTAGGTTAACACTTTAATAAAAAAAAAGAAATGTTCCTACTGAATTGTAATTTGAACCAATTAAATATCAAAATGTCATTAATAATGTAGATAACACTTCAATGTAATAATGGTTTCTTTAATTAGTCTTATCTGGCTTTTCCAATTTTTTAAAGAAGGTCATCGCCTTATTCCATAGAGAATAATATTTGTAATGGAGATTAAAAATCACCCACTCTCTTGTATGGCTGCGAAACATGGGTTCTCAAAAAAGACTCGGAAGAACTTCGGGGACGACCTTTTCTATATCTATTATTTTATTTATTTATTTCTATTTTACATTGTTATTTAAAAAAATATCTCTTTAGGACATTAACATAAGTTGTTCTTTTAAAAACTATGTACTTATGACAGTAACGTAATAGTAATACTTGTTCTTTTAAGGTTTTTTTTTCAATTATTTATTAGTACAGTGTTTTCAATAAATGTGTGAAACTGAGTGATTGGCAGATTATTATTTTTTCTTGGCTGATGCCCGCGACTTTGTCGATTTGGTGTTAGGTTTGTTTAAAAATCCCGCGGAGTTCTTAGTTCTTTCGGAATATAATGTACCAAGTGCCATGTCTAGACAGATCACACCTTATCAAATAAAGGGTACCACGTGACAAGTCTATACACAACATGCCTTGTCGAATAAAGAGTTCCACGTGCCATGTCTATACAGAGCATGTCTTATCGAATAAACGAAACAGTTATGAACCCGGATAAAATATTCTTGATTAATAACCGGTTACGAAAAGACGAAGTATTTTTCTTATTTCGTAGCTGGTTACGAAAAATAGTTACCAATGTGGATGAAAGGCACGTGCCATGTCTAAACAGAACATGCCTTATCGAATAAAGGATACCACGTGACATGTCTATACAGAGCATGCCTTGTCGAATAAATCTTTTTTTTTTTCTTACAGCAGAGTTCGTTGTATCGAAAAAAGGTAAACGTTTAATCAAGTTGGAAGGTTATAAATACTACGCGAGTCAAGGCAACAGTGTCAAGATTCGATGGCGCTGTTCTACCCAAAAGCGGCACGGGTGCAAAGGCGCCCTTTATACAGTGGACAACGAAATAGTATCCATCGTTGCCACCCACAATCATCCTCCAGGAGTAACTGCTTCTAATAACTAAGTAGAACGCCACGCCTTCGCGCAGTGAACTTTTCGCGTCTGCTCTAAGAAACAAGCAAGAAGGTTAAACGAAAGGAAACGAAATAAAAAAAAACCGACCATGTGCGAGTTAGGGTCGGACACTAAGGGTTCTGCCACGGTTCCGCTCCATCGTAACAGCGATTGTTAAGATCGAGCAAAAATCGCCGAAAAAATCTCGTTTTTGTATGGGGACATCCCTTAATTTTTCATTTCACATTCTGTAAAAATTTCAAGTATTTACCTACTTATGGTTCATGGGATACAGCCCGCTGACAGATAGACGGACGGACGGACAGCGGAAGCTTAGTAATAGGGTCCCGTTGGCACCCTTTGGATACGGAACCCTGAAAATGCTCATTATTTTATTTAAACTCATAACTGAAAGCCGGCTACAGATTATTTTCAACACAACACGTAATGCAACATTTTCCATACATTTCAATGTGTTCGGAAAGTACCAATAGATGGCGCCATCAGTGGTTTGCCTCGCGTTTCATTCGCCTTCAATAGTATGTCTTGGAGTAAGAAGATGTATTGTAGAATGAGAATACACAATATGTTTGCTACGTGTCATTTCGTTTTCCTTTCTCGTCATCGTCTACCTATTTACATCGAACTATAACGTTTAGAAGCGGTGATGAGCCATTTTAGCTAGTCTTTAAAGGCCGACTATATAGTATCATCGCGTTAGTACGACGAGCTCGCAGAAAATTATGAAAAATGAAAGAAAAGGTCTCATAATTCATCACATTAACCTTCAAAAACGCAATTAACCGTACCAGTACAGAAAATGAATATATGGCACTCACACTAAAAAAAAAGTGTACCGACCCGCACTTGGTCAGCGGGGTGGCCTATAACTTAAATTAATTATTATCATTCAGTGAAGATACCTGTGCCCAATAATTGATGGTTGCAATAATGATGATCTGTCATAATAGATCATCATTAAAAAGGCCTTTGTTGTAATATTCATCATCTATTTCTTTACATGGACAATAGACAGCAATGGTTACTCTCACACCCTTAAAATACGTGGAAAGAGGAGGAATTGTGTAGGCTGCTACAAAATGCTACGGAAGGACCTTCACAGTACTCGTAAGGAAGCCAGGGCCAAAGTTAAGAAAGTCAAGACTTATTGCAACGGGTGTAAGCAGACACTTTGCGGAGCGTGCTTCATTGGTAGACATTTTGAATGAGGAAACCGCAACGTTTTTTTCGTGGAATACGAATCCCAGTTCTCTTTCCCTTGGATTTTCCCGCAGGCACCCTATGTCGCTTATAACCTTAAAAATGCCTGAGCACTCCGACTATTCGTTGTGCCAGATCTGTGGATCCAACTTTCTGCGACCTAGAGTTGCCAGATTTTTTTTTTTCAGCCTATAAGGGACAAATGGTTAAATGGGCAAAAAATACGGGATTTCAATTTTTTACCCGGGACAAATAAAAAACAAAATTATTTAGTCTGTTTTTTTTTTTATATTTTTCCGAGTCAGTTTTAACATTGTCATTTTGACACTAACACTGTCGTTGGTCGATGTGGGTGGCAAGTGCAAGTTTCTTCACACTACACAGTCGCTCGAGCCGAGGCGAGTCACACAATGTAAACCTTACGTTTTACGAACGTTTCGTGTGTGAATACTTAGATCGATTTCATAATGAAAAACGAAGTAGGTACGGTTCAAATACGGGACAGAGTCAGTCCCGCCGGGACATTTTAAACTATTTACTAAAATACGGGATCTCCCGGGAAATACGGGACGTCTGGCAACGCCAGTGCGACCACAAACCGGCAACCCATTGGTGGTGCCTCTGATGTTACAAATGTTCATGGTCGGCGGTAAACATTTATCATCACGTGACCCACCTGCTCGTTTGCTCGCTATTTATGTAAAAAAATGGTCGGGTGACAGGTCAATAGATCTTAACTGATTTCGTACCCATAACGAATCATCAGGTTCAAATAACGAAAACAGATTTGATGAAAAATATTAGTCTCAATTTTATGATTTTAATGATGTGGTTGTGGACCTTACAATTGCAACAGTAAGGTACAAAATAAGTTCAGTTCTATTGACCTGGTGTTTCTAACTTGTACGTCACGTTTCGATACTTTTCTGACTTCGCATACTTAATATTGTTAAATAGTTTCTGTTTAGTGTTATTTTTATATTAAAGGTTAAAGTAACCATTGAACGTGACGTGTAATATTTATTGTGTATTTTTATTCTGCACTGTACGCGAAGCTAGCTCGAGTCTAGAAAACATTTTTATTTAGTCAGTGTTATATTTCCAGCTGAATTCGTATTGTCACAAAGGGGGAGGCGTCTCATAAGACTGAACGGTTACACCTACTACGTGAGCAGTGTTAACGGTCCAAAGATCAGATGGAGATGCTCCACAAATACACACGGAAAATGTCGCGCTGTTCTCTTCACTGTATCGGATCGGATTGTCACAGTGAAACTCAACCACAATCATCCACCGCAGTACGTGAAACAACAGTTGAAACAAAGTGAAAAGGTTTAAAAACATGGTGAAACCAATTATTAGAATAAGTTCACCTTTCAGGCTAAAGCCTGGTGAATGTTCCAAAGCTAAATAGATCATAGATAATAGATATGCTCAACAAAAACACGACAAATGTCGCGCGGTTCTCATCATTGTATCGAATCGAATAGTCACAATGAAACTCGAACACAATCATCCACCGCTGCACGTGAAACAATAGTTGAAACAAAGTGAAACTTTTGTATTTAAACATGTTACTAGACTTCTGATAAAAGTTCCTAGACTATACATGCTACACATGCGCACGATAAATGATGCGCAGTTTTTTCACTATTTCAGTTTATCTCAGTGAAGCTCGAATACAATCATCCGCCGCTATTTATGACTTTGTTTCAACTGTTGTTTCATAAACAGTGCACAAGTCAAACTTTCACTTTGTTTAAACATCGGTTTCACATAAAGGGAAACTTAGTTTCTTGGAAATGATGTAAATTATTGAATTTTACTTTCATGATAGAGTTGAAGAATATTAATAAATGACGCGTCATATAGGTAAGTGACTGATTTATATTTATTTAACAAGTTGCTTATATTTGTACTTTCAAATTGGCAATGGGTTTATTTTTTAACAGACTTACGTGACTTTTTAACCCTTTAGCCAGCTTATTCTGAAATCCAAGATTTCATCCCTAATCCCTAGGGATTTTGGTGATAAGGAGTTTGTGGCCTATCAGGAATCGTCATCTTCCACTGAATCTGAGGTAGAAGAAATAATTCAATCACTTACCCTGAGTATGAAAATAGCAATTTCGATTTTGGGGAAAAGGCTGTACCTACTAATGTTAACAGAGTCGCTTGTTCCTGGCCATGTCATCTATTGTGACAGATATTTTACTAGTCAAAAATTATTATTAGACGAGCTAAGTAAAAGGGAGATAGGCTGCACTGACACCCTTATGAAAAATGGCGTCCCTAAAGAAGTACGAGTATTGCTGATGAATGACAGAGAGATGAAGAAAAAAGGTAGAGGTACTTCCACTGTTGTTGTGAGAAGTGACGATAAAATGGCTGTCATCAAATGGTTAGACAATAAACCTGTCATACTTACATCCACAGTGGAAGCTAAGGAAGGGAAAGATACCTGTGAACGATGGTGTAAACAACAAAAATTTTATAATCAACATGGGCGGGGTTGACTTACCAGATCGCTTGTTGGTAATATGCCCCAACCGATATCGTACTAGAAAATGGACCCAGCTATTTATGGATCACGTAATCGATCTCTCTGTTTCAGACTCTTGGATGTTATTAAAAGAGAACCAACCTAGAAAAGGCATAGCCGGTAAAAAAAATGATCAGTTACGATTTTTTAAACTACATTTGGGCGAAAATTTAATCGAAAATAACCAGATTACTGAATCCGATGACGCTGATGAAGTCACTGAAGAACCAGAACATACTCAAAAAAGATGCCGAGGAATGCCGACTAAACACATGCCGAAGATTTCGACAAGTCGGGGAAGATGTCGACACTGTCGTGAATATCAGAGTTCCTTTGAATGTTCATCGTGTAAAGTGCGTTTATGCTTGAATAAAAAAAGGAATTGCTATTCTGTATTTCATAAAAAAGATAGTTGAATTTTAAAAATTGAATTATCAAATAAATGCTTGGGCGCCATGAGGCACAAATGATCTTTATATAATAAATATATATTTATAAAAGCATATATATTGAATTTTGACTCAATTGAAGATTTATTTATTTATTTTGTACCAAAAACTAAAAGGTAAAAAAAAAAATATTCGTATAAACGATAAAAATCATGGATTTAAATCGCTCAATTGAGACGACAATAAATTACATATTGTAAACTGTACATAACATACCTATTTCTTTTAAAGAGCAGCGAGTTTCTTGCTAGTTCTTCTCTGTTGGAACGGCTTTTCGAACCATTGGTAGACTCACTTGACGATTTAAGAGCACTTCATAAAAGTTATTTCAATAGAAATTTTTCTATTCTTATTGGGAAATTCGTAGAACTAGAGATAGAAACTTAGTTCATCGAGACACATACCTCAAGACAGAGTAAAAACAAGACAGATTTATGTCAAAGCATATTTGTCTCGTTTTACTCTACTTTAACTCTCTCTTACTTGAACTCTATCTTAAGTCCGAGGTAAGTCAGAGCACGTTCTCAGCATCAGTTTATTCCGCAGTCATTACCTTGGGAATCTTATTTACATTTTTAAATGATATTTTTTTGTGAATCGCTGGATATTGAACTATACTGTTATTTATTTTTGGAATTCACTCATCATTTTCTAGATGATGATTATATACTTAATCTTGTTTTCAAATATATTTTTTTCAACTTTAGTCTTTAATGCGGGACCATGGCCACCCTATCAATTTTTTTTTAATTTTACTAGCCTATGTTACCCGGAATAAGCTAAAAATTCTAACGATACTTCATTTATCAAAATCGGTTCAGGCGTATAGAAGTTATGGTGGAATATAGAAACTCACATACATACACACATACATACATGAACCCTGAAAACAATATACTCCTTTTTTCAAGCAGTCGTATAAAAACATGGGCGGGGTTGACTTAGCAGATCGCTTGTTGGTAATATGCCCCAACCGATATCGTGCTAGAAAATGAACCCAGTGATTTATGGCTCACATGATCGATCTCTCTGTTTCAGACTCTTGGGTGTTATTCAAAGAGAACCAACCTAGAAAAGGCATAACAGGTAAAAAAATTGATCAGTTACGATTTCTTAAACTACATTTGGGCGAAACTTTTATCGAAAATAACCAGATAACTGAATCCGATGACGCTGATGAAATCACTGAAGAACCAGAACATGCTCAAAAAAGATGTCGGGGAATGCCGACTGTGCCCATTCCAACAAAATGTCGAAGAACGACACAAGCGAAACACATGCCGAAGTTTTCGACAATTCAGGGAAGATGTCGACTATGCCATGAAAATAAGACTTTATTTGAATGTTCGTCGTGTAAAGTGCGTTTGTGCCTGACTAAAAAAAGAAATTGCTATTCTGCATTTCATAAAAAAGATAGTTGAATTTTAATAATTTAAAATTGATTGATAGTTAATAAGTCTGTTTTGTTTTAGTTGTTGATTAAAATTTCTTTTTGAGTTTGTATTTTTATCAGTCATTTACGTTACCTTATGTTTGATTTCACGAAATATGTGATATATAATAATTAATAATAAATAGTAGTAGTAACACAAGCCATTGCATTTTAAAATATCTCTTAACTAATTTATCCATACATACAATGTGTGTATTCATTCATTTGTGTGTACAGTGACTACAAGTGTATTCATTTATGCTTAACGAACTATTCTCATATAAAATGATACTTTCCAGTGTTTGTGCTGTCAAGGAAGCAAAAGTCTTCACGCCACAACGACTGAACCGATTTGGCAGAACTTATAATGTCAATGTTACTGTTTTAGTAAAATTCGTTCTGTCAAAGAAGGGGAGGCCCATGATCTTGATGAATGGCTACACCTACTGCTCAACTCCTGGAATGAGCTTGAAGAAAAGGTGGAAATGCTCGACACACCAGAGCAGAGGTTGCCCCGCTACTTTACACACTATCGGAAATCATATTATACTATCAAGGGAGGAACATATACACCCACGGCCTTCGAGAGATTGAAGTCAAATCTAGTCAAAAAATATATTTAAAAATAACATAATTATATTAAGAAGACAATGGTAGTCCAAAATTAAATTAGCATGTAATTAAGTAATGCATTTATTTATGACAGTCTATTTTTGTTTTCTGTCTGTAAATATAAGTTTTTTAAGAATATAACTTAAAGAGTTATGCCCGTGTTCACCAACATTCCCTCTCTTTTACGGACTACCTAAGCTCAGTTCGATGATGCTTTATGTCAATTTCGTTTAAACGAATTTTACAACACCTAAAGGTGGAAATGATCATATATGGGTAGGGTATTTTTTATCTGCAACGCGATTGCCTAATAGAGCCTCTAAGCAAAAAGGCCGCCAGTTGTACATCTATGTCATTAATTTTATTTATTACTAGCTGTTGCGCGCGACTTCGTCCGCGTCAATTTCTGTTATTATGATCGCGATTAAGAAGTTTTTAAAAGAATATACAATATTTTAAATATGATGTGTGATGTTATATAGCCTAAAGCCTTCTTCGATAAATGGATTATACAACACAAAAAGAATTTTTCAATTCGTACCAGTAGATCCTGAGATTAGCGCGTTCAAACAAATAAACTCTTCAGCTTTATTTATTTTAATTAGATTTAAGATTTGTTTTCAATTTGTGTAGGTACAATAAAGTGTATTCGTTCATGTTTAATAAACTATACTCATATAAAATGATACTTTCCAGTGAAATTTGTGCTGTCAAGGAAGCAAAAGCCGATGATATTGTTGAACGGATATACTTACTCGTCGATGTGCGGAACCACCAGAATGAAGCGCTGGCAATGTTCCACACACCACAACAAGGGGTGTCACGCGTCCGTGCATACTATTGAGAAGAAAATCGTACTACTAAACGAATCTCACACGCACCCACCTAAGAAGTTGGACAAACTTTCCAAAAGCACTGAATGATAAAATCGTCAATGATACGGATATTTACTTTAATTCGTTAAGAATAAAAATGATTAATTTTTCTCGGATCAACGGTAACTCCTAAGTTTTTGGTAAGAATGATAACTCTTAAGTTTTTATCAAAAAAAATTGTTTTCTGCAGAAGTAAATGTTAAAACTTTAAATACTTAAAATAATAGAGTAACTACACTTTGTAGTATTAACTATTATAGTTTTTTGAATTATTATAAAGCAATAAATATAATTTGATACCAGATACTTAACGGATATTTTTAATAGTAAGTATTACCTATCTAATATTAAAATAGCCTTGAGACATTGAGGTTCCAAGTTGGGAAAAAATGTTGTCTCAAAAAAAGTTCAACACTTCTCACCGAGTGAGCACAAACGACTTTTGCTCACTGGTTTTAGACAGCAAAGACTTTTTGAACTAGTGAGGTGAAAAGTTGTACGTATCACACGATAGCAAAATTTTTCTTTCTTGTGCCTTTGAATCCCTCACTACACTCAGAATTCTAACTTAGAACCCTTCGCTCGCTCGGGATTCCAACAAGGCACACGCAACAAAAATGAACTTTGCTATCTTGTTGAACAAATAACTATTGTTATCAAAAACGACTTTTGCTGGTTTGACTGGTTTTAGACAAAAAAGACGTCCTTTTCGAGCTATTGAGGTGAAAATAACTATTTTCATTCTAGTTGAATACGTGAAGTCGCGAAAAGGGAAGCCCATGATCAGGATGGATGGTTACAACTACGCGTGCCAAGGCGCGTCGAGCGGTGGGGGCAAGACCCGGTGGAAATGCTCTACGCACCATAATAGAGGCTGCTTGGCGATGATTCACCTGGTCGAGGATAGGATAGTTTACATCCGAGAACCCCACAACCATCCAGCTACGTCGAAAACTTAGCTACGGGCATCGATAGATATGTATAGACTAGTTATTGCTCGCGGTTTCGCACACGTTAAGTTCGATTTTTCAAACCCCTATTTTAGCCCCTCAGTGGTTGAATTTTCAAAAATTCTATCTTTTTGCCTACGTCATAATAGCTATCTGTATGCCAAATTTCAGCATTATACGTCCAGTGGTGGGAGCTGTGCGTTGATAAATCAGTCAGTCAATCAGTCACCTTTGCCTTTTAAATATTTAGAGAGATTTAGATATGGGGGTCCGAACTCACTTTGTTCAACTGAACTGCAGTACAGTCAGAATAAAAAGATTTATTTTTATAAAGACCTATAGTGTCATTATAAAAATAAATCTTATAAAGATCTATAGTGTCTTTATAGAACAAAAATCTTTTTTTTCTGTTTTTTCGTTCTTTCTTTATAACAGCAAAATGTCATTTAAAAAAAAATTCAGTACTCTTATAATGTGTCTGTGTTCATTCCCCACCCATTGCACTAATGTCGCACCCACCCTACACAATCTAGTCCTAGTACAAGCTTTACCCTTATTTGGAGGGGAGAGGGGAAAGTTAGTGAAGTTAATCTATGTTTAGCATGGCACGTTTTACACCTCGTTTGTTGGATTAAAATACTAAAAATAATTTTATATCTGTTACAGGTTTTTATTATTTTACAACTTCCCAGAAAGGCAACCGATTGATCAACAAAGACGGTTACACCTATTACACGCGAAGGAACAGGGCCGGTAGGGCGAAGATCATATGGAAATGTTCGACCCACAACAACCATGGCTGTCTCGCCACCATACACACAATCGACGACGAAATAGTTTTCCTCAACGATTTTCACATACATCCCCCGAAGTCTAGGCAAGTGCGCACAAAATACATTGTACCTAGTGAAAATGTTTTAGCTATTCTACCTTAAAATATGAATTACTAGTAAAATCACACTTATAATTCTTGTAATAAATAATTTTATGGCGATTTATTGAATTTTATTTTAGAAAAGCTCATTAAAAATAAATATTTAACAGGCAAAATTCATTTTTTTGTACTTTCATTACTTATGCCATATACCTACCTACCATAAAACAGAAGAAACAAATCACTTTGCGATGCGAAATTAATATGGCGGAATTGTACACGGAAATATGGCGTCTGAGAAAATAAGCGGAAATCGCGTGGGAAAGTGTTAATTTCATCTGCGTTCCGCTTTTATTTCACTTCCGCGGTTTCGCTGCTAGTTTCGCGGGAAGGAAAGGAATCAAGCGAAATAAAAAAAAATGTCATGAAATTAAAAAAAAAAAACTTGAAAACGTTCTTCAATTTATTTAATCGACTAAGCCTGGATAATCAGGTGACGCTTTCAGTCGCTTTTAAGATAATTATTATGACAAAGTTCTTAATATCAATTTTTTTGATAATTTCAGTAAAATACGTGATGTCTCAGAGAATGAAGCCAATGGTATTCCTGAACGGGTACACATATTATTGTTCCAAATCAATTGAAGGAGGGAAGAGAAGATGTCCGTGCTCAACTCGAGGATGCTTGGCATACCTCCACACACAGGACGACATAATCGTATTCATAAACGATGTACACACTCATCCACCTAAAGCTAAAAATAATGAGAAGGCAAGAAGAAAAAAGTAATTAAAGTGTTAGTGTTAGGATGTGGGTAGTCGGAAAAAATAAAAATAGAAATAAAAAAATAGTATATCAAGAGCTCGAACGTAGAGAAACTTAACCTATAAAATCAAAAAGAGTTATAAAACCGTCAAAAAGTTGTAAAAATAACGTGTAGGTAGTTATTAGTATACAATGTACATAAATAAAAAATATGAACTTTCGTTGACTTGGATTATATATAAATTATAATTTCTATCAGTTTGCCGTTTATTAATTTCTTTTAGTAAACAGATTTTTTGACAGTAACTAGTTTAAAACATGGCTGTATAATTTCAATCTTAGTTTTTTTTTTCATTGCCATTGTCAGCTGTAAAGTGTGTTTTAAATAAAACAAAACACCCTCAATGATAGCGTGTTAGTAAATCTTTTTCTTGATATATATAATTGTTCCGTACGTGTATATGTCGCCTAACTCCTCCTAAACGACAGGACCGATTTGGATTAAATTTCGTGGGTATATATTTAATAGGGTCCCTGAATGGTTTGAAAATACAATTGAACCCGGTAGATGGAGTGGTGATCATGCTTTCATGAAAAAAAACGGATTTACTGAACAATTGACACAATTTCATAATTTTAACGCTAATAATAGAAATAGAAAATTTTTATCCAAATAAATTAAAAAAAAAAAAACTCTTACCAAGTACTTTCTAAACGTCTAATGAATCTAGTACGTCTATCGGGTCCACTAGTTGTTGTATCAATGAAACACGTCGTGGATGACAACTGACTTTATTCTTAAAACACCCACAACATCTCCCCCAATAATAAAAAAGTAGATACATACATACACCATCCCCCCACCAAAAAAGAAGATTGATAAGTAGTAATAAACACAATTATGAACTTAAATAGTAAAACAAAAAAAAAAAATTAGTGAAAGAATGAGAGAAAAAAAACAGGTATTTACTAACTTAATTACGAATCAAATTACAAATTATATATATTAATCAATATTTAACTGCAATCTCGCCCTTCTTCTTGTCATAATAGGAGGAGTGCGAGGTTTATCTGTTAACTCTGTAATATTTTTCTCATCCTTGACATCAGAACAGCTTTCAGAACTATTCACATCATTACGACTCGTGCCAGGCTGAGGTGGAGTTTCAAAACAATCATCAGGTTGGGGTTCACATTTTTTTAAATGTCTGCGGTTTCGGCGATAAGTTCTACCAATACTATTTTGCACAAAATATGATCGCGGAGTTGACGCTTTCATTGTCACCTGACCCCTGGTTTTCTTGTTCCCGTCCTGAATGATTACTTGATCACCCACATCTAACTCTGGCAACTCTTTACAACGCTGATCATAATATATTTTGCTCTTCACCTGCTTACTAACTAAATAATCATGTTCACTGTCGCTTACAACTTTTGGTTTTAGTAGACCAGGATGAACTGGTAACCTACAATTTAGCCTTCGCCCCATTAGAAGTTGTGCAGGAGAGCTCAAGTTTTTATCGCGTGGCGTATTTCTATAACTAAGCAGGTTAAGGTAGAAATCACTATTACTGTTGATAGATTTAATGAGCAACCTCTTTACTGTTTGCACAGCACGCTCACTCTTGCCATTTGATTGGGGATAATTAGGCGATGAAGTCACGTGATCAAATCCCCATTCACTAGCAAACCTTTTGAATTCCTGGCTAGAGAATTGAGTCGCATTGTCACTTACCACCAAAACTGGAATCCCATGCCTAGCAAAGTTTTCCCTCATCGCCGTTATGACTGACTTTGAACATATATTTCTTAAATAACTGACCTCAACGAAACCTGAATAATAATCCACAAGTATTAAATAATATTGTTTTCTGTATTCAAATATGTCACTCCCAACTTTATTCCACGGTAGCTTAGGAATCTGCACTGGAATCAACGGTTCTTTACTTTGTGCATTTGAGTTCTCCTGACAAACTTCACACCTCTTAACATACAGTTCAACGTCGTTTGTAATACCCGGCCAGAATAAAACTTCGCGCGCACGCCTCTTACAGCGATCTATTCCAAGATGGCCGTCGTGAATAATGTTCAACATTTGACTCCGTAAAGAACAAGGAATTAATATTAATTTATTTTTAAATATAATCCCATCTACCACTGTTAATTCATCTCTTAACGACCAATATGGTTTTAAATTATCGAAAACATCAACTTTTCGCGTCGGCCATCCTTTAACAATATACTCACAGAGTTGTTTAAAATCTTTGTCTTTTGAAGTTTCAGTTCGCACTAAGTTTAACTTATTTTTTGACATCTGAACATGATCAAATAAAAGTTTCACTTCATACAACAACTTGTCATCTAGTTCATTTTCATATGAATCTGGTAGCGGCGCGCGAGACAAAGTATCGGCAACGTACATATATCTACCTGGTACATATTTAATGATCAAATCATAACCCTGCAACCGCAGTAACATTCGCTGCAGTCTCACTGGATTAGAGACTAAGGCTTTTTTAAATATACTTTCTAACGGTTTATGATCTGTTTCTACAACTACAGCTTTTTTTCCATATATATATTGACGGAACTTTTCACACGCAAACACTATAGCGAGAAGCTCTTTCTCTATTTGAGCATACCTAGTCTGTGTGTCCGTCAGTGTCCGCGACGCGTACTCGACCGGGCGACCGTCCTGCATGAGCACCGCGCCGAGCGCTGCGCTGCTAGCGTCCACCGACAATACTACGGGCCGCGTTACGTCGTAAAGAGCCAATACCGGAGCGCGGCTTACTAAATCTTTTAATTTTGAGATCGCCTTCTCGTGAACATCGTCCCAATACCACATCGATTCCTTTTTAAGTAATCGAGTAAGATGAACCGTATAACTCGAATAGTTAGGAATAAATTTTGACAAGTAATTAGTAGCACCCAAAAATCTCTCCAACGACTTCCTATTATTCGGAGTAGGCATATTTTTAATGGCTTTAACTTTCTCTATATCTGGTTTCATACCGTTTTTATTGAAAACATGTCCTAAATAAACCACTTCTTGTACACAAATTTTGCATTTATTCTTGTTAAACTTCAGATTTATTTCTCGTGCTCTATTCAACAACGCAGTAAGCCGCAAATCATGTTCATTTTTATTTCTTCCCCAACAAATAATATCATCAATAAATAGATCCACCCCTTCCAAGTCTTCTAACAGCTGTTTGAGTGTTGAGTGAAATACCTCAGACGCACAGTTCAGGCCAAAAGGTAATCTCAAAAATTGATACCGTCCGAACGGCGTGCTAAACGTGCATAAGTCCGCGCTTTTCTCGTCTAACTTAATAGCCCAAAATCCAGAATTAGCGTCTAATACTGAAAAGTACTGAGCGTCCTTTAACTTGGTAGCCAGTTCATTAATAGTCGGTAGCTGAAAATGGGCCCGCTGAATCGCACAGTTAAGAGGACGCGGATCGAGACATAGCCTTATACCCCCATTTTTCTTTGCCGCAATCACTAAAGAATTCACCCACTGAGTAGGATGAGTAACTTTCCTAATTACACCGGCCTCGATCATTCTATTCAACTCTTCGTGTAGTTTATCTCGAAGACTTAAAGGTATTTTACGCGGCGCGCTCACCACCGGACTCACAGACTCATCCACAACAATACTATATATACCAGGAAGGCAACCGATGCCGTGAAATAAATCATCATAATTCGATATGTTTATATTATGTACACGCTTTATTAATCCTAATTCACTACATGCATGCCTCCCCAGAACACTTTGACAACTAATACTAGCTACTGCAAACTTCAAATTATACAATTTATTTTTATACAACCATTTTAAATGACATATTCCTTTAATAGGGATGATATCACCACTGTACGATTGAAGCCTAACCTTACTCTTAACATTAATCAAAGCCTCCTCATATCCTAATGACAAAAACCTCTGTAAAGATATGACATTAATATCTGCTCCCGTATCTAGCTTAAACTTCTCAACGCCACACTCACCGGTTAATGTTTCATACCACTCGTCCGTATCGCTGCGCTGCGAAGTATTCGCAATCGTCGATATGAAAAACGACTCGCTGTCGTCACTTTCAGAACCCTCTATAGGATTCTCTGCACAAACATCGATATCATACACTTTTTTAGCACGATTTACACACATCCGGGCAAAATGGTTATATCCCCCGCATAAAAAACACCTCATACCTAACGCGAAACAAGAACCCGTATCACAATATTTTCCACAATTCCTGCACGGCGCCGGAGTACGGCTATCGAACCGGCTGGCGTTGCCTCCGCCACGACGTACCACGGTCGCACCGCGAGCGGCGCCACGCATGGCTCCACTACTGCTGTTCACGTTCCATCGCCGGCTGGCAGCGCCGCGGTCCCCGCCGCGCGCTTTCACCGCATCGATGGACGCTCGCCCCGAACTTCCCGCACGAGATTCCAGCTGTCGCGTTCCGTCCATGGAAACTTCATCAGCTTGGCATACCTTTATCGCTTTTTCCAAGGTCAACTCATCCGTCCGAAGTAAACGATCTCGAACAACAGTATTCCTTATACCACACACAATTCTGTCTCTGATTAGCTCCTCTTCCAGAGACGAAAACATACAGGTTTTGCTTAACAGTCTTAAAGCAGTGACGTATTGATTTATTGACTCGCCTTCCGCTTGATTTCTAGTAAAAAAAATTGTATCTAGCTAATGTTACATTCGGTTTCACTCCAAAGTAACTGTCAAACTTTTTTAACAACACTGCAACGTCATCGCGGTCTGTTTCGTTTTCAAAAGTGAATGTTTGGTATACATCAAACCCATCCGGTCCTATTAGGTTGATTAGTAGACTAGCCTGCACTGCTGGATCTTCCTTATGGACCCCTGCAGCCTTTATAAACAGCTGGAACTGTGTCTTCCACTTTTTCCACGCGTCAGCCCGGCTGACGGGGCTGCCATCCACACTAAGCTCCGCCGGTGGTCTCGCGTGCTCCATTGATAATTCTTGATATTTTGATAATTTGTAAATTATGCCGCCACTATAACTTATATTTTAGCAAATTAATACACTACTATCACGTTAAATAATAATTAAAATCCCTCCGCTGTCACCATGTTGTATCAATGAAACACGTCGTGGATGACAACTGACTTTATTCTTAAAACACCCACAACACTAGTGATATATGTTTTTTTATATTTCAGTTAAGTACGTGATGTCCCGGCAAGGGAGGCCACTTGTATACCTGAACGGCTACACATATTGCTATAACCAACTAAAGGGGGGTAAAAAGCGATGGTGTTGCTCGACACACAAAAATCGCGGGTGTTTGGCGTTTCTTGGAACTGTAAAGGAAAAAATTAGTTATATACGAGCCAATCACACACATCCGCCGAAGGATTATATTAATAAGAATCAAAAGTAGTATTGATAATATATAATAATACTTGGACCTTGGGTGTAATGCAAAATTCACGAAAAAAGTATCCCGAGAAAACCTATATATACGAGTGTACATGTGTATTTTTATATCAAACTAATACACTGTAATTTATGTCTTAGTCGATTAATATACAGCCTAATTTTGCTTGCACTAATTTGCTTCAACTGACGGTCGATTGGACACCTTTTTCGCGTTTTGGATTTCTTTCGGTTCGGACAATTCTTAGCGCTGACCCGAAGTCCAGTATTATTATGTCAATGTACAGTTAAGAAAATTTACGTGCGATTTGCACACAGATTTGATGCGTATTTAGTTTTTATATTAATATATCATATTTAAAACTCAAAATTATTTATTACGTGTAGGCCAACTCACAGCTCTTGACATGATTGTACCAGTGCAACCGGTTCGGAAAACCGATTATGTTGAGAAGAGGAAACTCAGCCGTGGCTCTTTTCAAAACAAGTGTTAAAAAGGTGTAGTATGGATTTGATATTGATGAAACGTATTTAAAAAAAATATTTCGTCATTTGGTATCAAAATTTTGTTAAATGGATTTTTTTGTTAAACATAACAGTGAAAAAAATTACATTTACAATTTTAAATTTCGTGTTTATATATTTAAAAGGGTCCCTGCATGGTTTGAAAATACAGTTAAACCCGGTAAATGGTGTGGTGATCACGTTTTCATGAAAAAACGGATTTACTGAACAATTGACACAATTTCATAATTTTAACGCTAATAATAATAGAAATAGAATAATTTTCTTATTTAAATAAATTAAAAAAAAAAAAACTTTTACTAAGTACTTTTAAATCGTCAAATGAATCTAGCACGTCTATCGGGTCCACTATTGATATACGTTTTTTTTTATATTTCAGTTAAGTACATGATGTCCCGGAAAGGGAAGCCACTTGTATGCCTGAACGGCTACACATATTGCTCTAACCAAATAAAGGGGGGTAAAAAGCGATGGTGTTGCTCGACACACAAAAATCGCGGGTGTTTGGCGTTTCTTCGAACTAAAGAAGGAAAAATTGATTATATACGAGCCAATCACACACATCCGCCGAAGGATTATATTGATAAGGATCAAAAGTAGTATAATAATACTTGGACCTTGGATGTAATGCAAAAAGTGTCCCGAGAAAACCTATATAACTAGTCTGGCCATAAGTTCTGTTACAAATGAAAATGTATGTATTTTTTTATGAAGCAATGTAATCTTAATAAAACTTATATGTACATATTTATTGAAGTCTCAGCAATAACTAGAAAATAATTTTATTCGAAATGCACCTTTGGCTTTGATAGAGGCCATTCATCTATCTGACTACGAATCTATGGAATAACGCACCAGTTTTCGTGAGAAATTTAGCCACTGCTAGCTGTAGAAATTTCGTAAGAAACTTAATGTCGATGTGTAGAACAGTCCATGCCCTTTAAAACTAACCAATTTCTAGTCCATGGGTTTCAAACCTGGGCTAGATAAGAACCAGTCTTCAGCCCTTATAAACTCCGAAACGCTGGCTTCGAGCCAGGCTTGGGTACTTCATGCTTTGTGACCAGGTGTCTTGTTTGAAAGTCCACAGCACATTTTTAAAAAGTGAATTGCTGAGAGGTTCCACAACACGATTTAAGACAACGCTTAATACACTTTGGCTGAAGTCTTCACGCCTTTTTCACAAAAATGAAGCTTTGTGACTCCTTGATAAGGCAGCCCTCACCAAACCATGACTGACGTAGGATGATGACCACTTGGTATCTTTCCAACCACTTGCGAAGCTTCTTTAGAGCTATGAGCGTACACTTTGTCATTTTGCTTGTTGTTATGCTCTTCAATCGTGAAAAATCTTCCATCAGGAAAGAGGATATTTCTCTGCCTTTCACCCGCGTATTGGGACAGAATGCGTTTTGATCAATACACTCTCTTTAACTGTAGGGATATACATATAAGCTGATACTAAGCTTTTGAAGTATCTTGAAAATAACCGACGTCTCCATACCCACTTCGTGCAAGGCAATCACTGCACTTCTGTTTTCTTTAACATCCCATTCCATATTGAAAATTAATATTTACCTCAAAAAAAATATGTAGAACTGTTGAGAATCTATCGCAGTTTCTAACATAATAAACGCGTCCCAAATTTTAATTCAGAAAATATTAATATCAAAAGTTTTTAATTTGTAACAATATTTATGGCCAGACTAAGTATATATGAGTGTACATGTGTATTTTTATATCAAACTAATACACTGTAATTTATGTCTTAGACCATTACTATATAGCCTAATTTTGCTTGCACTAATTTGCTTCAACTGTAGTTCGATTGGAAACCTTTTTCGCGTTTTGGATTTCTTTCGGTTCGGACAATTCTTAGCGCTGACCCGAAGTCCAGTATTATTATGTCAATGTACAGTAGTTAAGAAAATTTACGTGCGATTTGCACACAGATTTGATGCGTATTTAGTTTTTATATTAATATATATATTCAAAACTCAAAATTATTTATTACGTGTAGGCCAACTCACGGCTCTTATGACATGATTGTACCACCGGTTCGGAAAACCGATTATGTTGAGAAGAGGAATCTCAGCCGTGGCTCTTTTCAACACAAGTGTTAAAAAGGTGTAGTATGGATTTGATATTGATGATACGTATTTAAAAAAAAAAAATTCTTCAATTGGCATCAAAATTTTGTTAAATGGATTTTTTTGTAAAACATAATAAAACATAACAGTGAAAAATATGACATTTACAATTATTATTTGGGAATGAAAATATATATAAAAAGACGTGATATGAGACTGCCGGCAGACAGAAAAATGGGCGCGTGACGTCACATGTCTTACTCCCCATTATGGCTATTTCTAATACTACGGCTAGATTATCGGGATTCGGCGAATATTCGCAATATCGCGACAAGTGTGGCCGAGTAGTTCGTTGAATCGCGATGTATTTGGCGAACACGAATCCTTATCGCGGCACTGTCGGTGATGTAAATGACAAGTGACTGCTAAAGTAGACAAGAACATCGCGTGTTACCGAACTCGATAATTTTATCGTGACAACGCGACCCGAATTTCTGCACGATAATGTAGCCGCAGCATAACAACCCAATATCTCAACTCACATGCCGCACACCTGTAATACGTTTTTTTTTTGGTTTCAGAAAACGAATGCGAATACGTGACGTCACAACGAGGGAAGCCCATGATAAGGTTAAATGGATACACGTATTCCATCGCGACCGCGAATGGTAAGAAGATCAGATGGAAGTGTTCCACGCATAACAACCGAGGCTGTTTGGCGACGATACATACGGTAGACGGTAGATTGGTATCTACTAAAGAGACGCATTGTCATCCACGACTTAAAAGACGAAATGTGCGACATCAAGTTAAAATCTTTATTTAGATCGCACTTTCACTCAAGCCAGATGAACAGAAAGCAAAATGTCCTGATTATAATCATAATCAGGAAATTTTTGACTGGTGTAGTAAAAGTCTACAGTGATAGATAAAGAAACTGATGCGTTGCAAGTTAAGAAAATATATGGAATTTGTATCCTAGACAGTTTTTTATTTGTAAAAAACCATATTGTAGGTATATGTAATTAAGATACTTCATGCATTTTCTTAATTTTCACTATTGTCTAATTTTGAAACGAAATAAAGTATTGTGCGCAGTATTCTGCTGGTATTTTAGTTAAAATAGTCGCGTTTTATTTATATAGAACTTTAATTTTTTAAGTAAAAGTATAATAAAGTGCATATATTTGTACTTTTCTCTTAATCTACCCAACCATTAAGACATATACAGACAGACTATATATATACTAGAATGCAAGCCATTAGCATTACTGCCGTTTGGATGCGGTCTTATTTCAGTTGATACAACTGGATCGCGACCGCTAACCAATAGCCCGTCGGTCGGTAGTTAAATAGATCAAATACTAGTAGTATATTTCGAATTTCGATTTTAGTAACCATTCAGAGTGAACTCTGATCCACGGAGAGTTCGTTAAGAAAGTTAAACTATCGAACCCTATACAAACGAACTTTGGTTTCGCAACTTTGAGTCTTTATGGCGTAACGGTTAAAGGTACAAACAGAGACTGGCCAGCAATCTCAAACAAACTCGGTTTGGGCTTGGGCTTGGGCCGTTTCCCGTTCTCGGCTATCTTAAGACCCTCACCTGACGGCTCGGGTCTCAATAGCGCCTCGGCGGTAATCACCAATGTTTCACACTTGTACCATAATGTACTAATATTCTACATGTGAATATAAGATGTAAGGTAAACGTGTGTAATTTTAAAGGTAATTTTAACCTAGTAAAAATATTATTACGTAATTATTTTTAATAAAAAAGTATCAAGCATTTTCTGTCACAGAAGCAACTTGTATACTTGGTACAAACCAAAGATCGAGCCATCACGACCGACTTATCGTAAGGACATTTTTACCTACATTGAGTTTTTTATTACAGACTATAAAGGACTAGGTTACGTCGACATTTACTAGGAATATAAAAACATATTAATTTCAAATGTTATTTTTCTAGGAAGTGTCGACGTGCCTTGGTCCTTTATTGTTTAAAATATCGTTTTAAATAATAAAAACTCAATTTTTAATGCGTTTCAAATGACAATAGGAATGAGACACCGCCATTTTCTGTTTCTATCTCACTCAGTATAAATCGCATATGAGCAGGACAGAAATATAAAATGGCTGTTTGACAGCCCTATTCTCATTTGAAACGCATTATAGTTAAAAATGTCGCTAATGATAAGTCGCTCTCGGCGGAAAACGTCACACTCTACAGTTATTAATTGTATTTTTATTTCAGTGGAATACATAATGTCGCGCCAGGGAAGGCGTATGATACAGCGAAAAGGGTTCACCTATACGGCGATTAAGAAGAGCGGTGAGAAAACTAGATGGCGATGTTCCACGCACAGAGATCGCCTCTGCCATGCAGCCATTCACACCATAGATGACGTACCAGTGTACATCCAAGAGAAGCATAATCACCCACCAAAGAAGAATAAGACGAAAAGCAAAATAAAGAAAGAGAAAACAAGGAAAGTAAAAGCAATAAAACCGGAAACACACTTGTAAACTGACTACAATTTTTTTTTCATCCAAATATAAACATGTATTTAATAAATAGCTGAAATAAAATCTTGGTGTATGATTAATAAACGAGTCCGCGTCAAGAACGTACGTAGCTTTTATTTAAAGAAATAAATAGTTATACTATTCGAAAGCACTTTGTAAAAGTTTATTTGATGAAAAAATTTGTCTATTCTCTATTGTAATCTATTACTAGTGTAGCATTTTAGATAATAAAATAAAAAAATTATAATTCTCACTATTCTAAAAACATACAATACTTGTTGTACAAACAATCTATTTATAAATTATACCTAATTATCTTTAGTCACTTTTAAGGTGACAAAATGTTATTTACGATAAATATTAAAGTAATTTATATTTTTATAAAACAGAATCGTCTTCAATTTGCTCATCAATAGAAGATATTGAAGATTTCCCTTGTCAAGAAACTCGAAGCAAAAAGCGAAGCAGAAAAGAAGAGCAACGAACATTTAAACTATACAGGGGATTGAAGTACGAGAGTAGAAATGGAAAAATACACCAAGAGAAAAAAATTAAATCACCTTGTAAAATAACTTGCAGAAAGAAATGCTTTGAAAAAATATTAGAAAACGATCGCAAAAATATTTTTAATCTATTTTGGAATATAGGTGATCATTTAGGCCAGTGGAATTTCATCACTAAATATGTCGTAAGGGAGAAAAAACGCAGCTTTACTACGGGTACACAGGAATCAATAAGGCACTACTGTTGCAGATATTCCCTACCAATTTTAGGTGATGATGGAAAGGAAATTAAAAAAGTTTCTGTGTGTCAGCCTATGTTTTTAAACACGTTGTCAATTAGCTGCAGTATTGTTACTACAGCACTGAATAAATTCAAAAAAGGGCGCGTAGAACCCGATATGCGAGGGAAATATCCAAGAATTATAACTAAAGATAAGATCCGCAGTGTCATACATCACGTTAAAACATTTTCACCAGTCAAAACCGTTAGGAACTCAAAGAACCTCATACTAGATGGATCACTTTCATTTACAAAAATGTTTGAACATTACAATAATCAGTTTGTTTCAAAAAATAAAGTTACAACCATGAGACAATATCAAGATATCGCTAGGAAATATTTAAATATTACTTTCATAAAATCTAAAAAATAATAATTTTAATATCATAAAATGTTAATAATATTGCGGTTATAAGATTTAGTTTTTCCACTTATCATTTTTCATATCTTGTTACCATACAATATCTAGAGTAGTATACTGAGTGGCGTGTAATTTTTATTTATAAATATTAAATTTT
The DNA here is from genome assembly GCA_038048805.1 of Hipparchia sbordonii. Classification (NCBI taxonomy): domain Eukaryota; kingdom Metazoa; phylum Arthropoda; class Insecta; order Lepidoptera; family Nymphalidae; genus Hipparchia; species Hipparchia sbordonii. The sequence goes on from CM076106.1 coordinate 12,352,665, forward strand.
TCGAAAAATATAAAGCTCTCGAACATATTATTTCAATTATAAGAAATATTTACGATTATTTTAAGCTTAGTCAATGATGATAAGAAAATTGATAAAATTAACATGATTTGTATTTTTATTTCGCAGAATCGACTTCAAGTATTAGTAGTATTTGTTCATCAAAAAATTCAGCAACTTTTGAATTTCAAGAAACTCCGAATGAAATTAAAAAGGCTTGCTCAAAAGATGAGCTAAGAAAACTAAAACTAAACAGAGGATTAGAGTATGAGAGTAGAAATGGTAAAGTACACGAAGAGAAAAAAATGAAATCAACTTGTAAAATAATATGCAGAAAGAAATGCTCTGAAAAAATATCAGAAAACAACCGCGAAAATATTTTTAATCTATTCTGGAATATAGGTGATCACGTAGGTCAATGGGGTTTCATAACTAAATATGTCTTAAGGGAAAAGAAACGGAGATATAGAAGCGTCACAATGGAATCTAGAAAAAAATTCAGTTATAAATATTTCTTACCCATTTTAGATTCTGATGGAAAAGAGATTAAGAGAATTTTGGTGTGTAAAACAATGTTTTTGAATACGTTGTCAATCAGCTTCAGCATTGTTTATACAGCGCTGGCAAAATACAAAAAAGATGAAGGACGTCTAGAGCCTGATATGCGTGGGAAACATCTAAACCATCGAAAGGTTATAACTAAAGACATGATACGCAGTGTGTTAAGTCACGTTAAAACGTTTACACCAGTCGAACCAAATATTCGTAAAAATTCAAAGCATCTCATACTAGATGGAACGCTTAGCGTCACAAAAATGTATGAGCTTTACAATGATTGGTTTGATCCAAGAAAATTTTCTTCTAATGTTACAACCGCACGCCAATATCGAGACATCGTTAACAAGTATTTTAAAATTACTTTCGCTAAACTTAAAAACTAGTTTATAAGTAGTTATTAACTTAGTTATTAGTTATTAGAGTTTTTAAAAATGACGTCACCACTCGTCGTTTGCCGGGACGCGTCCTTTTTTTTGTGTTGTAGCAAGGACTGGGTTTTGACTTTTAATGGCGACTTTCAACACTTCATAGCCAGCTCATTTCTTGGGTTACAACAAAGATTTTTTTTTTATTTGAAAGGTAATATGATAGAGAATACTCTTAAATCGTAAAATCTTCTGGTATTGGGGGCATTTTTCTGAGAAATTTAGAGATCATTGAAAAAAAATAGTCATAAAAAAGGGTTTCTTTTTCATAAAAAGCAAAGTTTATGTCATGATGCTACTTTTTTGCGTGCTAATTGTTATTTAATCCTTACCGCCAAGTACGTGGTATAATATTTTTTTTTATTTCAAAGCAATCGACCCACTAATTTTGAAGAAATCGTTTTTTTTCTTACATAACAAATAAAAATCTTAATTCGCTAATAAAAAGTAAAATAATTTTTTTAGATTTTTTTTTCTATTTTTTTTTTGTCGATAATTTATGGTCTAGTTTCACCCCCTGTCGGGGTTGCACTTTATCCAGGGACACCCTGTATATCATGTACCTACGTAAGTATTAACTAAATTATAAGTAATATTAAATCTATTGTGTGAGATTTACAAGTTTTGTTTTCCATTATATTTCGTCGCTTCATTCTTCAGATATAAAAACAGGCAACATTTCGCACATTTATAACTAGATAGTTTAAGATTTTTATTTCTTGTGGGTAGGCTCTGCGACAAGTCGTCATTCTTTAGAGTAAGATTATAACCACAAGAACCAAAATTTTCTTTATAAGGGTTCGGGTGGGAGGGAGTCTATATCTTCGAATGAAGCGTACTCATATAATATGTATTTCGAACTTCACTTTGCAAGTTCGTTTGATCATATATTGTATTGACCTGTCACTTGAACAATAGTTCTTAAAAACTGTATTCTAAATTTAAATAACGTCGACACACTGGAGATATAAATAGCCAATCCTCTCGACGAAACTGCCAGCCCTAACGGCGTAACATCCCCGTGGACGACAGACTCCACAGATATAATCGTTATCACTAGTACAAACATAGCTGAATGCTTGGATATAATAAACTCAGAGTTATCCGACGGGTATCTACATGATTCTTTTAATTTTCAGTTGAAGTCGAATGGCTGCTCTCCAGAAAAGGGAAACGCTTGTTGAAGCTGAATGGATACACATACTCTTCGAGGCCGAGCAATAATGTCAAAACCCGTTGGAAGTGCTCCACCCACCAGCCTTATGGATGTCAAGCCATCATCCATTCTTCGGGAAACGAGGTCTACATCATTAACGACGCACATAACCACCCCCCTCCTAAGTATTATTTTGTGAACAGGCGTTAATTTCATACGCGTCAGATTTATTTAGTAAAAGTTTCTCTGTTTTTTGTTTGAGTTGAGTTTTGCGTGATTAAAAATAACCCATATATGACACAAGAATTCTTTAAGCTCAGTCATCACCCTAGTTTCATATTTTGTCAGCTGACAACCATCATAGTAATCATCATTATTATCGTCATTATCAGTACCTATCATCAGCAGTAGCAGCGACCCATAAAGCGTTTACATATCTCTCAAGGAAGGGATATAGGCCATAGTCCACCGAGCTGGCCCAATGCTAGTTGGCAGATTTCACACACCTTTAAGAGCATTCTGAAAAACTCTTAGACATACAAATTTCTTCACAATGTTTTATTTCACCGTTGAAGCATGTTAATGTTTAATGAAAAGTCAGAGGCGCATACTCAGGATCGAACTCGCGACCCCCCGAATTGGAGACCGGAATCCTAATGACTACGCTATCACTGCTGTCTTAAATTAATTTTTATTATGTATACTTATGGAATTATTTTTATAATTTTGGTACGTAGATAATTTTATTTAAATATATAATCAGGCTAAAATAAGCCTTGAGCTCTTTTTTATCATTTTTATATAATTTAACATAAACTAGAAAAAGTTGTTCTTTTCATGAAACTACATAAATGTGTACTAGATTCCGCGCGTAACAGTTCTGCCTCTCGTCACAACTAGTTGACTCTGGGCCACAAGTAAAAGGAGATACTGTAGGTTGACGCTTTTGATCTCCTGGTAAATGCCGACAACGTATAAATAACAGAGTTCCGACAGTGTTTGGAGGATAGGGTTGTCGCAAGGAAACAATGCTTACCTATTAATTTTGTACAAGTATTTCGATTGAAAATCGCAATAAATAATATCATTTTAATCATTAATAATAACTAGTGGTTCGCCCTGAACTGAGACCTCGCGGTATCCCATAATTCCCAAAAGATAGTTTTAATTATATATTGTAATAATTAACTTTTAACATTAGACGCAATAAAAAATAATAATAGTTGACGCAAAACTGTTTTACTGATACAGCGCCATCTATTAGCATTATTGTGAAGCTATTAGCATTAAAAATTAAATAATTTCGTTTCTTTATAATATTTATCTAATTTTAGTATTTGTTGTTCAAGTACAGGACATAACTGAATTTTCAACAAAGTTTCAGGTTCTAATATTCAGTAATTCTTGACATATGGCTCAAATTAAAATCTCCACTTTGAAAGCCCCCCATTTCGTCAATTTTAAGGGAAAAATTAAAAAAAATATATTTTTGTACTCTGATCAAAGTCGTCTTTAAAAAGATATATTGCAAGTCTATGTAACGCAACAAACAAAATTTTACTTCAAATACGCTTCTATGAGAGCCCCCCTGAAATAAAGCTTTTTATATTTTTTTATACAATGTTCGGCTGAAGGCCATCAGTTTACATATTATATTTAAATTTGAAGTAATTACGTTCAGTAATTCAAAAGTTGTAGGGCTCTGACAGACATTTGGACGTACACACTTCTCTGTCCAGTACAGACAAGCGCCCTAGTTGACTCAGAGAACTCGCTTCGCTCGTTCAATAAGTAATAAATTATTATTATTAAATAATTAAAAAGTAAAAATTTGAAATTACAATTATTAGTTGAGTCCATAATAACCAGGTTCTTCTAGGTTCGACCGAAAGGAAAGCGTTGACCCGCTTGTATCTCCTTATATTATGTTTAAACTTAACTACACCGTCTTCCCACGCACATACTTGAGGCGCTAGTTGCGCGTGGACCAAATAAAATAATTTAAACCTAGTTTATTAAGATTTGTGGTTAAAACTAATTTAAAAGTAGCATATATGGCAAATAAAAAAGCATTATATTTTGAACGGTTATTTTATTTTAGCTATTTTTTTGGAGTTGACAACCAAACTGCAAGTGGGCTAGATGGATATTTTGCTATTTTTTGCAAGACAACAAAACCAAGGTTAATAAAAAAATTCTTGAATATATTTAAGATTATTGTGATGTTTTTTTATCCTTTCCTTTCATTTTCATCCTTTCCACATTGTCCTTATTAACCAATCAAAAGTTTTAAAAATCAACTAAAGATATGCGCAAATTCTATTATTAATAAGGGCTGAAATATAGTATAAGTATTACGTAGTATAAGTTATATTAAGTATGTGATACGTGATTAATAAAATCATCGTATTTATTACTCAGAACAAAACTCGTATACTGTACGAGTGTTGTTTTGTGACTCTATATTGTACATAGTATTAGTATTTTTCTACTCTAACTAACTGCAGAGGTACCCCTAATATCCATTAACGTAACAATGTTGCATTGTTTGTTACAGAATTTACCATCACACCGCTAACTTATGTGAGAAGGCCGGATATTAAACTAATTACTCAACAACAGATTACTTATGCAAAATCGCTTCTCAAACAAGGAATCAGCATGACAGCTACTGCAAAGGCTACTGGCATGAGTACGTCTTCTCTACACCGAAGGCTCAAACTTGACAAAGTTGCAGTATCGGTTGGACGTCAGCCCACTTTTAACGCAGAACAGGAAGCAGAAATCGTTATGCATTGCAAGAAAATGTATGATAAAAATTCTCGTCTCACTATGACTGATATAAGAAAGATAGCCTTTCAGTACGCTACTGCAAACATGATCAAACACAGATTTGACAAATCATCTCAAATTGCTGGGCCCGATTGGGCTAGAGGTTTCGTGTTTCGCCATCCTGAGTTAAAGCTTCTGCGACAAGCAAGTACAAGCCTAGCTTTAGAAGAAGATAGCTCTTAAGACTATACTTTAATTTAAACAATTTAACAGAAGTCGATCGAACTACATGAGAAATACGAATTGCAACCAAAACTCATGAAAAAAACTTTTCTTTTTAAACAATAAGAGATGACATGAACTCAGTTTCACTTAAAAATTGTAAAAACTCAAGATTGTCGCCAAATTTTTGACGCAGAAATGTCATCAAGCTATCTCTCAGTGAAGTGTAGCTTGTTCAATGTGGTATACGGATACATTTGTGTGATAACAAATGGCTAATCAGGTTTTTAAAGTATAAGCAATGCTACCCTCCAACGGTGACTTTTGTTGAATTGTAATTAAGATTATTATTTTTAATTAATGACAATGTATACATTTGTTTGTAATGGATTTTTCTTTTCTTGAATAAATACTTCAGTAGGTATTATTAATTTTTAATCTTTCCATAGTCTTAATGGTAGCCTTGAATGATTGACCTCGACAGCCTTTCAAAAAATTTAATATTGAATTCTTATGAAAACTAAAATTCAACGACCAGAAAAAGCATGAATATACTCTAAGTATGTAAAACCTTATGGTCAAAATTTACTAATCTACGTATAGTCACTTGACTGTTCATAAACTCAGTTCATATAGCCACTCAATCAGTTTAGTTTTAGTCAGTTAGATAAGAACACAATTGTCATTAGGTTAGATTGCTTGTTATAAGGATCTTATTGCAGTAATTATCTACTATATTCAATTATTTTTGTGTAATTTGTTTTATTGTAACAAAAATAAATAAAATGACACTTTTAACAAAAGTGGCGTTTTATTCTCAAAATTAAGCTTCTCAAAATTTTGAAACAGTCCTCGCTGATCGCTAAGAGCTGTCTCCTTCGTACCTTACCCATCAAACTGATACTGGCAAAACAATATTAATGATTAATGGGCATCCTTAAAGCCATTATTTGAAAATTTTATTGAATTAGTTTCAATAAGCTAGAGCATGAGCATAAGCTGTAGCTAATATGTAGTATATAAGATGTACTCTGATCACTAGTTTGCCTGGCTTGTATGTTAACGATAATTAGTTTATTACAGAGTTTACCAACATTCTGCAGACAAATATGAGAAAGTCGAAAAGAAAACCAGTCACTCAAGAACAACTTGAAACTGCAAAATCCCTTATAAGGGAGGGTAAAAGCAAACGAGCTGCCGCGAAGGCTACAGGCGTTAGTGAGGCTGCTCTCCGCAAAAGACTTAGACTTGATAAAGCTGCGACTTCGGCTGGACGCAAACCAACTTTTGACGAAAATCAGGAGGCAGCATTTGTTACTTATTGTAAGCAAATGGATGAGAAATACTCTGGTCTAACTATGACTGACATACGTCAGTTGGCTTTTCGATTTGCTGCGGCCAATGAAATTGAAAATAGATTTGCAAAGTCATCTAAAATGGCTGGGCGTGCTTGGGTAAGGTGTTTCTTGTCACGCCATCCTGATTTGAAACAAGCGTCAAGTTGAAGAAACAGATAGATTTTAATAAAGATATTGATCTTAAGAGATGAGGAATGCCAACTAAATCTGAATGCCATCTGATCTGATTTGACTGGGAGAAATGAAAGTAAAAAACAAAGTTGTTTAAAATCTCGTGTCAAAGCTGTCTGCTTCGTACGTTACGTCTTTATATATTTCGGTTATATTCACCAATTTTATCTGTGCTCGAAAGAGACCTCGACTACTTTAACTTAATGAATTAAAGATTTTTCTTTAATGAATAGAGGAGACGGACTCAAAGTTTTTTTTAATTTTATCCATTACTACTGAGTTTATTGTATTAAAACGTAGTTTTGTTTTAATTGAGAAACTAAATTATTTTGACTTTGCAAAGTAAGCAATAACAACCAAAGCAAGCAAGTGCAACCAAATAAAATAAAATAAAATAAAACTGACCTAACAGAATATTGAACATGAATAATACTGCTGTCGAGGATTGAGGGGTTCACATCCACAGCTTACAACAACTTGGAACATAACATTTAAACGAGACTAAATCATCATAATATTATTAAAATCATTGAAGTAAGAGTGCCGAAATTAAACGCCTTCAAAGTTTTTTTTTGCATTTGATTTTCTTATCCGCTTATGTGCACACCGCACAGTCTTAATTTTAAACTTACCATAAGACAACAAAAAAAAAGACGTGTGGCACTCGGGGACTGCTGCGGTAAAGTTATTGCATAGCATTTTTTATCAACGCCATCTAGCGGTGAGCCGCTAGATGGCGTTGATAAAAAATGCGCCATCTAGCGGCTCACCGTAGAGGAGTCCCGTATCAGGTTATTTTCATTACGGAATTTCTGGATTCGGTCTCCACGCTGGCCCGCGATAGAAGCTATGTAATAGCTTAATAACTACAATGTTTTTTTTCCTAGAAAACAATGGAGCAGTGTTCATCTTATCGCGAAAAGGCAAGCGTATGATAAAACTCAACGGATATACTTACTCGTCAACGAAGAGCATTGGCGCCAAAACAAGATGGAAATGCTCTACTCATCAGCACAGAGGATGCCCAGCGTCTCTTCACACCATTGATAATGAATTAGTGCTCATAAAGGAACAACACACACACCCACCGCCTCGGAAGTATATAGCTCCCAACACTTAAGCTGGAAATACACTAGCGTATCTTGAGGCGTCAGAAGCATATAGGTTTCATACACTTACGAGAATTAAAGTTAGAGAGAGACACCACATAACGAATCAAGACACAATACGCTTATATTTCTAGCTTTAATAGCCGCCCGTAAGAACATTATAATTATTTAAATTAAACTCAAAATGTGTCCTATTTTGTTTCCTTATCGTTATATTATCATTCATACAGTATATACTGTATTTATAACACAAAAAGCATATTTTAAACTAGCTTTAACCCGCGGCTTCGCTCACGTTAGGTTCGATTTTTTAACCCCCTATTTAACCCTCTTGGGGTTGAAATTTTCCAAAATCCTTTCTTAGCGGATGTCTGCGTCCTAACAGCTACCTGTATGCCAAATTTCAGCTCAATCGGTCCAGTGGTTAGAGCTGTGCGTTGATAGATCAGTCAGTCAGTCAGTCACCTTTGCCTTTTATACAGGGCGTCCCACGGCTATGCCACATGGAGGGGAAGTACCTTAAATATTGTAGATGGAACATTTTACTGAAAGAAGACTTCATTTTAATTTAAAAAACAATTTAAACTGCATTCATAGATTTTTAAATAATTGCCTGGTTGAACCGGGACTCGAACCCGCTATACTAGAAAAAAAATTAACCTGTATCTTTATCATACCGATCGGAAGGCTTCATCATAAGGATTATTTTTTGTTAAATAACATAGCATGAGAAATAAAAGGAAGACCATGAATTTTAGCCTTTGATGTAAAATTTTGTTCAGAAAAATGAAAAGCTGACATTGGCGTATCGACATACAACTGACATGAACTATTACTAATGAGTACCCACTTGAGAAGTACGCATTATTTCCCGATCCTTACTATCCTTACTAATCCTTACTTATATTACCTATAAATGCGAGAGTGTGTTTGTTTGTTGATTTATTGGTTTGTCCTTCAATCCCGCTGCAACAGAGCTACGAATTGCATAGTCATTAGTAATAGTTTATGTCAGTTGTATGTCGATACGCCAATGTCAGCTTTTCATTTTTCTGAACAAAATTTTACATCAAAGGCTAAAATTCATGGTCTTCCTTTTATTTCTCATGCTATGTTATTTTAACAAAAAATAATCCTTATGATAAAGCCTTCCGATCGGTATGATAAAGATACAGGTTAATTTTTTTTCTCGTATAGCGGGTTCGAGTCCCGGTTCAACCAGGCAATTATTTAAAAATCTATGAATGCAGTTTAAATTGTTTTTCAAATTAAAATGAAGTCTTCTTTCAGTAAAATGTTCCATCTACAATATTTAAGGTACTTCCCCTCCATGTGGCATAGCCGTGGGACACCCTGTATATTTAGATTAAATTCAAGACATACTTTTTATCTAAAATGACTTAACTCAAGAGGATCTACGTAGACAAGCATGTCGATTCCGTAAAAATGATTGCATCAGAGTAACAATCGCAATAGCCTCTTGTTGGCTGAATTTATGACATTCTTGCTGCATCAATGCATTTTAACCAATAGCGGGAGGATATCAACCAATCAGAGGCAATTGCCATCGTTAATATCGAGTTGAGTCTATAATTTTAAACTTTTAAACTTACCATACTTTCAACAAAAATAACTACAGTGTTTTTTTCCTAGAAAACAATGGAGCAGTGTTCATTTTATCGCAAAAAGGCAAGCGTATGATAAAATTGAACGGGTATACCTACTGCAAAACCAAGAGCTTCGGCGCCAAAACTAGATGGAAATGCTCTACTCATCAGCACAGAGGATGCCCAGCGTCTCTTCACACCATTGAAAATGAAGTAGTCGTCAAAAAGGAACAACACACCCACCCACCGCTTCTGAAATATACGTATCGTAACGCGCCAGGAACATACCAAGTTAGAGTGAGAGTATAGATAGGCATAGAGAGAGACACTAGGTACACAACGCGTATAACACGTCAGCATGTTTCTAGCTTTAATAATCATATACCCTTCTTCACTGAGACGAGCTATATAGGCCGCTCTCTCTTGCATAATTGTATAATTGTATAGGTTTTTGCAAGTGTGAGATTGTCGGTGAAAACGGGAATGTGCTGTTATACTGTAAGACTGCTTATGTTGGTTTTGTCATGTTTTGAAGTTGGAAAGGCCTTGTTCGGTACATTATTTTAAGTTTGAATAAAACTCAAATTGTCTTATTTTGTTTCCTTATCACATAGTTAAAATACACATGATATTTCTTTACCATATAACCAGGACTTTTGAAGCTATCTGGAGCCCTTAATCATCTGATAGGTTTATGCATTGTGACAATACTCTGCGTACACCAAGAGCCACAATAAGTCAGGCAGTTATAGATACCTCTTTAAAATTATTATCGCTAACTACAGTTTATAATGCTCAAATATTTTTAATTAACTTCCAAAAGAGGAGGTTCTCAATTCTTCGGAATCTTTTTTTAAATTTTAAATTTTATTATTTATGTATGTTCCCCGATTAGCTACTCGAAGAGGCCTGGACCGATTTCAAAATTCTTTTTTTGTTTGAAAGGGTAGGTAGGGAAGTAAAGTCAAGTCAGGATCTGATGATGAAATCCTAGAGAAATCGAGGGAACTCTTCAAATTTTATAGGCACAATTGATATACTTTGTAGCGGCGTTTGAAGTTGGTTTCGTAAAAAGAATTTTTTCGTTTATTATAATTTTCACTTGCTAAGTATTAAGTAACTAAAATATTCTTTACAGTGGAATACGTACAATCTAAAAAAGGAAAATGGTTGATAAAGCTGCGGGGGTACACCTACTATTCAATACCGGGAAAAACATCAAAAATCCGCTGGCGATGCTCTACGCATACTCCATACGGCTGCAGAGCCTCCATCATCACTATAGACGGGACAATTGTTAGTGTTGACGACAATCATATACATGACAAGCAAGATAAAAAATAATCCGTTCATTACGTACTCACTTGTTTCATAATCGTCATAAACAACCCATTAACGTCTCACTACTGAGCGCAGGTCTACCCTCAAAGAAGGGGGCTATATAAGTCATAGTCCACAATGCTGGCAATGCAAATTAGCAAACTTCACACCTTTGAGAACATTATAGAGAGCTCTCAGGCGTGCACGTTTCCTCACGATGTTTTGTGTATGTGTATGCTTAAACGCACGTACCTCCGAAAAGTCAGAGGTGCGGAATCCGGAATTGAACCTGCGATCCTCTGAATAGAAGACAGCAGTCCTAACCACTAGGCTATCACTGCTTGCTGGCTATCACTCACTTGTTTACGTGAGTTTATTTATTTCGGCGATCGTCAAGGGTCACAAGACGTTCTCTGCGCGGAACACACGAATACTTGAAAGGTATTCTGACATAGTTGTGGAAAGGGAGGCATCAATTAATGGAAAATATTAACGTATGAAGTTGACTGTTCCAAGAAAATAGATATTTTTATTTCGACCAGAACGCGAGTCATTTGAAGAAGGGAACAAATAACTGGTTGGTGCAGTTGTCCAAGCCATTAAGTACAGTGTAGATGTAAAGTACCTACGCAACACAGCAGGGAAAGTTGTAGGTGGAGGAATTGACGACGGTATCGGATAAGGTGACTCAGGAAAATAAGCAATGACTATAGTAGAAACTCAGATGATATTTAAATACTTTTATATAAACGGTGCTTTCACAGAATCCGAAGCTTTAATGTTGTTTGCACGAATAGATAAAGGGGTTAATTTTATCTGCAAAAACAGTAGATGCTGCACTGAGATGCTGCATAGACTGCAATGACAAAATAAGGCGAGAATCTACATTACAAGAATTTTGATTTTTCAAGAATTGATAAAGCAAACTTGATAAAAAATCAGTCTAAGAGCAATGGTGAATATTAGATGAATAAACAGCAATTGATCGATCGAGGGATTTTTCGTATGACAATGTAAATTTATATTTAGACAGCATAATGGATAAAGATAGTAAAAAAGAATATAACAAAATGTTTCATTTCAATAAAATATAACCTATAGTATCCCAATGTATCGTACCTATAGTACGCAATGAACAAAAAGTTTCTCGATGAGCAGAAGTAAGAATCGCGAGAAACTTTTTGTGACAATCCAAATTAGACCTGAGGGTCTAGATTAGACCCATAGACCTCCAATCATGGGTTCCGATTAGAAATCGAAAAAAAAAGGAAAAGAGATCCATTTAGGAGTAATCGAATTCTACACGCCATCATACCGGAATGCTAAACTACAAATCGTTCTAGACTAGACCAAAGATAATATAGAAATCATAAAAGGGCAACATATCAGAACAAGGCAGGGGCAATTTAGCACAAATTGCCCCTGTCTTGCCTTGCCTTCCATTAGGGTGAACGAAAACCTCTTTACTGTATACTGATGCTTATTTTTTCTTCCAGTGAAGGAAATAACATCTGAAAGAGGCGCAAAGATGATAACGTTCCAAGGTAAAAAGTACTACGAGGTGCCCTCAAGGGATGGTGTCACTAAACGCTGGAAATGCGCCGAATATCGCTGCAACGCTACTCTGTACACGTTTAATAACAAAGTAATCGGACAAAATAATAGTCACAGTCACAGTAATCAGGCGAAAGAGGCAAAGACGGTGTTTGTCAGCGTTTCCAGGTTGGATACGAAAATCAAAAAGAAATAGTGTTAAGAGTTTCCTGTAACTTTTTAGGGTTTAGTTAATATACCTAAGAGTGCCAACGGGAACCTAAGCTTCTCCTATCTTTCTGTCCATCCATCCGTCTGTCAGTGGGCTGTATCTCATGAACCGTAATAGATAGATATATATTGCCAATGTATAGTTCTTGTAATTCACGAGGGCACGTGGCTCATAATTGTGTGTGTTCGATAAACTGTGTCGTATCTATATAAGTGGGAACGAGAGCCTAACCGCTCCCACGTAGGTTCCTGACAGGCACGCACACTTACGCAATGTGAATGTACACGACGTAACCACAAGTAAAGCTCACACGCCCTCGTGAATTGCAAGAACTATAACAATAAATAATAAAAAAATATTAAAGTTGAAAATTAAAGAAGGTACTCCATATAATAAACTTTAGTTTTTGCTCGATCTTAATAACAGATTGTGTTAACTCTTGTATGATGGTTTCGAAACCGACTCGCACTTGGCCGGTTTTGTTAAATTATTGATGACAAGGTAGCCCTTGACAGCGCTTTCATGTGATGCTGAGCAATGCAATGTATGTAATGTTAGCGGACTAACTTGGAAGGGGTGTGGCATTGTAAATTAAACCCATACCCCCAACAGGTTTTTTATACACAATCGTACTAGAATGCTAAATTGCTTGACGGTAAAACTTTGACGGTATTTGGTCAGTACCAAGGCCTGCTACCAGAAGAACTCGAGCACACTTTAATTCCCATGCAAGCAAAGTTTTGCTTAAAAAACTATATTTCGTATTATCAAACTTTGCAGATGAACCTATGAAGTTTAAGTAGGCTATTTTACTCTTAGGACTACTAGATAGCTATAACTAGAGCTTACTCTTAGGACTTAAAGATTCTTATCTATACGCTGAAATCTATAGACCGCACTCTCTCTCTGCTTAGACTCAAGATAGAGATAAAACGAGGCAGATTTATGTCAGATCATATTTGTATCTCGTTTTATCTCTTAAATCTTGAGACTGAACTAAGTCAGAGCACGCTCTATAGATCTCGGCATTCCTATTTCTCAATCGCTAAGTAAACTTTACCCAATGCATGACGTTTTGATAGATTATTATTAATACAATAAAAATTCTTTTCAAAAAACCGACTTCAAACGCCACTACAAAGTATAAAAATAATTTTATTTTGTACACGTTTGTTGAAGTCGGGCGGGCTTAAATAGAAACGGTGAATCCGATACGCGATGCTCGCTCGATTTCAATAAGCGTGTCTTTTATATGTCACCATAAGATAAGCGTCGCGCATCGATTTCATCGTTTCTAGTTAAGCCCGCCCGACTTCAACAAACGTGTACAAAATAAAATTATTTTTATACTTTGTAGTGGCGTTTGAAGTCGGTTTTTTGAAAAGAATTTTTATTTTAAGCTTTTTAGTGTAGCTTGTTCCTGCTCTCTTTCTCCCCTCCCTCCAACGCTACGGTACTAATGTAGTTCTACACTTGGTACCTACAGTACTTATTAACAATACACAAACAGTTCCTAAATCCTCACAGTTTAGGTAGGCAGTACCCCTGCAGCATCAGTATTGAAGAGCGAGGACCTTGAATTCCACGATGTAGAATATGCTTGATACTAACAATATCAGTTCGCAAACGAAAGTTCCTAAATCCTCACAGTTTAAGTGGGCAGTACCCACCAGCATCAGGTTTGAGGAGTTAGAACCTAGACCTCGATGAAGTAGTATATGCTTATTACATACAATAACAATTCATGATTAGCAGTTCCTAAATCTCTACAATTTAGGTGGGCAGTACCCTGCAGCATCAGGATTGAGGAACTAGAACCTAAACCTCGATGGTGTAGTATATGCTTATTACATACAATAACAATTCATGATTAGCAGTTCCTACATCCCTATAATTCAGGTGGGCAGTACCCTGCAGCATCAGGATTGAAGAGTAGGACCTGGAGCTCTATGATTTAGTATATGCTTAGACCATGCATACCAATTCGTAAACGATGGTTCCTAAAGTCCCATAATTTAGGGGGGAAATACCCCTGCAGCATCAGGCTTGAGGAGTTGAAGGTAAAAATTTTTATGGGACCATTTCGTAAGCTTCTTCTGTCGATTAAAAAAAAAATCTCGTGAATCGGTTCAGAAACCTCGGAGTAATCGGCGGGCATACATAGAAAAAAAAAAAAAAAAAAAAAAAAAAAGATACCGGCCGAATTGATAACCTCCTCCTTCCAAAAATGGAAGTCGGTTAAAAACAGTCTTTATTTTATTTACTTTATTACTTACATCATTTAGTTAAGTCTTTTAGTATCATTTAAGTGGTGTTCATGACGAATAAATTCATTTTTCTTTATGGTTAATTTTTATTACCTACCTTTCGTCCTCGTTTTAAGTAATTACGAATAAACGTCTAATTAAGATACAATTATTTCGAAAAGGAGTATGGCTAAGAGTGGACCCAGACACAAAGTTAATAATTAAAAACTATTTCTGTTTTTTCAAATAGGCTCTTTATTCCTACGACTACGTCTCAAGAAAGTCCGAAAGTCGTTTGTCGAAATAGGTGTGACGTTCTATAATAAAATTCCACATTTGATTTTAGTCTTGCCTTTAAACAAGTTTAAAGAATCCATTGAAACTATTCTCATGAAAAAAGCATATTATACAATTGAACATTATATAAATGATAAAAAAACGTGGGTGTAAGTCACTCCAGCAATTCATGAGACAGTAATAGCTAACCTGTGTTCTTACAACATGAAATTTTAAAAAGAGCAACCACCGAGTTTCTTGCTGGTTCTTCTCGGATATTTCTTTATATTTAGCTGCTACATCTAAAGTAACATCCGATGCGCAACCGATGTAAGTTGTATTTCACTTTTGAGAATCGCATAGCAGTAGTAGATTCACTTGACGATTCGAAAGCACTTTGTAAAAGTTTATTTGTATGAAAAATTATTCTATTCTATTCATAATCAAAGGTTCTAACCAGTTAAATTTAATTTTTCTTTCAGCCGAATACATACAATCTAAAAGAGGGAAGATGTTGATCAAGTTAAACAACTATACGTATTACGCGGCATCAAGAGATGGTCCAAAAACAAGATGGCGTTGCTCGACGCACGCATCCTGTGGATGTAATGCTTGCCTATATACATTCAAGGATGAAATAGTCGGGCTGAAGGATATCCACAACCATCCAGCACCTCACAAAGAACCGAAGATCATGCCAAAATTTGTTCTAGGGTTTCCTAAAGACAAGAGTTTAAATGTAGAATAGACGAACGAAGATGCAATATTTCTAAGGGCAGAATGCAGGCAAAAGATAAGGTTGTATTTTACCACAAAAAAAATATTGTTTTGGGCTCAAGGTTACTTAACTAATCTTATCTATGGTGGTACAAACTGGATCAGTAAGTCAGTAAACTAACTGATCCAGTTTGTTAAACCATAACTGTAACTTATCTGTAACCATTTGACGTACTGTCAACTGCGGATTAATTCGATATTATTACTATTTGTAACCTCAGACAGAAGAAAGCTTTCTTCATCGGGTCTTCATCGATTTCTTCAGGGTTTTATTATTGTAGAAAATGAAATATAAGGGGATCTACTGCAACTGCCATACCTCTTTGAGATCGTAACAGATAATAATAATGGAATAATTGATTGTTTAAGCTGCATGTTTATTTTTTATTAATTATGTATATTTTTAACTATGTTCATATGACTCTTAATTTTTAATAATTTGGACGCGTTTTAAATAAATATTTTTGATACTTTATTCTTTTGCTACTTCTTTTCAATTCGAAGAAAAGGCGCGCATCAATCTGTACTTTCTGTACTAATATAATAAAGTGGAAGAATTTGTTTGTTTGAACGCGCTAATCTCTGGAACTATCAGACGGATTTGTAAAATTCTTTTTGTATTTGATAGCTCAATTATTGAGGAAGGTTATAGGCTATTCAATATCTCGGCACGACTCTTAGAAGCCGAGCAAAAAGAAAAAATAGCGCGGGCGAACAATGCGATGCGGTAAGTCAGTGGTCGAGGGTGGTCACCCGACGAGAACCGAACAAGAACCGAACCGAAGGCTATTTATTAATCCGGAAGATCAAAGCGTTCCCACAGGATTATTAAAAACTAAATCCACGCGGACAAAGTCGCGGGCAACAGCTAGTTTTTTATAAATGCCGTGGAAACTATTCTAAAAAGCGTCTAACTTCATTACATACATTTAGGCCTGTCAAACGGTTGCGCCATTTTAAAAATTAGTCTGGACAAATAAAAATACGATTACACTAGGGATACCGAACGGACGGACAGCGGAGGCTTGGTAATAGGGTCACGTTAATTACCCTTACGGTACGGAAACTTAAGAACAATAATTTTCATAAAGGTTGTTTATTCATTTTTTTCAGATTACTCTACAATCACTTACATATTATCTAAGAGGGGTTACAAGCTACTGTTGTTCGGTGGATTCACGTATCACATGAAACAGCAGATTGGTGAAAAAAAAGTTTGGAGGTGCTCGAAGCATTGCTCTTCTAAATGCAAAGTGACTTTAACCACTTTTCAGGACGACTTGTGCAAGATTAGGCATAAACATAACCATTCCCCTCCACCATAGGTCTTTGATCTATGACATGGCTTTATTTCTTTTTTATTTATTTTTAAGCTATTGCATAGCTTCTATCGCGGGGCAGCGTGGAGACCGAATCCAGAAATTCCGTAACGAAAATAACCTGACACGGGACTCCTCTACGTTGAGCCGCTAGTTGGCGCATTTTTTATCAACGCCATCTAGCGGTGAGCCGCTAGATGGCGTTTATAAAAAATGCTATGCAATAGCTTTACCGCGGCAGTCCCCGAGTGCCACACGTCTTTTTTTTGTTTATTATTTGGCACTACCTGATGCCCGCGACTTTATCCGCGTGGATAAAGGTTTTAAAGCGTTTATGAATGTTCTTTATCTAGACAAGAAAGTCCATAGTCAGATTCAAAATATCCTAGTCATCAGATCCAAAAAATATCATCAAATTATTGTTGGCAACATTATTGTACCTATTCTCCACAGTAGCCGCAAAAAAAGCCATAAAAAACGCCGCTTAAAGTAGCCAGTCTGCTCTCTCCATAAGAAAACATTTACCAATATGACAAGGCAAAGGCTTTATTTGCTTAAAAATATTTTCTCATATATCTACGCGTTTTTTCATTAAACATTACATACAACATTGTGTATTATTCAAAGTATACAATCCTGTAGACAGCCTACATCATATATCTATCTCAGTCTTCTCAGTGTTATCGGAACCCGCTTTATATGACGTAAAGCGGGTTTGACAGTTCTTTATAAGAAACTTTTCATTGTTTTTAGTAGTTTGAAAGGGTATACTTCCCAGGTGGTCCCACAATCATCAGGTCAGGATCTGATGATGGGATCCCGGAGAAATCGAAGGAACTCTACAAGTTTTATAGGTGCAATTGATATACTTTGCAGTGGTGTTTGAAGTCGGTTTTTTAAAAATAATTTTTCTGTATTAATAATAAGAATAATCTCTTTACTGAATATGTCTAATAGTCCCCTTTCCCCTCTCAGTTGAGTTAAGCGTAAAGCTTGTTCTACGAGTGGACACAAGAATATCTCACCTGATGGTAAGTGATGACGGAATCTAAAACGGTAGCGGGCTAACTTGGGATATGCTTATAGGCACAAATTGGTATTGATTTATAGGCACAATTGATATATTTTGTAGTTGCGTTGAAAAAATAATTTTTACGTCATTGACATTATAATACTTGGACGTTGGGTGTAATGCAAAATTCACGAAAAAAGTGTCCCGAGAAAACCTATGAATAAAATGAATATATACGAGTGCGGAGTGTACGTGTGTATTTTTATAAAAAAACTGATACATTGTAATTTATTTCTTAGGCCATTATTAGACAGCCTAATTTTGCATGCAATAGTTTGCTTCAACTGACGGTCGAATTTTTAGCGCTGACCCGAAGTCCAGTATTATTATGTCAATGTTTTACGTTTAAATTATTTAAGCACCAGCAGATTAGATAGGCTTAAGTTAAAATGAATTTCTTATTGCAGTGCCAGTGTTCACGACATCGTCACGCGGAGCCCGCATGATCTGTATAGGCGGTTACAAGTTCCTGCGTCAGTGTGAGCTGGGCTTCAAGACGCGTTGGTGGTGCGGCTCCCATTACAACAGAGGCTGTCGAGCTGTGGTGTACACCGTTGGAGCGAACATCATCAAGATCAAAAACGATCACACACACCCGCCCCCGCCTTCACTGTGAACCAGGGGGAGCATTTTTTGTGAACCATAGATAATAGTTTGTTATAATAGCGAATTTCTTTATACAGCGGCTTCAATATCCAAAACGAGCCTAAGGTCTCAAACCACGTTCCCACCAAATGTTCATCAAAATCGGCTCAGTAGTAATAGAAACATACATACACAAATATACATACAAACACACATACCACATAGGAGTACATAATATCCTACATCACTGTCGGCGGTTGACAATACAATGCAGATGGTGTGAACACGGCTAAAGATTGGATTAAGGACAGACCGATTAGGAGTAGGTATGGATTTAATTTACACTACCTTACAACCTCCAAGTTATCACGCTATCTTGTACTTACAATAATCTCAGATATAGCAGTCATGGGCAAGACATTGCCATCGAATAAAAAAAATAAAAAAAATTCGTGGAATTCGATTGAAGCCAATGTATTTTTGTTTGTGGCAGCTATTCCGATACACAATTATAGAAAACTTTATAAAAGCGTAGCGTTGAGATTTTCAAAAGCCTAAGGACTATTAGCAAATATAAAAGCCGTTAGTTTAGAAGGCATAATATTAAAAAAAACCAGAGTTTTATTATGGCAGGCTTAATGTTTGACTTAATATCTGACTTTACTAATTTTTTTAGTTACAAAGTTCTATGGATCAAAAAATAGTGGAGATTTTTTTTTAGCTCAACCGTGAAATTATCTAAAAATCACCTCTGATCTGATTGGCCGTCGCTCTCTTGCTATTGGCTAAATTGTATTGTTGCAGCAAAAACGCCATGAATTCAGCCAATCACCATAATTATTAAGACTTAACAATTTAATTATTGCAGCTTTTAAGTAATAGATCAGCTGATTTTTTTCAAGGCTCTTTTTTGTATATATTTCTAATACCTACTATGTATTATTAATTGAAGTACCTAATTAATGAATTAAGTTATTTTGCGATTTTCGATATTAATAACAATTGTACGATTTTTTGTTTTAAGTATTATGCTTGTGAATTTTAATACGTGCATTTTAAAAATATAGTTTAACATTAGACGTTGACATTGTGTATTTATAATTTCGGTTATTTCCAAAATATACTTAATAGAATACTCTTCATTTTAATAAAAATGAATTTTGTATATAGCAGTTGATTACATAATAAAGTATTATCTAACGAAGAGTGCATAATAAAACATAAAACAATGAATAATTGGTGTTTTAAGTTTTAAGACCAACGACAAATCTAACGGAAAAACGCCAGTAGAATTCCGTGAGGATTCTCATTTAAGTGAATATTTTTTTGCACGTGCTCTAAAATGAGAAATTAATTATGTTAATTAATATTCAAAATGTTTAAATGCATTTTTTTTGTGTCACAGAAACGTCACATCCATGGAAAAGTAAAAAAAAAATACTTTAAAAATTCATTTATGTATTAAAACCTTTTAACTACATTCCAGATCTGCAATACATAACAACTGCTCGTGGGTCCACTATAATTTTAATGAACGGATACAGATTTAGCAGGCATGTCAGAGTGGGTGTCAAGACCCGTTGGTTCTGCGCCTCACACCATAGCAAGGGCTGCAAAGCGGTCATTTTCACCATAGAAAACGAAATAGTTAAATGTAACAATTATCACAACCATCCCGCGCGAAATTCAGGTCTACTTACAAGACAATAAATACAATATATGTACTAACCGTTCACTCCAAGTTGGACGTCGTCGACCGTTACAAAATGACGTCATACTGATACCGTTGACAATAAAATAATAATTAGATTTTACTATAACCACGATGTGACGGAAGTTTTCTTTTAGGCAAATCTATTTTTTATCTTGTATGTCGAAGGAATTTTAAATTTCTTATTATTCTCCCCTTCAAAGAAAGTCATTAATTAAAGTAATAAATAACACATTAGACGTTTTATCAATGTAATAAATAATCTTCGCTATGCAAAACTTTTCCCTTTTTAAGTCATCGTAAAAAACGACACCCGAACAATAGTAACCAAACAAAAATAAATAACTAATTAAAACTTAACAAAAACATTTAAAACGTAATAATAACAAAAGTTTGAAAAAACACAGTGGTGATAATCGTGAGCGGTACACTGCTATCTGTACTAAGCGGGTCTGACTTGAGGTGTGGTGCGGGGAAGTGTAACGCGAGGCAGAGGCCAACTTGCAGTGAACTGTGAATACATTCTATGTATTGATATTTACTAGTTCTTAAGTTAAAAAAATTGACGTCTTAAGTAGATACTTGAAAGGCTTAATACAATATGTACTAGCAATACCTAGATTGTACCAACCTATTTGAACAAATAAATGGTTTTTGATTTTGCTTTTGATCTAAAAATAAATATTTATTAATTAGGTAAGTATGTTTTACGTGTTTACCAACTTCTTGTGGAGCCAAATCCAACGAGGACAGACTAAATTAACCCCTGTTTAATAGGGTTGAGTGCCCATAGGGTGGCCAACATTTCAACATTTTTAAACTATATCATCACTTACCAGGTGAGATCGCAGTCAAGGACATACTGCTATTCAATGAAGAGAACTAATCACAGCACTAAAATTAATCTAGGATTAACACTAGAAAGTCTGCTGTCCTATCTGGTTTCAGACCTACTTGATTTGTTGCGCTTCAAATTGATCTGTAATCAAGCTGTTATTTGTATAGAATCAGCAAATCCAGTGTTAATCAACGTGTCTCTTCTATTCCACACGTCATTGGCGAAGTTAACTGCGCTCTTTAGCTACAACTACACGCCATAATTAGAAATATTTTTTTAATATTTTTAGCGAGCAAATAGGTCAACTTATGTTAAGTGATTACCGCCGCCCATGAACATTTGTAGCACCTGTGGCACCACCAATCCGTTGCCGGCTTTTCAGGAATTTGTTGGTTCGCCCCTTGAATAACCCCATGTTGTAATTAAGTGGGAAGACCGTCGCAGGATGTTGGTTTCACAGTTTCAAAGTACGTGTTGAAATTGAAATTTAATTCAACCAGTGTTAATCATAGATTTTTTTATTATGAGATAGGCTTGCGCTTGACGACAATCAATGATGGAAAGCATTGATGTGGTCTAGGTTTGAGCGCGCTTGCCTAGAAAACGCCTATTCACTCTTGTCTTGAAGGTCCTCAGATTAACGTGGCCGGAAACTTTAACTATAGAGACACGGTGGAACTAATAAACAAAACTTATTTCAGGTATAACCTTCGCAACCACATCTCGCGGCGCTCGGATCCTGATCGTGCAAGGGTACAAGTTCCACAAACATCGGGAGTCAGGGTACAAGGTGCGGTGGTACTGCGGCACTCACAACAACAGAGGATGCAGAGCTTCCATCTCCACAGTCCAGGATGAGATCATCAGATATAACAACAATCACACCCACGAGCCTACGTGGAAGTTCGAATAGTAAAAGCTGCACATTTATACAGGGTGTAAGGGGTGTCCTTTGTGTCGATAATGAAAACTTTGTGAATATTTTACACTTAATGCCTATAATAATAATGTCCTCGTCACTCATTATGGTATCTCTTACACCCTGTACAGTGTACTGTATTAAGTATGTGTGCGCTGCTGTTGCTGTGTGCGCAATTCAGGCTATTTTCAAGTTACTACGCCCTAAGCTAAAATTACATCGTACTTCTTTATACAAGGACACAACGACAGACTTCCACTATTTTTTTTTAAATGTGTGGCCCCTTTCATTGAAAGACATCTTGGTTTGCTTGTTTAATTATTTTCAGTTAGATTTAAGTTTTTTGTCATTAATAGTTATATTAAATATTTACAACAATATAATGTTTAAGCCATTTTCAATTTTTTGTCAATTTTACTACTTATTTCTTTCATTTCATACCAAGGTGTGGTCATTTTTCGGACTTCCACTGTTGGACTAAGGTCTCTTGTAGGGACTTCTTGAAGCCTCGGTGCTTTGTTTTATAATTTTTTTTTGGATTTTTTTACCAGCTGGCATGCCAATCGTTGGCAACCCATTCATACATTTAAAAAAATGTAACTTAATAATAAACTTAATACTAATTTAACAACAAAGACATCTGAAAGTCAATAATGACAAGCAGTGACTACACCACACAAGTCTCGGTCTTGTGCCGCTTGTTTACTCCACACCCTGCGACTGATAACTTCGGTTAATGTTCCTTAAGATATTTGTAAAGGAGTATTTTATTGTAAAGCGCAGCTTGACTATTATTTGTATAGTTGACTATAATATTCAATCTTGAGTTTGATGCTGTTTTAGGTTAATTTCATAATAACTTGATTAACTTTTTAAAAAAATATTTTTTATTATTTTCCTTGTGTTCGATATTAACGACTGATGAATAAATAATGTATTATTTCTTTAATATATGAAATCACATGAATTGCCAGTATGTAGTTTTAATTGAATATTTATTTTTTAAATATATAATAATATTTAACTAACTATGGTTTAGTTAATCCAAGTGGAGAAAAATCTCGTGAAAATCGTGAAACTTTTGGTACAAAAAGTATGGCCTATGTCTCTGCCTATGACACATGTCACTTCAGATCCTCAACTATACCCTTGCCACATAGGTAATGACGCAATCAGCTCATTGCTGCATCATTGAAGAACAAACCAACAACCATTGACAATTTCGTATCCTTACTAATTTCAAAAATATGAAAGTGTGTTTGCTTATAGATTTAGGTTTTTTGATTGACAAAATGTAGTCTATAAGTGTTAATCCTGGGTATGAGCTATCTCCATTCCAAACCGCCAAATTGGTTCATTCGTTGTGGCCAATAACAAACACACACACACACACACACACTGCATCGTCATTTACCATCAGGTGAGATCGCAGTCAACTACCTTGTCATCGAAAAAAACACACACACTTACAAACTTTCGCCTTTACAATATTAGTGTGATATTTTCAGGTCCGCTCATTAGAACAAGTCAAGGTCGCCAGATAATCATCCTATCTGGATTCAAGTTCACCCGGCACAGGCGCAGCAAGTTCAGGACCCGCTGGTTCTGCAGTAGCCACAACAAAAACTGCAAAGCCTACATATACGTCAGCAACACAAACGAGATCGTCTCTCTTAATAACGAACACAACCACCCACCGCCTCCTACGCTCTGATAAGAAATCAAAAAAAATCAAAATTTATTTATTTCATGTAGGCCAACTTGTAGCTCTTATGAAACGTCAAAAATCTACCACCGGTTCGGAATGCAGATTCTGCTGAGAAGAGCCGGCAAGAAACTCAGCAGTTGCTCTGAAGAATTGAATAGAATAATTTTTCATTCAAATCAACTTTTACAAAGCGCTTCCAATTAATAATCAAATGATCTACCAATGACTCTACCAAGAAAATAAAAATTCACACCATTAAAATATAGTGAGATTTTTTTTTTTTTCAAAAACTCTGTTTTTCTTATTATTAGATGAATATTTGATGATAAGAAGATTAACATTTTATATTTCTCAATACCTACAGTTGTTTCGATATTGCATAGTCCGGGTGACATGTTTTTAAAATGTAACTAAGTAATTTTGTACCATATTATTGCAATCATAACAAATCCATACCATTAAGATTTATTAAGGGTATTTTCTTTCAGAAAATCTGTTTTCCTAAATTGAACCTTACGTTTTATGGTACAAAATGCGTTACGTCACCCACGCCACGCTACGACGCCGACGAAGAAACTGGAGGTTTTTAATTATTTTTTTAAAACAAGACTAGCCAAGTTGAACTTGACTAATATTCTCTACTCCCGTTGGATGGCGACGACGTTACTTCTTTAACTAATCAGTTTATAAGGTAGTATAGCAACATTAGTAACGCACAGTGTGTCTTTGAAGGTGCAAGATTCCAAAAATCGGACCGAGGCGCGCTGTGGTTGATCGTGGACGGGTACAGGTTCCTGAAGCATCGCAAGTCAGGTCCCAAGGTCCGCTGGCACTGCGGCACACACGGCGCCAGGGGCTGTAAAGCATCCATGTACACATACGACAACAAAATCATAAAGAGCAACAACATCCACACGCATGACGTTAATTTGCGATACCAGCATAAGAAGCCCGTGAAAATATGCTTTTTCAGAAAAATCCTTGGTAAACCGCTGTAAGTTAAACGCACTATAGCGGCACGACACGACGAATAATAATAAATATGGTTAAATAATTTAGTATGGTTAGTTCGAAATCATAATGTGCAACAACATCCACACGCATGAAACTAATTTGCGATACCAAAATATAAGCCCGTGAGAATATTCTTTTCAATAATGGAACCCTTATAAAAACGCTGTAACTTAAACGCACTATAGCGGCACGACACGACAAATAATAATAATAATTTATTATTTCCATTGATT
This sequence comes from Hipparchia sbordonii, assembly GCA_038048805.1. Taxonomy (NCBI): domain Eukaryota; kingdom Metazoa; phylum Arthropoda; class Insecta; order Lepidoptera; family Nymphalidae; genus Hipparchia; species Hipparchia sbordonii. The sequence continues at coordinate 12,377,823 of CM076106.1, forward strand.
TATATGGACCTGCCCATATTACCGCCGCGCCGCGACTCTACAGTGTCACGTCGCGCGTCGTTGTAATGGAGTTAGGTTAGTTCGAAATCATAATGAGCAACAACATCCACACGTATGTAACTAATTTGTGATACTAAAATATAAGTAGGTGAGAATATGTTTTTTTTATAATGCGACCCTTATTAAACCGCTGTAAGTCAAACGTACTATAGCAGCACGACATAACAATTATTATTTCTATTGATTCATAAAGCCTAACTGTATTACCTCTGCCGCGCTTCTCCGCTGTCATGTCGTTGTAATGCAGTTAGGGTCATAATTATCAATAATATTTGTCGTGTCGTGCCGCTCCACTGCCGTGGAGCGCCGCTACAGAACGATTTGTCCTTTAGACTAGTGTAAGTGGATTATATGGTACTTCACAAGTACTCGATATAGTCGCACATGAGGCGTATTTTACGCATCGTATCTACGCCTGTATGTTGTACGAGAGCATGCGAACTCTCTTGGAGGTCTATTAATGCGCGGCGTTGCAGGCGTGTATTTTTTTTTCAGAGCTATTCAAGACTTTCATTGTTGTCGTGGTTAACCTATGTATAGCCGTTTACAGTTGGATAAAGGTCACTCCGAGGTATTGAGCCACTTGTTTTGAACGGATCCCTGCCAGGCGTTTGATGTCATCTATCCACCCAACGTAGGGTTAGCCAACACTGCGCTTTTCGGTAAGAGGATGCTATTCCAGTAGGGACTTAGATACCCACGGTTTCTATAAGTTCCAAAATTTAGTTATAGAGCGTGCCCTGACTTAGCTCGGACTTAAGATAAGAGTTAAAACGAGACACAAATAGCTCTGACATAAGTCTGTCTCGTTTATACTCTATCTTGAGCCTAAGCAGAGTGAGAGTGCGGTCTATAGATATCAGCCTTAGTAATCATCCAACTCATTTTGTAGACGCAGATCCGAGATTCGAAGTGTCATCGCGCGGAGCTCATTTGCTCGTCGTGAACGGCTTCAAGTTCCACAAGCATCGCATAAGCAGTGGCATGATACGCTGGCAGTGCGCCACTCACGGGCAAAGGGGTTGCAGAGCTTCCATGTTCACAATGGACAACAGGCTGCTCGTGCATAAAAATAATAATGTTCACTGCCATGTGCAACCGTCATCGGAACGACAAGCGGACGGCTCTCGGGCTGCCCCTTTGATGTTCTACGTATAAATATTCATGCTACGCTCGTTTACTTTTTGACTTGAAACGTCTTTAAAATCTCACCAAAATATACGGGTACCAGTCAGAAAAATGTACTGTAACGAAAAGGTCTGTATCGTCTTAACTTAATAACTAAAAAACTATAAGTCTTAGAAACATGGATCCAATGTCATTATTTAGAGTATATAGTCATCTCGCTGCTAAGACCTTGAGTTTGCATCGGGGCTAGGCGGGGCGGCGGGGGAGGGGCACTGCGTAGAATAACCGAAACTCGCAGATATAGATGTTTCACGTTAAACCAGTTTTTTTACTTAAGTCTTCCATGCCTCGCACCCATATAAATCAACGGGCCAATGTAACTCGCAAGGGTACGAAGTTTCAGAGAAAGTTGACGACTGTTAAGAACTTAATAGCATAACCGCATAAGTTGGACGGCTAAAGTGTCTAACGCTGAGGTCCTTGTCCGAATACAGAAGAACACCGAGTTAGTGAGATCCATTGAAACAGCGTAAGATCTCGTACCTAGGTCATGTACTGCGCAACGATAGGTACCGCCTGCTGCAACTATTTTGATGGGGCAAATTGCTGGAAAAAGAGGTGTTGGAAGAAGAAAGAAGTCTTGACTCAGAAACATAAAGGGAGTGGACTGGCATCGAGAGAGTTGAAGAACTATTCTGTCTAGCCGTGGAAAAAGAGCAGTTTCAAAAACTGACTGCTGACCTCCAGTAATAGAAAGGCATCTGTCATTTTATTTTCAGGGGCATGTGGACTTTTCGAGTGCAACCATCCCCACATGCCCCAACGTAAGCCTAAGCCTATGTACTTATCTAAAAAAAGTAATCCAACTCAACCTACCTTCATTGTTGTGTTTAATTTTGCTTATATTTTCATTTAAATCCATTATAAAAATCAGCGTGGATTTAGTTTTATGAGATCCCTCCGGATTGGCCTTGATTTCCTGGGATAAAAACTAACACTCTCGAAGTCCTCAACTTGCGTGCATGCAAAAATCACGTCGATTCGTAGTAGCTCTGTTGCGGCGTGATTGAAGGACAAACCAACAAACAAACACACAAAAAATACTCGAAGGTATATATAAGGTATTTAGGTACCAACACTACAATTTCTTGGGTGTAAGCGAGTTGGGGTTCACACACAGAGAGATTCAAAGGCAAAAGTTTTTTTTAAAATTGTCTTTTGATGATTAATCATAACACTGTCTCTGTTATTAATCCTATCCTATTATATTATAAATGCGATATATGGATGGATGTTTGTTTGTTACTCAATCACGCCGCAACGACTCAACCGATTTGGCTAAAATTTAGCACAGAGACAGATTACAGTTTAGAATAACATATAGGCTACATTTTATTCCGGAAAATTAAATAGTTTTCCGCAGGAATCAAAAAACCTTTATCTACGCGAAAGCAGCCGCGGACATATACTACTAGTTTAAAAATAATAAAAAATCTTCATCAGATGCTGTGTTCTCAACATCGAATCGAGGCGGGCGTGTCATTCTCTACTCAGGCTTCAGGTTTCTAAAGCATAAGCACAGCAAGCGCAGAACTCGATACAGATGCAGCCGCTACCAGTATTGTTGCCGCGCGACCATCACCCTAAACAACAGCGACCAGATCGTCTACTGCAATAACGAACACAACCATCTACCGAGCACGTGATATTTTTGTATGGTACAACAGCAAGGTCTTCCCCGTTATATATTTTTTTTATTCGATGACAAGATAATCCTTGACTGCGATCTCACCTGATGGTAAGTGACCATGCAGTCTACGATGGTAGCGTGCTAACTTGTAAGGGTATAGCAGTGTAGATTTAGCCCATACCCCTAATAGGTTTCTACGTGCCGGAATGCTAAATCTCTTGGCGGCACGTCTTTGACGATAGGGTGGTAACTAGCCACGGCCAAAGCCTTCCACCAGACCAGACAAGAGACATTTTAGAAATTATAAATTTCTAAGTTGCCCCCGCCAGGAATCGAACCCGAGACCTCCCAGTCATAAGACCACAGCGCTCACCATTGCACCAGGGAGGTCGTCAAGTCATCGTTATTATCAATAGCTCAGTACTGAGCTCATATCAAGAGCTACGCGAGGGGTCGCGACCCCCTCGCATAGAAGACCGCAGACCTAACCACAAAGCTGAGTCTTCTCCGATCTTCCATAAACCAATCGGAGACACGAGCGTTGAGCCCCCTTAATGTAAAATTAAATGTAATGTAAAACCTAAAATAAAATGTAAATTCCAACTCCATGCGGATGAAGTTGCGGCCAACGCTTGTAATGTATGTAATCAGTAATCTAATCTTCGATGTAGATTTAAACAAATATGTCAAGGTTGTAAAATTATGTAAAAAGGAATTACTAATAAAATATATAATTTTGTATTTTTCAGTCTAAAATAATTTAATTCAATTCATACAAATTGGGGCACGGCTCCCACGGACCCAAGCTCACGAGCAATCAGAAACAAACACTGTGGTAGATTCATTTGATAATTCTAAATCACTTTGTAAAAGTTTATTTGAATGAAAAATTATTCTGTTCTTTTCTTTTCTACTGTATTTCGAAGCTTTCTATTTATTATATGGTCCACTCTTTCAGAATTAGAATTCGGCACGTCTTCCCAGGGCAATCGAATTTTAATAGTAAATGGGTACAAATTCCACAAGCACAGAACTCAAGCGGGAGGTAGGACCCGGTGGCAATGCTCAAAAGCTAGGTTCGGCTACTGCTTCGCGTCGGTGATCACGGGGGATGCTGAAGAAGGACAAATAATAATTTTCAAGTTGAAAAATGAGCATAACCACCCACCTGTGTTTTGATCGCGGACACACGCATATAAATGAAGCCTCAATAGCTCAACGGTTAAAGGTGCGGGTTGAATAATATCACTTCGATGTAGATTTATATAAATATGTCCATGTTGTAAAATTATGTAAAAAAAAAGCTAATAAAATATATAATTTTGTATTTTTCAGTCTAAAATAATTTAATTCAATTCATACAAATCGGGGCATCGACCCTATCAAAACGCAATCAAAAACAAACACAGTGGTAGATTCATTTGACGATTTGGTTCAACATCCCAGGCCCGCAAGAAAACCGCCAGACCTTCCTCATTTTCTAATTCATGAAATATGCTCGATTACGTAGTACTAGTATCTACTTTACTGCTAATTCGATAGCACTTTGCAAAAGTTTATTTGAATATAAAATTATTCTGTTCTATTCTATTCTACTGTATTTCGAAATGCTACATGAATAGAATATAATAGAAATATTTTTTATTCAAATAAACTTCTACAAGTACTTTTGAATCGTCGATGAATCTACCACTGGTTCGGAATGCCCTTCCTGCCGAGAAGAGCCAGCAATAAACGCGGCGGTTGCTTTTAAAAAAAAGAAATTTACAATAGGTAACAAAACTATGCTATGTATACAGTGTTTCCACAATGAAGTTTCAAAAATGCAAAACAACCCAATACATGTTAAGACAGGCAGACAAAAGCAGACCCATTCCCGTTGGTTATTTTATTATTTTTATTATTATGTTTTATACCATATACGGTCCACTCTTTCAGGTATAGAATTCGGCATGTCTTCCCAGGGCAATCGAATTTTAATAGTGGCTGGGTTCAAATTCCACAAGCACAGAACTCAGGCGGGAGGTAGGACCAGATGGAAATGCGCAAAAGCTAGGCTCGGCTGCATCGCGTCGGTGATCACGGGGGATGCTGGACAAGGCCAAATAAAAGTATTCAAGTTGAAAAATGAGCATGACCACCCACCTGTGTCTTGATCGCAGACACACACATATAAGTGAAGCCTCAATAGCCCAACGGTTAAAGGTGCGGACTGAATACTGAAAGGTCGCAGGTTCGAGCCCGTTGCACTATTGTCGTACCTACTCCTAACGCAAGCTTTTCGCTTATTTGGAGGGGAGAGCATAAATCAAATTCAACTTGGCTAATATTCTTTAAAAAAATGTACTAAATACGCAGGTCCAAATATAATCTAATTTAAAAAGCATCCCTGAAAAATGAAGACTTCTTCATTTTTCACGGATTTAATCACGCAATAATTCTATGGGGTTTTATCTGAAAATATATTATTATTATTATTAACAATAAATTTTTTATTATACATCATAAATATGAAACAACAAAAAATAACCAAAGTCAGAAAAGCCCATCAAATGCAAGTCGGACTCGCATACGAAGGGTTCCGTACCAAGAATCGCTGAAAAAACACGTTTCTAGTAGCCCCCTTTACTTTTTAATTTATTTTTATTATTTCTTGTTATGGCGGTAACCGAAACACACGTTCTCTGAAAATTTCAACTGTCTACCTAGTACTAGATCATGAGATACGGCTGACGGACGGACGGACAGCGCAGGCTAGTAATGGGGTCCCCTTGGGTACACAAAGGTACGGAACCCTAAAAACAGAGTACATATAAGCGGCCTTATCTTTATGATTTTTTTAGGGGCAATCATAGCAACGTCAAGACGCGGCGCGCGTATCATCGTCATTTCCGGCTTCAAGTTCGTCAAACATTGCGAGTTTAAGTCCAAAACTCGCTGGTTCTGTGGCAGACACAACTTTGGCTGCAAAGCTTCCCTTTATTTGAATGAGAGGAATGAGATTATTTCTTATAACAATAATCATAACCACGAGCCGCCTCCAATGTTATAAAAGAAGAACGAGTGTAAATTAAACATTTAAAACACTCCTGTCTATCTATCTGACATCCTCTTATGGTTCTTTCAATTCACGAGGGTACGCGGCTCATGGTTGTGTGTGTCGTCTCTATGTAAGTGGGAGCGAGAGCTTTGTCTCATCTGGCCGCTCCCACAAAGGCTACTGACAGGCACACACACTTACGCAATGTGCATGTACACGACGTAACCACAAATAAAGCTTACGCACCATCGTGAATTGCAAGAACTATACCAGTTTTCTCCTCCATCATCAAATCGTCCTCCTCGAACCTCGACCAATATTTAACACCTACCTTGAGACCATTCTAATAAGCACACACACTTTATCTGCCGCAAGTTGCACAGGAGTTGGGTATCCCGCAGACTACTTGATGCTGCAGCTTCAGCTCAAGGTAACACATATGTGTTACCTTTATTTAATTTAGACTATTATATAATAGTCTAGGTCTTGGACATAATCCGAAGTAACATTACACCAAATTTCAAATCAATCGCACCAAATGAGCTGTTGATCTTCAAACGCCTGAGTAAATCTTCATAAATTATAGCTAAGATCCATTTTCAAATAGAAAAAACCGCATCTAAATTATATATTATATATATTCCTGTAAACTTAAAGAATTTTCACTAACCTAAAACAGGCTTTTGTAATAATTTTTAAGCTATTGCATAGCTTCTATCGCGGGCCAGCGTGGAGACCGAATCCAGAAATTCCGTAACGAAAATAACCTGACACGGGACTCCTCTACGGTGAGCCGCTAGATGGCGTTGATAAAAAATGCTATGCAATAGCTTTATCGCGGCAGTCGCCGAGTGCCACACGTCTTTTTTTTCTATAATTTTCGCGTAAAAGTATGTCTGTAAATAAAATTGATCTCAATTTTCTAGACGCATAGATTATACGAGTATGTTACAATAATAAATCTTTAATATAACAGTAAAATATTGTTATTTCACTATAAAAACCCTAATCTATTGATAGATAACCCTAAAACATATTAAATGATACTCGTAATTAAAAAAACAAACCTTCGTATTGGCACTTTATGTTAAAGCTAACCATCCGTAGAAATGACGGTAGTTCGACGAGCTTTAAAGGGTTAATCATTCATTTCCAGCTGTATTCACTAGATCCATCCGTGGAGCGCGTATAATCGTCATTTCCGGGTTCAAGTTCGTAAGACAACAGCGGCTCAACATGAAAACCCGCTGGTTCTGCGGCAGCCACAACAGATTCGGCTGCAAAGCGCATCTGTATCTCAACGACGACAACGAGATCATCACTTGCAACAACAATCACAATCATACACCGCCTGATATATTGTAAAAGGGACGTTGCCAAAAAATTTAAGCCTCAATAGCCCAACGGTTAAAGATGCGGACTGAAAACTGAAAGGTCGAACGAATCCCACCCGTTGCTCTATTGTCGTACCCATTCCTAGCACAAGCTTTCAGCTTATTTGGAGGGGCTAGGAGGATATTAGTCAACTTCAGCTTGGCTAATGTTCTTTAGTAAAAAAAAAAATCAACAAGGGTGATTAAGTCTATGAACGTATGAGATACTTTTAAGTGTAACCGAGACCATCCATCTAAACGCGAAGCGATGCGGACAAATTGCGCACATTATAATAGTGACTGAATTAAAAAGACAGTTTTATGGCAAATCACAAAAAACTTATAAATTTTTTATCAAATTAAATAACTCTACTTAATTCTCTGTTTTAAATGAAAACTTAAACTCTACAACTAACATCTTATGACATTATTTTGTCGAAGTAAACAGCTGAAGTCTTAAATGCAAAACATTTTTTGTGATTTGCAAAAAAACTGTTTTTTTTTTAATTCACTTTTTTTAAGTCACTTTAACACTAAGCGTGCGAAATGTGATTCCACTCTCAAACAGCTATTCAGTAAACAGTCTTACATTTCAACCGATTCCTAAATTCAATCTATCTGCAATCTGTCGATAGTTAACCTAGCAACTGATAGAGTTTATACAATGTAGTCAGGTGGCATGGCGTAAGGTTCTCATTCTCGAACTATATCCTAACTAATATTATAAATGCGAAAGTGCGCTTGTTTGTTGGTTTGCGACGTGATTGAAGGACAAACGTCCTTCAATCACGTCATCGTCATCCCGCGGGATTTTTAAAAACTAAATCCACGCAAGCGAAGCCACAGACATTAACTAGTTATTACTATTTACATGAACATGATGTTATTGACCGAATTAAAAGTTTTTTTTTATATATAATCAAAACAAATGAGAGTCTTTGATATTATGTTAGGAATTAGTTACTACATTTGACCTGTCAAGGTATTTTTATTGTACTAAATAAAATTCCGTCTACCATAGTACAAGCATGAACCTTTAAATAGGTAACTACTATTGTATTATTACAATTAATTTTTAGATTTCAGTTATAAAGAATAGATGTAAAGTAACTATGTACTAGAGTTAGTTTTAAGATTTGGATAGAATATACTGTATAAATTTTCCGTATACCGTATAAATTTTCTAGAACTTCCTATTTGTGGTTTATTTTTCTACTTTACCCTTGCTAATTAATCGCAATAACGTTCGTAACGGTCGGAATGCCGTATTCCGAACCAGCGGTAGATTCACTTCATGCTTCGCAAACATATAATTGTAAAAGTTTATTTGAATGAAAAACTACTATATCCCATCCCATTCCATTCCATTGTGTTCTACTCTAATAAAATAAAACCTAAAGTTAAACATTTATCTGTTGTAGAAATAAAAGTTATGACGACGTCATTAGGAAACCCAATGTTGAGTATAGGTGGTTACAAGTTCTACAAACACTGTCAGACAGGCAACGGCGCAAAGATCAGGTGGCTGTGTGGCAGGAAGAGATGCCAGGCGTTCTACATCACCATTGATAACGAGATCATCAAGTATAACAGCGTTCATAATCATTGATTCACAATTTTTATTAATTTGATTAAACCGCAGTAAAGGATGTAAAAGTATTTATATGAAAAGCTTTTTCAGTTCTCTTCTATTTTTGATGAGAGACAAGATAACTTGTATGAATAATTTTAATTGATTAATTATATTTTGTTATTTTAATAAAGAAATAATAAGTTATGAGAAAATTTTAATAGCGTTTTACATGACATTATACGTACAATATGACGGCAATTGAGATGTTTCATAAGAAACATCTCAATTGCCGTCATATTGTACGTATATTGACATAAGTCAAAAATAAATTATTTCTAACCGATTATATTAAATAGAAAATCTTTCGAAATAAGTAAAATACACATCCGCGCTAAGTTTGTTTGTTGTTAAAATAATCATTTTAAATTATTTATCCTATCAGGTTCGAAGGACCACTGTCAAAACTCGGTCCTGTATGTGGTCGCAACACTGATGCTGAGATCTACAGAACATGCTCTGACTTAGCTCGGACTAAAGATAAGAGTTAAAACGAGACACAAATATACTCCGATAAATACCTAAATCTGTCTCATTATATCTCTGTCTTGAGACTGAGACAGAGTGAAAGTGCGCTCTATAGATTTCAGCCTTAGACTGTAAAAACTACGTCAAAAGTTTATTCTGTCACAGTTCACTATTTCAGTAACTATGCGCGTGTTTTGGCATTTCATAGAAAGTTGCCGTTTGGCAAAACCTTTTTCAGTTATCAATTTGGTATGGAATATTTATGTTAAAAATCTCACGTTTATTTCAGATTCAGAACCGTCTTTCGAAGTATCATCTAAAGGTGGTACGGTGATAGTCTTGAATGGTTACAGATTCAGCGTCCACAGAGCCTCTGGGCTTAAAACACGCTGGAACTGCGCCAGCCACAAGAACCGAGGTTGCAAAGCCTACATCTATACGATAGACGAGGAAATTGTCAAATGCGTAAATAAGCATAACCACGAACAAACGAAGAAGGTCTATGAGGTCCTGAGGCTGTAAAAATTGTAGTTACCAAAATTGAGAATAAGAATAAAAAGTCAAAGTCTAGATCTATGCGATAGACTAGGAAATTATCAAATGTGAACACGAGCATAACCCCGAATGAATGAAGAAAACGAACTGAGACCGTAAAAAATTGTTATAACCAAACTTATAAGTATATTCTCAATTCAGAATAAATATATATAAGTTATTAATTTTAACCGAAAGACGATGAATGACGCACAGCCATATAAACCAAAAAACAAGAATGAAATATTTCATTTCATGATTAATGGATAATATTATGTTATGTTAATATTAAGGTAGATGTACTATATTAACTATTTTAATATGATTCATTCGGTCTGTTATCATCATTTTAATTGAGTGTTTTTAAGTATTTTCCTCTTTAGTTTGCAAGGACAAAGACAGAAAAAAACAAAAATAAATTAAAAATTAACATGAAGGTGCTTTTTGTTGCAATTCATTAAATGTGTTTAGGCTTATCTGTATATCTGCCCTTTTCCTATCAACCCTGTAAAAGGAAGTATAACAAGTTTATTACACAAGAAAAAAGTGACGACCGCCATGGTACAACGGAGAGCGAGAGTTCTTATAAGAGGGAAGTCTCAGAAACGATTCCCGACAGGGCCAATTACCACCCTACCATCAACAACATGTCGCCAAGCGATTTAGCATTAAGGCATGATGGCGTGTAGAACCGATTAGGGATATCGGATTAATTTACATTTCCCTACTCCTTCCAACTTAGCCTACATCGTCCCCTACCATCAGGTGGGACTGTCTTGTTATCAGATAAAAGTGTATCAGCCTTCCAAAATTTAACTGTAACTATCGATGACTGAAGCAAATTGGTGCAAGCAAGCCTAGAAGTTTTAGAAACTCGTATTAAAGGCTTCTTATTTTACAGATCACACGTCATCTCGTCCACTAAGAACATATTGCGCGTTCCGAGGATACGCTGCACAAAACATATTCGATCAAGCTTTGGAAGAAGTTAATCACATAATTGTTACACCTGACTTGCCGGTCCCCGTACTGGCTGAAGAGATGCAGTATTTACAACAAAGAATGTTAAAACCCGAAGAGCAGAAACAAAAACTTTGCAGAACGCGTATCGTAAGAAGACCAGATACTCCGAAGCCGTTAGAGTCGTGTGGATGTCATCACAATTGCGTTGAAAAGCTAGGTGGTGATGCTCAAAAGGAATTATTCAACGAGTTTTGGAATTTGAAAAACAGACAAAACCAAAGAGACTATTTGGTAGATAGAGTGAAATTTCAGGAACCTAAAAAGAGCCTCGTAAATGATTCCAGAAAGAAATTCAGTCTAACCTATTCTTTCGTATACAGTAATGAGGAATACAATGTCTGCAGAATGTTCTTCTTGCATACTCTGAATGTTACTGAAAAGTTGATAAGGTATGCGTTACTGAATAAGGATAGAGATCTAAACTTGCCGTTCCCTGAGGAGGCTTGTTTCAATACTACTCCTAGAGGTGGTACGGTCATAGTCCACGAGGGCTATAGATTCAGTCGACACCATGTCACTGATTCCAAGACCCGTTGGCACTGCGCCACCCATAAAGCCAAAGGATGCAGAGCCTACATATACACGGTCGATACACAAATCGTCAGAATTAACAACGAACATAATCATAGTGTTCCTAAGACATCTGTTTAAAATGCTTAACATTGATTTAAATATTTAATACCCGAAACAAATAGAATCAGGCATTACTTTTCGGATACACAAAGAAAAAAAAATACTTTTATAGCTCGTCAAGCAATTAAGTAACGATATTCCGTGTCAAATAGACTTAAGTCTCTGCCATTACCGCTGATTTCAATGATTAACGCACTGTGTAACTTGAAATCCGTGACTTTTAAGTATAGTACGTTTATCTCACGAAGTTACGGGTGCTTTACTTGTGGTTGGTTTCAAGCGCTTGTCTGTCAAGTCTTGTACAATAGAATAGAATAGAAATATTTTTTATTCAAATAAACTTTTAGAAGGACTTTTGAATCGTCGATGAATCTACAACTGGTTCGGAATGCCCTTCCTGCCGAGAAGAGCCAGCAATAAACTCGGCTTTAAAAAAAAATTTTTTTTTTGCAATATAGGTAACAAAACTACGCCATGTATACAGTGTTTCCATAATGAAGTTTCAAAAATGCAAAACAATCCAATACATGTTAAGACAGGCAGATAAATGTAATGTACCAATGTTTAAGATTTTATTTGTTTCACAAGTAACATTTACCTAAGGATTTAATTTACACTGCTGTGCGCTTTTTAAGTTAGCCCTCTACCAACTTTTATTGCAATGTCACTTATCACCAGATGCGATACTAATCCAGGGCTATTTTGTCAACTAATAAAAAATTATAAATTTATTAATTACTAGTTGATGCCCGCGACTTCGTTCGCGTGGATTGAGGTTTCTTAATTCCGCGGGAACTCTCTTATTTTTCGGGATAAATTCAGTTGGGTTCAGTCGTTGTGGCGTGATTGAGTAACAAACATTCATCCGTCCATCCATACATCCAAACTTTCGCATTTATAATATTATAATAGAATTTTAAATACTTAAAGTGTGTCAAACACATTTTTAACAAAAGAATATCTACTACATATTTACCTATCGCACGTAATTTCTTGAACTCTACCCTTCATTGAGTTAACACCATGTCATATTATAACAATCCTTAGTTGAACGAGCGAAGCGAGTTCTCTGAGTCAACTAGGGCGCTTGTCTGTACTGGACAGAGAAGTGTGTACGTCCAGATGTCTGTCAGAGCCCTATAACTTCTGAATTACTGAATATTAGAATGTGAAACTTGATTGAAAATTCAGTTATATCCTGTACTTGAACAACAAATACTAAAATTAGATAAATGTTATAAAGAAACGAAATTATTTAATTTTAAATGCTAATAGCTTCACAATAATGCTAATAGATGGCGCTGTGTCAGTAAAACAGTTTTATGTCAACTATTATTTTTTTTATTGCGTCTAATGTTAAAAGTTAATTATTACAATATAATATAATTAAAACTTTTGGGAATTATGGGATATCGCGAGGTCTCAGTTCGGGGCGAACCACTAGTAATATTATAAATGCAAAAGTGTATTTGTTTGTTGGTATGTTGGTTTGTCCTTCAATTCCGTTGCAACAGAGATACGGATCGACGTGATTTTTTGCATGGGTATACTTGAGGACCTGGAGAGTTAGATAGGCTACTTTTTATCCCGGAAAATTAAAGAGTTCCCACGGGATTTTAAAAACTAAATCCACGCGAATGAAGTTGCGGGCATTAGTTAGTTATTTATAAATGAAGAATTATTATCATAAATAATTATTAAATAATATCAATACAATCGACTATTATATTATTGTTGTTTAACCAGTTTTATGGTCCATTTGATTTAATATGTGTAAAAAATTTAACTAGATAAAAACATACTTAAACTTAAATTAAATTATATATAATAAGTAAATCAAAAATGTATTCTTGACTTAGTGAAGAAAATCTAATATTATAGCGTCGTTTAATGTTGAAGAACTATATCTACTGCATATATTATGACGTATGTACGCGTAGAACTGCATTTTAAAGTAATTAAATATTGCGTAGCAAGTACAAAACTCCATCCTCGTTTCACTTTTAAATAAAATATGCTAAAATACATGTAACATAATGATATTACATATTATGTACAAATTGTTTACCGATTGTTCTTTCAGGCTATGTACACATTTCTGATAAAATAAAAGCAGAATGAAAGATCATAAAAACTGACATTGACATGCGAAATCACAGTGTTTCCTGTTCTAACGCATACATTTGTCTATGTATCTTTCTCTTTTATTCCGCTGCTATGGTAACACTGCGGTGGTGTGATAGAGGTCATCAAACATTACATAGTGTGTTCTAGGGTTTATCTTAGATTAACGACAATTTCGGTAGTAACAAATTAAATGCTTAAACATAATTGTGCTTGACATTTTTTATCCCTTTAATTTTTATTCTAGGATTTACAATATAATTTCGTATTTGGTAGAGTCACAAAAAAAAAATTGTACAGTGTATTCGACGTTCCATAAGTATAAGATTTTCTTCTTCTTCTTCTTTATCAACCAATAGAAATACATTGCTGGACAAAGATCTCTTGCATGGACTTCCACAGGTCTCTATCTTACGTGGCCTCTTTCCAACGGGTCCCTGCGACTGGTCCGATGTCGTCGGTCTAATTAGTTGAGGGTCTTCCAACAGTGCGTTTTCTGGGGTGGGATCGCCATTCCAGAACCTTGGGACCTCAACAACCACCAGTTCATCAAGATTAAGGAGATCCTCAAATACGAAGCGACCCTTGACAATCCCAGTCGACCCAGCGGACCAGCTAACGATTGTCGTGAAATGTTGGTGAAAGGTGTCGATAATATGAGTTGAATCCTGAGATAACCATTTAAAAAAATATATATTATTAATGGAAATGCTTATTTTGCAGACCCATTCTTCGACGTGTCGCCCCGAGGTGGTACAGTGTTAGTTTGGGACGGCTATAGATTTGGAAAGAATCGCGAGATGGGTCCTAAAACACGATGGGTCTGCGGAAGTCATTCCTATCCGACCTTTTGCACCGCTTACATCCATACTGTAGATAATAACATTGTCGTGTCCAAAAATGTTCATAACCACGACAAACCAAAGAAGATGGGCCAGAAAATAAAATACGAGAGTTCAAATTATTTTTTTCTAAAGTAGAATTCATTCCTGTGGAATACATACGGATGCGGTTACTGAGACTCGTTTGATTTTTTTTACATAAACAGCATTGGTAAAAATGTTTAAATTATTATTTTTTTTTGTTCTTTTTCCCCTTTTCTTCTTCTTTGCAATTTATATTTTTGCTTTTGCGCTTTTTTTTTCTAACACAATTAAATTCAATGTATCTATAATATTCATATGCTCCTAGTGCACCAGAAAGAGATCAATATATTTATCATTGTTTGGGAATGGCACTCGCCCCTAAGATACGGGCTTTCCTATTTTAGGATTCCAATGATATGGTAAACTGAGTTTTTATAATAAAGATTTATTAGGTATTTATTTACTTATTTATTTCTATGGGATGGATACCTACGGAAGCGATTGCTGATTTTTTTTTCATTGGTATAAATTTTAGTGCGAACTTTGGCCTATCTTATATAACACTAGAAGCCCGCGCCGACTTCGTCCGGGTTGAAAATTAAATATTTGTTCTTGTGAGCTTCTTATAGGAGACGATTGTCAATAAGATCACCACAGGAACCACACCAATATCCCGCACCGATACCCGCCACCGTGCCCCGCCGCGCCGGCCGGCACCATTTTATTATTTTGTCGCGCGGAAATATTAATTTTCCGATAACTCCTAACATATTTATTTAAATTGTATAGTGTAAAGGGCAAATATGTTCTAAATTAAATACTTACGATAATAAACATATTTATTTAGATATAGATTGACAACACATCGGTTAAAGAAGCTTCGAAAATAATTCATTATTTTTAATCAAAATTTGAAAGATAGAAATGGTTACTGTAAGTTATCCTTAGAATATAGACATATGCTATCGCGGACTTTTTTTTAGAACTCTTTAAGAGGAACAATTCACCCATACATCATTTTCATCCAATAACAGTATATGACCCAGCGCACGCCTTGAAAACGTTAAAGAGTCAAAAAAAATTCCGACTTCTTTGACAAATTTGCACATAATATCTAGCCATAATACATTTATTAAATAATTATAGCCTATAACCATCTGGAATAATGTACCTTTGAAATTGTAAAAGAATTATTGTAATAGGTGCGGTGGTTCCAAAGTTTGCTCCGGACATACATACAAACTCACAAAATTCGCGCTCTCTCTTTATTATAATAAGTATAGATAAGGAACTCGTGTACTACGTGGCATGTACCACAGTGCTCCTACACCACATCGTTAAACGCATCATGCACTTGGTTACAAGTGTCGTTGCAGCGACCAGCTCGCCCGACGACAAGCTGTCGATGCGACCAAACTTTGTATACTTTGAACGTTAACTACACCATATACGAGCTTCTGCGACTACAATGACATGGCTACGTAGTGGGTTGAGTTCAGTATGTTTAACAGTTAATGCTCTTAAAATTAAAAAAGTTTCGAAACTAAATAAAAAAAGAAAAATGACATTGAGTTATAATATAAAAAAATTTAAGTATATAAAAAAAATTAGTCAAATACCAAATTGTGGATGAGCTGACTTCACACACCTATGAAAACATCGAGAACACTCAGGCATGCAGGTTTCCTCAAGATGTTTTCCTTCACCGCTATACTGATATTTTACAAAATACTGACAAGATTCTTTCCCTTTCAGAAATGTTCTTCGACGCCTCAATCCGCGGTCGCCCGATAATCGTCTTACAGGGCTTCAGGTTCAGTAAGCACCGTCTCTCCGGGTCGAAGACGCGCTGGCACTGCGCGAGCCACAACCGTCGAGGGTGCCGAGCAGTCCTCTACACCATAGACGAGGAAATCATCGTGATGAAAAACGAACACAATCACGGAATTCCGAAGATAACCCAAGAACTTTATGGTCAGCTTGAAAAAGTTTGATTGAAGAATTTTCTGGGGTCACAAGGAACAACATGGTTATTTTGCAGTAAAGGGTGGGTGCACCCACCAATCGAAGACCACGATTTTTCTGGTTCTAGGGGATTTAAGCAAAATAAGCTATTATTCCTTGTATATCATGGATTTGCGAACATTTACCATTATTTTGCAAATTGTGTCAAGGTCTTTGATAAATAATGTGCTAAATCTGTCGGTCGTCAAAGATTGTAAAAAATAAGTTCTCACCTACAATCGCGAGCTTATTTTTAGTGAGAAAGTCTACATGAACACACGTGTTTGAAGCTGAGAAGAAAATGTGAACGTGGGTGAAAACTTATTTTACGCGGACATTTTTCCAATTTGATCTTATTAATAGAAGGTATCCTTTGATGTGTACGAAGTCCAACACCTGTTGGTAAGCGGGTCAACATTGGTTGCTTGCACCTATAGTTGCCAAGTTTGGCCTAACGTTGGGCCCAATTTGCTGACGTGAAGGTGCATAAAATAGCGGTGGCCTCTTTACACCAAGGTTGAAGTCGATTTTTTTAAAGAAATTTAGCACCAATCATCCACAGGTTTAAACTTGTTGGAGAAAACTTTAGGACCAACGTGTAGAGCTGGCGTAGCGCGTTGGACCTCAAGTATACAAAAAAAATTATAAATTTTAAGTTGTTAGCTATTTAGATACTACTGTTCTATAAACTGTATTGTAAAATGGCACCATGATTGTTTTGAACTTTTATAGGATTTTCAAGGTATTACAACTTGGTATTTCTCTTACAGGACACTCAACGGAGGAATTCATCAAGAAATAAGAAATACAAAAAATACAGATAGTCTTGTCTAATCTACATACACTACAATAGACTACTCGTGGCTAATCTACGCTGCGCAAGAGATGTCAACAATTCATATCGTTATTTTTGAAGCCAAAGGAAATTCATCTGAAAAAACCGTTGCATAAATACAGAAGTTTCACTTAAAACCCCGAACCCATGTTATGTAGGCTTTGAAAATTTATTCGGAATAAAGTATTATGCTAGGCGTAAGGTGACACGCAGGCAGTCCAGTGGCGCTTCAAATTTATCCATAACTAGCTTTTGCTCGCGGCTTCACTCACGTTAAAATCGATTTTTTAAACTCCTATTACCCCTTTGGGGGTTGAATTTTCAAAATCCTTTCTTAGCGGATACCTACTACCTAAGAGGTATACTAAAATTCAACTCGATGATAGATCAGTCAGTCACGTTTTTCTTTTATACATTTAGATTTAGGCTGGCATTTCTATAAGGACAGCAAGTCCAGTAATAGTCATAGATTAAATATAGAGGTCAATGGTTTGAGCGTACGCTTTGCCTTATATTCCATTATACTATATAGGATCCTGTGTCATACCATAGATTATATTCTATATAGATCATTTCCTAGGATGATAATCTATGGTACGACATAGGATCCTATATATAGTAGAGTGTAATATGGGCCTAAGTCATGACACAAATGTTGTACTCCAGGGCCAGTGTTTGCGGTGGGACGCCGGGGTGCGCGCACGATCCTGTTGAACGGATACAAGTTCCTCCGGCAGAGGAGCAACGGAGACAAGTGCCGGTGGTGGTGCGGCACCCACAGCGGCCGCGGCTGCAAGGCCGTCATCTTCACCATCAACGACGAGATCACCAGGTGCAACGCCGTGCACAATCACGACCCACCGGCGCCAGAGTCCTTGCCCTGGCCTGAACAGATATACGACGGGGTGACGGCGCAGAGAAGGTCGAATAGAGTCGTGTGAAATTTGGGTTAATTGCTTACTTCTAAGTTATGAGAATCTTGACTTATATATAAACATGATCTCGTATGATATTATTTCAAGTTCATACGAGTATCGTACAAATCGGTTAGAATCGTTTTTTTGAGTGCGAGATTTGTCATTCATTGCTTTGAAATTCTGTTTACACGCACACAACCAATATTATCAAGCCAAGCCGCCAAGCGATTTAGCGTTTCGGCACGAATGGCGTGTAGAAACAGATTCGGGGTATGGGTTGTATGTACACTGACAAGTTAGCCCGCCCGCCCGCTCGCCCTCCCTTTCAAGTTAGCCCGCTACCAACTTAGACTGCATCGTGACTTACCATCAGGTGAGATCGCAGTCAAGGATAAAAAATATAGCTTGTCATGGGATAAAAAAATATTGTTTTCTTTGATTTTATATCTGAAAAGTTTACTTATAGATGGCGAAATATGCTTTAATGTTTTAACGACATACAGAACAATGCATTTAAAATACTTTAGATGGCAGCTCTAGTTATTAGTATCCCACTTCACGTAAAGTAGGATAATATTATTTATTTATTACTTGTGTAAGCTGAAAGCCCACTTAAGTAAGTAACGCTTATCCGTGTAAAAATACATAGATTTTTACTCACATAGTTAAGCGTTACTAAAGTGCTAAGTTTTAGGTCACGTAGTACTATAAAAATTATTTATTCCTATTGACTACAGAAATATGATGGTTTCAAAAATATATTAAAAAAAAAAAAAGAAACTCGTTTTATTTAATATGTAATAATTAATTTAAAATCAATAGCGTGCATTGATTTTATTGAAGCCTTTGAACTAAAAATATAGTTTATACATTACGAGTATTTTAGATTAGGTAGGTATAATAATTAAATTTCTCTTAGAATTTATTAAACGAAGTTTCCAGTTTGGGAATTTATAATTTCTCAATTGTCTCTGGTCTGGTCTGGTGGGGGGCTTTAATCGTGGATAGTTACCACCCTACCGTCAAAGACGTCCGCCAAGTAATTTGTCGTTCCGGCACGATGGCGTGTAGAAACCAATCAGCACACTGCTATTACCTTGCAAATTAGCCCGCTACCATCTTAGACGGCATCGTCACTTACCATCAGATGAGATCGCAGTGAACGACAATCTTTGTAAAAAAAAACGGACTCCTAAATCTTACGTACCAGAAACTACAATGGTCTCATTTTCAGATCGCCCATCGTTCTTCACCTCGAAGATCGGTGCAAGGATAATGAAACTGCGGGGCTATTGGTACACGCGGCATTCCGTCTGCTCCTCAAGGGTCAAATGGCTGTGCGCCGAGAGTCGTCACAAACAGTGCCATGCCATCGTGGTTACCATCGGTTGCATGACTGTCGACCGACAGAACAAGCACACACACCCGCCGCTACTGAACGCGAGCCGCCAAACAGACTTTGATTTCCTCCAGCTTTTAGATAGTAAAGACCGCTTGATGTCATCTTAAGTTTGTTTTAGTTATGGAATAAATTGTATATTAAGTTTATGCCTTTTTTACTGTCTATTGGGGAGTCGCTTTAATTGATGCGTTATCTTATACGGCGACTCTTCTTGATTTGTCAGGTACCTACTTCTAATCTACATCTTCATAATATCTAATCATCAAACCTCAATAGCCCAACGGTTAAAGGTGCGGACTGAAAAACTGAAAGGTCGTAGGTACAACCCCCACCCACCACAAAGCTTATTTGGATTATTTGTCGTATCTACTCCTAGTAGATACGACAAATAATCCAAATAAGCTTTCCACTTATTTGGAGGGGATAGGAGGATATTAGTCAACTTCAGCTTGGCTAATATTCTTTTTAATAAAAAAAAATCATAATTAATATGATATGTGAAGATATATGATAATGAGATATTATGAAGATGCCATTTAATTTGAACCATTGAAGTAAATGTAAGACCAAATTAAATGGTAAAACTAGCTGCTACTTTAATATAATACTTACTTGCAATTAACTCACGCGAGTGAAAATCTTGCATGTGGTCGATCGTATCAAGGTGTGCGTCGGTCTGTCACGATATTTCGTCAAACAACCACGAGACACGCATGTGAGTAAATTACAACAAATGTTCTTAGGCTAGAATAACACTCAGCAAGTTTTTACGTAAGTAGCTTACGAACATAACTTACGTATCTTACAGGACTGTTAACATTTCGTAAGTTACTCGTGTAAGCAACTTAAGTGATTAAAACTTAAAAGTGTAATTGCGGCCTTACATAAAAAATTACCTACCTAAATAAAATATGAATATTTTGTATTTCTTTCAGTCATCAACGAGCATTCGATAGTAACTACGGCACGTGGGACCAGAATGCTTCTGCTAAATGGCTATAGATATGGTTTGCGACGTAGCACCGGTTTAAAGACCTGGTGGCGTTGCGTGAGACACAGCAAGACTTGTAAATCTATGGCGGTCATGATAGAAAATGAAGTGCTTTACGTTAAACCTCATAATCATTAGTATAATCTGTTTTTTTTCTAGTAGGGAAGCATTTACTTATTTATTAAATTATTTTTTTGGTATCGATTTTTATTTAATAAATAGAGTTTAAACAATTATTATTTGTAAAATAATCTAATTTGTTTTTTTTTCTTAATTTATGTTTTATTCAATATTATTTGCACTGTCGGCTTTAGTATATGATTAATTGACCATAATTTACAAAATCTAATGGAAAAAGTGTAAATATACAAGATGAAAATAGCCCGTAGCGAACATGGCCCATTTTTGATTTGTTATTAGATGCGAGTCAATAACATTGTTCGTATGACGTTGAAAAGTTGAAGTATCTTGACAGGTTCTCTAGGTTCTTCTGTTTAGACTAATTTTAGCATTTTAAAGTTTTATTCCTTAACTCATAGCAGACATAGGTACTCAGTGGGTCTACCATTTTATTTATTAAAGTACGATCTTGGTTTAGATTTAATTTAAGTTAAGATTAAAATAACATCCCACTTTCACTATGGATGTGGCAGATTTTCGATTAAATTTGTATTTTAACAAATTCCTGTGATTTGGATCAAAATATTCATTTCAAAATATCTGATTTCATCAATTTTCTAGTGATAAGTTAAATAACTCGTAAGTACGTTTCTTTTGTTATGGGTTTTTATTTTATTGAACTAATAAACTTTGCTCACCTTATGTTGTTTTTTATTTAAGTGTAAAAAATCCCTAAAAACTGCTGCAATAGTTTTTGACAAATTCGGCGGCAGGACATAGTTTATAATATTAAGTAGTGATTTAATCATGACTAAATAAAACAATTGTTTCATTACATAAAATTTATTGAATATCTTTTCATAACGTAACAATTTTTGGAATGTTCATTTGGATACAAAGTGCGTTTACCAGTAATATAGGTACAATTAAATTAACATTTATTTGTCTGTATAAGTACTTAAGCATTAATTATAAGTTAAATTATCTTACGATGAAAAATATAAGTAAATAAGTAGCAGTCCAGTCTACAAAATATTAGTTTTATGCTTAATTATTCTAAAATATCTAATTATTATGACATTTATTCTATTTTATATCTAATTATTTTGAGTGTCATGTAGACTGGGGTATTAATTAATCGTCTAGACGTCTAGAGTCTAGATATTCCAGACTATAAGTAAATCTAACAACATATTATAAAACCATGTTAAAAACCCGCGTGAACCTATTTTTTTACTAGTTACAATAAAAAAATATCGTATAGACTATAATAATATCTGTATATATAAAAGGAAAAGCTGACTGACTGGCTGACTAACAGATCTATAAACGCACAGCTCAAACCACTGGACGGAACGGGCTGTTTGACATAATGATAGCTTTTATGACGTAGGCATCCGCTAAGAATTAGAAGAAATAGGGATTTGAAAAATCGGTCTTAACGTGAGCGAAGCCGCAGGCACAAGCTAGTTTTTTATATAATAGTAATGTATTGGCTAGCTATGTATTCACTAAGCAACTGAATAACAATGTATGTAATATAATATTATAAAACATTGTTATATTCTGGACGCACCGACGTGAGAAACCAAATCTTAAGTAGAACTTAAAACAATACTTAATTACAATTAAATTGTCAATACTTAAAACAATACTTAATTGTCATTCATTAGACATAAGACGCCTGTACAAAAATAAATAAAAAATACTAACAATCGCTAAGAAACTTAAAAGTTATCAATTAAAACTACATTGTTATGAACGTCCTGTTACCTGTTACTTGAACCCTGTACCTATATACTAAGAACCTGTATACTAAGAATTTTCTTTACACATTTCAATAGTTATTAAACATTAATGATATTAAAACATCTTTCTGAACGATGAGTAGTAAGCACTTCTTTAAATTCTAAGGTGTCTGAACTAATTATATAATTTAAGATACAGACTAGAGCATCTCCTTAGTACAGATTTAGAAAGTTCACTCTCACAGTTACTTTAAAGATTCGTTGGTTCGTACATATTCTCGTAAATGATAGCTCATTATAAGATTAATTCCTTTGAGTTATTAAATAGTGTGGCAATCAAATAATTATGTGTACAATGTCACGTCATTTTGATTTACGTTAATATGTTGATTCCAGATATTTACTTGTGTAATATTCAGGTTATAAGATTTAAACTCTTTTGACACTTAATAAGAATTATTTAGAATTTAATAAGTAATACAATAAAATGTGGTCTTAATTTAGGATACAATATAAATTCACTGTATAAATTATATTTTATCATTACAAAATGTTCGTTTTATTTTCGTACCTACCAGTAAACAGTAGCGTTAACTTATAACACCAGTACAGAAAAAATAAATCACAACAAAATAAATAATTTATTTTTATTATATAAATTAATAAACTAAAGCCCAAATTATGCGCAGATTACTCAAAATTGTTTAACAAAACAATTTAATTAACATCTAGATTATGATGCATGACAAGGATGACGTCAGTAAACACGTTAAACACGTTCTAGAAACATCCGAATCGAATGACAGTTTCAAAAATATATATATTATGTACATTGCACGTATATGTCGCAGTAAGATGGTTGAAGCTGTGATATAATTATACCCCTAAAGATATATATACCGTAATATAGTTTTATGAAAGCGATTCGTAACTATCTTACTAGAAATATAACTATGATACGAAAACTATCTAGTAATAATATAACTATATTACTAGACTAATGAGTTAGTAATTAAATAAGTAAAAAATTACTAATTAAAAAAATGGGTCCAATCAAACAACTTTATTGTGGTTGTAAAGATTGAGTAGGTGATTAAAAAAAATGTTATAAGTAGTAATTCAAATACTTTATTAAAACTAATCTGTTTTAATACATGGTGTAACAAACATGTTAACGAAAAATTTGTGAATATGTTACATTTAATGCATGTATTTAATGAAATTACAAATGTTTGGAAATTATCGGTAGTACTGTAATTTTTGAGCATGCACTGTATCGCAAACAACGAACGCCTATACCTACACGCTCAGTACTTTCTGCGCGTGGCGATTAGCGTTTTGTATGTACGCAGAGCGAGAACTTTGAACTGTGGAAAACATCTGATCAAAAATTGCCTCACGCTCACCGTCTGCAGGCGCTGACGTTGAACATGAAGGTGATTATTGATTTAACCTCTTCAGCTTCTTGTTTACTAAGAAAATGAGTATTCAAACTTGTTAACAAATCAATTGAGAATCTACTCCAAAAAGTGCTTTATAATGTGTTTTTTTTAGAGTTCAGTGAAAGGAGCAGTTTTTTTTGGTGCTGTACAAAGCGCTATTCAATTGATCAATTAGTAGATTTATTGTCATGTAGCCAGGTCCGTAACATATATAATAACGCAAATATTATCCACGTTTTGATTCGTCGTCTCTTCAGATCCTTGACTAGCTGGACGTCTAGGTCTGGCATTAATTTATTTACAACTTGGCCATATTTCAACCAACTCTTATAACAGACGTAGTAAATAGGTGGCCGTCATCACTCTATAGTATCTCGGGGCATCCAATATCCAAAAATATCTTTAGTAATGTAACTACGACGAAGGAATGAAACTTCATTATATGGTCTTGATAATGAAGAGTCCATTTGTATTATCCATCTGGAGTAGATTGCAGATCAATTAAGTCCACTTGCCTTTGGAAACGCTTTCTTGTTTTGACACGTTACACATAGTTTGGCGAAACTGATAACCGCCGGTGTAGGTATAAAATATTTGGATTTCAAAGTATGTAACATTTTGTCGCGCCCGCCGTGCCCGGTGCTTTTATGAATTGCCAAAAGAGCGTCGTAATATTCTTCAGAAGGCAACACTTTTACAATAGGATCATTGATGGAATTTCGCTTTAATACCAAAAACTTTTTGTTCGATTTCTGCAATACGTCGTAGTGGTGTGCATAAAAGCGGTGGTTATGATTTCTTTTCCTGTTTTGCCTTGGCGCCGCATTAAACTCTTCAATGTAACTTATAACTTCGCAAATTCTTTTTCGCGTCCACTCAGGTTTTTTGCTCCTCCCTTCGTACAGTGAACGAATTTCGTTTTCAAAACGCCGCCTTGAGCGACTATCTTCGTCATTATCCATAGTTGCATGAAGTACTGGTATTTATGAAACCAATATAAAACAGATTTTCAATAAAATTTATAATAACCTTAATTACACACGAAAACCCTATCGTCGTAAACGCCGAACAATAATAATTGACGTTCGGGAGCGCAAGGTCAATGCCGCGGGAAACGCACCGCACTTTGCACCCCCCTTTGACAATAAATTCACTAGATTAGTCTAGTAAGATAGTTACATTACTAGATCGTGCTTTAGAATATAGCTATATTCCTAGTAAGATAGTTACGAACCGCTCTCATATAACTATATTATGGCACAAAGCTATATCCCTAGGGATATAACTTATCACGGCTTCAACCATCTTACCTCGATAAATACTTTTTACTATAAATACTATTTTAAATAAATTAAAGATAATATTTATATGCATGGTGCATGTACCCTATTATAAGTAGTGTAATATAATAAATCTGTAATCCATTTAAAGTTTACATAGCATTTGAGGAATAGGTCTTAAACTTTAATATAAGTATGGGTAAGTGAATAACAGTACATTTTAATTCAACAATTTATTATATATTTTTAATTTTGATTAAAAATGTTGTTATGGATACAAGTTTCAACTATTAAAACGTCATATCAAATAAGGCCTCTTTTAAAGTCATAAAATTATCATTATTTATTATTAATAGAAGATAACTCAAAAATAAAACAAAAAAATAACGAATCATTAAACTATTTCAAGATCGCATTAACATATTATATACTTATATAATCTATAACATATATACATGCATTTATTGGCTAACATTTTAATAAAATAACTAAAAAAATATACTATTAATATTTTCAAGTTTTACAGTGAACATGGGGCTCAAGGATTTGGATGTAATAGCTAGCCCGCACTACGATACACGTCGGCGCGTTTTTTATTCTCGCGATTTATATTTCACGGCCATATATGGCCATAGCAAGAACAAACATCATTTAACCCTCCTAGAGCCGTCATGTTTGTGAACATTGTTCATCCTAATTATAACGTCATTGAGGGTAGTTAACTTCGCCTTACACCCCTTGTCGCATTTGTTACACACCCAATGGATCTCTTGTTTTTGGTTTAAGTGTTTGGAGCGTTTTTTGAATCTGTATTCACCTAGCATTATGATCGCGTTGCCTTGACGGGACCAACAGTAGCGCGGGACGAGGCCACCTGTAAGAAAAAACAGTTGTTCAATCTTAAGATAGGTTTTTTTAAGACATAGATACGTAGGTTTGTAGTAATCTTGTTTACCAATTTATAAAACACACTGTAACCTCAATACGTGGATCATTTGACTACAAATCTGGATTAAGTCGACCCTCATGTAAACTTTGGATTAGATAGTATACCGGCATTGAAGAACATAATATTAACTTTGTTCCTTATATATAAAGTTCACGTTTTCGCTTTTAAACTTGTTAAATTATTAATATAATGATACTAATTTTAAATAAGTACAATAACACTTTATTAATATTATAGAATATAAGATTGATAACACAAAAATATATAAAAAACGCCAAAAAATACAATCTATCAAGCAAAATTATTTTTCAATACATTTGCTTGGAAAATATAACTTACTAAACCGCTGAACTGTAAAGTAATACTATTATTATTTTATTATTGTAATAATGTAAATGATGAATTTCCGATCTGGTTGTTTGTTGATAAGTGTAAACATGTCTGTGTATACCTTTGTCAATATACGTTTCATTACGTAAATTGACAAAGGCCAAACGGTTACTAATCAAATATTCTTAGTGTCTGTCATATACCTCATACCTCATGAAACATCAAGTGTAACCATGTCAATATACTTTTATTTTATACGTGTGAGATAAATATAATGATTTAATTCAAATTATCGACGTATTATTCTATAAATACCCGCCTGAGCTTTCACGATAGTAATAAGTACTGTTTTTATTTCGTTTTTTTGTTCTTTTGAGCGTTTGAGGCTTCATCCCTACATTGATACATTTATTGAATCTACAATATCGACAGTAAGACCTAGTTTCTATAGTTATAGGACACTCATGTCGGTCAGATCTTACACAGACGTATTCTGTCTGCTTGTTCGTCTGCAGTGTCCGTTTGAAGAACAGCCTGCAGGACTCGCACGTCTGTATGCCGTAATTGGTACCTGTAACCACGTCACCGCACACTGGACACTGCGGTTTTATAATACTAACTGCCATATAACCTGAAAGAACAACACAAGGATTAAGAAAAATATTACCAAGAAGTCGGTTAAAAAGAATGACTAGAAAAACCAGACGGGAAGACTTTACAATGATTGCCTAAGTAAAACTTAACCAAAGAGGAAGTAGTTACCGTCATAATTATGGATAAACCTGAATTAAATGTATGATAAAACCAAAAAGAGCCTCAATAGCCCAACGTTTAAAGATGCAGACTGAAAATTGAAAGGTGGCAGGTTCGAACACCACCCGTTGCACTATTGTCGTACTCACTACTAGTACAAGCTTTCCGGTTATTCAGGGGGGATATTAGTCAACTTCAGCTTGCCTAATATTTAAAAAAAAAAAACTTTATATAAATAAAATTGAAATGCTATTAGTTGGTAAGTGCATCACTTGAGTGCGACCTACGTTCACCCTTCGCTCAGAGAAGAGCTAAGAAATTAATAAAGTAAATACATCATACCTCAATGTAGTTATGTAAATTGTGTTTGTAATTTAAGGGCACAGCGATTGTATTTCATTAAGTAAAATAAATACTTCAGTAAAATAAAAATATTTTATTAAAATTATACAGCATAATATAACCGAAATAAAATAAAAAATATCTTGAATTGCAAATATTACCACGGACGTAGGTACCGAGAAAAAATTATAATGATTACAATTACATTATAAATTTGATCTATATTATACAAATTTTAAGTAAAAAAATTACAAAACTACCTCCACCTTAATTTTTAATTAATTATTCTATGACGTAAAGGAAATGCAATGAAAATTAATTTCTAAAAATTGTATACTAATTTAAACTTGACCCGATAAACGTATGTGCTTGTCAGTAAATTTTATTTAACTACTTGTACAGATTTATTACAAGTGTACCCTCTTGT
Organism: Hipparchia sbordonii; assembly: GCA_038048805.1. Lineage (NCBI taxonomy): Eukaryota > Metazoa > Arthropoda > Insecta > Lepidoptera > Nymphalidae > Hipparchia > Hipparchia sbordonii. The sequence goes on from CM076106.1 coordinate 12,405,932, forward strand.
AGTCGGGTACCCAATACTGCAAAAATCCCTTAATTATAGATGCGAAAGTATATTCATATGTTTGTCCTTCAATCACGCAGCAGCAATGCAACGAATCGACGTGATTGTTTGTATAGATACAGTTGAGGACCTGAAGACAGACTCTTAATCTCCGAAAAACAAAGAGTTCCTGCGAGATTTTTTAAAAATGTGATACGTCGCAAGAGACTTTTGTTCAGCAGAGGACGTCTTTTTCATTGATAAAAAAGAGGAACTCGTCGCGGGCAAAACCTCTTCTGTACCAACCGATAGATTAATAGATTTCTTGACGATAGAGATTCCTTGCTGGTTCTTCTCGGTCGGAACGGCATTCCGAACCAGTGTTAGATTCATTTGACGATTCGAAAGCACTTTGTAAAAGTTTATTTGATTAAAAAATTATTCTATTCTAAGACGTCCACTGTTGAAAAGTGACTTACGTAGATTTCCACAGGCCGCGGTCTTGCGCCGCCATCCGGCAAAAGCTAGTTACATTCAATTGAACTTCGAAAGACATTGCTTGTTCCTGACCATTAAAGGTTGCATGCCCACAGAAATGCATTTATTGAATCTACAATATCGACAATAGGATCTGGTATCTACATTTATTGGACACTTTTCGTTGTACTGCGGGTTAAACCTTGCACAGACGTACTCCGTCTGCTTGTTCATCTGAAGGGTCCGCTTGAAGAACAGCTTGCACGATTCACAGGTCTGTATGCCGTAGTGTGTGCCCGATACCATATCACCACATATGGGACACCGCGGTTTGTTGCCAATATTTGACGGAAAACCTGAAAAACAGTCATCTATATATATAAAATTCAAAGTCCTGACTGACTGAGATATCAACGCACAGCCTAAACTACTGAAGTTAGAAACTTGAAATTTTTACAGTTGATTCCTTTTATGACGTAGGCGCACACTAAGAAAGGATTATTCGAAATTCCACCCCTAAGGGGTTTAAATAGGGGATGGAAGTTTATATGAAAGTCCGTCATTTTTCAAGCTGTTTCCATCAAAGTTGGTATTTGAGCTTTCAGTTAAAAATAAAAAAGTATGTCTGTCACAGTTTTTGAAAATTCCACCCCAAAATCTAATTCCACGCGGACGAAGTCGCGGGGACAAAAGCTAGTTTTATAGTATAAATTTTATCGTATACTGTCATTACTAATCCTACTAATATTATAAGTTCGCAAGTATGGATGGATGGATGTTTGTTACTCTTTCACGTAAAAACTACTGAACCGATTTGGCTAAAATTTGGCATAGAGATAGATTATAGTGTGGAATAACACATAGGTTACTTTATATCCCGGAAAGTAAGAGAGTTCTCGCGGGTATTACAAAACCTTAATCCACGCGAACGAAGTTGCGGGCATCAATTAGTATTAAATACCTAGGCGAAAGTGTGCTTGTTTGTTGGTTCTTTGATATATCTGTTTTGTAAATATTTCTTGCACATTTCCTGCAACACTGTTTTGTCTCAAAAAACCTCAATTTTTCATAAATCGTATATCAAGGTTTCAAATAGGTCTAAAGTTAAAATCACTACTTTTTGATATGGACTACTACCAGCAGGGCTAGCATAGGCGGGAGAAATTATATCCCCGGGAAAAGTATAAAATGTTTATCCCCTCGCTTAGTTTTATCCACCCTTCGAGCATGGGCACAGCGGTGGAAATAACACTCAGTGGGTATTCTTATAGGAATATACTAAGAGAAGGTGATTCTCTTCTATCGCCATGCTTTAGCATAGGGAGAAGATACTTTTATCCCCTGTCGGTGGATAAAATCGGAGGATAAAATTTTTATCTCCTGCCCATGCTACCTATGCAGGAATATTAAATGTTTTTATATCTTCGAATGAAGCGTAGTCATATAATATCCATCGAACTTCACTTTGCAAGTTCGTTTGATCATATATAAGTCCTTAGTCAACATAAGTTTTTTAAAACCAAGAAAAAGAGCAAAAAAGTAGCGACGACCGGGACTGTGATGATTTATCACACTATCTTTAGATAGTGGTCGAATTGATAACCTCCTCGTTTTTGCTAGTCGGTTAAAAATTTCCACTAAAAATATTTATGGGACCATTTCACGAGCTTCCTCTGTCGATTAAAAAAAAAATCGCGTGAATCGGTTCAGAAACCTCAGAGTAATCGGTGGACATACATAAAAAAAAAAGATACCGGCCGAATTGATAACCTCCTCCTTTTTGGAAGTCGGTTAAATATTAATGTCCTATCATCCAAAAATAATATAATTTTACTGTTCAGTTTCCGATAAAGCATAGTTTGTGAAGAGGTAAATCATTATGGAGCAAAATTTTAGATTCAGAACAATAAAACAGTGTACTTAATACGTTTGTATGGAAAATTGGGCGAGTATCGAGACCTAAGTTATCCAGGAAGGATTATATAAAGGAAAGCGCAAATAATGGTACCTACTCGCTTAAATATAGACATTTTTTTTATTAAATTCATGTAATAAATACAAAAATAGGATTATTATTAAAAATAAAACAAAACATTCAATATTTTTTTATTGTTATAAATATCGCATTCAACGTATTAAAAAATCTACAAAATCGACCGCTTTTTAGAGTAAAAATTCAATTCACATGTTTTCCATGACCACGTTCAAAACATAACTAATATTCCGTTTTCCCCTTCAACTACTAAATCATTAAGATGGAGGGAGTTAGGTACTCATCTCAAAATTATCGAAAGAGAAGTTTCTTCGTCTAAACATCACAACTATCGGCTTTCCACTTTGACAATTTTTTTTTATTCGATGACAAGATTTTCTGAGTCCCAAGAGTCCCTGACTGCGATTTAATTAAAATATATTTAATGAAATATACGGCCGTCTATATTTCGAAATAACTGCTTTTCAAGAGTTGCGCTTGACGACAATCATCAATCAAAGATCTAAAATGGATCACGCTTGCCTAGAAGATGCCTATTCACTTTTTCCTAGAAGGTAATCAAGTTATACATGACGTCAGGAAACACGGACAGCGTTCGACTTTTAGCGATTTGCTTCAGTAACGTTGAACTAAAGCGTTTCGTGCGAGTTGGTTGGCGAGTGCTTGTCTATGGATCATGATTGTGGCTAATATTACAGTTTATAGTGACGCCAGACAGCGTATGTATAACAGCTTTACAGCCAAAGGCACTTCGCCGACTACACTGCCATCGTTCCCTGGCGTTGCGCGCATAATGAAGCGAGTACTTGTAGCCGTTGACGATCATCATTGGCCTCCCGTTCCTTGACAGTAAGTATGACACTGTAACTGTAATAATACACAAAACATTAGAACAATAAGTCAAAAAGGATTTTAGGGAGAAATCAACCTTAAGGGTATGGATCATGCTCGGGGGAGTATGCTCCATACAAAAAAAGCATAAAAATATAATAATAATAATCAGAAATAAGGAAATCCATAGAAGAACCAAATACCTACTCGGACGTAGCTCAGCGAGTCGCGAAGCTGAAGTGGAAATGGGAATGGAGCAGATAGTTTAAAAAATTGGTAGACGTTGTGGTTCCGAGGTGCTGTAGTGGCGACCCCGCACCGGAAAGGGCAGTATTGGCAGACCCCTCACTAGGTGGACCAACAGCATAAAAAGAGTGCAGGGAGCAGTTGGGCAGCGGAAAACCGAGATCTGGGGAGTTATATCCAAGAGATCTATATCGTCTATCGGTTGATAAATAAAAAGAAGTTTGAGTTCGTAGATTAATGCTACTACAAACTCAATGTTGCATGCAGAGAAACATTGACACAATTTATTCAATTCAATTTATTGATTTTATGATCAGAAAACTCGCACTTTATGTCGCATCAATCGTCGTGACCCTCTAAAATAAGGATTATGATCTAAGACGCAGAGAGCGAGAATTTATTAATCAACAGCTCTGAAGAAGCGTGGTTGTGGTATCCTTTCACTTCCTCGATGATAGATCCGCTGGTGATGACCACGGCTGTACAACGTCTATAGGAGTGGGTAGAGCACACCCACCGAGTTCTGCCATAGCTTATGCTGGAGTGTCTGCAGTATGTGTACCTGTTGTACAAAATCAGCGGCTTGCCTCGCCTCGACTGCAATATAGTGGCTACCTCTGCAAGAAATAATGCAGGTTAGTTACTTATTACAGCAGAGTAATTTGAAAGAGACGGTGAGAGTGACACAATTATTCATAGAAAGGTCAATTCTGATCACAAGAAGAAAGAGACAGTGAGAAAGAAATTATTCATGGTACGTTTAATGTAGATCACACATTTTTAGCTTACTTATGCAAAAGAACAATGCTAAATGACTATGCTATGACACATTATACCGCCGTGCTGCAAATAATACATTTTTAATAATAAATTTTTAGTAACAAGAGCACAGGAAGCGTATGTCCAAATAACTAAAATGCGACACATCATCAGAATTCTCCGCAATCTGCAGCTGATGTCCTTTTGGGTTTCTTCGTCAAAGCATATGGATTATATCGTCTGTCGTCTTACTAACAAATGCGATTGTGGTGTATCACGATGACGTTATACACGTATAAGGTACTCGGCGCTAGCAATGTGTTCAGCTCGTGTACGATCAACTTTATGCAAGATCGTTAATAGAAATGAAATCAAATACCAAGGAATATAATATTTAAAAAAAAAAACTAGAATTGTTCCAAAGCTTACTTAGAAATTTAATAAATAGTATTACAAAAATATATAGAATACTTCATAGGCTTTTTAGTTATAATTTAGCAACTCATTGTGCATTAAAACTTACAAAATAATTTATGATATGTGAGGATAAACTCATAAGTTATTGCAAGTATATAAAGTTTATATCTAAAGTTATGAAAACAGTGAAAACACAATTTAATGCTATAATACTGAAAACAAAATGATTATGCCACTACGTTTGTACTAATATTTACCTACTTACATTACAAAATAAGGCAAGAGATTCATTTAAGAGATCACTTCTATCACATATTTAGCACCTTATATTCTGAAAAATAGTCTCTTAAAAATCTGATAAGAGAGCCAGAAATATTACTTACTTAGATATCAGTTCTTAATTGCAATTAATTTAATCAGTTAATTAATTTAATTGTTCAGAGCTGTTACTTAATCTTCTTAAGTTATTGTATACCAATCTACGATACTCGTAACAATCTACGTTATTGTATATCAAAACATGACATTATTTATACATCATTATCATTTTGGCTACTAGAGTTACAACTTTTTGATATCATTCATGTAGTGTGTTATAAGTGTTGTATATTATGTCACTATCCTAAACATTGCTAACGCGATGTATCAAATGTCATACGAAAAATTCAGTGGGTGAGTGATTGTGTGAATTCTTCGTGTAAACCAATTTATTCCGGTCCGTGTACACCTTCGCTTGACATCCGTTACTGTTGTGCGTGTAACAGGACCAGCACCATTTGTCCCCTGAGCTAACCAGGATTTCCCGGGTGAAGGTGAAATCGCCGAACTTCATTAATTTCTCACCGTCTCGTGAAATCATGAATGTAACTGCAAAAATAAAATCCAATGTAAAAAACAAATAGAAAATTAAAAAAATATATATTTGGTACTTAAATTAGTTTGTAAATAAAACTGATAAAACAAACAAAAGCCAAAATTATTTTATGAGTGTATTTTTTTATTTTTGTGTACGGTCCCGATAATTTAGAAAAATCGTAATATTCTTTTACATAAATTTTGACTACTTATCATATTCTATAGGCCAGGCAGATTCAGTAAAATAGGCACAATACTTTAAATCATTTATTACATAAAAACAGCAGGTAAAAAAAAGGATGACTGTAATATTATTTTAGTTAGTATGAGCCACGAAATAACATAAGAATCAATCCTCATTGAAAGAAATGCTTGTAAAATCAATGAGTCAGTGTTAGAAAACACTTATTAGACTATAGCATATTCGATATTAACTATGTATTTTTAAAAACATATTTTGATAAGATCAGCATTAAACATCTTATAATTCATAAGCTTTTCATAAGTCATTAACAATTTATTTAACTTCTTCAAGTTAACTACGTAGCTTTTTTATTACAAGTCTCACAACATAATAGATACATTTTTATAACTTCTTTAGATACATTACAATATTTGCTTTTGATATGTGTCTCCAAGGCGTCTAAATCTGCATGATCATATAAAACATGCATTGTATGTATAGTTCCAAACAATTCATTTGTTGGTATATAAAACTTAATAGTATTTAGTTCATCTTTTGGTTTAATGAGTCTGTCTTTACCATTAACTTCTAAAACATCGTAGTTTGCTAGTGTTTTATAATCTTCGAATCCCTTTGGCCATTTATTTTTGAGTACTTTCACCTCTTCTATGAAATCTTTATATCGTGTTTCGTTTATATAGTTGATGCTGTTGCTTTTCTTACGGTTCATAAGTTTATCTAATCTATCCATAAACTGCTTTTTCATTGGAGCAATTGTATTTTTAGAAAAGGCTTTTGGATATTTTGGACCTGGAAATATTGTTTTAAAATTGTATACGTATTTACTGTATAATGCACCATACTGATTTTAAAGTTACAGAATAAACTGTAAGTTAATGTTGAATCTAATTAATTTATAAGAGTAGGAACTATAAATGGTTTACAAGGTATAGCAGTTAAAATAAAATGCAAAACACACAGATGTGATAAGTTTAATTTTAGTTTTCAAATTTTCCTTGGATTCTTATAGCTTCCGCAATTTCTAGCAGTAGTCATTGTCAGACTAGCTAATTCTTGCCAGAACTGACTTCTGCAAAGATTGCTCTTTAACTGATACTTTGCTTTATAAACGGGCTATGTAACAAGCTACAAGAAGCTTCCCGCTTACGACGCAATCCGCCTTTCATACATTTTGTCACATCTAGTCACATGCCCTGTTGTGGAAATCACCTCTGATTAGTCTACTCTCTCTCGATATTGGCTTAAAGGCATTGTTGCAGCACGAATGCCATAAATTCAGCCGATCACCACAATTTAGGCTTTAGCAATGAATGATGTAGTTTGATCAGCTGTACCCTTCGTCATATCCCTACCGTATCCCTAGATATTGAAATACTCTCCAGTTTTGGTCATATACATTTGAGGTGGTTCATGATTATGATCTTCAGTGTATCTAATAATCTTCCCGTTTTCATCCATGTGTATTTTTGCCTTACAATCTTGGTGCTGCTTGGAACAGTACCAATTTCTCGAGAACCGATTTTGAGAAAACCTGTGACCTCGAAACAGTAATAACTTTTTATTGCTACGTCTCGATGGAATCAGTTTGTATTCTAGATCTGAAATGTAAACATATCATTAAAAAATATATTACTATCACCAATGGTTATCTAAATAAACAAAATTATCAAACAGTACATCGCATTTTTGTTTTTTTTTAAGCAGAAGAGAGATGGCCCTTGATTCTTGGTCAGTAATCAAATACGATTGAAGTTCGTATTCCGCCTTATTATCTCATAATTTTTGTGTCGTTGTAGATGTTAACAGCACATGTGAGCTCATTTAGTAGAAAATATTTGTCGCCCATTCTTGAGGTGTCCCGACGTGTGTGCTCTTTGTTTGAACTAATTAAATAGCAAAATACAATTTATAAGCAAAAAAAAACCACCTTTATCAACAAATTATTATTTATACATAATATAATCAATTAATTCAAAATTTAAACTTATGTACTTTAATAAAAAGAGAAGGACCAAAATTGTTTCACATCACATTAAAACCGCTATTCTAACCGCTAATAAAATTATTTTTAAAAAACTGACTTCAAAATATATTAATTTTGCCTATAAAATTTGAAGGGTTCTCTCGATTTCCCCTGGATCCCATCATCAGATCCTAACCTGACTATGGGACCTGGAAAGTATACCCATTCAAATTCCAAATAGGTCCAGGCGTCTTTGAGAAATCGGGGAACATACATAAAAAAAAGATACCGACGAATTGAGAACTTCCTCTTTTTATTTTGAAGTCGGTTAAAAATATAATTTACACATACTTAGTGAATCAACCAACTAAGCAACAATACACTAACACTAACTAACAAACAGTTTCAAAAGTCGGTTCGGTTGTACCGAAACCTCTAAATTGATTGGTCCAGTAATGCTGTCCTTTTTTTATGTTTCCTCAAGAAAAGGAGGATCTACATTGATAAAAATTAATCGCTGTGACTTCTATATAACTTCTGTTGGCAAAACATTGACCTTATATTTAATCTATGATTAACACTGGACTTGCTGTTGTGTTTTCTTTTTGGACCTACTTGATTGACGCTATATTGTTGCTGTAAGCACTACACAGATACGAGTGTCTCTGAAACTAATAGGTAATATTGCAAATGGCGCACCAACTAATATAATAATAATTAATCTATGATTTCATAGATTAATTATAGAGGTCATATATCATTAGTTCCAGAGACACTCGTATGTAAAATGTGGCGCTTCAAATTGATCCATAATGTAGGCTGTCATTTGTATAGAGACGGCAAATACAGTGTAAATAACACTGATCTTTATATTTAATTATAGATTAAATATCTACATTTAATTAAAGATTAAGAGAAAGTAGACTAATCAGAGGTCAGTGTTTCAAAACCATCGACAAAAATTTATTGCAATCGTATTAGACTCCCATTCGACAGTCGATGTAACTTCGGCGCATTATGATTATGTTCTGTAAAGCAGTAAATGATTCTGCCAGTCTTGTCCATGTGAACCTTCGCCTTGCAGTACCCGTTCGAACAGTACCAGTATTTCCGGTCCGACTTGGATGTGTATGTGTAGCCTTTGAACACCAAAAGCTCCCTGCCCCGTCTGGTGATTGAAATTTCATAGTCTAAACCTGTGGAAAGTAATGAATAATTAGGAAATTAATCTTGTAAGTTTTTTTTTATTCGATGAGAAGATAGTCATTGACTTCGATCTCACGTGATGGTAAGTCATGATGCAGTCTAAGATGGTAACGGACTAACTTGGAAGGGATATGGCAGTGTACATTCCACCCATACATCCTTAATCGGTTTCTACACGCCATCGTGCCGAAACGCTAAATCGCTTAGCGGCACGTTTTTGACGGCAAGGTTTTTGAAGCCACGGCCAAAGCCTCCCACTAGATAAAATAAAACGAGTAGCTATATACGTAATTATAGTAAAGGTCTATCTACTCTCTAGGTCTGACTGATCTATCAATGCACAGCACAAATCATTGGACGGATCGGGCTGTTTATCATACAGATGAGAAAGGATTTTTGAAAATTAAACATATTGTATAACAGTCGATTTAAATACCATTTTTTTACCAAAGTTTATTTGAAAAAAAAAAAAAAAAAAACAAGTTTTTCAATGTTTTACATTAAAATATATTATTATGTCATATGAGATCTTAGATCATCTTATATTACTTTAGTCTTTATTTCACTTCAATACATTCTGTATTACGGGAGTCAAGCCAATTTAATATATTTTTTTTGAAATTTTAAATTTTTCCGAGTTTTCGCAATGCAGCTATGACGTCAAATCGAGGGTCATTACTGTGTGCAAGTGCAAGCGCAAACGTTTGTTTACATAACTGGTAAAAAATATAAAATAAAAAATAGACTGGAAAAACTGCCATGAATTTGATTCAAGTCAGTTTCCTAAAGTATTTCCCCTCTCAAACAATTAATTATATTTTCGCAGTCCGTGATTACCGAGTCTTTAGCCTGGGGAATCCTAAAATAATTATTATTTTGTTTCTATCCAGTGTTTTTATATAGTATGTGCTTTTCCCTTCCTTGATTATTAATTTTAGAGGTGTTTATGGTCACCCAGGACGGCAAAACCGCCATTATTTTTCTGCATTTCAGTTTCTCAATATTTCGTTTCTTTAACGATTACTATTTATTAACTATTTTGGCGATTCATGGCTACTGAAGGCACCTTGGGTCATAAACTACCTTTTCATTTTTGCCTTCTTTAGCCACCTTTTTTTTGAGAGATAGGCTTGCGCGTGACGACAATCAATGATGGAAAGCACTGATGAGGTCTAGGTTGGGAAGCGCATGCATAGAAGATGCTTATTCACTTTTACCATGAAGGTAGGTACCTAAATTATACGTGGCAGGAAAGATGGACACCAGAAAGGCGTTCCACAAATTAGCGAACTTTGAAAGTTTCGTGCGATTAGATTGGGTTTCATTACTTCAACTGTTGTGGCAGTTTTTATGCTTGATTTACGATCCATGGGAAACCGCAATTATTTTGCTTCAATTCAGTTTCCTAACGTATTGTCCTCCCTTCATCGGTGATATTAATTTTGGCGGTTTTAGGTTACCAGATTCAGATTTATGCACCGTGGGATACCGCAATTGTATTGCTTCAAGTCAGTTTCTTAATATATTTCCCTTCTTTGGTGACTATTAATTTTGGCGGTTCGTGGTTGTGTGTCATATTAGTGTAATTGACAATTTGCCAGCAATCGACTATGACACGAGCTTCGCACCCACCACTGGTCTTACTCGAGCATATCCAACGGTGCGAGGTCTTGTGTGCCCTGTAGAAAGTGTACCTATTTATCATTAGTAAGATACTTCCATTTGTCTTTGTTATAAATTTTGTGTCCCAACCTGCAATGGAAATACACATCCTATTAGGTTTTTAATAACGGTATTAAGTTAGGCCTCATCTTATCAGAATATGCCTGTCAGTGATATAGCTTTTTGACGCACTCCGGAACGCAATCATTGCAATCTTGGCGGATTGTACATACTCTTCGGTGATCACTCAGCGAGCGGTGGAGAGAGCTATGCTTGGAGTATCTCTGCGAGATCAAATCAGAAATGAGGAGAGTAGGAGAACCAAAGTCACCGACATAGCTCAGCGAGTCGCGAAACTGAAGTGGGAATGGGCGGGGTTTATAGTTCGAAGAGCTGATGGTCGATGGGGTCCCAAGGTGCTGGAGTGGCGACCTTGCACCGGGAAGCGCAATGTTGGCAGACCCCCCACTAGGTGGACCGACGACATCAAACAAGTCGCAAGGGAGCCGCTGGACTCAGGCGACGCAAGACCGAGGCCTGTGGAGGTCCATGCAAGAGACCTGTATCCATCAGTGGACGTCTATCGGTTGATAAAGAAGAAGAACAAGAAGTACATACTCTTCTGGTGCTCACCAGAAGCGAAAAGAGAGATTTCTCACACACCTTGTCTGATATAATTGGCTGGCATATAATTGCTAACTTACCAAGACATAGAGCAAAGTCTCCGCCAATATAGTAGACTTTAAATCACATTAAAATTAATTATTTATCTCATAAACTACTGTGACTTCAAATCTGGAACTTTAGGTCTATTTAGTAGGTTTGAAACAATAAGTGTTTTGATGATCAATATTAGTTTCGTTACCTCCAATACTCACCGCAATACACTAAGGCGTCAGTTACTCAGAAAAAGTTACATAATGTGTCTCCAGCATTATGCAGAGTGTCCAAACTGTGTGAATTGTGTAAATTGTATCTGCAGCAACAGTAACTAATTCTAATTCTAAGACATCAAAAACATCAGCACCAAGGGCGAAAAGATTTATTTCATTAGAAATTACGCAAAACATATCATAAGTGGGAATTGAGTCCAAAGTAAACTAAATATAAAAATTTAAATTTAAAAACAAACTCAATCGAAACAGAAAAATCACTAGCATCTATTTAATTAATATAAAATATTTTTTTAACTCGCCATTATTTTATCCCAGAACAATAAAATGTTCAAATGCAAACAGATGCTGATATGCGGCTCCTGCTAACTTCACTCATAACTTCTTTATGTTACCAATATTATTAGCGTACGAGTGAAACTTTTAATCGGTGCCTTTATAACATATAATTCATAACATATTTAAATTCTGAAAGTCATCGTTTTTAAAATCGACTACTAAAAATTGCATTGTCTATAAGGTTGGCTTTAAAATTCGCAAAAATTCTTAATATTCTGTTCACTCAAACATTTGAGTACTTATTGTTGTAATGTACTGTCAAATAGTAGGAAGTGTTACGCGTAAAGATTTTAAAATTATACATTTGCCGTCTTCATTGATAACATATTTCGGTTTCTTGTGGTTATGTCTAAAATCACTGTGCACCATTTTATTGATTCCATCAAACCTGAGCATCGCCTTACAGCCACCTTGCTTGTTTGAACAGATCCAGTCGTATGTGAGATTATCTGCCCTATAAAACATATATCCTCTCACCATAAGCACTGTGATTCCGTTCGACTTTGTGATAAAAGTAACTTTAACATCTGAAATAGAAAAATGTATATCGAGAGCTTTACTTATGTAAACTGTTGATTTTTGTGAAAGAGCAGCTAGGGCTACCAGCGGAATTTGTAGTATAGAATAAATACAATTATTATTTTTTAGTATTTATTGTTGGATTCATTATATTTTATATAATAAATAAATAAATAAATAAATAATCAGTAATAACGCTTATTTTCAAATCGATAAATAATAATAAAATTATTGATCTATTTTTTTAAAAACCATATGTTTGCTTTGAAAGTGTACGTCATTTTTATAATCCATCACAATGGAATCAATTAGCACCAAAAGAAACCTTAAAAACGACACCATTTTTAAATTACAATTAAGTACCAATTTGAGGAGGATGAAGAACCTCTACCTCCTTGGTAGAGGTTCATCATCCTCCAGGTTCACCATCGCAGAATTGTCTTTTGTCGGCCCGGTGATAGTGTCCTGACCTATCATTAGAGCTAGTTGGCCTACACGAAATAAATAATTTTGTATTTGAATTTCAAAAAAAGTACCTAACCTTTGATTCTCACCGGCTGCCGCCTCCTCTCAATACTATTTGCTAGTATAGTTCTTTCTATAAACGAGGGCACGTGGCTCATGGTTGTGTGTGATTGTCGTATCTGTATAAGTGTGAGCGAGAAATTGCTCGCGCCTGACCGCTACCAACTTGCTCCTAACAGGCACGCACACTTACGCAATGTGCATATACACTACGTAACCACAAGTAAAGCGCCCGTAACTTCGTATTATAAAAGATTAATTCGTTTTAAGCACCATAAGCCACTGCCTTTATTAAATGAATATTTTTCACTATCATTTCCCTGCCGTTTTTAGTTTTTTTACATATCTCCCTTCTTCGTTTATCTCATAACTGGGCGGGCTGTGGTTATGGTTCAAATTTTTATAGGTGATTCTGTGCAAATAATCGATCCTGACTCTAGATCTGCAATCACCGCGCCGTTTACTGGAACAGTCCCAATAGTACGAGTTTTTGTTTGACCTCGAGTACGTATACCCCTGCAGCATGAGAACTACACCACCATTAGTTTTTGTCAAAAAACGGACTTTTAAATCTGTAAAAAATACATTGTATAATATATTGTATCTGTATAAATATTGTAAAATATTGAGTGTGTTTTCTCCGATCGACCAATTGGATATTTAACAATTTTTTTTTATAGATATTTAAAATAAAGGATTTTAATACTATACCAGAATGTAATTTATTTAGAGAAGCGAGTGCAAGCGTCCGGTCAGAAGCTGGCGTTACAGACAGGTTCAATGTGGAAGTGGGCTTGCATCAGGGATCGGCTTTAAGCCCCTATTTGTTTCTCCTGGTAATGGATGCGCTAACATCAGACATACAGGAGCAAGCACCCTGGTGCATGCTGTTTGCTGATGACATTGTACTTGTCGGGGAAGATGCGTCGGAGGTCCAGAGCAGACTGGAAAAATGGCAAGAGAAATTGGAGAGTGTTGGCCTAAGAATCAGCCGAACTAAAACAGAACATCTGTTCTGTGACTTCGGTGGCCCCTCCAATTTTTCAAAAATTGCCTTAGATGGTGTACCCCTACCAGTCTGTTCCGATTTTAAGTACCTCGGTTCGCTCTTTCAAATCGACGGTAATATTGGCCGAGACGTAAGCAACAGAATGAATGCAGGATGGATGAAATGGCGACAGGTCTCAGGAGTGCTTTGTGACCCACGAATGCCCCTTAAACTAAAGGGGAAAATTTATAAAACGGTTGTTAGACCTGTCACATTGTATGGTTCAGAATGTTGGGCGGTAAAAGGGACGGATGTTAGAAGAGTACATGTTACCGAAATGCGTATGTTGAGATGGATGTGTGGTGTGACAAGAATGGATAAGATAAAGAATGAGTATATAAGAGGAAGTTTGAAAGTAGCGCCAGTAATCGAAAAGATGAGGAGTAATAGGCTCGCGTGGTATGGGCATGTAATGAGGAGGGAAGAAAACCATATTAGTAGAAGAATGTTAAATATGCATGTAGAAGGGCAAAAGAGTAGAGGAAGACCAAAAAAGAGATGGATGGATTGTGTGAAAGAGGATATGCGTGTAAGAGGAGTAGATAATGAGTTGACGAATGATAGAAGTGAGTGGAAGAAAAAGACATGTTGTGCCGACCCCACATAGCGTGGGAAAAGGACAAGGACATGATGATGACCAGAATGTAATTTATCTTTTTTTTTGATATCTTAAATAGTCTCGAAAATATAGAGCTTTTAAGTTTGCTGTTAGAAAAAGAGAGCACAATTGCAACATGACGTCACGATTCAGTAGCTACATACACTCTTCATTAAAAATTACGTTTTAGAAAGAGACGGATACACTCGCATTAAAACGGCTCATGACTTATTTGTTTTTTTTACCGATTTACGAGTATTTTCTGTTTTTACAAATGTTATTCTTACATATTACATTTTCGATTGTAATAAATGAATACCCGCATTTTGACAACAGTTAAATACCCAATCGGGGTATTGGCCTCGAGGCATGGTCTCCTTGTCCTATAGGAAAATATTACCCCTATCAGACAGTATTTAACCGGCCATCGCTCATATTATAATGCGGTCCGACTTAGCAACGTACCTAGTTATTTTGAAATGCTTCAATCCGTGTTCTTCGCAGCCAGTAGGCATACTACCACGCACAAAGGTTTAGTCAAGTAGTCATGACATTGGCTACTTTTTGTTCCGGAAAATCAAAGAGTTCCCGCGGGATTTTAAAAACTAATTCCATGCGAGCGAAGCCGCGGGCATCAACTGTTGGTACCTATATCACCTTTTGAATGTTAGCATAACATTAGGTAATCGTTGAGCTACACTATAATACTAAAATAAAATAAAATAAAAAAGCCTTTTATTTATCCTTAATAATAATTAGTTTTACATTTAATTTAATTAGATACACTGACAAGAGATGGACAAAGACTGTAACAGAATGGTGTTGCCCAAAAAAAAAAAAGAAATACGCGTCGAATTGAGAACCTCCTCTTTTTTTGTAAAAGAAAGTTGGGACAGTGCAATTAAAGAAATCGGAGGATTTTACTGGACAAACTGGATTTTCCTGGCTATCGACAGGAAAATTTGGACTAATCTGAAGGAGGCCTTTACTTATCGAGAGATCCTTAAATTATAACATCTAGAAGACCTGACATTTACAATAATGACATATTTAAATACGGTTACCTAATTATAATATAAAATTTAAAATATATAAAATGTCTTATGTAATAAAAAGTCACGTAATTTCTAAATCGATTTATATTATTATTATTACATCTTCTTATCTCATTGTAAATGTGAAACCATACTTCTTTTCCGGTTAATAACTTTTTTTAGTGCCAATGCACTTCATTGGTATTAATTAAATATCCCTATTAAAATTATAAAAATTCTAAAGTACGATTGTTGGTTGGTTTGTCTTTCATTCGGAAGCAACGGCGTAAGGTATCGACGTGATTCGGAGAGTTATATACGCTACCTTTTGTCCAGGAAAACAAAAGTTCCCGCGAGATTTTTAAAAAGCTAACAAAGTCCCGTGTAAAAGATATTCTCCTATAAAAGACGCTACCACAGTTTACTTAATATTAGTTCCTCTTCAGTCAGCTTCTCTGGTATAGTACTTGCAATTCACAACGGCGCGTGGCTCATGGTTGTGTGTGTGTCGTATCTGTATAAGTGTGAGCGAGAACTTGCTCGCGCCTGACCGCTCCCAATAGGTGGCGCACTTACGCAATGTGCATGTATACGACGTAACCAAAAGTAATGGTGCGGTTAAACGGCGCGCTATAACACGAGCCGCGCCGCGCCGCACCATCCGTGTAGGCGCGGCTCGGCTTAATGCGGACGCAAGCCTGCTCGTTTATTGGGCAAAGTTTGCCGAGCCGCACCGAGCGTAGTTGTTTACACGGCGCGTGGCGCGCCGAGCCACGCGCCGAGCTAGGCTCGGCTCGTGTTATAGCGCGCCGTTTAATCGCGTCTTAAAGCGCTCGTAACTTCGTGAGATAAACGTACTAAATGCTTTAAGGCTAATTTATTTTGATATATCTTCCGTCCGATGTTTTGTAATAAGTGGGGGGTTGGTGGTTGTGCTGTAGTTCAGTATACGAGAAGCTGTCCTCGTTCTTCATGCGGACCCTGGCCTTGCAATCGTTGCTTTTAAATGACGAACAGATCCAAACTCGTGAAGCCTTATTGATCTTTGCGAAGGTATAGTTGTTTATCATTAAGAGTCGACCGCCGCGGTTGGTGTCTATGTACTCGAAAAAAATGTCTGGAAACAATAAAATTAAGCTGCGTGAAGTTTTTAATTTTTTTTTTTGGAGATTACTACCCGGCCTGCCAACCTCATGAGTTCTGATGCCATTGAATCATGCTGGTGACGTCAACCGTAATTTTAGAGATCTATCTATAGTATCTTTCTTCTTCTTCTCTATCAACCAGTAGACTTTTTGTACAAAGTTCTCTTGCATGGACTTCCCCAGGCCTTGGTCTTGTCGCCTGCGTCTATTTGCGACTCGTTTGATGTCGTCGGTCCACCTAATGGGGTACTGCCAACATTGTGCTTCCCGGTGCGGGATCGCCACTCCAGCAACTTGGGATAGTCAGAAATGAGGAGATCCTTAGGAAAAACCAAAGTCGTCACCGACATAATTGTTGAAGCTCTGTCGATCCGCGAAATTGAAGTGCTGATGCATGATCAAATGATCAAAGAGCTGACGGTCGTTAAGAGCTGCCGGCTGCGCCATTTCAAAACCTAGTAAGTATCATGGACAACATTTTACAGGGGACCGAAAAACATGTTTGCGGTAGCCCTTCTGAACTCTTCAGTATCTGCTGATGAATTAATGATTCTTAAATAAACTACTTTGAAAGCTTTTATTTGATATATTTATTACTTCGCTGAGCTATCTACCACAAAACATGTTTTTTTGGTCTCCTGTAAAATTTTGTCAATCACACTTACTAGGTTTTGAAAAGAGACAGCCGCGCTCTTATATGCGATCATTTTAAACAGATGTTACTCAAGCTTGTTTAGTTAAAAGTAAAACAAAGATGTCGTGAGCCAACAAGTTTATGATTTTACGACTATATCTTAATGTACGCTCCACATTTTGTTTTATGATATTTTGGAGGTTGGTGCATATGTTCTAAGTAGCACTTTTTTATGACGTTTGCAGGACTCAAGTATACCCTGGCTTTGCAACCGGCCGCTTTGTTAGAGCACACCCAAACATAGGAGTTTCGGTTGTTTCTGGCAAAGGTGTAGTTATCCACCATCAAGAGCTTCCCGCGTTTGGAATCGATGAACTTGGCTACTATTTCTAAAAACAAAAAGATTAAATTAAGCATTAAAAAAGACGTGTGGCACTCGGGGACTGCCGCGGTAAAGCTATTGCATAGCATTTTTTATCAACGCCATCTAGCGGTGAGAGGAGTCCCGTGTCAGGTTATTTTCGTTACGGAATTTCTGGATTCGGTCTCCACGCTCAAGGCCCGCGATAGAAGCTATGCAATAGCTTAAAATACTTTTTAGGGGTTTGTTAACTTCAATGATACGCGTACACTGATACCGAAACATTAGTCGATTTCGGTTCAAATCTGAAAACGTTTGCAGTTAAAGTAAACTGACGGACAGTTAATTTCGTTCGGTTACTAATATTTTGTGACATCCTTATGGCCTAATCCCTTCCCAGAAGCAATAGTCTACCTTGCTGTGAAGTAGTGAAGGGACATAAAATTACAAACAAGAATAAACACGAATTGTTAATTTCTTGATTTATTTTTAAACACTATTTAAATGAGTAAGTTATTATTATCTTGTAATTAAAAATATACATGATGAAATCTATCATATCGTTAAATTTTATGTAGGAAATTAACCGACCAATATTTACAAAAATATAACATGATATCTAGATAAAACATTTCCGGTAATGTTTGAAATTATGTAAACTAAAGCAGGTATAAAGGTCGGAGACTTTATTTTGAACATACTAGTATGTTACATATTATATACTTCAGAATAAGTAATTATCTGTTAAATTTAGTAGTTATCAATTAAAATTCTTGACTAGAAGAAAATCAAAAAACGAGGCATATCTTGAATCTTGGAGTCTTGAATATTTAAAATAACCTAACCGCATGAGTAAAACTCAATATGTAAAATTCTAAATTAAAACAAAAATGCATTTGCACAATTATAAATGCATAAATTCTCACACATCCGCTTATCTCACTCTTCGCTGTGAAAACGCATTAAATTACTATCTTAGGGTATTTTCATAGCGAAAAGTGTCAACAGTGTTGGATATACTACACGGATTTAGACATCTTAAAGAAATACTTATGATTTAGCCTTACAATATTCGCCATTAGGCTGCGCAGAGAACCTGAGGCGAGTGGTTGTGATGTGAGTTGTGATAAGTACACGAAAACCCGTGTCAGTTAGACAAGAACAGTTTCTCGAATTCGAGCGGCAAGAAATAGTCTGCGATTATACTATGCGAAAACTATCCATTCAATTTTCGCCCGCGATTATACATTACATTACATTATTATACATTATGACAAAAACTCTTATCAGTTAGTAAACAATACTCGAATATGAGTGCCAAAAATTTCGCTCGCATTCGAGAAATTCTCCATGTGTAACTGAGCCATAAAGCATTCACGTCGTCAAGCATGTACCAATTTATTTATTTTTGAATTTTGGTACACTTGTCTACGTGTTAACCTCTCTTGTTTGGTGGTTGGTGGTCAAATCAACTAGTAAATGTAGGACATCACCAACGCGTATCGCAGTGCATTATTCTAATATCAATGAAGTAGCATGTAGTATCTTCAAAGAGTAGCTTGACCTAGAGCCAAGTTAGGCAGCGTCCGGACTGCCGTAGCACGTGTCCGACGGCTTTCGGCCACTAAACCCTCGGTGGCCAAAAATCGGATGAAATCGAAGGTTTCTTGCATGTGCCGAATATTTATAATTCATTTTGTTAAGTTCTATATATATACAATCAACATAAACTTTTCAAAAAAATAATTATTTTATTCACTTTTGCCTTATAGTGGAATTTCTCAAGGTAATTAAACCTTCGGCTTCGGTCAAAGGACGCGGTGACAGCCGATTAATCGGCTCTGTTTCGGCCAGAAATCAACCTTCGGTCAGACACTACTGATTAAGGTTCTAAGTTCGTGGATGGTAATACCTACACCACACTCGTACTACGTAGCAAACTATTTAAAATTAACCCTAACATATTCCCCATCAGGCTGCTTACAGAACCGTGGAGGCATGTGGTTGTGACGTAAGTTGTAATACACGATATTCCCCGCCGTATTGAAGCGCAGTTTCGCAGAACATTTCTTGCGTGACTTGCTGCTGCAGTTCCAATATCTTTGATCGGAAGTTGTTTGCGCAAACGCGTGTTCACCCAGGAGAAGAATGTGCCTTTTGACGTTCTTCACTTTGATGAACTTGTAGGATAAGTCTAGAACAAACGTTCAAAGAAAATATAACTGTGGCAATACATATTACATTTTTCAAAAGCAAACAGCTTAATATTTTCAGAGAAAGATTCTTAAATCTGAAAAGTATGAAGTAAGGTCAGCAGTCAGCACTACTTTATTAAGACAAAAATAGCTGATGCCCGCGATTTCGTTCGCGTGTATTAAAGTTTTTTTAATCCCCGAAGGAACTCTCTTATTTTCCGGGATGAAAAGTAGTATTATGTGTTATTTAATACTGCAATCTATCTCTGTACCAAAATTCAGCCAAATCGGTTCAGTCATTGCGACGTGATTGAGTAACAAATATCCATTCGTCTATCCATCCATCCGTCCATATATCCAAACTTTCGCATAGGATAATAGGATTAATTTATACCTATTTTCCTGAATGACTTTGACTTTAACTATGTACTATTAAAAACTTCGGATTAGTTTAGAGAGGTACGCTTTTGAGGGCAAGAGTAAACTATACTGATTTTGCATAAAAACTAAACGGCCTACCTGGCTTAGGTTCCGTCATAAAACCATCTTCAAGTTTCACCCTGTAACCGTAATTTTCATCAGGCAGGTTGAAGGTCCGAGTTGAGCCCAGTATCTGAATTTCTTGATGCTCACTCCTCTTTGTTATCTTCGGATTTCTTACTGTTGGAAGTCTACGAGCAAGTTTTTTATTATAATAACCTGAAAGCAATGAATTATTATAGCAAGAGGTGTGACGATCAATGTATAATGAGATATAAATATGGTATAGTCGTGGACGCATGGCGCGAGGTGGGAGTCAACGTCACAACTCAGAAGTGAACGAACGGTCGAGCTGAACGGGCGTGCGGCCACGGCTATTACGAATGGCACTGTAGTTGTTTAATTTACACCCTGTACTTACCCCTGTGACGAGTAGACGTCACGAGAGTAATAGGAAATTAAGTTTATCGACTACGTTTGTATTCTTTTTTTTTTAAAGAATACTGTCCATTCTGAACATGACCAATATTCCGCATACATCTTGTCTTTGGAGTATATACGACAATAGCGCAACAGGTAGGGTCTGAATTAGCCATCTTTCGGCTTTCAGTCCGCGCCCATTCGCTGTCTCTGGAAGGGAACTTGTTAATTATATCCTAAAGGAGAGCCTTAAATAATGATTAGTGATTCCAAGTGAGGTAAATATGCCCGTTTTCACCAACGTTTCCTGACTTATACGGGCTACCTAAGCTAAGTTTAGGTGACGCTTTCTCTCAATTTCGTTTGGGGACCACCTAAAGGTGGAAATGACAATGGTGGGGTAAGGGACAGTATTAAGGTATTTAGGGGCTACCTACGTAAAGAAAATCCTATTTAGGAGGTGATTTAGGTATGGTTGGAGAAAACGGGCATGAGTGTCTGATTTTTGACCTTGAATGTAACATCTGCCAACGCATTTTTACGGCGCGGGCCCGATGATGCTGGCGACACACGTATTTTCGAAGATTGACCTCCTGCGCCTCGTAATATAATTTTCTAGTTATGAAACTCAGATACGAAAAGTGACTACAAAATAATACATAAGTGTAGAATATATTTTTTTCAACATACTTTATTTTACACTGACAAAACTAAAAGTACATCTTCGAATTAATAAGACTACTAAGAGGGTGCATAAAGCTATAACTTATATAATGAGAAATATACACGTCTGATAGTTCTCCATAATGTTCTCAAAGGCGTCTGAAATCTACCAATTTGCCACGCTGGCCCAATGCCAACGTGGTGACCTAAAAACTATAACCCTTTTCTGAAAGGAGACCTGCATTCAATAGTGAGCTGTTGATGGGTTGCTGATGATCATGATATTATACATAGCACATACTACACTGTATACATATAGCATAGTTTTGTTACGTTACCTATTGTAAAAAAATTTTTTGAAAGAAAAGAGCAACCGCCGACTTTATTGCTGGCTCTTCTCGGCAGGAAGGGCATTCCGAACCAGTGGTAGATTCAGCGACGATCCAAAAGCACTTGTAAAAGTTTATTTGAATAAAAAACATTTTCTATTCTATTCTAGGATCTAATCCTGATGAACTGTCCATCCTTTTGCTGATACAGCAGTGGCGGAGGATGGTTATGTTCAAGATTATGAAACACAAGCTGGCCGTGATAGTCGAACCTCATTCGAGCGCCGCACTTTTCCGATCCACCCTTCTTACTGCAGTTCCAGTATCTGTTATCCGTGGTGGTTTGAGCGAACGTGTATTTATTTATGAGAATCAAAGGCTTTTTTGCCAACGATATATTTATATACTCGAAAAAGGGCACATCTGAAAATTTAATTGAGACACCATTTCAGTATTCGGCAAAACAATGTGGATATGCGAAGTGGAGACAGAATCGGTGTACAAAAGAGGACTCACAATTACACCGATGTAATATAAAGGTGGGGTTTCAATTGAAAACTTAAAAGGCAGAAAGGACTGTAATTATTTATTGAAAATTAACATTTTTAATCTTCTTTTAACCTCTCACTGAGAGAGCCGAAAAGCCTCGAGCCGCTTTGGAACAGTGGGCGCAACACAACTGTAGGGTTAGTGTAAGATTTAAGTCAATTATTAGTATTCGATAACAGTAGCGTCAAAGTAAAATAGACCTTAACTGTATCAACTTAAAGTGACAAACTTAATACAACCGATTTTAATTTGGAGCGTTTCCGTATACCTATGCATGTACGAAATTGAGCCCTAATTCAATATCGTTATGGTTTAATTTACTTTGAAACTAATGTCATCGAATAAGAATACGATCAATCGAATTAAATTTTATAGTAACATTACTGAAGTTTGACACTTATTTTAACTAATAGTGATCGTTCCGAAAAATTACAATCAAAGTTATCGAATAATTTGCTGAAATTTTGAAAAAGTCTACACGCTTTGGAAATTCTAGAGCTAGGATTCTTAGATAGATCCTACCTACAACAGAAAATAGGTAAGTACAGCTACATTTGACTGTTTGGTAGAAATAAAAATAATATTCTCCTTCACATGTACTTATATTTTATTTACACAAAGTAAATCTTGCACTTGTATTATAATTTTACTTTTACATGTTTCTTCCTAGTGATATCATTGTTGTTTTTTTTTTTTTTTAATATTATCTTGCGACTAGTTAATTTTTAAATAATTGTATATTTATTTAATTTGATAAAGTCATCCTAGAAAAAATAAATAAAAAAGTTATAAACTAATGATAAGATATTTTCTCATATTTTAAATCCTGACCAAAAAAATAAAAACTACTCCATGTAGCTAAAAACTAATTTCTTATACCGCACTAGCAATAATGTCATTTATGAACATGGCAAAGTGCATTATGCTGGCTTGGCACTAAAAAAGCCATTCACCAAAGTTTTTTTTGATTGAAGAAGAACATAAAACGTAAATAATATGTCACGATGCCACTAACATTAATGAACATAAAACGTAATTTTTGTCACATTGGCACTAGCATTAACGTCAGGTATGAACATAAAACGTAATTTATATCACACTAGTTGATTCCCGCGACTTCGTTCGCGTAGATTAAGGTTTTTTATCCTCGCTGGAACTCCCTTATTTCCCGGGTTAAAAAGCCTATGTGTTATTCCCGACTATAATCTATCTCTGTGTCAAATTTCAGCCAAATCGGTTCAGTCGTTGAAACGTGATTGAGTAACAAATGTCCATATATCCAAACTTTCACATTTAAACTCGTAATATTAATAGGAATAATAGGATAGGATTGGCACTGGCATTAACGTCATGTATGAACATAAAAAGTAATTTATGTTACATTGGCACTAGCATTAACGTCATGTATGAACATAAAAAGTAATTTATGTTACACTGGCACTAGCATTAACGTCATGTATGAACATAAAACGTAATTGTGTCAAATTGGCACGACTATAAGTTCTTAAAATAGATTCACATTGACGCACGAAGCGTATCGAAAAGATGCGTTCTAACTTCTAAGATATTATTCAACTATACAAGAGGAAAAAATTTGACTAATGTAACTTCAAAGAAAACGCTTCTTCTCTCTCGGTAGAATTTTGTCCATTGCAGTGTGGAATTGAGGTCAACACCTTAACTAAAACTACAAGTTGTCACATGGTTGTCACTTCGATTCTCTAACCTCTACGACAGAGCGTTAGTACAAATTGATATTTTAGTGTTGCCATGAATATGCACTAGTGGCGCCCCTAGTGCAGTTTTTAACTATTTTTCTAGTCGGGATTTAGATAATCGGAAAAAATTACATTAAATTTTTAATTAAAGTCTAATAAAAATGGTTTGTGTGTGGCACAGAAACATTGGAAACAGAACGCCCTCCTGCATTGTACACAAAACGATCTAATCTTTTTCACTTTATTGTTCGCATCGAGCCTGTTGAGTGTGACGCGCAGGGTCCGGTAGCAGCCCACACAGTTTCTCCTCGGACCACCGTGGGTCTGATAGTCGTGAAACCTCTTCGACATATAAAGTTTTCTGTAACCTGAAAAAATAATAATTTTAAAACTGTATTATTATTCTTCATTTGAATCATTTAGATCCTCGATCTCAACTAGAGCAGAAAGTATATTTTTGCGCGATTAAACTGAGTACCTCTCTAGTCTCTACCTCTATGTCGCTTTAATTGACCTTTTTTTAAAATTTTTATACATATTTGTTTTATCCTTAAAAAAATATAAGACAGAGAGATGTTATAGTTTGTCATAAAAGGATTAATAAAAGAATGTGCCAAAGTTAGTATTTCCCAATCTTTCGACTCTATCGTTCATTCGTGTCAGCGAGCGTGTCGAACTCGCGTACCGATAAGGCTACAAGGTTTATTTGAGCCAAATGATACATTAGCAGTGTTAGAGATTCGTATCAGTACCTAGATCACTTTAAAGAAACGACTCACTGAATCATTCCAGTAAAGAGCCTAGCGCCTAGCGCCATGTTTAAAACTTTTGCGTGCTAGTAAAACGCCGTCTGCCAGCGCTGGATAAGATAGTGTCAATAGTGAATAGTAATCAGTACTAAACCTGTAATATCGATATTTATCTTATGTGTTCCTTGGTTATGAAACTTAAGTTACAATAACAATTAATATTCGAAAAATATTCTGCAAATCATTTATTCATAACTATAACTATATAGAAAAACATAGATAACATAATTCAATATCAAAATTCTTTAAAAAAAATTGACTTCAAAAGCGTGAAGTATTGAATTTCACAGTTAATTCATCTCCTGATTATCCACCTTAGAGTCGAATAAGTAGGTACTTCTAATTTAAATAGTAAAAAAAGACTAAACTCGAGATATACACAATCAGCAACGATACCGCGTAACATACACAAAATAAGCACATCATTAAAATAGCAGAAGTAAATCAACTATTTTAAAGAATATCAATTAAAAATTTATAGCCAGTTTATATCATCACTCGGCATGATGTAAGGATTCTAACGATGCCCCATACATCCAAATCTGTAGGGTTAGCCTAAGTTTTAAGTAGATTGATCGTATAAGAATTCGATGACATTAGCGTCAAAGTAAAATGAACCGTAACTAGATTGAATTAAAGCTCAATTTGTTATTATGTATTCTTATACGTTTACGTATGCGATACGCTCCAAATTAAAATCGGTTGTACTGAATTTATGACTTTAAATCAATACAGTTAAGGTTTATTTTATTTTGACGCTAATGTCATCGAATTCTTATACGATCAATCGAATTGAAACTCAGATGAAACATACTGTTCAGTCATTTAGTTATGGTGGCATAAAGAAATTCACATACGAGTATGAACATGAACCCTGAAAACCTTATACTCTTTTTTTGGGCAGTTATGTAAAAATACAGACGAATTGAGAACTTATTTTTTTACGCGTATGGGCCGAAGTCTCATACTTTTTTGCTTTGCTGTGGCCCAGTGTACCTTATTCTAGATTATCCTTACTTATATCCCTATCCTTAGTAATATTATTGTATTTATAAGTGTATTTTTTGTTGGTTTGCCGTTCAATCACGCTCCAACAGAGCTATGGATCGACGTGATTTATTGCATGGGTGTTGGGTAGTTGGAGACCTGCAGGGCTGACATGCGCGCCACCAGAAAATTTTGTCTACACCTTTGCTCGTAAACTTTATATGAATATTCACGAGTGTAGACAAAATTTTCTCGTGGCGCGCATGTTAGCATTACTGGCGAGTGACATAGGCTACTTTTTATCCCGGAAAATTAAAGAGTTCCCGTTGAATTAGAAACCCTAAACCCACGCGGATGAAGACGCGGGCATTTTTTGGGCGGATGCGTGTGTTCCAGAAAACTGTCTATGATCTCTGTACAGTAGGGGTCCAGTCGGACTTTGGAGCGGCATTTCTTGTATATTCTTTGCGAGCAGTACCAAGAGTTGGAATTCTTGTTCATTTTGAAAAACGTATGTCCCTGGAATAGTAACACGTGACCACTGCCCCGCTTTGATTTGAGGAACCCAAACGATGTGGCTGTAAAGAATAACTTACCTCAATTATTTCGAACCTTAAGATAAATAAATAGTAATAAAATCATATTTAAGTAATTTGTATACAGTAGGGTTAGTATAAGATTTAATTTGATTGATCGTATAAGAATACGATGACATTAGCGTCAATGTAAAATGAACCATAACAGGATTGAATTAGAGCTCAATTTGTTATTATGCATTCTTATACGTTTACGTATACGATACGCTCCAAATTAAAATCGGTTGTACTGAATTTATGACTTTAAATCAATACAGTTAAGGTTTATTTTATTTTGACGCTAATGTCATCGAATTCTTATACGATACGAAGTATACTGTTCAGTCATTTAGCTAGGGTGAAATAAAGAAACTCGCATATGAGTATAAACATGACCCCTGAAAGCCTAATACTCTTTTTTGGGCAGTTGTGTAAAAATGACCATAACCAACGGGAATGGGTCTGCTTTTGTGTGCCTCAAAAATGCAAAACAACAACATGTATTGGATTGTTTTGCATTTTTGAAATTTCATTGTGGTAACACTGCATAGTTTTGTAAATTTTTTTTTTTTTTTGAAAAAAAGCACCCGCCGAATTTATTGCTGGCTCTTTTCGGCAGGAAGGGCATTCCGAACCAGTGGTAGATTCATTGACGATTCAAAAGTACTTGTAAAAGTTTATTTGAATAAAAAATATTTCTATTAAATATTTCTATTAAAATGCAGCCGAATTGAGAACTTATTTTTTACGTATAGGCCGAAGTCTCATACGGAGTTAAGTACATCTTTTTTGCGTTGTTGTGGCCCAGTGTACCTTTATTCTAGATTATCCTTAATTATATCATTATCCTTAACAATATCCTTACTAATATCCTTACTAATATTATAAATGTGAAAATGTCCTAATAGACTTATAAATACATATCAAAAATTAAAAGAAAAAGTAGATCGACAATTACTGTAATGTGTCGCTAACAGTTGCTATAAAACTGATTAAAAAAAATAGTAGATACATATTCAATTTCGTGGCTGTCGTGTGGTTCAATTTAGCCGTAGTGTAACGGTTAACACACTCAGGGCGCGATTCCCGAGAGATGTGGGTTCAAATCCCGCCGGCCTCGGAATTTTTGATGTGTTTATAAATCTATTAGGATATTTCCTTTAACTGTAGGTTAACACTTTAATGAAAAATTTGAAAAAACAATTTTTAAAAAAATTTTGGCGGATGCGTGTGGTCCAGAAAACTGTCTATAATCTCTGTACAGTAGGGGTCCAGTCGGACTTTGGAGCGGCATTTCTTGTATATCCTTTGCGAGCAGTACCAATAGTTGGCGTTCTTGTTCATTTTAAAGAACGTATGTCCCTGGAATACTAACACCTGACCACTGCCCCGCGTTGATTCGATGAACCGAAACGACGTGTCTGTAAAGAATAACTTACCTCAATTATTTCGAACCTTTAGATAAATAAATCGTAATAAAATCAATTTTAAGTAATTTGTATACAGTAGGGTTAGTACAAGATTTAACTCGATTGATCGTATTCGTATTCGATAACGTTACCGTCAAAGTCAATTTAACCATAAACACATTGAATTAGAGCTTAATTTCGTGTACGCATTTTTATACGATTACATCCAAATAAGCTCCAAATTCAAATCGGTTGTACTGAATTTATGCCTTCAATTGTTGAACGAAGTAGGTATTTCCTTATTTTTTTTTGTAATGAATATCTCTTTTTTAGGGTTCCATACTCGTATCTAAAGGGTGCCAACGGGACCCTATAACTAAGCTTCCGTTGTCCGTCCGTCCGTCCGTCCGTCCGTATACCACGATATAGCAACTCTCGCTGGCAAGCTTAACTTTGCTGCTTACACTGTTAGGAAGATTCGACAGTTAACTGACGTAGAAGCTGTAAAAACTGTTTATTCTGCTTATATATTCATAGCTTATTATGTCATATGGAATCATACTTTGGGGTAAAGCAGCCGATATTGAAAAAAATTTAGTACTGCAAGAGATGGCAATTCACGCAATTTTTAACCTAAAACTGTGCGATTCCCTTCGAGAGTTAAAATAAAATTCTTCAACAGTATTGCATTCTTACAGTAGCTTACACTGTAAGCAATACATATAAAACAACATATTTTTTAATTATTTTCCTGCATGCTCCGTTCATAAATGAATGAATGTATGAATGTATTTAATATTATGTTAATAATATATGCGAATAAATGAATTAATGAAAGAATGAATGTAATTTGTGTATGTTTAAAATGGCCTCTCTGTAGTCTCTGGGCGCTCAATGGGCGCTTTCTAAATAATATATTAACTTGCCATTAAGATAGTGAAAAACGGTGTTTTACTCGTAATTATTTAATCTGTAAATCACAAAATCGCACAGACAAAATTCACTCGCCTCTAATCATAGTGCATTATGACTATAAAGATAACACTTACATAATATAAAGATATTAAAGTTAAAATAAGTTATGGGATCTTGCGCATTACGCGGCTTTGACACTACCTACTAATATTATAAATGTTTGTTTTTTGGTTTGTCCTTCAATCACGCAGCAACGAAGCACGGTTCGACGTGATTTTTTGCATGGATACAGTTAATGACTTAGAGAGTGACATAGGCTTCCCTTTAATTTATTTTTTCCCCATTATACCTAATATTACCTTATATCCCGGAAAAATAGAGGCTTCAAAAACCTAACTCCATGCGCACGAAATCGCAGTCAAAAGCTAGTATAAATATGCTAGAAAATTAATCAAATTGATGGGAAAGCCTCGACATTTTAACATAGAACCCCTTGTCAGTCATGACATAATTTGTCGGTGGATGGGTGTGGTGTGTCTGCGCATAGACTATTCGATCGTTCTTGTCCATTTTGAGAAACGCGCCGCAACGCATACTAAGTTTCCTCGAACACTGCAACGTCAGACATCCTTTCGCATGGAAGGAGTATGTGTAATTGTTATAGAGTATGACCGATCTGTTGCCACGCATCCGCAGTATTTGGTATTGAAGACCTGTAAATAAATATTTATTGATGAATATGCAGTTAAAAAATAGGAAGGCTATCGGTACCCTGTGTATCTAATGTAATGTAACTACGAAAAACTGATTTTGAGAAAATGATCGAATATCTTTCTTTCAGTCGAACATTACGAAATAGGCTTGCGCTTGACGACAAACAATACTGGATAGCTCTGATGAGGTCTAGGTTGGAGTGCGCTTGCCTAGAAGATGCCTATTCACTCTTGCCTTGAAGGTACCCCAATTATAGGTGGCAGGAAACGCGGGTGCTGGAAGAGTGTTCCACACCTTAGCGGTTCATGTCAGAAACGTTGAATCGAAGCGTTTCGTTCGAATTGGTTGAATTTCTACCACATAAGGATGCCAACGCTCACGACTTCTCGCAGATTTGTGGTACATTACTCCAAAATTTTCTTTAGAAACCATTAGGTACCAATTTAAAGGTAAGTTTATGAATTACTAAGCCCACTTTGTTTTATATATAAGCATTTTAAGTATACAAAAATATTAGTCGAATACCCATTTGTAAACCAAGACCATAACAAAAACTTATTAATTAAACACAAATTTTACACATAATAATGTATAATATTTAGGTAAATAAAAAAGATTCTGGCGAGACATAAATAATGATTTTATTACATGTAATTTTAATTTATACAATACCAACGTTCTCATAATTTTTATGTGTTTACGAATTGTTTTTACAGCATTCAATGCACAAGACGCCATCTTTTTTTTAAGTCTCAATTGAATTTCTGACAATGATATTTAGCTTAGATATGATTAACACTGGACTTGCTGCTGTGATTTCTTTTTTGGACACCATATTGGCGTTGTAAGCGTAGATGGAACTAAAAAAATTGCAAATGGCGCACTATTAATCTATGATTTCATAACCGACATGAAAATGAAGTGAAAAATGATTTATTAATAAAAAGTTTTCCAAAACATTAATCCGTCGCTGGGACATCCTTTTAAGTAAGTATTATACCTGTGCCAGGATATCCCGCTCTTCCGTAGAAAATCTATATTATTAAAATAAATAATCAACTTTACAATTAAATTTAAATAACCAAAAAGTTAGTGTGTCTGTGTTTGTGTGAGTATTTCATAAGAAATCATAGATTAATTATACGGGTTGGTGCGCTATTTGCAATATTTTATTAGTTCAAGAGACATTCGCATGTCAAAACTGGTGCTTCAAATTGATCCATAATTATTATGATGTCATTTGTATAGGGATAGCACGTCCAGTATTAATCATAGCTTAAAGATCAATGCGTCTTATACTTGGGCAAAATAATGCCCCAGAAAAAGGAGTGCCGTTATCTGCCAATAGAACTCTGGGGTTTATACTTTAACGAACGTGCCATCGTAGATCATGCGGTAAGCTGGCGGTGGATGATTGTGGTGGAAAAATCCATTGATGACGTAACCGTAGTCGTCAATTTTCAGCTTCGCGTTGCATTTGGCGCAGAGGCGTCGCGAACAAGACAAACTCTTTTTCCCATTGCGATAAGAGAATGTATAGCCTCTGTACATAAATATATCTCCACGATTTGTTCGTATAGTCTGTACCCTTTCTGTAATGTTTACGAATATAAATGTAGAGCTTGTTCGTAAAAAAAGCCTATGGCACCCGAACCGTCATAAATAAATAAATATTCAGCTTCATTCGTCGCATGGAGCAACTATGGTATAGTTCTTGCAATTCACGAAGGCGCGTGGCTCACGGTTGTGTGTGTGTCGTATCTGCATAAGTGTGAGCGAGAGCTTGCTTGCCCCTGATTGCTCTCACCGAGGCTCCTGACGGGCACGAACACTTACGCAATGTGCATGTACACGACGTAACCACAAGTAAAGCTCACGCGCCCTCGTGAAATGTAAGAACTATCCTAGAATTCATTCGTTAATCTTTACTCGTACTGTGATAGGTATATATTTGAAAAGTGTATTGCATTGTAGTCAAAAATTATTTGAAAAAAAAAAACTTTCGTCATGTTTTCTATTTCGGTCTGTAATGCTCTCTTAATTTTAATTTTAGTTATAACTCCACTAAAACAACTTTATTTAATACAAATTGGTTATGATCAGGCACTTTAAGAGGTTTGCTTGTACAGTGAAGTAAAGCTGAGCGAGTGTTCTGGGAAGCTATATCATTCACGTATATTTCAAGTATACTTACTCATATAATGTATGGACTGATAGTTTTATAAAACACTAGCTTTTGCCCCCGCGACTTCGTCCGCGTGGAATTAGGTTTTGGGGTGGAATTTTCAAAAACTGTGACACACGTACTTCTTTATTTTTAACTGAAAGCTCAAATACCAACTTTGATAGAAACAGCTTGAAAAATGACGGAGTTTCATATAAACTTCCATCCCCTATTTAAACCCCTTAGGGATGGAATTTCCAATAATCCTTTCTTAGTGTGCGCCTACGTCATAAAAGGAACCAACTGTAAAAATTTCGAGTTTCCAACTTCAGTAGTTTAGGCTGTGCGTTGATATCTCAGTCAGTCAGTCAGTCAGGACTTTGAATTTTATATATATAGATATGCCAGTATTGGTCCTATCGCAAACCGGAGGCAGATGATTATGGTCGAAATTACCTAATAGAAATAGAAATAGAAATATTTTTTATTCAAATAAACTTTTACAAGCACTTTTGAATGGTCAATGAATCTACCACTGGTTCGGAATGCCTTTCCTGCCGAGAAGAGCCAGTAAGAAACTCGGCGGTTGCTCTTTTCAAAAAAATAAAAATTTTACAATTGTTATTGAAACTATGCTATGTATTCAGTGCTTCCACGATGAATTTTCCTGAGTACAATACAAGTAAAAATAAATACAATACAAATACAAATAAATACAATTCAATACATGTTAACACAGGCAGTCAAAGCAGACCCATTCCCGTTGGTGGCACCCGTTCACGAGCATGACGCATGATCCAGCCATTGCTTCGCTCAACCATATTTGAGGGAACGTAACAACCCGCACCACACGACACCACCACAGAAACTTTAAAGAGAGCATGACATACTTAGGCTACCCATGTTAAGGCATCGAATAAGAATTTGTGCATCTCGTATATATGACCCTTTGGATTGATAGTTTAACAAACAAGTTATCGTTGATCCGATGACAAACCGGAGAAGGATGGCTATGGTCCAAATAACCAATCGAATTACGTAAATCTTAAAGTAGGTATATGCTCGATTGGACTCATACTTTAACAAAGAAGCCATCTGAGGGCTTATGGTAAATCGGAGGAGGATGACAATGGTCGAAATAACTGACCATATTACGTAAATCTTAAAGTATATGCTCGATTAAAATGATACTTTAACAAATACACCATCTGAGGTCTTATGATAAACCGGAGGTAGATGACTATGGTTGAAATAACCGTCTACAATACGACCATCGTCGTCAAGTTTAAGTCTGGCATTGCATTTACTGCTGATTCTTTTAGAACACCGCAGATTTTTCTTGCCCGTGTAACATGAAAAGGTAAAACCTCTGAACATATATACTTCACCGCGAGTCGTGTTTATAACTGTCAGCTTTTCTGTAATAATAAAAAGAACACATTGTACATAATTTAGTATGGACTAACTTACTAACGGAATAGAATGGCACCAAGGCCTTTAACTGTTACAACTTCAGTCCAGCTTTACACTTGTGGTAAACTAGAGGAAAATGTTTGTTGCCAAATTATCCGAGTAGGACCACCAATGGGTACCCTTACTTATGCTGAGATCTATAGAGCGTGCTCTGACTCAGCTCAGACTCAAGATACAGGTTAAAACGGGACACAAATATGCTCTGACATAAATCTGTCTCGTTTTATCTCTGTCTTGAGTCTGAGTAGAGCTAGAGTGCGTTCTATAGATTTCAGCCTTAGTACCCTTGAGGGTACTACTTTGTATCGCTAGTATACCCTGAACCACAGATTTAGAGAAAATCTGTGCCCTTAACGATACTAGTGGTACTAAAATGTCGATCAATGAAGTAAACAGTTTCGTAGAGGTTTAGCTTAGATCAGAGACGTCTCGCGAACAAGAAAAGATCTTTGTTTCATTACAACACCATACTATATAATCTTTGAACCTTCATTATGTTTTCAAGATTTATGTGACTGTAAAGTCTTAAATACTTTTTCAATTCAATTTCAAATTCAAATTTCTTACTTTAGTTTTTAAACCTAACTTAGTTTCTAAAACTAATTTAGTTTCTAAAACTAACTTTAATAAACAATCCATTAGCGGTCTTGAAATATTCTGGCGGGGTGTGGTTGTGCTCAAAATTTCCGCCAACGATGAACCCTTCTTTGTCCAACATCAGCTTTGCAGGGCATTTCCCTCTAAGCCTTCGCGAACAGTGCAAAAGCTTATTCGTGGAATAGGAGAAAGTATAGCTTCTAAACATCGGCACATCGCCTTTGACCGTGGGCAAGAACTGCAGTTTTTCTGTAATGTTATTATGCGATCAACGAATAGGATAGAGTACTCTCACTTTTATAAGTAACATCAACAAGATTCGTTTTTCTCACAGAAAGAAGATGAATAAAAATGAGTATAAGCATCAATACAATTTTCATTGGTGCTTAATATTACATATATTTAGTCAAACTTACTTCTTTCTGCACCTTCTTTCTTCTTTGTTTCATTGGTGGCCAGTAGGGCTAACATGCGCGCCACGAGAAAGTTTTGTCTACACGTTTACTCGTAGTCTCTATGTGAATCTCTACAGAGATTCACGAGTAAAGTGTAGACAAAAGTTTCTCGTGGCGCGCATGTTAGCCCTACAGGCAACCGTAACGCGAGAGGTGTGAAGCCATACATGTCAGCATTCGATAAAGATCACTTTACCGCACAAGTGATTTATGATTTTCGTCACACGGCTTTGTAGGTGATTAATGGTGCGGTAATATTTAAACCACACGTGTACAAAAATGAAAGACCTGAATCTCAAATGAAAGACTCTTTCCACTTTCCATTTCCGAAATTCACATTCGGATTCCTTTGTTTTTAAGATTTGTCCCTTTACGACGTCTTGATTTATTCAAGAAAAAAACCATAATCAAGTTACAAAAGACTGTAATTGCTTTCTTCAAGTCCTCTAGGGAACGTGTTAACCGACTTATGTTCTAAAAAACTACATTTTGTGAACATTTCCACTCGTATGGGTAAACACCCAGTAGGTACGTATAGTATTTAACCCTAGGTAGAAAACTATAATACAACGATTGCAATTATCGCAACGTGAATCAGCACGTTAGTTATCCTTATTAGCATTTGAAATACAGACCATTGGAACACTTATGATATTTAGGAGGGGCATGGGAATGGTCAAAGTGCCCTTTAACGACATACCCATTTTTATCAACGGTTAACCAAGCATTGCATTTGCTAGTTCGTTTCCTCGAACACGTGAAACGATTTTTGCTATGCAGAGAAAACGAGTAATTCCTGAAAGTTCTTATTTTCCTACCTGCCGTTTGCAGATACTCCAATTTATCTGAAAATAAGTAAAATTAAATACAACTGTAAAGAAGACTAGTACCGTCACGTCACTTGTGCGGTCACAATATTTCCACATGGTCGGCCATGGAATTGTTATTGTTATCACACACGTGACGTAATCCTTACTAATATTATAAATGCAAAAGTGTGTTTGTTCGTTGGTTTGTTGTATGTTGCAACATAGCTACGGATCGATGTGATTGGCATGGGTATCTTTATAAGTCTTTCAAATTAATAATAATTAATATACCTTATTTTAACAAAGTATTTGTATTAAATTTATAATAATATTTTTTTTATATAATTTTAGGTCAATACGTTCACTGTGTGAAAAAAACAGTCCCTTTCATCTGATAGTAACCTATCGAGCAGCTAGTCGTTTTACTACTATGTGTCTATCTTTATAACACGATAAGCAAAGAGACTGATTACAATGGCCACAAAAAGTTTTAATTTTTTTAACTCTCTTTTTTGCTTCTTTGCAAGGTAATTTAAGTCTTAGCTTTAGGTAGCACCGTGCACAATTTCTTCTTTTTTGACCCTTTTCGAGCATGTGTCCTGAACTTATGATTTTTCCGGCATTTTCTGTAATAAAATGTTTATTAGGATTGTGTTATTTTTGTTTGAATACGGACCCCACCCCAGAACATAAAAAATATTTTAGTAAAATTATATAACACATTAATTTATATTAAGTGAAAAGCGTTACCTAAGGGTTAACGGTACACGTGTGTGTGGGTGTGTGTGTGTGAACCCTAAAAAGTGGCTAGACAGAACTAGATGCTACAAGCAAAAGATAGAGAGCATTGGGTTTCTCTAGAGGAGGGTTTGACCTGAAAAGGGTTCTTCATGACGTATTTTAAGTCTTTCAAAATAAATGAATACACCTTATTTTAATAAATTATATTTTTATAATAATATTTTTTTTTTACAATTTTAGGTAACTGCATAAAAAAACAGTGACTTTCATCTGATAGTAACCTATCGAGCAGCTAGTCGTTTTACTACAACGTGTCTATCTTTATAACACGATAAGCAAAGAGATTGATTACATTGGCCACAAAAAGTTTTAATTTTTTTAACTCTCTTTTTTGCTTCTTTGCAAGGTAATGTAAGTCTTAGCTTTAGGTAGCACCGTGCACAATTTCTTCTTATTGGACCCTTTTCGAGGACGTGTCCTGAAATTATGATTTTCCCGACCTTATCTGTAATAAAACATTTATTAGAATTGTGTTATTTGTGTTTGAATACAGACCCCACCCCACAGCATAAAAAATATGTTAGTAGAATAATATAACACATTAATTTATATTAAGTGAAAAGCGTTACCTACCGGTTAACGGTAAACGTGTGTATTCCAAACCAGTGGTTCAATCATTTAACGATTCGAAAGCATTTTTTAAAAGTCTATTTGAACAAAAAATTATTCTATTTCTATTTCCAAGGAGACAGATATTATTCAATAGGCTGCAGAGGTAACCCATTCGCGTGGGTGCATCAGATACATCAGATTCAGATTTAACATCATTCTTTATTTGCACAAAATATGATAAATTACAAAAATAAAGAAACACACAGTTGTACATCACATTTGGTCACATCAACGACAAAAATTGGCCTTTGCCCGTACTTCGTTCACGTTAGTTCAATTTTCAAACCCCTATTTTACCCCCTTAGGGTTTTAATTTTCAAAAACCCTTTCTTAGATGATACTTACGTTATAATAGCTTTCTGTATGCCATAATTTCAGCCCGTTCCATCCAGTGATTTGAGCTGTGCGTTGGTAGACGTCAGACACCTTTTCTTTTTATATACACTGGACAGCAAATAAACCGAACCACCCGCTACCTTGGCATTCTGATTCGATTTTCTCAAAAAATATAAAACTTACAAATATCAAAGTTATACCTACAGAAAGTGTGTTTCTTGATGATGAAAATGAATGGAAATTCATTAGGATTAATCAATTAATTAAGTGTTTATTGAGGATTTAACAAAGAAGAGTCGTTTTCCAGTCGTGTTAATCGTTCGTAATCATAAAATGAAAATGAAAATAAAGTCAGAAACAAAGAAAAAATTAAAGAAAAAGTTTTTGGTCAGTATTCAGTATTCCCTCCCCTTGCTCGGATAACTGCCAGCATCCTCGTATTCATTGACCTCACGAGCCTGACGAGGAATTCTTGAGGGATTGCATTCCACTCCTCTTCAATTGCGATTCGGGGCTCTGGAAGCCTTACTGGACCAGGTACCCGGGCTCGAACCCGACGTTTCAGTTCATCGCATAAGTGTTCTATCGGATTCTAGTCCAGGCTTGGAGCTGGCTAGTCCATTGTACGAATGCCGACGTCGCGTAGATACTGGGCCACCACATGAGCAACATGAGACCGTGCATTATGAAGCATCAACTGTATATTCTGCCCGATATATTCTGCGTAAGGTACCACATGGTCTGCCAGGATTTCAGTAATGTAGCGATAAGAAGTCAATCCACGTGTACGGCCCGTCAGTTCGATGAAAACTAACGCTGTACATGCGGTTAGCGAGATGCCGCCCTAAACCGTTACAGATCTTCCTCCATAAGCGTGAGCGTCACCCTCCAGGGTGAGTCTACATGGAACTGATCGACGTCAGAGAGTATATTGTCTCTCTGGAGAACGTTATTCTCAGTGTTGCATCGAGCAAACTGATGCTTATGGAGGAGGATCTGTAATGGTTTGGGGCGGCATCTCGCTAACCGCATGTACAGCGTTAGTTTTCATCGAACTGACGGGCCGTACACGTGGATTGACTTCTTATCGCTACATTACTGAAATCCTGGCAGACCATGTGGTACCTTACGCAGAATATATCGGGCAGAATATACAGTTGATGCTTCATAATGCACGGTCTCATGTTGCTCATGTGGTGGCCCAGTATCTACGCGACTTCGGCATTCGTACAATGGACTAGCCAGCTCCAAGCCTGGACTAGAATCCGATAGAACACTTATGCGATGAACTGAAACGTCGGGTTCGAGCCCGGGTACCTGGTCCAGTAAGGCTTCCAGAGCCCCGAATCGCAATTGAAGAGGAGTGGAATGCAATCCCTCAAGAATTCCTCGTCAGGCTCGTGAGGTCAATGAATACGAGGATGCTGGCAGTTATCCGAGCAAGGGGAGGGAATACTGAATACTGACCAAAAACTTTTTCTTTAATTTTTTCTTTGTTTCTGACTTTATTTTCATTTTCATTTTATGATTACGAACGATTAACACGACTGGAAAACGACTCTTCTTTGTTAAATCCTCAATAAACACTTAATTAATTGATTAATCCTAATGAATTTCCATTCATTTTCATCATCAAGAAACACACTTTCTGTAGGTATAACTTTGATATTTGTAAGTTTTATATTTTTTGAGAAAATCGAATCAGAGTGCCAAGGTAGCGGGTGGCTCGGTTTATTTGCTGTCCAGTGTATTTGGTAGATTTAGACGCACATATGCAATAACGTTTCAACCCACAAAACTTTTTCAAATTAAATACATACATAATGTAAAGGAATAAAGTTAACTTTTCAATTGATAAGTTGTGTGGGTTGACACTTTATTGAATATGTGCGTCCATTTAAGATTTAGTCATCAAAGAGTTGATTTCTAGCTATACTTTAAAATACAACCCTCTAGAAGTCTTTCGGTAAACTGGGGGTGAGTGGCAATGATCGAAATATTCATGCACCACAAATCCTTCTGAATCGACCTTGAGCTTCGCTGGACACTTTCCTCGGAGATACCTCGAACAGCGCAAACTTCTCTTCCCGCAATACGAAAACGTGTATTCTTTGAACATCGGTATGACTCCCTTAAGCGTCGGCAACAACTGCAGTTTTGCTGCGAAAACAAAGATTGCACAAAAACAGAGATAAATTATATATATATACAAAATTCAACATTAATTTATTTCATGTAGGCTAACTTGTAGCTATTATGACACGTCATATATCTACCACCGGTTCGGAATGCAGATTCTGCTGAGAAGAGCCGGTAAGAAACTCAGCAGTTGCTCTTTTCAAAAAAAATTTTTTTTTTACAAAGCTATGCTATACAGTATTTCCACAATAAAGCTTCAAAAATGCAAAAATGCATACGTAGGTACACCAATCCAACGCATGTCAAGATGGGCAGTCAAAGCAGACCCATTCCCGTTGGTGGCACCCGTTCACGAGCATGACGCATGATCCAACCATATTCGCTCAACCATATTTACATATTCAATTAAGGTACAACATATGTAATGAAACGCTAGTTGGGGGTATGAAATGATACTCTAGTATGTTATTACTTTCTTTAATATTTACAATAAAACAAACTTACACAAATGTAAAACTGTTATTATTAGTATGTTATCTTCAGTAGTTGTTGCAATTTGTGGTGTGGCGTTGTACTTAGAGCCAGTTAAACTATGAACTTACCGAAAACCTGATTCGTGTTAATGTAGAATAAAAATAAAGTAATGTAGTATGTACTACAGGAAGTATAAACTTATTTCTAAGAAGCCCAAACAATCACTAAAACCATACACATCCACACTCATACACACAACGCACACACACGCACACGACCGCACGTACGCACGCACATACTCACAAAAACACGTACACACTATACGATGTAAGTACACCAATAAGCAATGTACAACACCAATATACATACTTTAATATCTTGAGGAATTGAATTGAATAATTTTTTATTCAAATAAACTTTTACTTTTTCTCGAGGAGAGTCACACTTGTACCGCTTACCGGATTATTTTTAATAGAGAATTTTTATTATTAGTTATCGTATACTTTAACGTACAACCCGTCAGCGGTCTTGTGATAAAGAGGAGGTGGGTGGCAATGTTTGGAACACTCTTTTACAACAAATCCTTCGGCATCGATCTTTATCTTCGCTGGACACTTTCTGCTGACGTACCTCGAACAGCGCAAACTTTTCCTCCCACTGCAATACGAGTATGTGTAATCTTTGAACATCGGTATCACACCCCTAAGCGTCGGCAACAACTGCAGTTTCGCAGCTATAATAAAAATTTAAATCATTGCTCAAAATGTAAAATTAATTATTACAAGCTTTTATTTAACTTGCAATGCATGTAACTATGATTGTTCGGGTGGAATCTTG
This sequence comes from Hipparchia sbordonii, assembly GCA_038048805.1. NCBI lineage: Eukaryota > Metazoa > Arthropoda > Insecta > Lepidoptera > Nymphalidae > Hipparchia > Hipparchia sbordonii. Next base: position 12,446,081 of record CM076106.1, read on the forward strand.
CAACTCAATTTTGTAGTAGATATCATCAACCGATTAAGCTGAAATTTTGTATACACGATTAGTTTATATGACTATACATGGTTAGCTGTGTGACGTCTAAATCCAACATGGCGGAACACACAAAATGGCGGACTATTTATTTTTAATGCACTCCTACAATATGGGTATCAAATGAAAGGGCTTGCTGAGAATAACTAGAAAAATAAAGTGACGTTATTCTTTTTAGCCCATTTAAATACGAGTAAAAGCTTGTTTTTAAAAAATATTTTTACTTTTAATTTATATTACCTATTCAATTAAAGTGATTACTAACGAGACGGCAGCAGGGGCAGGCGGGCAGTATGAAAGGATTTTCTCTAATATGTTTACTTTTTTAATATTTACAATTAAAATATCTCAGGATATATATGTATTTCTAAGTTTTCGTTAATGTTGGATGGGAGAAAAGAGTTGGAGCAGGCTCGCATCCACAGTTAGAAATATTTTACCTATGTATAACTATAGGATTGAGTTTACACTGTAAAAAATACAATATTCTGTATTAGATTTTTTTATTATATATTAAAGAACTTTCATAGTAGAAAATAATATTCTTTATAGCTCAGATGAAAGAATTACTTTTAAATTAGTAGGTACTAATAAATGGCATATTTGAATAAAAATGTATAAAAAAATGCGTTGCTTTCCGCAGTAATAACTACTTTTAGTATATTGCTGTGCCCCAACGATGATTGTAATATTTTTATAACTTAAATGCATCTATGTTTTTGCGCACACACTTATGACTATAATATCCCCCGCACAAATCTCTGTGGAGATTGGTCGCCGTGGCCGGATTCGGTCAGGAGGACATTATTATTTATTAATGTAAATCAGGAAAATGTGATTTGGAAGGCCATTAAATAAATGATACATACTCAGAATTTCCACGACTGTATATGTTCAAAGGCTAATGTTAGTCAAAATGTTGGTAGATTAATGACGTGTCATAAGAGCTACAAGTTCGCCTACATGAAATAAATAAATTTTGATTTTGATTTTGATTTTTTTTTTTGAAACATTTATTTATCGGTATCTACTTTAACATAAAATCCCTTGGCGGTCTTATAGTAAACTGGGGGTGGGTGACAGTGGTCGAAACAACCTTTTACGACAAATCCTTCTGAATCAACCTGCAACTTGGCCGGACACTTTCCACTAACATACTTCGAACAGCGTAAATCTTTTTTCCCGTGACGAAATGAGAACGAGTAATTTCTGAACATTGGTATTACTCCCTTAATCGATGGCAAGAACTCCAATTTTTCTGTTTGAACATAAAAACAAAATTTTTTGTTTGTTTAAAACTTAATATATTCAATTACAGTATATCCGGTAGAGTCTGTTCAATAAATCAGTAATCATGGGTTGAAACAACATTGTGAAAATGACTCTTTCGGTGAGTCAAAATTGTTGATACTTTCCATAAAAAGAAATCGAATTTTAATAAAATTACATATAAACTATGGACAAATTAATGTAGAAAGATAGATTAAGTGGAAAAAGTAACCCATGTAAGTAAATTGACTTATTAAACAGCCTCTGAGGGCGCGGACGCATTATCAACCTAACTCCACGCGGACCAAATCGCGGGTAAAAGCTAGTGATATAATAAATTCTGCACAAAAAATAATTACGTATTCGGAATGCCTTTGTGAAAATATTTGACAAAAGAAACATCAAAGAGTTCAATAAAAGAGTTTATTTCAATTCCCGATACCTATTTTAAATACTCAACGTTTAATATACAACCCCTTAGAAGTCTTATGATAAACCGGGGGTGGGTGGCAATGTTTGAAAAATTCCTTAACAACAAATCCTTCTGAATCGACCGTCAACTTCGCGGGACAGTTTCCCCTTAGTTTTCTTGAACATTTCAAACTTTTTTTGCCTTTGTTAAACGAGAATGTATACTTTTTATACATTGGTATCTCTCCATTTATCGTTGGCAAAAATTGCAGCTTAGCTGTAAAAATCACAAAGAGTGCATTAGCATAAAGTCCGCTTAGGCCAGGTTTAACATTGATACAATCAATATGTTTGTGATTGGTTGAATTTATGTTATACTTGCTGTACTTGTGCATTTTAACTAATAATGTCACACTGTTGCTATCAAGCTACAGGGCTAGGCCTCCATTAGAAGGAAATGTTACAATCACGTCACGTAAAGCAGCCACGACGCATGACGACAACAAAGCCAGGTATTTTTAAGGAGATTGTTAAATGTGGTTCAAAAAAGAAAAAAATTCTTTGGCGAACTTTGTTTTTCATATTTGCTCAATACAAAATATACACTGAGTTGACGTTGTAGGCGACCTATACTTCAATGTCTTTAGCTCAAATTGACCAAGTCATTTTGAAATTTAGCAATATTTTTGCCCATATAAATTAGATAAGTATCAAATAAATTTTATTTTTCCAAAGAAATTAAAATAATTCCCAAATAAATTAGAAATATTGCCAAAATTATTCTATGATATATTTCGTACTTATATTAAAGATTTATTAAACTTAAATAAATTATCTTCATCTGCTTTAGGCGGACTATTTTCTTCTAGTAGCATTTAAAGGGGCCTAGATACGATATAGTTTTTTCTATGGTAAAAGCTTTAAAGTTGTTATTGTGGCGTTTACGGGTAATTTTTTGGTCGTTGGTTGATATCTCACATAGGTAAAATCTTCTTGGCAGATTTTCTTTTATGATAATTTTCTCTTTTCTTAGCTTTGAATTCTGCATAGTGTTCAAAATCGCTTCTTATTCTATCTTATCTCTTTTGCTCAGCAAGCCTTTTCTTTTCGACACTTTCTTCTTTTGTTTTTTTTTTCTTCTTTTTATCTTCCTTCAAATGACAGTAGAAACAAACAAAACTTGAATCCAGAAAGCTTTGTGCTTCTTGGTCAGTAGATCTTACAATAATTACATTAGTTTTAAGTTTTTTACACAAGAAAATATGATCTCAAAATTGTCATTCTGTGCTTTGGTCGAACTAAGTCCAACGTAGGATTATCTTTAAATGATTGCTACAGTGCGACTTTCGCAGTCAACTCTGATTGGCTTTTATGCATTTTAACCAAGTATTGCGAGAGAGTAACGACCAATCAGAGATGATTGAAGAAGGGGGATTTCGATCCGTAGTATCATTTTCAGACAATGCCACAGACGTTCTTGATCACAGAGGACTACGTAATGTTCATTGACTAACTGATATCGCTTTTCTTTGTATCGAAGCTGGAAATCTTCGTACTCTTTCGCAGTTCTCACACAAGTCCAAATAAAGAACGACCATGTCCCTCGTAATGTTCCTATAGTTCGAACTCAACTCTCTTGTCATTTTGCATCTTCCGCCGTGATTTGTCGCCAGATGAGTGTTGTGTAAAATATTAAATATTTCTTCTTCGTACACATAAAACTTGATTTTACTATCTTGTTTAACTGGAACTATAAGTCTTTCCGTTTCATCAACAGTCATGATATCGTATTTTTTCAAGCGGTGATAGTCTGCTGGCTTTTTCTTTGACACTTTACTCTTAGCTGTTTTAATCATTTGAATCATCTCCGCGTATCGCGCCCTGGTAAAGAACAATGTATTAGAACCTTTCATAGATTCCGTTTCTTTTAGCTTCTTATAGAATTGTTGATACATATTAAGAGTTGTCGGATTATTCTCTGTGTATTTTCTATACCTGAAGAATGTATTTATGTTTTCTGAAAAGCACTTAAAGTATTAACTTATATTTTTCTATTTTCTTGTTTTTTGAGAAGGTATTTCTGCCTTACTTAGTTTTACTATAGTAAACAAAATAAAATAATAAAAAAAGCCAAAAAGCCTTTTATTTATCCTCAATTAGTTACATAGATACTATATATACATTATACATAATTACATTTTAAACATGGATTATGAAATAATTAAGTTATCAAATTTTTAAATTGGCTATTTCATATTATGATTAAAAATTAAAAAAATTGTATTTTATATGTCAAAATTATAAATATCAGATCATCATAAGTTTTACTATAGTAAGACATACAAATTATATTAGTCAACTTCAGGTTGGCTACTATTCTTTAAAAAAAAAAAATTATAATTATAAAAGACTCTCAATGACTGTATTACAAAACAAAGTCTTTGTGCCGAGTATCCCTTCGACAATAATTGTTGAGATTAACACAGAGAGACAAACAAACTAACAGGGGAGAATTGGAAGCTTTAATGATAGAGAAACAGAGCTGCGGACATTAACTGTTTCAAAGGAATATATAACTAGCTTATAATATAATCAGATTGTGTTTTGAAGCTTATAATTCAAAAAGATATTTTCAGTACATATGTATGTATGTAGTCTATGGTAATGAAAATTTTCTTATTTTTCCACTTTAACGTATACGCCACTACTTGTTCTGTGGTACACAGGAGGTGGATGATTGTGCTGAAAGTGTCCTTTGAGAATGTGGCCTCGGTTATCTACGGTCAAACGAGCCTCGCATTTGCCGCTGGCTTTCCTTGAACAGCGCAAATTCCGTTTCCCGTTGTAATAAGAAAACGTATAGTTCTTGAACATCGGTAAATCGCCTTTCACCGTTGGCAGGAACTCTAGTTTATCTGTAAAAATAACTTATCAGTGAGTTCACCTCTAAAATAATATTATACTCGTATACTTACTAATATTATAAACTAGCGATTGCCCGCGACTATGTCTTTCCGGTATAAAAATAATAGCCTGTATCATCCAAGTCACTCAAAAAATCAAAAAAGTCATCCAAAAAATCATGTTGAACCGTCGCTTCTTTGCTGAGTGATTAAAGGATAAACCTTTTTTTATTAAAAAAAAAGATTTTTCCTTCATGACCAGCGCTTGACTGCGATCTCATCTGATCGTAAATGAAGATGCAGTCTAAGATGGAGCGCGCTTGCCTAGAAGATGCCTCTTTTTATTGTTCTTCTAGTTATAGTTAGTTGGAAAAAAGGAAGCCGAAAGGTCATTCCAAATTTTTGTGGTGCGTATTATAGGAACAGTGGTAGATCCATTTGGCGATTTTAAAGCACTTTGTAAAAGTTTGTTTGAATAGAAAATTATTCTATTCTACTATAATTTATATTATGTAGACGTAGGTGGAGGGCGTATTATTATAAACTGATTAAAAGTACAACAGTGTGTCTGAGAACTCTATATTGACGAACAAAATAAATGAATTATATACAGAGTACATCTGATCAGTACCCTTAAGGCGTTAAAAAGCGTGAATGAGTTTGGCGGCAACAAGACGACGGAGCAGGCACGCTCGCACAGATTTTGTTGTATTTCAGGAAAAAATTACTTTACACGAACGTAATATGGAATAAAACTAAAACTCTCAAGTAAAAATATTAATATTGTTTAGACCTTTTTTTGTGTGCAAGAATTAATTAAAAAGCTTGTGCCGTTTCGGAGAACATTTGCTAATTATGACGAAAATAGGTACTCTTTGGGGTTTTTTTTATAAGAGGGGGTCGTCAAAAATACACTTTTGTTGCAGTAAAAACATTTATTGAACCTTTATCTTTAATCCTGTATTTTTTTCTCAAATCAACCATTCTGTTCACAATTTGATTTAAATATCCATGAATTTAGGCATTTCACACCTCCTAGCGCCTTAAGGTATCCTTGCATACAACCCGTCAGAGCATTTGTGATATACGGGCGGTGGATGGCAATGATTAAATACCCCTCTAACGATATAGCCGTTATTGTCTAAGGTCAGTCGAGCTCTACATTTACCCCTGAGTCTTCTGGAACACCGCAATGACCTCTTCCCAGAATAAGAATACGTGTATTTTTGGAACATTGGTATACTGCCCTTGCGCGTTGGTATAAACTCGACCTTTTCTGGAAAGTACCTTTACATTATATTTTAGGTATTTTAGTCTGTATCTGTAACTATTAGCTATACTATTTATTTATAGAGCTATAATAATACATTTTTACCAAAAAAGTGTCGATCACCTGTTTATATTTTGACTGAAAATGTTGTGTATTCAATAATTACAATCGAAAATGTAACATGTAAGAATAATATTTGTAAAAACAGAAAATAAATCGGTCAAAATATAAATAAGGTATAGGGTAAGGATGCCGAATATGAGATGGTTGCCAAATATGAGATAGTTAGGTTTTGGCGAAACTAATCGCCGCAGCTATTTGGCGATACTGTCACCAGAAGCCACGTGGCAACAGACCGAAACATGTGTTGGTGCTTCCCAGTTCGAGGCGAAGTCAGGTTGTGTACGTGCGGGTTTTTACGAAACCACAAAACCCGATTTTTGACACCAAATATTAACGAGGTATGTTACAACTTTATAGTCACACTAAATGATTTAAATTTACAGTCATTGTATCAGTTATATGATTAATTTTACAATGCATTTGCAGTTTAGTTGTATTTTCTTCGTCAAGAAATAATAGGCAGCCTAGTTTTTAAATTTGGGTGTTTTCCTAATATGAGACACGTGGGGGCTCCTTAAATGAGATATCTCATATTAGGATGTATAGAAATACGACTATTTAAAAACCTATTTTTCTAGATCAAAGAAGTCCTAGGACCATGATGCCATAATATGGGCCGTGAGTGCAGTGCAAAGCAAACAAATATGTTACCTAATAGCGTCAAAACTTTCGATGTTCCTAAGAGTATCCTAGAACGTTATGTCAAAAAAGATGCTAATGCAGAAGTATTTGTCAAGGTTCATGGGAAGACCTCCATCTTTTTCTGACTATTTAGAAGCAAAAATAGAAAAATATTGTAAAGCTGGACTAACGATTTTAAGGGTTACATTTACATCTGAAGAACATCAGGCACTTGACACAAGCACATGATAATATATTATTAAGTTGTTACTAAAACCTTTTTATTTAGTAGTACGATGTTGTAGATTAATAAATATCGCCAATGAAAAGTTTTTTTGAATTGATTTCTTTTCTTTTTCTCTAAATCTATACTATCTCATATTAAAAACCCTTGGTATCTCATAATAGGAGACCATTTCCCTGAGACGTAATTTCTGACTTTTCTAATATTATCTGTTATAACAAAAAATCTATTATACCTAGCACTAAACGGTCTTTCAAGGATAAACTTCATTAAATTCTTATCGAATATAAATAATTTTCATAGTCATTAGGGCAATAACTTATTTTTTATGGCCGAATATGTAAATGGTATCTCATATTCGGCATCTTTACCCTAAGCTGTTTTACTGCGACTGTATCAGTCTCTTTCTAAAACGAAATTTTGTATGGACAGTGTATGGAGTTACTGAATTCTCGAATAACGTTCTTTTTTTCTAACAGAAAACTTAAAAGCTCTATATTTTCGAGACTAGTTAAGATAATGAACGTGCCAAAAGATCATTGTACTTTAATTGTTTTATTGTAAATAAATAAATAAAAAACAGGCAGATCTATGATCTAAACAACGATGATACTGAAGAAAAATTATGCATATTTTATGTTTTCGAAAAGCATAAACAAAATTATTTAAAATTGAAACCTCACATGCCTTTAATTTAAACAAACGGCCTCTAAATAACAAAAACTAATAAATAACAACGTTATTTAACTTTATTGAAGAAAAGTTCAAACAACAAATGTAACCATATGTAATTGTCATACGTTTTCGATTGCCCCTTCTAATCTAATATGTTTCATTGATCGCCTGTGCCTCTCTATATCGTTTATACCCCCGTGAGCTATACTGATGGCCCTGTGGCACAACTTGCAGTAAGCTTTACCCTTTTCCTCCAACGGCTCAATCCAGGGGATCTCTGCAACCCATGCATCTCGAAATGTGCACATGCGTTTTTCTTTTCTAGTTTTGAAATCATAGGAACTTTGTTTGAGGAAGATGTTGAAATACCGCTTATCTAAAACAAACAAAAAACATGTAACTATATTTGATATAATGTAATCGTGACACATATCCTACATGAATTATCCCAAGTTAACAATTCCTTGTACCTACTTAACTTTTTGATTTACCATTTAATTACCTGGATAATCTTTTTTTATTCAATAAGATGATATGAAAAGTTATGACGAAGCAGTTTAAAGTTGAAGCAAGCAAAGAGAAAGGCAGTTGAAAGAGTATGGCAGTTTTGTATCAGAACGACTAAAAAAAAATCTTCCTCTGGGCTAGTGTTGCAACAGGGAACGATTGGAGAAAGAGTAACATGAAATAGGGCAAAATAAAAATACTACTCGTTTCTATTATATTTTACTTATCATATATGTCATCAATCGGCTCCAAAATAAAACTTTTCACACGCATAAAAGATGGGTTTCGCTTTAGTACAAGTACTTACACATTCTATTTATCTTGGTCTTTAAGTGATTGACTTACAATAATTATTATTATTTTAGTTAAAACAGCTATTTAACGACGTTCTACCCCAAGGGCTCAGGCGTTTGTCTTACAATAGTTATTATTCTTTTAGTTAAAATAGCTATTTAACGACGTTCTACCCTAACGGCTCAGGCTTCAGCCTGCTTCTATCCAATATTTATTAAATCAGATTTATTTTTATGTAAATTGCCAAACTGTTTGATTCAACGAAGACTCTTTCACAATGTTGCTAAAACCTATTTTTATGGGTGAATACTCATGTCAACTGACGTATTGAACAGACTCTAATAGATCTGTACATACTCGTAAATATCTATTCCTTAAGATAATTTGTAGTAAATCCCATAATTACGAGTAGCTTCTTCCCGGACTGTAGTGTTATTACTTCAAAATCTACTATATAAAAATAAGTCTGGTTTTCCTTCCTGACGCTATAACTCCAGAAAGCACGAACCAATTTCCACGGTTTTGCATTCGTTGGAAAGGTCTCGGGCTCCGTGAGGTTTATAGCAAAGAAAATTCAGGAATTTTATCCCGGAAAATCAAAGAGTTTCCACGGGCTTTTAAAATCTAAGTCTACGCGGACGAAGTCGCGGGTGTCAGCTAGTCTTATATAAAAAAGGATTACAAAATTCAAAACTTAAAATTTATATCAAGTAAACTTAAGCTTAAGGGTCTATTTGGTATTTGTTTTTTTTGTGTTTAGTATATAGTGTTCAACCGACGATTAAATGTCATATTTATTCATCAGTTAATAGGATCGTAAATATCTATCCCTTAAGATAATTTGTAGTATGTCCCATCTGAACACTTCTGAAAAACAGGCGGTCGATGGTTATGATCAGTGTAAGCGTAAACAATCTCGTCTGCCTTGTTCATTTGCAGCCGAGCTTCGCATTTTGTCGTGTGCTTTTTTGAACAATAGAAATATCTCTTCGACCCCTGGTTTCCCTGCACCGAGAATGTATGCTCCTGGTACATAATTAGCTTCTTTCCGGACTGTAGTGTTATGACTTCAAAACCTTATGGAAAAAGGATTACAAAATTCAAAACTTAAAATTTGTATCATGACGTTAACTTAAGTTTCAGGGTCTATTTGGTGTTTAGTATAGTATAGTTTCAGGGTTTTTTTGTGTTTAATATATAGTATTCAACCGACGATTTCATATTTATTCGTCGGTTAAAATTTACTTGGATACAAGTTAGCAGTTAATTGGAAAAATCGGAAGGCTTATTTCAGCCTTCCAATTAACTGCTACTTGGCACCTTCAAATCAACAGTGAATAGGCATTTTCTAGGCAAGCACGGTCCATCCTATGCTGCAGCTTTACTTACCAAAGTTGATTCAAGCTTTAGTCTTAATATTACAAAAATAAAGATCACGTAGCAAAATTTTATTCTCAGTATTTAATTAAATATTGCTTAAATACGGCTATGAATGACTTGATGTTATGATGTGTGGCACTTGACAGTAAACAAAACAAAAACATCCATTCTCTCAAGTTATATTGAAATGCTAATATATATGTACTCATAACAGGAACAATTACTACAAATAATTTTACTAAATAGTAACACAGATCGTCTAAAAATGTGCGAGTAAGCTGCAAATATACTGATATTATTATATATAATACTATATGTATTATAAGTATATTATATTATAGCTCTATCTTCGCTTTGCTCAGTTCTCTGCTGGTATGCTGATGTCACACTTCTAAAGGTAGACGGGGAAAAAATGTTTTAACATAGTCTGCCCTTTGTACTAATGTTGAGCAATTAAGTGAATAAAAAAACTTATATATAACTTGCATCTAATAAACGTTAAGATTCACAGCTTGATTCAATTTTGTCACAAACACTATCCATATATTGCCATAGCAACGCGTTAGGATTAATACCTTGTAATAGGACCTTTTCACAGAATATGTATTTCTGTTGCCGCTATAACAACAAAAAATAAAAATAAATTAAAAATTAAAGGGGGCTTCTCCCTGACGGACTGCGCAGGGTTAGTAATAGGGTCCCGTTGGTTACCCTTCGGGTACGGAATCCTAAAAATGACCTTTCTTAGTGGTTGTATAAATATTACGTATACATACACACCGTGTTAGCATGCATGTCAGTTTCATTAAACGGCCACCACGCAAAATTTCTCTGTATTCATGAATACAACTTAGCATAAGATTTAACTCGATTGATCGTATACGTATTCGAAAACATTAGTGCCAAGGTAAATTGAACCATAAAAACAATGAATTAGAGCTCAATTTCGAGTATGCATTCTTTACGTATACGGATACGCTTGAAATTAAAATCGATTGTACTGAATTTGTGACTTTAAATAAATACAATGTAGGTTAATTTTACTTTGACGCTAATGTCTTCGATTACGAATACGATCAAGCGAATTAAATCTTACACTAACCGTAACGTACTATATTTATAAGCTTACTTTGAAAAATTACTATACTCAGCCGCAGAAATTTTGGAAATAGAATAGAATAAACGTTCTTACGGTAATTTCATGTTAGGAATAATGGAGCTAAGAATATCACTGACTCGATTGACCGGGTCCAATTCTTCTTCTTCCTGGTTCTCCTCTTCCTTTTTCACTTGGAATCTCGCCTCATTCTGCTTTCTATACTCTTTATAGAACCGCAAGAAGTTAGAACGTCCATCGGAAGCATCATCTGCTAAAATTCAATATGATTTAATATACATTATACATGTATATATTTTTCTTGCAGTTTACTCGCGTATAAACATAAACTAGTACAATTTATGTGGATTCTTCGGTAATTGAATTTGCAAGAATTTTACAATTTTTGATTGATTTAATGTAATTAAAAAATAGAACTGGAGTTAAAGTCATACACAGTGCACACAAACTTATTTCTTCCTGTACATTACTTGTTATGCATTATTATTTGTTGCCAATTTAGTACCTGAATGAAAGTTTTGTATAATATTTGTATTTGAAGAGGGGACAAATACAAATGACCCGCCTGCTCGCTAAAAACATTCTTCAAAACCTTCTTTCCCAAAGCTTAAATCTGTCACATATTCACTTTTTTTTTTAAACTATCTGAGAATAACGATAATATCATAAGCATAGCAAAACACGTAGATTTATTGCTTGACTACGTACTACAGTCAGAAAAATAAAGTAAGAATATTGAAATGACTAGTAATCTTAAAAATTTCAATGCAGCCGAAGATGTTATGCAATTTTTATGTAGGTCCCATCATAACACTTCTCAAAATAAGGCCGAATATGATTATGTTCTGTGTATGCCGTTACAATTTCACCTTCCTGGTTCAATTTCAAACGCGCCGCGCACTTTGCACTTTTCTTTTTTGAACAGTGAAGATATCTCTTCAGACCCTTGACGCCTTTGAATGAAAACGTATAACCCTGATACATAACGAGGGTGTTTCCATTTTGTAGTTTCATAACTTCCAACTCTGTAACGATAGTGAATTGCAATACTAAGTGTGTTGTGACGACATCTTAATCCATAATCCTCATTTAAAAGCTTTAATAGATCAACGGTTAAAGGTGCGGACTGAAAACTGAAAGGTCGCAGGTTCAAACCCCACCCGTTGCACAATTGTCGTACCCACTCCTAGCACAAACTTTCCACTTATTTGGAGGGGATAGGAGGATATTAGTCAACTTCAGCATGGCTAATATTAAATATATATTTTTTTAATAATCCTATTATCCTATTAATATTATAAATGCGAAAGTTTGGTTGTATGTTTCTTAGAAAAAAATAGATTATAGTCTGGAATAACACATAGGCTACTTTTAAACCCGGGAAATAATAAAAAACCTTAATCCACGCGAACGAAGTCGCGGGAATCAACTAGTGTGTAATAAAGTACAAGAAGGACGTCATTCGTATATTAAATTGGGATAAGCAGGGCGTAAAAATAGTTAGCAAATTATACCTAAGTAGTTTTTAAATCGTTTTATTATTGATTGGATATTAAAAAACATGATTTAATGAAATAGACCATAGTCCTACTTACGTACTTACATACTTTAAGGTTCAAATTCGGTGAACAACTGATCACGAGATTATGCAATTTTAATATAAGTTCCATCCGAGATCATTCGAAAAATCGGCGGCTTGTGATTATGGTCTGTGTTTGCCATCACCATTTCACCTCTTGCACTCAGCTTCAAACGCGCAGCACATTTTTCGCTGTTCTTCTTTGAGCAGTAAAGATATCTCTTCACACCCTTGATGCCCTGGTACGAAAACGTATACCCCTTATACATAACAAGGGTTTTTCCATTTTGTAGTTTCATAACTTGCATATCTGAAAGAGTTCATGAATATTGTTGAAACCAACCAAGAGAGACCGTCAATTGATTTTAATAAATGTATCAGTATGAGCAGTAAAGATATCTCTTCACACCCTTGATGCCCTGGTACGAAAACGTATACCCCTTATACATTACAAGGGTTTTTCCATTTTGTAGTTTCATAACTTGCATATCTGAAAGAGTTCATGAATATTGTTGAAACCAACCAAGAGAGACCGTTCATTGATTTTAATAAATGTATCAGTAACTTTTATCGTCCTTGTCTAAATCTATGGAGGTCTACGGCCAACCATCTACCGAAATAAATATTAAGTGAAAGGGAAAAGTGTCCATATCATAAAAATTACTGAATCGGTTTCGAGGAAATGTTTACTGTTCCCAAAATTGAAGTAAATAATAAATGTAGGCAAAAAAAAGATCATAATTCGATTAGTAGTTTCGGAGAAATACGTGGGCAAATATGCATACCTACATACACCTATAACATTCTGTATATTTATCGAATTGATAACGTCCTTTTTTGAAGTCGGTTAATAAAGAAGGAGAGTTTAATGCAAGACATTTTTATTAAAGAAGTCCAGCCAAAAATTATATACTACGTTTCTCAGTAAATGCTAATAATTTCCTAAATAGTCGGAAATCGTAAAATAATAATCTAACGATTATCTTCTTGAACAAAGAACAACGGTGTTTTTTACTCAATTGCAAGATAACTTTTCGCTGCGATTTCACCTAGCGCTTAGTGACGATGCAGTCTTAGATGGAAGTGGTTAAACTTGGAAAGTCTGTGGCAGTAAGTAATTATTTATTTTAATCTCCGTGGCTTAGTGGTGAGCGCAGTGATCTTACAGGAAGGTTCGAGCTGGCTAAGGCGATTTGGGAATTTAGAGATAGATAGCAAATTCTTTATTGCTACACACAAAAATTTTTAATTTTTGATTTGTCTCTGGTCGTGTCTGGTGGGAGTCCTTGGCTGTGGTTAGTTATCACCTTCAACGTCAATCACATGCCATCAAGCTATTTAGAGTTCTGGTACAATGGCGTGTAGAAACCAATGATGGGTTTAATTCACACTGTCATATCACTTTCCAAGTTAGCCTACTACCATCTTAATTTGCATCATCACTTCATCAAAAAAAAAAAATAAGTCCATACACCGGGAGGTTTCGCAGCGATCAGTAGCGATACAATCGCAAATAGACCGCGATACAGTCGCGATGCTGTCGCAGATTGTACAGCATTAATACAGACGCGATGCAGCATCGATAGAGTGACGCGTAGTACGCGTACGTGTAGTGACTATAGTTCTTACAATTCACGAGAGCACGTGAGCTTTACTTGTGGTTACGTCGTGTACATGCACATTGCGTAAGTGGTGCGTGCTTGTCAGGAGCGTAGGTGTGAGCGGTCAGGCGCGAGCAAGCTCTCGCTCCACTTATTTAGATACGACCTACACACAACCATGAGCCACGCGCCCTCGTGAATTGCAAGACCTATACCTGTGAACGCCTGTGGCCTTCCGCTCTACTTTTATCCGATGTCATCCGAAACAGTCGCGCGTTAGTAGCGAATCGCTACTAGCGATGCCGAAGCGATGCTGAATCGAAATTATGCGATTGTATCGCAACTGAATCGCTTCTGTCGCGCGTTGATCTGCTAAAAGTAACGATGCAGACGCGCTTTAACAAACTGCGCCAATGAATCGCTGCAAAAAGTCACCGTGGGCGATCTCCGTAATAGGTGGCCCACGTGGCATCGTTCAATTGAAGATTGCCTAATCAATACTTGAACAGTTTCCCATCAGCGCTTCTGTAGAATTTCTTTGGTGGGTGATCGTGCTCCCCAGTGAGCTCCACTAATTTTCCCTCAGCAGTTGTGCTTATCTTCACCCGACATCCGACCAATCGCTTGGAGCAATGCCATCTGGTGTTGTTGTAGACGTTCACGTAGGTGAATCCCTTGTGCAAAAGCAGGTATCCTTTACCTCGATTCGTCGGTATAAACTCAATTTCTTCTGGAAAATTTTGAACATCTATTTTAATACCTTTTGACTACAATTTTGCACACCATGCAAATGGTAAAGTGTGAGAGACTATAATATGTACTATAGTACCTTTGTATCTCTGCTGTACTCACATTTGGCAAAAAATAAACTCATTTCATTTTAATATCAAACTTTATTCGAATGAAATTTTCAATATCTCATTTTCAGAGTGGTTCAAAGCATGCTTATGTCACTTAGCTTTCATTTATTTTGCCATATTCCCCTCCAAGCTGTATAAGTAGTATCTTTTGGAATTCTATCGCTTAAGAAGTCATCGTATGCTAAACTTTATAGCAGATATTGCGCTTCTAATGTTTATTATTTTAATATCCTACAGCTTTAGTATTTTCAATTTGAATTTTGTATATATTTTATTGGGTAAGTATGAAAACACATTTATCCCGTATAAAAATTTACATTTATTTGAGAAATTTACAATATTTAGAAAAAAAAAAATTAGTAATCTGATGATAAATCTCATGATTTATCTTAAATTTTAATTACTTTACCGTCTGCAGTATGAAAGATTTGGGGGGGTGGATGATTATGGTGTCCATAAACGCTCTTAAATATGCCATTTTCTGTGGTATATAATTTAACTCTGCAACCCGTATGCAGCTTTGAGCACAGCCACTTAGTGTTTTTGTACTTATTGAAGAAAGTGTAACCTTGGTACACAATTAGATGACCGCTGCCGCGATTGGTTGGTATGTAAGTTATTTCATCTGTAACAAAAGATACTTAGACAATCATCACCATCATCCGTCAAAATGCGTCCACTGTTAGAAAAAGGCCTCTTTTAAGTAGCGCCTACGTCACCTATCCTCGACCTGTCGCATCCAATCAGTGTCTGCCTCTTTCAGGATTTCATCTCTTCATCTAACCGAGTCACTACTCGAAGACCTTACGACTCCAGCGGCCGTCGATCCCCCGCTAAATATGACCAGTCTACAGTTACTTCTACGTGCTATCCTTGAGAGCTAAGTCGGTTACTTTAATCCCTTCTCCCTCAAAGAAATCCCGATACTCAGCGCTCTCCTTAACGCGCTAAGTATCTTGAAAATGTGGAATAACCACATTGGTGTTCACATTTCAGCTGCCTAAGTCATCGCTAGGTCATCGCTGGTGTCTAGGAGCTAAGTAGAGGTAGAGACAATTCAAATGCGAGGGTCTTATGCCCGTTTTCACCAGTCATACCTTAAATCATCCCTTAAATCTCTTTACGTAGATAGCCGCTAAATACATTTTTTCTAGATGTCGAAAATGAAATTGACAGAAAGCGTCACCTAACTTAGCTTAGATTAGTCGTAAAAGTTAGTGTGCTTTTACATTAGGCCGCTAGCAGCGCGACAGTAATCTAATGTGAAAGCACACTTAGGGAACGTTGGTGAAAAAAAGGCATTAATTCCTGGCGAACCACAACATAAATAACAAATCAGATAACATCAATGTACATTTTTATTCAATAAAAGTATACAAATATTATTCCTTCATCCCAACCTTCAATATTTTCCCGCCCGACATCCTAATTATTCGAGGCGGTGGATGGTTATGTTCCCCTGTAACACCTAATAGTTCTCCATCGATGGTGGTGTTTATTCGAACGTTACAACCGACATGTCGTTTTGAACAGTACCATCGTGTATTATTATACATATTAACGAACGTGTTACTATGATATAGCAATAAGTGGCCTTTACTACGATTGGTTGATATGAATTCTATTGTATCCTGATCTGAAATTAGTGAAAGTTATCAATCATTAATTTTAGGTCTGATCTGGGTAGGAAAATGCTGAACAGACTTTTTTTGCTTGGAACCATTACGGTTAAAATAGCTTTCGAATTAAAAAATCGCATTAAAATTTGTATATGTATATTTCAACATAATATTATTCTCATCAGTCCTCCCTAACACCTGCCTTCCTTTAAGGGCCTTGCAATAGCAATATTGCAGCAGTAACGAAAAGATACGAGAATAAAAATGAAAGTTAGTTTAATTTGATAATGCTGCCATCTGATGTGCGGTACAAATGCGGTGCCTCGTGATAGTGCTCGCCGTGTGCATCGATTAGCTTCCCCTCTGCTGTAGTATTTAACTTGGCTCTGCACCCGAAACCCCTCTTAGAGCAATACCACAGGGTGTTCTTGTAGTTGTTGAGGAAAGTGTGCCCCTTGTAGACAATCATGTAACCTTTCCCGCGACTGGTAGGTACAAATTCTAAAGTGTCTGAAACAAAATATAAAGAATTTCAATAAACAAGAAAACGATGAAGGAAGACGAATGAAACATGAAGCTGTTATAAGCTTTCCAGGACCACACTTTATTGAAGATACACAAAAAAATTCTGACATAAATGTATAAAAAGTTTAATAAAAAAATACAAAAAAGGAAGTGGAGAGAAAATTACTATTATATTATTTCGTCAGTATAGTCAGGTAAGATCGGAGTCAAAAAAAATTTTTTTTGTGAAAATTTCACATCACAACGAGTTGTTATTGTTATATTTGTTGTCACTGTTATTTATTTTTAAAATCTATAAGGCGATACTGAAACTGGCACATAAAAGGTCTAGAGAAATATCACGAGAATTTATTGATCTTCATAGCTTGCTGTATTTAAACCAATCCTCTCGTAGAGCGTCACGAGGAATTACAATTTATAAATTTTCCCATCGTTGGTCCGATACAAGTTCGGCGGCGCGTGATTGTGCTGAGACTCTGTAATTGAGACGAGGTGCCCCGTAGCGCTGGTGAGGAGTCGAGCTTTGCATCCAGCAGCTTTTTTAGAGCAGTACCATCTAGTTTTACTATTCATATGAGCGTAGGTGTAACCTTTGTAGATTAAATTGATGCCTTTGCCGCGGTTGCTTGGAATGTATTCTAAAACGTCTACCTCTAGAAAATGAATACACAAAGAATGATTTATCTTTATTATTTAAACAATAAAACATGTAATTATCATAATTATGATAAATTATACGAGTGCGTACCACGATAGTTGTTTTAGTTGGAACTAAATTAAATTATTTAAATGAAGTTCCTTCAAAAAACCATGAAGGCGGGTAGATAGACATGACAGCTTTAATTTGGCGTCTCGCAACACCGCAGTCATGCAAATTTCGACAGTTCCAACTAAAACAATTATCGTGGTACGTACTCATATAATTTATCACAATTATGTGATAAAACTCAATAAACCTTACTTAATTTTAGAACGCACATAACATTAAATAATTCTTTATTTTCCCAAATGAAGATTAACACAGAGTCAAAACTAAATACAAGTCTATAGACAGATACTGCAAAACTGCAGTTTAAATACTCAAAACTCTACTTGAGTAGAGTAGTAGAGTACTTGAGTAGTAGGGTTGACCCTATATAACTACTGCAATCCGATAGTGCAAATCACTAGCGCTCGGCATGAAGTCGGTTCGTCGGTTTAAAAATCCAAACCATTATTTGACAACTGACAACATTACTAAGTAACTTATCGCAATGATATAAAAAATATCAATTCAGTTTAATAATTTTCCCTTCAGCAGTCCTGAACAGCTGGGGGGGATAGTGATCGTGCTCCCCTATCGCTTCTACCAGCGCGCCCTCGGGTGTGGTGATTAGTCGCGCCCTGCATCCCGACATTCGCTTAGAGCAGTACCATCTGGTCTTATTGTTCATATGCATGTGCGAATACGTGTGTCCTCTGAAGATCAGGATGATGCCTGTTCCTCGAGGGCTCTCCGTGAATTCTATAGCATCTGAAAACATGATCAAAGTGTTTCAAATCCAAAAATTATTTATTTCATGTAGGCCAACTTTTATATTGAAACTAAATTTGAAAACAACAACAAAATTTAAAAAAAAAATCTTATGAAACGTCGACTCTACCATCGGTTCGGTATGCATTTTCTGCTGAGAAAAGCCGGCAAGAAACTCTGCAGTTGCTCTTTTTATAACAAAATTACATTATTAATGCATAGCTACATAATATTACAATTTGAGCGTTTTGATTTTTGGCAGATTTTCAATACAAAAACAGTCAGAACGGCCTAGGTTAAACGAAATCAATGTTAGCGAAATCGGCCTTTACACACATTTTTTTTTTTTCAAAAAATCGGGATTTTTGAAACAACACAATACAGTGTTGCAACAAACGTGCTGGCAGCTGCAGTAATACAATCTGATGCTCTAAACTTTTTACGTTAATACCTACTATAGGTAAAAATCCATTGGGAAAATGGAAATGATCATTTAAAAAAACAATACTTTTATTGGATAGAAGTCGTTACTTTACAAACCACGAGACGTAATGAATTAATCTTTAAAACAATATAGTACATTTTATTCTACTAAAATCTATTGCAACTCGTGTTTTAAAAGAAGAGAACACTATCCAGTGTTCTCTTCTTAAAGACTTAAAACACGAAGCGCTTTAAGTCTACATTTCTTATTCGCACTGCTAGAGTCTGGAATGATCTTCCGAGATCAGTGTTTCCCGACACCAATTATAATCTGAGTATCTTTAAAATAAGAGTGAATAGGCATCTTCTGCAGCAACGGTTAAAGGTGAGGAATAAAAACTGAAAGGTTGCTGGTTCAATCCCCACCCGTTGCACTATTGTCGCACCCACTCCTAACACAAGCTTTTCGCTTATTTGAAGAGGAGATGACAATATTAGTCAAGTTCAGGCTAACATAAAAAACTAAACCTAGGTAAACGCGTTCCATCTTAGGCCACAAAATAACGTTCCATGAGATGTGGTCGTGGTCGAGTTTATGCATATAATGATTAATTACTATTGATTGTGCTTTTTTTGGAGTTGCGACCCCGCACCGGAAAACGCAGCACTTGCTGACTCCACAATATGTGGACAAATGACAGCGGACGAGTCGCAAGGAGTCGCTGGATACGGGCGGCACAAGACCGAGGCCTGTGAAAGTTCGTACAAGGGGCCTTTTGTCCAGCAGTGGACGTCCATCGGTTGACAAAGAAGAGAATATTTTTTTAAACCTTATACACTCTTCCATCCGAAGTACGGTATAATTTAGGAGCGGGGTGGTCATGGTGGCCCAGGATTTCATGAAACTGTCCTTCCGGAGTCAGAACAACGATGGCCTTGCAACCGACCCTCTTCTTCGAACAGTACCAACGCGTTTTGCTCGTCATGGATGCGAAAGTGTATCCTTGGTAAATGAGGAGTTGTCCTTTGCTGCGGTTGCTGGGTATAAATTCTATTATGTCTGGAATAAAAGCGTATCAAAATTATTTATTTCATGTAGGCCAATTTATGTCAAGACTCTACCAACGCCTCTACCAAATGTTTTATACTAACCCATAAAACAGTAGCGTTAAAGTACTTACCGACAAAGTACATACGTCGGAGTCTTAACTGGTGGACTAGAGATTTTTTATTTGGAGAAAAATATGTTCGTTGAGTAGTAAAGGTGTGCTGAGGAAAGATACTATGCAGTTCCACCTGAAGGGGGAAAAAGGTTTGTATAAAGTATTGCTAGAGGATAGTTTATAGGGGTTAGACTTTTACAATGTGCCTCGATGCTCGTTGATTCTATAAAACCCAACGAATACCGGCACTAGTGGCCATTCAACTTCTAGTCGTCACGCCGTTCACATTCCTACTTGTGTTTGTTTATTGAGTAATGATCATCAGTTGAATTATTTGATTGTTAGACAAAGGAATTCGTTACTATGTGTAATCAATGTCCTTTTTTTTTTTAGAAAAAATTTTAGCGTTCGGGGATAGTATATTTATTTTCAATATATGTATTTGCAAAAAAAAAAAACAGTCAATTTTAGTAACTTCATAGTACATTTTACAAAATTTCTGCATACACTAAACTTTATAAAGCATCCCATCCGGTGTCCGAACCAAAGTGGGCGGCGGATGATTGTGCTCACTCTCCAGAACTTGAACCAGCTGCCCATCCGAAGTGGTGACCAGCCGCGCCCTGCACCCCGCTGCCTTCTTGGAGCAGTACCAGCGAGTGTTGTGGGTCATGTGCGCGTAGGTGTAGCCCTTGTATACAAGCATCATGCCCTTGCCTCGGTTGGTGGGTATGAACTCCAGGACATCTATGAGAAAATACCAATAACTGAACAATAAATACCAATAACGAAAAACAGTTTCCTTTTTTTGTACATACATATACGTCGTCATCAACATCCAAAACACGTCCGCTGTTGGACATAAGGCTCTTTTAATACGTAATTAATTTACGTATGTGTGATGTAACGGATATTCACATTCACATTCGCGAATATTCGCATATTATTGTTAGTAAGTACCTAAATACTTTGTTGTGATGGAATAAAACAGAGATAAAGATTAAAAAAAAAAAATAAGTTTTATTTTCACATATCATCTGTTAAGTTTTAGAAAGTCAAGTGTAGTCTATCTTACGGGAGACCCTTAACTCCACGGGAAGCTGTTGTCAATTGCGGAAACCGATAACCTTTCCCTTCATAGTTCTAAGCACAGTTGGCTGTGAATGGTTATGTTTATCATTAATAACTTCAACCAAACGTCCTTCAGGAGTCGTCACAACTTGGGCTCTGCACCCATTCGGTGTTCTGGTACATTTCCATTTGGTTTGTATTTCGTCGACGCAGCCGTAGGTGTGATTTTTGAAAATCAGCAGCAAACCAACGCCCTGTTTGATCTTTACGAACTCCAATGTCTGTTTATCTGAAAGTACCAGAAAAAAGTTTTAAAACTATGGAAAATTGGATTTAAAATCAGTAATATTGATTTTTTTTAAATAATAGCCAAGCTGAAGTTACCTAATATCCTCCTATCCCCTCGAAATAACCGGAAACCCGGTACCAGGCGAGCACACATGCTAGGAGTTGTTACTTGATTCTTGATAAGCGGTATATACTCACTCACTCTTTAATAAATAAATAAATAAACAACAATCTTTATTTGCAATGTTCATATTACTAAAACTTATACTATCGTAGGTTTTTGTTAAAGTCTTCTCAAAAATATAAAGTTTGTAAAATTTCTTACTTGTTCAGAGCTTAAACATGTCATATGAGTGGATAGTTAAGCCACTTTGACAATTTGGAAGGATTCGTTGGACCATCCTCATTTATCATTGAGGGAAGCCAGTCACCAATCGGCATAATTTGCCGATGCAATTAAAAAAGTCAAAAAAATCCATAATTAAAATTGGTAACTCGATGGGTGACCGATTTTGAAATTCAGAATATCGCCTTTTTACCATAGCTGGAGAATCGATGGGCGATGAGGTACCAAAGTCCTCGAATGTCACAGTTTTGAAAGACCTTGGGGTTTTTGGATGGTTATGCTCGACAATTTACAGAACTTGTAGATTGGGACTGCACACTTTCCCATCCGGAGTTCTTAACAAAATCGGCAGTGATGGTTATGCTCGTGGCCTTACAGAGCTTGTAGATTGGGCACATTGCACACTTTTCCATCCGGGGTTCTTAACAATACCGGCGGTAGATGGTTATGCTCGTGGACTTACAGAGTTTGTAGATTGGGAACTTTGCACACTTTCCCATCCGGGGTTCTTAACAAAATCGGCGGTGGATGGTTATGCTCGCCGCATAGAATGTCAACCAAATGTCCTTCAGGAGTGGTTATCACTTGCGCCTTACACCCGTTCGGCCTTTTGCAGCATTTCCAACGGGTTTTCATCTTGTTCACATAACCGAAGGTGTGGTTTTTGAAAACTAGCAACCATCCCGTGCCCTTCTTTGTTGGTATGAACTCTAATGTATTTATATCTAGAAATAAATGGATGAAAGTGCTTAATTAGAACAACACCGATGCACTTGAATGTGCTAAACAGCATACAAACAGACTTACAATAATACTTATGTGCCATTGATTTAGATGTACCTAAATTTTAATCTTTTTTATGTAACCCAATGTGATTGACAAGTGTCGGGAAAAACTCGAACGAGTTTATGACTTTATGCTTACACCAAAGCAAAATATCTTTGTAATCATTTTTTGTTAGTAAATTATACAATAATTAAAAAAATATATTGCTTCGTTGTCTATCTGTCAGACGATATAACACAGCGGCTGGCTCCAGCTTTGTAGAGCGTCGTCTCTGTCACACGAGGCGATACAATTTTATTGTGACAAAAACTCTCTTTACCAAGGCTAATTGTCATTTTCCGGGGTTTGACGTGCAGACATTTACTACCGGGTACTGTATACTACATACGTCACGTGTCACGTGTCATCTGAAGGATCCTACTACTCTGCAATCATATGGTTTTGTCAAAAGTGTTGCCATCTATAGGTCAGACCAAAGACTTATTGAGTGACGTGTTATATTAAACCTGTTTCTAATTTCTTTTCCTTTTACTAATCTACACAAATAACAACAACTGCAACTAGTAGATTAATTTATTTAAGACAACACATAGTAGACGATTGATAAGTAGGCCACATGTTATGTCACTACTGAAATAAAATTATACGTCTATACGACTAAAACGTAATATAAAACGTATTATACGACTAAAATTACAACCACAGCTTTTACACTAATATGCTGCGTAACATACTACAACGATTTAAATCTATGTACAATGTACAACTCATTGGGTGTAACTACACTGGTGCGTTTTCAACTTGCGTTTTAATTTGCCTTAGATGTATGCCTTAACTACCAAGAATTATGCCTGTGCTCATGTCTCATGGTCAGTCCCAGTACCTAATGGTTAGCCGGCACACATCTGCGCATGGGTAGAGATATTCGTATTGCATGCATTTCATCTGCAGCTTACCTGATGCAAGATGAAAGCGCACCAATGTAGTCACCTTTTCCTTACATAAGAATGTATTTTTTATGTTGAAGGTTTCAACTATTCAATTATAATAATTGCTAAAGGCTGGAAACACATCTGTGCGCATCGATTCGCATTCAGCCGGATCATTCCGGTCACAGTTGTACGTGTCGACGCATGCGTTCGCGAATGCGATGCGAACTGATGTAAGACTGCCGTCTTCGTCAGTTTTTGATTTTATTGCAAGTATTAGTCTTCTGTGACTCCATTTTTCGATTAGTGTAATTTTTTTAGAGCATGTAAGTGCAATTTTTCTACATTGCGAGACATTAAAATCACTATCACTTTTTCTATTAAAAAAATAACATTGCGGCGAATGAGTGAATAGTCGACCTTTAATTTCAGTTCTCACCTTAAAGAGAAATTGAGGCTTTCTATCCTGTTAAAGTCATGCCCATTTTAACTAATCATTTGTACCTAAATCATACCCTAAATAAGAGTCTCTATACATAAGTAGCTAAATAACCAATGCCATTCCTTATCCAAACTCATTTCCACCTTTAGGTTCGTGAAAACAAAATTGACAGAAAGCATCACCAAACTTAGCTTAGGTAGCCCGTAAAAGTAAAACAACGTTGGTAAAAACGGGAATTAGTGCCTACTGTTTATACAATTTTTTATTTCGTTTATCTGAACCGCAGAATCTGTCCATCTTGTGTCCTAACTAGGTTTGGTGGAGGATGATTATGATCCTCTATAGGACTAACCAGTTCGCCCTCAGGGGTTGTGACCAGACGAGCTTTACAACCAGCAATCCTCTTAGAGCAGTACCATCTAGTTTTGTTGTGCATGTGCGAGAACGTATAACCCCGGTAGATCAGGAGTACGCCATTGACCCTATTTGGATTGGGCACGATTTCGACGGTATCTGGAGAAAAATGGATTTAAAATTTAATTAAATATTCAACAAACACTACAATACATTATGTTAGTGGTGTTCTACATGCACACATTCTATGTTATAAGAAATTTTGACTTGGTTTATTTTAAATTTTGACATAATAATACCGATACTAATAGAATTTTCATTTTTTTTTTAAATATATAAATGGCAAGCATACAAGCAGGCTGGTTACCTGATGTCAAGTGGTTATTACTGTGGTGGTGGTGGTGGTGGTGAAATAAAAGATATATTTCAGTAATATCGGAAGAGCCGTCGACGTCCCGCAAGGCACTGCCACGCTCACGGTGGCGCCTACGAGACTGTCGCAAACACTACAATTACCAACTTGAATAAACCTACCTATGTTGAAGTTTAGTCGGAACATCGCCGAAGGGAGCTGATTCCAGGAAAAAATGTACGTGTATAATGTATGTGGATGGTCGTTTTTAATGTTATTGAATGAATGAATGAATGAATATGATAAGTGTGATCAATTGATAATATTTGAAATAAAACTTAAAGGTTATTTGCAAATCGCATGCCAGAAGTGGCCGATTATATTAAAACTCAATGATCAATAAGTATTTACCCATTGTGGAAACCAATTAAAGGAAATTACCAATTAAAGGAAATTGGGTTGAATTGAAAAAAAATCAATTAAAATTTATTCATTTTTATTACAATTCGTGAAGATAAACGATACGCAGTGCAATAGATATTAAAATACTTTTTAACAATAAGAGAACTAAAATAGTCATTTTAACATGCTAACATCGATTGGATGCGGAAAGCCGAAAAAAGCATCGTAAGCTAAGAGAAGCCTACGTGGATTTTTAGCTGATGACGATGAATGAATGAATATTCTCGTTTTATTGAATAAACGCCTCGTTTTAACTATCTGTCCTGTGTTTTCTACGCTGGCCATAAGAATTTAAACTCCCATACGATTCCCTTTTCTTGTCAAAAATCAATCTTACTCTCGTTATCGATAATACTAATGTATTGTGGAACATTGTTTGACATACTTCAGTCCTGAAGCCAGTTAGGCTGTTCAAAAAGTATTTTTTTGTCCATTGACGTCTACTTGATCCGTAGAGAACCTTAGTGGTTTTTGTTGGGACTTCTTCAATTAGGGTTTCTATAAGATGTGTCTGGTTTTCTCTACTCAAATCATAAAATTCCTGAAAAAACTTTTGTCTCAAGGAATCGGGAAATTTTTCAGCACATCTTTTCTTGCAATTGCAAGGTGGTCCCAGTTGTTTAGCCGGGACAATGGTACCATTACATGATATGTAGCTTCGTCCGTGAGTCCTGTTCTCCTTTCTGATATATTTTTTCCAGAGTAAAGGATTATTTTGCCTTTTTATTTTTGACTGCTTCAGGTTTACAGGAACAACGGCAGCAAAATCGAGGTTTGAGGTACTATTGATCAGACTTGTGGACATGCTTTGTTCTTCATCTGATGAAGATTCTGATTCTGAACGATCATAAGATATCTCCACATCATACAACGAGCTCCCGTTCTGTAATTCTATTTGGAGGTCTGAAAATAATAATTGGAAGTTATATAACCACCGAATGAATCAATGTTATCGAAATAACGAATATTTTGTACTTACTGAACAAACATATAATTATATATATAATAATTAATTATATTATATAATTTAATAATAAAATAAATTGCCTTGTCGTCCAAAAAACACGATCACTAAGAAATCGATTGCAAAGTATATAACATTAAACATTTATTACCTTTAAATCCACATATACATATTAAGTAATACAAACTTAATATTATTTGTCTTTTCGTGACGTTTTCATTATTATTATACAACAAAGTCCCTTCAACTCCTGTAGCGATTTTAATATGGTTATCACCAAGATAGCGTAATTCTGCGAGAAGTTTAGATGTATAATTTTATATAGTTGCCATAGATTTTTTCTGGCTTGGCGGATAACAGCAAGATATTATTTTTTCTTCTAGTACGGTTCAAGTAGTTATTTAATAAAAACATATTGGCCTGTACTCGCGATGTGGTATCTCGGGGGCTCATGAGTGTGGTGGTTGTCTGCCAACTTTATCCGGCCGTCCTCATCCAACCACACTTTAGCTTTGCATCCGAGTCTTTTCTTGGAACAATACCAGTTCCTTCCGTTCATGCACTGAGCGAAGGTGTAACCACCTAACATGAGCAATTTGTGCTTCAAGGTTGGAATGAAGATATATTCTGCAAGGGAAAAGGATAATTATTTGAAAAAAAAGAAGAACCATCGAACTACATACTGTATAAGGCTAAGAAGTCGACGCGGTGATAACTCATTTTATTAAGCCTTTAAAGGCCATCAGTGTCACGTTAGTACGGCGAGCAACGTGTGGAGCGAAACTTTGTTAGAAACTTCTATTCTAAGCGTTATAGTTTGAACAGTATCAGAACTAAGGCTGAAATCTATTTACAGCACTCTCACTCCGCACAGAATTGAGAGTTAAAACGAGACAGATTTATGTCAGAGCATGTGTCTCGTTTTAACTCTATCTTAAGTCTGAGCTAAGTCAGAGCACGCTCTATAGATCCACTTTCTTAAGCATCCACTTTCTTAATTTCAGTTCGGCACCTTACCCGTTGAAATTTTAAAAGAGATGCAACCAAGGAGTGATTTTTCACTTCATTTTCAAGTTCCAGAAGTGGAGAAGTGGTTTCATATTTAATTTAATCGACAATAAAACCACATAAGTGTGCTTTCAGAACCTTCTCCTGACCTGTCATTAGAGCCTTATATTATGAGATTAATTAAATATGACTCAGACTTTTCACTTAAGCACTGATCATAGCTTTAGTGTCTGGTAAGATAATCTGGCTCACAAAAATCTGGTTCAAAAGAAGTTTACAAATTTAAAAAAAAATTATACACTAACGACGATAGGTAACAAAATAAATACAATTTTTTTGGAAATGAGAATTTAATTTAATACTTACATGATACAAAAGATGATGGTTGCAAATTGCAATAAGAATTTTTCACTAATAAGTCAATGGTAGTGATTCAATTGTACACAATCTTTAAACTCAAATAAATTGAAAAGTCTATTATTGTCGGATACTTATTAGTTTTACTAAAAAAAGGACATTGATTGCACAAAGTAAGACATTCCAAAATTCAGTTAAGATTGTATACAAATTGAATTAGCAGATGTGTCATTAAAACAGGTATCTTTACCTAATCTTGATATAATAACCCGCGGCACCTTTCTTGTATAGGGGTTTCTCATGGAAGTGTATCGTATCGCGAAAGACTATAGACGACTCATCATGGCCGAGAAAAACTCTAGCATGACAGCCCTTAAACCTTTGGGAACAGTACCAATGCTTTCTGCTAGTTTCGGAATACGTATAGCCTTCAAACATGAGAAGCTTCTTGTTCCCATGCAAGGTTAAAATTTCAAAATCTGTAAAAAACGACAAGGACGTGAGTGGCTTAGTAGACGGAGACTTACCATTCTGATGACACCACTGCTTGTGCTGCCGATACCTCCATAGTCCAGTTTAAGTCACCATCAAGGTATTTTGTTGTTGAATTTGCTCGACAGTAAATAATACGACTCGTTTCTTGGGTAAGAATCAAGCAATTAAAATACTTTTTATTTCTTTTTCTAAGAATTCATATATTCGTGGACATCATTTATATCAGCCCGTGCTAGTCATTTACCAGTGTTATCATGTCCCCTACGATCCTGTGCAATTACACCAGATACACCAGCTATCTTTTTATTCACTGTAGATAAAAAAGAGTGGCCTATGTCTAAAGTAGCTGTGAAGAATCGTTTGCAAACTCGAACTTTCTCCGAATTTACTGTAAACGTGTACGACACATACAGGGATCGCTTACTATTATCATTATGTAATGAGTACTTTGGCTTAACAACTCCCATGCAATTACTGACGTAGTAGCGCTGTCTTTCGAGATCACCGATACTCCAGAAATCGTTGAAAATCTTCAATCTATTTTTTTCGTTAATTTTTTCCGTACATTTCAATCGACAAGTTGTACAGGGAGCTTTCAACTTTTTAGCCGGAACAGTGCGTCCCATAAGTGTTTCGTATGATTGACCCGTGTTCTTTAAAAGTTTTTTTACATTTTTCTTCCATTTTTCGGGCTGTCTCTTCCTCCTAGAACTTTTACTATTGGTGGGTAAATCTTCGTAATCCATCGAATCAGTATCATGCAGGCCTATGTTGGCCAAGTTGTTATCCGTTTCTGCATCAATTACAAGATTAACTGTTTCTTGATCCAATTCATTAGCTATAAAACATTTGAAAAGTCACTAAAGTTCTCTTACCTACTACAAACAAGGAATGGATAAACAGTTTTATTCAATAATAGTTTCCTTCAAGTGTAGATTTGATAGAAATATAAAATCCTTATTTATTGTCTTTGTTGGACATAATGTATGCTAGAAGTTGAACTCCTTAAAATTAAATACTGCCCAGTACTAGTGACATGAAGGGTAGGTGGTTCGTGGCCATGTTCAGTTTGCGCTACTAATATCTTGCCGTTAACATCAAGTTTGATTTTGGCCTTGCAACCTTTAGCCTTCTGTGAGCAGTACCAGTGTCTCGGAGTGGTCATTTGGGCGAAAGTATACCCGTGCATCAATAAAAGCTTATTTTTGAATCCAGTCGATATGAAAGTATAACCTGAAATCGATATAAAATTATTTCTAAGTGTAAAGATATTTCATTAACCAATATGATTGTTATCATACATAGAGTACATTGTTATGTACTCTAACAGAACTAACTACTTTAACACAAATTAACACAAAAATCTGAAATCTTTATTTTGCCAGTAATGGCTACCAACTAATTTGACTTGATTGTATTTCCATATATGTACCTACTACAATTTATATTGAATCTATATTATATTTTAGTATCTATATCGACAGTATATTTAATGAAACACATGTAGAAAAATACTAACTAATATAAAACTACATAAAATCTCGGAATTTATTGAAGCTGTTGGGAAAAAAAACACAGCTTTTAATGAATCAGCTACAAATCTTTATATACTTTCCATCAGCAGCTCTCACATACACCGGTGGAGGGTGTTGATGGCACAAATTACCGAGTTTTATTCTAGACTGGTCACGGGTAAGGATTAATTTTGCAGTACATCCTTTCAGCCGTTTTGAACAATACCAATGCGTCATCTTTGCCCTGGTAAACGTGTAACCTCCATACATAAGCAACCTCCTATTACCCGTTATAAGAATAAACTTGAAATCTGTAAAAAATGGACGAGTGTTAAATAAATACTCAAGAAAAATAAAAAAATGATTATTTTCAAACTCAAACTTATTTATTTTATTCCATATAGGCCAACTTGCAGCTTTTTTACTAACTCAAAATTATTTATTTCATGTAGACCTACTGTGTAATAACCTCTACTTATTAGATTTAGATTTATTTATTTATTTCAACAAATTTTACAGATTTACTCCTTAATTATTACTACAATAGATTCACTTTATAATATTTTAGTACAAAGGAGTGCTTAGACACTCTGTCTTAAATGTGTCTTTACACACTGTTTAATTTATGTAATGGTAAATCTACCAATTCTTTCAGAATCAAGTTATAAAAGCGTATACTCGACCCCACAAAGGACTTGCACTGCACTTTACGCAGTTACTACGCAGACAGTTACTAGTTAATGACCGTGTCCTCTTTGTTTATAAAGATGAATATTTTGTTTCACAATGACTACATTGTTATAAATATACTATGAAGCCACCGTAAGATATGAAGATTAAAAAAAAAAACAAAATCACCAGTGACATGAATGAAAAATCGATTTTATTAGCCGGAGAGTTTAACATAAAACCCGTCAGCGCTTTTCCCATACACTGGCGGTTGGTGGTCATGTTCATTATAACAACCCAATACTTCTGCTCCAGCGTCATCTAAAATAATCTTTGCTTTACATCCCTTGGCCTTTTTCGAACAATACCAGTGTCTCTTGGTGGTTCTCGCGAATGTATAACCATTTGCCATGAGCAACCTCCTATTTCCAACTAAAGTAATGAATCTGGGTACCTCTGTAAATGTTAGAATAAATCCATTTTAATAAGTTAGATGCTCGCAAATTAGACCGCATTAATTTAGCTTTTTAAAAAATAATATTATGGCTGCTGTCTTGCTGCTTATCTAATGCTGTGATCTGCTCTGACTCAGCTCAGACTCAAGATAGAGCTTAAAACGAGACACAAAATGTGCTCTGATATAAAACTGTCTCGTTTTAATTCTGTCTTGAGTCTAAGCTGAGTGAGAATGCGGTCTATAGATTTCAGCCTAAATATACAGACATGAGACAAGGTGTTATTTTTGAACCGAAACTTTTAAACTATCACAGATAAATATAGGTCTGAAGAACAGCGTTGACTTTATTACGAAATAAAATTGCATTCAAAGAATTCCAAATAAAAGACTTCTTAAGTCAGGAATTAAATCCGTTTTTTCTCATGAAAAACATTATTATAATGTGGTAAACGAAAGAGGATGTTGTATGAAATCGATGTTCTTAAGAAACATTTTTTAAATAGAATGAATTACAATTACAATTTACATCCTGCCGTGCAGTTTCAGCCTTAAATCATATTTTTTAGGGCGAGAAAATACTTGAAAGTTAAAGCGGAATCATAACTCCATCTTTGGTTCTGATATATTGCCTGGGCCCATGTGTATGCGGATTCTCTACATGCTGTATGATCCCATCGCGGCTGAGTTTCAGTTTCGCCTTACAAGGGGGCAAGCCCCTTGTCGAACATTTCCACGAGAACATGCTGCATCTCGAAAATGTATATCCGTCGACCAGCAGAAGCTTTTTTCCACGTTTCGACTTAACAATTTCGTATGGAATACCTAAATGATTAAAAAATAACTGGAATTACAACATAACTTACCAATTACCCACCAATTTATTTGCCTAAAAACAAACAATAGTTACATTTTTCATTGTATATTTCGTCGTTAATCTTTCAACATTCATATAGATTACTAGCTTTAACCCGCGGCTACGCTCACGTTAGGTTCGATTTTTTAACCCCCTATTTAACCCTCTTGGGGTTGAAATTTTCCAAAATTCTTTCTTAGCCGATGTCTACGTCCAAACAGCTACCTGTATGCCAAATTTCAGCCCGATCCGTCCAGTGGTTAGGGCTGCGCGTTGATAGATCAGTCAGTCAGTCAGTCAGTCAATCAGTCACCTTTGCCTTTTATATATTTAGACTATATGATGCACGCGAATTTGTCCGCATGGATTAAGGTTTTATGATCCCCACGGGAACTCTTTAGTTGTCCGGGATAAAATGAAGCATTGTGAAATTTCATAAAATTCCATCCATCCACCCTCATCAAACTTTCGCATTTATAAAAATTATTACTAGGATTATTATAGGTGCGGTAAGACTCTAAAATCGATGGAATAGATAGACAGATTAATATCAGGTAAAATTACCTGTTTTTTTTTTTTTAATATATTAAATCCATAGGCCTAAACTTTAGTGACGATTTTATATCTAAACTCGAACCATTTTTCCATCCTTTGTTTTTACAAATTTGCCGGGTGGATGAGAGTGGTCGTCTGTCAAATGTGTTATAACACCATCCTTAAGAGAAAGCTTCGCCTTGCAGTCCACTTTGCGTATAGAACATTTCCAGTTATATTTGGCCACTTGCTTATACGTATAACCTCGCACAACCAGCAAGGTACCTCCACGTTGTGACTCCATGGTATCATAACTTACTAAAACAATACAGGTAGGTATGTCATTACTTTTTGAAGCGAAACTGGTGGGTGGAAACTTCTGGTGGGAGGCTTCTTATTTTTTACTAGCTTTTGCCCGCGATAATGTCCGCATGGAGAGTTAGATTTTTAAAAATTCTGCGGGAACTTTGTTTTTCTCAAGTCCTCAAGTTTACCTATGCAAAAAATTACATCGATCCTTTGCTCTGTTCTAGCATGATTGAAGGAAATACCAGCAAGCAAACACACTTCCGGATTTATAATATTAGTAAAGAAGAAATAATTAGAAATAATTAGAATTCATAAGTATTTACCGTAACCTAAATCATACCAGCTTGAGTGGAGGCCACGTACCAGCAAGAAGGGGAGGCAACTATCGCGCTGGTCCGACGACAACATCAAGCTTGTGGGCAAAACATGGATGAGACTGGCCCAACACGGACGTGAGGAAGCCTATGTCCAACGATGGATAAGATGAAGAGGCTCGCAAAGAAGAAGAAAAAGAATAAATCATACGAAATTGTTATTTAACAATATATATTTTACAAGTGCACAGTGCACACACTTAAAATTATATTTTTCTTCGTATTACTTAATTAATACTTTTAGCAAGTTAGAATCGGAATTTTAATTGGAATTTCACTTGTTTGAGCCTTCCATAATATAACCTAACAAGGCCTGATAACTAGCTGATGCCCGTGACGCTGCGTAGGTTAAGATTTGTTCTGAAAATCTTTAATTTCCTGTCTCCAGCGTGTGCCAAATCTCCGATCTCTGTACCCATCGAAGTCCATTGTTTTGTTGAAAATATGCTACAGGTTTTCATCAAACATACCTAAATCATATCTTAATAGGAGTCTCTTTACGTAGGTAGCCCCTAAATAAAATCTCTTAGCTAATGTGTTTTCTACCCTTGAGTGTTCCCTAAAGATTCGTGAATACGAAATAAACAGAAAGCGTCACCTAACTTAGCTTAGTCCGTAAAAGATAGGAAACGTTGGTGTAAACGAGCAAAGTCCCTTACTGTATGTGTCCTAAGTTAAAGGTCAGAGACAGCGGTCAGATTCGCACATATTTCCCCTCCTTGGTCCTGATAAATTCCCGTGGGGGATGTGTATGGAAGTTGCGTATCTCAACGATGAGGCCGTCATCATTGAATTTTAGCTTGGCCTTACACTCCGGCAACCTGGTAGAGCAACTCCAGATCTTCGGCCTCGTTGTCTTGGCGAACGTGTAACCTCCAACCAGCACTAGCGACTTCCCGCGCTGAGACGGCACGATTTCATATTCTATGGCTGAACATAAAATTGATTCTTTTAGCTTAGAAATTATATGTCAAAATGAACAATTTACTCTGAGCGTCGATTCTCTAAAAATGATTGCGTCAGTATAACGATCGCAATAGCCTCTGATTGGCTGAATTTATGATGTTCTTGCTGCATCAACGCATTTTAACCAATAACTAGAGGGTACCAGCCAATCAGAGGTCATTGCGATCACTACACTGATGCAATCATTTTTAGAGAATCGAAACACTGAGGGATAAGTAATAGGGTAATTGCCTATTGATTGATTATATTCATCCTGCGAAAATGTCGGTCTCTCACTCGCACGTCCGCATCCGCATCGATGGTAACGTCATTGTTCATTCTTGCATCTCATTTTTAACCAACTTTCAAAAAAAGGAGGAGGTTATCAATTCGGCCGGTATCTCTTTTTTTCTATGTATGTTCACCAATTTTTCCGGGGTTTCTGGACCAGAATTACCAATTGATATGCTTGATAGTACTAAGCATATACTACATCATAGAGCTCCAGGTTCTAGCTCTTTAAGAACTATGTGTTGTTAATAAGAACTGTAGGTACTAAGTATACTACATTAATGTATAGTAGACTACATTAGTGCCATAGCGTTGGAGGGAAGAGAGAAAGAGAAGTAAAAAGTCAAAGTCAAAAGTCATTTATTGGATTATACATTGCCTCTTCGGGCGTGCAACATACATAAATACAGGAAAATATAAATTAACAATGTCTGAGTCTAAAATTACATGTAAAATTAAAAATACCTAAGTTGAAAAAATTCATTAATATCATAAAATGTCTTATCTATCTAATGAAAAGCAGGAACAAGCTACACTAAACAGCTTAAAATAAAATAAAAAATACACTAAACAGCTTAAAATAAAAGTGTGTTGAAGTCGGGCGGGCTTAACTAGAAACGATGAAATATCGCATAGTGGTGTAAAAACACTCTACTCGCGCATCGGCGAACATCCCTGAACCGCTGCAGAGTCGGGGCAGCCCCTAACAGCATCCTGAACGCATTATTGTACTGTACACGCAGGGCGTTATACTGCTTATAAATGGTATCATCAATAATATTAACTGTACAAAATGAATGTAAAATCAAATTATTCAGTGTTGGAATCAGAATAGTCACTACTTGAAGGATTTGATGTACTATCATTGTCAATCTCCTCACTCTCCTCACTTTCTTCAATAGTAAATGAGTCGATAGCATTCTCCATTAAGCCATCCTTTTGCCAGTAATGTTCTTCTAATGCTATGACATGTTTATCATAACCACACCAATCTTCTTCCGTGACTTGCGTGATAGCTTGTTCCGTAATCTCCTTCAGTCTCGTCAAAGAAAAATCAGAACTAATATTATGTTTTCTCGCAAGCTTTTTAATTTTTGCCCACGCGAGCTCTATTGGGCTTAAGTCGCACATATGAGGTGGCAATCGCAGTACATCGTGACCATGGCCTTTTATGAGTTCGTCCATTTTAAATATTTTTTCAGGAGTCTTATTTTGTTCAATTAAAACATATAAATCAGCTTTTCTCATGCTGAGACTGGCCTGTACATTATTATTGGTGAGCCAATCTAACATGGCTTGCTTTGTAGCGGTTTTAGGGGGCACCTTATTTTCTTGCACGCTGTGATAGGGCGCATTATCCATCACTACAACGCTGTTTGAAGGCAGGTTCGGTAATAACATTTCGTAAGCCCATTTCTCGAAGTTTACACTATTCATCTGTCCATGATTGTCGCCGGTGACTGTGCCAGCTTTAAAAAGCAGTTTGGCTCCGTCTAGAAAGCCTTCTCTCGATCCTGCGTGTATTAAAATCAATCTATTCGAAGAGCTCGTATCCGTCAATATTGTATTTATTTTGTCATCGCGCCAGTATTTCTTATACGTTAAATTATTATCGATCCATGTTTCGTCTAGGAAAAATATTTGGCGATCATCTGCTCTAAATTGACGTATTTTTCTTAAATAAATAGATCGAGCAAAAATAATATTTGGCCTCTCAATCAAAATTCTGCTTTTGTTATGGCATTTCTGCCACTTATACCCCATTTGTCTCAACAACTTTCTCAGGCTTGTAACACTCCAAGGAAAATCAATTTTCTCCCGTAATGTCAACAAAAGTTTTTTACAAGTTGGGACGATTTTTTTGGTCAAATAAAACTCTTCAATGCAGCGATGAATTACTTGTCGATCAAAATCATCAACATTCAAATCTTTCTTTCTCGGATATTTCTTCCCTTTTTTAGATGGCGATTTCAGACGTCCATGCGGGTCAGTAGGCTCTTTTTTAATTTTACTCAATACACTTTTAGACAGACCTGTGTAATATACTGCTCGATCGAGTGCCTGTTTAATAGTAAACGTAAGTTTCTTAGATCTTTTTTCTTCTTCACACATCGAAAGAACGCGTTTTGCCATTTCGCGGGCTTGTCTTCGAATTAAAAAGGATTTTTTTCTCTGCCTGTTGTCATTGCTCGTGTTCGCCATTTCTTTTTCCGCCCGCTTCTTCAGCCTCCGATTCCTCGGAGCTCGCGCGCAGACTGTAATAGATTTGAGGACTTATTAAACTTAAAGCGTATTTACTTTATTTCTATTTCAGATATCAACTAGTGTAACCTATTGATAAAA
Organism: Hipparchia sbordonii; assembly: GCA_038048805.1. Classification (NCBI taxonomy): domain Eukaryota; kingdom Metazoa; phylum Arthropoda; class Insecta; order Lepidoptera; family Nymphalidae; genus Hipparchia; species Hipparchia sbordonii. Next base: position 12,482,369 of record CM076106.1, read on the forward strand.
AGAACTAGAAATACTAGTAAAAACAGAAAAAAAGGCAGGGCCAATATGATTTGATAGGCACCTACAAAATCTTGCCATCCTTTTCATGGGCAATATAATTTGAGGCCGCGGGATTCCCTTCGAGAAAGATTTAAAGAGATAGGCATTCTTACAGTAGCTTCACAATATATTTATAACAACATAATATTTGTCAGACAAAACATTTTGAGTTACAAAAAAAAGAGTGATTTGTCCGATAGACCAAGTAGAAATCCAAATAGGCTCATGTTTCCTGGGCTGCGCCTCAAGAGGGTCCAAAAGACATTTGTGAGAATGGGCGTGACGTTTTACAATAAAATTCCACAGTCAATCTTAGACTTGCCTCTACACAAGTTTAAGAAATCAATTAAATCTGCTCTCATGAAAAAAGCATATTATACAATTGAAGACTATGTAAATGATAAAAAAGCGTGGATATAATTCGCTCCAGTGATTCATAAGACAGTAATAACTATCCTGTGTAACATGATTTTATTGTATTCTGTTCCACGGTGTTTCCACTTTATTTGTCTCAGTCATGTCTTAAAATGAGTAGTTTAATATTAGTATTCAATTCGATGCCTTAACATGGGTAGCCTAAGTATGTCATGCTCTCTTTAAAGTTTCTGTGGTGGTGTCGTGTGGTGCGGGTTGTTACGTTCCCTCAAATATGGTTGAGCGAAGCAATGGCTGGATCATGCGTCATGCTCGTGAACGGGTGCCACCAACGGGAATGGGTCTGCTTTTGCCTGCCTGTGTTAACATGTATTGAATTGTATTTATTTGTATTTGTATTGTATTTATTTTTACTTGTATTGTACTCAGGAAAATTCATCGTGGAAGCACTGAATACATAGCATAGTTTCAATAACAATTGTAAAATTTTAATATTTTTTTGAAAAGAGCAACCGCCGAGTTTCTTACTGGCTCTTCTCGGCAGGAAAGGCATTCCGAACCAGTGGTAGATTCATTGACCATTCAAAAGTGCTTGTAAAAGTTTATTTGAATAAAAAATATTTCTATTTCTATTTCTATTTCTAATATTTTGAAAACCACTTTTACCATTTATGTCAACTTGTTTAATTTCAGGTTTGACACATAAATGCATATTAGCAGTAGAAGAATGTCTTATTATAAGGGGAAAAAATAAAAATAGAAAACTCGTTTCTATAAATTAATAAAAATATATTTCAATTCACAATATTTTAACTATTAAGTATAAAATTTTCATTTTTATAAGGCATTTAAGTAACTTACTGTTATTAAAACAATTTATACAAATTTTATAGTTACACCTATAATAATAATACAGGTAAAAAATATAAATAAAAATGAAAACAAAAAAAAAAAACACTTTTGCCCCAAATTCAGTCGCTTTTGCGATAATTAATCAAACTAGCCGTTTTAGAGGAAAACCTACCACTGGTCCACAACCTTAAAATATTATATCTAGAAAGTAAGGAATCTGCAATGAATTGCCACCTATGCAAAAACAAAACTACATCAGTCTAGTAGTTTTGGTGAGAAAAATAACACATATAGATATACATATGTGTGCGGCGTCGCTTCTGCACCGCTGTTGGGGTGTCCTACAAAGAAAGTTTCATGGAATGCCGCGACACAGACTGCAATGCTAAAATTTGTTTGTGAAGCACAAAATGCCATAACAACCAAGTGGCATGCAACGTGACAAAATCACTACGTTGCTGCGCTACCGTTCGGCATCGCCCTAGCCGACGGCGATCAACCATAAAATTGGGAAAAACTTATCATAAACAAATTCAAACCCGAATATACCCTCCAGATTTTGTCCGGAATATCTTTTTAGATTGATGATTGTGGTTATTGTAATACAGTTCAATTTTTCCCTCTTTATCCAATTTCAGCTTGGCCTTGCAAGACGGATGGTGGGTGGAACAAATCCAACGGTAATTACCCCCTCTTGCGTACGTGAAACCTTCCACCAGGAGAAGGTCTCTACCTCGTTGAGATTGTACGACATCATAGTGCAATTCTGAAAAAGGTAAAATAGTTGTAAGGACTAATAAAGGTAACGAAGTTTTAAATTGCTCATTTCAGACCGCTTTCTTGGAGTACTGTGCCAAGTTCTCAAACTCACACTGAGAATATTCATTTTTTTTATTCGACGAAAAGACAGTCCTTGACTGCGATCTCACCTGATGGTAAGTGACGACGCAGTGTACATTCAGCCTTTACCCCTAATTGGTTTCCACTCGCTATCGTGCCGGAACGCTAAATCGCACGTCTTTGACGGTGGTAACTAGCCACGGCCAAAGCCTACCTACCAGATCAGACCAGAGACAATTCAGAAATTATAAATTCCCAAATCATCTCCACCGGGAATCGAACCCGAGACCTCCCAGTTATAAGACCACAGCGTTCACCATTCGTCAGGGAGGTCGTCAAAACATCATTTTCAATGTTGGCGATGACCATATAATATAGTACGTTGCGCTGTCGCTACGATGCTTCCGCGTTGTCCTACGTAAAATCTATAATATCGCTCATTTGCGACAAGGGTGACATAACTCAAAATTCACCAATTTTTATATATAGAGATTTTATTTATTCCATCATAATACAAACAACAAAAAACAAACTTAATATAATATAAAACTAAATTCTAAATTAGAATAATATTATCTATAACTAATACAAATACATAACTATTTCTAAAATTAAAACTAATATAAACCTAAAACCTCATCGATATCACCGCAGCGCGGCATAGTACCCAAGATGCTGGCAGCATTCCCCATTTGAATGGCCAAACTAATTCTTTGGCCAAGACAGCTCTTGGATCCCCGGTGGACTCGATTACCTTTTCAGGAAGCTCTTCAAAAGGAACTCGAGCCCCCGGGCCCCACGGTCTCCACCCCAAAAGGCACAAATACGAAACTATACCATCAAGATTTTCATATTTGCGCCTCTTGGTCTGTTCGGCGCTAGCAGCCGCCGCACCCGCCACAGAGGAGGTCGCTTGTAAATGGGATGCAGTTAAAGTGTCTGCACAAGTGGCATCCCAAACAAGCGACCTTCCTTTACTCCAAGGCACCAACGTCATGCCATTCGGCCTCTTGCCATCGCTACGCGCCAAGCCAATAGGCACCCTATTGACTAATACAGCTGGATAATAGAGATTTTGTATTTTTAATGACAAGGGCCAGAAGATTTTTAATTTTTTAAGTTTTACAGACAAAGCGATATTTTTTTTACACTTAGAGATTGGTTTTGATTTTTTCAGGAGGCGGTGTTGCCGGATAATTTCTAATCATTTATTTCTGCGCTTTCTAGCTTTCTCTCTCCATATTTTTCTAATAGTTCTTTGTTCCTTTAAAGTCATGTCTTTAATACTCTTAACTTGTCCGTTTTCCTTTCTATTAAAATATTTTTGCTTTTCTTTCTCTTTGTATTCAGCATATTTAACCGGATCACTTTTAATTCTTTGGTAGCGTAATTTTTCAGCTTGACGCTTTTTTTCTTGCCTCTCTTCCCTTGTTTGCTTTTTTTTTACAGCCGCCATAATACCTGAGTAATTACCTACAACACATAAAATGAAACACTATAAGACTAATATTATAAAGGGGAAAGTTTGTATGTGTCTGTATGTTTATTACTTCTTGAGGCCACGACGAATGAACATATTTGGCTGAAATTTGGAATAAAGATAACAGGATTAACACATAGACTATATTTTATCCCGGAAAATTAAAGAGTTCCCACGGGAATCAAAAACTTAATCCACGCGGATGAATTCGCGAGCGGGCATCGTCTAGTAATTAATGAAACAAAATTTCGTCACTCTTGTGACACAGAAATCGCCAGAGAAGTGATAAAATCACTCATTACCACAAAAACGTCACCCGTTATTTTTACCAGAAAAAATAATCAAGATTATTTCGAATTTTCGGACGTTTCATAAAACTCAATGTAAGTTTCACACAGTGTTGGCATTAATCGATTAATTTTTTAATCAATTAATTAATCTGATTAATTTTAATCAGATTAAATTAATCATGATTAAAATAATCATGATTAAAAAAGTAATCTTAATCATGATTAATGAATTTAATCATTAATCATTAATCGTTAATTGATTAACTTTTTTAACTTGATTAACTTGATTATAAACTAATACATCCATCAATGTTTTTACTATATATTTATAGCTACTCGTGCTGATTCGCTGACTGACTCGCTCACTGTCTGACCTCTCCTGTAAAATTTTGTATGAAAAAAATATTTTTCACTCATGGTTTCGTATGGAGGACAAAAATTCATTTGGTGCAAAAATATGTAGAGAGCTGATGATTGAGGATTTCGGAGACGGGTGAGGAGCACGGCCAGGGTATCGAAGATAGAGGGGGAGTATTCAAACAAAAGTCATTCGAAACCTCATCAAATTGGTAGGAAGCTGAAAAAAAATTCAAAATGGTGGATTCAAGAGAGAAGCCAGCGGGCGCGGCGTGGCGCGGCGGTGTGCCTCGCCCCGCGCGCGCGCGCCCTCTACGGCACCGAACCGCTCGAACAAATCGCTCGATCATCGGCGCCGGCGCGCGGCGGGCAATGCTATTTCATCATCCCTACGCATCGATGTAAAGCGAAGTCCGCGCTCGGCGCGTATCATATTATGTACCTAAACAATTAGAATTGAATATAATTATATTGCACCTACGACTAGTATTTCGCTTGAGAATTCATATTGTAGGTATCAAGCATAGACTACGTCGTGGAGCTCTAGGTCCTGGCTCTTCAATCCTGATGCTGCAGGGTAGTGCCTACCTAAACTGTGGCGATTTAGAGACTGTCAGTTTAGTTTACTTCCTTATCCCAAGTAATCCTTACTAATATTTTAAATTCGAACGTGTGTTTGTTTGTTGGTTTGTCCTTCAATCACGTAGTAACGGTACAACGGACTGGCGTGATTTTTGCAAGGGCATAGTTGAGGACCGGGAGAGTGACATAGGCTACTTTTTATCCCGGAAAAACAAAGAGTTCCCGCGAGATTTTAAAAACTAAATCCACGCGGACGAAGTCGCGGGCATCAGCTAGTCACACTAATATTTTTAGGAACGCGAGCATCACCAATCATCAGAAGTGAAACGGAAGAAGCGCCATCTAGTGACGGTAGTCTTGTAACGTTACAAGACTACTGTCATGAAACGTTACAAGACTACCGTCACTAGATGGCGCTTTGAACAAAAATCACTCTAATCCTACTCTCCTACATATTATAAAGCCGAAATTTTGTGTGTGTGTGTGTGTGTGTGCTTATTACTTCTTCACGCCGCAACGAATGAACCGATTTCGCTGAAATTTGGCATGGAGATAGCTCATACCCAGAAATAAAACATAGGCTCCATTTTATCCCGGAAAATTACAGAGTTCCCATGGGAATTGAAAAACCTTGATCCACGCGGACGAAGTCGCGGGCATCGTCTAGTAGATAATAAAATGATACTGGTTATATTGAAGTACTTAGTTTCTCACCTTTCTTTTCATCAAAATATATTCAAATTCATAAATAATTTATTTATTTAATGTAGGCTACCTTGTAGGTCTTATGACACGTCATAAATCTACCACCGGTTCGGAATGCAGATTCTGTTATATAAAGTGTTAATTTCGTTTGCTCAACTATTTCGTGTTCCTACGATCTTCTTTGGCGACAGAATTTGTTTGCAACCGGAGCAGCTTCCACTCATAAAGGCGGTCAAACGCCGACTGATTGATATTTGATATTTGATTTTATTTGAAATTTGAATTTTGAAATGAAATCAAACCAGTGACCGAGTAAAATTAAAATAACCCTTATTGTACACTATTTTAAGATTCAGTTTAAACCAAAATATGTCAAAAAGTACACGCGATGCTATATTTTATTTTTTATACTATTTGTACTATTTTTTTCTTGTGTTTTTTTTTTTATTCGTTGACAAGATAGCCCTTGACTGCGATCTCACCTGATGGTAAGTGACGATGCAGTCTAAGATGGTAGCGGGCTAAATTGGAAGGGGTATAGCAGTGTCAATTCAACCCATACCCCTAATCGGTTTCAACACGCCATCGTGCCGGAACGCTAAAGCGCTTGGCGGCACGTTTTTGACGGTAGTGTGGTAACTAGCCACGGCCAAAGCCTCCCACCAGACCAGACCAGAGACAATTTAGAAATAATAAATTACTAAATTGCCCCCGCCGGGAATCGAACCCGAGACCTCCCAGTTATAAGACCATAGCGCTCACCACTGTGCCAGGGAGGTCGTCAAAAATTGTGTTTGCAAATAGCTGTTTAATTTCGACGAAAAAGAAATGGCGAGAACGAGCAATGATCACAGGCAGAGAAAAATCCTTTATAATTCGAAGACAATACCAATATGATATTGAGTATATTGGGTGGTGACGAGTGGTGATGAGTTGTGATGAGTGGGTGGTGATGAGTGGGTGGTGATGAGTGGTGATGTGTGGTGATGAGTGGTAATGAGTGGTGATGAGTGGTGGTGAGTGGTGGTGATGAGTGGTGGTGATGGAGGGTGATGGATGGTGATGAGTGGGTGGTGATGAGTAGGTGGTGATGAGTGGCGATGAGTGGTGGTTAGTGGTGGTGAGTGGTGGTCAGTGGTGGTGAATGTGCTGAGTGCTGGTGAGTGGTGGTGAGTAGTGAGCGGTCAAAATTAACAATAAATTACTGCAAAATCGGAAAATAAATAAATATGTAGTTAATAGATAGTTAATCAAAAATAATTAATCAGATTAACGATTAATGATTATGATTAATTAATCGTTAATCAAATTTTTGATTAATGATTAAATTAATCGTTAATCAAATTTTTGATTATGATTTTAATCATTAATTTTTAATCGTTAATCAGATTAACTTTGGGCCAACACTGGTTTCACATAATTAAAGGATCTATAAATATTCTCCAGAAAAGGTTTCACTTCTTTATTCCTTTAAACTTCCAAGAGAGACTCTAAAATAATCAACCATCGTAAATTCATAACTTTCAACTTTACCTTACACTTCGAAGGTTACAGGTTAACCTCCGAAGGTCCGAAGGTTAAAATTATGAATGAATATAGACATTTCTTCCACAAATGGAGCTTATATTCGAAGATACTCGCCAGCGCTGGTACGGAAAATTCTCTTTGGTTCGTGATTATGGTTATTTCTGTATTGATCTATCTGTCCAGCTCTATTTAATCGCAACTGTGCCTTACAAGCAGGGTAATGAGTTGAACAGTTCCAACGGTAGCCTCCACTTTTAGAATATGTAAAGCCCTCGACTAAAAGAAGGTCCTTCCCTCTCTGCGATTTTACAACGTTATACCGGATTGGTCCTGAAATTCAAATTCAAAATCCATTTATTTCATGTAGGCCAACTTGTAGCTCTTATGACACGTCATAAATCTACCACCGGTTCGGAATGCAGATTCTGCTGAAAAGAGCCGGTAAGAAACTCAGCAGTTGCTCTTTTCAAAAAAAAAAAAAATTTTTACAATAGGTAACAAAACTATGCTTTGTATACACATACAGTGCTTCCACAATGAAGCTTCAAAAATGCATACGTAGGTACACACAATCTAATGCATGTCACAACGGGCAGGCAAAGCAGACCCATTCCCGGTGGTGGCACCCATTCACGAGCATGACGCATGAAAAAGGTAGAATTTTTGGTTTATTACGTAGTTTTTTCTTCTTCTCAATTCTTTCCTTATAGGCAAAATAGCTCTTTTTCCCGAGGACCGTGACATGCTGCTAGCAGGCAGCTTACTTATTAATGTTCGCCAGAGAGTGTTATCCAAAAATCTAATGCATGTCACAACGGGCAGGCAAAGCAGACCCATTCCCGGTGGTGGCACCCATTCACGAGCATGACGCATGAAAAAGGTAGAATTTTTGGTTTATTACGTAGTTTTTTCTTCTTCTCAATTCTTTCCTTATAGGCAAAATAGCTCTTTTTCCCGAGGACCGTGACATGCTGCTAGCAGGCAGCTTACTTATTAATGTTCGCCAGAGAGTGTTATCCAAATTCCAAAGAATTTTGAAGAGACCAACATGTTAGTGCGGATTTTTTTAGGCATTTAAGGTTGCAGTCGGCCAAATTGCATTGGACCTGCGTGGTGGACTACGGCGCTTCTCGAAGAGTCTTGTGGTCAGTATGAGCGGTTCATAGGTTGCTAATGATGATGACGACATTCAGGGTTGTTAGGTTTCCTTTTTACATTTTTCGGCCACGTTTTGCGGAGAGATGGGTCTGGAACTTCAGCTCCTTCAGGATCGACAAATTTTACGATTGTAGAGGATCTAGCTAAGTTATTATTGTTTTAAATTGGAATTGTCTTTTCTTTTGATCGCGCTTTTAAACTTTGACAATTCGGAAGCTACGAGCTACTAATAAAAAACTCTTTGTAGAAATAATTTTATTGCAAAAAAATTAAAACTAAATAGTAACTTAAACATTGTCGTATTTAGTCAAATCATCATTTTTTTATGCAAATATCTACAAATGGGTAAGCCAACAGCTAAACTAAAATGCGTAAGATTTTGTGATTTAGCTGCTGGATCTCTTCGTGATCGAAGGTTCATCATTAATTACACAGGCCTGCGAAATTTAACTTTTTTTTTCCCCTTTCAATAATTATGTTATTTTTTTAAATATCCAGGCATGGTAAACTAAAATACATCTTTCATTTTTTTCTAGCACGTCGAGATTTTTTTTTTATTGATGACATCAGATGACATGCATATTTTAGGTTATTTTAACAAACTTCATGAAAAAAATAAAAATTAACGAATTTAAAATTTAAAAAACCGACTGTATTATTTAAAAATAACGCTAAAGAGACTAAATAAATCAAAAAAACTTATTATTTCTTTTTCTACTTCCTTCAAAACTCCTATTTCATCTTTTTCTCTTATGCTTTCTATCAGGTTTATTTCTCTTCAATATCTGGCAGTAGTCTGCCATCATGTTTGGGTTCCACCTTCCTTGGTATCTGCTCTGAATGACCTTAATATCTTAGTAGAAGCTTTCACCTTTTTCTTTACTTACAGCCCCAAGATTCTCAGGAAAGGGGTCAATTTGAGAATGCAGAAAATATAACTTTATACTCATATTGCAACCCACTTTATGAAAGTTGCTGAGTAAAATACTCACTATATTGTCATAATTTGGGCTTTTACTGTTTTCTAAAAAAAATTTACTACATCTTTAAGTGAATTCCAAGCGTTATCTTTGATTTTATTCAAGATTTTTTTCAAAGGTAGCGTCTTGCATGAGCTTCCCTATTTCAGACCCAAGAAAAATGCCTTCTTTGATCTTGGAATCCGATAAATGCTTAAAAACACAAAAGTAATTAACACAGGTACCATCTTTAGCTAGTGCGTTTAAAAATGGCTTTATAATACCTAAGTTAATATGAAGTGGAGGTAGCAGAATTAAATCACAAAACTATCGTATCATCCAATTTACCTATGTATGTTTGTTACTCAATCACGTCGCAACGACTGAATCGATTTGGCTGAAATTTGGCACAGAGATAGATAATAGTCTGGAATAACACATAGGCTACTTTTTATTCTGGGAAATAAGAGAGTTCCCGCGGGAATAAAAAACCTTAATCCACGCGAACGAAGTCGCGGGAATCATCTAGTAGTTGATACATATGTATTGTAATATGATTTCAATCACGACAAACAATGACTATGAGGGTAGGTGAATATTTAAATGTCATCAATTCTACAAGCATGCACTATTATTAAAGAAATTGGAAGTTAACGCTAGTAATGCGCGGTAATACTAAGAAAAATGAAAATTCATTTTCTCAGAAAACTTACGTGATGGAATTTTTTTATTATTTTTTTCGTAGCTTAGTAACTAATACCTACCCAAATTGCTAATTAGTTTTTAAAGGGGAAAACCATCGCAGGCCTGTGTTATTATCTGCTAAATAATAGACCTAAGAAGAATTAAAAATTATACAATATACAATTTAGAGTAACACTTAGAAAACATTGGCAGAGCTGACTTTGCCGACAATAGCGTAAAGGCGCCATATTGCGGAGATTTTGCTCCATCCAAAGTACCTTTTTTGTGAATTTTATCAAACATAAATTTTTTTGTATAAGATAATAATCGTTAGGTATGTCGTATTACTAGACTTGACAAGTCAACGAAGTGAACTTACATATGGACTAAAAAAACATTTCTTCATATAAACCTTACCACTTAGTACTACTAGTAACCTCTATAGGGGTACAAAAAATCCTTCTTAGTAGGTATCCCATGTTTCCTGCTTTGACATACCTTGATGCTGCGATTGAGACTTTGCATTGTGTGCCGATCAATCACGGTTCACGGTAACTCAGAGGTATAGGTATTGTACAATTATTATTATTCTAATCGCTACAACTTCATATAGCATCCACATTAATCTTTCATCTTCTGCTTATATAATCTACCTATTTCGCGCCTCTTCATTGCAGGGTGGCAGTGGTTTTTTCGATACTGGTAAATTTGTCCAACTTTATTAATCTTAAGTATCGCTTTGCAGGTCGGGTGCGTGAAACATTTCCAACGGAATCGACCATCTTTCACGTATGTGTACCCTTCGATTAGGAGTAGTTCTTTTCCACATTTAGACTTGACGACTTCATAGAAAAGGGCTCCTAGAAGCTTTAGATCTACAAAAAGAATATTTTTAAAATGTACATTTGTGCAAATCACTTATAATTTTGTCCACTTAAATTCAGATTTGTTTTAGAAGAGAAATCTTAGATTTTTCATCTGAGTAAATAAAATATAGTACCCGGGATTACTTATCTATGACACTAAAGGATTCAGTCCTTTAGCCTTTATAAATGTGATTAAATGGCATAAGTACTTAATAATAACAATGTTTTTCAAAGATATATTAAATAAAAAAAACAAGCTCCTGATTTATTAAGTCTATATTTTTAGTTTAAATAAAAAGAACTAATTATACTTATTATAATGTAAGACCCTATGCTCTATTGAAAAATATTTTTTCTTAATCTTATCTATTTAAAATTTTACATGTAATAGTTTTGTAAACGGTATCAGCAATATGGTTGTGGTCTTCTGTTACGTTAGATATGTTGCCATCAGGATATCGAGTGACTTTCGTCTTGCATTTAGGATACTTCGTGCAGATCCACAGCCTCTGTGTATATTGTGAGAACGTGTAACCATTCAGCAATATCAAATCCTTGCCACGTTTGGACGTCACAATATCGTAATAGCTAGTTCCTAAAAAGGATTGTTTAATACTCGTTATCGCCATTCATATAAATTTTAATATACCTAATACAAACAACTACAATTTGGGTACCTTCAAAACAACATTGAATATGTATTTTCTAGGCAAACGCCATCTTAGGCTGCATCGTCACTTACCATGAGGTGTGATCGCAGTCAAGCTCTACTCTATATTGTATTACACTGATCGATGGATCGTCAAAGCATTATTTTCAGTGTATTTATAAAGTCGTATGACTTCTCCATCTCTAATCATCTACCATCATCAGTTCTAGTGTACTTTCGGGGCGGATGAGAATGATCTCGGCAGATGCTGGTGATTTCTCCCTCCTCATTGAGCTGGAGTCTTGCTTTGCAATCGGGGAATTTGCTGGAACAGATCCAGTAACCTTTCTTGATCTGCGAAAAAGCGTAGCCGTCGATGAAAAGCAACCGTCTACCTCTTTGCGACAACCCAATTTCGTGATTGATCTCCAGCGCTAAAAATAATAATTTGTAACATTGTAAAGCGTCTTACATGTTTTTGGATATAAAAATTATTAAATAAAAAAATAAGAATATTTTGCTAGAATTTTTGTACAAATAATATCCGTCTTCACAAATCATCGCATTTCAAATTTTTATTCTTACTGGAACACCGCCAATAGTTTGGTTCAACTTGATTGTAGAAGTAACCTTCAGCAACTAGCAGCTGTCTTCCTCTTCACGATGTTATAAATTCAAAGTCTAACTCTGTAATGACAGATGATATTAAACAAACTATTTTCTTGCATTTTCTACAAACTGTTAGAAAAAAAACATTCATTTTTTTTTAAAACTTTGTTTATTGATGCTGCTAAACATGCTGAAAAAGATTTAGGATTAAAATGAAATAAGATAACAATACGTTTACTAAAAAAATTTATTGTAAAATCACATTTAAAGAAATGAGGAATTTCGATCATTTTAAGTTATTTAGTCGAGTTGCTAAGAATCGCCTTTGGAAAATATATACATTCCTATACTTCTATTTTTTTATTTTATTTTACCCTTTTATTCCAATGACACCCGACTCGCACTGTAGGAACTAGACTATCTTCTTCAATTTCGTAAGTAAAGCTGAGAACTTTTGTGATTGTCACTGATTTAGTTAATTCTAACATCTGTAAGTCTTTTCGTTTTTGTAGTTCATAAAGCCGTTTCAGCGACTTACCCATGTACTACCTGGGTAGTACGACGGGAGATTTCGAAGAAATTTCTCATCTTCTCGTAAATCATTATAAAAATCTTAAATCTTCTTCTTCATTCTCAAATCTTTACATAATTACCACCAGCTGTCACCAAATGTGTCGGTGGAGAATGGATATGTTGCGGTAAATAGTCGACATCTAATTTCCCTTTTTCATTAACCTTTATGCGCGCTTTACAACCAGAATTCTTCTTAGTACAATAGAAATTATTCGAATCTCTCATCTGAGAATAGGTATACCCGTTTACCATAATGAGAAATTTTCCACGTTGCGTCGGTATTTTGTAAACGATACGATCGTCGTTTTCGTCATCGTCTGGAATGACAAGTCAGTAATTTATATTTATAAAGGTGCGGTTAAACGGCGCGCTATAACACGAGCCGCGCCGCGCCGCACCATCCGTGTAGGCGCGGCTCGGCTTAATGCGGACGCAAGCCTGCTCGTTTAAACGACGCGGGGTAGCACGATCCTACGCGAGCCGAGCCGTCCGTGTAGATGCGGCATCAGCGGCATTCGTTCGTCGCGCGCTCTGTGCCATCTGTTTAGACGGCGCGTATTAACACGAGCCGAGCCTAGATGGCGCGCGCGCCTTTGATCCGTGTCGAAAAAACCGACAAGTGATGGATCGGGCAAAGTTTGCCGAGCCGCGCCGAGCGTAGTTGTTTACACGGCGCGTGGCGCGCCGAGCCACGCGCCGAGCTAGGCTCGGCTCGTGTTGTAGCGCGCCGTTTAACCGCGTCTTAACCAATGATATTTTATTGGTATTTTTTGGTTTTTAAGTATTTTTTAGTAAAATTTTTGGAAAACATAACCTGAAAAAAAGCTTATAATTAGTTTTGTATAAACGTATTACATATTATGATTCCTTATTACATAAATTTTACATCAAAACCAGACGGATTATAGCGATTCTCATAAATTAAACTCTCCGATAGTCAGGTACTATGAAAATATTTTCTTATTTCATTTCACCTGTCAAGATTTGATGAAGACTGATTAAAATATTGAATTCTTCTTTAATTCTCCAAATTCAGCAGGCACGAATAAAAAACTACTTTTAATAAAAAAAAGGTAAGTTTCTGTAAAGGATTATATTTAAAAATCTATATTATTTAATACCAATTTTATATTAATAAATACTCAAAGAATGACTAACGTATACACGTACACTTATTATTACAAATTATACTAGTTATTTCAGATACCAGCTTCAGCTGCTTATTAAAAATTATTCTAAAAATAAAACTTATATATAAACCTACGCTTTTCATCTTTCTTTCTAAATAAAATTACAAGAGATGAAACAATCAACGAATACTACCTATGATGTTCGATGTGTTATGTGAATTTCTGGTGGTTAATAGAAAACTGTGTTCATTGCAAAATATAATTTAGAGTAACGCAATAACGTCTATTTTGTATAATAGGTATTTGGCGTGGACGATAACTTTATCTATAGGAACTCAGTTGTGAATTTTAACCTATTTTAATATAATGACCAGCAGCGCTGAGCATGTACCTAGGTGGAGAATGTGCGTGTATAGTGACAGACTGAGGCGATACTTTCCCATTTGACAGTAACTTCACTCGGGCCTTACAACCCGAGTCCTTTTTGGAGCAATAATAGTTGTTGCTCTGTTTCATTTGGGAGTACGTGAACCCGTCGAGCATGAGGAGGTATTTGCCACTGCGTGTTGGTATGAACTTAAATTCACCAACTGAAATCGAAGCACATCTTTTGATCTCTTTCTAAAACGATATTTTGTATGGAGTTACTGAATTTGTGACGCCATAATTATGTCAGTAACGCTAACAGGATACTTTTAAGCTCTATATTTTCGAGACTAGTTAAGATATTAAAAAAACAAAAATGACATTATGTTTTATGTCATTTTTGTTTTTTTAATATCTGAACTAACAACATATATAACACATTAATTTTTGAAAAACTTTATTTTAAGTATACATATATAGAAAAATTTAGTGAAGTACCCAATTCAATAAATCATAAGGCTTTGTATTCGTCTACTCAATTTTGAAGTATCCTAAACGACAAATTAGAAAATGTGTTGGAGAGCGTTTTTTTTAATCTCGTTAATTTTGATTTAGACTTAACAAGGAAAAGTATTCTAATTTTTGATAATTTATACCGCAGGATTACTTATTACTTGACAACTTAGAATACTTTAATGTTTTTTTATATTTTTAAATACACATTTAATTTATAAACATAACTGGGTTTAAAACACATCACAACCATCCTTACTTTTTATTTATTTACAGAAAGTCTTACATTATGAAGATATCTTTAAATAAATGCCCGAGGAAGTCACAGAGTAACGCGGTTTGGAATGATTATGAGTGTTGTACTCGAGATTCAGCCTTATTTTCCCATTCGCATCTAACTTGAGCCTGGCTTTGCACGCGCTATCCTTCTTGGAACAGTAGAAATTCTTATTGTTACTACTCGAATAGGTATAGCCTTGATACATTAGCAAACTTCGTCGCCCTGGTCTTGTCTCGATGAAATGATAATCTGTAAAACATTTCAAATCAAATCAAAATTCTTTATTTGCAATAAATTAAGTGTTGATACAGTGATACATATTTAAACGGTACTGCAATCTGCCGTAAATTTTCAATGCGAATTAAAAACTTATACTATTTTGTCACAAAAATTTCCTTTGTAGAGATAAATATTAGTCATTTTCGCTCATTATTATAATATGTTCCCTTATTATTAAAATAACATTGATTTGCAACTTCTTACTCTTACTTCACTCTTGCTCTCATATATTTCCTACTTGAAATCAAAATAAAGAAGGTGTCAGTAAAAAACTTAAAAGAAATAAGATGCAATAATTAATTTATTTACTTTTAATTATAATTTAATCTTTGATTAAAATTATGCTTAAGTAATTAAATTATTTATTAATACTGTTTTCATATTGTAATAGAGTACATAAATCAAGGAAAAACAGAAAAAAACAAGAGTCCTTGTCGATTAAGAAAAAATATTTTGGAAAAATACTGTATAAAACCTAATGGAGTGTTTTACAAACATTGCAGAACTATAATTTATAGAAAAATAATTAAATATATGGCAAATCACAGTCCCAAACGAAACAAAAAAAAAATATTTCTAATACTATACGCAGCTGCTCTACAAGCGTTTTTTAAACTCCATATATATAAATACATATATAATGAGGCTATTAACTAAATATACATGAATATGTATAATTTATATACAATTATATATCTAATAATTAATACATTATACATAAATATATATATATATATTTATTTATTTACTAGCCTCATAGCGTAGCAGGAAACTCTTTTTAAGATGAAACTTTCAAGTACACTCCAGTGGTAGATCTATAATACCTGGGCGGGGGATGATTGTGTACCAGATTCTCCAGCATCCTCACCTCAATGCCTCGATGCCCAAGCTTCACCCTTGCCCTGCAACCACGGCTTCTCTTTGAACAGTAGTAGTTGTGCGATTTGTTGTCCTTGGCATAAGTATACTCGTTAACCATTAGTACAGATCCTTTCTCGGTTGTAATAATTTTGTAGTCCAATCCTGCAAACCAAATGAGATACATTTACAGTGCTCCCTTCAGTGGGTCTAGTATGTGGGTAGTATGCGAAAATCTGTCATTTAGTACTGAGGAGAAAGGGACGGAGAAATATACTCATCCCTTTTCCGTCCATAGTAATTGTCTACTATGCCTGTGTAAAATGTCTATTAATCTAGTCTATAATTTTTTAATATCTGTAGATTTACGTACAGTTAACGTGAGCTTAAAAAATTACATTAAGGCATCAGTATCACGCATTGACCTCTTAACTGTTATCTACCTATGACTAACACTGGTCAAGCTGCTGTCATATTTTTTGGACCTACTTGATTGACGCCATTTGGACACTCGTAACAAGTTCCATTCCCAGTCGCAGACTCGTTTGCTCCCAGTCAGCCTTGCTCCCATCTGAGGTAACTGGGGTTCTGTGGCAGTTCGCTCGCAGCCAAGATGCAGAAAGCGGTGTTGCTAGACTCGGCTAGCATAATCCATCGGTTTCTCAGCCCTAACACTCGGCCGTGTCTAGTTTCCTCTGCCGGGATGTAATCCTCCACCCGATATAGTATTTATTTGTGTAATTTATATTGTGTCAGTTTATTTATCTGTGTACATATTTATGTTTAATATATTACTCTTTGGCATTATATATTATATATATTTATTTTGTAAGCGTGTTTGGGAGTCAAAATATATGTCAAATAATAATAACTCTTTATTGAAATGTAAAAACTCAATGTACAAAATACTACAAAAACTGTAGGTAGGTATACAAAGTGAGTAAATGTTTTGAAAACTCACATTGGATTATAGTACTACATTTATCCTACTAATATTATAAATGCAAGTTTGTGAGAATGAGCGGTTGAGAATGTTTGTTACTCTTTCACTAAAAACTACTAAACGGAGTGTGATAAAGATTCAAAATCTAATAGTTTATACATCAGAATAGAATATATCCTAAATTTCATCCCGGAAAATTAAAGAGTTCCCTCGGGAATCAAAAAATCTTAATCTACGTGTCTTGATTACCAAAAATTTTTAGTTTTGCTTATAAAATTAAAAGTATTTTTTACTTAACTTATTACTGTATTGTTTCTTAAAAATTATCTCGTTTGAAAATTCTATGGAGGAATTTAAAAATATGATGTTCAGAGCTGTTGGCTAGTTTTTAACCGACTTCCAAAAAGGAGGAGGTTATCAATTCGGCCGGTATCTTTTTTTTAAGTAATATAATCACTATGTTTTAGTTAGTCCTCGACAAGCATCGAAGCTCTCTTCAAACAGTGTCTACAAGACTTGTAATATTATTTTCTAACAATAATTCATAGGTTCGGTACTGGTCCTCTAATATAAAGTGTTGAACAAGAAGTAGCGTTTCATATCAAACGCGGACGAAATCGCGGTCATCATGTAGTCGTATATATATGGGTACCTCTCCCGGGTTTACCCCATTAGGAAGATATTAATTTTAAGTACACTCCGGTTTCAGATTTATAATACTTAGGCGGGGGATGACTGTGTACCAGATCATCCATCATTTTCACCTCAAGCCCATGCTCCCCAAGCCTCAATTTAGCCCCGCAGCCATTTCTTCTCTTCGAACAGTAGTAAATACGCGAATTGTTGTTCTTAGCAAAAGTGTATTCGTTCACCATTAACACGTAACCTTTCCCAGTTTTAACGAACTTGTAGTCTAGCCCTGAAAACCAAATCAGTTCCAATAATTATTATACTTAACAATCCCATACACAAACATACACACACACAAACACACACACACACGCAACTCGCACAAAAACACATACACACATATATACACACACACTTGTATTGCTGAGATCTAAAGAGCGCACTCTCACTCGGCTCAGACTCAATACAGAGTTAAAACGAGACAGATTTATGTCAGACCATATTTGTGTTTCGTTTTTACTCTATCTTAAGTCCGCGCTAAGTAAGAGCATGCATGCTCGGTAGATCTCAGGATATGTGTTATTTCTTGTCTCACTCACACCTAATTTCACTCCTCTCGCTGATGGTTCCCTGATGGAGATTGTTCTGTTAGCAATAAGGCCGCCTTTGCATGCGTAGTTTTAAGTTGTATTCAGTTTTGTTTCTTTCTTGTGTGCAATGAAATTTTTATCTATCTATCTTAATCGCTTCTTATAACCTGCTTACCTAGACCACAAAAATAGCATTCCTTCTTACGATACTAAGGTATGTTTATGATCTATGCTATAACCGCTTGTGTATCGAACTCGGAATCTTCAATTCAGATCCCATTGTATTTACCACTGCGCTAGAGAGCTCGTGATAGATAAAAGTAAATGAAAGGGTAGATGATAAATATGAAATAATTACACATATTCAGCTGAGGAATCTATATTATATTAACTCTCAGCTGATAATGATTATGTAATGAATAAAGTTATACGATATGATATTTAAATTAAACCCAGACTAACAAATGCTCTAAAGCTAATATAATGCTGGGTAACAATCGGATTGGGAAAAAGATATTTATACATATGTATGTAATAAACTTGAGCGTTTTCAAAATCTAGCTACTCTACTAGCATACTCGTACCTATTAGGTTAATATACACGTAGGTATATTTAGTTTTCACGAATATGAACATGTCTCTCTGAATTTCGTTCCAAACTTGAATGGTTACCCATTTGACTTCACCAGAATCTGCACATTCAATTTTGAAGAAAAACTTCAAATATTTTGTTCATGATAGACCGGATAAGTGTATCCGGCTTAAAGGTCGTCACTCAGTTATCAACCCGGCACCCGACCAGCACTGACCCTTTGCTCAGCGTCCACTCGTAGTTGACAGGTCAGGACCGGGACACCACGCAATGATGTGATGCGGCCGGCCAGTGTAAAATTCCGATGCATACGTCTTCTAGTTGAGTCATAAAATAGGTCGAGTGATCAACTCGCGATCCACTCGGGACCTGCCCGTGGGCAACGCACAGCATGCGACTAGCGGCCAGAGTCGTTCACTCGCCGTTTACGTACGGAAAACTTGCTAGCGAGACTATCCCGCGAGGCTACGGAATTGATAAGTCCATACAGGAAATCTCAACCACACCGGACGAGGTGGTGCTGTTCGGGCGTCGATTTAATAAGGGAGCGACGACCTTTAAGGGAATCAACGTTAAATTTACACTCATACATAATTTACACTAGAAATATTTTAAGAAGATATTTTTAAATACACTCCCGTTTCAGATCTATAATACTTCGGCGGAGGATGGTTGTGTACCAAATCTTCCATCATTTTCACCTCAAGGCCCTGATGCCCCAGTTTCACCTTTGCCATACACCCGTGGCTTCTCTTTGAACAGTAGTAATTGTACGATTTGTTGTTTTTAGCATATGTGTATTCGTTAACCATTAATACAGTTCCCTTACTAGTTGTAATAATCTTATAGTCCAACCCTGAAAACCAAGAAGTTATAATAATAAACTGTCACTTCTATAATTTACATGAAAGTATGTATAATAACAGCTTTGTTACATCTAGAAACAAAGGTTATCGATGTGTTCGACATATAACTTCATACAACGTTTTTAAAAGTTAAAATACTAAGCACAGTAAGATATTATACCCGAGCATCCATTAATCCATTTTACTAGCAAAATGAGCAAAATGTACTTATATTGATGAATAAATTATTTTGCTATAATCCGATAAACTCACTGATTGGGCGGATTAAATATATTTACGACTCTAGGATCTAGACCTCTAGAGACTATACAATTATACATACTAGCTGTTGCCCGCGACTTCATCCGCGTGGATTTAGTTTTTAATAATCCCGTGGGAACGCTTTGATCTTCCGGATTAATAAATAGCCTTCGGTTCGGTTCTTGTTCGGCTCTCGTCGGGTGACCGCCCTCGACCACCGACTTACCGCATCGCATTGTTCGCCCGCGCTATTTTTTATTTTTGCTCGGCTTCTAAGAGTCGTACCGAGATTTTGAATAGCCTTATAACCTTCCTCAAGAATTGGGCTCAGATACAAAAAGAATTTTTCAAATCCGACTGATAGTTCCAGAGATTAGCGCGTTCAAACAAACAAACTCTTCCACTTTATTATATTAGTACAGATGTACTATTTAATTTTCATGAGTTGCGGTAGCTACTATATAATATAAAGCCTTCGCGGATAGACAGATTAAAAAAAATGATTACACATGTTTAACTAAAGAATCTTTTTATTGGATTTACAGAGTGGGTTTGTACTTCATGATAATATCTTCACATAAACGCCGGAAGGTAACCGAACGTACCTTGGCGGCATGTGACTATGGACTAAACAAGATTGATTCCTCAATATGAGACCATTTTTATTCAATTTCAGCCTGGCTTTGCAGCCCATGTTTTCCTTTGACCACTAGAAGTTGTTGCGGACAGTGCTGTGTCTTCCAAAAATATAGCCATTAAACATAAGTAAAGAGGCCTTGTAACTCTCGATAAACTTGTAATTAACTGTAATATATATAACAGTATAAATCTACTTTGTTATTTGTTAGCTCAAGATTCACTCACGCACGTGATTTAACCTATGGTTACGGTAAAAATAATTAACAAAATATATCGCTAAGTATTTATTTACATTAAAGGATATTTCATCATCATCAGCAACCATCATCGGCTCACTACTGAGCGCAGATCTTTTTTATACATATATGAATAGCGGGCAACCGAGCAGGCGGCGACCTATAAAAATAGGTCATATTCCACCATGCTGGCAAAATTCTAATTGGCAGACTTCAGACACTTTTGAGAAAGTTATGAAGAACGCTCAGGAGTGCAGGTTTCCTCACAATGTTTTTATTCAACGAAGGATGTAATATGTTGTTGCTTAAAAACACACATAGAAACGTCAGAGGTACGTGGCAGGATCGAGCAGTCTAAGATTGTAGCGGGCTAACTTGGAAAGGGTATGGCAGTGAACATTCAATCCATACTCCTTATCTGTTTCTACACGCCATCGTGCTACAAAGCTAAATCTCTTGGCGGCACGTCTTTCACGGTAGGGTGGTAACTAGCCACGACAAAAGCCTCACCAGACCAGAGACAATTCAGAAATTATAAATTCCCAAATTGCCCCCGCCGGGAATCGAACCCGAGACCTCCCAGTTATAAGACCACAGCCAGGGAGGTTGTCTTTATGAAGACAATTTAATATACGTCCCAGAATCGGTGATAAAGTAATTGGGTGGCGGGTGCTGGTGGAATAATGATTTAACCACCAGTGTTCCGTCTTCATCCACCTTGACACCAGCTTTGCAACCTTGGTCCTTCTTGGAACAGTAGAAGTTCATGGTATTGCCGCGTTTTGAATACGTGTACCCTTTGAACATGAGCAAACTTCCTCCTTTCCTTGTTTTAAGGAATTGGTAATCAAGTGGACCTGAAATGTGGTAAACTCTCTATTTAAAAAAAGAGGGCTATTTAAAAGTGAAACCTTCAGTTTTAGATTTAATTTATACAATAGTACATCAAGTTCTAATTACCTGAATAAAACAGTAAATAAATAATATAACTTCATTATCAAGGGACTAGATTGGGTAAAAAAATAAAAAAATGAAATTTTCTCGTGGTTTAACGTCTTATTATCAAGAGCTAGAATGAATTTATTTTCAATATGTTGCATATTACAGAGCTATTTTACTATACAATTCCGATCAATATTACCAAGTGATCCGATTAGCAATTTCAGAAGAAAAAACTACATTTTACGAGTTATTAAACCAATATGAGTTTGGCGCTTACTACACACCTTTTTCACGCAATAAAAAACAATACACGCGTACGAAGTCGCGGGCATCGCCTAGTCTGTCCATAAGTTACCTAGCAACGTTGTTAATTGTCAAAAAATATGTATACAGACTTTTTGACAAAGAAAAACGTTCAGATTACAGTAAAGAACAAATAGATCTTATATAAATCAGAATTCAGAACAGATGACTAAAAAAAATCATAATTTAAACCGCAGTCGGGTAAACTGTAGATAGATAGATAGATGATAGATCATTTATTCACCAAAATGCAGGTACAATTTGATGTAATATGAAAAAAACGAGCCTTATACATTTCACCAGGACTGGTAAAATGTATAAGGCTAACAGGTGTGTGAATATTATACAATGTAGTTAATAAAAAGCTATGAAGATAACTTAAAATAAATCCCCGATGTCGACACCGCGTATTTCGGCCGGGGGTGATGATGTTTCAAGTCGTAGGACACAATATTGCCATCTTCGTCCAACTTCAACCTGGCCTTACATTGCTGGTCCTTCTTCGAACAATAATAGTTCAGGCTGGAACAGTGCTTCGAAAAAGTGTACCCGTCCAACATTAACAAACGCTTGCCTCTTTTTATCTCTATAAATGAAAATTTTATGTCTGGAACAATGAAGACATGCTGCATACAAAACAGATTTTTCTGGTTTGGCGGCTTATGGCAAAATAAATTAGTTCCTTCTTAACAATGACGATTTAATGTAAATACAAGATTTTTTACCAGCGATTTTTAAACACATTTCCAATCTGTTAATCATTGGTTTAATCGGTTTTAAATATAACAATATTCACAATAATTTATGGCAGACAGTTTTTTATGACTCAACATTCAAAAAGAAGGGATTTTTTACCTTTTTTACGTTATTATTTTATTTAAGTAAATTGGGGCTGATTATAGATCGGTTTTAATTGGATGTCGACAACTGAGTTGATTTTATTAGATATTACTTTAGTCAGCAACAAATATCTGAATAGATCAAATTAGCTAACTAGTTAACAAAAAAAATTAGTCAAGCTGAACTTGACTAATATACTCCTCTCCCACCAAATAAACCGAAGCATGTGATGGAAGTGGGCAGACAATAGTACAACGTATGGTATGGACGTAGAATCAAACCGTCAACATTTCAGTTTTCAGTCTACACCTTCCGTTCCACTACAACCAGAGTATATCTCAATATGGCACCCATCTCACGCAGTATATGTAGACCACGTCACCCTGGAGAATCAGTTACGAGGAAAGCTTCAAATACGTCCCGTCCACACTCATCGCATACTTTGGCGGCCTGTGATTATGATAGTCCTTGATTGATTCCACTCTGCCATCACAGCCCAACTTGATTCTACATTTGCAGTTGCTATCCTTTTTCGAGCAGTAGAACATTCGTTTCGCGTGATTGTTCTGTGAAAATGTGTATCCATTGAACATGAGTAACTGCTTCCCACGGGGGGACGGTATGAACTTGTAGCTGAAATAACCTGAAAATTATTTAGATTTACAGTTGTCTATTTTAACCTTAGATTATTTAAAAGATTTACCTTAAATTCGAGAAGAAACGAAAGTTATCGATTTATTGTTGCGCGCGCAAAGACTGAATTAACACTTAACCTTTTCCTTCACAAAGTGGATAACTTGTGTTAGGCTCAGGTACACAAATTTCTTGAATGCGAGCGAAATTTTTGACGCGCTAAAACTTTTTAATTACCTAATTTTGAATTGAATAGCCACAACAATACCTATACTAGTAACTATTCAAGTAAGTAACAAAAAAGCATAGTCGATTTAGTGAACAAGTAAGTAGCTAATGACAGCGTAGCGCGAAGTACATTTTTTGTGTTCTGATGTTCGTGTCTATGTATCTACTCGTATGTCGATGCCAACACCTATGTAAAATATCAAATCGGATCAAAGAAAAACATTTTCATATTTACTCACTTTAATAGTATTGTAAAATATCAATTATCTACTAAACGAAATACTAAACTACAAAGAAATTTAAAAAAAAATCTATTTATGATCTTGACGATGCTCTGTCATAAAATAAATAAGCCAAATAAAATTAAGATCAACGTTTTTCAATATGTATGTTCATTTATGATGTACAGCCAACATAACCTACTGCGTGAAATATTATAATTACCTATAATACGTAATATTTTATTTCATAAGAAATATTAAATAAAGTACAATTATGTCAATTTACGTAATTATTTCACAATTTATGCAATTCATATTACAAAATATCAACCTTAACAATCGTAACAGCGATTACAACCTATGTCCAGAGGCGTAACTACAGGGTGGCATGACGGCAAAATGCCACGGGCCCCAGCCGGCAGGGGCCCCTGGTCAGAGAGGGCCGGAAGCTCAAGATGATCATAACATTTATAGCCATTCCTGTGACTACGGCTAGTGCCGAGCGATCATTTTCAAAATAAAAATAGATATAAACTAAACTCTTTGGGACAAGAAAGGTTACGCACAGTGGTAAATTTACCAAATGGCTGATTTGACTGGAGCCTAGGGCAGCAGATTTTAGGGGCGGCGAATTTGGGGCCAAAATTTTTATTTATGCCTTACAGAAATTAAAAAGATACATATTTGTAATACCTAAATGTCATTAGGTCCACAAACACATTTTAAAATAACCCCAATAACAATAACTAAATAGTTGGTAGGGCCGACTTTACCTACGATGCCGAGTGTGCGGCGCATACAAGCGTAGTGTCTCAAGCGCCAAAAGTACAGGACTAGATATGGTGTAGTACAGAATAAAAAATTTCGCGCTCACTTCGTTCGTGAAAATGTCGCTTTTACGTTGCTATTGTAGGTGCCAAGAATGAACTACTAAGTGCCGTAATGTATTCATAAAAAATTTCGCGCTCGCTTCGCTCGCGAAAATGTCACTTTTATGTTGCTATTGTAGGTGCCAAGAATAGACTACTAAGTGCCGTAATGTAATCACAAAAAATTTCGTCGCTTTTACATTGCTATTGTAGGTGCCAAGAATGGACTACTAAGTACCGTAATGCAATCATAAAAAATTTCACGCTCGCTTCGCTCGCGAATATGTCATTTTTATGTTGCTATTGTAAATGCCAAGAATGGACTACTAAGTGCCGTAATGCAATCATAAAAAATTTCGCGCTCGCTTCGCTCGCGAAAATGTCGCTTTTACGTTGCTATTGTAGGTGCTAAGAACGGACTACTAAGTGCCGTAATATTACTTTACGGCACTTAGTATAAATACAATACGCTCCGACTTAAAGGTTATTAGAAAATCAAGTAATTGTAATTGCGTTTGTATGTACCTACTTCACGTAGTGATTTATGAAAAAATAAAAAATACTATCTCATTGGGTGAGCTTCTTTATATTGGGGGAGGGAGGGCCCCATCCGATGAATTTGCCACGGGCCTCAAACGGTATAGTTACGCCTCTGCCTATGTCTACTTCTTCTAATATATGTTGTCTTGTAAATTCTTTTAAGTAGATAAAAAAAAAAAATACAAACGTCGAGCAAAAAACGCTGAAAAAATCACATTTCTTGTATCACCCTCTTTAATTTTTAACTTCTTTTTAATTATTTGTTTTTAGAGCAGCATTAAAAATAGTATACATTCTGTGATAAGTATATATATCTACCTATTACGGTTCATGAGATACAGCCCATTGAAGGACAGACGGCTGGCCGTGCAGCCGAGGCTTAGTAATAGGATCCCGTTGGCATAACTTGGGTGTATGGAACTTTGGATGCACTTTGGGTGGTTGGGAAAATGTAGCAGGAATTACTTCTTTAAAAATAATAATAATCACACGGATATGAACAAACGCGTACCTAATAACAATCCAAAAAGATTTATGACATTTAACTGCTCTAAAAACACCAAT
Source organism: Hipparchia sbordonii (assembly GCA_038048805.1). Classification (NCBI taxonomy): domain Eukaryota; kingdom Metazoa; phylum Arthropoda; class Insecta; order Lepidoptera; family Nymphalidae; genus Hipparchia; species Hipparchia sbordonii. Next base: position 12,508,216 of record CM076106.1, read on the forward strand.
CCTCTAATTAGCACATGTGTTCGCTAGACCTTCAATTTTATATGTACCTTCACTTCAGATGTTTCTTAATTAGACATTACACTAACTTCTAAATTTAGTACTTCACATTACGACTTATTTAACTATTATTTATACAAATACCTAAGCAATAATGTGTTACTATTAATGAGGGTACATCAAGATTAACCAACAGAAACAGCAAGACAACTTAACTATTTAAGTAAGTTAGCATTTTTCACATGACGCTAATACGCTGTTTTATTTGCATTATATATTGCACTAGTTACCACTTCAAAAATTTAATAGCATGAAAAACCGTCTCTTCTTATTTAGTCTTCGTCGTCATTGTTACCTTCCAGGCTTTTAATAACTTCCGCATCGGATTCATTCTTCAATGGCTCTGGTTTAAGTTGACACATCTGTACGTGCTCAATCAGGACAGTTTCGGTTTCCTCTTCTGTGCATTCGATTACTGCGTCACATCTCGAACATCTGAATTTTCCGCTGCCTTTATCATCCAAACTCGAGAATGCTATTTCGACGCTTGACACACCTGGAACTAGAAATTACCGAAGTGCATATTTTAACTTACCAAGTGCAATTATTGCCAGGTTATCTGGTCCGCTTTCACATACTTAGATAAGGCAGAGCAAAAAACATACGGCAGTATAACATCCTTCTTCCAAAATTCTATCTAAATTAATACTTTTTTTAGATTGATTATTTTTTTAGAAAACGAAATCTGCACTGGCAGCATGGGCAGGAGATAAAAGTTTTATCCCCCGATTTTATCCCCTGACAGGGGATAAAATTATCTTTTCCCTATGCTAAAGCATGGAAGCATGGCGACAGAGGAGAAGGCGATGTATATTTCTATAAGTATATCCACTGAGTGTTATTTCCACCGCTGTGCCCATGCTCGACGGGTGGATAAAGCTAAGCGAGGGGATAAACGTTTTATCCTTTTCCCGGGGATAAAATTTCTCCCGCCCATGCTACTAGGGCTGACAAAAGAAAGTTGATCACATTCAATAATTTTAATAAAAAAATAACATAAAAAAAAACTCAAAGCTTTCCAAAAAAAGAAAAGAAGTAAAAATCAACAAAAATTTTCATTACACTTGTTTGGTTTCCCCATACCATATATAAAATAAATAAATACAGTAAAAATAACGTCCAAAATAAATATAAACTTTGTGTCTGTTTTTGGTGACCTAGGTAGGGCTATTTTCAAAAAAAAAAAAGCTAAATCCAAAAGGCAGAGCTCCTGCCACTTAGTAACAAGTAAATTATGAAGATACATTACCTTCTGCTCCACTTGCTGCCAACGTTATCAAATTTTTCGTTTCTAAACCTCCATGCATCATAATTATCTCAAATTGCTTCTTGTGCATTTTTTCAATGTGCCTCTTCAAATTGGCGACGTTTTTTGGAAATATGACGAAAGATTTTTTACAAAAGCTGCATTTATACAATCGATCTTGTTCAACCACTTCAAAGAAATTCCAAAAGATAGATTTTGGCTGACCTAAAAATAAACAATTATTATTATTTTATTTAAACAATATTTTACAAATGTGAGTGCAAAAAATTAGTGGACTGGTCTAATATGTATGATAGATATGTTAAGTACGTGTATTAATTTTACGTGTAATACGTGTATTAATTTTTATAAGTTATTCAATAGCGTCAATGTGGATAAACAGTTTATTGTTGCTCTGAAGCCTATATTAGCATTATAAGGCAACATATATTTGTATTGTAAACTATTTCATTAATTTCTCTTATTTCTCTTATCTCAGTTGTGTCTCAGCTGATAGGTGAGATAATTGAAAATTCAATTGCCACTACTAAATATTTAGTAAATCAAACCGGATATATAAAGCAAGTCAGTAAATAGTAGAACTAATTTTTTTGGTTTGGTAAGTTTAGAGACCTATAATATATTAATCTATAATAGATATCATAGAATCTCAAAATTACTTAGCATTTAAATGTTCTCAGTACTAAAGAATTATGAGGCACATACGTGTTCCGGAAGTATTTTCACATAGATTTTTTATCCTCAATTCTCCTTCGATGCTAAGATCCTGATTAGATGCTGTTGGATTTTCTTTTAAATAAATATCCGGATGTTTATTTTTGATATGCCGATGTATGTTAAAATGCAAAATTTTTTTACAAATTCTGCACTTTATTAATCTTTCATTATTTATTCTGTGATAATATTTCCTCGTCCAGCTCCAATTTTTCCGTTCAACAATCCCTAAAAATAAAACAATATAATTTAAATTCAAATTCAAAATTATTTATTTCATGTAGGCCAACTTGTAGCACTCATGACACGTTAGGACTCTACCACCGGTTCGGAATGCAGATTTGAGAATTGTCAAAAGAATTTACTTAATTTAAATTTGTACTAAATTACTCAATATTTAATTCAATTTAATATATTCATGTCAATTTATGTAACGTCATCAAACTAATTAATTAAAAATAAATAATTTTAGAAATTGATGAGGATTTCTCGAAATAATTGTACGAGAATTGGAATTCAAATTAGGCGATTTACTTTCCTACTTCATATACATATCTTTTTGTCACAGCGCGCAGTGATATTGTGTTCGAAGTGATTTTTGTGTTCAATTATAATATCTAAGTAAGTAATAATGTAACAATTACATTAAACAATGTAATTTTTAAAGATTTACTAATTTTAACTTTACACAGTATCCGAATTACCAGTTATGACTACATAATACAAAGGTTCTCACGTTTTCTAACAAGGACATCTTCGCAAGGACTATTAACTCTCAATTCATCTTCTGTGGGTATAACCGATTGCCCAGTCTCATCCGCATCTGGTATATAATTGTCTATATTATAATCCAGTGCTTCTTCATTCCGTACATCGCTGTTATTTGTAACAATTTTATCTAATTCTTTAATATAAATTATCTGTTGTATAGATTTTTCAGGTTTTTTAAGTTCGTCACGTCGTTCTTTAGTTGTTGCATTCGAGTTTGTTTCATTATAGTAAATATCAGGATGTTTGTTTTTCATGTGTCGATGTATGTTACCATTATTAAGACTGTTCTTTTTTAAGATTATTTTACAAATTTTACATTTATTGTATTTATCACTGATTTTTCGATAGTACTTGTGAGTCCAACTATAGCATCGCCGTGTATCTAAAATATTTTGAAAAAGTGTTTGATGCAATACTACCACTCATAAATATTATATGCTCTTAAACTATTAACACAATTTATTATTTACTGATAAATTGAAGTGTTTAGGTACTGAGATTAATTAAAATATTAAAATTATTATATATAAGATACTACAAGCTCTCAATTTGATTATAAAATTGAAAGCCTTTGATCAATTATGAGAAAAAGTAACTACATGAACATTTACCCACATTGATTATTGAGTAACTATAAGAGTGTATTCTAAATTCTAATAGATAAATAATAGTCTGCGCTACGCTGCGGACAGACGGACGGACTTGGCGAAACTATAAGGGTTGTAGTTTTACTACGGAACCCTAAAAATGAGGATAAACATAATATAATACTTGCTGATGCCCTCAACTTCATTCGCATAGATGGAGGTTTTTTTTTAATTTCCGCGGGAACTCTCTTATTTTCCGGGATAAAAAGTAGCCTATGTTATTTCAGACTATAATCAGTGTCTGTGCAAAATTTCAGCCAAAGCGGTTCAATCGTTTCGGTGTGATTGAGTAACAAATATCCATCCATCCGTACATACAAATTTTTGCTTTTTTAATATTTCGCATTTATAATATTAGTAGGAATACTCTTACGTTTTCCAATGACTTTTTGTTTGCATTTTTTTATAATCATCGATTCTTCATCTTCAAGTGAAACAGACTGACCAGTCGTATCCAGTTCAGGCTCGTTATCTACAGTTTTTTCAATATTAGACTCAACCGGATCGTCGTCTCGAACTTCACCGTTACTGTCTTTCGCGTCTATTTTAATTATTTTAATTAATATTTGTTCAGGTGCTTTAACAGTTTCTGCATCGCTAGAGTCATCATCTTGAGTTGAAGTTTTCGGTTTGTTTTCATCAAAATAAATATAAGGATGTTTTAATCTTATATGGCGATGTATATTACCAGTACTATTACCATAAGATATTTTCAATACACGTTCACAAATTTTACATTTTACACATCTTTCATTTACTCTGCTATAATACTTTCGTGTCCAACTTCTACAACGTTTTTCTTGAGCATCATTTCCTAAAATATAAAGGAGGTTAAATAAGCATTTTTTTAAGATTTACGATTTTTAATCTACACGGACGAATTCGCGACTTAATAATCTACTTGACTACTTGCCTTAGTATAAATTTTTGAAGTGAGTGCCATCAGTAGGTCACTTTAAAATTTACTCCCTCTAAAAGTAGAGGGAGTAATTTTATAGTGACCAGTTAAGTAAGAGTACTTCCCTAGTAATAAGGATAGAGGGATAGTAACCCCTTAAAGGGATCACGATATTTCATAAGCATTGCCGTGTAACTTACTTTTATTGACTCTTTCTATCATAACTTTATCGTTTTCTCTTGTACATTCCTCTTAGACTTTCGCAAGCGTAGGTGTTTATTCATATTTTTTTCAGACCAGTGAACAAACAAGGTTGCTAAAAAAAACTATAGTTTTTCTCAAAATATTTTCAGATGCACCTTTCACCATGGAATAAAACAGCACTGATAAAAACGTATTATACTTAACTAGTAACCAGTTAAATATTTATACAAAAAATCGGTCAGTGACAAAAACGGTTAGACAAAAATTACGGTTACGTCTGATGGTCATGTAAATACATTTTACAACACTTTGATAGCTCACAGATACAAGGAAAACGTTAAAATTACGTTAATTTTTTGTTAATTACGAAATAGATTTAACAAAAAGTACGTTAGTGAACTTTAACGAAGCACGGAGAAGAAGTAAAACACAGTAAAGAGAAATATAATATAATAAAATAAATTCTTCGTCGTCATTGGGTCGGGATATAAGTACAAAGACAATGTGCAAGAGGAATAGTTTTTAATGGATGATGAAATAGGGCGAGAGTCAAGTTCCACATAGACGTCCCACGCGGTGGAAGCGAACGTAGGAAGCACGGTAACTGGAGTCGAGTCTCTCGCTGAAGTCCCTCGCATAGGAAGTGTAAGTAAGAAGCCCGACACTCGTTGTTTCCAGAACTGCATCCTGAAAGATGTTCCCAACGATCCGAACGATTGCGAACAGTATTTGAAACGATTCGAATAATAGGCATTGGTTACGGCGGCTTCTTGTTGTAGATTATGTCGAATCCCATATCACGAACTAGATATAGCCAACATATAGCTTGCGCCATTTAATTTTAACCTGCTGCGTTACGTGTGATAATGTTTGGTAATGTTAGAATTGTAAATATTAATATATAACATATAATACATCATCATCATCATCATCATCAACATCATCATCATCATCATCAATATTATCATCATCATGAGCAACCCATTAACGTCTCACTACTGAGCGCAGGTATCTTCTCAGAGAAGGGCATGCACCTCAACTTGTCGGAGTTATGTGCGTTTATGCAATATAGTATATTATGCTTCAAGGAAAACATCGTAAGGAAACCTGCACAGCTGACAGATCTCTAATATTCTCAAAAGGTATGTGAAGTCTACCAATTCGCATTGGGACAGTGTGGTGGACTATGGCCTACATATTACATATACATTAGCATATAAATTTACATACCTCGTAAGACACCTCATAGAAACTGTAGGGATTTAAGGAATTAAATGGCTATACTGCTTCCAGTAGGGCTAACATGCGCGCCACGACAAAATTTTGTCTAAACTTTAATCATGAATCTCTGTAGAGATTCACACAGAGACTACAAGTAACAGACTTCAAAAAAGGAGGAGGTTCTCGATTCGAATTTTTTTCGGCGATATTACTCCATAATTCCGTCAAATCTGAACCGAAATCAATATTTTTTTATCATCAGGTTTTAAAATCAAACTTAGTGAAGATCTAATAAATCAAATTGCCTTTAAGCAAAGAATTTGTAAATCGTTTCTACGTATTACAGATAACGTTAAAGAAGCACAGGGTAGAAAAAGTAAAACCAAATATTTCTGAAAAATATATAATAATAATAATTTATACATATATATATATAAAAGATACATTTAATATTCCTGTACGATGCCTTGCAGAAACTAGGGATGTAATTAATTAAACTGCCATGTACCACTTCTAGGAAGGCCTTTCCGTATTCAGTGACTAAATTTTTTACTTCTACACCACAGAAAATAGCCAACAAATATCTGTAAATTACATAACAAAATTCCTAATATTTTATTGGCTTACTTCAGTAACTGTACCATTACACAGTTCTATGTTTGACAGTGGACATTTTTTCTACACTAACATTTAAGTATATATCACAGCCATTAAGATACAGATGAGGTTTGCAGATGAGATCGCAATTAAAGCATAATTTTTATTTTTATTCAATGACAAGAGTGTCCTTGACTGCAAATCTTACCTGATGGTAAGTGACAATGCAGCTTAAGATGGCAGTGGGCTAACTTGGAAGGTGTATAGCACTATAGAACCTTGCTTTAATTGGATTTATGCTAGTATTTTACAACTTATAAAACTGTCCAGTAGAGGTTTGCACGTATGTTGGAGGCGGATGTTTGTGGGTGTAATCAGCTCTAACTATTCTCCCATTTCCATCCAGCTTCACCCTCGCCCTGCAATTGGCCGACTGTTTCTTCGAGCAATAGTAGTTGTTCGACAATTTCATTTGGGAATATGTGAAACCGTCTATCATCAGTAAATGTTTGCCTCTCTGTGTGGGTATAAATTGATAGCCATTCTCTGAAAATTATGGCAACTTAATATACTATAATAATATTTTTGACCTTTATTTATTCTTGATTAAAAGACTATTTATTTATTTATTTTTTACTTTATTATCAGTATGAAAACTGCAAACTGTACATGACAACCTTGACCTTACCATCATATAAAATATTCCATACCATAATATATTACTGTATGCAAATGGCAGTATGCATAGCTTTATACCTCTCACCTGCTTCTCTCACAAAATATGTTATGTTGTTATTATATAAGATATTGTATGTATAAAATAGTTGTATAAGAGGTCTAAAAAAATGCCTGTTAGGATTTAAACACACACATATTATGTACAATTTTTTAATAAATAACACAAGGAAGACTGCAATATTGCATAAAATATAAAAATAAAAAAATATTTATAATTTTTTTAAATACCTAATTTTTCTATATCAAAAGAGACTTTCAATGATTTATGTAGGGATAGTTTTAAGCAATATCTAGATAAACAAAACTAAATACGACTGTGATCACTACAACAATAAGTAATATCATCAAATCCATTTCTAAGTTCTAAAAGATTTTATACGCTGAGAACTTAAGTTTGACTTAAATATGTATTCAAATTCTAAATAATGACTAGTCCTTAATCCTGGTACATTGATGTAGTCACAAGATTGAAATACAAGCATTAAAAGTAATATTATAGTGGACAAAACTTAAAAAAGTAGCAACTTATTTACTAAGTACTTACCATCTCGCGCCTTCGGAGAAACGGTATAAAAACTGTATATATTTTGATTCACTGCAATCCAGCCTAAAATGCACATACTAAAATTGATATCACTCACTTAATTTTCACTAAAATATCCACAAAAAACACAAAACAAAGCAAATATATTTTGACATTTACGTATAGGTTAGGAAACGTATCTATAGAATATTTAACAACTTTTACACTCGCGTATAATTCAGGCGCACGACGCAAATATGAATTTGCGTAATATTGTAAACTTGATAATTCGGAACACGAAAACATTGTGATTTTTTTATTTATTTCTAAATAAAATAAATAGATTTTGACAATTCACAATAACAACTAGTGACGTGACTTGTTAGGTTGCCGTTATCGTTATCAGCCATTTATTTAATTTATTTTTAAAGCTTTTTAAACTAATTAGTAGATTGTAGAAGGTTCCTTCTAAAGTAAGTTAAATTAATAATAAGTAACTTGGCTATTGTTACCTACTTGGTTGGATGAGTTACACGTACCTACCAAGTAATAAGTACGTACGTACCTAAGTACTAGTAATATCATAATATTGTACCTTGTATTTTTAAATGGGGTAAAAAGTTATACCATACCTAACGACAATATTTTGTGGCGATTTATTAACCAAGTGTCAACTTTACAATAATAACCGTAAAATGAATTGTTGAAAATACTGCGCACATCACCAGTTATTTGACGTTTCTCGACGCTTACAAATAACCTCAAAAATTACATTGTTTATTTTTTTACAAATAAACTTTATTTTCATTATAGTACCTACTGTTGTAAATAAATTGGTTATTAAAACTTACCATAATTTTATCGGTATAATTTTGAACTGTTTTCGTACACTATAATCTCATAATTTCAAATTTTTGCTATTTTTGTAGGCAAAGGATTTTTTATCTTGAAGTTTTTTAATCATGTACTTATTTCTTTTAATATTATTTTTGTAGTGTAATTTCAAAACTGTGTAAATCAAATATAAGTTCTAAATACGTATAATGTGATAATGTAATTATTAACGTGTTGTAGTGATCAATTTGGCGGGAAGGATGTAATTATCGAGGACAGGTAATTGCACGTAATTTTTATGCTACTTTTATTAATTTAAATCAGGAGTATACATACTTAAATCGAAATTTCCGTCTTATCGAATATTTCTAAACTTTTCCGACTTCTAAGAAAAAGTAAAATTATAGATAAGTACATAACCTAAAATTATTAGTTATACTTGCAAGTACTTATTGAAATTAATATTCATTAATAAAAATTATCAAAATAGCGTTCTCCCTTTCCTGCGGTTTCTTGTGGTTAAAACTTCGGCTCAGCTACCTCCAATGGTTGGAATCCAACCAAACGCTAACTTTTCAAAGTTATGGTCAAGAAAATCAGTTTCTGATGGTCTAGAAAAACATTATGAAGAAACTGCATGCCTGAAATCTCTTCATAAGTTCATAATTTTCTTGAAGGTCTGTGAAGTTAGCCATAGCCAAACACACAATTTTAGATTTGGACAGTGCGGTGGACTATATGCCTTGTAATTCAATGGTTTGAGATGATGAAGTATCTAATAATTTATTTTCTTACAGGTAAGTGAATCAATCCTCAAACTTGTACATAGGTAAGTTGACATTATATTCGGTCATTTAAAGAATGTGTTCCTAAATTCTGTCAGTTGGTCAGCTGTGGATTGACTAAAAATGATTGCTCGAGTGTGGCGATCGTAATCACCTCTGGTGAACTATTTCTTTCTCGCTACTGATTAAAATACATTGATGCAGCAAGAACAGCATAAATTCAGCCAGTCAAATCTCATTGCGATTGTCACACTGTAGCTATTATGGTAACACTTCACTTGTGAATGTAATTATCTCAATGACCAATATAAAGAACACTTCAAATTTTCAGATGTAGCTTAGAATTTTAGAAGTTATTTTTGCTGAGATAATTGCATTCACAAGCCAAGCGATATCCTAGTAGTTGTAGGACTATCTACAAATGATTGCTATAGTGTAAGCTGAAATCTTATTTACATAACTATAACTTCGCTTTCTGTCTCGATGTAAAAAAGACGAAAAGGAGCAGGTATGAAGGGTGAGGAGAGCAAAACTCTTGATTTGTGTCTTTATTTTGTGTTCTGACTATGTCTTACAATATTCACAGGAATTATTCAAGATAACTTAATAGTTTTAAAATTAGGAGACCCTATCAAAAAGTGGGGCATCTATCCTGATTTTATCCTTAACATGATCAACTGACAGAGAGATTAGGCGTATGGGCTTAATGTACATTGCCATACCCATTCCAAGTTAGCCCGCTACAATCTAGACTACTTAGGTGAGATTGCAGCCAAGGACTATCTTGTCATCTGATATAAAAAACTTCAGGAACACCTTCTTACAATGGCCAGAATGGTTAAATGTGATATTGTGACTAATTCTTCTGTAGAGAACTCTAAACTAAATTGACAGATCTAAATCTTGTGCTATCTTTTTTCACAGAGAGTGTTATAAAAGAGATAGCATGAGTAAAGGTTGTTTTATTAGTGGGAATAACAATAGTGCAATGGGTGAGGATTGAACCGTCACTCTTTCGGTTTTATGTCTGCACCTTTAACCATTGCACTATTGAAATAATGAGATATGTTGATAAAATTAATAGATTTATATACTTACTTTTAAGTTTGAAAATAATAAAGTATTGATATTTATATTACAAAGGTTTCATTTTATATTACTACTTTAATATATTTTTGAATATCAAATACCTTATAATCATGATTCACAATACTTAAAATTCAATTCAAAGAATTTATTATAGTAGGCAGAATTATTTGTTTAAGCCTTGAAGGATAAAGCCAATGTTTAAGCACAAAATGAAATGTAGTATTTATCTCTTTCTAAACAATACTTAACCTGCTAAATCAAAATGAGCTTTAATTCTGAGAGCTTAGAGGCTTTAATTCAATTTGTGTCGACAATTGAATTGAAGACTCAACGTATGAAAAAGTATTACATTATTTAAGATTTCATTTTTTCGCAAAATACAGAAAATACAGCAAGGACAAAAATATATTTGAGTGCTTCCAATAAACACATCTGTTTATCATAGGTAAAGTATAAAAATGATCATGGTGTATAAAAATCCTAGTTGACACAGGAGCAGTTACCTGCGACGCTGCGAGGGAAGGTTTGGTGGTCGAATTAATTGGTATAATTACTATAATAATTTATTTAAATTTTTATTGTATTTGGTATGTGGGCTTTTTTATTTAAGTGATCAATCTTATCACAGTAAGTAAAACTCAAGATATGAGTACAAAGTAAAGTAGATAACAGAACTGTGAAAGAAAATTGCTTTTTTTTAATTGGATTGTGTCCAATAAATGGTACAAAACGTAAGAGTTGTGATGGACTCACTTGAAGTATCCGGCGGCTATTGCGTACACATGCACTTGATGTTGATATGTGTGTATTGAAGCGATCAGTCGGGAGCGCACATTCACACAGGTACACGGATAGGGCGAAACACAAAAGAGTGAAGAGTGTGAGCGTATTGCAACAAGTGTACAAGTCGACCAATTTTATAAGTTACAACATCATGTCAAAAATTTTTTTACAAGTACAACGTCATGTAAAAAAATGATGTCTGTATACGATGCTTATTCCGTACTCGTCATGAATGATGACGTCCGCTGTTATTAGCAAGATAAGATATGCTGCATGGTTGTACCTACTCCTCTATTTGCTATTTAAAAGAGAAGCAACAAGTCGCATTGGCAACAATCATTTTCAGTCTTCAAGATCACTTCTCTCTCTCTCTACGTTAAAGGATATTGTCGATATTGTACATACTACATATAGTTCTAAGTGGTCTTAAAAATTAACTTAGAATCTAATTAAATTATGTCTGTTTTTTTTATGTCTAAATGTGGTTTACAGAAATACACTTCATATCATCTAGAAGAGGCCAACAGTTACTGGTTTTCGAACAGTACCCCTACGCGAAGAACTTCGAGTCCAAGAAAGGCGTATCTTGGGCTTGCTCGTCCCGATGTTCTAAGAAATGCAATGCACAAGTCATGCTGTCAAAAGAAGGCGTGTTAACTGTCATAAACTCTTCACATAACCATGCCCCACCGACGTTCTATATAAACAATAGAGGGGAATATGTGAGATCAAAAAAAATAGAAATAGTGTAAATAAAATAGTTAATAGAGTTAAGGAAATTTCGCCTCGCTCCGACTTGTCTTTAGAGAACTAGAAAAAGAGTAAGCGCTGCTCGGTATGGTAAGTGCCATCCTATACTGTGAAAAACTGGAATTAATACTTTTCTCTACCCTAAAACATTTTCTAAACTGTTCTGTTTTATTGTACCAAAATAGATAAGCCATTTTAAGTGATAACTGATAAATAACTTGCAATCTAGGCAAATTATATTATATACTTAAAAAAAATTGCCGAATTGTTGGGTTTCAAATTCACTGAATTATTTTTGAATCTAAATAACGTTGCATTCCACGGACGCAGTGTTTTCTATTTTCATTTCATTATATCATCACATAAAATTTTAACATCGTACCTACTGGACAAAATCAATCATTATTTTTCTGGTAGGTAATAATAATAATAAGTACTTACTACCTTATTTTGAAATAAATGTATTATAATCATGATCGTAGATTTTGTACATTGCACTAAATATTGAATGAGAATGACATCTATTTACTATAATATAAATAGTATATAATATATTTATTAATTTAATAAAAACCCTATTTAATAAATGGAGTATATATTTTTTCTTTGATTCTCAAATCTATCAGTTGGCAAATGATTGGTATTATTTACTATTTACAAGATAACTTCGTTGTAGAATCTGATATGGTAATTTATTTCACTGGTCAACATTATCTGAATATTCAATTTAATCGGAAATATTTTGTTCAAAAAAGCGTTAAAATTATAAAACTGAGCAATATTTATCCTTCCAACGCATGTTGTTTCACAATTTCACGTTTAGACCCTGTAGGCATGATTATTAAGTATCCATTCAGCATGCGTAATTTCGTTTGTCAGTTAGTAATAATTAGTTTAGTAATAATTCGCTAACATAAATGCACAGCCCGAACGAATAGATTACTACTATACTAATGTGATTTACAAATGTCACATGTTTCAGTCAAATAAAAATCAAACTTTCTTTGTAGGGTGCACGCTCGGAAGTGCTCGTGGGTTAACTTTTATGAACTCAGGAAAAACTGGATCACATACATAATTCTTCCTTTGCCGTCTTAAAAGGCAAACAAATAGGGTAAACTTTGGACTTTTGATTCACGGGTCATTTGTCCTAAATTGGTGCGAGAACTTATTTCAATCTTAGGTAAGTATATCGAGAGAAAGAACGACGGTGTCAAAGATGGATATTTTCGAAATTGCATGTATGTAGTAATGTTGGTGTTTATCTTTTCAGAAATAAGATATACATGCCATAGAGGCACCAAGAAGTTATTTTACAGGAAGTATACGTTCTCAAGGAACAGCTCTAACAAAAATGGATCACTATGGTACTGTTTATCTCGACGCTCAAAGAAATGCACAGCGCAAGTCTTTACAGCAAACGATGGATCTTTATCTCTCTTCCAATCTGAACATAACCACGAACCTTCATATAGACGGTATTTGTGTACATAACATAAATGACAATAAATAATAACAAAACTGTGTCGGGTTTCAAAGCTTTCATTGAATCGTTGAATATAAATTAATATTAATACTAACACCTTATTGACTAATATTTACAAAGTACATAATATATATACATTCGTAATATATATATATATTATGTTCTACCTTTGTGAACTCGGCCAGAGAGCAACTAAACAAATCAATTTCAGCCGCTAAGTTGAGCGTGCGGGTCCCGCGCGAGAGCAGCGCGCGGCGCCCGATACATTACTACAATAATGTGATTTACAAATCTCACTTTCAGAAGCAAAATTTATCACCTCCAGAAAAGGCAAGAAAATGCTACTCTACAAACAGTACACATACTATAAGCACAACTTTAACAAGAGGGGTACGCTTTGGTACTGTTCTTCTCACACCTCGAAGCAGTGCCCAGCGCAAGCGTTTACAACCAACGATGGGTTTATAAATGTTGTGCGAAACGAACATAGTCACGAACCTTGTAACTTCTATGTAGGCAATAGTGGACAATATATAAGGATATGAATGTTCAACCTGTTTCATTATCATTACGAAAACTTCTTACCATCATGATCAGCAAAACATCAACAGCTCACTACAGCCCTGGTAGCATGGGCGGGAGAAATTTTATCCCCGGGAAAAGGATAAAATGTTTATCCCCTCGCTTAGCTTTATCCACCCGTCGAGCATGGGCACAGCGGTGGAAATAACACTCAGTAGATATACTTATAGAAATATACATCGTCTTCTCCTCTGTCGCCATGCTTTAGTATAGGGAAAAGATAATTTTATCCCCTGTCCGTGGATAAAATCGGGGGATAAAACTTGTATCTCCTGCCCATGCTACCAGTGCAGGCGCAGGTCTTTTCAGAGGAGGGTTATACTATGCCATAACCAGCCACGCTGGTCCAATGCAAATTGGCAGACTTCACGCACTCTGAGAACTTTACGGAGAACTCTCAGATTGAAATCTACAGACCGCACTCTCACTAGATCAGACTCAAGACAGAGTTAAAACGAGACAGATTTGTGTCAGAGCATATTTGTGTCTCGTTTTAATTATATCTTAAGTCAGAGCACGCTCTATAGATCTCAGCATCAGGTGTGCAGGTTGCCTCACAATGTTTTCTTTCACCATGACGCATGACATTTAATTGCTTAAACACACATAACTCCGAAAAGTCTGAGGTTCGTGCCCGGGATTGAATCTACGACCTCCCGAATAGACCCACTAGGCTATCACTGCTTTTTACCATGGATCTTAGGAATAGAATAGAAAGGTTTTTATTTAAATAATTTAAATAAACCTTCACAGTGCTTTTGAATCATCGAGTTAATTTACTAAAATTCGGAATGCCATTCCAACCGCGGATTAAAGACTTTTATTTAAAATATTTTATGTTTAGTACGGTCAATACATGATTCTTATCTGTATGTAAAATACACATACCTTTGAGCCTGTGTAATTTTGAAACTACATCTTATATTTTCGAAAATATCACAAACTGCAGTTACAAAATCCAGTGTATCATAAAAACTGTCTTTGATTATTCAATAGTCAAATGAGAATCAAACTTCCTTGGTATGGTGCACGCTCGGGAGTGCTCGTGCCTCGTGGGTTAACTTTTATATACTCACTAGCTTTTGCTCGCGGCTCTGCTCACGTTAAATTCGATTTTTTAAACCCCTATTTTACCCCCTTAGGGGTTGAATTTTCAAAAATCTTTTCTTAGCGGATGCCTACGTCATAATAGCTGTCTGGATGCCAAATTTCAGCCCGATCCGTCCAGTGGTTAGGGCTGTGCGTTGATAGATCAGTCAGTCAGTCAATCAGTCACCTTTGCCTTTTATATATTTAGATGAAAAACTATGTACCTACTATAATGATTTTTCCGAAGCTGCCCTAAAAGGATACTTAGTTTCACGCGTCACTTGTCCTAAACTAGGTGCTAGGATTTATTTATGTCTATCTCATAAAGAAGAAAAATTGGTCTCTAATAGATGGACCCTTTTAGACATTCAAGTAATGTTGGTGTTTATCTTTTCAGAAGTAAGATATATTACCTCCAATAGAAGCAAAAAGTCATTATTTTACAAGGAGTATACATTTACAAGAAACAGCTGTAACAAGAACGGAACACTGTGGTATTGTTCATCTCGACGCTCAAAGAACTGCACGGCGCAAGTGTTTACATTCAACGATGGATCTGTGGCAGCCTTCCAACCTGAACATAGCCACGAACCACCGAATTTGTATATTGGCGGTAGTGGAGAATACATTAGAGTATAATAAGATGATCTTCTTCTTGTAGTGCCGTCTCCTATCGGAGGTTGGCAACCATTAGGGCTATCTGCACCTTGGACGCTGCTGCACGGATCGGGTACTTTTCCCGTACCACTGACGCAATTTCTTAAGCCACGACCAGGTTGTTTTCGGCCAGCTATTTTTTCCTGTATGGTGAGCTGCAGGAGGTCGTAATTATAAGATGATACCCGTGTTTAATTTTATCCAACAGTTAAATTTCTGTGATAAAATATAGCCGCTCCTTGTATCATTTTCTACCTGTTTGTGAAAATCCTGTATAAATCGGTGCAGACTTTCGGATAGCCCACACAAAAAATTTAAAAATAGTGTATGCGTTATAAGTTCAAAATTTTTAATTGCGCAATGTCACGGACTCACTGCATATTTTAGTTCTACGTATTCTATGTTACGAAGTTGTGATAGTTGGTATGTTCTCCTATTCGGGGGATCGCAGGTTCAAGCCCGGGTACGCACCTCTATTTTTCAGAGTTAAGTGCGTTCAACCAATTTCAGTAAAAATGATATTGAAATCCCATTTTCAGGAGCTACTTTTATCACCTCTACAAATAGAGTAAAAAAGTTATTACTTTACAAATCATTCACTTACTCAAAATACAGTGCAAATAGAAAGGGTCAAAAGTGGTGTTGTACCTCTCAGTGGTCAAAAAGTTGCGCAGCTCAAGTTTTTTTAACCATGGATGGCTGTCTCATTGAAGTTCTGACGGAACATAATCACGCACCGCCAGATCTTTATGTAGATGAACATGGAATATATAGAAAAAACCTTTGATAAGCCACATTTTATTGCTGCCCTTAGTACTGAATCAAATTAAATTAGCGGTAACAGCACAAATAGAAAGAGAGACAGTAGTGCTTTACATCGAATTGCGCCGCTCCAGTACTTTTATTAACCAAAGATGGCTTCCCTATTGACGTACTAACTCAAATGCTAATTTTAATTTAATCTTTCAATATGGACTCTGAAAGAATAGATTATTTATTTATTTATTTAACCAAATATAATCACGCATCGTCTGACTTTTATGTAGACATGGAAAATATAGAAAAATCTTTTGATATGGCACGTTTTATTGCTACCCATATAACCACCATAACCAAATAAAGTTAAGTTTTACGAAATCAACGTACATTAACAATTTTTGGAGTCCGTAGAACTGTGCTAAGTTTTTGTTACTCGCAATGATTTATCAGCTATTTGAATGATCTATAAGAAGAATAAAAAAATTCGTCTCGTTCTCGCTTTTATTTTACTTAACAGACTCGGTCAAATCTCACGAGAAGTATAAACCATACCCATTCTTGAATCAAAGTGAAAGTTTCTCAAGTTTCATGATATTTGTAATTTTGACTCCTCGCGTCCTGAATTCTGACAATTCTTATTCGTAAATGACTACATCTGCAGGTAAATTTTAAAAGCTCATTAGGCCTAATATTCAAATCTCACTTTTCAGAAGCTAAATTTATGACATCCAAAAGAGGCAATAAAGTGTTGTTTTACAAGTCCTTTATTTACGCCAGGAACAACAGTGGAGGAAAGTGGTACTGCTCCTCCCGAAGCTCGAAAAAGTGCACAGCGAACGTTTTCCTGGACCACCATGGAACTGTTACTGAAATTCTAACTGCACATAGCCATGAACCGCCTAGCGTTCATATCGATAGTCGCGGCGAGTTTATAAGAATTTATTAATGTCATCTGTGGTTAAGGAATTTTTGTACACACTGGTCGATTTTGGATAAATTGCATAAATCATTCCTACAATCTCAAATCTGGTGATTGACTAAGTTTAAGGTATTCTTGATGCAACAATGCACTTCAGCCACCAAATGTAGAGTATTGATTGTGATTGTCACAATTTATAGACAATCCTGCTGCTGGTCGATCGATTGGAAATTGACGTATGGTTGGTGGTAAATCGATCTAGGGATCGTGGGATGAGGAGTTGGTGGTTTGTCAGGTCGACCGTGGGGATGTGGGGGAGTTATTGAATTATGGCTTTAGGGTATCGGGCGGTTGAGAAAGGTCGACAGACGTCCGATCGGGGTTTAACTAATTGTTTAACTCAAAAATTACATTAAAACTATATTTGGCTATTCTTCCTTGGTTTTGAATTAACAGTCATTTCAATTCAATAGCAAGAACGACCTATCATATTTTTGGTATTTCCTTACTTACTATTTATTCCTAATTTATAGTCAAAAAAAGGCCGTTAACAAACGCAGAAAGAGTGAGGCGATATAAGGAACGTTTAAAACAAAACCCGGAAAAGTATGAACAATACAGAAAGAAGCAATTGAATGCAATGAAGGCTAAATATAAAAAAGTATCAGAAATGTCCAAATCGGAAAGAAAATTACAAAGACTCCAATGGAGACTAGAAAAACGAAGCCAGAGGAAGAACAAGAGATAGACAGAGATTATCATTTTCATCTTAACATATTAATTATTTTATTTTTCCTTACACCTTTTTCACAAGGAAAAATCTTTTGGTCTAATCCGACAAACAAAAAAAAAACCCGTGGTACAATGTACCGCTCTTCCAGTAACTAGTAGAACAATAGAATAATTAATATGGGAACATTTAACCCGTATTCTCCCTTATCACCATGGAACTGTTGGTAAAATTCTAACTGTACATAACACAAATAACTTCACAAAATAAAAGAAAATTTAATTAGGTATTGTGTATTTATTAATAATAATGGATCATAAATATGTAGTAGGTGTAGACAAAAGTGTTGTCTTTCACTCTTTACTAAAAAGTTGTGTGTTTGACTTATTGTCTTTTTTCTGGCACAGAATTTGAAACATGTCAATAACAACGGTTGTGTTTATGTATAGGTATATTTAATATACAAACTATAATTAAGGACTATTAATAAATAAGTTAATTTTAATCAAATCGGGCGTGTAAATATCTGTTGCAGATCCAATTTTAATCAAAAGTGATAAGAAAGGCGGCGTTTACATCCTCCTCTACAAAGGCTATAAGTTTACAAGGCGAACTAAGTCGAAAAAGGGCACTGTGTGGAAGTGTATAGCGAGCAAAACGGACCAATGCAAGGTCACATTGACTACGGATCCAAATCTGAAAATTGTGGTATCATTGGGAAGCCACGATCACGAAAAACCCGTAATCGAAACTAAACCTAAACATGTTTATTTCATGGCTCCTTGATATTAGGTACA
Organism: Hipparchia sbordonii; assembly: GCA_038048805.1. NCBI lineage: Eukaryota > Metazoa > Arthropoda > Insecta > Lepidoptera > Nymphalidae > Hipparchia > Hipparchia sbordonii. Next base: position 12,527,113 of record CM076106.1, read on the forward strand.
GTACAACGTCAGTCGCTAATATTATATTTTAGTAACAAAAAGCTACAACCCTTAATTTTAAAAACTAAAATAAAACTACTATTACAATGTGAATTTTACCGATATATTTGAATGATGACAACAGTGATTCGGTAGCTAAGTATTAAGTATGTACATAGTGATCCTTTTAACTTTAGAATTCTCCTCATCGCTTATACTCGTATTATGTTTTAGAATTTTAGATCTTACAGTTAATTTAAAAACATATATTTTTTTTAAATAGTTCTATGAAATAATAACAGCTATTTTAACTTGTTAAACGTCGAAGTTTTTTTTAATTTGTTTGAAGTAAAAATTATAAATTCATTTGTTTTAAAATATATACGAAAAAAGAAATAAAATCTTCACTACTTATGCCCAAATCTATTGGAAAAAACGGCGCTAAGGAAAATGGTACTTAATGTATTTATAACCTAAATACTACCCCTTTCCAACATACCATATCTATTGTGCATGTGAATGGAATCAATGTGAAAAAATCCATTTTTCGTAACTGATCGCCTCAAAAATTATGTCTACCTCTTCAAGAGTATAATTATTATTTTCTTAAGATTTTAAGTTTTTATTATTTTATTTAGTATTTTAATTTCTTTGTAACTAAATCCATTAAAGGGATTCTAAAAAAGTTGCATTTTAATTCAAATCCTTCGGTCAAGATCTAGTACCTTTGAGTATAGTATACTCAGTCTATTACCTACTCAGTATTGTACTACTTGATTAAATAATAATATATACTTAGTAAATAAATAATACAGTTTATGCGAGGTATATACATACAGACACGTATATCTCGACGGTCCCAAATCGAGTTAAAATACTAAAATAATTGATCAGCTGATTAGATTTTCTAAATCCTGAGGTAATTTTTTAACTTCCCATTTATAGCCTAGATCATTGCTTATACAATTTTTTATCTGCCCGTGAAAGTGACGTCAAAATCGGCTCAGTTGTTATTTTTTTTAGTATAAACTTGGGCATGTTTGGTAATGGAATTGAGGAGGCAATTTCGGCGTATTCTTGATAAATGATCATGAACGTAATAAAAGGTGCGTGATATGTTTATATATCGACCTATACGCAGAATAGAGTTACTTCTGCAAAATCCCTACTTTACAGGAGAGCGATTTGAAGTTTGTCTTGCCTGTAACTTTTTTCGTTATTTTTCTAGAAAATTGATTCTCATAGTATACTTTTGGAGCATTATTATGCATTGATTACTATCAATAAACTCAATGCAAAACCCATAATTTGGAATTTAGGTGTTTCTATATGCATATGTGACGATTTTTTGCGGATGTCTCCATGTTCTATATGTATATGTAACCTTATACTTGGGAAAAGTGTTCGTACCATGTCTATATATAACTTTTTTTTATGGAAATACTAATCTTCAAACGGTCTTATTTGCTGTAAAGGATGAAATATAAATACAAAATAAACAGTGTTTCTTATTTCATAATAACACATTTATTAGTAAAAAAAATTCAACATAATTTGACTAATTTTTTTAATTACTAAGCATATACCTACTATAAAATTGTCTTACAAAAAAATGTAAAAATTAATAATAAAATAACTGAAAGTATTTTGTATTTTATATAGGTAATACTAGCTTTTGCCCGCAACTTTGCTCACATTAAGTTCGATTTTTCAATCCCCTATTTTACCCCCTTAGGGGTTGAATTTTCAAAAATTCTTTTTTAGCGGATGCCTACGTCATAATAGCTATCTGTATGTCTTTCAGCCCGATCCATCCAGTGTTTTGAGCAATGTGATGATGATGAGTCAGTCAGTCAATTAGTCACCTTATCCTTTTATATATTTAGGAACTATTATTATTGACATATTGACACATATTGCTCATCTTTAACAGAAATGAGACTGAAATATGAAACTGATGTTCAAAATCTTAATGATGAAATTTGTAAATTAAATGTTTCTTTAACAAGAGTCAGTACTGAGTATGAGCAGTCACAGAATCAGATCCGTGAGCAGATATTGGCAGCGGATGAGTTGCTAGCCCTAGGTAACTATAATATGGCTCGCTTTGAGTCATTAACAAGTAAATGTCAATGTAACTCCTTGCATGTACCTATGGCTAGCAAAGATCATACTAGTACAGTGATCCCTGTCAAGTTGCCTTGTCCAGTGCAGTGTAGTGTGAACACAAAAGTACCTTCATCCTCAAGCATTAGTAAAAAGACTGTAATTATTTCTGACCAATTAGGTAGAGACTTTGGCTCAATTTTAAGCAATTATGTGGAACACTCAGTAATTAACAAATGTTCACCGGGGGCAAGTTTTGACTATCTAATAAATAGCTTAAATAAGGAAACCTTAGATGCAAACACTAATGTAATCTTGCTGATTGGCGACAGTTCAATAGTAAACAAGTATAAAATTTTAAAATGTGTTGAGAAATTATTGTATTTACATGATAAAACTCAATGTAAGTTTATTATATGTGCCCTACCTTACTCAAATAATCTGAGTAAGGAACAAAATCAACGGATACATAAATTAAATTTACAAATGTTTAATTTGACAAACCGCCACAGAAATGCTATATTTTATTTTGACATAAATAAGTTTATTTATAAGTTTAAATTGACCGCAGATAATATGTATCTGCCTACAAAATGTAAGCGACTTATAGCTTCATTACTAGCATATAATTTAATTCATGATACAGTTACAAGTGTTGTAACAAAGTCTTTTGACAATTATACAAACTGTACTTCTAGTACTAATATTTCTGCTTTTGACTCAAGTACTTTAAGTACTAATATTTCTGTTTTTGACTCCAGTACTTTAAGTACTAATATTTCTGTTGTTGACTCAAGTAATAGTAAGCCTATTGCTTGTTTAAACTAGATACTAAGACAACGGAGGGGCTCTGTAAACTGAACATTGTACATCAAAATATACGGAGCCTATCCGGCAGTTTTGTGAATTTGGACTCAAATAAAAACAATACTTGTGAAAATTTAAAAAATTTAAACTAAGCAATAAGACAACAGATAAGCAATCTAAAATTAATCTTGTACACCAAAATATACAGGGCTTATCTGGCAAAGAACATGAGATTGAGCTTTTTATTAAAGAATTTGATATTGAAGTCTTATGCTTCACTGAGCATTGGCTCAATACTCATCAGTTAATTGTACACCTTGATAATTATTCCCTGTCAAGTGCGTTCTCAAGAAAGACTGCTATACGCGGGGGATCATTGATCATAACGCGAAATAACATTAATTATAAAGAGCGAAAAGACGTTGTTAGTCTTTCTATAGAACGCACTATTGAGCTGTCTTGTGTTGAGCTGGACCGATATATTGTGGTTTGCGTGTACCGCCCACCCTCGGGCGACTTTGTTGTTTTTGAGGAGGTAATGGAGGATGCCTTAAGGCGGCTATGTAGGTCATCAAAAAAAATAGTGGTCTGTGGAGACTTTAATATTGATATTTTGCTTCACACTCCTTTTACTGGTAGGCTACTTAACTTATTTAAAAGCTTTAATTTAGAGAATATTTTTGATGAACCTACAAGAGTAACTGCAAACTCAGCTACCTGTATTGACAACATTTTTTGTGATTGTAACATTATTGAAAAATCTATTATCACTTATCTCAGATCTGATCATTGCGGTCAAATGATATCTATTCCAAGCAGTGAACAGAATATAACAAAAGTAATAAAATACAGGCCAGTTACCACTAAAAAAGTAAAGCATTTCAAACAAAACATCTCAGCTATATTGCCGACGCTTGACCTTGCACAGGATGATCCGGATGTAATTTATACAGAGTTTTTTGATTTGTTAAGCTCACAATATAACTCTATCTTTAAGGTGATAGAGAAAAGACTGTCTAAAGATCTTAAGTTTAGTGACTGGGCAACTGCAGGCATCTATAAAAGTAGAAATAAGCTGTTTGACTTGTATGCAGAAAAACAATATAATTATTCCCCCGCGTTTATTGAATATGTAAGAAATTATTCTAAATTGTTTAGAAATGTATGCATACAAGCAAAGTCACTTCACATAAAACAAAAAATTGTCAATTCTGATAATAAAATTAAAACAGCATGGGACATCATTAGCGATGAAACGAATAAACATAAGGTGCATAATAATAATAAATTGGAGCTTAAAATTGATAATCATGTAATTAACTCCGATATAGAAGTTGTAAATACATTTGAGAACTTTTTCAAAAATATTCCAATTACCACAACTAGTTCTCTAAATTCCTCGCCGGCAGAAGCCTATCGTCTCCTAAGAAGCAATGTCTCTGAGTGCAATAAGTTATTTAGGTTTGAACACGTTACCCCATATGACATAGTCAAAACATTTAAATCTTTACAAAATAAGAAAACAGCAGATCTATGGGGGATATCAGTTAAAATAATTCATAATGTAATTGATATTATTGCGCCGTATCTTGCTTTAATTTTTAATAAATCAGTAGATTCTGGATCTTTTCCAGATCTTATGAAATGTAGTAAGCTAATACCGCTTTTTAAATCGGGCAGCAAAAGTGACCCGAATAACTACAGGCCAATTTCTATTTTGCCAACTCTCAGCAAGATATTCGAAAAAATAATGCTCAACCAACTGCTTTTACACTTTAATTTAAATAAACTCTTACACACTGAGCAGTATGGTTTTACAAAGGGTCGATCAACAACCGATGCAGCCGCAAGGCTATTACAACACATATTCGATGCGTGGGAGAACTCACAGAATGCCATTGGTATTTTCTGTGATTTGTCAAAGGCATTCGACTGCGTTGATCACGAGACTCTTTTGCTTAAACTGAGCCACTATGGCATTAAAGATTTTGCACTTAGTCTCATTGCGTCTTATCTCAGCAACCGAGTCCAAAGAGTATGTGTCAATGATGTAAAATCATCCGGATCAGCCTCAGTAATGGGTGTACCCCAGGGTTCTATTCTAGGTCCATTCATGTTTTTGGTCTACATAAATGATTTACCACATTTTGTCCAAAATACTTGCGATATTGTACTATTTGCTGATGATACGTCTTTAATTTTTAAAGTCGATAGGATGAAAGACAATTTTGACGATGTAAATAATGCATTATCTCAAGTTTCTGAATGGTTTACGGCAAATAATCTCCTTTTAAATGCTAAAAAAACAAAGTGTGTTGAGTTTTTATTGCCTAACACGAGAACTGTCAGTAAAAATTTAAAGATAAATAATGAACCTTTGAAAACTGAGGACTCCACAGTGTTTTTGGGGTTAACCCTGGATTCAAAGCTACAATGGGGCACCCATATAGCAACGCTTGCTGGCAAACTTAGCTCTGCTGCTTACGCTGTTAGGAAGATTCGACAGTTGACTGACATAGAAACTGCAAAAATTGTTTATTTTGCATATTTCCATAGTATTATGTCATACGGAATCTTACTATGGGGTAAGGCAGCCGATATTGGAAAAATTTTTGTTTTGCAGAAAAGGGCAATCCGCGCAATCTATAATTTGAGGCCGCGGGATTCCCTTCGAGAAAGATTTAAAGAGATAGGCATTCTTACAGTAGCTTCACAATATATTTATAACAACATAATATTTGTCAGACAAAACATTTTGAGTTACAAAAAAAAGAGTGATTTGTCCGATAGACCAAGTAGAAATCCAAATAGGCTCATGTTTCCTGGGCTGCGCCTCAAGAGGGTCCAAAAGACATTTGTGAGAATGGGCGTGACGTTTTACAATAAAATTCCACAGTCAATCTTAGACTTGCCTCTACACAAGTTTAAGAAATCAATTAAATCTGCTCTCATGAAAAAAGCATATTATACAATTGAAGACTATGTAAATGATAAAAAAGCGTGGATATAATTCGCTCCAGTGATTCATAAGACAGTAATAACTATCCTGTGTAACATGATTTTATTGTATTCTGTTCCACGGTGTTTCCACTTTATTTGTCTCAGTCATGTCTTAAAATGAGTAGTTTAATATTAGTATTCAATTCGATGCCTTAACATGGGTAGCCTAAGTATGTCATGCTCTCTTTAAAGTTTCTGTGGTGGTGTCGTGTGGTGCGGGTTGTTACGTTCCCTCAAATATGGTTGAGCGAAGCAATGGCTGGATCATGCGTCATGCTCGTGAACGGGTGCCACCAACGGGAATGGGTCTGCTTTTGCCTGCCTGTGTTAACATGTATTGAATTGAATTGTATTTATTTGTATTTGTATTGTATTTATTTTTACTTGTATTGTACTCAGGAAAATTCATCGTGGCAGCACTGAATACATAGCATAGTTTCAATAACAATTGTAAAATTTTGATTTTTTTGAAAAGAGCAACCGCCGAGTTTCTTGCTGGCTCTTCTCGGCAGGAAAGGCATTCCGAACCAGTGGTAGATTCATTGACGATTCAAAAGTGCTTGTAAAAGTTTATTTGAATAAAAAATATTTCTTCTTCTTCTTCTATTATGTAAATATGTAAGTAGAATGTATTAATAATCCTACTATAGAAACCTCAAAATGATATAACTAACTAACATAAAACATAAACATAAATAACGTATTAGGAACTATTATTTAGCATTAATAATAATCCTATTATAGAAAACTCGAATAAAACCAACGAAATAAAATTGCTACAAGGACAATATATAAGTTCTTTCAGGAGTTTTAAAAATAGTACAACCGAATATTGGCAAACAAAAAGATTTAAAAACATTTTCTCTATTTTCCACAATTTTTCTGTGCGATTAATTATTGGCAATCAATAAGGAATCAATCATATCTAAGTTCTTCTTCGACTGAGCGTTATCCCACTAGGTGGGGTCCGCTTTCCGGCATGCTTTTGCCTACTTTGCCCGGTCTTGTGGATCCAATTTTCTTAATTTATTGGCTCTCATATCGGCGCCTACGAGGTCCAGCCAGCGCTTTCTTGGACGGCCGCGAGATTTAGCTCCAGGGACGGCGATGTTAAGACATCTATTACCGACGTAGCTTTGTGGTTTCCGTGCTACATGACCATACCATATTAGACGGGCTTCTTGCAGCTTATCTCCGATGTCACGGACACTGAGCCTGCCGCGGATGTGATCGTTGCGTTGCCGATCGCAACGTGTAACATATCTAAGTTATTTATGTCTATATTATTAATATTTTAATTGAATAGATATTTTAAATCACGAAGAAAATAATATTGTGGTGGCAGAGATCCACTGGGTACCGCGCAAAATGAAAATTTTAAATCAATCAAAATAATGAATTTGTAAAGAAGATGCGGCACATCATCATCTCTAGAGTCGTTAGGTGCACTGTAAGAGTTAGTTGTAGATGGTGATTGCGTCCAGTGATCATCATAGTGGTTAGAATAAAAGGCATCACGACAATTTATGCGTATTTAACGGAGAAGGCTTGGGAGTCGGTACACATTTTGGTGATGATATTCAAGACAAATTCCCAAAGCGAACAGCAGGGGAATTTTCAAAGTTGGACCGAGTTAAAAGTGTTAGGTCTAGTTGTTGCAATTGCAGGCAACGGTAGACATTATTTATTATCTTTTATAGAATTTTCAGCAACATGGTGCAGCCTTATGGCTAGTTTTGTCAGTAGCAAAAACTGGTATTTATCATTATATGCCGGCTGCAGTATAGATAATCGACTGTCTCTTACAGTTCCATCTGATATAACAATCTTCCCATATATCAGGGACCTCTTGCCTAATTTTTTCAGCTCCCTGTGGTAGTGCTGTTATTGTAAAAGCTCCACTATTGACACTGCCATTTTCTGAAAACAAAAATTAACATCATTAAAACGTTAAAGCAATTAACTACAGAAAACAGGTCTAAATCGTTTTATGTAGTTTTTTTATAAATACTTAACATAAAAAAATTATTAATTTTAGGCTTTTACGGTAGTTTTCAGTTGAAAAAGGATATATATCTCAATGTCAAACCAAGAATAAAAGAACAGTTACACATATACCTCATAATTTCAAAATAATTTCCCTCGAACAAACTAACTTGTGCACATTGTCCCGATATTTTTTACATGATTTCCGAATAATAAAGTAGTATGGTAAAATAATTAATATTATTGATTACTTATTAAAATGTATGAATTAATGTTTAATAGGTGTAATGAATTGATATTTCTTTTTTGATTGTTTTTTGTAGTAAAATCTAACATTCCGAGGTATAATGTTCTATATGAATGTGGAACCGTTTAACTTAATTATTTAGCTTTAAAAATATATATATGTAAAAATAATTATATACAACTATCTAAGAGCAATCTATGTATTATAATCACAAAGCTGAAGAAAGAAAATTCCATTCACTTACCTGGAACATCCATTTTTCCATTTTTTTTATCTCCACGGCATTTGTCGTATTACTATATTCAATTTTTTTTTGGCTTTAACGAAGGGAAGATCATATGTTTTGAGTGTGTATTTTTAATTTTGAGCACATATAGTAAAAAATAATAACAAAATTAACACGAAAATAGCAGATAAAAGTGCGAGCGTGTGCACACTATCATTTCGGAAAACATGAATACAACTGCAGATGTGACCCTCCGTTCGCGCTGATCAGGACAGTGAATACTGACACTTGTGCTGTCGGGCCCTTCTTCTTTGGGGAAATAAACTACATGTACCTTTATTCGACTGGTATCTTTGGATCTACATAACTTTTTAAAATTTTGATTTCACTAGTAAATATTAGAGATCTTTTTAGGCTTAAAAATGCAATAAAAAATTTTTGTGCCATAATCATATGTAACTCTATTCTACGTATAGGTCGATATGTTCCGTCCTCTGCTGGATAGGTATATTATACAGGTTTCTTTTAAAGACTACATAATATACCCATTGGAAAGTGAAAGTCTATACAAGAGGTCTTGCGCCGCTTGTATCCAGCGGCTCCGTGCAGCTCGCCTGATGTGTGGAGCGCCTCGGAGAGAATTTAAAGCATTGGCTGATCTTTCTTCAATCGTCGGATTTCCGTCCCATTGGACTATGAGAGTGAGGGCACTGCACCTGTGTTTGCGCACACACTTGTACACTATAATATCTCCCACTCTGTGGAGTTTAGTCCCCGTGACCGGATTCGGTCGGGAGGACATTTATTTGTATAGATAAATCAAGAAAACGCCAATATTTTATTGCAGTAAGAGTTGTAACTGCGGTTGACGGTGCGACAATCCTGATGCTGAACGGGTACGCTTTCACGAACCCCTCGCCGATGTCCAACGGAGAGCGCTGGTACTGCTCCGGTAGGATCCGATGGAAATGCACCGTTTGTTTGCACGTCAACGACGATTACGAACTCGTTTGCATATCACACGAACACGCCCATGACCCACCTCTGTTGGAAATCACTGATGGCGGTCTTTATGCTATAGCTAAGCATTGAAGGAAATAACTATCATAATAGAAACGGCTTTGACTATCACATAAAAAGCTCTCGGTCGGCAAAAAGTTTTGGGCATAAGGATCTCACTTAGGTGCTTACCACACGGCACCGCGCAACGCAGCGGAGAGCGGAGAAGGCGGCGGGCTTATTACGTATCTCGCGACAGCCTTGCAACAGGCGTAATTCTCGCGATCGTTGCTGTCAAACGTCATATCTTATGTCGTATAGGCTTGTATGCAATCTGTCGATGCCTAACACACGTACCGTACGGACTAGCGGTGCGGTGTACGATTGTAGACATCGAGGCACTACAAACAAGGGCATACGACAGAAGATCCGTTTCACCGCGTTGCGCGGTGCCTTGTGTGAATCACCTTACGATTGCAAATAGATTTGTAAATATACTAATACTGATTTATCTTAAAAGATGTTTGGACATATTCTTTTGAAAAATGTTATTGTAATGTAAATTGGTATTTTAATATACTTTAATATAAATATTTCAGAATTTAATTAATAAATAAGTCGTGGTAAATTAAATCAGTATTTCTTTTTTTTTTCTTTTGGAGCTGGAGCACATAGAAACAAAATGTTTTCATTCTGTTGTTATGAGAGAATAATTTTCAAATAGGTAATTTAATAAAAAAATACTTAATACTCTATATTTTGTCTACCGTCGACGTAGTAATAAAACTATCTGTTTGGGAAAAATTATATAATGTACAGAAATCCCTAAAACTAAGTCTAAAAGAGACCTGTGTATTTTTGATAATTCTTTTAAAAGTGTAAAACTTGAATGTTACAGCGGATTTGATTACACTGATCTCAGGAAAAACTTTGTTGATGTGGGAGGGTTACACCTTCAGTACACCACGGACATTGGGTACAAGTAACGTTGTATCATGGAAATGTACGGACAGAGGGGGAAACCGCTGCAAGAAGTACATCCACGTGGATGAGAATTTTCACGTCCACGCTAGTTTCAACGCTCACAACCACAACCCGCCGAAGTATGTAACGACGCAAACTGGATTTCACGTGAAATGTTAAATTAAGTGCCTCTAAATAACGCGGGAAATTATAGTTATCTAATTAGTAATTTCATGAAATGTGTTGCCCTTCTCATTATGATGATTTATGGCTAGAACCTAGTAGGTCGCCGATGGTTGGAGATATTTGTGAAGATGAATTAGATATGTGAAATAAATATAATTTATTTGCTGCTGTTTTTCATTCGTATATATGTATAGAATTTCAGGCATTTATTAGATTTCGAAAGATAAATCTATATTGAATGTATTACTTCAACTATCACCAAGAGACATGAATCAAATGGACTACAGGTTTAATACTAGATTTATAATAAATTATTATATAATAATACAAGAAAAGAAGAAGAGTATATATATTATTATTAATAATATATATACTCTTCTTCTTTTCTTGTGGATGCGGTTACGCAGGTCCTTGGATCCCTTAAGACATTGACAGTTATTAAGTTTAAAGCCACCACAACAGCAACAATTTCTTAATTGGAATAAATGTAGCTTCCTCAGGCTATACGATATGGTTCCCTAGATTAATGCTTCGTTTATGTATTAAAGTGGAACACTAACAAGATGCTCATTTACTGCAACAATCTCCAAAAAGGTGTGATTTTAACTAGTAATATAGGACAACTCCTAACAAAACGTACATATATATATGCCTGAGAATTTGAGGTTGCAATGTACATGTGTCTGTAATATATGTTACTTTACTACTATGTTACAGGTTTATCTTACAAATTCATTCCGTCAGTGAGAGGAAAACGTAATCTCATCTTATTGAAGAACTACACGTTTAGCCAAATCAACAAAGATTTCAGATACTGGTATTGTACAGAAAAATTTTCTCACAAATGTAAAGCTAAACTGAGGTTACAAGATAACCGAGACATAATCCGTTCCTTTCTCGAACATAACCACGATGCACCGAAATATTATAAGACTGGTCAGGGTTCATATTTTAGAATCAAGTAGCAAGACAAGCAAAAAATATTTTCAACGATTATGATATACTACGATTTTTTTTTCTAAAATTAAGTGTGGAGTAGCTAGATGTTATATTGAGTATTATTTATAAGAGGGAATCTTAAGTATAGTTCTTGCAATTCGCGAGGGCACATGGCTCATGGTTGTGTGTGTGTCGTATCTCTATAAGTGTGAATGAGAGCTTGCTAACGCTTGACCGCTCCCACTCAAGGCTCCTGTCAGGCAAGTACACGACGTAACCACAAGTAAAGCTCACGCGCCCCCGTGAATTGCAAGAACAGTAAACTGTTTTACAAGGATTCCATCATTAGTGCCAGTTGATATCAATTACTCTCAGTGTGATTTTTAATGATAAGTTAATCCATGAAATACTGTACAGAAGGTACTAGAGCAGTATTATTTTTAGTAAAGAGTTTTTGTGAATTATTTAGAGTGTTTTTTTTTTTTTCATGATATTGTTCACGCAGTCTATGTTCAAGTTGTTTTACAACATTAACTTTCACATTCATCTGTATGATAAATGTGTTGCATTATATCGACTGTAAGTAATTCAAAATTATGAAAATATCGTCATTATAAAAAGACACATAAAAAATACTTTTTCATTACTCATACACGGAAAGTAGGTCTGAAGTTGCCTGAGAAGCGGGTTGAAAGTAATACTTTTCAGCCCTAGGGAGAATCGTTTTCAACTGACAGCTGTCAAATAATTAAAAAAAACTAGTTGTCACATTTTTATTGGAATTCAAATGAAACACGACATACCCGAGTGCATCCATAGACAAGAAGAAAGATAGACTAAACTTTAAATAAATATCTCACCAAAGTTGTTGATTTATGTAAAATAAAGTTCACTCAATTTTCTTCAGCTAATTTCTATTTTTATTTTGACTTATATTTTTATTATATTCGTAATGAAAAGCACAGTGTTTACCTCGGGATAAAGACTTATTTAGTCCCTCGAACTATAGGCCCCCTCGCTACGCTCGGGCGCCAAACCCCGTCTCGGGACTAAATAAGTTACTTTCATCCCTAAGGTAACAATGTACTATTGCGTGGTAGTTTATTATTAACTAAATGATACCCGCGACTTCGTACGCGTGGATTAAGGTTTTTATTCCCGCGGGAACTCTCTTATTTCCCGGGATAAAAAATAGCCTATGTGCTTTTCTAGACTATAATCAATCTCTGTGCCAAATCGGTTCAGTCGTTGCGACGTGATTGAGTAACAAACATACAAACTTTATATTAAAAATAGGATTATTTATTAATAAAATAATTGATTTAATAAGATTAAATAAATCCAATGGCATAAACAGTTGATCGGCATTTGTTTGCCGATTACCCAGTTACATTTTCGATATATTAGTCGCGTGGGTATAGTTCGGAGTACTTCGGAGAGACTTGTTTGTATGAACCTCGTGAAAGTAGTTTTGTTTTGACTTTGCCGGCGAAATTGAAGCGAGCGTGCGAACAACTACTGAAGTACTGAACGGATGTTAATGATATCAATCGATTCTTTATTATTTTTTAAGGTCTGGAATATGTTACATTTTATACAAAGAACATCAATATGACAGATGCTAAACGTACAGCCAATTTTTCGTAGTTGGGTTTTTGAACTTTTTTCTTGTTTATTTTTCAGAGATCGAGTACAAATTCATAAAGGTTGGAGGAAAATCACTTTTGATGTCTGGTGGCTATACGTACTACCAAAATTCATTGTACATCTGGACATGTTCTAAAAGGACATCTGCGGAGAAATGTAAAGCGAGAATCCGTTTCAACAAATTTCAGAAAATAACTGGTCATTCGGGGGATCATAATCATGATCCTCCCAAATTGTATTTAAGCCGCGATGGAGAGTACATTAAAGTCACGAATAGGCAAACCTAATACAAATTCATTAGTACCATAAAGACCCTCAAGGAATTTATCAACAGAAGTTTTTTTATGTATTATATCTATTTAATAGGATGATGATTCTTATTTAAATACAAACCAATCAAATTCAACGTTCTACAAGCTAATATCTGGGTCGCTCGGGAGCATTTTAAATGTTCTGCTTGGCCATAACTCGCATGTTCAAAATACATATTTAAATCAAATACAATAAGTAAATACACTAAAGGAAGGGATGCCTACGCTCTATAAATAATTTACATTAGGTTAAGTGATTACATAATTAACGGTTACTAACATTAGATTAAGTAATTTAACTGTCATTAAGTAAATTAAGGAAATAAAGTCTTAATAATAAAGTACATAAAAAATTTGAAATATTGAACCAATAGGCATAAAATTATATGTAGGGCACGTCCAATAGTGTTACTATCAAAATAAAACAAAATCAATATCAATACCAATTACCAAGTAGCCTTAAATTATATAAAATAAAATTTCAAAATACCCCAGCGATGCTACTTGACCTATGGTCTCAACCATTTGAAATTTAAAAAATATTGTTTTTATATAAACTTTGAACACAGCAGGAACTACTCACGATACACTGCTGCAGTTTGTTTGCAACTTTAGGCCTTTTTTGTTTTAAGTGCAATAAGCTATGGTGTTTTTAGTAACAGTAGCTACATTAAATTATTGCAAGACACTAAGTATAGTATTTTAGTAACAGTAGCTACATTAAGTTGTTGAAAAATATACTATGATGTTTCTATTTACAGTAATCACATAATGTTATTGCAATATATTATGGTGTTTTCAGTTACAGTAGTCACATTGTCCTCGGGCAGTGCATTTCTGATAATAAACGGCCATACATTCAGACGGGAGGACTGCGGTAACGGAGCAACAAGTAGATGGTGTTGCAACGAGCCATCGCAAGCCAAGTGCGATGTCTACGCGCATGTTAACGACAAATATGAACTAGTGTTGATCGTGAACAAACACAACCACGAACCTGTACTATGTAGAATGTTACGGGGCAGGATAATTTAGGTTTAATTAATTTGAAGTTTTATTTTGAGAGATTGAAGGGAAAAGATGGATGATAATTGGATGCACATATACGGTTCAACTCACAAGCCTTTATCAAATTAAGTACTTACATAATGTAAAGGAATAAAGTTAACTTTTCAATTGATAAGTTATGTGGGTTGACTCCGTATTGCATATGTGCGTCCAATTAAAAGAAAACCATCCTTCATATACTCTAATAAGATTTTTATTTCATAATATCTTTTTATAATATGATGTATTGTTTGACAATAGTACATTATGGTACAAGTGTGGAACATTGGTAATTACCGCTGAGGCGCTATTGAGACCCGAGCCGTTGGGCGAGGGTCTTAAGATAGCCGAGGATGGTAATCATCAATACACACGTGTACGGCGCTTTTCAACACACTTGCGAAGAAAGTAATACTAAAATAGTACAGTATGGTACAAAACAGTGAAAACGAGTTGTGAAAAATTTTTCGCAATGGTGGGAAAAATTAATCAGTTTTCCGGAATGCACGTGCATCTTTCAAAGGCGATCGGCCATAGACTAAAATGAGGTTTCTTTTTTTTTGGCTTTTCGCGGATAGCGTTTTAGCCACATACAAAATGGGGAAAGTTTTCTTTATTACAGAAAAAAAAAGAAAGTTATATTTGAGTGAAAGTTTTATTTATTAAATACGTACAAGTTGAAATTATGTATCTATTTAAATACGAAGTTGCATGAAATGAGCAAGCAATAGGTACATTAATTTATTTGTACTATTGAACACGACCTTTTATGTATAGAAACTTTTTTAAGAACAAAGCAACTCAACCAAGTAAAAAACTCTTCAACTCACTTGTGAATAGTAATGAAAAAGTCACAGTTTGATTATAGGTGTCATTATGTGCCTCATTGCGGTGAAATTGGAGTTACTTTATGAGCAAGTGTGTTGAAAAAACAATTAATGAATTTTTGATTAATTTGCGTTTAAATGTTCCCTTTAATTTTTGTGTACATATATTGTTCAATGCAGTTGCAATTCGTAAATCTTGTTTTTTTTTTTTTGAAAAGTTAGGTTTTTAAGTTTGCTTTTTCACTTTTAGCATGTTTCCATTTTCAATGCGGAAGGACGTACTATGCGCTGTGCTTAGTGCGATGCTAACGCCTTTCTGTGAGAAACTACGAGTACTTGTTTATTTATTACGGCAGTTAAAAAAAAGATTACACACAAATATATTTAATAACAATATTAACAATGCATAGGATTGAATATTGAACAAATTGTCTGTGAACTACTAGTTCATATTTTAGGTATTACTGTATTTTAGGTAATCTTATTAAATTTATTGTTAAACTAGTCTAAGGTAGGGAAAGATGTTTTGTTTTATTTTTAAGCAATATTTTTTTAATAAAATCCAAGTAGGTACTGTGTCTTGTTAGCTGCTCCAATGCAGCGTATTTTTGGAATTGAGAATTGCATTTTAATTTTTAATGAATAAATTGTTTATAAAAATCTAAGTAATTGAATAATTCCGGCTTTTATTTCAAAGTCAATGATCCCTAGTTATCTTACAGATTGCCGTCATTAAGCTACATGTCCATTAAAGCCAAATTCATGGCGCCTTAATAATCAAAGATTTTAGTTCTACGAACCATTCATTTTTCAACGGAAAATTTATTTGAATGGTCTGCTGAGCAAACCTCCGCTCTGCTTTAATGGACATATACCCTGAGGCGGAAGGAGAAATTTCAATATTAGTCCCCATTTTTATTAATATCGAAATCGATTTAAGACTTCATTTATATATGTTTGCCAATATTATATCGATGTACCACTATAATGAAGTTTTTTTGTAGCCTATTAGTTGTTCACCATTCATCTCTTCAATAAAAATGATACTTGATACTGTTCCATTTTTTACAGTTTATAAAATAATTAGCCCGATTCCCATATATAAAAGGCTTAGGGTTTTTAGTACGGGTTACACTATTAGCCTAACCCATACTAAAAACCGTAAGTTGCACTATTGTCTATTTGCGTTGCGTTGTGTATTGTCTGTTTGTATGTCATAGCGCAACTCACACTTAAGTTTAAGTTAGCGGGAAGTATGGTTAGTATTATTTTAAAAATGTTTTAAAGTCATCCTAACTTATTTATTTATTTGGCGATCAAAACATATTTACAATAAGTCTAACCATAAATTCTTAAACTAAGTATTACATATACATGATATTATTGTATAATGTATTCCTTTATGATCGCACTGCATGAGGGTAGTTTTTAATATAAAAAAGTTTTAACTATAAACCAACTCGAGTATGTAAATTATAATCGGTTCTAAGATATCCTGTGACTTATTACAGATACAGAATTTGAGAATTATGAAGTACTCGAAGAAGACCCCGAAGCCGATGACGAACCAATTTTTACTAAGTCGATAAAGGGCAAACCTATCTTGAAATACAACGGCTATCGGTATCGGAAAGCCTACAGAACGAAAAATGGCATTCGTTGGACTTGCTCCACGAACAAAAACTGTTTGGCTTTCGTGTACCTGAACGATAAAAATGAGATTCTGATGAGCTCCAAGCATCACGACCATAGTACCAAACAACATAGAAATAAAACACGCGAGCTAGCTGTTTTGGTGGACTCAGACGCTAATGGTAAGCCAACCCCTTTTACACGAATATGTAGGAGTTTCGATTTAAGGCTGAAATCTATAGACCGCACTCTCACTCGGCTCAGACTCAAGACATAGTTAAACAATAATTAATTATGTCAGAGATATAGACTTATGTCAGAGCATATTTTAGTCTCGTTTTAACCTCTATCTTGAGTCTGAGCTGAGTCAGAGCACGCTTTATAGATAGATCTCAGTACAAGACTTCAATGCTGATTCCTTTTGAGTTTCAAATTCATTTTGTTAAATGAGGTTTTCGCCTCGTCTTAGCCTTCCTTTTACATTCGAAATTCAATATTTGAATTTTTTTTAAGTTAAGTAAAACGTTTGCATTAATAGATTACTTACCATTAATAGCGAAGACGATTATCGATTGGTTTAATATCATAAATTCAAAGTCGAGAAGCGACCTCAGTGGTAGTGGATGTAATTCGTCTTACGAGCGTTCGGCAACTGCCTGGTGTAGGTCTTGCAATTCACGAGGGCGCGTGAGCTTTACTTGTGGTTATGTCGTGTACATGCACATTGCGTAAGTATGCGTCCCTGTCAGGAGCCTAGGTGAGAGCGGTCAGCCGCGAGCAAGCTCTCGCTCACACTTATACAGATACGATACACACACAACCATGAGCTGCGCGCCCTCGTGAATTGCAAGCAATATACATTGTGCAATGGACCAATTGTGCATTGTGAATGGATGTAAGTCTATAGCATAGGAGACCTTCCTCGCCCTCTGGTGCCCTCCTCGAGAGATAGTTTATGAACTTTGTGTTGCTTACAGATACGGGTGTCATCATCACCTCACGAAAAGGCAAAGACATACTCCTATTTCGTAGCTTCACCTATCGCAAACAATACGTCACGGCCAAAAATGTTAGATGGGTTTGCTCTACCGACAAGAACTGCCACGCAGTTCTTTTCACGGATAATAATAACGAGATAACGACCGCCCTTACGGAGCACGCCCATGAACCACCGAGATACTATCGTGACCCTAGAAATCTTCTAGGCGCTATAAAGAGACCTTCGGTTTCAGACTGAGTTGGCAAAGAATACTTTACACACGTCGGGCATTATAACATAAAGTCGCTTCGCTGTATTTGTCTGTATGTGCGTGCTAATCTCAAAATTGATTTCTCATATAACTAAAAATTATTAAGGGTTGACTGAACTATGGTGTTAACAAATCGTCGGGGATAGTGCAAATCCGCGTAACTAGCATTAGTATATTAAATTCCATTTTCACACTTGTGTGTTCAAATCAAAACCGCGTAAGTGACGTAGCGACTAAATTAATCACTTTAAAAGATATGTATATCTTTTTTTATCAATACATAGAACACATGAATTAATACTCTCTGTGTACAAATTAGCCCAATAGCCGTAGAAATAAGAAATTTATAAAATTTTAACCTTCCCCTGTAAAACTGTGACTAGTGTAGATCCGCGGTTTTTACCAATAGTAGGTACATGCGCGGTTTTGCACTATCCCCGACGAAATGTCCTTTAATTTGGCGAAGTAATATGGCGTATATTGCAATCTGTTTAGTGTTAATACTACATAAAAAAAAATAGTTTTGATGTACCTATTTATTGCATGATGAAAGATAAATTTTAATTTTGTTTTCTTTTTTTCTTGATCTTTCATTGTATTTGTGTTTATAATCAAGTTAGTCTTAAGTCATATATGTAAATCAGTTGTAATTCTATTTTTTATTTTATTTTCTGTAATTAATCTTAAATGCTTAATTACAAAAGTTTCGATAGTGTAAATGTAAGTGTTAGATCTGTAATTTCTCTATTTTTACATTCATGTACTAGTGTGCATAATACTTATCGTACTTATAAAATATATAAGTAATTATAAATATAAAAATTTGACTCCATTGGCTTATTTTACCATCGCCAAGTAAAATTTAATTTAAGGATAAAGTTAACGTTTCGACAATTTTGTATTAAAAAAAATCTGTCAAAACGTCAATTTTATTCTTCAGTTAAAGTTTACTTGGCGATGGCGATATTAACGTTAGTATTAGATAGTAGTAGTAGGTAGATATAGGTAATTAATGCACTTATTATTAAGAATCGTGCGCATTGTTATTTTTTAAGTTATCATCAATAAGACACATAATATATTTGCATTTAAGTTTAATTGAAAATAAAGTACCTATATTACATTTGGTTAATTCATATTTTGTTTTTTAAATTCAAAATTAAAATTATTTATTTCATGTAGGCCAACTTGTGGCTCTTACGCCAGCTAAGACTCTACCACTCTTAAAAAAATAGAGCTAAAGCGACTGATTTTTTTTAATCAAAATCAGTAACTTTCTTCCTTAAATATACTGTATAGGTTGACCTTAAAGCGATGTACCTACGTGGAAAAACAGCTTCATCTGATATTGGTTGTGACTTGCCCAATAGGTACGCGTTGAGGAGACGTCCGCTGTAATTAGCTAGATAGGAGACTTGTTAAAGGTATTTCAAACAATCTAAATGTAAAGGACAAGGCCTATTTATTTAATTGTTGTTTACAATAGTTTGTGCTTAATTAAGGCTCAAAGAGAAAATTGCTCAATGAGGGAAAAATCTGTTCAATACGCATCTTTTAAATAATCACAACAGGAAATTCATCTACTGGCAATTGGCATTTGATATGAAACGGCCAAACAGCTTTGGTAAATTCAAAACTACTGACAATAAAAGGCAACCAACATTCGAAGCAAAGAAAAAGGTCAAGGAACGACGAGATGGGAGGAACAGTCTTCTGGCGTAGCTCATGCGGCAACTTGATGGGTTTATTGCAACAAAATGCTCGTAAGTATGGTAAGTAAGTACGGTCCTGAAGATTGGTGGTGCCTCAGGTGCTACAAATGTTCATGGGAGTTCGAGCTCAGTTCTCAAGCTAGCCCCTTGCGTTTATTGGTTCCTTTTTTCGACGTTTAACTAAACCATCAGCCTCAACATACTATTTACGAATACACTAGTAAAAAATATAAGTAAGTACGCGCTAAAAACAGCATTTGCGCAAAAACCCAAAGAAACTGTGTGCCAATTTCACCAACGTTATGACATATATACTTGCAATAAAGATATTTTCGCAGATTTGCAATAAAAAAACAGTCAGAACGCCGTATTTATTTCTAGCTTAAACGTCACTTGACGTTGGTGAGATCTGCATTTGGTTATATACTTAAAGGCACTACCTGATAGAATAACTAGATCAAGCTTATTCTCATTGCTGCCTAAAATAAGCTTGCAAGTGCCACCCACGCAAACTTTCGTTGACACTATTGACAATTTATAGCTTTAGTTAAATCTAAAATCGCATTATCTTACATAAAATAAATTTAAAAAACGCTTACATAATATTGCAACTTACAACATAATAAAAAAATCAACAATATACCTACAGAATAAAAAAAATTTAAACTGCGATGGATGGGTAAAAAATATTTTCGACATATTTCCTAAAATCTATTTAAGTATGTTTCTTTTGGTATCGACCTCGCACAGTTCCTGTAATACTTGACTCTATTCCAAGAAATAATTAATTTTTTTCCCAACAGCAATTGAGCTGAGATCGAAGAGAGGACGACCATTGCTGTTATACAAAAACTACACCTATTCCAAATTTCCCCACCCTCTCAAATACGGATGGCGTTGGTACTGCTCCAAAGTGAAGAACTGCAAAGCGCACCTGTTGACAGCAGATGACAACACAATAATTGCGGCTACCGGAAGTCACGAACATCTGCCTGTACCGGGTCAACAACTTATTTGGCGATCCTATTGAGAGTTGGGACCAGCTCGCCTATTCTGTATCACAGTGGCTATGTAACTAAGGGTGGGAACACGCCAGAGATGCCTCACTGCGATACCTCGCGGTCGCGGTTTAGCTCGCTACCTCGATGCCACCTCCATTTAAAATAAAAGTATGCAAACAGACGAGCGCGAACATGCCGAAGGATACCTCACTGCGATACATCGCGGTACAGCGAGGTATCTTCGACATGTTCGTGCTCGTCGGTTTGCATACATTTGTTTTACATGGAGGTGACATCGAGGTAGCGAGCTAAACCGCGACCGCGAGGTACCGCAGTGAGGCATCTTTATTTATTTATTTATATCTTTGGCATGTTCTTACCCTAAGGTGTACACTGTGGACAGTATGTTATGCTGAGATCTATAAAACATGCTCTGACTAAGGTCAGACTCAAGATAGAGCTTAAAACGAGACACAAATATGCTCTGACATAAATCTGTCTAGTTTTAGCTCCGTCTTCAGTCTGAGCTGAGTGAGAGTGCGGTCTATAGATTTCAGCCTAATATTTACAGTATCCATACCGCTGGTACTCTCTCATCATTTCAAATGCATTGATGCAGTAAGAATGAAGTAAATTCAGCCACTATTTCAGAAGCCTCAATAGTCCAACGGTTAAAGGTGCAGACTGAAAACCCCGCACCCCGTTGCACTATTGTGTACCCACTCCTAGCACAAGCTTTGCGCTTATTTGGAGGGTATAGGAGGACATTTTCTATTTAAAAAAAAACTATTAAGACAGTCTCACAGTACATCGATTTATTGCTAGTTTCAACAGGTGATTGGCTAAATTTATGGCGTTCTTGCTACAACATTGCATATTAAGCAGTAGCGAGAGAAGATAGACAAATCAGAAGTGACTGCGCTCGTCACACTGTAGCAATCTTTTTTAGATACCTAAATCCTCAGCCGTCTATTACCGAGAATTAGGGCTTATGACTTTATGTAACCGAAGATTTTAAAAATTACCTATTTGTTTATTAGATTTATTTGTTGCTTACTGAATTAAAAATTTATTTGTACATCTAAATTACATAAGACATAGCATAAGTTCCTAGAATAAGTACATAAAATAAGCGTAAATTTCGCGAGATATAACTCTAATAGATAGGTATAGTTATTTCTTGCAATTCACGACGGCGGCGCGCGGCTCATGATTGTGTGTCGTATCTGAGTGTGAGCGAGAGCTTGCTCGCGTCTGACCGCTTCCACTTAGGCTCCTGTCAGGCACGCACACTTACGCAATGTGCATGTACACGACGTAACCACAAGTAAAGCTCACGCGTCCTCGTGAATTGTTAGAACTCTGAAGCTAGAACTATACCTACGTCAATTTCATCAATATTAACGAATAACTTTTAATCGAGGAATGATGTTTTGGCAGATTTTCAATACGAAAACTGTCAGAACGTCAATTTATTCCTCGAGGAAACGCGACTCGGCATTGGTGAAATTGGAACTAATGGTGAGATCTATACAAGGTGTTAGTTAATGTCCCTATCCTACCGAAACCCATAAGTTGGGGTCGGTGTATAGATACATGAAAAAATATCATGAGACGTGTAGCTCATATCCTGGCCAAGTTGTGAGGACTTCAAAAATTCACCATAAATGTTTAGGTGGCAACCCTTAAAACAGCTGATTTAATGGCGATGAACTGCCAACGATAAAAATATGAATGAAAAATCTTAATAGTACTTCTATTGTACTGCTGCGCTGGTATCCTAGTCTCGGCCTACAACGTACTACTTGCTATGCTATAACGTTGCGATAAAATATTCCAGATGCGATACCTAACCATTAAGCCGCATGTAATTAAACCTGTAACCTGTAGTATTGTTCAGTAGAGTGAAAACCGATTAGAAATCTCGTATTTTTGCAAGAATATTCCCGACTACTTTCGGACTCCATAAGTTAAAGTCCGTACCTACGTAATCCATAAAGATACTGCCGCCTCTTTATTTGCAGGTAATTAATATCTCGCGTTGTGGTTTTGATTAACAATGACTGTATGTGAATGAACGAATGAATGTGTGTGAAATTTTTAATAATAAATCAATTACAAAACGATACGATAATTATTATTATAGCTTGCAGTACAGTGCAAGCATAGTACTAGCATTAGAAGTTGAAAGCGAGCGGTATTCGGCGTAGTGATTTGCACCCGAGAAGTGATTTTTCACCGGAGAATCACCGGTGAGTCTCCGGTGAAAGTAATCGGTGTTTAACCGATTATTATTGAATCATAACTCAAGTAATTTTATTATTTAAATAAAAAGAAGTTTGTTGATCAACATTGTTAATTATTTAATAACATTTATTCAAATACAATTACTTTATCATTATTTCCTACCTCCTTAAATAATAATTATCATAATAAAGTCAAATATTTTTTTCTTAATATTTTTTTATTTAAAACCTTTACAATACATCTAATATCATTTTGAGTTCACACAATATCGATGCGCTTAAAATTCCATTGCATTGTACTGGAACATTAACAGTTAAAAACATTTTAATTGATGCTAAATCTGTATTCGAATTCACCGGAGATCTCCGGTGAATATCCGGAGAATGGCAAATCACCGGTGATTTTCACCGGTGCTCGCCGCAGGTGCCGCTCTAGCTAGCGGCGGGCGGCGTCCTTTGGCGGCGGCGGCGGTACGAGTTTTCGAAACACCGCCCACCGGTAAGGGCGAGCACACATTGGCGTGCGAAGTCGCAGCATTGTAAAAATCATAGACGTCGCACAACACACCGTGGAAATGTCCGCTGTGCACCGAAAAAACCTGTACCATTCTATCGGTATCCACACTTCCCAGCGTGTGCATGTCAAGATGATTAATTACGATAACGATTATCTGATTTTCTTGATTCAGGAACGTCCTGTCCTTTGGGAGAAACCAATGGAAGAATACAAAGATAAATTTCTACTAAAGTACTTAGTGTGGTCCATGTCTCATTAGAAACTAAACTAATGGACAGAGTTTTCTCGTACGATGTCTTATGCGATGAAATTTTTCGTTGCGTAAACGCAACCGCAAGTCTTGTTTGTAGCCTCGCCTTTACTTCGTGCGGCGCGGTCAAAGAAAATTCTAGGAATTAGCTACTAGGGTATCATGAAAATAAAGTGTTTACGTCTAGGAATTTTGCCTTTACCTGGGGAAAAACAACACAAAATACTTGTATTATGCAAGATTTTTGCTTAACTATTTTTAAAGGAATTCATGATAATTGCGAGTGCATTTAATAATTTTGGAATCTAACAGTAACTACCAAATGTTAGGTACGTTCTTGAGATGAAAATGTGGCTTTTCAAATTTCAAATGTAACACTTTTATTGATAAGTATTTTTTTAAATTGCTACCTAAAACAGTATTCAGTTTTTCATTTTAGAAGTTATTTGCCAAAAGAAAGTCAAAATATTGTTTTAGGACTAGGGATTCGATGACCTCACAGGCGCAGTGGTGACCGCTGTGGTCTTATAACTGGGAGGTCTCGGGTTCGATTCCCGGCGGGGGCAATTTAGGAATTTATAATTTCTAAATTGTCTCTGGTCTGGTCTGGTGGGAAGCTTTGGCCGTGGCTAGTTACCACCCTACTGTCAAAGACGTGCCGCCAAGCGATTTAGTGTTCCGGTACGATGGCGTGTAGAAACCGATTAGGGGTATGGGTTGAATTTACACTGCTAAACCCCTTCCAAGTTAGCCCGCTACCATCTTAGACTGCATCGTCACTTACCATCAGGTGAGATTGCAGTCATGGGCTATCTTGTCATTGAATAAAAAAAAGGGATTTTTTTTTAAGAAAAACGGGTAAAATCAAAATCATGACTGGTAACACTCGTCTTGCGGCTTTAATTTTTTGGGATTACAATTTACAACGCAGTTGCACGTGAACGGTTGCGGTATGATCAACTATCGATTGCGTCTCTGTTAAGTGAACTGTGGAATGGAGTATTTATGACATAATCATGTGTGTGTGTTGTGGAGTGCGTGGTTTACATGTTCGGTTGCAAATCTGCTGCGGTCTGAGTTCGAATCCTGCGTAGTCGGTCATAACATTTTTAGAGTTGAGTTTCTGCCAAGAAACCCCCAGTACCGGCCTAGAGTTAGGAAACTAGGGGCGGCTCTGTTTGAGCTTCTTGAGTCTAAACTAAATCAATCTGGAAGGGAGACCTGTGCCACTCGCAAGTTATTTAGAGATGAACCTAATTAGACCCTCCAATCCAAGTACATCCATACCTCCAAGCTGCTGCAGCTGCGGTTGGTGGGCTTTAATTAATCTTAAAATTTATCATTGATAACATGTTCTCCGAGGAACGGGAGTGACACAACGCCAACTTTGTAATTTAACTCCAGGCCGATACTTACTGATAATTTCTTGTCAGAAACCTAATAAGGCAAGGCGTGTAATTTTGAACCGACCCGGGATTCGAACCTAGACCTCGTTATCCGGTCATCACCACTACTGACGTAGTGTACGTAGTAACGAGGCAAAGTGGTCAACTTGTCAGTCGTCACGTCAGCAAAGGTCGTCGCTCGTCGGTGATTTCGCGCTTACCTACCTATTCCGAAAAGACATCACGTGACATCAAGTGCGCGGCACTCGGTAAGAATTTACGACTCTTTCTACACATCGAAGTTGTTTGTACTAGGGAATCAGGAATTGAAAGGGATTTATGTGGCGTGTTGTTATTATGTCTAGTTAGGGTTTCCAAATAGTTTTTTTCTTAATTAATTAATTATTTTTGTATGAAAGTTTTTGATAATTAATTTTCACTTTTTACCACCGCCATTGTGTTTATAGGGTCAAAGTGCATGGGTGGTTGCTGGTAAGTTATACACATTAACAAACACCTTGTATACAGCGTGCTCTAACTTAGCCCCGAGTCAAGAGTTAAAACGAGAAACAAATATACCTTGATGTATCTAAATCTGTCTCGTTTTAAGTCTATCTTAGGTCTAAGCTGAGTGAGTGCGCTCTATAGATTTAAGTCTACTCAGCAACGCTGCTATTTGTTAAAATCGGTGCAAACTTTTTGATAATAATGGATCACGTATTAATCCGGGCATAAATGTGGAAACTTTTGGAAACATGTTGTACATTAACTTAGAGATAACTTAATGTTTAATGTACCTACCTATAACATCCTTGGTGGAAACCTGTCCAGTAAAAAAGAAAAGAAACCGTGAAGAATTCAAATAATTTTAAGAATTAGGGAGCAGTTTTTGATAAAGAAGTTCCAAAACGTGTGAGGACGGTACACGTTTATAGCTTTTCGTACTTTTGAAGTGCCTTAGGCTGAGGTAACCCTATATAAAGTCTGGATCGAAAGCCGCGATCAAATCGGAGATAACGACTCCACAAACCAACATCTTCCCTGTAACAAATTACCACAATACAGATACTGCCCTGTGATTGGCTGGTCTTACTGACACATAAGTCGTCCAGCCAATCATCTAAAACAGGCTAGCACCATAAGGCGAGTTCTAGAACACGATGTTGTCTATGGAGTATTATGACCAGTGTTGTTCTTGATACGGCAATTGCCGTAATATACGGCAATCAGGTCTCTTGGGAAACAAAAATACGGTATACGGCAGCTACTTGATTACCGTATTGAAATATACGGCAATTGACTAAAGTAAACAAAAAAAAAAAAAATTCGTATATAGGGGTAATGAAGCCCTATCTAAATGAAAACCGTATCACACTGCTTATTGTACATTTGTATTTATCCAACAATAAAATAATGTAACAAGATAAACTTAAACTTGGATGAACAGGCGTTGTGTCGTCCGGCGTGGACGGAAGTCGAGAATATTACTTTTCTAGGCCTCCGGCTCGGTCGGTGGCTGATAGAATAATGCATTACGACGCCTGTTCAAACTTACATTCCAAACAACATTCAAATTGCATTCCAAGTTTGAATGCCTTCGAATATGAAAATAAAAGTGATAGATAGTGGCCAGCTCATAACCAGCCAGCAACAGTAAGCTCTCCGTGGAGACCGCTAGACTCCACATCACTCCCCCAGGAAGACATGAAAAGTAAGGAAAAAACAAACAATGATTAATTAACTAAGTCACATTAAAATGAACTCTACGCCCTGAACGCGTCCTAACAACAGGTTTGCCCAGCTCGTCCAACTCTTCCGGACCTAAAACATAGGCTGGTTTCAACCTGTCGATTGAAATATTTTCCTCTTTGCCTTTCATTTCTATTTTATAATGTTTCCCTTCCCTACTTAGAACCTTGAAAGGGCCTACGTAGGGTTGCTCTAAGGCTTTTTGAAAAGGACCTCTACGAACGAAAACATATTCCGACGAAGCTAAATCCTTTGGGATATGAAATATCTTCCTACTATTGTGGTCAGAAGCGGGGGATGGAGATAAATTTGCGAAATGAGACCTGAGTCTGTCCACTAAATATGTTGGGTCCTTAATATAATCTTTAGGGTCGAAAAATTCACCTGGTAGACGTAGCGGCTCCCCGTAGACTAGCTCTGCGCAGGAAGTGCCGAGGTCTTCCTTCCAGGCACTCCTGATCCCTAGAAGTACCAACGGGAGAACCTCAGTCCACCTTGGATTCGCATGGCACATGATCGCTGCCTTGAGCTGCCGGTGAAATCTTTCGACCATCCCGTTTGCTTGAGGATGATACGCGGTTGTCGTCTGGTGTTGAGCACCTACAACCGCAGCTATCTTCTGAAACAAATGCGAGCCAAATTGAGATCCTCGATCTGTTAAAATAACCCGTGCTGAACCGAATCTTGATAGCCAGCCAGAGACGAAAGTTGCCACGCAAGTTTCCGCTGTAATATCTGGCATGGGCAATACCTCTGGCCAACGAGTAAATCTATCCACGATAGTTAAACAATACCTCATTCCCGAAGAATAAGGTAATGGGCCTATAATATCCATGTGGATATATGCAAATCTCTCCGATGGGAGAGCAAACTTAGAGAAAGGTGCACTAGTGTGCCGCGTCACTTTCGACAACTGACACCCCTGACAAGCTTGTGTCCATGCACGACAGTCTCTTTTCATAGATGGCCAAACAAAACGTTCCGAAATTAATTTATTAGTCGCACGGACCCCGGGATGAGAGAGATTGTGAAAACTTTCAAAAATACTCTTCCTAAACTGCGGAGTTACATAAGGACGTGGTTTACCTGTTGACACATCGCATGTAATTTTTAACCTGGTGTCTGGAATTGTGACCCGAGCCAACGTCATCGACGTTGAGTCACTCAGCGCCTTTAATTCCTCATCAGCCGCTTGCGACTTCGCAAGCTCAACCAGGATATCTTGGGCAGCGACGCTCTCGACGCGCGAGAATGCATCAGCTACAACGTTCTCAGCTCCCTTAACGTGTTGAATGTCCGTGGTATACTGAGAAATAAAAATTAATTGATTTAATTGAACGGGCGGAAGTTTTTCCCGTCTTTGTGTAAACACGTAAAGCAACGGCTTATGATCTGTATATATTGTTGCCGCTTGTGCTTCAAGAATGTGCTTAAAATGTTGCACACTTTCGTAGATAGCTAATAATTCACGATAGTAGGCAGGCCACGTTGATTGCTTAGAATTAAGTTTCTTACTAAAAAATGCAATAGGCTGCCAACCCTGTCTGACCTCTTGCTGCAGACATGCACCGACATGAGAGCTCGATGCATCTGTAAATAAACCTAGCCGAGCATCAGCGACTGGGTGTGCTAACAGAGTCGCGTTAGCTAAACTTTCTTTACAAATAATAAAACTACGCTCTAAGTCAGGAGTCCAAGTAAATGGCTTTGCACCCTTACCTTGAATCGCTGATAGAGCATCAATGAGCGGAGCTTGATAGCGCGCAATACTAGGGAGAAATTTACGATAAAAATTCACCATACCGAGAAAACGACGTACACCTTGCACTGTTTTAGGCAAAGGAAACTCTTGAAGGTTCCTAATCCTGTCCGTAGGAGGACTAATCCCAGCAGCGCTTATGGTGTATCCCAGGAAACGAACTTCTGTAAGATTAAAATGAGATTTTTTCTCATTAATAACAATCCCGTATTCCTCTAATCTTTTAAAAAGGATACGTAAATGTTCTAAATGCTGTTGTTGATCTTTGGAAAAGACCAAAATATCGTCAACATAAGCAAAACAAAAATCTAAACCGCGGACAACTTCATCGATAAACCTTTGAAATGTTTGCCCTGCGTTCCTAAGTCCAAAGGTCATATAAGGAAACTCAAAAAGACCAAATGGAGTAATGATAGCAGTCTTACAGATATCTTCCTTCGCTACTGGAATTTGATGATACGCTTTAACCAAATCGATTGTGCTAAAAATCGTCGAACCAACCAAATTTTGGTTAAAATCGCCGATATGACGCACTGGATATCTATCTGGAATCGTGCGAGCGTTTAAAGCACGATAATCACCGCACGGACGCCAATCAGACTCCCCCTTCGGGGCTAAATGAAGTGCCGATGACCACGCACTATCTGAAGGCCTTGCGGTGCCACAAGCTAACATGCTATCGAATTCTTTCTTAGCAACAGCTAACTTTGATGGACCTAGGCGGCGCGGACGGCAACAAACCGGCGGACCATCCGTTGTTCGGATGTAATGCACGGTACTATGTTTGATTAAACGAACCGGACCCGGCGGGCGTACGATCGCGGGAAATTCAGATAAAATATTGTATTCTGAAGCTACAGTTTTAATGCTAACCTGCTCGTGATGGGCAACCGATGCAACACACGATAGGCCAGTCGAACCATCAAGAACTCGACCTGACCTACAGTCGGGTAATAAGCAAAAATGCGCGAGAAAATCAGCGCCAATAATTGCAGTTGTCACATCACAAATTATGAAATGCCACCTAAAATCACGCCTTAATCTAAAATCTAACGATAGTAAAATAGTTCCAAATGTTTTGATATCGCTTCCGTTTGCAGCGCGCATCGAATAATCGGCTACTTTCGGACGACTTTCCATCCAAGAAACCGGAAAACATGAAACGTCTGAGCCGGTGTCAATCAAAAATCTTTTTTTCGACTTGACATCGGTAATAAATAGACGGCGGCTACGGGCCGACCAATCAGGAACCGCCTCTACTGATTGTCGCTCGCGTTTCCCTGTCCTTTAAATGAGCATGGCTTGACGCACTTCACAGCACGCGACGCAAAATTCCTATGATACCAGCATAAATCATCACCATTGCTAGGACTGTTTCTCCTAGGGGATGGTGATGCGAAACGCCTATTCCTAAACCTACCTCTCGATCTATTTCTATGACGCGAAAAATTTTTTTGATTTCTAATTTCGGATACTTCCCTAGTTAATTCATCTAAACGACTCATAACCGAAGCGAAACTCGCTTCGGATGAGCAAGCCGCATTATTAAGCGCCGAAGTGGCTACAATGCCTGGGGAAACTTCTAAAATTTTGTCAGTTAATTCCGCTATTTTATCTAATGTTAATTCACTTTGCGCGGCCAAAATTGCTTGTAAATGTTGTGGTAACCGGCGCATCCACAACTGACGTAAAATGTTTTGATCTGAGAGTACGTGCCCCGCTAAAGAACGCAAATGGCGTAAAAATTGAGACGGTTTGCGATCTCCTAGTACCTCATCACTCACTAATTGTCTGACCCGCTGTTCCTCAGAGGTGGATAAACGACGAATAAGCTCACCTTTCAAAAAGGAGTAACGGTTTGTGACCGGCGGCTGAGTAATAATATCCTCCACCTCGCCAATCACACGTGAATCCAATTGAGCTACAACGTAATCGTACTTAGTCTGATCCGCTGTTACCCCTGAAATTGAGAATTGGGCCTCGACCTGGGCAAACCATATGCTTGGCCGATCGGACCAAAACGGAGGAAGTTTCGCGGACACTTTAAATACCCTCGTGTCTTCCATGGGGGTTTCCGATTGATGCGCCGGAAAACTGGCAATTTTATCCCTTAGTGACTTGTTCTCCTCTAGTAAAGGAATAGCTGAACCAGCCAACTCCTTCAGTTTACTCTTAAGATCTTCATTTTCTTTTGCTAAATCTCTTAATTTCGCCTCCATATTAAATAAAAATTACACAAAAATCGTATTAGTTATATACCTAAAATCACTAAAATAAATCTAAAATTAATACACTGAAAAAGAAAAATATTAAAATTAAATTTTAGTGTCCCAAAATTTTCTTTAAAACTTCACTTTCACGAATGACGGGCGACGACGTCGACGTTTGTCAAATTGTTTTTAAATATGATTTTCTAATCGTTCGAATGAGGTTTCGCTGCGTATTTCCACTTCTACGATACGATGACGTTACGTTTCACATTTTCCAATAATAAATAATATTTCTTACGGCCGTCCATCAATTATGCACACAACTTGTCCGGGCAACCCATAAAATTGTACGGGTCGGGAGTCACCAATATAGGGGTAATGAAGCCCTATCTAAATGAAAACCGTATCACACTGCTTATTGTACATTTGTATTTATCCAACAATAAAATAATGTAACAAGATAAACTTAAACTTGGATGAACAGGCGTTGTGTCGTCCGGCGTGGACGGAAGTCGAGAATATTACTTTTCTAGGCCTCCGGCTCGGTCGGTGGCTGATAGAATAATGCATTACGACGCCTGTTCAAACTTACATTCCAAACAACATTCAAATTGCATTCCAAGTTTGAATGCCTTCGAATATGAAAATAAAAGTGATAGATAGTGGCCAGCTCATAACCAGCCAGCAACAGTAAGCTCTCCGTGGAGACCGCTAGACTCCACACGTATAATGGAACGCACCAACTTGTGAATCATAGATCGACGAGTACTTTCGCCTCAGATAAAGTAGAAGCGCCGCGATCAGAAACGTCAAACTTTAACAGTATTCAAATAGATTCAACCTTATCCCTGAGAAATTAATGTCTTAAATCTTTAGTTCTTCATTCTAGTAGGTTCTTCAACTTTACTCGGGTATGTTCTAGGATATATGGGGAATCCCCGGAATATTTGTTACTGTGCACTATATAATATAATATTATAATAGGTAAACTTTTGTGGTTCTGTCATTTAATCGTTAATGATTTGTTTTGCTTTATGTACGATCCAGTACCTACTGTTACGATCTATCAGTGAAAGCTAATTTACGAATATTTTTTAAGTT
This sequence comes from Hipparchia sbordonii, assembly GCA_038048805.1. Taxonomy (NCBI): domain Eukaryota; kingdom Metazoa; phylum Arthropoda; class Insecta; order Lepidoptera; family Nymphalidae; genus Hipparchia; species Hipparchia sbordonii. The sequence continues at coordinate 12,559,195 of CM076106.1, forward strand.
TTAATTGAAAATTAGTGCAATATTTGTAAACTACAAGTATTTCATGTTTTTTTTTTTTTTTTTTTTTATTTTAACCTTCTGAATAATTATATTTTGTACAATACGGCAATTTTCTTCATTTTCCCTGAAAATACGGCAATTTTAGAGTTAGAATACGGCAACTCTAAATTTGTCAGGAACAACACTGATTATGACTGCGATTTCACATGATTTTAGTTAGTAAGTAAACTAAAACCTGTGCTATAAAACCAAAATGAAAATCTTTTATTTAGAATAAGTAGATAATATAAGTAGTTATATAAGTGTTTGCTATGCTATATTGTTATTAAAATGAAAGTGAAATGATACTTTCTGAAGTTTTATTTTGTAGCCTGACGAAAAAATTGGTACCTAATATCTTTTCCATTTATTAGAAACTAGTTTTTACCCGCTTGCTTCGGAGTTAAGTTAGTAAAAATCCCGCTGGAACTTTTTTAAAAAAACCCGCTGAAACTTTTTTTAAAAGCTTAGAACTATAGAAAATTTAGGTAGGTACGGTAGGTAGGTACTACTTGATAGAAGCACTTTGCGGAAATCTATGATTTTTAAAAGAAATAGTAACGTTCTTTTGCTATACCAACCTAATCCGCCATCTAAGACCGCCATCCAGAAAAAATGGCAAAACGCGCCGTTTTAGCGCCGTAGACAGTCTGTCCAGGTAGGTACAGAAAAAGCTCAGGAACATCAACACAACACTAACTAAACGTAAGTATTTAGTGTATTTCGAGAATTTGTGTGGTGTTGTGTTATTCCTGCGTTTCTTCTTCACCTGGAGAAACAACTAAAAATACATGAATAGCTGACTGGAACATAAAATAAAACAACAGAAAAATTATAATTAGGTATTTATTTTCCTCTTAAATTATAATAATTATTGATCTAATTGCAAAAAAAATATAATAATTCAAACTCAAAACTTACATTGCTTACCTACCTATTTACTAATATTTTTTTACATTAAGAAAATTTAAGAAAAAATACACAATGAGGTAGAAAATTGAAATCAGTCTTGCACAAATGTGGCATACAACATTCGAATACATACATACAATTCAATGAAGTCAGTAGTAAACATCTAAAATATATTTTTTAATTCAGAACCGAAATTCAGATTTTGAAATCAAAATACTCAGAATTGCCTAGTTGCATATTGCTATACTTAATTGTTTTATTTGGTACCTATTTATTTTGCAACTTTTAATAAGTACAGTAAAAACACAAATTCTGAATTGTCTGAATTTGTCGTTATTTTAATGATGAAATTTTTAAGAAATGTGTGGGGGCAAATATACAATTTTAAGATTCCGAATTAGACTTGAGAATTTGGAGTTTGGAGTTTGGAGTTGAATAAATAAAAACTCTAAAGAAATATTTCTGAATTCATCATTCATTATCTTTGACTTGATAAAATTATTCACTAATAATGAACCACTTAATTCCAAAAATTTTACAAGTTTATACTTATCTATCTTTCTAAACAAACAACACAGTATTTTTACATTCTGAACACATTGAGGCTTAATCTACCTACTTAAATATGATTAAAATATAGTAGTATCAGTCTTAATTTCAGTACAATATAGGTCTGTAAGTATATAATTAAACTTACTACTTACAGCTAACAAAAAAAACAGAAACATAAGTACTTATACACAAAAAATTGAGCACATCATAATTTTTATATACTTAGTCTTATTTTAAGAGGTAAGAAATTAAATCAGTCTTTTTATTCAAGTCCATAGTTGTAAATGAGGTAAAGAGAACTACTTATGAATATTGTTATGAGTCATGCAGATAAATTTGAGCAACATTAAGAATGCCTGTAAACTAAAGTGGGTCTATGCTCAAAAAAGATCATCTCTAAATAATATAATCTATCAAATGCATTGCTTCCCTCTGAACTGTACAGGCATCCTTTGTGTCTAGACTGCATTTCAACATTAGGCATACAGCAAAATGGCAAGTAGAAAAATTCAGATACAGTTCTACTGAAATTGAAATAATATAATGGCAACTACCAACCAACTGAGCAGTTCTACTAGTCCTAGTGTGTGTTCTAGTACAATTACTAGAACAGAAAGACAGCTGCAAACTGCCCAGTTGATTGGCAGTTGCAAGTCATACAAACTTTAAAGAACTGCATCTAAAATATTGTATTGATGTGCAGTCTATCTATCCAATGAACGTGGAAAAAATTAACGGCTTTATTTGCCATCCAAAAACAAATTTTACCTATTCATAACTAAAACAAATCAAGCCATTAACACATTCACATATTTGTATGGAGGAAAAAACAACTTTGTCCTACCAAGTTATTTCTGCATTCAAAATCTACGGATGGTGTGGTTTTGGGCCATAAAGTTGATAATTAATTCCACATGACTCTAAATAAATTATACAATTCTAAAAGAGCCATCATTGCGTCGGTAAAAACCTGGCGGAGGATGATTGTGCTTGTTTCTTACCCTATTCACAAGAGTACGGAGCTGGTGAAACACTGTAGTCACATCTGCATGGCATCCAGTCTTGGTGCGTGAGGTGCAGTACCATTGCTTTTTACCATATGCCAGCTTATTCTTTAAACGGAAAGCATATCCTTCATGCACTAATAAGGTACTACCCTTTCTTGTCGGAATAAAGTTTGCTTCTGAAAAAAAGGAGAAATATTAACAAATGTTTCTGAAAGTTATAACTATTAGTAAAATACTAATATTAAGTATTATGATGTCGAATATTAATCAATAAAATAACCTGTTTTCTGCATTTATTTCTGTACATCCCTTTTGCTTATTTTTCAGTTTTCTGTCCTTAGATAACCTGGCAAAGTTAGCTGTTTAAGCAATAAGATAAGCAGTCCATTACTTTAGTAATTTTTATGAAACCTCAATAGTGAAACAGTTAAGGTGCAGATTGAAAACCGAAAGGTTGGTGCAAACCCTACCTGTTGCACCATTTCTAACACATACTTGGTTGCAGAGAACATCACCTTCATCATAAAAAAATTTATAATTTGTACTTTTAAGTGTCTATCCACAGATTATATGTCTATCATACTCCTTAGTGTAAAATATGCAGATGTATCAATATTTTATTTTGCTGGCTCCTTAAAGTTTTTTTGCCTTATTTTCTCAATGGTTTCATAGGGTTTTTTAAGCTTTTAAACCATGGAATCTGAAGTGAAAATTACTTACCTCGTCATTAAGTAAAGTAAGCTGAGAATTCATGATGCAAATTGGAACGAATGTTAAATCTACTTACGGAAAATGTGAGATTTACTGTTATTCATTTATCAGCTCTACTCAAGCTTTGTTTACCTTATGTTACAAAGTTTGTAGATGTTTAATAAAACACGGACATTTGTTTCATTTTTTTATTACGAACTTATTTCAAAATATAATGTTTACACCAGTAACTATGTTTAACTATCAATTAACTTTCAATCAATTCTTAGTATAATAACTTCTAAATAAATAATAATAAAAGTACGCGTCTCCCTAACCTAACCATAACACAACAAAACTTATCTCCTACTTTGAACGTTCTCCAAAAATTAAAATTTAAAATCATCGAAGAGATCACAATAAAAATTAAATCGTAATAAAGATTTAATTAATTAGAAACTGAGTGCACAAGTTTGAAGTTAATGAAACTAGTAGGTAGGTACAAAAAAGTGACGCACGCAACACTTGATCACAAACCACAACACAACACAAACTGCCAATTGCCAAACTGGAAACTCAAAAGTCAAAATTCTAATAGATGACGTCATTGACATGACGCGTGACACAAAAAACGGTATTGCCATTAATTGCTTTTGCTTTTAGGTACCTACCTAGGTATTTATTTCTTAAAACAAAGATGTAGCATATAATAATTAGCATGCATGCTGAGCATTTAATAAGCATGCACAACATGCTCTGGACACTATGCCTTCTTTATTTGAGATAAAAATAGGTACTGTTTTTTCAATGTGCTATATTGGCTATACCGGCTATACGTACCTACCTACATTGTTTAACTTTTGAGTTTAATTATTATTCATCTAGGTATCATTATAATTTTGTTTTGTCTATATATAATTTTTTTTATGCAAAAAAATATTTAAAATGGCCATTTAATCTCTAAGCCAGGCAATACACGTCAGGTTTTTTCATCCGATTGTCTGATCCGGTAGCCTGATCAGGCTACCGGAAGGCGTTGAAGCCATTACTTTGTATGAACAGTCAATACACGTCCGATCCGGTGGCCGGATCGGACGTCCGAGTCGGAAACGGGCGCGAGGCGTTTCCGATTTTACTGCCGGTCCGATTGTCTGAAGGCGCGGTCTACATACTTTTAGTATGAGACAAAATAGACATCCGGTTACTCCTTCCGATTTTGCCAGTCAGGGTTCCCAACTTAGGGCTTTTAGCCCCAAATTTAGGGCGGAATTTTGCTCATTGGGATTTTTTAGGGCCCAAAAAATCTAGCGCTGACACTGTGTGGACGCATCGTTGTGGTTCGAATAATGGGCGAAAATTATGAAAAAAATAAAAAATAAAATAATAAAATAAAATAATTCATAATAATAAAATTATTTTTATTATGAATTATTTTGGATGTTTTAAATAGAAATGACTCTCAGTAAGTCTTGTCAAATTGATTGGATGAATCCAATAGCGACGTTTTTTCTTCTTTCTCTTTCCTCTCTTTAAAATTTCTGTGGTGGTGTCGTGTGGTGCGGGTTGTTACGTTCCCTCAAATATGGTTGAGCAAAGCAATGGCTGGATCCTGCGTCATGCTCGTGAACGGGTGCCACCAACGGGAATGGGTCTGCTTTTGCCTGCCTGTCTTAACATGCATTGGATTGTTTTGCATTTTTGAAACTTTATTGTGGAAACACTGTATACATAGCATAGTTTTGTTACCTATTGTAAAAAAAAATTTTTTTGAAAAGAGCGACCGCCGAGTTTATTGCTGGCTCTTCTCGGCAGGAACGGCATTCCGAACCAGTGGTAGATTCATTGACGATTCAAAAGTACTTGTAAAAGTTTATTTGAATAAATAATATTTCTATTTCTATTAACTCGTCATCCATCTTCTTTTCTTCTGCTTTGCTCCAAACGCAAGCACTCGGGATGATAGCTCGGGAACGACTGAGTTCAGAAAAAGCCTGACGGAAAAATCGGATGTGTATCGAGTAAATACGATCCGGTTGCCTGATCAGACAATCGGAAACAAAATCGGACGTCTATTGCCAGGCTAAGGCATAGAATAGGTATCTACTTATTTTCGACTGATTAATAGTAGGTAGGTATAGGTACTTCTAAGGCCTGTTGCAAAAGCAGAATAAAATTGTCAATGTCATTTGCAATAAATGTCAATATCACGTCATTGACAATCTTTGACAAACATGTGTAAGCTGCAAGTTTCACAGAAATCATACGATGTGATTGTGAATAACAATTTAATTGTAAACTTCGAAGCTTAATTTAGTCTTGTTAGCTATAAGTTCGTCGTTGTAAAAGTTTTGTCAATAAAGTTTCTCTTTTCTGGAGTTTAATGCATAAAATTTAGTTTTGAATGCTTTCAAAGTGTTATTTTATACGTTCATTTGATCTTGGATATCTGTGTTGTTCTTATAATGTACCATGTTTTAAGTGTTTATTAACAAATCTTTGACTGTTAGGAATTTCTGTATACGGTAACAGTAAGGTATCTTTTACTTAACAAGAAAATACAATAAATATTAACTAAGTTAAAGAAATTTAGGTAAATTATTTCCTAGTTTAAGTTTTTAGTTTAAAAAGATCGTTTACTTTGAGAATAAGATTTTACATCTATGATCAAAATTTTTTATTATATTTTGAGTAAATCACAATAGATAGAAAAAGTTACTTTTTATTACTTGCTACTCCAAATAAAAAGTCAAACTGCAGCAAACATTATGAATTAAATAATTGAAGAAATAACACATTTGTTTTATTTTCATCATTATTACTGGTAGTAATTAGGTTAAAAATTTAATAACTTGAAAATCTATCTAAAAACATTTTTATTTTCAGGGATATTTATAAACACAAGAGGCAACTCAAAATTGTTTATTTATCAAAACCACACATTCAGATTCATGTACAAAAAGGCATATGGGAGTCAACTGTGGTACTGTTGGTACTTCTTCAGCCGTTCCTGTCCCGCCAAGCTGAGGATAAACAACGCTGGTAAAGTTACAGAATGTATCGGTGGACATAACCACGATCCACCAACTTGTTGGATGACGCCAGATGGAAAATCTTATAGCTTGCCACCTCTGCCAGAAAGACCTACTTAAACTAGACAGGCTCCTCTAATTCCAGTAGCATTCATTGAGCTCTATTAACACTTTCTGTGGCAAACAGACGTTTTGTGTTTTTGATTGTGTAACACATATGCGGCTTGCACATGTTAAGTGTGTTGAGTAAGCTACACAACTGTGATAACACCCCCAGTGTGTAGCCACACCACACAGCTGGATTGTTTATGTTTTATAACAGCACTGCAGGTAGTGTGTTAATACAAGAACACTGGATTGACCATAAGAATGAAGGAAAGGTAATGATGTCAAAATGAATTCTGATTGCTAACAAAAGTGAGAGTCAAGGTGCTCAACTATTACAAATTGTATTTAATATTGTCAAAATAAGTTCCTTGTACCTTTGTTTTGAATCAGGTGTCAATTTGCATGGCACTACTTGAGTATAATTGAACTTATAGAGGTAAGTGATAGATAGCATTTCAGCCAATCCATGGTTGAAATAATGTGAGGCATTTTAATTTTAGCACTATATTATCCAGTAAACTCGACTAAATTGAGACAACTAAACCAGTGCTATTGTTTTCAATGTTCACTATATAATAGGATCTTTGATTATATTTAGAATTCTTTGAATAGGATGGTGTTGTTTCAGACCTGGCAATTTAGTTCAGAGATTTGTATGTTTGTATTTGTACCACTACTATTTGTTTATATCTAACGCTGGTAATAATTGAAGAATAATGTGTTTTAGGAAAAGGAAAAAAATTAAATGATATTGACTGTCTGTTAAAAATATATTTACATTATTTTACCTATGCGAAATGAAAATTCAAAACTATGTTAAGGTATAAAATTCCTGTTAAAATTATTATTTATGTTATGGTGACTCATATTATTGTTGTTTATTATAATTGTTGTATTATTGACATATATAGATAATGCCTGCAGGTTTCAACTTCATCCATGTGGATGTTGTATTCAAATGGTGTTAATTCTGTTGTACACAATCTCTAAACTAAAATGACAAATGACAATTCATAAATGTGTTTTATAAACACAGGTTACATTTTAACATTTAAATCAGTATTTACAAAATTTTAATAGGCGCATCTTGAAATTAAACTACCCTCTTTCGCTCCCAGTTTCTTTACCAAAATTACATTTTATAAATAAATTATGTAATTAATGTATACATAATTATTTAATCTTTGTAAAGTTGGGTAACGACGAGTTGTGAGTGAAGTTAGTAGAGACGTAAAACCGCTTCTATTAGCTCTTGAAGATAGTGCCTAATAGATATTTTAATCGCGCCGAAATTGAATAGGTACCTGAAAGTGTAAAGCTACACACTGCCTCAAAACTGAACTGTACGCGCACGTTCAGCCTGTATAACATCTTGTAGTGCAGAATCCCTAATAGGCCCTGTAAACGGTCAAACATGTTTGTCAAATATTACGTTTTGTTTGAACAAGGTCATCAAGCACAAACGCACACGAGCAGACAGCGTTCAAACTCCGTCAATCAAATTTTCTTTCAAACATGCCAAACACGACCGCAGACTCAAATAATTTGACAAACACTTAAAGTTCGCATCGTGAGGGAAGTTCGCATCGTGAGGCCGAAGTGGCTAGACGTGTCGAGTGCGTGGAGCAGAGGTTAATGACCTCCTAGTTACGATGGCGGCTGATGCTAATATCGTTAAATGCAATAATTGTGATCTAGTGATTAATGAAGTTCTGTGTTTTGTGCAGAATAAGTTAGATATAATGGACAATATTAGTCTTGCGCAGCTCTGTATCGAAGGCTTCGGGGAAGAGGAGATACGCTGCGCTAAGGCTTTGCTCCAGCAGGCTGTGCCTTCAGCAAAGCGTATGACGCAGAGAAAAAACAAAGGAAAGTTGAACAGGGATATGGATGATATCATTAACTTGTTTAGATCGGTTGATCCGGAATTGGTACCGATTTTTGTGGCTCGTGATCTACAAAAACTTCCACCGTTAACCTTTGATCACATAGATGTGACGAGGCTGTTAAAGGACTTGCTGATTTTAAAAAACGAGCTTAACCATGTAAAAGTCAATTATGTGGCAAAAGAGGAACTCCAAAATCTAATTTGTGAGCAGAATTATGTGAATAAGAAAAGAGGAGGATGCTTGATAAACAGTTTTGTAATGTGTGACAGTGGTCCTATGGGGTTAACACAGAATACCTATAGTCCTCATGAAGATGATCTCATACAAAAGGTCGATCAACCGGTGGAGGAGTCAATGACCGTTAAGAGCACAGAAGTTGAATCCAAGGTGTCACAAGGCCGCGAGTGTCCATCCATCTCGCTCGATGATACGGCGAATGGATACGGCCGTCTCCCTTGTACACCTCGCGCGTGCAATGACAATGTGAGGCCCACCGCGGTTTCGAAAAAACCAATAGGATTAGGTAAATCGCTATCGGTCTCGCTCGATGATATTGCGAATGGATGCGAGCGTCTCCCTTGCACGCCGCGCGCGTGTAATGTCAACGAGAGGCCCACCGTGGTTTCGAAAAAACCGGTCGTAGGAGAATCGCTATTGCAGACTAACTGCGACGCACTAGACGTCCCGCTCTTACACAGCGCAAACGCTGATAATAGCTATCTCTCTCGAACTAATCACGTGGAGAGGCGCACTGAGTTTTTGAAAGAACTAATTACGCATGACATTGAAGCGAAAATGACATCGTCACTGCAGCGGAGCGTCCCGTTACAACAAAGAGCGGATACCTATAATATTGATTTCTCTTTAAATAAGCGATCAGTGAGTCCAGCGGAGATTCCAGGCAACTCGTGCGCTTGTACGCCGGCCCCGGCTGCGAGTCGCACGTTTGCGGATGTAATAAAGGAGAAATGTAATTCTAATGAGAAGGAAGGAGAATGGACTCAAGTTAAATATGGCAAAAATAAAAGTAAATATCGGTTCAGGGGAAATAAGGGTAAGGGGGTAACGGATTCACAAGGAAGCTTTAAGGCCGCGGAAATTAAAATACCTTTTTATATTTATAATGTAGACAAAGGCGCCTCGATAGAGGATATCACGAGGCACATTTATCAAAAGACCAATGTGAAGGTAGAGCTGTCAAAAATGATAATGAAACAGGCTAAACAATATGAAGCGTATAAATTTGATATACCTCGCCACAAATTATCGGTGTTTATGGATGAGAATATATGGCCAGAGGGTATAGCTTTTAGGCGGTACATATACTTCAAGAATAGGAGCTCATTTCAGGCTAACAGAATGGAGGTAGAGATAACTTCCCGCAAAGAACAGTTACGTACATAGCATGAAGATAATTAGTTTTAATTGTAAGGGCCTTAAAAGGTCCAAGGAATGTGTAAAGTCTCTTTGTCAGTCGGCAGATTTAATACTACTCCAGGAGCACTGGCTGACCAACTTTGAAATACCTATTCTAGGCGAGATCCATACCGACTTTATGTATACTGGTAAATCACCTATCGATCTTTCTTCTGGGCTCCTCAGAGGCAGACCGTATGGAGGCGTAGCTTTGCTGTGGCGGAAAAGTGTTTTTACCTCAGTATCTGTTGTGCCGTGTAAAAGTGATCGGATTACAGCGATAAAATGCATAGCAGCAGGTCGTGAGTTGTTATTTTTTAGTGTATATATGCCTACTAATTCGGTTGAAAATATTACAGAATTTAATAATTGTCTAAGTGAGATTGTAGCTGTAATTGAAACTTGTGATATTCAGACTGTATTTATTTTAGGCGACTTTAATGCGCATCTTGGCGAACTTTTCGATAAAGAGCTCCAAAATTTTTGTTCTGACCAGAGATGGGTTTGCGCGGATATAGATAAGCTAGGGCGAAACAGCAATACCTACACCTTTATAAGTGATGCACATGGCTGCCGACGCTGGCTCGACCATTGTTTGGTCACTGAGGCAGCTTGGATGTCGATAAGTGAAGTCAAGGTGCGCTATGATGTGTATTGGTCTGATCATTTCCCCCTAGAAATAAGTTGTAGTCTTAATACTACAACAATGAAATCGAACATCTTTAATAAATCTTTGCCAATTACAGATCATATAAACTGGAGGGATAAAACTCAGATCAATGCATATCATCGTATATGTACAAATTTACTGAAAACCATAGATTTTCCGCCAGAACTTAGCGTATGTTGTGATCGCATTTGTACTGATGAAAGCCATAGGATAGTGATAAATAATATGTACCAAAAAGTAATAAAAGCGCTCCAAGAGGCAGCGATTATGAGCAACCAGCCTGGTAGGGTGAGGAGAGGTAAACGCATAACTGGATGGAATAAATATGTTAAGGACGCACACAGAGAGGCTCGTGAAAAATTTTTAAAATGGAAAAAATTAGGCATGCCGTCATCTGGTAGTATATATGAGGATATGAAAAATAGTAAAAAGACGTTTAAAAACAAGCTTAAATTTTGTCAGAATAATAAAGAACAACTACAGATGGATGTATTGGCGGAGCTGCATAGTCAGAAAAACTTCTATAAATTTTGGAAGGAAACAAATAAACTTAATCCGAGAACGGGCCTTCCTGTTAGCGTGGATGGGGAAACGGATGCAAAGCGTATAGCTGACGTATTTAAGGAGCACTTCAGAGTCAGGCCAACCTTAAATATGAAACAAAAAACGCCGGGTGGGTGTGACCATGTCTCGGGGGTTTCCCTCTCATTTTGTGCCAAGGATGTAAGGATGGCTATAAGGAACTTAGCTAAGGGAAAATCTCCGGGACATGATGGGCTGAGTGCAGAGCACTTGATGCATGCGGGCCCGCATATTCACCGGATTCTCGCGATGCTTTATACGTTTTGCATCCGGCATTCCTACCTTCCTGCAGATCTTATGGAGACCATAGTTGTGCCAGTGGTTAAAAATAAAACGGGTGATTTAGGGGACAAAAGTAACTACAGGCCTATCTCTTTAGCTGCGGTGTTAGGGAAAGTGTTTGACGGACTGCTTGACCGCCAGCTCAGCAGATATGTGAAACTTAATGATGCACAGTTCGGTTTCAGAAGCAACTTGTCCACAGAAAGTGCTATACTGGCGCTTAAGCAGACCGTGAGATACTACACCGACCGAAAGACACCAGTTTATGCGGCGTTCCTTGATCTTTCCAAAGCATTTGACCTTGTTTGTTATGAAAAGCTGTGGGATAAGCTGAGGGACCTCAATGTACCCCCAGAGTTGATAAATACATTGAGATTCTGGTACAGCTCACAAACGAACAGGGTCAGATGGGCTGGTGCCTATTCGGATGTGTATCGCCTTGAATGTGGAGTTAGACAGGGTGGCTTAGCATCTCCTACACTGTTTAACATTTACATTAATCAGTTGATTGATGAACTCCGAGGTACCAAAGTTGGGTGTTCTATCGATGGAATTTTAATCAATAACCTGAGCTATGCAGATGATATGGTTTTGCTAAGTCCGTCGATAGGTGCTTTAAGAAAGTTAATTAAAGTATGTGAGGATTATGCTGCATCACACGGACTCGTGTACAATGTTAAAAAGAGTGAATTAGTAGTTTTCAGAAGTAAAGGATGCACCTTAGATTACATTCCGCCAGTCTCTCTAAATGGCACCCCTATGAATAGAGTTACCGAGTTTAAATATCTGGGGCATATTGTGACTGATAACCTATCGGATGTTAAGGATATAGAAAGGGAGCGTAGGGCATTGGCGGTCCGATGTAATATGTTGGTTCGCAGGTTTGCACGTTGCAATAAAAAAGTTAAGCTTACACTTTTTAAGGCTTATTGTCAAACTTTCTACACGTGCAGCCTGTGGGTAACATATACGCAGAGGGCGTTTAATGACCTACGCATCCAGTATAACAATGGCTTCAGAATGCTATTGGGGTTGCCGCGGTTCTGCAGTGCGTCACAGATGTTTGCTGAGGCTCATATAGATGATTTTTATGCTATTATGAGGAAAAGAGCAGCATCTGTGATGAATAGAATGCGTGGGAGCTCCAATGGTATCCTGAAGATTCTGGCGGGAAAAATGGATAGTCCATTTCTGAGACACTGGGTTGGCATGCACATGCATTCTCAGTGTTTCAGAGAGGGACGATACATGAAATGATTTAATGTCTACTAACATAGTTTTTAAGTTAAATTGATGTGACTAACAATAACATTATTTATTAATTAATTATTAGTTACTATATTAACAATTTTATGGATTTATATCTGAAATAAATATTATTATTATATTATTATATTATTATTAAAATCTGACAAACATGTTTGACCGTTTACAGGGCCTATTAGACTACTAATTTTTGGTGGCTAATTTTATTGTGCACAATCTCTAAACTAAATTAACAGTTTTAAATCTGGTGCTATCGCTTTCATAATACTCCTTGCAGAAAAGGATAGCACTATATTTAGTGATGTTAGTTTAGAGATTGTGTAAAACAAAATCAGCTACCTACAACAACAAGAAGTGATGTCTAGCCTACTCCATATCAATGGCAAATAGGTACCTATCCATAGGAAAAAAGCGGACTTTTAAAACTGTTTTTTTAGCATTGTTTAGTAGGTTAATTAATGAGTTTTAATTATAAGTTGTATTTGAATAGTTTATATAGTTAGCAGGTATATTAACTCTGGATACTGCCAAATAAAATAACTATAGTATTTTATTTTTGTAAATCATTAAGGTCAGGGGGAGTAAGTGAAACATACTTTTCTGTTTTTTCTACAAAATGACCTCTAAATCAATAAAAAAAATGTCAATTTAAATAACGATCAATGCAAAGTACTCTTCCTTAAATGGGCTTTCTATGACATGATCTTTAGGTCCTCTATTAGTGCAAATAACGATAAAATTACTAAGTAAAAGTAGACCATGGTTTCGTTTCACTTACCCTCAAAATGGGGTAAGTGAAACAATGATCAGTACGCTGCTAATATAAGGTCTACAGAACTATTTCAAGGACTAAAATGACACCTTTAATTGCTTCAATCGAATACGAGTCTCAGTGCATGGCTACGTGGTCTAGTTTCTTAAATAAAAGGAAAAAACTGAAAATGGGGTAAGAGAAACATAGTCAAGCAGTCAGGGGTAGTAAACCAAAACAAAAATTGGTACGTTATAAATTATTAGTTAGCTAACACCATGTTTACAATATTTTTACGTCTTCTTCTATTCTTGCTTTCTTAGTGGATGCCTGCGCCATAATAGCTATCTGTTGGCAAAATTTCAACCCGATCCGTACAGTAGTTTGAGCTGTGCGTTGATAGATCAGTCAGCCAGTGTCAGTCACCTTTTCCTTATATATATTTAATAGATTAACTTTTTTATAACTAGCAGCTCCCTCAAATTTTATCAAAATAATTATGGGAATAAAATTAAATATACTAAGTCTTACTGTCAATAAAAACATAAATTTATTCTATACAACGAATATAATATTATGTACAGATGATTCTATATGTGTGATAAGTTTCATCAAAATCAGTCGAGTAGTTTTTGATTGACGCTCGAACAAACAGAATGACTGGTGTGTCAGACACAAGACGGCCTATAATCAAATATTAGTTTTTTTTAAATAAGACTAGCTTTTGCCCCCGCGACTTCGTCCGCGTGGAATTAGATTTTGGGGTGGAATTTTCAAAAACTGTGAAACACGTACTTTTTTATTTTTAACTGAAAGCTCAAATACCAACTTTGATGGAAACAGCTTGAAAAATGACGGAGTTTCATATAAACTTCCATCCCCTATTTAAACCCCTTAGGGGTGGAATTTTCAATAATCCTTTCTTAGTGTGCGCTTACGTCATAAAAGGAACCAACTGTAAAAAAATCAAATTTCTAACTTCAGTAGTTTAGGCTGTGCGTTGATATCTCAGTCAGTCAATCAGTCAGTCAGGACTTTGAATTTTATATATATAGATTATTTTTAAAAAGGTTGGTAATCTCTGACATGGGGTAAGTGAAACATATGTTTCTTTTACCCCGCTCATCTCTGTTTCACTTTCCCACTCGAAACTTTTAGTGACTAGAATCTTTACCATGTCTTAAATTAATAATCTGAACGTTTTAGACAAAAAATACAATTGGAACATTAAATCTATACCTTATTCAAGGTACTTACGGCAAAAAACTTTTGAAAACTCTATAAAATCACTTTAAAACAAGCAATAAATATAACCGCGTCTAACTCGTGTTTTGAGTTTTGAAAAATGTCAAATTTCTTTCCTAAATATTACCTTGTAGAATTATCGCAGCAACATCTATGTTAAAAAATTGATACCATTTCGTCAATACTCTTTTATCGACTGAGAGCAAATATCGATAAACTGCATAGTTTGTTAGATATGGCTTTGTGTTTCTCTTACCCCACCGTTTCTCTTACTCCCCCTGACCTTACCTATTTGATTTAATTTATAGGTAGGTATTTTTTATATATAATCCAAAGTACTTTATTTACCCAAAGCTTTTAAAAAGGTACCTACCTGAGTACCTAATAGGTATTTACCCTAAGTTCATCCGAACACATCAGACTTTGTGGGTTCGATAATTTCGCCGATTTTTTTTATTATCATACATTCTGTGTGTGATTTTAACCAACTATTTGTAGGACGTCTGCGTTTCGATATTGTAAGCTGTATGTTTAATTTTTTGCCGACAAAAAACCGATTGTAGGACGTGGGCGGAGCACCTAACTAAAAATTTGTAAATCAATTTGACTATAAGTCTGTTGTACACAATCTTTAAGGGAGAGGACAGACTGGCATCTTTTAACGGTAGGTACCTAGTGATCGGCGTCTTTACGCGGAATGCGGCAGCTAAAAACGCAATTCATTCACTGCGATTGGCGTTTGCATATGTGTGCCCGTGAAGCGAACAGCGGCGACTAAAATGCCGAACGCCGCCGCTAAAAGAAGCCAGTCTGCCGTCCCTAAACTCAATTGATAGATCCATCGATATAATATACTATATATATGTGAACTAGAACAAAGTGAGTGTTCGGACCGTAATATCTAGTACATACTATACACATATATTAAATCGATGGTCTGGATAGGTTTAAATGTAGTGCTATCCTTTTCCACAGGGAGCATTCATAAAAGGATAGCACGAGATTTAGATCTGTCAATTTAGTTTAGAGATTACGTACAACAGAATTAAGTAGTCACATTTGACTTGTTTTTGTACTTGCTTAAATATAATGCAATAATTAATAAAAAAAACTACATGTTACGTTTCCTATTATATTAAATAAGATACATTTAAAGTGCCTTAATCAATTGAAACCAAATATATTTTTTTAACAAAATTAAGTACCTACTGAGTTTTTTTACCTTATCAGTTATCCTATATAATATATAACTAATTATATCCTAATATGTATACAGGTACATTTTTTAAATATATAACATTAGTAACTTTCAACACTCGTATTCCACCATTACATTCTAAGCGCTTTGCTACCTCGTCTCTAATGCACCGCAAAAATTTGGAATGCGGGTCGTTCTACTTTTCTACCGACAATAGTCTGTCTTTCTTCTTATTATGGCATCTCGTTGGAGTATTAATATAAACGGTTTTTTATTCGGTTCGAATAAACGTCCATGTTTTTCTTATCTATTAATATTATGTCATTTTTCATGTTCTTTAACCAGCATATTTTATACGTTCGTTTTCCGTATAATGGCGTGACAGAGTGGTAAACTGAAATGTTGTCTCCACAGAAAAAGGCCACTCTGTCACATTATTTTTTCAAAAACCAACATTAAAAAAGAATCAATATTAGCTAGGAAGGAAACTTTAATTAGTACTAATGAAAATACAGATGCAGTTTTTTTTAAATCCCACACATAAAACACAATTATAGATAGTTCAAAAACCAAAAAAACAGAAAAACGTCGTTTCATTGTCGGTAGAAAAGTAGAACGACCCATGCCCTTCTGGCTTCCGTTTTTCCAACTAACTAACTTGGGAAATCTTTAAGTCAAGAGTGAATAGGTATCTTTTAGGCAAACGGCACTATCTTAGGCTGCATCTTCTCTTGCCATCAGATGAGATGACAGTCAAGCGCTAGTCAATGTCTATTAAAAAAAGACGTGTGGCACTCGGGGACTGCCGCGGTAAAGCTATTGCATAGCATTTTTTATCAACTCCATCTAGCGGCTCACCGTAGAGGAGTCCTGTGTCAGGTTATTTTCGTTACGGAATTTCTGGATTCGGTCTCCACGCTGGCCCGCGATAGAAGCTATGCAATAGCTTAAAAAAATTTTTAGACAAATCGCTAATTATATTATAGTAAAGTTATAATTTCGCTTTTATACATTTCTAGTTTGCGAACCAAAGTACGGGATATCGCAGCGAGGTAAACCCACGATGGAATTAGGTGGCCACAGGTTCATCGTCCACTCGTCGATTGGCCCAAAGACGCGATGGCAATGCACGATGCAAAGAAGATCGGGATGCAGGGCGACGATCTATACTATCGAAAATCGTCTTGTTAAAGTTGTTGGGAAGCATTCTCATTAAATACGAGTTCCTTAGTACTTTATCATCATGAAGAACCCATCAAAGGCTCACTACTAAGCGCAAGTCACAAAAAAGTGTTATAAGGCTATACCTAGTCCACTACGTTGACCCAATGCAAGTTGGCAGACTTCACACATCCGACCTCCCTTGCGCAGTGGTTAGCGCTGTGGTCTTATAACTGAGAGGTCTCAGGTTAGATTCCCGGCGGGGGCAATTTGGGAATTTATAATTTCTAAAAGCGATTTAGCGTTCTGACACGGTGGCGTGTAGAAACCGATTAGGCGTATGTATTGAATGTACCTACCATATCCTTTCGAAGTTAGCCCGCTACCATCATAGACTGCATCGTCACTTACCATCAAGTGAGATCGCAGTCAAGGACTATTTTGTCATCGAATAAAAAACCCTTAAAAACAATATCAGGCTTGCAGGCTTTTTCCTTCAACATTGAAGAATGTTATATTTTATTTAAAACGCGCATAACTTCAAAAGAGGTTGGGATCAAACCTCGGACCCTCCCCTACCCCGAGAATGAGGTAAATTATTATTTATGTAGGGAATTTATTATTAATGTAGGGAAAAATAATTATTGGATGATATTTCATCCAATAATTATTTTTCCCTACATTAATTAAATATTGATAGGAAGATAAAGCGAGTAGGTACCTACTTATAAAGAATCGTCGGTTATTTACATAATTCTTATATTCAGTAGGTAGTTACTTACTTGATTCAAAGATGATAATCGTTTAAAATTCAGTAATTTTTGATAAGAGAAGATAAATAAGGCATTCAGAAGTATTTAACCGTGACTTTCAATTACCTACATTACATGTGACGTAATTTTTATCTTACGCTCCCAGCCTCTTCTTTGTAATAATCTCGTAAGAACCCTTTGATAAAAGCCAGTATAAAAAATTTAAAGAAAACATCTTGTAATCACACTAGTAGTATTATAAAGGCGAAAGTTTGAATGTGTCTGTATGTATGTTTGTTACTTCTTCACGCCACAACGAATGAATCGATTTGGTTGAAATTTGGAATGGAGATAATTCATACCCAGGATTAACATGTCATCATCATGTCCTTGTCCTTTTCCTACGCTATGTGGGGTCGGCACAACATGTCTTTTTCTTCCACTCACTTCTATCATTCGTCAACTCATTATCTACTCCTTTTACACGCATATCCTCTTTCACACAATCCATCCATCTCTTTTTTGGTCTTCCTCTACTCTTTTGACCTTCTACATGCATATTTAACATTCTTCTACTAATATGGTTTTCTTCCCTCCTCATTACATGCCCATACCACGCGAGCCTATTACTTCTCATCTTTTCGATTACTGGCGCTACTTTCAAACTTCCTCTTATATACTCATTCTTTATCTTATCCATTCTTGTCACACCACACATCCATCTCAACATACGCATTTCGTTAACATGTACTCTTCTAACATCCGTCCCTTTTACCGCCCAACATTCTGAACCATACAATGTGACAGGTCTAACAACCGTTTTATAAATTTTCCCCTTTAGTTTAAGAGGCATTCGTGGGTCACAAAGCACTCCTGAGACCTGTCGCCATTTCATCCATCCTCCATTCATTCTGTTCTTACGTCTCGGCCAATATTATTTATGTTTCCAAATGGATGGACAAACGTCCAGTCTTAATGATCACCACTAAAATACACCCAACATAGTGGAAGTAAGCAACAGATTCGGCAGGACGAGACTAAAGCCAGCTGAAGTAGAAGTATATAACAGATTCATGTCAGGTATCGACCGTTCAGACCAGATGGTCTCCTATTACTCATGTCCTCGCAAAACCTTAAGATGGTACAAAAAGGTGTTTTTTCACGTTTTAGACATTGCTGTGTGGAACGCATTCTATCTTTTCAAGAAGTATAAGAAAGGAAATTCCACGGCATACAGCTACATAAAATATCGCGATGAACTGATCAAGGATATGACTGGACTTGACAAAAATGTAACAGGAAAAGACATGCTTAGCAAAGCCAGAACCAATGATAGCAGGCGATTTCGACTTCTTCATCCCCAACCAGAGAAGGTTTCTTCAACTGAAAATAACGGCAGTGGTCATTGGCCAGAACAAATATTAGCTCGGGCAGGTGCATCAAAAAAATTTGCTTTTTTGAAATGCAAAGAATGCACCAAAAAAAAAATTAGAAAAGAAACCAGCTACCGTTGCAAAGGATGCCCAAATAAACCGCCATTGTGCCCAGGCTGTTTCGAAGTTTATCATGAAAACAATGTGTGAATAAGTTGTGAAATAAGTGTTGTGAATAAGTTTAGGTTTATTCGACCAAATGTTCGTTTATTACTAAATCCTAATAATTTAAAAGTGCAAGACTGATTATAATTTTGTTATATTGATAATTATGTTGATTACTAAGAAGTTTTAGAAATATTTTTGTAGTTTGTTCTAATCTAAAGAATATTGGTATAAGTAGGTACCTTTCTGTGATTTAACATTAATTTCTTAATAAATATTAAACAAATTTACTGTTATTTTATTTATTTATCATAACACAACAATATCGCCCAAAGGCGTATTGTCACAGTGCACAGTAAAATGCACAGCACAATGTGACAGAACGCCTTACGACGTATACGTCTATATCTGTACTGTCACATCACATCGCACAATTGCGATTGCGATGTGACACAACGCCTATAGGCAATGTATGAAATTTTGTAGTGTCACAACACGAACAACCGATGACGTAATACTGTCCGTGAACGTGTTAACACATAGGCTATATTGTATCATTTACCTATTTATTTTATATTCGGAAAATGAAAGAGTTCCGGGAACCAAAAAACCCTAATCCACGCAAAGTCACGGGCATCATCTAGTTAAGGGGCAAGTCTGGAAGAAATGCGCAAATAGACACTTACGGTTTAACGCAAATTAAAAAAATTCATTGAATTGAATGACACCACAAAAAAACCTCAATTGCTTAATAGATGAGGCTATAATTACGCCGCGAAATATATCTAAAATAAATCTCAGTTTTTGAGAAAAAAAATCGGCAACATTATCAAAATCACCGAAATCGACCTTTTCTATTTAATACACCTTATGCTATTCCGATGTTATATTTGGAATAATTTTTGGTTAAATCGTGAGAAGGAAGTATAGAGAATATTATCACCATTAAAATTTTATATTAATTCAAACCAAAAAGCAATAATATAAGACTAAAACTCATTAATTTTGTAGCGAAAATCGTTCCCCGTTGCTCATACATTTTAGTATGAAGCAGTAGCCGCCCGTAATTCGCTTTATATTACAGTGTTCAACCACAAATAATTTCAATCGCGTCCCAATATTCAAGGTGATAGCACGCTCGTTTTCGTAGAGCACCGCAACTCCGGCGACCGCGATATAATTGTTTCGACGAGCATTAGGGTGGGTCGCGAGTGTCGGAAACGACTGCTAATTTTATTTGTATTCTTCGAGTACGTAGTAAGTATGTGACTTTTATCATGTATTTTTTTAATCATCAAACACTTCATTAATTAGAACACTAATGTACTCATTAATATCGTAACATATTTTTCTTCTCATTTCAGGTAGATATGAAAAAGCGTAAAGGAAATTACTAAAAACACAAAAAAAAAACAAAGGAAGATTTAACATAAAGCAATAAGTACTTATAATGTACTTATCTTTTTACCCGACTTTTTTATTTTTATTGTTGACAAGATAGTCTTTGACTGCGATCTCACCTGATGGTAAGTGACGATGCCAGTCTTAGATGGTAGCGGACTAACTTGGAATGGGTACGGCAGTGTAAATTCAACCTAAGCCTAATTGGTTTCTACAAGCCATCGTGCCGAAACGCTAAATCGCTTGGCGGCACGTCTTTGACGTAGGGTGGTAACTAGTCACGGCTAAAGCCTCCCCCCAGACAAAGCTTCGACTTCGACTGTGGCGAAGCCCAAAACATTGTTATGTTTTCTGGCTGAATGTTTGTTTACCTTCAATAGTATATTTTGATACAAATGCGGAAAATCGAACTTTCCGCACGAGATACAGCTACAAAAAGCTCTTTGAGCAATCGTATTAAAAAATTACTTTAAAATGGACTAGCTGTCTTTATAACCCTAGAAACACTAAACCGATTTGGCTGATACATATTTTGGAATTCAGATAGCTTATACCCTGGATTAACATATAGGCTACCTTTTAAACCTTTAAAATCTAATTGGGGTTTGCAAAAAATCTAATTTAATTAATTATATCCTAATTTCTAATAAATAACTTATTGTTTCAGGAAACAAAGTGTCAATTCTGGAAAACAAAAGCTTGAAGGATGATGCGTGCACTGATGTTGAAAAAGCAACGAGAGTTCTATTTCAGGAAATACAAAACATGCAAAATATAATTGTAAATGACAAAGTTACTTGGAACCAATCTGCTTGCTTCAACTGCCACAAGATACATAAGCTACATATTGTAACATTTTTTGTTTTGAAAAGAGCAACTGCCGAGTTTCTTGCCGGCTCTTCTCAGCAGAATCAGCATTCTACATGAAATAAATAATTTTGAGTTTGAGTTTGAATTATTTAGTGACACTTGTTTTGTCTAAACTAATATCATAAAGATGAAATATTTGCTTATTTGTAAGTTTGTAAAATTGTTTGTAATGGATAAACTCAAAAACTACTACTTAACCGATTTTAAAAATTCTTACACTCATGGAATTCCTAAGTAACATGAGCTATATTTTATTTAAAAAATAATTAACCGTAACTTCGTGAGATATACGTACTATACATGTTTGCAATACTCATAATTACCTACAAGCACGTCCGCGGGGCTATATATTGAACTATTATAGTTGAGCAACTATAACCCCTTTTTTATTCAAATTAGTCTGTTGAAACATGAGTACGATGAAAAATGTTGACGTTCTCATCATGATTATTTAGTAATCTTTATCCAATTAAATATTTTTGTAACTATAATTGACTATGTATCTGGAAATTCCTCTTTAAATAATTCGAATCGGACTTCTTACTTAGAAGTTATTCATTCAGACAAAAGTTACATGACAAAAAGCGTGCACTGTGACCCCACCCTATTCCGCCGACTCACTCACTACTCTCACTACCGGCCGCGAACTTCACAAATCGAAAATCTAATGGTTAAATACATTGCGTATTTTCTGTGAAATTCATTAATATCCTACTAAGACGAACGCGTGATGTACATTTAACTTGAGGGAAGCGCCAAACGTAGATTGTTAAGATTGTTACTTTCCAGGGTGCGTATACTAATATTGTATGATATGTCTGTGTGAATAGAAATTATCAATGTGGGTGTTCTATCGCAAGTTCCCGCGCGCCCAGACTGCAGGCTTAATAATAATAATAGATAAGTAAAAGTGGTTTTTGTACTGAAAGGCATCACAAAAATCTGAAATCATGTCAATTTATTCATTTGTATACAATTTTGCACCTCATTCACCTATCTATATACTAATATTATAAAGCTGAAGACTTTGTTTGTTTGAACGCGCTAATCTCAGGAACTACTGGTTCGAATTGAAAAATTCTTTTTGTGTTGGATAATCAGAAAAATAATGTTGATGTTGATGTTCTATAGTCCAGTTTATAAAAATTAAATCTATATCGGTGGGTTAAAAATAAAATTACAATCTAAGATACCGCCCAGATGATGTCTTCACGAAAGACTTCATGGGATGGTTATGGTCCGGATTTCTGTAATATATATAAAGGTTATCGTCCACTTTCAGGCAGGCCTTGCACGTTGCAGATGAGGTGCACGCCCACTTGAACAGTCTCCCGCATTTGTTCTTCTTGTAGTACGTGTACCCATCCAGTAGAATGACACGTTTGCCGTTCACCATTGTTATTAGTTCAGCTGAGGAAAATTGTGTGAATGTTTAGGATATTTTGGGAATAATATAATGTGTAACTAAAATCTATCTTCAAGTTGCCAATCGCAGTTAAATATGTTAGCGACGCGTAATCCTCACGACGCGATGCCGCCTACAGAAAGATTTTATATTTTTCACTAATTTTCTTACTTTGTTTGTAGTTGTCATCTTACTAAATAACCAGAGAGAAAGTAGGCCATGAGTCCACTCAGATATGAAGACAAAGCTCGTTTACTTACCTGCCTACCCCTGCATATCGATTCCGTAAAAATGATTGCATTAGTGTAACGATCGCATTGGCCTCTGATTGGCTGGTACCCTCTCGTTATTGGTTAAAATGCATTGATGCAGTTAGAATGCCATAAATTCAGTCAATCAGATGCCATTGCAATCGTTACACTGGTGCAATCATTTTTATGGAATCGACATGCCGGTCTCGCTCTAGAATCTAGATCATCAGATGTCATCTCAACTCATCGCCAGCCTACTACTGTCCAAGCATCTCCTCAAAAAATGTGCGAATTTCAAAAATATGATAACAAAATCTCTTTCCATGAAAGGGGACATCCTGCATATTTTAAAAAAAAAGTGCGAATTGGCAGACTTCACTCCTTTCGAGAACATTTCTGTCTGGTGGGAGGCTTTGGCCGTGGTTGGTTACCACCCTGCTGTCAAAGACGTGCCGCCAAGCGATTTAGCGTTCCGGCACGATGGCGTGAAGAAACAGATTATTGGTATGGTACACTGTCATACCCTTTCTAAGTTACCCTGCTATCATCTTAGTCTGCATCGTCACTTACCATCATCTGAGATTGCAGTCAAAGGCTTTGTCCTCGAATAAAAAAATACATTACGTGTATTCTCAGGCATATAGGTTTCCTCGCGATGTTTTCGTTCACCATTAAAACGTTATTAGGTTAGAGAGCATGAATTTTATTTCTCTAATATTGTATACCTACTATATTGATGCTTAGTGATAATAATTACTACGAAAGCTTTGATATACAAGGACGTTTATTGTGTTATCTCGACCGACCTTTCGACTGTGACGTCAAACCCTGTGCAAACAAGATATTAGGAACAAAGAACATAGTGTAGGACGTCGATAGTATGACCTTGACCTAATGCTATAATTCTGTATATTATGGTACGAGTAAGTATAATTTATTACTATTTACTAGTACTGTATGAATATTTTTAATTATACCTATATTATTACGGAAACAGATATTATTTCAAAAAAAGGTATATCAACGTGCAGTGATTTAACAATTACACAATAAATTATATACCTCTAGAGGCACTTCGTTCGACACACAGACACACAGTTTCAGGGGGAGCTGAGGTGCAAGACCTCAGCTCCCCCTGAAACTCAGTAGCGGGGATCTACTTCCCAACACTTGCCTACTAAATGAAAAATGAGGGTAGTACAAGTTCTCATACCCAAAAAAATTGAAAATTTTAGAGTTTACTAACTTACCTAACTTGTAAGATAGCTAAGGAAAAATAAACTGTTGGTAGTTATTCTTACATAATATAACCTGTGAAAAGTGTTTCTGACGAGTGACCAGGAACTATCTACCTGAGTGACTCCACCTCCCAAGAAATATACCTACCCGTCTAAATCCCAAACTGAATAAAACGGCTTTCAAACAAAGAGGCAAAACTGTATGCTAAGTCTAGGTTTTAAGTCGATTGATCGTATAATTCAAAGGTATTGGCGTCAAAGTAAAATGAACCTTATATTGAATTAAAGTCGCAAATTAAATACAATCGATTTTAATTTGAAGCGTATCGTATACATAAACGTACAAGAATGCATATACGATATTGAGCTTTAATTCAATCAAGTTATGGTTCATTTTACTTTGACGCTAATGTCAATCGTATTCTTATACGATAAATAGAATTAAAACTTAGACTGGTCTATTACTTTGGGAATGTGCGCTTGAGGACATACAATGCGTGAAAGATAAAAAAAAAGTAAAACCTATTTTAAACATTTATTTAATTTTAACTCTTTATACACTTCCCTTCCCATCTTATGTTACAAAAACTACAATTTATATGTGCCCTTCATTTCAACTATAAGTGTTCATTTACACGAGCAAAATGTTGTCTCTGAAACAGTTTCGTTTTTCATATTATGTATCTACTATATACATATAGTGCCAATGCTTGGCTAATACCTAGGTCCTCATTCGAGATAAGATCTGGGCCCAGTTATGAGCTGGCGATGGGTAATACCTAGGTAGTTGCATGAAGTCCGAAGGATACTTTACGTGACGTAGATCCAATGACATCGCATCCCTAAGATAATTAACTAGGTAGTGATATGAGAGACGAAACAGTTTCAAAATATAATTCACTCGTGTGCACGCAACCTAAAAGATACATAACTAAGTAATAACTTTCTATTGCACATAAAATAAACACAATAAATTACAGATCATACTTAATATTAAAGAAAGAAATTAAATTATAAAACTATGTACCCCACTAAATCCTTTCATATCGTTCATCAATGAAATTGATACCTAATTAGTATCTAATCGAACAATGAGTCCATTTGCATCAAGAAAATATCAGTGGATCATGATGCAGATTTCAATATTTATCTAAAATTCGTTTAACAATAAACTTAATATCAATATGTGTCAATTAAATTATTGACGGGCCACGAGTATCGTGAGTCGTGACACTCTCTTGATACAAGGTCGATCCTTTGATTCTTGCATAAGCATCACGAAAACTTAAAATGTGGGCTCCGGAGTGGATCTGGGGGTTCTTCTCTACCTCAGTGGCTATCGTTCAGTTGCTAAATAGAACTCAAACCAGCATTTAATGCTACGTTTACATGCGTGCTGAGGCTTGGCAAACATCCACAGGCTCCAAGCCTTTACAAACGCTTGGATACCATTTACACCCTTGCTAGTGTGTTACGGACAGGCAAACTGTGCAGACAAACATGAAAGTGATAGAAGACGTCGAAGTTGTGTCGGCTATTTCGTTTGTCGTTTGACCAACTACCTACTCATGATCGATACGCCCACAGAGTACTTTGAATAGACCGATAGATACACCGTCGTATTATAACGGGTGTAGAAACACCCGTTCGGCGCGAGCTCATGAGCGACACTAAACACGTACCAACGTGTAAATACTTCGCAAGCGCTTGCCGCAAGCTTCTTTTGATCTTTGTTCAAAAACCGACATTAGCCCGGATTCGCGACAAGCTCACGCAAGCCAAGCCAAACACCCCGTTCACACGCTTGTTTGTGGACACTTGTCGAGACTTGCCAAGCGAGTAAACTTTGTATGTGCGGGTTTGACAGTTCACAATTGGCATCTTTCCATTGTTTTCCATAGCCACTGGAAACCCTGCCCTGCGCACCGCACCGAAAGAAACTACATAATCTATACTCAATCTATAACTTAACACACTTCACATAAAAATTATAGGATAGCGCCAAGTGTTTGACTGCGATCTCACCTCAAGGTAAGTGCATATGCAGCCTGAAATGGAGCGCGCTTATCTAGCATATGCCTATTGACTCTTGATTTAAAGGTACCCAAGTAACAGCTGGAAAAAGCGAGTTGCAAATTTTAACACCTGAGTCGCAGGCGAGGGTTTTAAACAGCGCCGATATTTCAGTGTTCACGTATATGATACAACATTTTTCAATCTATTTATAAGTAAAAACAATATCCATAGGTACTATGACAAACATCTAATGAACCATATCTTAGATAAAAAATAATTCATATTAATACCTATATGTTATCCATATTCTTGCAAATAAAATATGAGCGAAAAACGATTCTTATCGCACTGGTTATGTGGGTTGCCAACTGTGCTGTAATATTCTACTTTACAGTTACATACGAGTGCTTCGTCCTTTAGGAGAATGGCGCTACGTCTCACGCTCTGGGGCCTACCTGGTTCAAACGGAAATCCTGCGAGCTTATTGGGGCATCTTTGGCTCACCGGCAATCTTTTACACTTAATTACATATATATGACCGTCGACTTATCGTAAGCGATATTTTCACCTAAATTGTGTTTTTATTACAAACGCTATAAAGAACTAGGGCACGTCGACATTTCCTAGGAAATTAACATATATTTGAAGTTGATATTATGTTAACATATTACCTAATACATACCGGGAATATATTCCCAGCAAATGTGTCGACATGTGTTCCAAGTCCTTTAGAGTTTAAAATATTCTTTGTAATAAAAAGCAATTTCGGTAAAAATATCACTTACGTTAAGTCGGCGATCATGTCTCCATGTGTTTCACTGTTTTATTTGACACTAGATCATGCCCGTCCGCGTGGATTAAGGTTTCTTATTCCCGCGGGAACAATTTAATTAATATATGATATATAAAGATAAGAAGATAAAATGTAACTCATGTGTTAATCCTGGGTGATGATGAGCTATCTCCATTGCAAATTCCAGCCAAATCGGTTCATTCGTTGTGGCGTAGAGTAACAAACACACACACATACATACAAACTTTCACCTTTATAATATTAGTGTGACAGTGTGATTATTAACATACTTTACAACGGCGTAATAAGAGCCACTATGAGCAAATGTATTGAAATTAAAAAAAAAAAAAAAAACTATTCAACATTTTCTATCTCGTACTCCGTCTCTGTGATGATTTGATCACTGGAAACGACGCCGTGCTCGGTCTTGAGATGGTGCAGGATACATTTAATACTACTCTCTGCGTCCTGGAACTTGATGCACTTGAAGTGGCATATCTTGCAGGCGATCTGTTCCGCTTCCTTCTCGAATACTTTCCATATCCAGTTGTATTTGTCGGGAACTGTGAACAAAGTTACCTCAATCACCAATCTCTATAATCATGTTTAGTAATGCTGTCACTTTTTGACAAGTTCGGAGTTAACAAGATAATGTAAACGTAAAAATTATTTTTACAAAACCGACTTCAAACGGCACTACATACTAAGTATATCAATTGTGCCTATAAAGTTTGAAGAGGGGAACTCCTTTTATATATGTTATATGTATTATCATCGAAAAAAAAAATTTTTGGTCCGACTCGGGAATCGAACGCGGGTACTGGTCATCCGCAGTTGAACATGCTAACCAATAGACCAACGAAACAGTTGAAGATTTGTATATAAAATGGCCTAGCCGCAGTTTTGTGCCGTGGCTAGTTACCACCCTCCGTCAAAAACGTGCCGCCAAGCGATTTAGCGTTCCGGCACGATGGCGTGTAGAAACCGATTAGGGGTATGGGTTGAATGTAATCTGTCTTACCCCTTTCAACTTAGACTGTATCGTCATTTGCTATCAGGTGACATCGCAGTCAAGGGCTATATTATCTTCGAAAAAAAAAATATTGATC
Organism: Hipparchia sbordonii; assembly: GCA_038048805.1. NCBI lineage: Eukaryota > Metazoa > Arthropoda > Insecta > Lepidoptera > Nymphalidae > Hipparchia > Hipparchia sbordonii. Next base: position 12,587,365 of record CM076106.1, read on the forward strand.
CGATTCTGGAATCGAATCTCGGACTTCGTCATCGGCAGTTGAACATGCTAGTTGAGGATTTGTAGTTATAAAAAGTGGCCTACCCGCAGTTTTGTTGTGCACCATCTTGAGGTGTCGGTTCATGTTGCCGGTGGCGTTGCCGCCGTGGCAGATGCTGCGCAGGCACAGCTTGCACTGCGCCAGCGTGCCCGACACGCGCTTGAAGTACGACCATATCCAGCTGCGGCGCTGCCTCATCGCCTCTGCTGTAACAAGCACGCTATTAACTTATACTCTCTTCTCAATCAATTTGAAACCTCAATATAGCTCAACATTTATAGGTGCGGACTGAAAACTGAAAGGTCTCTCTTTCCATGAAAGGGGACATCCTGCATATAAAAAAAAACTGAAAGGTCACAGGTTAGAACCTCACCCATGGCACTACTGTCGCACCCACTCCTAGCACAAGCTTTCAGCTTATTTGGAGAGGAGAGAAGAATATATGTTAAGTTCAGCTTGGCTAATATTCTTTAAAAAAATTGTAGTTGTCAGTTTTTGAAAACTATTTGTTATAACTTGTTATAATATTATAATACTTACGGAGAGTGTCATCCTTATTTTGGCTACATTCATCGTCCTTATTTTGGCCACATTCGTCATCCTTTTTCCAGCCCAGATCCAATGGATCCATGTAATCAACAATACTTGAAATATTCATAGTTGTTGTATCCTCGTGTTTATTTTCCATTTCAGCTTTATACACATTGGGATGTCTAGTACGGACGTGACGGTTCATGTTGTTAGTATTACAGCCCTTTATAGATAGCACAACGTTGCAGAGGTTGCAACGGTATATTATGCTGGTTAGTCTATCAAAGTATTTCCAAACCCAGCTACGTTTCCTACCATATTCTGTAAGCAAAAAAAAAAAACTCTTTTTATACAAAACAAGTTGATCTAAATATATAAAAGGCAAAGGTGACTGACTGACTGACTGACTGATCTATCAACGCACAGCTCTAACCACTGGACCGATCGAGCTGAAATTTGGCATACAGGTAGCTGTTAGGACGCAGACATCCGCTAAGAAAGGATTTTGGAAAATTTCAACCCCAAGAGGGTTAAACAGGGGGTTAAAAAATCGAACCTAACGTGAGCGAAGCCGCAGGTTAAAGCTAGTCATAAATATATGTAGTCGATAAAAGACATTAATTTTGAATATAAAATACTATTATATCAAAAATTAAGAAATTCAATTTATTCATTAATTCAAATTGTTTTATATTATGAGAAAGGTGCTCTTATTCTCGTTCAGTCAAAAACCTGAATAAGTGGACATATTATATTCAAAGTGTTTTAGGAATAAAAAATGTATAAAAAGTAAAAATAATATTTATACATAATGTTATCTGAGGAATAGGATAGCATTACATTTAGAGCTATCAATTTAGTTTATTTTAGAGATTATGTACAACAGGATCAGCACTGTAAATCTGTTAAATCGTCAGTTAAATGCATTACATATGATAATCCATTGGTTATCCATACTAACATGTCCAAATAATCAGATTCCATTTTTAATTAAACACTATAAAACAAACAACAGACAGAGTTTTTACCACAGCTAATCTTGTTCTTTCTTTTAGAAGGCACCAAAAGGAAGTTGTCATTGTTTTCAGACTTTTGTTCCACTTTCATAATTTCACCGGTGACCTCACAGATCTGTTCCACCATAACTGGCTGTGGCTTTGGATCTTTGACATTCAACTGGAGGAACTCTATTTGGAATCCAATCGCTGGGTCCTGATCCACCTTCTTCCAGTCCTTGTGAAGATCATAAATTTCCTTGTGTTTAGTTTTAATGTGTTGCAGTGGTTCCGTTGAGCTGACATCTGTTTTGATGATATCTTCACATATATTACATCGATATTCTGTATCATTGTTTTTTACATAGTATATTGGTATCCATTCTGGTAGATCTGTAAATAAAATATAAGATTTTATAATAATTGATTATAAATAGATCTGCATTTTTATTTACTAATCTTTATGATATTTTAAATACAGTACCTGTCATTAGGTTAGGACAAAATAAAAGAACTCATGAGTAAAGTTTACCTTTAATACATTATGTAACAAAATATCATTTTAAATGTATAAAACATTTGTACCTATACCAATATTAATAGTAACTGGCAATTTCAAAAAGGCAAAGGTAAGAAAAACAAATATCTTATGAAGAAAATTATGTATCATTTATTATACAATACAAAAGATTATCAAATTAGTTATTACATGTGATGAAAAGTCAATTGTTTTTCTTCAATTAATTCATTATCTATTCAATAAACTGGTACAAGAACACCATTGTATGGTTCAGTTCATATGAATATAATATCTAGAATATTTTAATATTAATGGGTTCTTCTCTTAACTTGATCTAAAACTATATCCATTCCTTGATATACCTAGGACCTGCAAATAGAGGCAGACACAATATTATACTTAGAAAATCATTGTTCAAACCTCAAAAAAGCCTACTTCAAAACAAAAACAATAAAGTTATTGAAACAACCTCAACGCACGTATTCATACATAATATAGTATCCCATGGAGGCACAATCAAGCAATAAATACACCTAGAAACTTTTATGTTTCGGTAGGTAATTAAAATTGATGAACATTTAATTATTTAGTAAAATAACAAACAAAATGTTTCCAAAATTTCAATGACGGATCCAAATTGCAATATTTTGTCAAATCCACAAATCCAAGTGTCAAATGTCAACGTGACATGTTCCAACCATAGATTTACCTACTACCTACCTACTATAGTTCCAACCACGTTCCAACTGGTTTTTTTTTACCTAGGTAGGTACCTTTTAAAAATTAATTATAACGAGGTTTTCTTCATTAGTTCAAACCACAAACATATAAGAGTAAGATATGTTTGTGGTTCAAACTAAGAAATCGTTGAAATCTTTATCAGTCAAGTCGTACTTTTTACCAAATTATAACTCTTAATATTTTGTTCTCAATAAATATTGTGGAGGAAATCTATGTACCTACATTGTACATTACAATAATAATGTTTCATAAATTAAAAAAAAAAATTAGGTACCTACAGGATTTTTATTTTTTATGTAGATCACAATGTTACCCACAAACGATTTTCTAGCCTTTTCAAATTGACCGAGACAGTACAACAATAATTAAATTTGAGTTTGACACTTGACAGGAGTTAACAACTTTTACCCGTACGAATTTATCGAAAGAATAGAAAAACGTTAAAAAAACTATGTTGAAACTTTCCTAATAATATAAATTATCCATTAACCATTTATAATTGAAATTCGTGTGCGAAGTGTGTAGAAGTAGTCGTATATTGTGCTATAAAGTTGTATATTGTGTACGAAATAAAAACATTGAAATCGTTAAATTTTATTTTGGTGTTTTGAATTTCAAGATTGATTTTCAAGATATGTAGATATTATGAAAAGTTTATAATTCTATTGATTATTACATAAACTTGCAGGCGATGAAATGGTCCAATGTGTGCCCACGAAAAAAGGGCATCATATACTGTATAAAGGCTACACATATGTGTTTAAGAGCAGACTACAATGTGGTGCTGAGCAGTGGAGTTGCTCATACAGGCAGAAGACAGGCTGTATATCTGTTATAAACATGCAAACATATGGTGTTCAGGTGGTAAGGGATTTTCATAACCATAAAAAGCCTATGTTTACTGATTAGTCTTTACAATCTATTTTTCCTAAGCTATCTTCCTTAAATAGTAAACAAGTTTTTTCTCTCTGAAATGCAACTTATAGGAGTTCTTACTGCACACTCACAATGAACTCTTTTCACAAGTGATGAATTAAACTTTAGAATATCATAAGCGCTGCATCATAGTCACTTACGTTTCTTTAAAAAGATTTTCTGAGATTTGTTTACCATTTAAGACTGCTAAGAAAAAATACAATTAAAAAAGTAAGGCTATTAAAAATGCAACAAAAATCCTATTCCAAGTTTGCCATCCCCTCAAGTGATAGATGAATACTGAAAATAGGTCTCAAGTATAAAAACAGAAATTCAATTGGCTTCTTTATAAACTGGAACTGATTTGACACAGTTGAATGTCATGCCTGTATACCTCATGAGCCACATTTGGCTCATAGATATAATAAGATGTTTGCAAATCTTGTACTTTGAGCCAAAAATTGTTTGAAGATCAGTGTTCTACATATAACTCGTGTATTTGTATTTATGAATAGATTAAAGGCAAGACCTTTATAGGCAGTATGGGGATATAGTTTGGGAGTATATACTGTACTAGTGTAATGTAATTTTGTTGTACATCATCTCTAATATAAACTAAATTGACAGCTCTAAATACTTTCCTTTTCTGCTAGGAATATTGGAAAAGGATAGCATATTAATTTTAGAGACTGTTTACACCAGAATTAAATGTACTCAAATTATATATGCATTTGTATTATTTAATTTGTTTCAAAATTAAAGATCATAAATATTGAGATTTAGTTTGAGACCATGTATGAAATATTTGATTTTAAAAAACAACTTCAATATATACAAATTGAAAAATGAAATGTTGTTTTATTTGATTTAAAGTGTTAATAAGTGTGAGATAAGATTTATTAATTTGTTTAGATAGTGATCCTAAAATATATCTATAAAATTAATATCTCTACAGAATAAGGTAGAGACTATTCAAACAGAGAACCAGGCCAAACTAAACAAATGTTATTGCACCTTTTGCCTGCTAAAAAAAGTAATTAAGCACAGCTGCGCCTTCCAACCCCACAACAGTTCTCTTTTTAAACAGACTCGATACAATGTCACCATCATGAATTTACTAACATCAAACTAGATAGTTTTTGAATTCAAAATCTGTAAATTGAGTTTATTCCTCTTTGGGATATTATTGAGTGATGGTGAATTTATCACTAAACCAGATTACACGGTACAGACAACAGGTAGAGAATAAAACAAATTAACGTTTTGACTAGTTTATTCTTACAAACATCAAATTACACAAAGATAATTTTTCGAATATAATAATTTGGCAATATTCCTTGATCACTAACACAGTAGAGGTACTTTATATTAGAATATGTAATACACAACCACAGGAGACGTACGAGAGTGTTACTTTGTTAAGAGGTAGACAGGTTCTTTTTACAATGAACATTGGTAACAATATCACTTATACTTGTTAAGTATACAATATAGTATATTATAGGTACAATATATTACAATGCTGCAATCATCACTCCTTTATTTTAATTATGTTTCTGTATTTTGTATAGCTTTGAGTGTATGTGCTTGCAATAAACTGTTCTGACTCGCACACTGATTTAGTGTGTGTATACACCATACACATAACCACATGTGTGACACATACACATGAGTAAATTGTACGTATAATAAGATTTGATGACTTATTTCTATCACCACAATAATGTTTACTCCCAATAACTATTACTGTCTTATTTTAATTATTATTTAGTAATTATTATAATGGCACTAAAACAATGTTTACAAGCAACTGTTTATGAAGTATCAGAAATGTATATTTCGAGCACTATATCATATTCATTTAAGTCTGAAGTTAAGTAATGTACTTAACAATATTATGAATTTTAATAACATCTGATTTAACTATTGATATTTTTTTGTATTGATTTATAATGATATGCAACTTACTGAAAGTAATATATTTCTTAATGAAAAAGTTCCAATATTCCAATGTCTTAGGGCCTTATTAGGGTACAAAGGTAGCCTGCCTTCATGGTTTAAACTTTAAAACCCTTGGCACTGAGCTGGAGAAAGGGAAGTGTTATTCATATTCAGTAACTATACCTTGTGTTATAATTTTTTTAATTATGTGATGATAGACAAGAATGGGTGATAGTCTAATTTCATTCTTGCATTATTTTAATTCATCAGAGCAGTGATAATCTAGTGATTAGGACCGCAGTTTCCTATTCAGGGGACCGCGGATTCGATCCCCGGCACGCATCTCTGACCTTTAGAAGTTATGGTTAAAAATATAAACGTAAAAATTCTTTTTACATGACCGACTGCGAACTCCACTACAGAGTGTATCAATTGAAGAGTTCCCTCGATTTCTCCAGGATCCCATCATCAGATCCTGACTACCGGACCACCTGGGAAGTATACCCTTTCAAACAAAAAAAAGAATTTTCCAAATCGGTCCAGGCATCTTCGAGTAATCGGGGAACATACATAAAAAAATTACCCCACGAATTGAGAACCTCCTTTTTTGAAGTCGGTTAAAAATAAATATCACTTGCTTTAACTTTAAAGGAAAACATCGTGAGCAAACTTACATGCCAGTGAGATCTTCATTTTTTTGAACGTGTGTGAAGTCTGCCTGTCTGTACTTGGCCTAATGCGGTGGCCACGTGGGGGACCTTGGCCTAAACCCTCTTTATTCGGGAGAAGACCTGTGCCAAGCTGTAGCCCAGCGATGCGTTGAGATGATATGATAACTGCGATAATACGTTTTAATTTAGGCTAAACGAAGGTACTAACTAATCCAGTTCCACTACCCTTTCCAGCTACACTAATAACAAGAAAGAATGGAAGGAAAGCTATACTTCTGAACGGTTACACCTATTACAAGAAGAACAAATGCGGTCCGTGGTTCAGATGGGCCTGTACAGTGACCAGTGCCTGCAGAGCCAACGTCAAGGTAGATGAGAACCTGGTCATCCACCAATTGAATGAGGATCATTTTCATCCCAGGCAGATGGCGCATATTGTCAACACTCGTTATCAAATACATAATTTAAGCCATACGCTTCAATAGTCCAACAATAACCCAACGGTTAAAGGTGCGGACTGATAACTGAGACTGAAGATTTAGTCTCCAGTCTCCACAAGCAGAAGCTTTTATTTGGAGGGGAGAGCGAAAGGAGTCAAATTCAGCATGGTTAATGTATATATTTTTTTTAAATTTGAAGCCACTGCCCTCTAATGAAAATAGTACGCTTGAAAGGTTGTGTCATACAAAAAAATTATTCGCGATGACTCGAGGACCTTCTTGTATTCGTCGGTTGAAAATGGCAGTTTCATTTTGTAACGGAAATGTCATTTCCCAGTGCAATTTATTCCAATTCAAATATAATGCGGAACCAAGTTATCAAGAAAATATTATATTAGATATACTGATAAAAAATAAACCAACTTAAAACATCATTTCACGAAACCCGCATAATATTCATTTATTTACATGAATACATACGAGTAGTTGTTCATCATTTCGTTGTTTATTTCAATAGAGGCTCTATAAGCGGAACGGTTAAGTCGTAGACTTAAAACCAAAAGGTCAACATATCAGTTCCCATCCGTTGCGCTATTGTCGTACCCACTCTAACAACTTAGCGCTTATTTGGAAGGGTGAGGGAGGGTCATCCAAAACATGACTTAAAAAATATTGTTGTTCATAACATAACATTTCAACGACCTCCCTGGCGCAGTGGTGAGCGTTGTGGTCTCATAACTGGGAGGTCTCGGGTTCGATTCCCTTGTGGGAAATTTCGGAATTTATAATTTCTGAATTGTCTCTGGTCTGGTCTAGTTGGAGGCTTTGGCCGCCAAGCGATTTAGCGCTCCGGCACGATAGCGTGTAGAAACAGATTAGAGTTATGGGTTGAATTTACACTGCCATACCCCTTCCAAGTTAGTCCGCTACCATCTTGAGATCGCAGTCAAGGGCTATTTTGTCATCGAATAAAAAAAATAACCTGCACTAAACGTATAATCCGCCAATTTCAGTTTTAAAGGTATGCCCTTGGATAGGATTTTTATTAAAAGGAAAAGGTTCTCATATCGTCGGAATCATTATGTGTGTCCCCCGATTACTCAAGGACGCCTAGACCTGATTAGAAAATTCTTTTGCTTGAAAGGGTATACCTACTTTCCATGTGGTCCCATGTTGATCCGGTCAGGATCTGAAGATGGGGTCCTGGAGAAATCGAGGGAATTCTTCAAGTTTTAAAGGCACACTTAATATACTTTATAGTTACGTTTGAAGTCTTTTTTTTAAATTACTTTTATGTTTATACTATGTAGTGGTGGATTAGCGAGAGAGTAGGTACCTACTGTACAGTTAATTATTTCACTTTTTTTAGCCAAAATAATAACAACTAGTCAGTTGTTATTATTTTCCGTAGTCACGGAAGGAAAGTGATTCTAATCGACAGTTTTACGTTTTACAAGAAAAATAAAAGTGGGAAACTGTTCAAATGGGCGTGCACATCCACCGGACTTTGTAAAGCGCATGTCAAAGTAGACGACAACATGTTAATACGAGATTTGAACCCGTATCACTGTCATCCCAGGAAACAATATGTAAAAACCCAAACGGGTATTATGTTAAATTGAATAAATGTTGAATAAGTATGTAAAACTCTTTTATTATGGATTATTAAATATGTCACTCTAAGCTTATGGTAGTGGTTACATCACGTTAGCTACTCAAGGGTGCCAGCTCATCTCTGGAAACTCACCTAGCAGTGGAACTAATGCCCATTTTCACCAACGTTCTCTAACGTTTACGAGCTACCTAAACTAAGTTTGGTGACGCATTCTGTCAATTTCGTTTTCACGAAACTTTAGGGAACCTAAACGTGGAAATGTCAGGATAAGGAATTGTATTTAGGGGATGATTCAGGTACTTACGTGTGGTTGGTGACGGGCATAAGCCTTTCCAGGTACCGCTACAAAGGTAAAACTGATTTTTAAAATATTTATATAATTAATTGTTATATATCTATCGTATGTCACTCTTAGGTCTTCAACTATACCCAAACAAAAAGTCATCGTCGATCTGTTACTCCGTGTCTGCGTGACTGAAAGACAAACCAATAAAGACACTTTCGCGTAACCAAAAGAAGAGTAGGGTAAGTATGGATATTTTTGATCATAGAAGTGTTCGAAAATGGAAATGGAACAAAACAAACAGAGAAAGAATAGAATAGCCATGTTCATCTAAAATTTCAGTCGATAGGTTTAGTCGCCAATGCTTTTACGTTTTGAACCCAATTAATGATGAACTACCAACTTAACGAGACAGATTGAATAATTTTTGTAAAACAATAAAATATTTTACATGAAATTTCCGTTCCAGGCGAGCTTGTAACAATGAGGAATATGAAGGTACGCTTTTACTATAAAGGCTATCTGTATTATAGCAAGAACAAAAGCTCCAGATGGAACTGCGTATCCTACCCCAGGTGTAAGGCGTTTGTGATACTAAAAGGTTTAAAAGTAGTTCATCAGGACTTATGTCATACTCATTGCACCAGAGTTTTGGTAAGAACATTCCAAGGGACGTATGCGTCCGTGCCGCAAGTAAATTTCGCTCAACCTTTAAAAGATTTTGTTTGATAAGTCAGTTTGTGACATAGAGCATGCTCATATTTTTAGTTGAAAGTTAACATTAACTGTGCGTAAATAAGTATGGAGGGAGGGGAAAATATGTCTGTCACTTTCCTCTTCATAGTAAATGACAGAGTTAATGATGTTAACTCGAAAGCTTAAACCTATATATGTCCATTGATTACTTTAGCAGAACGCGCCAAAAGTCAGATTCCAGCAAGGCTCGTGCTGTTAAATATGTTATCAGGGTCAATTACATCCCAGTTTAGGTAATTTTTAATAGTTATAATATGATGTTGTTAGCTTAGAAAAATAATGATCAAGACTTTTTTATTATTGAAGGTACTTTTCACTAGTTACTCTGCAATATGTGTTTAAGCTCTACCCTCATTATGTTTTCATAATAAATACTGTATTTCAGCTGCTGTCTGTACAAATTGTTAAAAAAATAACAGCTTAATAATAATTAATCTTATTTTCCAAAGTTTAATTATGATTATGACTTTCCATTATTATACAGGTACGTTCTTATTTTGTAAATTATATTTAAATAATGTACACATAATGTAATACATTCGCTAATATGTACTTATACAATAAGATATTTATAAATTCTCCTTATAAATATATATGCATATTGCTTGTTTAGCAAGTACACCCTGTATATGATCCAAATATTATTTACTGTCATCGAAAAGAGTATTGGAAGTACCATAAATATTAATATTAAAAATTAATGAGCTAACATTTTGTTTTAATATTACTGTCAGTATTATAAATCTTGCGAGAAACATATTTACTTATGTAGGTGAACCCTCAAAAGTAATCTATGGATTTACCTACACGTAGAATACAAAAAGTAAAAAACAAAACTATTTTAATACTGTTAAATATAGTTACTGACTAACTATAGGTACTTGATTGAAGTGATAATAAATCGTTTTATTAGTTAATCAATAACTACACACCTAAGCAGAAAGTTAACATAAGTTACTATTAAAGGCCATAAATTATGATGGTGTATGGCTTTTTCATTTATTTGGTTGTATGTTTTTATAATATTTTTCGCTTTACGTTTTCTAAATAATAAAGCCTCTAGTTTTCTGATGAGACGATTGTAAGAAAAGAATCATAATATGAAATTGTCCCTAAATTGAACCCTGTAATATTTTACACCAGATATATTTTATTATTAAAATTTAAATATTAATGATTACGTAATTATTTTGGTATATAACATTCTATCACAAACTACAAATAGTAATATTCTAAATTATCATTAATTAATTATTATGTTCGATTTATGTTAATTTTGTACTGTTAGTAGATGGTAATGCTGATCGTCCACCGGTCATAATGTAACTAAATACGCTTATTTTATTTGTAATATGTATGTGCATTGTGCACATTATTTGTTTTGCTTACAGACTTTATAGTCGCTTAAAAGCAAGCAGGTAAGAGACCTAATAAAAATTATTTCAATAAGTTAATTTACAAAAATATTCCTAAATATCCCACGGAGCGTATATTTCTAAAATATAACATATATAATACATCGTCTATACTACCTATAACTATGATTGATTTAGTCACAAAAGCGTTGTCATGATTTGACCTTGGATTGTGAGCTCTTGTCGCACAAGACATAATATATGTATTTATAATAAATATATCACAAAAATATAACTGGTTGACTAAAATCATTACACTAAAAAAAGTTATTTTGGCGGTTTTATCTTGCAATGTATAACTTATTCGTTCTACTGATACTATGATATGAAAATTTTTAGCACTTCGAGAAAATTGATGTAAAAATAGTGCATGCATATGTAATACCTTAAAACTTAAAACCAAATATTATGCTACTATGTATTTTATATTGGACGTTTGAATATAAGTCTTATGACTAAAAATTGTTACTTAGGATTGCCTGATCTAAGACTGATTTGGAAAATTATGAGCGATTTCTATTTTATAACAACTTTTGGTTTCTTTAGGGGATTGACGTACCTAATTAATCGAGTTAAATATATTGCTATCATCTCTCATTGATATCCTCATTTTACGCCGACTTAGACATGATATTCATAAATACCACTGTACTCAGTATAAAGGCAACTAAACTAAAACCTCCAAATTGCCAGCACTAAACAATGGGAACAATATACATATTATATAGTAATAGGTACTAGTTTAATTTGCTCACGCGAGATGATAGTGTAGCGTAATTTTTAGAAAATTTCAATAACCGTGAATTGGGCAAAATATGTATGTATATGATGTATTTTAAATTTTTCTATGGTTATTGAAATTTTTCCAAAATTACTAACACTACGTAAGGAAGATGACATACGTATAATTACGCTACAGTAACAATTTTTACCCATTACATAGAACTGAAATTTTATCCTTTAGCTAGGAGGCTTCGGTCCACAGTTGTGTGTGCTTTGTATGTATACTATCCTGCCCCTGTATGTATGAAGGGCAGCCTTACACCAAGGTCCTCTGGAACACCGCCACCGGATCTTGCCGTTTCTCGCACAACCGTTGAACCTGAACCTGTAGCCACCCACGTTGATGCCCATCTTCCCTTGTTTACTGAGGCAATACGACGCGAAACAGTCGATGCCGGTTCCGATCAAGCCAACTGCAATGTACAACTGTATAAATAATCTGTGGATGATGACATATATAACATTATTTTTTATTAAATATTCACATAAACTTTACAAGATCTGAATGCTTTTCATAAAATGCGTTAAAGATGTTGATAATATATATAAATTACAAATTGTATGTAAATTGTATTTATGTAAATAAAGTGCGTATTGTACTTAAACAGCTTTAAATTTGTTTAATCTAGGTGTATATAATATAGGTGATATAACTTACAATAAAAATATAACCAACAATATTAAAACGGTCATTTTATTTTGTAGAATATAAAATATAATTATGGCAATATTACACAAAGCGTATTGACTATTTTTGTTGACTGCTCCAAAACAGTTTGAACATGATTCGTACTTACTTTATACTTGTATATATAAATTAATTAGATATATTCTAACCGCATATATTAAAATTAATGTAGGTATTAATAGGGTAACTTTTCGATATTGCAGTTCGTTTCGGCCTCTCCAAACGTGGACATATGGTGGTGCATGTAGGTGATTACATATTCATAAAACACGAGTGCTATAAAAAGAAGATTAGATGGACATGCAACAAACGGATCCAGTTGGGATGCAGAGCGAGCCTCACGACAATGAATAGCGTAATCGTACGATCTTTTTTGGAACACAATCACGCAGCATCATAGCATTTGATTATCTTATTTTCAAAATCCATAGTACGCAATGAGTACTTTGGTCCAATACATATACGCAGCTTATGAGCAATGGACATGTTTTCGTCGTTGGTATAAATGCACTGACCTAATGTGTTGAAGTGTCTTAAACTTTATAAATTTTTATGAAATTGGTTTGGCACGGTAAAATTATATTAATTATTTGTAGACAATCTCTACACTAATGAATGAATAATGAATGCTCTAAAAATAGTATTTTCCTTTTCACGAACATTTTTCTGTCGCCAAATGTTACTACTTATTACATTTAGAGCTGACAAGTTTAGTTTAGTTGACAGATCGTGCACGCGAGAATTGGGACCACTGTTTTAACTATTAAACCTAAAAATAATCTTGTACTATAAAATTTTATAGAATGTAAGTTAAGTAAAGCTATGGGAAATATTTTCTCAATAAGTAATAATGTAAACTTAAACTTGTGTATAAAAATATAATTACATGTTATGTTTATTAAACAAATGATATCTACATAAGACAATGTTATACATATATCACGATTGAAATTATACATCAATGAATATAATGGATGCAAATTATTTCTTTTCAAGTATGTAAATTATTAATGTAAGAGACCAAAATTACATAATTATACCTAATGTACCTGCGAATGCGTATATAGTACGTCTGTGGGCACCTTTATCATAGAAATTATTTTATATGCACCAAGTAAGCATCCGTTAGTCAAATGTATGTTCACATTTGATATTCCTTATATTTAACTAGTTTTTGAAAATTTTAATTTTTATTCTTATTAAAATTATACATTTAGTGCCGATTTCATTAACGTTTAACCGAGGAATAAATTGGGTGTTCCGATAGTTTTTGTACCTATTGAAAATCTGCCAAAATATCACGCTCGGATAAGACTATTTTACGTTGGTGAAATCAGCCCTTAGCACGTAAGTAGTAATAAGTTATGAATGTAAATGACTTAGATAAATATAATTTAATCATTCCGTAGTGTTTAAGAAGTGTCTTGTGTAGGTTTAGTTCTCGCCTGACGCCTTTGAACCATGGTTACTAACTTTTGTCCGCATCAAACTAGGCTTTATAGAAATCCCTCGGGATCCCTTTGTTTTTCCGGGATAAAAAGTACTATAATATGTCGCTCTTCAAGTCCTCAACTGTATCCATACAAAAAATATGTCAATTTTGTCCACCGTTGCTGCGTGAATGGAAGACAAACCAACAAATATACTTGACTCATTTTTCTCAATACATAAAAGAAAAAGACTGACTGACTGATCGGGCTGGGCATACAGATAGTTATTATTACGTGGACATTAGCTAAGAAAGAATTTTTAAAAATTTTACCGTTAAGGGAGTAAACTAGCTGTTTGAAAAATCGAACTTAACATAAGCAAAGCGGCGTGCAAAAGCTTGTATAATATATTAGTAGGATAATAATAAGTAAATTATACGAACTGTTTACTGTTATAGGTAGGTACCTGAACATTGAATTGTAATAAGTAGGTATAATTATGTACATGTTTCATACTTTCAATAGTTTTGCTAGAAGTGCCTTCGACTGGTTTTCCAGTTCATTAAGCTTTAAGAAATGTCCAAAAATATTTTGTAATTTTTGAATTGGTTTTGACATAGCCCTTTTTTATTGTGTATACACTTTAAAATAAAATAAAATAAAGTTTTATCATGTGTTTCACTTTTTTTCTAAATATGACCTATATTATATACCTAATAAGTAAAAGTATTTAATTGCTAAATGATATTGAAATAAAATTGGAATCTAAATATATAAAAAGAAAAGTTGTCTGACTAGCTGATCTATCAATGCACAGCTCTAACTGCTGGACGGATCGGGCTGCAATTTGGCAACAGATAGCTATTACGACGTACGCATCCACTAAGAAATAATTTTTGAAAATTAAACCTCTAAGGGGGTAAAATAGGGGATCGAAAAATCGAATTTTACGTAAGCGAAGTCGCGGGCAAAAGCTCGTCTATCATAAATTAACAAAATTAAATTACCTAGTATTTTGGGGTACAAATTACAATACAATGATATCGGAACTGACTCCTATGAAATAAGAACGTGTAACTTGCACTAACTTGTTTGTAATATAAATAAAGTCCCGATCTTGTAACACCTTAATAATAATAAATAGGTTATCAGTAGAAAGTCATGACTTTCCCATCATCAAAAAATATTACTCGGATGGAATAAGAAGATGAAATCAAATTCAAAATTAATTTATTTCATGTAGGCCAACTTGTAGCTCCTATGACACGTCATATATCTACCACCGGTTCGGAATGCAGATTCTGCTGAGAAGAGCCGAGCATTCGAAAGTTACTATGTTTTTGCTTAGGCTACAGATCGAAGCGAGGCGTTCGCGAGCAAGTTAGCCGCGACTATAACAACAAAATGGCGCTGTAACAGAAAATCAAAATGGCGCCGTTTTTGAACTAGAGGTCGATAAGCTAGTGATGCGTTTAGAGTTAAGTACTCCAGAAGAAAGTTTGTAACGTTTGTTAGCAAAACTTTTCTAGATGTACGGTTAAAGAAAAACGATGAATAAAAAAAAATCTAGGTAAACAAAAATTAAGAATGTTATACTTTTAACAGGCAGATTTACGAGGTTTAGGGTGCATGCAGGTATGGTACAGAGTCTCTTCGTTCTGAATGATTCTACCGTCCAGGGTCCGTACAATCGCTCTGCATTGCCTGGTATTCCTGTATCTACAGTACCAGAGCTGCAATCTCCTCTGTCTGTAAGCATTGTGCGGCCTGTACACGAAACCACAGTACATAAGTTTGGGGTAACCACCGCTTGATTGCATCATTTCAATGACTGCAAAAGGAACGCACATGTATATAGGAAAATATATCTTTCCCTTTTAAAAGAGGCATATTAACTGTCTCCCATAAGCTTGAGTATGAAATCTAGTTTTACTTTAATTTGGAAAATAATATCGGATTGATATTGAATATGGCTTTCAAATAAAGTAAAATTTGAGCTTACCAATATGACTGCGTATGTTTCAATGTGTTATAATATTTAAAAAAAATTACTAAATTCTTAAAAAAATTATGTTGACAACTCTTGCTAACTTCATTCAAATAAAAAAGTGGTGACATTACGAAGGTTAGAGTGAAATTAGCAAAAGCTGTTAAGGTTATCCTGCTAACAATTACAAATTACACTTTGTACATTGAAAAAGATGTTTTTAGATGTGAAGCAGGATGTCGACAATTTTTTAGAGATGTGCTCTCTATTTTTCTTCATATCCGCTCTCTATTCATTTATGTTTGGCCTCACTTTATGCTAATGTTCCATACATAGTTAGTTAGGTATACATGTTAGAGGAAGCAGGTTATGCGAGGAACTCGAAAAAATAACACTAAGTTTTACATTTTGAATTTTTAATAAATAAAATGTAATAATTAACGGTAATGGATATTAACAATCTAATTATATATTAACCATTTACCCTACTAATAAAAGTAACCATATTACATTCTCAAAAGTACTTCGCATAAACATCTATTTTATTAATATTTATTAGGTAATTAATCTATACAGTTATTATTAATCTCCATAAAGATAAACCAAATACAAAAGATATTTTGTAGTTCATAATATATATCTACTATATACACTTGTATAACTTAATCCTGCAATAAAATAATGTCTGAACTATGTATAATATGTATATACAAACAATAATATTATTTGTAATTTTAATAAATATAATTTTATGTGTGGATTTGTTATATGGAATCCATTATTCTTAATGCAACTAAATGACATTTTTGTTAGGTGCAGTATCAGTAATGGTTAATAAATACCTACTTTAACAGACATAAATGCTGAATAGTAACATATTTGAACCGCGGCTTATTATTTTTTACTACTGTTAAACTTACGTGTAATATTCAGGATGTAAGGGACGTGTTTAAGGTGAATGTGCACAAGTCGACTTCCATACATTTTTGAGTATTTTTCTTTTTGGTTATTCTTGAAATATATACATTTTTTATTTTATTTCATTTGTTTTATCATTTCTTTAGGGCTTTCTACAATCGCCAAGTTCATGTCAGGTAAATATTTATATTATTTTTATAATATAAAACCGCATTAAAAAAGGTCTAAATTTACGTATGTATGCGTGAGAATTTACATTTGGCTTGGTACCTGTTGAGCGCCATCTATCCCTATAGTATAAAATTACTTCGTGCGTATGGAAGTTCAAATTTGAGCACGAGGATAAAGGATCTTTTCGAAGTTCTGTGTAGGTATAAGTTCAAAAGTGATTCGATTTCCATACTAATTTATTTTTCCATTTATGGACATCTAGGGCATAATTTCGTATTGAAATATTATTCGTTGGCATTTTTTAGATCTTTTTTTGTGTTAAAATATATTTATCTGAAGAAAGGGCTAAATGAGATCGAAATTTTTACTCATTTTGGTCAATGTATGAGTGGACGGCGATAGCGCTGCTCGCATGAAAGTAGATGCTGCGTTGCCAGTTTGCTGATATTAAAGTGGCAAGCGACGTTGCCGCTCTTAGTTTTGCGTTTGACACAAATTAAAATACTTTTAGTTTACGATGCTCCCGGTCAGGTAATGCCAACGGTATGAATTTTCACAAGAATTTAGGGAAAATATTCCCTACAAATTTGAAAATATGAAGTATATCGCGGTATTACATTAAGACTATTATAATGATAAATAAACTTGCTTTTAATAGCCTATTTAGCAGTAGTAAAAGTTTTTGATAGGTTTTACCAAAACCAAATTATACGTCAGCTTATGTATATTACTCATTATTTCATTAATACAGACTTTATATAATACTTATGTATTAAAATAATTATTCGTTTTATGAGCTCAGGATGTATGGCGCAATAATAAATTTCTAGGTAAAAACTATTTAGAGATGGCAACCCCTTTATTGTGACTCACGCGACGCAGAGTGTTCTGTGGGAGTGTCTCTGTGTCTGTGGTCTGACGTATGTGATAAAGTTTGAGTATTTTTTTGTGCTGTGTTGTTTCCTTTCATTTCGTTTATCCCGTCCAATGAAAATAAATTATGGAGCCACGAACTTCACGCAAAGATTATCTAAATGACCAATAATCTGGCCCCCGGAAAAGTTTCAAACGAGTTCTTGGACAAATGAAACGATATCACGAAGAAAGCAAAAGGTAAGTACATACACGAACCTTATAATTGCACTTCGAATAGGTACTTACATAAATGCTTACATCAAAAATTATTTTGCTAAATTTCTGTAATTGATCTAGTTACCTGCTATAACTTTTGAAAACATAACCTCATATTTGCAGTCGTAGTAAAGTGTGGTGCAATAAAAGAAAACAGATAACAATCCTACCGTTCCTGTAAGTAAGGCGCACCCACGAATAGAAATTATTGGTTGTTTGTTCATTAAAATTACATTACATCTATTCATATAATAACAGATTGGATAATACTGTCAAAACTTATAGTAAAATTAAAAAAAAAATATCACACTGAAGCAAATTTACATCAAGATCTCTAGACATAAATTGGCCTATGATCAATCCAAGCGTCAATAGTCATGAGTTGACTGTTGAAATTGTACAACCTGATAATTTGCATGGCGTAAGCTTTCCTCAGCTCTCACATAGCATGTTTTGATCTAGAAGGCAACTGAGAATATAATAGTATTTTGCTTTGTTCCAGATATGTAAACGAAAAGCGACAACACCCTGCCATAATCATGTGAAGAGCATTCTATATAAAACCAATGTTCTGACTTCTGATCAATGACATGGCATAAGGCCAATACAATGAATCAGTGGCAAGAACATTGTTCATAGAAAAAATGAAAAAAAGCTGTGCGACCAGCAGGGCTCTTCATTGATGAAGAGTTTGGCATTTTAGAAGCTAGCCCAGATGGTGTGTGGTACTAGTTGATTACAAATCATTGTTTTTGAATATATCCAAGTATTCTATGAAAACACTGTTTATTGATTTTAGTAGAATGTTTTATGATTAGCCTAGAGGTTAGTCTCCTATTCCGGGGGTCGCAGGTTCGATCCCAGGCACGCACTTACCTCTGGCTTTACTAAGTGTGTTTAATAAATTAAAATATCACAACGGTGAAGGAAACATCGTGAGGAAACCTGCCCACCTGAGAGTTCTCAAAGGTGTGTGAAGTCTGCCAATTTGCATTGGGCCAGCGTGGTGGACTATGGCTTGTAACCCTTCTCTGAGAGGTGACCTGCGCTGAGTAGGGCAGTGCTATGATGCATCACTAATCAATGATGATGATGATATGTTACTGATCATGATGATGATGGAATGTTTTTATTTTCATAGGTACAAATAGTAATAATAGTTTTTATTACAGGTCCGGGGCCAAGTGCGGGTTACAAAAATGAACAAATGTTACTTTGTTGGATATATTTCACCAACATACAACATCATTATTTTGGAAATAGAATGCAATGTAGTTTTTATTGGTAACGTGATACCGAAACTAGTGAAATTTTATAAATATAGTATTGCCTGAAGTTGTACTTCGAAGAGTCAGCAATAATCAAAGATGCTTAGATATTTCCTTGTACTACTTAAAATCAATAAAAATATTTGAAAAACGTCTCTGCTTTTAATTAAATTATTTAATAATCATATAAAAATATGTATATATATATAAATGTGAAAGTGTGTTTGTTTGTTGGTTTGTCATTCAATCACGTCGCAACAGAACTGCGAATCTTTTGCATAAATATAGTTGACGACCTGTACGGCTATTGTCTATCTCAGTGGCTATCGAAAGTTTCTTACTAAGAACTGTCAAACCCGCATTTTGTTTCTATTCACGAAATTTGGGTTTGAAACAACTTTCCAATTTTCCATAGCCACTAAAAATTTCAAAATAAAGATTGACGAAATTCCTGGTGTAATGGAATGATGTGTTCTTATGAGAGGAAGGTCCCGGGTTCGATTCGCGGCAGGGAGGAATTTTATATTTAAAATATTTATTTATTTTATTTATAACATTTATTTTATAGTATTTATTTTATATTTTACAATATTTATAACTTTATGCATTTATAATATAGCAAAGCCGTGCCACCAAGCGATTAGCTTTCCGGTACAATACCATATAGAAACCAACGGGGTATGTATGGGTTTAATAAACACTGTCATACTCCTTCCAGGTTAGCCCGCTCATATCTTCGACTGCATTGTCACTTACCACCATGTGTGATTGCAAAAATACGTGATAAATTAAACCACGTTTCAATGCCATCTAGTTACATTTTATAGTAAACAATTTGTACTTTATGTTAGAACCACTGAAGTCGGATAATAATCATTCATCAGTGTGTGCGTAAGTTTTGTATCTCTACAGTAATTGAAATGACAGCTTTGGAATTTATGATTATTTGTCTAAATGGCTACGCTTTAAAGTAAACTAATGATGTAATAAAATAACCGGCATTACTATAGGCTCGCGTAGTTTAATATTTTTAAAATCTATGCATAGCAACTTTGCGAAAATATTAAAAAACTGTCAAACTCTATAACAGCGCCATCTAGCGGGAATCTGTCCATGAGAAGCGCGTGCCTTGATCCTTAAGAAAACTTTGTTAATAGGTTACACTTAATCCCTATAATGAAATTACAAATGCTCTTATATCGAAAATGAATTATCAATATTGTAATTTTTGAGCACACAATGTACGTTAGCAACGAAAGCCGTTATGATCCTTAGAAAACAAAATTCAAAATTTATTTATTTCATGTAGGCCAACTTGTAGCTCTTATGGCACGTCATGAATTCTTAGCAGAATCTGCATTCCGAACCACCGGTTCGGAATGCAGATTCTGCTGAGAAGAGATCAAATATTATCTGTCACGAAAACACCGATAAGCATCCTAACGCAGAGTAACTCAGAATCATGTACTGAATCTCTGGTTACGTCCATTTAGCGTGTCCCTAACACCTGTATATGCAGATTGCAGATAAGTAATTCATTAACACTTTACAGTTTTGAGTGACTCACAGAATTATTCCGTGCCTATAAAAAGTTCTTGTTCTATAAATAGCTCTTAATCTATTCTCATTTCGTGAATTGTTAGTTATAGTTATATATAAAACACATAATTGATAATATTTACACATTTTGGAACATAACAAAAGTCGAAGTTAAGAATACCATACCTACGCCGTATGAGCTTTTACGGAATACAGCTTAGGTACTCTATATCGACAATCGACATCATAAACGTTGAGACGACTTCAATTCGGGATTTGAATTTCCTAGTTAATGCCATACCTAGCTTAAAATTCTTTTAACAAAATCTTTTTTTGAAGAGTTTTGATTCCTTCACAGAAATGCAAGACTATCACCGCAGGAATTAACCAGAAACGCAAGAGGGTTTGTTTACACGGCTTTTTAGCATAATTATAGCCATGGATTCCGGCTACGGGTTAAAAAATATGTTGCCCAATTTGACTCTTTAGTGTAAATTAATGTACACCTAACTGCATCATTTATTATGGAAATACCAAACCGTGAATTTTTTTCAAAAGTTAATTTCTGTACTTGCTAGTGACAGATCTACACCTGAAACGGAACAGAATACTGAACCGTGACTTAATTATTAAAGACTATTTTAAATATTAAGTGACTCATTTTATTTTTTCATGACTCAAATTCAGTCAGTTCAAGTTCGATAGTTCTTAAAACAGGAAGCATGTCAGTATTCGGCCGTAAAGCGAGCTTTGTACTGCAAAAGGGTAAGGAGCTGGAAATGTAGGTTTGCACTTGCCCTCACCACAAAGACGTTTGACAGTTGCCTTAACGCGGAGGCAACTCATTTGGTATCTTTTTGAACTCTATTTGTTCGCTCAGCCCTTTCCGCTTGACCATTTGTTGGTGAAAGTACCTACTTAGGTATATGCAGTTTTCCTCTGCAAGTTAAACGAAGTCTGTACGGTGCTTCCTCCGCTTTGGATGTAAACTTTGTTTAAGGACGGCTAATAGGACACTTAATGATTGTGCAGGTTTTTAAGTTTTCGAATGACGTCGCCGTAAGTGATGACGATTGCTTTGCACTTGTTGAAGGCTTTGCAGCACCGCCATCGTGTTCTGCCGTTTCTTCCATCGTAGTGCTTCATGAACCGATAGTTGCCGATCATCAGGACTCTCCGGCCATTCATAGTGGCGTAGCGCGCCCCGATGTCGACTGAAATTTGGGGAAATGTTAATTCCGCTCCCATAATAGAGAAGGAGAAATGTCGCTCGAGAACTCCCAATTATTCCCATACAAACAGTTGATTTTATCAATCACTTGTTGATTCCCGCGACCTCGTCCGTGTGGAAAAAGTTTAGTGACTTGCTACTATCCGCGAGAAGTTATGTCCTGTATCTCCGATAACGTTCAGTAGATCTTCACCAAAAATGGACAAAATATTTCCAATAATGCATAATTTATAATAAAAAAAGAATTATCAAATTCGGTTTAGATCTGACGAAATTATGGAACAAATTCAACAAAAACTTTCATCCCCTATCCCGGATAAACCTTACTGTTTATCAGGATAAAAAGTATCCTATATATTGGCCCGGAGTATCATCTACCTGCTACCACTATATCAAATTTCATTCAAATCCGTTCAGTAGTTTTAGCGTGATACGTGCACAGACAGATAGACAGACAGACAAAAAATTCAAAATAATTTGTTTTGGGCTTAGTATCGATAAAAATCGATCGATCGATTAAAATTTTCAAAATATATTTAATGTCCAGAATTCGTCCCATTAAGATTATGGATTATAAAAAAAAACTACTACCAACATGTAAATAATTTAATCAACTCATGTAAATCAAAAATTAAATAAACATCAGAATAAATTGAAGTTCTACACGCTATTCATTAGCGTAATTTCTAATCAGTGAAAATTCGGAGTATTTACGACTTTTACATACTTTTCGTAGTACTATTTAAAGGCGGATTTCACCAACGTAACTGTCAGAACTCATTTATTCCTCGGTGAAATCGGTACTAAGGAAATTTAAATATCAGCAGGGCGATTCAGACCTGTTCGATAACATACCGGTCGATACGGTTAGATATCGATCTCGTATCAAAAATTTTTTGCCGTGTGATTCAGAGCGTTCGGTTTAAGGATACGATTCGGTATCGACTACGTTATCGACATCGACAAGACACATTCGATTACAAGAGCATTTACGAATTGAAAATATATGTTATCGTACGGTAACAAACCGAATCGATCGATAAATAAGTTATCGGAAGGGTCTGAATCGGGGGGCTGTTTGATTACTTAAATTCTTTCGAGTCAAGTTTCAACATAAATAATTTCGCAGTATTTTGAAATATTTACTAAAATTAATTTATACAGTACCTACCTATTATTATTTATGTATAATCATCTGTAAAAACTCTAGATTAAAATTTAATCAAGTAACTGACATCAGCAAGTGTCAACTGCATGGGGCGATTGGCATCATCCGCTGGCCTGCAGCAGGGAGTAATTTGACGTACCTATTTAGTAATTCGAGGAGTTACGTGCGATCGACTTTGTCTCGTGGCCTTCGTATCTTTACCGTGGTTATGTGAATACAATGATGTAGTCTTGAACAACTTGCTGCCTTTAGTGACACATGTAGCCTTACATCCTTTGTGTCGTTTGATGCATCGCCAAGTGATTCTGTCATTGTGACAATAATCCCTGCGATATGTGAACTCGTCGTGTTGAAGGAGGATCGCACCTCGGCTGCTTTCCTTCAATTTGTAGTTCACAAGTCCTTGATCTCTAACGTCTGTAACACATAGGCAATTCTACGGTAACAGTTCATCAGTTGTAAGTATAGGCGGCACGTTTAATTAATGTTGCCACTTACAATCTCTCCCAAGCGCCAGAGAACAACTATCATTAGTTGTTCTCTGGCGCTTGGGAGAGAGTTTTATGTTATAGTTTTTTTATAAAGGTTCTTGCCATCAAACAAAATGTTTTAAAGAGTAAAAGCTAAGTAAGACCTTATAGTAAAAAATTGTGACTTGCGTATAACATAAAGGTGATAAGTTGACTGACCCAATATAACATAACATAACTTATAATATGTGAAAACTAGCTAATTCAAATATGGAGCTTCAATTTATCCTAACTTCCTAAGTAGCTTTTTGTAGATAATTCTACTGTTCAAGAAGTTAAACATATTTTTAAATAGCAAAAATTGTTCTAGCTGAAAAAACAAGAAATTGTGTTTTGAATTTATATTTTAAGAATATTGTATGTTCTTATAATAAACAGGATTATCTACAGAACTTGGCACCCATTTAGATCGCAATTCTTTTGTCGGCGAAGTCCACAACCAGCCATACTCGTATTCTTCATATTGAACTTGGCTCTTATTTTCACATTTACGTTTTTGATGGGATTTCTATTTCTTTTAGTAATGGTTCCTATTCACCATTACTGTACTATACTCATCTTTCTTACATTCTTATCTTTATTAATACATTATTTTATTAATGTGAAACCGAGTTTGTTTGTTAGTTTGCCCTTCAATCAGCAATGGATCGACGTGATTTTTTGTATGAGTAGGGTGAACTCATCCAATTTCACGATAAAACATAAAACTTCGCTATTTCCATAAAATTATAATATTTTTATTTTTATTAAGAACATAAATCTATAAATAGAAATCATAATAAGGCTTATCTAAGACAACTATTTTTGAGTTATAGGTAAAAATCGAAACTTTCTTAACTTTCACAACTTCGCGATAGTCTTTAGTTTTAGTCTTTAATTTTTTTGTATCACGAAATTAGAAAAATATTTCCAATAAACTAACATCTGCAATCTTTTGCAATTAGAAATATTTTTCTAAGTTCGTGACAAAAAACAAAAAACTCCTTGACTTCTTTCAGTTGAAACATTCGTGCTAGTAGACATCTTCATGACATAACACTTCTGTGACACTACTATACTTTTGGTATATCTTGGCTTTGGAAATGTACATGATAGGACAACATGCAAAATGAACATGTTAGCTATTCAGCTCCGTTTTTCGAAGACATATCTTTGGAATATTGTCCTGTAGACGTATGACATGTCTAATCATCTTCTGTATCTTATGTTAATGATAATTTTTGCTTCTTTTGAGTAACTGGTTTAGTTTTTCCTTGCAGATATAGACATTTTTCATGTAAGTTTTTGATTTTTTATAGTGTGTGGTTAATTTCCAGTTTGAAAGTTGGCGGTTGCACAGGTCTTAGGCATACATCGTTTGGAATAGTTCTTTCTTATCTTAGGTGTCCATTTTGGCAGTATAAGAATATCGACAATTTCAATTTTCTTTTGTTTGGGAGCCGAAGTACTTGTAACATTTGGGTCGTCTGAATTATCATCGGAAAGAACAAAAACTCCCTCAAATTATTGTCGAAGGGCTTTTTGCAACTTGTTTCAATTTTAGCGTTAGGAATCGAATGTTCAGTCTTCTTCATAATTATTTTTTCTACTGGTTCCGTGGGAATGAGCTTGTCTATAATCGGCCGGGTGCAATTGCTTCTGGACATACTGCAGCTTTTTTAAATGGATAAATACCTGTTTTTTCAAACCCTGCTTTTATGTTTGATGGAGTAAAACTTCGTTCGTACGCAGGAGTTAAAAATTTGTGAAAGTCGAAAAGTGTAGGCACTGAACTTGGATGTTGTGTTTTGTACTTTTGTAATTCAGCACGCCAGGCAGCTTTGAGTGGAAAAAATACCCCAACATCAAGTGGTTGCAAGATGTGACTGGTATGTGCAGGCATTGTGAATAATATGATTTTATTAGACTGAGCATAAGCTAATACGTTCGGGGAAATGTGGCTAGCATGTGAATCCATTATGAGTAAAACCGGTCTTGTTGGAGGAATATTTTTGGAGAAAAACTCAAGCCATTCCAGAAACAGATCTGCATTGATCGAACCATTTGGAGAAAGTCGTGTTAGGCTATTTGGAAGAGCACCTGAACTTAGTTGTGGTATATTTCTTACCCCTTTAAAAATCGTCATTGGAGGAAAGAAACATCCAGCAGCATTTATAGCAGCTATTACTGTGGTGGTGGTACCTTTTTCAGCGTAAGTTTGATCATAAACATACTGTTTTCCCATCTTTGATACTATTTTGGAAGGTTTGTTAACGAACATTAAGCCTGTCCCGTCGCAATTCCATATTTTATCCGGGGATTGCAATAAATCGTGCTCAGTCAGGGTCTTCTCCAACTTTTCATAAAAGTCAGCAAGTAAAGTAGGATTGGAGCAACTAGCTCGGCCAGCAGACAAATTCTCTGGTGTTCTTAGAGCTAAGCCATAACGCTGTTTAAAGTTAACCCACCAGTGCCAACCAGCTATTTCTTTGTCTGAACTAAAGCAATGCTTAGGATTTTTTGTCTCTGCCAAGGAAAAGGCAATTTTTCTAATTTGTTTTACTGTGAGGTCAAACCCGAGCTTCTGCATTTCAATTATATAAGCTACTAATTTATGCTCTAATTGAACCGACAGTGAAGATTTGGAAGATGGTCTTCCAAATTTTGATATTGTGAACTGAGTTTCAATTCCTATGTCTCTTCGCTCATTCGCTCGACGAATGTAGTCTCTGAGAGTAGTCACTGGAATACCGAATTTTTTAGATGCCTGGCAGACAGACATATTATTTTCTAATATATTTTCGACTGCTGTTCTAAGAGTCGCTTCATTGTATTTTCTATATTTTTTTGTCTTTTGTTCTTCCGTTATATCTGTAAACAAGAATATTTTCATTCTAAGTCAAATAACAATCGCTTATTACGATAAAAATTCATCTCATTTTATTCCGTGACAAAAATACTGAAAGTTCATTCCATGAATTTACCAAAATTTTATTTGGTTTTACTGGATATACAATATACATGTTCATCCTAACTTAATAAATTACGAAAAAGAACTACTAACCCAGTTTTATACAAATATCACATGCACCTAAGTTAAATCTGTGACACAACTTCAATTCAAAACTTGAAAACGTTAAATTTTGTGTTGATAAAATAAAGAATTATACTAAAACCTTTTTCTAACATCAAATAGCAAATAACCAAAATACACTCATTCGAGAGATTGAAATCAAGATCGAACGCACGGCCGAACAGCCCACGGAAACTGAGCGCGGGCGGACAAATATGTCATTTGCTACTATTTCTCTCGCACAATTCAAACCAAACTTTGCAGAGAAAAACGAGACTTATTACCATAGTATAGGGTTCATATTAAAGATGTGTATTTGTGTCACCTAACTCAAGACCAAATTCGACGAAATTAGGATTATCAATCTTAATCAAATCGGTTCAAAAATCTCGAAGACGTCTATGTTAATAGTAGTAGAAAAACACAACTACTCTTTTTTTAAAGTAATATAAAATAACATAACTATAACATCAGCAGTCTGCCAGTGAAAGTCCCGTCAAATAGTTCCTGAGATTAGCCGAAACAAACAAATAGACAGACGGACGGACAAAAAAATAAACTATTTTTTGTTACAAGTGCCGTATTTACTTTCATTTGAATTTAGTAAAAAACTGCTATTTTGACATTACAAACAAACACAATTTTATATTTCTATAGATAGTGCAAGTGTGGTAAATTAAATTAGTTCGACAAATTAGAAAAACAACTTAACAAACACATTTTTAGCATATGCAGTAACATCACAGGGGCCCTTATTGTGATTTTTAACCGACTTCCAAAAAGGAGGAGGTTATCAATTCGGCCGGTATATTTTTTTTTTTTTTTTATTTATCTGGTTCTTTTGCATCAATCATTGATTTTTGTGCAAATATGAATAACTTAAAGGCAACTTTACTAGATTTTGGTTAAAATATATTGCCATTTGGCATTAAGTATTATATAGTTTTAAAAAATGGGAATATTGAACCCTCATTCATCAATGAACGTTAATTTAGCACAAGAGTAAAAATATTTTTGGGTGATAATATAAAATCACCCAAAAATATTATTTACTCTTGTGCTAAATTAACGTCACTGCTTGCATTATCAATAGCAGTTTTGTCCTTAGGAACGTTTACAGAATTTATATTTAAATCTAGTTCTTGTTTTGATTCATTATCTTCTTGTACTGTTTGTTTTAACTGTTCAGCATCATTTTTCGAACTATTACCTAAATCTGTAACATTTACAAAGCAATTATCTCCACTACTGTCGTGATTTGTTTTATCATCTACTTTAGAATTCTTCTTAAAATATGACGTCGTGTGAGTTATAATTGGTACTGCTATTGCGTGTTCTTGTTCAGAAATTGAAAAGGTACTTTCTATTTCACCGAAACAACTCTTGAGCGGGTCTTCTAGTTCATTCAAGTGTTCTTTGTCCATTTCACCCGGTGTTTGAGGCGCCGTAAAATTGAAAGTTTGATCAAATGAACACAAATTACTTGATTTGTCAACTTCCATTTCTTCATCGTCAGATAAAATTTCAATTGGAGCTTCATCCCTCACAACTTCAATGACGTCATCGTCTGAGGCGTTCTCCAAGACTGCATCGCTACCAACATTCACTTTCATGTTCAGATTATTGCTGTCTGAAATAATATATTTAAAATGCTTTAAATATCTTAATAAGGATTAACAAATCCTGAATTATTTATTAATAACTATATCATTACTACAGATAAAAAAGTCTTTCATAGCTTCTTCATTCACATAATTAGTAATAAAGGGATTAAAATACAAAGATCACTTTTAAATGATGTAAAATATTATTATTACATAACGGGCTTGCTTTTTGAGTGACTAGTTTTATTAACGATTCAGGGCATATATTATTGACACTTAAAGCAGTTTCATTAAAAAAAAAGGTTTTGAGATGTCATATAGTGACAACTTGACATGTCAAAACAATTTTGAAATAATACTTATTTAAGCGTTGGTGGTATAGCCTAAGAACAGAAATGAAGCTAGAGCATTTTAAGTACCGTAGTCGTAGTGTTAGGTATTTTTCAGGTTATCTAGGTTTCAAGTTTTGAACTGAATTCCTAATCAATACTATTGAATGTAATTCATTTAATTTATGATTATATTTGTTATATATTGAATTTATGATTATATTTCTTCACTATTTGGTAAAAAGGACCATCAATGATTATAAATCTCCTAATAGATTTGCCTTCGTTGTTCGTTATCTTAACTAGAAACACATCACCATGGTCTTCATCTTCAATGTCCTTTGCAGAAATTGTAACAAGTTCATTAACTTTACAACTACCACTAATACCAAATATTAGCACGACCTGAAAGAAGGCCAACATGTTTTAATAATCCTTATATGATATAAGTTAGCGAAACTATTTCGACCTACCTTAATTGCCAAATACTTATTATCAGGAGATTCAAAAACTTTTTCAATATGTTCCGCTGTAAGTTGTTTGGGTGAAAACTTTTTAAAACCCCTTGATAACCCCTTGATTACATTTTCAAATATCCAAGCAGCTTAGAATAGTGTTTCAGGTCGATGCCATCATAGTTTTCTTCAACATGGAATAGGTCGCCCAGAAGCTTGAAGGTTTTAACTTGAAAGCTAATTCTCCAAAGTGTGTCAGAAAACGATTCGAGATTTTCGTGTTTTTCCAGTTAATGAAATTTTCGTAAGCTACTACAAATCTTGCCTGAGCATTTACTAGCAAATTCTTTCGAGTGTCACTTAAAACTTCAATAAATTTTAACTACCGTGTACTTAAAATATATGGAGTGATCGTAAATTAATGTAATAAATGGATAGGATGATTTTAATAATCATTATTACTTTGTTTTGTTGTATTTGTTTATTGAAATGAAGATCTTACAGGATACTTCACTTTGTTTTATCGAATAACAAAGATTAAACAACTCAGCATGTAAAAGCAGTCAGCATTCTTGATATTTGCAATTTGGCTTAAGAAAAATTGAAAGTTTTTAAAATAAACGCAGACTTCAGTCATTATACAACAGTTGCGCTCCTCTATAATCAGTTACCAATGTGGAAGAAGTTTTTCTGAAACTGTGACCGGTATAAGACTCGGGGTCCGGAAGTCTCAGGTATGTAGCGATTTCCTTTGGCATTGAACCTAATTTGTTTACGCCTATGGGTTGACAGGTACATTTTCCTTTTTGGTAATTTTGGAAGAATCGGTCATGTTTTGCATTCGACTTGCGTAGATTTTCATATTTTTTTACTATTTTATAAAATTGACCTTGAATTGTAAATGTACGTATGGTTACGTTTTTTTTGTTAGTGATCCTAACGAGAAACATATCACCATAGTCTTCAATGTCCTTTGTAGTAATTGTAACAAGTTCCTTAACTTTACAATTACCACTAATACCAAATATTAGCACGACCTGAAAGAAGGCCTACATTTAAAGATTCTATAGAAATTAAACTAGCTAAATAATAGATATTTAAGTGAGGTTAGCCAAAAAATATTCTAACCTACCTTAGTTGACAAATATTTAATATCAGGAGCTTCATCCAAAAACTTTTTAACATGTTTCGCAGTTAGTAATTTGGGTGTAAACTTTTTAAAACCCTTTGATAACGTTCTTAAATAACCAAGCAGCTTGGTGTAGTGTTGGAGGTTAACGTCCTCTCTCGACTTCACAACTGTCTTCAACATGGAGTAGATCGACCAAAGAGTTGAAGGCTTCAACTTGATAGCTAATTCTTTGAAGTATTTCAGGAACGTATCCTCAGTAAACAATTCAATATTTTCTGTGTTTTTCCAGTTAATGAAATTTTCGTAAGCCTTTACATATTTTTCCTGAGAAACTGGTGGCAAATTCTTTCCAAAATCACTCAATACCTCAACAAAGATTTCTGTCGGTTCCGTCGGACCTGTAAAAATTTTTGAACTTATGAATGTTATTCAAACTTTATATTTTTCATATAAACTATAAATTATGAACAACGATTTTCTTACTTAAAAATATGTGAAGTATTCGTAAGTTTTTGTAATTAATGGAACAGATTATTTTAATAATTTTATTGTTTCGTTTTGTACACGTCATCATAGAATTTTTAGTCACAAAAACTTGGAATGTTTCCTTGAAATAAAAACTTACAGGTTACCTCAGCTGCTTTATTGAATTACAATAATTTAACAAGTCACTATGAAAAAACTGCGACCATTCTTGATACTTACAGTTTAGCTTAGGGACAATGAAAGAAAAAAATTAACATAAACGCAATCCTCAGTCATTATATAATAGTTGGACTCCTTTAGAATCAGACGTCACTACGGATGAAGTTCTTCTAAAACTGTGACCGGTATAGGACTCGGGTTCCGGTAGTTCCAGATATGTAGCAATTTCCTTTGGCATAGATCCTAATTTGTTTATGCCAACTGGTTGACAGGTACACTTTCCTTTTTGGTAATTTTGAAAGAATCGATCGTGTTTTGCTCTTGGCGTGCGTAAATTTTCATATTTTTTTACTATTTTGTAAAATTGACCATGGATTGTAAATGTTCGTAGGGTTTTGTTTTTTTCGTTAGTCATTCTAACGAGATACATGTCACCGTGGTCTTCAATATTCTTTATAGTAATTTCAGCTAGTTCCCTGCATCCGCACGCACCAGTAATGCCGAAAATTAGTGCAACCTGGGAACATAGTACAAAATTTGATTGTCTGTTAAAGTTAAAGTAGTAGAGTAAAATAAAAGAATTAAACTTACCTTCGTAACCAGATATACATTGTCTGGAGCTTCATCCAAAAACTTTTGGACATGTTCAGTTGACAATACTTTGGCTTTTTTACTTTTATAACCCTTAGATGTTGTTTTCAAAAAATTACCTAGATTGGTGTAATATTTTAGGTCTATGTCTATGTCATCTCTAGCCTTGACTGTTGCCTTCAACATGGAATAAGTGCACCATAGTGAAGTAGGTTTATATTTTTTTGCTAATTCTTCGAAGTATGCCATAAACACATCTTCAGAGAATGAATCGATTTGCTCTTTTTTTTTCCAGTCCATGAAATTTTCGTAAGCTATTACATATTTTTCCTTAGACTTTGGGGGCAAATGTTCTAATGTATCCTTTAACATTTCAATAAAGATGTTTGACGGTTTTAAATCTGAAAGAAATTTTACTTGATTATTTAAAGTTGAAATAAGGACTAGGGGCATGAGATATGCTATCCAATATAATCAAAAATTGTGTATAATACTGTAAAAGTTCGAATGCTTGTAAAAGCTTATTTGAATAAAAAATATTTCTATTTCTATTTCTATTAGCAAAGAAGAAAACAATCTTTTAAAATAAAATTTATATTTATCAATAGTTTTGAGGAATAGAATCTAACTAGTTTTACTATTTGAAGGATAAAATAAACAGAATTTATTTACATGAAATAGAAAGAAAATAGAAAGAAAATTGTTGAAATTAATTAATTAATTTTTAAAGTATTGAGTAAGTTTTTTTTATATGAATAGCAGGCAAACGAGCTGGCGGGTTACCTGATGTAAAGTGATTACCGCCGCCCATGAACACTTGTAGAACCAGAGGCACCACCAATGCGTTGCCGGCTTTTTAGGAACTTATTGGTTCGCCCCTTGAATAACCCCATATCGTAATTAGTATAACCAATTACAACTAAGACTGACATATTTTTGAAAATTTCCCAGTAATACAAATACAATTGCGGTTTAAATCTGAATACGATAATGAACATCAAATTATAGATTTTAATATATAATAATATAAAAACCATTAAATTTAACTTATAATAATATTTACATCGATAAATTAGGGATTGTTTGCACCCAAGCTCAGACAAATGGAAAGAAAATGAGATGTACGAGAATGGGTCATGGGCCAAGAATGATACGTGAAATTCAGATTTTATCTGAATCTTCTTATGCTTCACTTGTGATGAAATAGTTTTAGTAGAGGCAGAACTTACTATAATATACAATAAAAAATATATCCTATAAATATTCATACATATAGCGGATGCAGCCCCAAACGGCATAGACCATTTTATACATCTGCAGAGTGAAGATTTCAGAGTGCAGCGGTAATGAGATAAGCGCGCATTTTAGTAACTAAAGGAGACAATTCAAAGATTAACTTTCAATAACAAAACTAAAACCTGGGGACACTTAATTCCATCAAATCTAAATTGATTTCGACATAATACGAGAGGGTGTGTAAGGTTGGTCTCATTTCGATAAATTTCTGATCACTAATGCAATTGTTTCTGTTCTAGCTGTAAAACTGTAAACTTTGGAGGACGGTTCTCAACAGACAGTAGCAAATCAATCGCGATCAGTAATTATTAATTCGTAAATAATTGTAAACATTTAACATATTTTTCTAAAATCGATAATTATTAACATTGCTTAGTGATCAAAACCATCGCAAATAAAATTATGTCATCGGAGAAATTTCCATAATTCTAATGCTCAATGCAGATTTTACCGTCATCAAAATTTTACAAAAATTCTAATTTAGTCTATTATAAAGAGTGAAGTAGTAGGTACATTAGGTTTTACTCTAAAGAAAGCTATAGAATAATCTATCCGTTATAAACCGGATGGGTCAGCTAGTTTATAAACCGTATCTTATAGGCGATGCAATAAAGTTCTTTATCCCAACAGCGATTTTCCGCTTCACTCCGGCTCCGTTTTGGAAAGATAAGGTAAGATTAGGTTTCGGAAAGCCATATCTTTCTGCAGCCTTTTCTTTCCACTTATCTTCGCTTCAACTGCGAGATTGTCTAACAATGATTGCTCAGAATCACCTCCGATTAACTAATGTTGACGTTCATTGATGCAGTAAGCACGCCATAAATTCAGCAAATCGGATGTTGCGAATGCGATCGTCACTCTATAGCACGGGTGGCCAACCGGTCGATCGCGGCAATTAGTCAAGTCGATCGCGGCAAGGCAAAAACATAGCACTTAAAATATATACCTAATAATAATATAAATTTGTGTAAAAAAATACGTGAGCGATTTCCAATTACAAACCTGACTTTGTAAATCTAGCGGAAGGTGCTCAGGCGCAATGCTCACACTAATATTGTGAACAAGTAGTTAGTATTTTTAATTTTTTACTCAAGTGTTAACCTACACTTAAAGAAAATAACCTAGGTAATAGATTTATAAATACATATCACTAATTTCGTGGCTGACGTACGGTTCGGCCGTGGTGTAGCGGTTAACACACTCGGGCGTGATTCCCAGAGAGACTTGGGTTCGAATCCCGCCGGCCTCGGAATTTTTGATATGTATTTATAAATCTATTAAGTAGTTAGTAACTAAATAGTTACAAAGAATTCCATTTTATATTTTCCCTTTTAATCAAATAAAAATACTTACATAAGTAAGTTATTCATTTATCAAGAAGTATGAAAATGGTAGATCTCACAGGGTTTCGTTAGTAAATAGTAGATCTTAGCTCTAATCAAGTTGGCCACCCTTGCTCTATAGCAATAATTTTTAAACAATCGCAGTAGATACCATTTCCGTAATATTTATTTATAACTATCTAACAAGACCTAAAGAAAAGTTTAGCTATGACTATGTACACCCAAAGGAAAGATTTGTCCATTAATAATTCTCACTGTACACTTGCAAGAGTACATCAGTCTTTTCGTACAGCGCCAGTAACTTCTTCCAACTCTTCCGTACTCCCGATGGAAGCGATGCCCCTTCAATATCAGTACTTGACCCCCTTTTGAAGTGTTAAAGATCTGAGCTGCTGAATAAAATTACGTTCTGTAGTAAGACACGACAACATACGCATATTGATGATTCCATTCAATGATTCCATTCAATTCAATTTTTTTATTCATAGTCTAGAACATGGTTTACAATATTATCCAAATTAATATTTAAAATATTAGACTACAACCTAATAGTAATCTTTAATATTTGACTCAACTACTATAATATTGATTTTGCATCAGCACATACAAAGTGTAAAGATAGTTTGTAAAGAAAACATAATAGAGTATTGTTACTTAAATATTAATTCATTGCAACAAAGTTTAAACTCTTAAAAAATGTAATTAAATTAAAATTTACGAGGCCTTACTTGCACAAATTCTCCAAATTGCTTGACGTCTTTAAAACTGTCAAATAACATTGTAGGACTATCATTATAACTAAACTCTGCATTGTAATTTTCATTTAATTTATTATCATGGTTAAGAATGGTTATGTGTGCCAAGTTCAGCGATCACATTTCCCAATGTTACAATTTTAGCCTTGCAAGATGGAGAGTTGTAGTAGTTAGTACAATACCAAGAAATTCGATCTCCGGCCGCGCATCGTTTGTTATAGGTAAAGTTATCCTTATTAAGAATCACTCCTCCCCTCTGTGAGGATGTAAAAAATATACCTGGAATTAAGTTTCATTTTATTAATTTTGCAAATGTTACAATAGATACGGCGTTTTTTTTTCGGCTTTCATGGGTATATGGGTGACTGATTTATAATTGTCGGTGTCTTGTATTTGTTGTCTACCTAAAAAGTAAGTACTTCCTAATTCCATGGATTCATCATTTAATTTCTCCCACTCAAAACTATTTATACATTGCTTTATTATAATATAAATAATTTTATCTATTTTTCATTTGAATACCAAATGCCGCCAAATTGGGTAACGATAAAAACATTGGTTAATATCATTATCATTATAATACTATGTATAAAGTAAGTAAAATATATTAGTATACATATTTACATTCATCGTAAAACATAATTTTTCATAAATAACATTTTGATGATAATCCACAAATTATTGCAATATTATACTATCAAGAGAAGGGCAACAGCTGAGTTCTTTATGAAAACTTCTCAGCAGAATTTGCTGTCGAACCGGTTGTAGAATCCTAACTGATCATAAAAAACATAAATTAGCTTACATAATACATAAAATTACTCAAAGAATGTTCAATTCTTATTAATTTTCTCAATAATTGTATTTACTTAAATTATATTTAATTAGGCAGGTTCTTAGATTTGCAAAATCAGTGGCTTATTTGTAAATTGTATTTTCATAAATAGGTACTTACTACTTACTGTAAGCTGCTTCACTGTTTTATTACTTTCCCTATTTTCCTCTAACAGTAACAATTGACTTGTTTTATACATCAGATGTATAAGACGCAATTTTACCAACATTGAATAAGTCTAACTGGAAAGTAAATTAGCAGTTATTTCAAGAATAACTATATTTACCTCTCACCATAGCTTCATTCACACTTTCACGCTGGCATTAAAATCGAGTTAAATATATTTATATAAAAAGTAAAATAATTGCTGGTATTCTTATTCTCAGAATAAGAACGTTTGGTGAAATCAAGTGAGATTTAAAAATATTTTGTATATTTATTTTTCACTAAATTTTTAAAACAACTTTCATAAATAAAAATTAAAAATTGATTAATTGACTAGGTTTGAGTAAATATCATATCGTAGCCGAGGAAGCTTCCACTCTAACGCATTAGATGGATGGTTGTGATCATTGTTTAGAATGACGATTTCATCTTGGATGGTGTGCACTTTAGCTGTGCAGTCCGCACTGGTCGCGCATTTCCATATCTTCTTGATGTGGTTGATACAGTAACTTCTGCAGATGAAGGAATACCCGTTAATAACCAACTGGCGGGTACCCCTGCTTGATGTTCTAAAAAATACTGAAAGAGAAAACATTTGGATTTTCAAGGATACTGTAGATACAAATTGCACTTTACTGCCCATCAAACTCTATAGCGATTTTTTTCGTTTGGGGCAACGAATACATCTGAAAGTATCAAAGGCAATGTTCCCCAATTAAAGGCATTTTGAGACAATTTGGCATACTCAACTCTATTTTGCAATTTTGGTGCAAAGGTCTTTTGCACTACAGCACAAAGATATCAATCAAAATTTTATTTTTCATATTTTTAAAATACTTACCTATCTTTTTACCTATACATAAATATATTTAATCTGCGACATTTTAAAAACAACGTTTTACGTTTTGACGTCTTTTGTATTGGTAACTAGATGATATCCGCGACTTCGTACGCGTGGATTGAGGTGTTTTTGGAGTCCCACGGGAACTATAAATATTTTCGGGATAAAAACTAGCCTATGTTTTAATTCAAGTTATTACCTCTATTTTAAATTTCAGCCAAATCGGTCTAGTACTTTTTGAGCCAATTCGTTACAAACATACTCACATACAGATCTTTCCTCTTTATAATATTAGTATAGATAAATAAATTAGTCGGCATGTCAAATATTTTATCAGTTAACCTTTGGCATCGTCCCGTGTAGAGTTCACATTGAAAGATTTTGATGCATACATAAAGAAAAACAGTTCCTTCAAAGCAATATCTCGGAGGCAATACCATTAGTAAATTAAAATATATACATAAATATTTACAAAAATCAAATCTATTTCTTCAAAATCAAACTTGTTTCTTTGATCGAAAATCTCAACTATTACATTTCTTTGGCAATATTGGGCATTAAAATAAATAAGACTAGCTTTTGCCCGCAACTTCATCCACGCGGAGTTCAATTTTTAAGTCTCACGGGAACTCTCTTTTCTCGGAATAAAAAATAGCCTAACATAACTTTCCAGAACCTCAAATAAACAAAAATTACTTCTATCTATTGCTGCGTGGTTGAAGGGATATTAGTAGTTAGTATTAATAGTAGGGAAATAAGAAAAAAGGTAAACAAAAAAAATCAGATTTTTGTTTATATTTTTATTGAGGAAATGTTATTTCCTTTGTCTACAATTTTTTTGTTTCTTGCGTAGCATGGCTTCTTCAATACTTTTTATTTATATCTTTTTTATGGCAAAATAACGCATGCGTCAATCTACGTGAGTGACAAATGAATACGTTAAAGCGCCGAAACGTACAATTATTCTTTACA
The DNA here is from genome assembly GCA_038048805.1 of Hipparchia sbordonii. NCBI lineage: Eukaryota > Metazoa > Arthropoda > Insecta > Lepidoptera > Nymphalidae > Hipparchia > Hipparchia sbordonii. Next base: position 12,625,086 of record CM076106.1, read on the forward strand.
GATTGTATATCTCAAGGCTGGTGGAAAGTCACAAGTGAGAAATATGTGTATTACTGTTACAAGTGAAATTTGGCAGCGCAGCATGGGACAGGTCAGCGAACCCTCAACGCGTCGCGGTTCCGTGTGACATATTATGATTCATTTACCTACGAATATCGCTCTTTTAAGTACATTTACAATATTAACATTACTTTATTAATTATTACTATACTATATACATGTATTTTTAAAACAAACTTTTGTACTGAGTTTGTAAGATCTCAGACAAGATCCAGTAGGGTTGCCCTACTAGTGCGTACACTTTATAGTTTCACCCAAGAACCATCTTGACCTCTCGTGTACGCCGGTGCAGGGTGAGTATGGTTCAAGTCGCCTGGTGTAAAAACACCGTACATACTGTGCACAAAAGCCTTGCATCCCCTTTTTCTTTTAGAACAGTACCAAATTACTTTGCCCGTAGTGCACTCCCACTGTTTCTTGTACGTGTAATTGTTGTACATCAATAGTGGATTCTTCTTCCGATTGCTTGGCAGGAAGCATACTAAAACAACACATATTATATAAAAAATACCTCAAACGTACTTCTTCATACTAACATGGATTATAATTATTGAAACTGAAATTTTTGATAGTAAATTTTAAATGAAATAATGTTGGATTTGCGTTTCAAAATTGTTTAATAGCGATGGTAATTATACACGGTGTCATCGCAACTAGTATGGCCGTTCAACTGAAAACTCATAGATGAGCGGTCAGCGTACGACATACGCAAAGGTCATAAATTTTTCGGTCCAGGTGTATGGGAATGACATTTTTAATACTAATAATAATAATTTTCAATACTCAGCAGATCGCGTTGATGACGTCATTCTCATTTAATCGGCGGATGCCCTACCTAACGCGCTGATAACTGATTGAACGAATAAAATATAGTTTGATTGTGATCAAACTATTAATAACGTCAAGAGCACGGACCAAATGAAAAATCGACTAAGGCGCGTGCTGATTCGCATTTCACATACAATTATCTAATTTAGGTGATGGAAAGAAATAGATGGAAGATTTTGATGCTTTAATAAGTTTGTATTAATGTAATTACACCTAGTATCAATCCCACTGGCATTGGTCTGAAATTCAGGCAGTCACATTCTGTATTTACTGCCTATATTGCTCAAACCACATTGACAGACTTGGATCCTTACACACACAAAATAAACAATCAAATAAGCATATTTTGGATTTTTTACTGGCCAATAGCAATGAATGCAATAAATAGCTCTTTGGCAATCATTCCTGATGGAAAACACGTTAGTCTAGAAGCTTCACTCTCACTTTGAAGGTATTCATTATACGTGCCCGGAAAGTCGGACATCTCAAAGTCAAGTTATTCCAAACACAAAAGTTTATTTACATTAAACTTTAACCCACCTACCATCCTTCATTCTACAGTAATTAGGCGAAGGATGATTATGTTCAAGATCGCCAAGTCTATAGTAATCATTTACACTTTCAACATACGCCTTACAGCCGCTGTGACGATTTGAGCAGTACCAAATAACTTTCCCGGAAACGCACACGCGTTGCTTCTTAAATGTGTAGTTATTAAACATGAGAAGAGGATGTTTTCCTTTACGAGTTGGCAAAAGGTGAACTGAAAAGAATCAAATTTTATGATATACAGAATGAAGGAGTGTTTAAGAATGTAAAGAAAATAACTATCTGTACGCTGTGATTTTTTCAATAACTTAACCGATTTCACTACACTTGGACACAAAGTTAATTTGGTCATAATTAGGAGAATGATAGTATCCTATGTCATTCTTAAAGTTGTTAACGTTGTAAACATCAAATGGATCCGTAGCTGTGCTCCCAACCATAAAAATCACACTTTCTTATTAATATTACTAGCGATTCTCTTTACTCTAGATTTTCGTGCGTGATTTTTTTTTATTTTGCTGGAATTTTGGGTCTCGCTACGAGTATTTCAGTAGAAATGTGTTGTCAAACTAGATTTTTGTTGATCTTATGTTTATTTGGTTACCTATACCATCAACATTAATAACATTTGGTAGCATATTTGTTATTTGAGGCCAGCCGGAGAAAACTTGCGGATTATTATGCTATTTTCTTAATATCAGAAAACCTAAATCAGGTTGCATAAATTACATAAAGGAAAGACACTATAATTCCAAACAGCTTAATATTAATTAACAAATATTTACTGAAATAAAATTGGACGGCTTGTGTTTTGAGAAAGCAGAATTTTTTAGGCTCACATGATTTGTATGTCATGATCAATCGCTTCTCTTTCTCTCCTTCTTCATCTTTGCAAGCCCATTTAATCCATAGTTGGACGTAAGCTTCTTCATGTGCGCGCCATACCTTTCGATATCGAGACAGTCTCATCTTAAGTCTTGTTCATTAGCGTGATGATATCGTCCGACTAGTGGGATGGTTCTCTCCCCACATTTCTCTTACCGGTTCTGTTTTAAATGATCGTAGGTATATTATTATCAATAATTTTTTATATCGAAACTCCATCTTTCTTCTTCCTTAGCGGCAGGTGATCGTGTTCACTTGTCGCTTCAGCAGTCGTATCATCCGCACTCACGAGGCAGCGAGCTTTACAGCCTTGCTGTGCTATCACACATCTCCAATGAACTGTGCCCGAGACGTTTATCTTAGCTCTTCTGTATAAGTGATCTTGGTATCTCAGCAATGTGTATTTCTTTAAGGTATCTAAGTACATTATTCCTAGAAAACAAAAATATAAAAAAAAAACATTCCCGTCAATGTAATAAACCTCATTACACCTCGATATTGCTTATATTCATTCGCTGCTTCATACAGATCTATATTTGCTGCTTTTAGTATTGCTACAGGCTTACTGTGTCACTAAGACGGTTCTTGAGGTAACACCGCACTGTGGGGACATCTTCTGTCACCCTTCCCATCATTCGAATCCTCCTACACACCTATTCCTACATCAAGAATCGTTAATTTGTAAAGTAAAAATTGTAAAGATCGAATGTAGCGACTTGCTCTAGTATAATATAACTATGTTTCACACTGAATAGAGCCTGTTGATAATAGGCAAAATCGGACCATTTATATTTAATAAGATGAGCGATAGGTAAACTTGAAGACATACTGTAACCGTTGAAAGCCCATGAAATCTTAAAATAAAACAGCAAGGTACCTAACCTACGTAATAAATATATTAGTTTATTTCTTTAAATAAAACTTCATTTCTTTCCTCCTATAATTCGGCCGTTCAGAGAATGCGTTCCTGACACGTCGCGATTGAACTGACGACGTAGCTTTGTAATGGCGTTGCAGTTACGATAAAAATATTTTTGCTGGTTGTTTACCGTTTTAACAATTGATGAGCATTAAAACAACATTATTATATCAATAATCAATGAATGTTATAATTTTGTGTCAAACTGAGTGTCAAATAACTTGGTAAACAATATTTTTCTAAGGGTGGATTGCACCAAAATTCTAGTTAAAGTTACTGTTAGGGTTTACTATAACGAGAATCTTAACGAGCGTTAGTACACATCGTCGAATTGTGTTGCACCATCATAAAATTCGCTAACGTTAAAGTTATTCGGGTTACTAGTGAAATGAGGCATTTATGTCCCTAAAGATGCGTGGGCAGTATTTTTTCATATGACAATACTTTATGAAAATGACAAGTTGCCAATTGACAACTGTGATTGACATTGACGACATGACAGATGAATACACATTTAGCGCGATTTATTGGTTACAATTTGTAAATTTTGTGATAAAGGTTCTTTAATTTATTGAAAAAGTGCAATTTTCAGTTATGGAAGAACAAAAATCAGCACATAATAATGAATTTCAACAATTCCTGGCCAAGTAAGTATTTATTCAGTTTCAGATGTATTTTTAACTTAACACGATTGCAGTAATTTGTATTCAAAGCTTTATGATCCCCACATAAATATGACTGATAATTTTTTTTCCGCTTATCTAGAGGTCCCCGATAGAAGGAATGATCATGACCGAAGCTGTGGACCGAAGTATTTATTCCGTGCGTGGTTCTGTGATTTATTCAAAATTTTGTTTATTTTATTTGCAGAGAGAGAAGTTCTAATTTTACACAAAAGGAAGTAGACAGACTCTCAGATTTAGTTCATAAATACAAACAAATATTAATGTGCAAGAAAACGGACGGAGTCAGCTCCAGACAAAAAGAAAACGTATGGAAATCTATTGAAAAGGAGTTTAATGCTGTGGGAGAATTTCCCCGCACTTTAAAACAACTGAAATACAAATTCGATAACATGAAAAGGTCATTAAAAAAGGTACATGTACTGTATTATCATCATCATCTCAACCCCTTTTTATGTCCCACTGCTGGGCACGGTTCTCCTCTCAGAATGAGAGGGGCTTGGCCATAGCCCATCACGCTGGCCAAGTGCGGGTTGGCGGGCTTCACACACCTTTGAGAACATTTCTGTGAACTCTCAGCATGCAGGTTTCCTCACGATGTTTTCCTTCACCGCTAAGCAAGTGATATTTAGTTTCATGAGGTGTAGTCAGAGGTGCGTGCCCAGGATTCAAACCCGCAACCTCCTTATGAGAGGCAGAGGTCAGAACCACTGAGCTATGACTATGTACTATATACCTATTCTCAAAACAAAACCAATAACCATTCTATAAGGTGTGTTCAAATTTAATTGTAATTTGTGTTCCCTGTAGGAAGCTAGCAACAAACGGCAAAAAATGTTAAAAACTGGAGGTGGACGATTGACACCTTCACCACCCCCATCTCCTGGCCATGACAGTGCCGCGGAATGGTTGAAGACTATGATGTCCACATCAGTGGATGGCAATGAAGCAATTTACGATGATGATGTCATAGTGATTAAGGTATATTTTTATAAATAAATTGCTATACAATATTTGGTTTATAACAAAAATATTTTTAAAAAAAATTTGTTACAGCCTCATAAGGATCTAGAGGTAATATGTCTATTTGTTAACTACATTTTTCATATTATAAAAAAATATATAAAATGGTTCTCATTTCTTGTTCTATAAAGTGGGTTTCTCATTTAATTTTTTATTACAGCCTCCTAGCAATGAGCAAATCCTTGTAGAAAGTCCCACAATTATTGAGAAGGTAAATTTTTGGTATTGATTTGTTTTATCCTTTTGTTATTATTTGGCTGGTAAACCGGGACCATCTGGGGGCTAATTCTGTATCGTTAGTTAGCAACTCACACTGAGTTATTAACTAAGAAAACAGAGGCAAACAGAGGAGGTATGTTGTCATGATACCATATCAAACTAGGTTGGTAACTAGTGCGAAAATAGGATTTTTGCCTCCGTTTTCTTAGTTAATAACCAAGTGCAAGTTGCTAACTAACGATACAGAATCAGGTCCACACCACTCAGGTCAACCACTGGTCTGCCTGATCATTTTTTTTCCACACACGGCCTTCAACAGTGTTCCCAGACTTCTTTAATATTAATTATTAATTTCATTAATTTTTTATTACAGCTTCCTAGCAATGAGCAAATCTTTGTAGAAAGTCCCACAATTATTGAGAAGGTAAATTTTTAGTTTTAATTTGTTTAATCCTTGCCAGCAACACATTGGCAGTTCCTCTAGCGCAGCAATTGTCCATGAGTGGCAGTGATCACTTAACATCTGCCTGCTTTTTTCTATCAAATTAGACTTATTTATTTAGATCAATTATTACTTAGGACTTTTCGCTAATCCACATAAAAAAATTGTAAAATTTATATGCATTTATTTATTCAATATTCCAGATTGCAGCAAAGGAAGACTTTTTTGACAACAGCACACCACACTCATCATTGAAAAGGCCAATATCAACGCCACTCAAAAGTAATCTGTTATTATAATATGAATGAATAATAAAATAATTATAATGTGTTATGTTACTCTATAAATATTCTTACTTTTGTTTTTACAGAACTGGCTAAAAAACAAAAAATAATTGAACCGGACTTTAGACCGGAAATACACAAGAAGAAACTATCAGTCATTGATGAGCTCCATAAGTTAGAAATGGAAAAAATTAAGAAGAGTATTGAAAGAGATGAAGCTCTTCATGAGCAAAAAATGCGCCACAATGAAGAAAAACATAAATTGGAATTAATCAAAATTCAGTTAGAAATTGAAAAATTAAAAAAAATCTGAAATTAATCTCTTTTTGAGTAAAATTAGAATTTCTCTGTATATCATGCTTGTTTTTGATAAGTTTGTATTGAGTGTTGTTTGAACGAAAAATAAAAATATGTATAAAGAGTTCTATTTTCTTTTATTTTGTAATTATACACATTTTATGTTTACAAGAAAATCAATCACAAAATCATCAAAGAAATCATGTTGAGCCACAACACAACAACACATTTCTTTGATGAATGATGCCAGTAGTAGCAAAATTACCTAGTATTTCAATATATATCATTAAATAATTAGATTACATAGTACCAAAATAATTATTTATTAAATTTGTTCTGCTACGGTCATCATTTCTGCCTAGACTACCTGTAAATTCAGAGTCGTCAGGAGGTGAATCACTGTGATTATTGATGTTTATGATTGGTGGCTCTTCCTCTCTCATTTTTTTACACATGTTGTGTAAAACAGCTGTAGCCACTATGATGGGCTGAGCTCTCCTTATATCCGTACGAATTTTCATACTTAAGGCTGGAAATCTCCTCTTCCAACAGCCAAACATTCTTTCAACTGCATTTCGAGTACGAATATGGCTTTCATTGTATAGTTTTTCTGCCTGTGTTACTGGGTCACGTAAAGGTGTCATCATATATGGTTTTACTGCATAACCCTTATCTCCCAGTAGCCAGTAGTCTTCAAACTCACCAGCAACAAACCGGCTCTTTATTACACTGCAGTTAAAAATGTGGCTGTCATGGCTGCTGCCAGGCCATCGTGCCACTATATTTGTAATGTATAGTTGTGCATCACAAATAGCTTGCACGTTTAGAGAAAATATTAATTTTCTATTTCTGTAATTTTCTGCATTAGGGCCACCTGAGTAAATAGAAGTACACACATTAGTTTAATAAACCAAAATTTGGTGATGAAAATAAGTAACTACTTTTTAAAAAATTTCATATTTTCTCCTTCCAGCATAGCTAGCAGCTGATAAGTTGGGGAGAGGATAAAATGATTTTTATCTACTCTCTGAAATGGGTGCACACACAATTTGGATAAAACAAACCAAACGATTTCACCTTTCCCCCTTTTCAATGCTTTAGACAATGGAGAAAATAATCCCCTGTCAGATAATATAATCAGGGATAAAAATGTATACCCTGCTGATGCTAGGAGTTGCAGGGTTGCAAGCATAAAGGACAGTTGAACTTTAATAATAGAACAAACCAAATTATACTTCTACATCATATAAAAATACATAAAAAATAACAAGCACCTGGTGATTTGATTGGTATATGAGTGCAATCAATAGCACCAATTACTTTTGGAAATGCACTTATTGCATAGAATTGTGTGGCTGCCCTTTCCATCTGTTGGGAATTCCGGGGCATCAACACCCATTCTGGTCGCATCCTTGCGATAGCTTTGCTCACTCGGTATATAATTCGGGACACGCTTGATTTGTTTACGCCAGCAGTATCTGCTATACACCGCTGAAATGAGCCGCATGCATAGTACTCCAAAGCTATCAGTACTTGCTGTATTGGAGTTATAGCCTTGTTCCTGAAATATAATAATATGATATCAATACCGGTAGGCGCAGGCCTTCACTAGATCAATAAATGTATATGGTAGGTACATACACTATTTAATTAAGAATATTTACTTACTTCATTGTTCCCAACACTAACAAGTGCGCCAAATGGAGAGCCAACGCATGTGCTAGATTTTTGGAAACTCTAAATCTTTCCAAGAAAGTATTTTCATCCCATTTCCTTAGCCTATCAATTCTAGGTAGATAAACTTTGTTTCGTCTCCGCAAATGCACATACTCTTCGTCTTCCATATCGGAATCTGATGAACTACTTTCCCACAAGACTTGTTGGAGCAATGACATTAAAGATCTCTAAAATCCACACAAATTCGAAAATAACTTTATCAGGCAAAAAAATATCAAAAACTAAAACCCAACAACAAAACATTCAATTCAACTGAGAAGTGACAGATCACAGACATAAAAACCTAAATATTTGACAATAACTTTAACGTTTGACCACCCATTTGGCGGTGGTTATTGTTAATGTCAAAAATGACGTCATTTTAACCATAGTCAGATGGTGCAACTCATTTTAAGCTAAATCGTTAATTTGACGAACGATTTGACGTTAACGTTTCATATTTAACGATAACGTGGGATGGTGCAATCCACCCTAAATCTATACTGCGCTATTACAAGGTTATGTCAGCGCTTTATATTTGTAGTGCTGTGCAATAACAGGCAAGTATCGTAATCTGTTCTTATACAGTTATACTTATAATATAAAATAATACGCTTTGTTTTTCTTTTTAACAATTTGAAAATAATGGACTATAAGATAACTTTTATGAAATATAAAAATAAAACTATGACCAAACCGAACGCGCGAAAGAAAGTAACATTTTTATATTTAGGTTGAAAATGGTAACCCCAAATGGCGTTGGGCCGCCATTTTATGACGCTAAAACAGTCGTCTGTTGTCGTTTCGTGCGCATAGACCACGTTCTTCAAGTGTTTTCAATAAAACAATTTTATTATATGAATATTACCTTTTTTTGGTTTCTACTTAAATAACTAAAATATAAATTTTAAATGATTCCGCCAATTTAAAACGAAAATAATCTTAAAATAATGCGCCGGTTCATTTTGGAGGAACGGTAACGAACTCAGTGTTATGTTGTGCCCATCACTAGTCGTGACTAACTGATAGGTGTCAGGAACGCATTCTCTGAACGGCCGAACTTTAGAGATCAACACGTCATCTTTGGCAAATCTGTCACCGCGGGCTTAAATGGCTCATTTAATAGAGTTATGCCTTCATTTATAGGACGAGACTTTGCACCCGCTGTGCACTTAGCTTGTAAAAGATTGATTCTATCGTCATCTTAAGGACCCATATCATATTGCCGCTAGCAAATCAGTGCGTGGGTGTTAATGCCGTTCATTTAATAGGCTTATTGTCTTACTTTATGAGATGAGACTTTACACCCACTTTTGCTAATAAAAAATTTTTTCTCTTATCCTCCTAGGAACCCATACGTCATTTTTCCTCTGGCAAGTCGGTGCGTGGGTGTGTACGCCGTTTATTTCTATGGTTGTGTGATTTTCGTTTATAAGACACGAGACTTTGCATCCGTTGTGCACTTGACTACATCTCCAGAACACTTTGCCGGACAAGTTTTTTCTTATCTTTTTGTATAAGTAACCGTTAACCACTAGAGCTGGATGTTTCCTGTTCTTCGGTAGGTACGTTACAGCTAAAACGATAAACATCAATTAGGTAACTAAAATAAATATATTGAGCGTCTAAATTACCTACGCATATACCTACTCGTATTAGCGTCTAGTAGCCAATGCTTTAATAATATGCTCCACATTTTGATATTTTATCTTTCTGCGCTGTAATTCTCATTTCTCCGGCTGTAATTCCTTCCATTACTTCATCGCATACTTTTCGGCTTCTTGAAATAATAATGTTGTGGACGACGACGCCATCCGCAGAAAAAATCAAGGGGCAGTAAGTGTTAATTACTTATTAATATTATATAATCAAATAGAAGCTACTCAAATTAATTCAATTATTGATCTATATCTGAGTACATATACGAAAGGTAAATCAAAGGGCAGTAAGTGTAAATTACTTACCAATATTATATAATCAAATAGAAGTTACTCAAATTAATTGAATTATTGATCTATGTCTGAGTACATATACGAAAGTACCGGCTCTACATCGTTGCATCGTTTCCAACAATATGAGCACTACCTAAACGAAAACCAGCGGCGTTTCAGAATACACAAGTATACTCTAAGATAAACCAGTCAATTAGGATTAGACTAAAGTAATTTGAAATAAATGAAATAAACTGATATTAAAAATTAATGTATTAGAACATTATTCAATAAAAAAAATAACTATTTACACGTCGTGATAACTATTGCAATGCAATCGAATTTCTTTAAAAATACCGTAAACCAAACTATTTAACGTAACCATACTATTTCCCATAATTATTGTGTAAATACCTATAAAAATTAAAAATCATACATCTTTAAAATTAAAAATAATCATCAGTAAGCAACGTGCTTAGTAAAAAAATTCAGAGATTAGAAAGAGTTTCAGAGTTTAAAAAAATCGGCCGTCAAATTAATTTTACTTAAAAATAATAATACTTATAAATAATTCAACATCTAACTAAACTGATGTACTTTCGAGTTTTCAAGAAAATATAATTATTGTTCGTGAAAATATAATAATTAGTCTACACATATTTAATAAATTATAAGAATCTTACGGCGAAATAATTATAAATTAGAAAAAAAAACTTGCCTAAGTCAGACAGACATTGCATTGGTACTAATTCTTTTGCACACAATCTCTAACTAAATTCTGTTTCTATACATAAATGTGCTATCGTCGTCACATTTATCTCTGTGAAAAAGGATAGCATTTTTAGAGCTGGCAATTTAGTTTTTTTAAAGAGTGTAATTTTAGTTTAGTTTAGAAATTGTCTACATGTATTAGCATCGATACACTGTCGCATAAGTTCTAAACATTAGTTAATTTCTATCAAAATCTCAGTAGCAGCACGCAGATAGTTTACGTACCCTTTTTAGGTTTGAATTTAGTTTTAATTCTTCCAAATTTTCTACTAATCCTATCTATAAATATGCGTCTCTCGATTGTCTGTCACCAAGATTTCAAAATCACCAAAAAGTTTAACGCGTTAGAAGTTAGAACTCAAGCGAGGATATATTATGTACTTATAATTTTATTTTGTGTATATTTCTATAATTATATCTATAAAAGAGATTAACAAGTCTAAAAAACTCTAAAGTTGTTAACTCTAAAAAAACCCCCAGAAACACACTGTGTTATTTTTTGCCAATTTTTTTTTTTTGTATCAATAATTTTTAAAACAAAACAAGGGTAAAGGAAATAATAACATAAATAACGGCTCGACTTTTGTTTCTAAAAATTTGTTTCTGTTATAAAGTTCATTTAGGCACAAATTTTTCTTTAAATACACACTAAATTAAATGTTGGAAGTGAAATAATTTTCAAAATAAATAAAATTTTATATAATGAAGAGAACATATCAATATCGGGCTAGTTTTATATTTAGAACAACAAAAAATAGACTTATCAGCGTAATGTGTTTGTATATGGAAAGTAGCCCGAGTGGTGTCGTCTTAAGAGGAAATACGGTCACAGAGACTTTAGAAAATTAGACATTTGAAAAAACTATCGCTGACGCTCTGCACTGCAGATAGAACAACTTCAGATCCGACTGAATATCCTAAGTAAAATGTCATAATTCGAGATTTGGCTCTCTACTATTTCCTCCCCCAGTATTGGACCAATTTAAAAGATATTTCATTAATTGAATAAAAAAGATACATTAACATTTACATTTTTTTATTTTTCATTTCACATACGGATATATACGGCGTCCCTATGTTTTTCTTTTTCATTAATAGTTGTCTTTGTACACTAAAAAGGCTTCTGTTGACAGCGGTCTAAATAGGCAATTTTGTAAGGATTTTAGAGCTTATAAATATAATATATTATCAAAAAGGAAAACATACGGACATAGACGAGGTTGATATTTATTTAACTGTAAAAAAGGCATTGCTTTAAGGTCAAAAACCAGAAAGAAAACAGGCGAGAGCGTTTGTATAGAGAAAAGACCGCCCGCATTTCCTCTTAAGTAAATTTTTCCTTCTGACTTTGCTTCCGCTTGGGAGCTGGCAAACGCGGATTGTGGCAGTGTTGATCGAACACCGCCTGGATCCTGTCAATGTGGTCTGGATGAGATTTTATGAAAGCCTTACAGCCGGTGCGAGTGCGTCGGGAGCAATGCCATAGCACGCCGCTAGCTGACAGCACCTTGTACGTGTACGTGTAGTTCCCGTACATCAGGAGTGGATGTTTACCCTTCCCTGATGGTATTAAGATCCCTGGAAAAGACACCCGTATTAGGATTACAGCTTCAAAGGAGAAGGTATCGTACTCGTTATAAGGTACAGAATACCGTTTGGCTTTTGCAGCCAGAGTGCTTATTTCGATCATGAAAAAGCATACCTTCAGCGTAAAACTTGACTCGCACGTTAGTTTGATAAGTGCTGATAATAAATATTGTATATAAAAATTAATTGCTGTTCGTTAGTCTGGCTAAAACTCAAAAAAGGCTTGATCGATTTTAATTTTTTATTTGTTCACCTTTCAAAAAACCAAAAAGATACCATTTCAAACAAAAAAAATTGTGAAAACTCAAAAGAACTGATGAAAAAATCGAAAAAATCAAAATTGGTAATTTTGTACAGGATTCAGATTACTTTTACTAGATTGCGGGAGCGGTTAAAGGTAGTAAATAATAAAATTAATGTCAATAATAGTCGGGGTTTTACTTGATAAACTATTTTTTTATTAATATAATAAACTTGATGGCAATAATAAAATACTTTTAAAAATATTAGTCGCTCGCTTGCTGCAACACTGTTTCATTTCAAAAATCCTGGTTTTTTTTTTAAGAGCATTAAATGGCGATTTTTTACATCACTATAGTTATATTAGTACTGCTACTGTTCGAGTTCTTTTTTTATTTTTATTTTTTTATTGGATAACAAGATAGTCCTTGACTACGATCTTATATCATGGTAAGAAACGATGCAGTCTAAGATGGTAGCGGGCTAATTTGGATAGGGTATGGCGATATTCATTCAACCCATACCCCTACTAGGAACGCTAAATCACTTGGCGGCACGTCTTTGACGGTAAGGTGGTAATTAGCGACGGCCAAAGCCTCCCACCAGACCAGACCAGAGACAATTTAGATATTATAAATTCCCAAATTGCACCGCCAGGAATCGGACCCGGGACCTCCCAGACCACAACGCTCACCACTGCGCCAGCGAGGTCGTCAAAACATTGTTGCAGCAAAATGGCGTAGTGATAGCGATACCTACTTACACTTTACCTACTTACAACAACGATTAAAAAAGTTAATGCGAGTGATTGATGACACTTTTAATAGTGTTTATTGAGCCTTATCCTAACCAAAAGCAACAATTGTATTTTTAAAAATATTACTATTGTCTATTATTATTTATTCTTCCCTAAGGAGGACTACCTAAGCACATAGGTATACTATTTACATAATGATTAGCAAAATTGGAGTGTAAGTATTCACTTAACGATTCGACTTTGCAAAAGTTTTTTTCGATAAAACTTTTCTAAAACAACAATTCTATCGTGTAAGTGATTTTTGTAATACAGCGTGAGCCGGCGTCGGAGCCTTTAAGCATATGCATAACGAAATTTCTATCCAACCACAATGAAATGGTAACCAACCATTGCCTATTAGCTTCCTAAATCAGTTATTTTATGTAATTTAATTATTAAATGGAAAATTAATAATTTGTTTTACTGTAATTTTATGTCATCTACCTTTAATAATGTTTCCTTCAAATTAACAATTTATTTATTACTTATTTATTAATTTTTATGTTAACAAAGTACGAGCGCCTATACATGGAAGAGAAAAAGAGACAAATAGGGGTGATAATTTTTCGATAAAACTGATTGTAATGCATACTATTTAAAGGTCATTGATCAACCCAGCATCCAACCAGCACCGCCTCTTCCCTCGGCGGCCACTCATTGTCGACAGATGGTTCTCGCCTCGTGGTCGAGTGTACAAGACGAAGTCAGGTTGATAAGTTCCAGGTCGAAAAGTGAACGACGACTTTAAGGCTCCAACACCGGTGGCCGAACAGACTGTATAATTTAACTACCATATGGAAGCATTTGTGAGTTCACCCCAGCCCTAAATGTGAATTCACAACATGAGTACTTATTTAACTAGCTGTTATGCGCGTTACGCACATCAAGTCCTTCAAAGATCCTGCTACCAAAACAGCTTAGCATTATCCATTGGCGTCATATCCGAATCGAAGTCTGAGAGTTTCTTTAAGTTTTTGGAGGAAGGCGGGGGGTGGTCGTGGGGCTTATACGCATAGACGGTAGTCCCTAAGCTAATCGCAGAAGCTCTGCAGCCCTTGAGCCTTCGAGAACAGTACCACGAGACCCGTCCATCCGCGTTTTTCTTCTGGTAGCTGTAAGTAAAACCCGATAGTAATAGGAGGGGATGCTTCGCCCCTCTTTTTGTCCATACAAAGGTGCCTGAAAAGGAACAATTTATAAATTAAATAACTTGATAATGTCAAGTTTCAATTTGTTTTTGAAATACAGAGGACTTCCTCCTCGATTTCGTTTGGTTTTTCAAACGATGTGAAAGTTTGTATTTAATCTTAATAGGTACTCCAATGAACCCTCTACCAAACAAAACCTAAATCGAGATGAAACCATTAATTTGGGAACAAAGCACATAGCCCCCATATTTTGGGACAAGGTGATCCATAATATGTACTTTTTAATTAGGGCTTCAAAACATGCACAAAATAAACAATTAAAAAAAGATGACAGATACCTACCTTTTATAATATAAACTATATATTATTTATAAAAATAAAACAATCAAAGTCGAAAACAAAGTTATATACTTTCTTTTAAATCCTCCCATCTAAACAAACATATCACTAATAATAATAACTGCATAATTAATGTGAAACGTAACATTGTTAAGTTACGTACAGTCGCGGTCTGAAAATGTTTATAATTGCATACACGTATCAACTGTGTCGATATGTGATTTGATTAGGCATAGGTAGAGTAGAAAAACTTTTTGTTAATATAACAATAATAATTTACAAAAAAGACACAAACAAACAAAAGTAATTTCAAACCTAATCCTATTAATATTATAAATGCGAAAGTTTGAATGTATGGATGGATGGATGTTACTTAATCACGCCGCAACGACTAAACCGATTTGGCTGTAATTTGGTACAGAGATAGATTATAGCCTGGAATAACACATACTCTATTCCGGAAAATAAGAGAGTTTCCGCGGGAATTAAAAAACCTTAATCCACGCAAACGACGTTGCGGGCATTAACTAGTATTTTTTATAAATGTCACTGTAAAAAATGCAATGATGCTAATGTGTCGAGCTTTAAAATAAAATGAGGTTTATTACAAAAAGTCAATATTACTTAGATAATACTATTTTTACATCGATACTTGAAAACTTTTGTTACGACGGTAACTCCGAATGTACCTAATGAATGCCTTGATATGGCGTTTTAGATCTTACTGTATGAAGTGTTATAAAGAGATCTTACTGTGTGTAGCATTATAAAGCGATTCTTACTGTATGAAGTTTTATAAAGAACTTAATTTGAACATTTTTAGATCGTGACTATACGCATGCACTTTAACATCTTAAATATTTTATAGACTAAACAATGAAAAACCAGAAAGTATTCATACCTGGTGGTTCATGCTTGAGATACTCGTTGTATTAAAACGAGACACAGGTATTATCATAATGATAGGAATCTGTCTCGTTTTAACTGGAGTATCGTCTCCGCCAACCTTTTTGAATGCCATGATCTAGGCCATAAGATCAATCGACCAATAAATGAGCTCGGATCTTGCGCAAGGTAAAGTAACTATGCGTTCTGCGCTTCGAATCTATGTTCAGAAGAATCGAAAAGATTGGCGAGGTATGTAACAAGTAACATAGTAAACGAATATTAGATTCTAATATAATAGTCATAATCACTATGTAGCCATAGTCACTTTCTGTGTATAATCTATTTTGTATTTCTTAAAAGTGTAAGTAATTTATCAAAAAATATAGCATTCAAGTATTAAATTCGTCATCACAGTCTTTAAATCTACATTAACTTTCATATTTATACTAAACCAAACCCCATGAGTTGAAACTTGAAATACTACAATACTTATATTGTAGTATTTCAAGTTACATAAATAGTTAACAATCTGAGCCCAAATCTTAATATAGGCTCAGATTGTTAACTATTTATTTATTATTATCATCGATATCAACTAACATATTTACCAAGACTGCAACTCATTATGCAAAGTAAATTAATAAAAGGCAGATGAAGGCCTAGGTTGAAGAAGAATAGCCTGGTTTAAGAACCTTTGCTAGTGGGTCAACTCATCATCCAGGTAACTGTTTAGAGCTGCAATAAGTAAAGTATAACTAGCCTTACTGGTTGCCAATCTCCGCTAATAGATGGCGTTAGAAAGAAGATTTTGTAATTCCCTCAATCATGCGAAATATAACGTTAATTCAATAAAAAACGTTATTGTTGATAAATAATTTCAAAATGGACAGCTCGATATTATTTGATTGTCTGATCATGTCTGATAGTGTTTTGATGAATTTTTCGAAGCAGAAAAAACGCTATGACTTTTCCTCACACTTATACCTCACCCTGACCAACGTATCATTTCTTTTTGCGAACCTTGGTTTCTTATGGCAATGTTTACCAACGTCCTCAATAACTTCATAATGAATTGTGGTGAAAAGCTTGGCGGTACACCGCTTCGTCGTTCCAGGTTGACCCATGGTACACTTCCAGTGGATGTAGTCATTCTTAACACTTTGGTAGCTGTAGGAATAGCCCTTGAAGAGTAGAAGCCTGGCACCTCTCTGCGACACGGCGAATAAGACTAAAATTACAAAAACACTTGTCTAAGAATAGTTTTGTTCAATAGATAATAAAGTACGTTCCTCTTTTAAGTTACCCTTTTGTCCTACTGGCTGTAGAGAGAAGTAGAGTATGGCGGTAGTCCTATTGGCTGTTGGAGTCGGCGGCCAAGGGCTTTGTGCGCGACATCGGTTGATATTTCCGAATGGGGAAGTGATCTACGATCTCTGACGTCCAGCTAGTCTATAGGTTGTCTATCGCCATACAATGCAGCAATGCTGCGAGCTTGAGCACCTTTGACCCGGGGGCAACCAGAGGTTTTGATAAATATTTTAATTTTCTATAATGGTATTGACTTAGTATTGTGTTAGGTTGTATTTGATTATTGAGGTTGATGGTATGGACAGATATGGTGGATGTGTATGGTATAACCTTATAGGTATTTAAATTCTTTCTATTTCAAGTTTTAACTAAAATTTTTGTCCTCAATCTTCAAACTTTATTTTTCACAAAATAAAATTACTTAGCTTTACTCATCATATTATATTTAAAAAACATTGTAATAATACCTATAAAGGATGACAAAAAATTAAATTAAACCTTAATATAACGTCCATCAGCCATCTTGTGGAATACATGCTTCTGATGTGGATGTTCCCCACCACTCCGAATAAGATGTCCCTCCGGTGACAAGATGATGAAAGCCTTGCACTCTGAAGTGCTGGTGCATCGCCACCTTCTCTTGGATTTCTGGACGAAGGTATAAGTGTAGCCTTGGTAGTAATAGTATTGCCGGCCGTTGATGAGAGTAATCAGCTTACATTCTGAAGAAGCGCAATTCATCAACAGTTGTAATGCTTATCCTTTATTACATAAATTCAAACCGTTAGACACTCAACGCTCATAATTGCATTTCTAAAGTACTAACTTAGTACCATTAAATTGGAAACTGGTAGAAGGTAGTAATAACATAAAGGTTTTTTTTACATAACATGTACTTTGCGTAGTTACATAACTTTTTATATAGATAGTTTTATAAACAAGCTATATTACCTATATTTATCAAAGAAGACATTATTGCTTGTGGATGAATGATGTGCCACTTGACTCTCTCTCTCTATTGACTATTCGACCCGGGTGTACGGTATTACAGTAATAAAGAGTGAAGTAACGTAACTTCTACTAGAGTACTGAGAATTGCGTACTATGCTTACTCTCTCAAAGGCTACCTACCTACTCAAAAAGTATTCTTCCAATATTTTAAAACTCAATACCCAAGCTTCAATAGCCCAACGGTTAAGCTGCGGACTAAAAACTGAAAGGTCGCAGGTTCGAGCCCCACCCGTTGCACTGTTGTCGTACGCACTCCTAGTACGAGCTTTCCGCTTATTTGGAGGGGAGAGGAGAATATAAGGCAAGTTCAGCTTGACTAATATTCTTTAAAAATAAAAAAAAAACATTGTATTAGGAACTTATGCATGGTGTCAATTATTAGAATTATAAATCTTGAGATAACGTCCATTAGCCAACTTGTGGAATCTATGCTTCGGATGTGTATGTTCCCCACCACTCCGAATAAGATGTCCCTCCGGTGACAAGATGATGAAAGCCTTGCACTCTGAAGTGCTGGTGCATCGCCACCTACTCTTGGAATTCTGGACGAAGGTATAAGTGTAGCCTTGGTAGTAATAGTATTGCCGGCCGTTGACGAGTGTGATCAGCTTACATTCTGAAGAAGAGCAATTCATCAAAAAAAATTCAGTTGTTCATACACAAATCCTTGGTAGATACATATTACATCAATAAGTTCGAAAGAAAAATATTAACAGCTTCACTGCCAGTGTCTTGAACATGGGAGTCAGTCAGAAACCAACTTGCTTTTTTGTTGTTTATTTGTTTAAAAAGGATTCAAATGTTATTAATTAAATACCATTTGCATATATAAGGTAATTAAAATAAAATAAAATAAGAAATCAAAAATATCACGCACCGGCGCGAGACCGGCACTGCGAAAGAAATTCTCTTTATCAGTGCCCGGTCTCGTGGCGGTGCGAGATCATGATTTTACAGACTTTAATTTACATAAATCGTTTATCACTACATAGTATAAAACAAAGTCGCTTTTTCTGTCCCTATATCTTTATGTATGCTTAAATCGTTAATCGATAGAGTATTATTATATATATACATAATATTCTATTTAATAGTAGAATAATGTAATAATAATGTCCTCCCGACCGAATCCGGTCACGGCAGCCAATCTCCACAGAGGTTAGCCATTTTCACGAGAGATATTATAGTGCACAATTGCAAACACAGGTGCACTCTCTATTCCCTCACTCTAATAGCTCGATGGGACGGAAAATCCGGCACTACCGGAGAGAGATCAGGCGCAGACTACGGGCGCAGGTACCTACCGAGAATTTCTTGTCAGAAAAACCCACTATATTTTTGGCCCGACACAGGAATCGAACCCAGAATCACGTCGTCCGCAGCTGAACTTGCTAACGAGGGCTACAAATACAGCATGTATAGGTCATCTTCGAGATGATTTGTCTCGGTACGTCATTTCTTTTTTTTTTCATTTCCTCTCCAAATAAGCGGAAAACTTGTGCTAGGAGTGGGTACGACCCACGACGAATTAATTAATAAAATTGTTAGGGTGGTTTGTTAGGTATACCAAAATATATTAAAAAATAACTGAATTATATTTTTACATTAGTTTTATTACCAAATAATACAATTTTTTTCGTAAGTACTTAATTTTCCTACTTTTTTTATAATTTAACTTTAGTATACAATACATTATAATGCTTTATCGCGATCATCATCAGAGCTTGTAACAGCTATAACTGAATGAACACTCGGCCTATACTACCAACGCTAAAGCTTTAAGCGTTGGTAGTATATGTCCAGATCTGCATTACTTTGGCACTTTTGTTGTCGACGCATACTATGTCAACTGTCCAATACTGAAAATTGGGTAATTTTTTTACGGCGAGTGATGTCAAATGTGAGGAGAGTGACGTGACACCCTAACCTATAATCTCTGCTGCTTATTCATTATTTCGGCGCACCTTATTCTGCTGCCGTCCCCCGCATTTTCATTATTGAGAAACGCTCTTTCAGTGCCTCCATCAAATCTTGCAATATTGTTTATTGGACTTCAACCACGTCCCCCTGATACCTCTGCCAATTCGCCACAAAAATGTACCTC
This sequence comes from Hipparchia sbordonii, assembly GCA_038048805.1. NCBI lineage: Eukaryota > Metazoa > Arthropoda > Insecta > Lepidoptera > Nymphalidae > Hipparchia > Hipparchia sbordonii. Next base: position 12,645,114 of record CM076106.1, read on the forward strand.
CCGTTTCTCAATTTCAAGAGGTGCTTCGGCAAATGATGGTGCGACCCGGTCTCCTTTGCGATCGAGAAATCATGTCTCAGTATAATACTAGCATAGCACGTTTTGGTGGACACGCAACGCCATCTAGTTCGGCTTGATGACAACTTGGTGTAATAAAAGCCTTTGTACCTTATAAACATTTTCCCATCTTCTGTAACTACTTGGTAAACTGTAACGAAAACGATTGTATTGAAACATTCCTTCTACGGTCAGTTGCTAAAAGACCGAAAGTGTTAATCGTTATTGGGTCTTCTTATTTTTTATTTAAGATGGCTTTTGTGTGATTGAGGCACTAAACAACATTTTGTTAATTAAACACATTTTCAAGTTCCTTCTATGTCTGTTTGTTTGTAAGGAATACTACGTTTATGATCTATACTGACAATGTTTCAATCATTATTCAATTTTAAATTAGAATTAGGTAACGTGGTCTTTACCTATCATACTATACATTATCCTTATCACGCAGCATATTTTCCAATTAAGCAGCACATAGGGAGGTCAGTATGCCGCTTTAAATACAATTTATACGTAGGTACACTACGAAAAAAAACATCACTTAGCAAAAGTTAATATCGTCTATTTATTATATTTTCAAATATAACATGATATTTTTTATTATAGGTATAGAATAGAATCTGAGCGCCACATCTAACAGTTTGATCTGTCTGATCTAAATTGTTTTACACCTCAAGTTTGTCAATAGATCCAAAGCCATCCAGAGCTACACTACCAACGCTGAAACCAGTATTATTTCAATTTTTTGAGATGTGACAATAAAATTGATTACTTTAAGGTTGTCATTACCTTATGTTCAAAGGTCGATTTTAACAAGAACCTTTAGGTTCATTTCAGTCTGACGTTGTTGTGTATCAGTGCTCGTAGCTTTAGAACGTTGTCGAGATGTGCAAACTCAAGGTTGCATACAGTTTGCGTTAGACCACGTTAGCCTGCGTATGCGCTTAACTTAATGCTTATAACACTTTTAGATGATGTTGCATTAGATGTCAGCGAGGTTTATCTAAATAGTAAAATAAACTCCTCCTAGAGTTTTGTGCATCGATTTCGGTTGGTGGTGGTGTTCGCCACACATCTTTTGGACTACCAAGTCGACATCAGTGAACAAGTATGCCTTACAGTTGTTGGTGCAAGACCATCTTATCTGTGATTTGGTAGCGTAGTGCCGGTAGTAAGTGTAGTTCATGAACAATAACTGAGATTTGCCGCTTGCTAATTTTATCAGATGCCCTTAAAAAGAAACCAACTTTATTTAATCTTAAGGCGCTATAAAATGGAATTGATATTAGGGATTAAGAAGTATAGAAGTTTTTTTAATTCTATAGATAGCCCTTGAATCAAATTATATCGTTTTAAAAAAACTTATATTAAGATAAGTTTTTTAAAACACAAAAAAAGCGAATTCAGCGAATGTAATTGTCTACAAAAATAAACAAAAGAGTTTACAGTAAAATTATTTTTCCAATTAAAACTAAAAATTTATATGCACGAGTAATCCTTAGACTCGATTTCACCAAACATTCTCGAGAATAACAGCTATAACATAAATTATTTAAATTAATATACTGCATATTTGCTTCTGAAAATAGCAGTGATTCACTCGCAAGTGACGATTTTAATCCCAGATTAGGGTATAGTAAAACGTAATTATAGCTTAGACCTACTCCATGGTGGTAAAATGGCCTTAATGTTACAACAAGTGAATTGTCTTTAAACCCACAGCTATAGCATTCCTCGGTGGCTTATCGCTTCAAAAAATATCTAAAAAGCGTGGGGTCCCCAATAGCTTTTTTTTTCGTACATTAAAGTTTAATATACGTTCCTCCTGCAGTCATGAGTAGTTTTCGAGGTGTGTGGTTGTGTTCATTATGTACACTCTTAATTTCTATGTTCTGGTCTACAAATACGTAGGCCTTGCATTTGGGATGGGACGTACAGCTGAAGCGAATCAGCGACTGCTTATGGTAGTGCTTAAAATATATGTATTCTTTGTACAAGAGGTTGCGATTTCTACCATTCTCCATTGTTATTAGTTGAGCTGGAAAATAATATTTATTCAGATAAAAGAGATGAAATTGGATAATACTGACAGACAAAGTCTGGAAAAGACTGGAAATTATTTGCATTTGCCCACAACTTCGTTCCAATGGAATTAGGTTTTCAATTATTCCTTAGGAATTCTAAATCTTAAACGATATCCATACAAAAAGCATAAGACGAACCTTTTCGTTGCAGCGTGATTTATGAAGAAACCAAGAAAAAACATGCTTTTGCATTTATAGTATCGAGTATGTATGTCTACTATAATGCATATCGGCCGGTTTTTAAACCAAATTCAAAATCTACTAGTTAAAAGTCGAAAGTTTAATCCAAAGAAGAAAAGCGTGTCAGCATCAACGTATTGATTGCAAACTTTTTTACCAATTGGTAAACACATTATGTATTTCTATTAAATTTTTGACTTCCAGCTTGCAGATTTTGAAGCGGGCCGTGAAAGAAGTCGTTAGTAAATTTATTCTGTTTTATTTTAACATCTTCTTTAATTTCTAAACGTAAGAAGTAGTAAAACGTAATTATAGCTTAGACCTACTCCATGGTGCTAAAATTGGGCCTTAATGTTACAACAAGTGAATTTGCTTTAAACCCACAGCTATCTGTAGCGTTCCTCGGTGGCTTATCGCTTCAAAAAATATCTAAAAACGTGAGGTCCCCAAAAGCTTTTTTTTTTCGTACATTAAAGTTTAATATACGTTCCTCCTGCAGTCATGAGTAGTTTTCGAGGTGTATGGTTAAATTTAAATGCTTGAAATAAATTTAATCCTTGTAGGTATAAGAGGTTTCTTGTTTTGTGTACATATAACGTTAGCATACAATACTTCTTTAACTTATCCCTGTCCATTGCAGATTAGACTCTAACATACATTCCTTCTTTAGTCATGCGGAGTTTCCTCACAGCGTGGTCGTGTTCATTATGGACACTTTTAATCTCCATATTCTGGCCTATAAAAATGTAGGCTTTGCATCTCGGATAGGCCGTACAGCTCCAACGAACCATCGACTGTTTAAAGTAATGCTTGAAATAAACATAATCCTTGTACAAGAGGTTTTTTCTGCCACACTGAAATGTTATCATTTTTGCTGAAAGATAATATTTATACAATAGAGCAATCTGCGATTATTGTTATTCAAATTGCTAAATTCACCGAGTGGTCTCTGAGTTTACTCTGGCGAGTTTACACTTGATCATTTATCTGAGTGTCTGTCTTATAACTTGTAATATAAAAAATGTAATTACTACAAGTTCACAAATGATATGTCTGTCTATGACACTAATCTGTAGATATATGTACTTACATATTACTAGAAAGGGGTCGCCTATAGAAGCAAATAGGAGCAAAAAAAGAATTATATCATAATATATTGATACATATTTAATATAAAGTTTTGTATACATGATTTTATGTGCAATATTATTTAATATCGAAAACTATGGGTTTGGTGTTTACTTAAAATGCCGTTTAAAATTTGCCAAAAGTGAATATCTATTTATGTTGGATAGTAAGTGAAAATTTTATTTTATGTTAACAGACAAAAGAAGTCCCTACGTCTATTATTGCAGATAAAGGGAAGCAATTCACAAGTTAATTTTACTTAAAATGATTCTGCAATAAAGAGGTTTTAAATCTTAACATACATGCCATCACTAGTCATATGAAGTTTCCGCATGGTGTGGTTGTGGACATTGTGATCACTTTCTATCACCACATCGCCAGTCACGTAGACATTAGCCTTGCATTTGGGATAGTTTGTACAGCTCCATCGGTTTTTGGAATGTCTGAAGTACGTGTATTCTTTATACAATAAATTTTGAGATTTACCATTACGTAAAGTTATAATCCTTGCTGAAATTTTATGAAATTTTTACTTATAAACATTCATTCATTCAAAAATCAGTTGTTAGTTAGTAATTAATTATTTAATGCTATGGATTACTTACCTAAGACGAACTGAGTAAATTGTATGTAGGTACTCTAAGGTTGAATTTGAAAATAAAATTATTCATTTGAAAAAATAATTAATATTAATATTTGTTTTGTATTAATATTTTATTTTCAAATAATTATTTTATTTTATTATTATTTTTTTTTAATTTTTGCGTGATTTATATCGACGGTCCCTACGTACATAAAGACATGTCAAAAACCGAGGTTTACAGGAGAGCGTTATTTATGTTCAAACCGCTTTAGAAATAATTCTATGTACAATTATAATTGTTATTTTTCTATATATTAGCTTTAGGAACTTTATAATGGTATTTCTACATATTTTCTTTTTTTATATTTTCTTGGAAAAACTGATAGATGACTGTTTCTACGCTGATATTAAAATAAAAGCATGTCAGACATGTCTATGATACCTTTTTATACGCAGGAAAGAAGAAAACAGTTAATAAAATGTAATTTAAATAAAATGATTTATTAAAACGTAGAATTATGTTATAGTTTTCAAACGGATATGTTAAACATCCTAAGATCGCCACCCATGGATATAAAAAATACATCAATGAAGACAAATCGCTTTATACGCGGTTTCATTCATTCGGGGTAGGACTATATTTCTTGTAATGTAAATAAAGATATGTCCTTAAATAAAATAATCAGGATTGTGTTTTATTAATTAAACAAGGTTTATAATTTAAAATAATTTATTGTTAATTAACTTAAGGTTATTATAGAATGTATGATACTTTTTTGGGATAATCATCGTATCGCATAAACTAATCAAGTCTCTATATTTCACTTCAGTGATAGGAATAGGATTATTGTACACCTTCTCTAGTATTACTTCTTTCTCCTTCTTTTTTCTCCCTCTAGTCAGTTTCAAATTATTGCCACAGTTCAGTTTTCTATAATATTCTTCAAAAAAATCGTACTTAAATTCAATAATATCTGGATTATTCCTTTGCACTTTTACTTCTCTTATCTTATTCCAAGAAATTTTCTCTAAATTTGTATCTTTTATCCAGTTTTTAGTATGTAGCCACGCTTTGAAATCCAGAACCAAGTCTTGGTTCACTTCTACGACTGTATAAGGTGGACTATTCTGTTTCGCCCAACGAACCAGTGTGTACCATTCATCTGGGGTGTAAATAAGTTTATTTTTTGAAGAACGCTCTATTAATGCGTGAACGCTATCTGCCTCGTTTTGAGTATGGCCTTTTTCCAAGAATCTATGGCACACATCTACCTTAAATGTATTGCTTACATACAAGTACAATAAAAAAAACAATGCGATTGCGATTCTGACCGGCACAGTTGTCCGACCAGAATCTAAAATCTTTAACGCCAGCTTTAACCTTGTTGTTAATGAAAGAAAACAAACAACTAGACACTTCATTCGCGCCACGTTTAGCAACTGTTTCATCCCACATGTAACACGTAGCCTCCTTTAACCCAGCATCGAAAATGGTAAAATTATATACTGATAGTTCCCTTTTGTAATACAGCACACTAATTTCGCCATGTGGAGTGTTATTTATTTTTTGGAAGTCAAACATCGCTGTGCAAATATCAGAAGGATTCGATTGAGCTTCAATTTTATTAACGTTTTTTAATTCCCTGGCAAGTTTTTTGTTATCCATGTGTGACTTATGCTTCAGTTTATCATCATTGGTTGGCGAGGTGTTGTTTTTCATTGCGTGACACAGGTCGCATTGGTCTTTCTTAGGTAAGTGAAAAGCTATATTTAGTTCTTTGTTAATAATATCTTTGTATTGTCTTACAGAAGTAGCTATATTTTCAGTTATATTCATCTCTTTACACCATACAGTATACAGGTCGTACATTTTTTTAAACGTCAATTCACTATCTATGTATATTTGAGTCTTTGCGCGTATAATGACTTTCTATGGGCGCAAAACATTTTACATGTTGAATTACATTTTCTTTCACTGTCGCATTTATAATAGTTGGATGATTTTGATGAAAACCCCTCATGTCTTTAGTACAAATACCCATATTTTTATCATACTTGTCGATGGCAGATTGTATAAAAGTGTTACTTATTGAAAATGTATTTTTAAACATGGTTTTGCATACCATAATCTTCTCTTTAATGCCAATACCAGACAAAAGCGGCAAAAAAAACTTATAAACATTTAACCTCTTGGAATCCTGTGTCCATTGTTTTTTTCTTATTTCTTTCACATGTGACGCAATAAAAGACCACTGACGAGAATGATCACCTAGATTCCAAAAGGTTTTGAATATATTTTGGCGAGCTACCACATCAAACTTTTCAAAACATTTTAATCGACATGTAGATGGACATGGACCTTTTATTTGTTTTGCCATTTGTTGTTTTCCGGATCGAGACTTATGAGCTTCGCCTAAATTGACAAGCACCTTTCTTTTTTCATCTAGCCAGTTAGATTTGTTAGTAATTCTGTTCCTTGTTATTGCTTTTTTTACATACTGACGCTTTTTTTTTCGTTGGTGCGGTGTTGATGAACCAGACATTTCACTGGATCCTAACGGGCTTGATCTTAAGGTTTCATCAGATAGGATAACAGAACTTTCGCTTAAATAGTTACATTCATTTACAGTGTCTCCAAAGGTCATGCATGGACTTGGCATGGGAGTTGAAACCAAAGATTCTTCATTATTATCATTTTCAGGTATCGGTTGTGGTGTTTCATTTTCACAAATGGGCATGTTAAGGTCAATTCTATCATTCGAAATTTCCCCTACCGTATCGATTATATAATTTAAATCACTTTGCGATAGTATATCAGCTGATGTATGATTTTGCTCTCCATCACTATGTGCTTCGGCAACTTGTCTTTCGTCGTTAGAAACTTCCGAAGGCCGATCCTCAAGATCCATTGAAATATCTTTTTCGGTACATACACGTGTCTCTAAAAAGAAAAAAATATTTATTAAACAGTGTAGTAAACGTAAATGAAAACAAATCCATAAATAAATTTAATAGTTACACGTATATACAAACATGTAGGACATGACTTCATATACTTCAATAACAATAAAAACTTTGTTTTCTTTATAATAATTATTTAGGAAATCATATTTTAAACAAGCATGTAACATTATAATTATTTGTAAAATAATTATATTTTCATGACTATATCATAGTATAAGCGGATATGTCTGATATGACCGCTTTTACACTGATATTCTACTGGTCTAGGTTAGAAAAACAATAAAAATATTAATTTATATCGGTTTTGTATTTCATTGAGCTAGTAATGTATACTTATTTGAATTACTACTTACCCTCATTAGCTTCATCGATATAATCAATTAAATCTTGTGCTTCAGAAACGCATAAAATTTTATTTCTGGAGTTAGCAATATCCACCAACAACTTTGATCTACTGTTATTCATATTTCACAGTATTGTTGCAGGTCTTATGAATACTTATAACTAAAAAACACACCACTGAATCTATCTAAACTGTATCAAAACATTAATATGTCACCACGCGAACAAGCATCGACCCGTCTTATTGGGGAACTCCCGCCGTGAATGACGTTATGTCAGACAAGGCCGCGTCCGCACCGAGTGGCGCACATTTTAAAACACCGTACAAAACGATACGTATAGATATCCGCATCTACGACACTTATTCGTTGTAAATATAATACTTGTTCTCATATACGATTTGTAAAGGACGTTAAATACGTAATATTAAAAAAAAATATATACAGGTATGTGCATATGGAAAATCTAAAGCCAATTGTGCAATAAAAAAAAATGCCATTTTCGACATGTCTTTATGTACGTAGGGACCGTCGATATGTTTAAAGTCCGACTTCTTACCATCACCAAATAATTTTTAATTAATGAATAATTTTGACGTTTTGTCAATATGAGTAATGGTTATACCTCTGTCAAAGTTTATTTAGCAAAATAAATAAATATAAGTTGCACATATGGGTACAGAAAGCTTATTACAAGAAATAATTTTATATTTATTAAATTATCAACATAACTGTAATCTTGGTTTATGTTTCTAGTTACAATACTGTTTTATACAATTCCTATAATTTACATGAATATTATAAAATGTTTGACTAATACACCTTATAATTCTTAAATTTTAATATAAGCCCCACCATTGGTCTTATGTAGGGTACTGCTCTGATGGTTATGTTCTTTATTAACTTCTAATATATACATGTCTTCATTTGCGTAAACGTACGCCTTGCACCTGGGATATTTTGTGCAGCTCCATCTGTTTCTTTGTGATATGCGTGATTTTAAATGTTTGAAGTAGGTGAAGTCGTTAAATAGCATTTGTGACTTTCCATTTAACAAGGTAATTAATACTCCTGAAAAAAGAAAAATCTGAGAAGTTTTTTTAGGCAGTAGTTAAGAAGAATATATCGTTACACAGCATAAATGTTCGTCGTTAATATGGCATATGCTATTTTCATTAACTATACAGTTTATGAAAATAACATATACCTCGGTTAAACTATAATATGGAAATATAGCAGGATAATAAATAAGAAAATATATAAATCGCCAAAGCCTCAAAAATGAATAAAACATTTATTAAACTAACATGACACATTTAAATTTAAATTATATTAGTACTTTAATAAAATATAATGCAGTAAAAATTTCACACACAACATTAATAATTTTATTAATTAATAGTAGGCGCAAATTATACGTATTGAATAATCCATTTTTGAACTACAAAGTATTAGGTATATTTAAATATATACAATGAAAAGGTGACTGACTGACTGACTGACTGACTGATCTATCAACGCACAGCTCAAACTACTGGACAGACCGGGTTGATTTTTTTTTTCTTTTTATTTCTTCCTCCTTTCTATCTACGATCAGTCCGTGAACTACAAGTATAAGCAGATCTGGGGTTCTTTAATCGAACGTTAGGCTAGGCACATCCATTGACGTGACATCCCATAAAAGTAGAGCATATTATGGTTAATTATGCTATGTTAGCCAATGGTTGATATTTGGCACAAAGTTTACTATGATGTCGACATCCGCTAAGAAAGGATTTTTGAAGTTTCAACCCCTAAGGAGATAAAATAAGGGTTTGAAAAAATGAACTTAACGTAAACGAAGCCGCGGGCAAAAGCTTGCATATTAATAAAATAATTACTAATTCCAATGTAAATTAAGCAATCCGCTTCATGTTGGGGAATTTACATAATTATAATTGTGTTTTTTTTAAACACACATCAACTCTTTTCCTGCGTCGATAAATCAGTCAATGAAACTTCGTAATTGATATCTTGATTTATACATGAAGCATGATACTCGTTCTTTTTATTGGCATGCCACGACGGGTTATGAGCTGTTAAAGCGCTGATGCGTCGTTGCTTTGCCAACTTGTACGTCCCATCTAGGGTTTTGTAGAATAGTTTTGGGGGATGCATGTGTTCCCGTGGTGGCCTTGTTATGTTCATGTATTGGTCTACGTGGAGACTTATATAGCAGTAATGGGTGTTGATACAACGCCATCGATTCTCTAGGTTCGGAGTCCTAGTGTAGTAGTAACCTTTGTATTTCAAATATTGCTTTCCCTGTGTCGTTGTTATAATTTGTACTGCAACAAATTATATAGGAATTTTAAATATATTCTACCCATTTTTTTATAAGTATAAATACTATAACTCTCTCTAGCTTTCTACAAACATAAAAAGTTACATAGTAAAAAATGGAAGTATAATTGTTTATCTTGTACCTACTTGGATTTATGGGAACATACGAAGCTGGTAATAGAATTTTATTACATGTTAAATAATACCTACATAAACGTACTTATAACACCCCTATTTTTCCATCGGGGTTTAAAAAGAACCTTTGTTGTATATATATACATATATATGAAAAATGCACTTTCAATTATCTGATATGAGGTCTCGCTTTGTCAGAATATTTTGTTTCATTTATTTCAACAGGACAGAATATTTTGAAGTAGGTACATATTATGGCACTATCACTATATTATTTACATGCTTAATAATACCACAGTTTATTTCAATAATATGATTTAAAATACGACAAAAGTAGAGATCAATTTAGAAAATATACACTTTGTTTTACTCAAACGATAAAGAGTAAGTAAACAAAAGTGGTATTCTGATAGACGTTTTTTAGGATAATGGCAAAAAGTTTAGAGATTCGGCATATCTCATCATATTTAAAGTAAATGGAATATTAGTAGATTTGCAGATGGTCTTGCTTTTGCTTGCTGTGAGGGCGTGGATTCATATAATATGCACCGGAGAGGGTTCTATAGAATTTTGGAGGCTGATGAGCGTGGACCTTAGGCTGTTTAAGAACGCGTAATAAATCATCTACACATAGACGAACGTAACATCTATTTGTGTAAATACATCTCCATCGATATTTTGACGTTCTTGAGTAATAGTGGCCTTGATATTGCAAGTAACGCTTTCCGGTCACTGTGAATATTTCTTGAGCACCTGTAACTAATCAAATTTAGTTAAATATTTAGGATCAATACTCAATTGCAAATAAAGAGCTTTTAAGTCGACAGCTAAGTTGGTCCAAGACCAACCACATTTAAAGATTTATGTAAAACAGTATGTTCACTTGTTTGGGTATTTATATTAGTCTCTGTATTACTGTATCAGACAATCAATAAATATCGCTATACAATATAAAGATTCCAGCCCCAACACTTATATTATTATAAACTGGTGGGCAAAAAATTAGGCCACCTCTGTTTTTGCGACTTATTAATTAATTTATTATTTATATGAATTATACGTTTTTGAACGGTTGTTTGCAACCATAACGGAGGATATGTTGATAATCAATAAAAAAAGGTTCCAAAAGCTCCAACCCACTTACGAGAGCATATTTTGAAGGAGGCTTAATTTTTTTGCCCATCACTTTATATATAATACGTTATTACCATTTTTATCGCGTCTATGCGAGTTAATTTACTGGTAGGACCACGAATGCCGCAATGTTTATTGATAGTCTAAGCATTGGTATCTAAGACAATACTGTTCATCGGAACGGAATCTTCGATATCCGGATGTGCATAGGTGTGATGTCGCAAGCATACGGCGCCCGCGTGTTAACATAAGTCCCATTACTAGTTCTGATGAATACGTTGGGTGGATGCCTATGATCTTTGGGCTTTTGGGTTACATTCATACTATCATCGGTTTGTAACTTAACGAAGCATCTACTGGTGTTGATACATCTCCAACCGTTCCTAGACCTCTGAGTGTAGTAATAGCTTTGGTATTTCAAGTATCGCCTTCCGTTGACTGTTGTTATCATTTCTATCTCTGTAACAAATCTTTTATATAAACAAATACAAATTGGTGGAGGACTAAGAAAGGGTTGTCATTTTAGGTTGTCAGTTCATATTCGTTTATATGTTCCACTTACCTCGGTACTCTAATTATATAATAATACTTAATTCTAAATCGAAAAAATATTCATGGCGTACCTTTTGAAAGATCTTTCCAACGATAGCCCACACAGTGAAAGTGAAGTGTAAAAAAATATCATCCCCTTTTACGTCGAGGGGATGTGCTCAAAAGAATAGTCTGCTCCTCGCCGACCTGGGTGGCCTGCTCGGATTCTGGAAGGAGCTCGGCTGCCTGGAGTGATCCGGCGGGGAGCCGCACCAGTAGGACCACGCAAAATGGCCGATTGACGCCTACTTGCGGAGAAAAAACCCCAGGAGTGAAGAAGAAGATGAAGAAGAATAGTCTGCAAGATTTTTATTGTACAACTTTGTTGGCGTAATTAATATGTATTGCCAAATTAAACCTCTTTAGCACCAACAGTCTCTGCACTATGCTGCGGACAGATGGACGGACTTCTAGTTGTACTAGGAACCTTATAAAGTTCGAGATTGGTATCAATTGAAAGATGGCAGTACAAAAGCGTAGCTCAATTACGGGATTAAGCTACACTAAGGTGTAGAGTTAAGACAAAGAGTTTTAAGACTCTTTCTTGCTAGAATAATAAAGATAAAAATATTCTTTTCAAAACAAATATTTTATTTTTCAATAACTCTATGCATTAATTTATCTTTATTTTTTATTTTATCTACTCTATCTATACCCAACTCTTCTTTTCTAAGTAATGTTCTTGTTCTTGTGTTAATCTTTTATCTAAATAAATCAAAATATGATGTTCGTTACTCTGGCTAAAACCGGCTTAATCGATTTGAATAATTCTGGTCGCTTATGGTCTAAGCTTTTAATACAGGGCTGCCGTGCAATGACAATATACCTACTGTATCTAAAAAACAAGCATTTTTCAGAAGTCACGATTTCCTACCATTTTGTTTATTTTTTACCATTATGTTTTACAAGATACAGTGTATTTCCATTTCAAGTTTCTCAGTATTTTTAAGACTTAAATGAAATATTTTAATGCCATTATATATGTAAATATGTGCGAGGAACTTATTTATCGCTGCTACGATAAAACACTGTATCTGAAGATACAGTGCATTGTCTTAGCACGGAAGCCCCGTTTAATTTAGTAATCAAGTGATTTTGTACAGGAAAAACCCATTGTGGTTTACTGTTTATAGATGGCGGGGGCAAAGTATACGGGTATAAAATTGTGCTTTGTAAATATGTGTCAGTCAGTCACATTTGACCGATGTGCTGTTGAGGCTCACAAACATCTCACAGACGTGTATATTGTCCATTAGATGTTCGAACGACCCGCCTCGTCGCATGATTATGGTTCGTTCTGCTTCCCCATACGATCAAATCATTATCAATATTGACATAAGCATCACATTTCGGGTACGACGAGCAGTTCCATTTATTAAATTTCTTCATCTTGTACCTTTTGTAGAACGTGTAACCATCGAATAATAGAACAGTTTTTCCATTTATCATCGTTATGAGTTCAGCTGGAATCACACAAACGTTTTGTCTTATGTATATGCTGCATGTGTTTTATATGAAAAAGCTCATGAGAGCGTGGGAGTGCACCTGTGTTTGCGCACACACTTGTGCACTATAATATCTCCCACGCAGATGGCTAATCTCTGTCGAGATTGGCCGCCGTGGCCGGTTTCGGTCGGGAGGACATTATTATATGAAAAAGCAGTAGGTAATAGCCTAGTAGTTAAGACTGCAATCTCATATTCGGGGGGTCGAGGGTTTGAACCCGGGCACGCACGTTTAACATAACACGGAGTTATGTAAGTTCAAGCGAACATTCAACGGAAGGAAAACATCGTGAGGAAACCTGCACATCTGGGAGTTCTCCACATTTGCGTAGAATTGATGCTCTCAGAAGCTTCGATCGTGTTCCAGGCGTGATTGTTCCAGTTTCTAACCCCGCTTCAGCTTTGTCATAAGTATAAAAAAGTAATCCTTACTAATCTTCTTCTAAATATATAAAAGGCAATGGTGACTGACTGACTGATCTATCAACGCACAGCTCTAACCACTGGACTGATCGAGCTGTAATTTGGTATACAGGTAGCTGTTAGGACGTAGACATCCGCTAAGAAAGGATTTTGGAAAATTTCAATCCCAAGAGGGTTAAATAGGGGGTTAAAAAATCGAACCTAACGTGAGCGAAGCCGCGGGTTAAAGCTAGTAATATTATAAATGCGAAAGTGTATTTGTTCGCTGGTTTATTGGTTTGTCCTTCGATCACGCCGCAACTTGGCAACGGATCGAAGTGATTTTATGCATGGGTATAGTTGAGGGCCGGGAGAGAGGCATGGCTACTTTTTAATCCGGAAAAACTAAGAGATCCCACGCTATCTTCAATAATAAAAGCGAGTGAAGCCGCGGGCATCAACTAGTTCAAAATAAGTAAAATGATATTTTGAGAAAATATTTTTTTTTAATTTCTTCAAGTTTTAACTACTTAAGTACAACAAAAAACTATTTTGATGATTTGAACATGAATTCATATTTCTGTAATTGTTCTTTTATTTTCATTTCTTATTTAAATACGTATGTAGTGTACATACGTTCCCGGTACATTTTTTTTTTATCAAAAAATTAAAATAAAGTACCGGGAAACCGCAGCCGGCAGCAAATTTTTGACCACTCGTTATTAATATATTTTTGAATCCTACTACTTTTGAATAAGAAAAAGTTTATTCAAAAATAAATGTACCATCCTCGGTTCTAACGACTTCACATTTGTAGACTTTCAGTCTTATTAATTTTTTTTTTATTGTTTTACGCATTTCATACCTACTTTTTGAAAGACATAATTAACTATATTATATATTTTTTCTGTGATTGCATCTTTGCGTGAAAAGTGAGTTAAAAAAATTTAATTTGATTTTTTTTACATAGTAATATTGCAGAAAAATTCTACAAAAAATATGTACCTAATGTAGAACTATTAATATATTTGAATATTCTATGTACCAAACTGGTCTTGTTTAGTTTAGCAGTAATAGTTTTTGAAAAGAATTTTAAAAAATACTCTTGCTCATATTTTGTCAATCATCTCCAGTAGGGCTAACATGTGCGCCACGAGAAAATTTTGTGTAGAATTTTGCGTTTCCTCGTAATCTCTATGTGAATCTCTATGGAGATTTACGAGTAAAGTGTAGATAAAATTTTCTCGTGACGCGCATGTTAGCCCTACAGAACGCTGTGAGATGAGAAGCTGAAACTTGTGAACGTTAGTTTTATATCTCACGGATATTACAACACAAGTTTTTTTTTAATATATCAACATTCCGGGGCCGCTGCCCCTACCTAATTCCGCTAGACCCTATAAGACTGATTTCTCTGCTTGACATAAGTTCCATTTGGACACCTATGCAGTTTTTTCCTGACGTGGTTATGGTCAGTTCTACAGCGAAGAACAACCATCAAATCGTCGACGCACACGAAGGCTTTGCATCTGGGAAAATTGGTGCAGACCCAGCGTTGCCATTCGCGACGCACGCTTCGACGAAAGAACGTGTAGCCGCCGTAGACCAAACTTGTCTTCCCGTTCGCCATAGTGATGAGGCGAGCTTAAACAGGAAAAGCTTTTAAAAAATCTTTACCACCACTTAACAATATAATCCGACTGTCTATAATATAATCCTATTATATATTATCCCTCGTACTGACTGTTCTGATGCGAATTAGTCATAAAGAAAAATGTAACTATCTCAACACATCTTCTCATAGCCGGATGGCTGATCGCATGATATTCGCTCAGAAAAAAAAAAATAGGTATATATTTATTATAATATTATAAATGCGAAAGTTTGGATGTATGGATGTTTGTTACTCAATCACGTCGCAACGACTCAACCGATTTGGCTGAAATTTCACCGCTGGGTGGATTTTCTTGTTGTTGTTGTTTTAGCTTTCTGGCTTTATTTAATGCCAGTTCAGCACAATGCACTTCGCCAATGTCACGTTGAATAGAAGAGCCACAAAGGGGAGGTTCAAAAGTTGGCGAAAAAATTTTTTTAAAACCGTTTCTTAGTTGACGTCTACGCTCTAGAGGGAACCTACCTTCCTTTCAAGTTTGTAGACTTTATTGTTCCTGAGATTTTATGATTAGTCAGTGAGTGGTAACTTTTACTTTTGAACCGACTTCAAAAAAAGGAGCAGCTTTCCAGTTCGACGCGTAATTTTTTTTTTTTTGCGATATCAACTTCCCTCAAAACTGAACCGATTTCAATATTCTTTCTTAATTTGAAAGGGCATATTAATCATATTGGTCTCATTTTTTGGGGTAAGTAAATCTAATGAATATTTTTGGTGATGAAGGACGGAATTTTTTATTAATAATTATGTAGATTGATCCTATGAAGCTATACCTACTAAAAAGCTGAAAATAAAACTTCAAACGCCACTACAGACTATAGATATAATTTTCTTTTGTACACTTATGTTAAAGTCGGGCTAGCGTCGTGCATCGGTATCATCATTTCTATTTAGGCCCGCCCGACTTCAACATTCCTACATGTACAAACTAAAATTATTTTTACATATTGTAGTGGCGTTTGAAGTCAGATCTTTATAAACCTTTCAGACTTTTAAAAGATTTTATTTATATATAATTTAATAAAGTTTCTAAGGGCGGCAGTTTGTAAATCGAAATTCATAAATGTAAAAAAACATTCTGTCAACAATAACTTTTAATTATTTTGATTGCATTATAATGATAACATTTTAGTCTTAACATATTTACCGTTAGGGCAAAGGTGTAAGCTTTTTTGTATGTGATTGTGGTGTGTCATGCACTCGAGGATATAAAGGTCATCGTCCACACACAGGTAAGCTTTGCATCGTGGGAAGTTGGTACAGACCCACTTTAGGCCCCTTTTAAACAGTTTGTACCTAAAGAAGAATGTATATCCCGCGTATAGCAAGCAGTTCCTGTCGTTGTCCATTGTGATCAGTTTAGCTGGAAAAACAAATGACTTTTACTTCAAGTATTCAAACTCCTAAACGTGAAGATGTTTGTGACCACCACCAAACCACCCACCAGTTCTCAAAGGAACTCCTTACCAACTTCAGGGGCTCAATTATTCGCTTCGTCTAACCAGAGCACTGTACTCTATATTTGATCTATGATTAACACTGGACTTGCTGATGTGATTTCTTTTTTGGACCCACTTGATTGATACCTTTTGGATTTTATTGACGCCACTTTGTCACTATAAGTCATGTGTCAACAGATATACGAGTGTCTCTGGAACTAATAATATTGCAAATGGCGCACCAACCTCTATAATCTATGATTTCATTGATGGTCTATGAAATCATCAATGAAATCAAAAATTAATTATATTATTAGATCCAGAAACACTATGTATGTGTGTCAAATGTGGCGCTTCAAATAGATCTATAATTAACCTGTCATCTGTATGAGGTCAGCAAATCCATTGTTAATCATAAATTAACTATAGAGATCAGTAAACCAAGATAATTTGTGTTTTATCTGACTCCGTCTCAAGTGCCAGCCAAGTCAGATTACTGTCTATAGATGACTGAGATTGATAGATACTACTTTCACTCTACTCAGACTTAAGTGATGCTGAGATCTCTAGACTGTGCTCTAACTCAGCTCAGACTCAATATAGGGGTTAAAGTGAGACACAAATATGCTCTGTACCTCACTCCGCAACCTTCATTCGCACTGAGATTTTAACTTTGAATATTTGTCATTCCTTGGCGGATTTCAAAAATCTTTGCACTGATTTATTAATTTCATTTAATATTTTTTAATTTAATCAGCTATATTTTATTTTTGAATAATTTAATATTATAATCTCGGCACGATGAAACTTCTCCATTCTCAATTAAATCACAATATACATCAAATTCTGCACATGACGACGAAACTTCTCCATTCTCAATTAAATCACAGTACACATAAAATTCTGCACATATGTATAATTTCACAGTTAAAAAAATTTACCACTTTAATTTCGATCGCAATATCCGTTACTACTCTGTATGTATTCCTATTGGGCGTTTGCCTCATTGTGTCGAAATCAATGTGCAACAATGATAGTTCTATTTTTGAAATTCTCATAGTTTTCAGGGATTAAAGTTTCAGGAGTCTGAAACCTCAGAAAACTGGGAAAAAAATGAAATTTTTCATCAAATAACTCTCCCTTCCGACACAAAATGGCACTAGGTATTTTAGTTTTCGAGTCCTAAAAATAATTTTCTGCTATTTAACATTTCATCTAAGCGCAAAGTTGCTTAGAAAAAATTTGCTTAATATTATTTGCACAGATTACACTGAATAATAAAACTTTATTTGCACAAATTATTTGATAGACTACCGTCATCTAGTGTCGTGACATCAGCCTACATGCTTTAATTAGAGTTTTTTTTACTGCGTTTTCGTTTAAAGTAAACGTTCCGTATTTTAAGGTATTCGCCTGTAGGCAAAACGCAATACATCGGCCGATCGTGAACGTGATTTTCACTCGATTTAATCACTATGCCTTCATTGGATAAATTAATGAAGGCTTTGCACCTTGAAGCATTGGTGCATTGCCACCTCGCGCCTCCAGTCTTTCTCACCGAAGCTCTGTAGTACGTGAACCCGTTCTTCATTAGCCGCGTGTTCCCATTTGAAAGGGTTATCGTTGTCATTGCCGTTGTCACTGAAATCGTTAAAGTTATCTTCTACATCTAACGAACGAAATATTAATTATGATCGATGAAATAAATATATAATTTATTCAAATATCACGTCCATTAGAAGTAAAGTAAAACAAATCTTCTAAACTCTATTATGACATGACTTACTAAGCTTTTTCATGTTAAGGGCTTATTTCACCACACAGCCAGGCTGCCTTGTGCGCGGGGGCTTCAACCGACGAGTTTTGACGTTTCGTCAGTTTTTGAATTATACAATCTAAATCTAAATCTGGTTGACTAAATAATTAATTACAGTGGTGAACCTCCACCGGAAAGCGCTAGTTGACAGAACCCTTACTAGGGAGCCGCTGGAAATAGGCGACTCAAGAGCGAAAACTGTGGACGTCCACGCCAAAATGTCAGCAGTGGACGTCTATAGGTTGATAAAGATTAACGTTTTGTCTAGTGGGAGGCTTTGGCCGTGGCTAGTTACCGTCAAAGATTTACCGCCAAGCGATTTAGCAAATAGCGCTTCCTAGGAAAATACATATATTTGGAGTTAATATTTTATATTCCCGTGAAATATCGACGAGCCCTAATTGTTTACAGTTTAAAATATTGTTTGTAATAAAAAACGCAATTTAAGTAAAAATCTCGCTTATGATAAATCGACGGTCATGGTTCGATATATTCTATCAATAAAAACAAAAGAAAAAAAATTAAAGGTTTCACAAATCTGGGTTATCACCCAGATTTGTGAAACCTTTAATTTTTTATCTTTTTTTTTCTTTAAGATTTAAAATAAGTGACAAATCTATTACCGTGTGGTTTATTTGACAGAGATAAAAAAATTGTTACTAAGTACTAAGAATACAGTTTTCAGTAGTTCTTGCAATTCACGACGGCGTGTGGCTCATGGTCGTGTGTGTGTCGTATCTGTATAAGTGTGAGCGAGAGCTTGCTCGCGAACCGATAAACCGACAAAAAAAAGAGGCGTACAACAATGTTTATTTATTGATCAAACACAATATATAAAAGTACGTACCAACTTAAAATATAACTTAACTAGTAGTACCTAATATGTACCTACATATGTAGTAGATTTAAAAAAAGTAATTATATGAATAAAAAATTATACTATCCTATTTTATAAAGATTCGAGATCCCTTTTTCACATGGCAAATTCCGTCCTTCATTTCTAAACTTGGCTCTGAATGGTTATGGTCTGAGATTTTGTAGTGTCTTAAAACAATATTATTTTTGTCAGCATGAAGAGCAGCCAGGCAGCCTGAGTGGTATTGAAAACAGCGCCATCTGTAACCTTTTTTTGTTCTGTATTGCGGGCAATACATGAAACCTTTATACACCAATCCAATAGCGTCGTTGGTTCTCCTCACCAATTTACCTGTGAAATTGTCATATCTGTACATATTTTACGCAAACACTAGTAAAAATTTTCAAATCTAAATGTTTCGTTTTTCTTTTTGCGATTGTATCGCTACTGAAACGCAACGTTTCAGTAGCGATACAATCGTAAAAGACTGCGATAGAGTCGCGATTCTGTCGCTTTGATCACGTAACATCGATTCTGCATCGCTACTATCGCGATACGGCATCGATACAGACGCGATGCAGTATAGATAGAGTCGTACGCCTGTGGGCCCCTCGCTTTTCTTTTACCCGATGTCGTTCGAAACAGTCTCGCGTTAGTAGTGATGCAAAAGCGATGCTGATGCGAATATATCGCTACTGAATTGCTTTCATTGCGCGTTGCAAATGCGATGAATAGCCAAAAGTTGCAGAGGTGCGTTAACTAATCACGCTACTGAGTCGCTGCAAAAAGTTGCCGTGGGTGATCTCCCTTCCTTATTGTGTCGTTTCAAGATAAAAATAAAATCACAAAATTATTTACTTATGTACTTTGTTCTTATTTTTCAAGCAATAAAGTTGTATAAATAAATAAAATAAATAAATATTTTTCCTTCTCAATATAATATACACCGAAGTAGGTCTGGAAGATCAATTAACATTTTACTGTGATATCAACAGTTTGTAAAAACTAAAAGACACCGTTTTTCATTCATTGAAAACTATTTCCTTACGACTATATCGATTCGTCATTTCTAACTCGGTTGCTTCACACTTATGCTTTGCGAGTTTGTTTCTTATGATAACATATAAAATAAATCAACATAAACATGAAAAGGCATAAAATATTAACTTTTTAACGTATTATATAATTTTTTTTTTTTTTTCAAAACATAACTAATAAACTTTTGTTTTAAACTATCGAAACTACAGAACGCATTTTAGAAACAACATTTTGATTATTCCAACGTGACCCCTCGCCACAACCTCTATATTAAAGAGTACTTATTTTAAGGAAGTGACATAATGCTCCTGTGTCACGTCACAGTAACGGACAGAAGCAAAGTTTTAAGGACCGTGCAAAAGGTATAGCTCTTGCATTACACGAGGGCGCGTGAACTTTACTTGTGGTAACGTCGTGTACATGCATATTGTGTAAGTGTGCGTGCCTGTCAGGAGCCTAGGTGGGAACGGTCAAGCGGCGCGAGCAAGCTCTCACTCACACTTATACAGATACCACACACACACAACCATGAGCCACGCGCCTTCGTGAATTGAAAGAACTATACCCATTTTGCAAGATCTATTTTAGTGTTGTCACAGGAGGATAAAATAATAAAGCCAAATATTTGCAGTTTTGCACTACATACTTGCAGTAGTGTTAATGTTAAGTGTAACTCTATCATAGGACGGTGGTATTGTCTTTGTTCGGTTATTTACTTACTAGCCGATGCCCGCAAATTCCATGAGATTTTCCGAGACAAAAGTAGCCTATGTCACCAGCAGGGTGAGCATGGGCAGGAGACAAAAATTGTATCCCCGATTTTATTCACTGACAAGAGATAAAATTATCTTCTTCCTGTGCTAAAGCATGGCGACAGGGAAAAGGAGAAGTATATTCCTATAAGTATATCCACTGTGGATATTATTTCCACCGTTTTGCCCATGCTCGACGAGTGGATAAAACTGAGTGAGGGGATGAACATTTTATCCTTTCCACGTGGATAATATATCGCCATCCCATGCTCGTCCTGCAGTTCTTCAACTGTACCCATGCAAAAAATCATGTCGATCCGTAGCTCTGTTGCGACGTAATTGAAGGACAAACCAAACAAGGGATTTGAGAGAAGTGCTGTGTCATACAATGAACTAAAGTAACTTAATGTAATAGCCACTTTTATCGACTTTGTACATCGGGCGCTCGTGATCAATGTGGTTCAATTTGTACTTGAGAATATACTTTTCACAGTCCGACACGGCAACAAACGCATTACATCTCTTCTTGGATGCCGAGCACCTCCATTTGACACCACCATAGCACCTGATGTGACCGCCACCTTCGTGAAACGTATATCCGTCCACCATGAGCAGTCTCTTTCCATTTGGTAAATGGATGAATTTTGTATCTGGAATGACTTCATTTTATTTACAAAATGTGACATTAAGAAAGAAGAAATAAATTCAAAAACGGTAACCCGACTACGAAAAAGTGGTTGTAACATACGTCATATTGTTTTTTTTTTTTTTTTTTAAATTTAAAAAGAATATTATCCTCCTATCCCCTCCAAATAAGCGGAAAGCTTGTGCTAGGAGTGGGTACGACAATAGTGCAACAGGTGGGATTCGAACCTGCGACCTTTGCGAAAGTTAAAAGCGAAAAATTTTGTTTTATTTTATTATATTCTCTTTTTCCTGGGCGCCAATTTTAATATTTTTTAGCTTGTGAAAAATTAAATGTTTAAAGTTTTGCAAAAAAGTCGATGTGGTTGGCGATGTATTGTACTTGTATAAACCGGTAAAAGGGATAGCATACAGTAATACTCGGGTATCCCGGTAATTTCACGTTTTAACATAATACCCCAACTGAGTACGTGTATAAACAGGAGGGTCGTGGTTATGTGGTCCGACTAGTCTTAGGACGATAGCGCCATCGTCAGAGACTACCGCAAAAGCCTTACATTTGCACTTCATTTTAGACGAGCACCGCCAACGGAACCCGCCACAGTACTTCGCCGCTATCTTGTGGTAGGAGTACTTGTTGATTACCAACAAGGTTACACCCGTAATGAGAGTTATGAATTCAGCTCCTGCGAAAAAGTTGTATCCATTTAAATTTTTAATTTTATATTGAGTTTTAATCCTTACTTACTAGCTTTTACCCGCGACTTCGTCCGCGTGACTTATGTAGTTTAATGTTATTCCGAATAATTTTTTTTCGTAGATTTTTCCGATATTTTAATAGTTATTCTGCTATTCGGGGACGGAGACAAATACAACAAATCAAAAACCATGAAAATCGAACCAGCCCTTCTAGAGTAATACGTGTTCGAATATATAATATACATTATAAATGCGAAAGTGTGTTTCTTTGTTGGTTTGTACTTCAATAACGCAGCATCACAGCTACGGATCGACGTAATTTTTTGATGTGTACCTACAGTTTACAGTTATTACCATCTCATGAATTGCTGGATTTATTTCTACGCCTTTTATGATTTATATAATCTTATATAAGTAGTAACATTTTTTCCTGAGCGAACTCACAGTAGATTTTTTATTCTTAACTCTACCTTGTTTACAATCAACGTTAAAACGATTGCCGACTTTAATTACCGTCAAAAACTCCGTCTCTGGGACGCAAACTACGAGTGTCTAAGTGCCAAGTTTTCGGCGGTTAGGCCGTGAAAACTATAAACCTTTAAAGATATTTGGTCTAACTGCACTGTAACCTGCCGTATACCGTAAAGTAGTATGCTTCTATCCAATATTAGAAAACATAATATGTCAGTATCAAATATTTCAGAGACCTAAATATTCGATATTAGGTACCCAAAATAACCCGCCTAAAATGTGATTCATACTCGAACACTGAAGGTTCCGTGAATTTATTAATTGTAAAGTAAAAAATTATAAAGACAACGTAATTTCGTTGATGATTTTATTTTCCTTGTCGTAGATAAAGTCTTGTATGCAACTGTACCTAATTAGTCATTTTAATTCTCGTACTATCCTATAGTTATACTTGGCAAGCGTCGTATCAAAAAACAGCATTCGAATTAAAATGACCCTCATTACGATGCAGTTGCATAAATAGCTATATAAGGTCCACTTGCACCAATCCCCTAAAATATATATTTAAGTTAAATTTTCTATACCTGTCCTTTTCTTGTTCACTCTGAACTAAACTTGCCAAAAAGTGAGAGCATTACAAAATCGAACTATGTAAACATGATTAAAGCAGATTGGTGCAAGACGGCCTTAGTGTTGTTTATTAGAGTAGGTTACAACTTGTAATGATAGCCCTCGAACTCTTTGTATTGCGGCGGATCATGGCAGTGGTTGGTGTTCACGTCAAGCAGTACCCAGTTCTCTTCATCCATGAGACAGTTCGCTCGACACCCATTCATTTTGAACGAACACTGCCACCTCACACCTCCCCCTCTATTTTTCCTCCCTGATCGGTGGAAGGTAAACCCTTGAATCATGACCAGCTGTTTTCCAGATATGAGTCGTATCATTTTGACTGGCGAACAAAATAAAAATATATTATACATGGTATAGTTCTTACAATTCGCGAGACCACGTGGCTCATGGTTGTGTGTGTGTCGTATCTGTATAAGTGTGAGCGAGAGCTTGCTGGCGTCTGACCCCTGACAGGGGCACGCACACTTACGCAATGTGCATATGCACGACGTAACCACAAGTAAAGCTCACGCGCCCTCGTGAATTACAAGAACTATAACACGCTGTCTCCAAAATAATTATTGTAATATCATATCACGTATATTTTTAGTACAACTATATAAATAAAAATTAATTAAGGATAGTATACGTATCGTATAAAAAAAGAATTAGGTAAGGCAAAAGATTAAGAATGGGACAGAATGTGAAGCTACGAAGATAAGTACGAAGCTCATGATAAGGCGATGTAATAAATGACTATATTAAATACTAAAGGCACAAAATATGCTTGCTGTTATAGTATTAGTAAGGATAAGATAGTAAGATAAATATGGGTAGTAAATATAAATAAATGATTAAATTATTTTCTATAATATAAATGTTAATATATCTTCGAATGAAGCGTACTCATATAATATCGATCGAACTTCACTTTGCAAGTTCGTTTGATCATATATTGATGATTCCATAAAGCGGCTGTGCATGGCAATGGTTGTTGTCGAAGTTTAAAAGATAACGCGCCAGGATCATCCAGGATACAATACGCCCGGCATCCCTTCATTTTATTAGAGCATTGCCACCTGACTCCACCTGTTTTCCTCAACGTGTTTGCTTTGTGGAAAGTGAACTCTTGCACCATCATTAGCTGATGCCCTGTTACGAGCCGAATTTTCCGCGCTGGCAACAAAATTATTTAGCCCCAATATAGTAAAATAAATAAGTAATCGAAATATATACAAGGAATGGGTGACTGACTGACTGCCTGACTGATATATTAACGTACAGCTCAAACCACTGGACGGGTCGGGCTGAAAAGGTAACAGATAGCTATTAAAGATAGAGACGTAGGCATCTGCTAAGAAAGAGTGTTTAAACATTTAAGAGAGTAAAATCGGTATGCAAAAAGCGATCTTAACGTGACCGAAGCCACGGGCAAAATCTAAGTAAAATAAAAAAATCGTGGTATATGTAGTTATTCTCGTAAATAAGAAAGTTTGTTGAACTAACTTTAATAAAATCTATATCATATTGATTCAGTAAATTTAAATAGAGTGAATTAATTCTTAATTTAATATCTATTAAAAGTTCCAGAAGTCAGATTTGCATGTAAATCACACTCATGTTTTCACAAAATATCCATCTTTTGTAAAAATGTACCCTGCCGGTTCATGATTATGTGCTGTATTACATTTTAGAATGACACTGTGCTTCGATAGACGCACGAACGCCGGGCACCTCTTGGAAATTCTGTTACGGCATGCGTACCGTATACCGCCATCTGGGAAAATGTGGTTTCGGCTGTATGTGTAACCGTCCAAAATATAGAACTCCAAACCGTTGATTGACGTCACTACTTGACCTAAAATTTCACAATTTATTTTTATTTTTTAGTCCTTAATAAATAAAAATAGTAATATTATTTACACACCTATTGTCGACGGCACTGTGGTGTGCGGTTAAACTCTTGTGAGTTCATGATTGCACCACGATATTGGAAAAATCCCTATATATTACGTAAATAAATGTATAATAAATACTTTACATATCCGAAAAGATAGAGAGAATAATGTTCTCAAAGATTATATTATTTAGCGTTAATTAAATTGTATTGAATATTATTTTATTGGCTTTCTTTTGATATAATGATAAAATGTTCGTAAAAAGGAATTAATAAAGAAACTCACTGAAAGAGTACACTTTATTAAATTTAAAGAACAATGTAATTTTATATATATGCTATATTATATTACGAACTAGGAACAATTACTCTATAATCTTCACACTATAGTTAAAGCATAATTCTGTAAGAAATTATATGCATGTACTTAATTCTAATATATCAAACGTACGTGATTTTATACAAAATCTTATAATGCAAAGAAAATATTTATATAAAACTCAAAATGAGTTAAACATACAAAAAGCAGATCAGTTTTATTCAAAACTATACATATAACGAAATAGTATTAAAAATATCGTGTATTTAAAGAAATGAGTATCTATGAACAGAAAATAAGATAGGTATAATATAGGTTAGTGGCATTTATATTGAACTAATTGATGCCCGCGACTTCGTTCGCGTCGATTAAGGTTCTTTAATTCTCGCAGGAATTCTTTGTAGCCTATGTGTTATTTCAGGCTATAATCTATCTCTGTTCCAAATAGCTATATATCGGTTCAGTCGATGCAACGTGATTGAATAACAAACATCCATCCATCCATCCATCCATCCAAACTTTCGCATTTATAATATTAATAGGATAGGTTAACAGGATAACAGGATAATAATTGTAAATTTTTAACTACTCACATTATTACAAATATACTTCCCATCAAAAAAAATCGAAACACCTCGCAATGCCTTTTAGTTCAAAGTGTTTCGATATTTTTGATAAGTATATAATCAATAAAAATGAAAGCAAATCATTTTAGTATGACACAGTTAACGTTAACAGCTCTTCTAAAGTAGTAAAAATCCATACTGAATAATATCTCTACATTCAAAAAAAATATATTTCTACACTCTAAGACAGTGCAAATTAACATTGTTTCAATTACTTACTATTTTTTTCATAAATCACTACTTAAGTCTTAAATGGAAAATGTATAATTTTTTTTTTAATTAGTAACGCCCACTCAGTAATAAAATATAAGTCATATGTTTGAGTTATCCAATGTCCATTGACTGCATTATGGAAAATATTTTATTTAGGGTAGGTATAAAACCCATAAAACTTAGTACCGTAGTTGCCTGACTAACAGACCATTGAAAATTTTTTCAGGAAAGATTCTTTGAGATCTCAAGGAAATATAACGAGATTTTTTTCCAATTCTACACGTCAAGTGGTGAAAATGGGTGCTTCCGTTTATATTAAAACCTTTTTTCAGTATTCTCTATCCACGCAGACGAAGTCATGTGTGCTAATCGCCGTTTTTTTTTAATCATAATGTACAAGTTCGTACCACGATAAGTGTTTCATAATCCAGTTTCATGCACCGTGGTCACGACGGGAAGTCCTGTGAGCTCGGTCCATGCAACTGTATCCAAATATCAACTTCTCCAGCTGAAACATTAATTATCGTGGCACGGACTCATATATTCTTCATAATTATGTCGGTAAACCACGAAATAAGTGTGACATCTTTACTTGATAAATGTCAAGAGTGCAAGATCGCGTTTTATATGGGTACGGTTGCGTGGTCACACCAGATAAATATAATAGTGTCAGGATCAGGACTTTTTTCGTTTTTATCACACCAGCAATATTTCTACACCCTTTTACAAAAGACTTAGGAGTATGTTCAGTAGTGCACTGCTATAGGTTACAACGACGACATTTTAATCTTCAAAAACTTCAGGTTTCACATCGAAATGGTATGGGAATTTAGGATTAATTCGGACATAACCTTCTGGTGTGTTCATATATTTCAGAGGTTCGTGATTGTGCTCGGCTGCAGTCAATGTTATACGGTTGTCTTTGTCTGTATGAATGTGCGCCTTGCAATTTTTGCTGTGGGAACACGAACAGGTAAATCTTGATCCACCGCCGCGAGTTTTTCCACTTTTCGAGAAGGTGTACTTTTTATATAGTAGCAGTTTAGTCCCGGATTCCAATTTGATGAATTTCGCAGTTTCTGTAAAATTGGTATATTGATGTAAAATGTTCCTTGACTTTACACACTTTACACTATCCTCAACTTTAACAACATCATTGATATAATAATACTTACGTCAATGAATAACATACATAAAATCAAAATATATTTTAGCATGTAGACTAAAATTGCAGCTTATTCTTGTAGACTCGAGCTTTTTATTCGTAACAAGGCTTTTTATAACTATAGAAGATATCTGTACCATAAATGTAGTATAACTTACGTAGTACCTATTCGTTCACCTAAGCCCTAGAAAAGACACTATCACTGGGTTGCTAAAAATCAAAAGAACTCTTTTATACTGAAACAAACATAATATATTTGCTATCAAAATCTATATGAACACATAAAATCACAATGTTTAATTTTTGGCTTAATAATTACAAACAAAAGACTTAATATAATTATATACTACAAATGTATGGGCTATAATATTCTTGTCTTTTGTTTGGTAATTTGCTTAAATTACACAAGAATAGATAGGCAATAAACATATCAAAACGCGAATCACATAGGAAAGAAATACTATTCGGTATCAACATTCGAGATCAAGAAAATTATTTTATCTTCCAAACCAAAACAATCATCTAGAAAACTTAACTTTACTCAATTGAAATAAATAATCGTCTCTTCCACGACAGTTAATTAAGTAATTAATACTATTAAAGCAAAAGGAAAAAATGCTAGGAATACAAATCGATGTTTGACACATAATGTCTTACTTTTTATAACTTATGCACCAACAATCTGTAATTTATAAAAGTAATAAATGAAGTGGACATAGAGTAATACTCAAAAATACAAAAACCTAATATACGTAACAACGTTGGTAATCCTTTCCACACAACAATAGTATACTACACAAATATAATTTCACTAACCTTATCACAAACTTTAAAGAGGTTTTGCATGAAAGAAGAAACAAAACAAAACAAGAACATCAAAAAAAAACAAACAAAACTTGTGGCTTACTCACAATAATATTGTACTTATAATCACAGAACCAAAAATAGAATAGAATGACCTGCACCTTTTAAAGGTTCACGGTTGTTTGCAGGGCAACTATAAATTAGATTTAAATAACAATCAAATAAAACCAAATACACCAAATTATAAGTATTGAAGTTATGACATAATTATTGCAGACGATCACCTAATGCTAAAAGCGGTAAAAATCTTTTTAATTGCTGATATGTAATGGAGGTTTCCTTAATAATGCGATGGGCTCTCAGATCCTTCAACATACAACTCGACCCAAGTATACGGATTAAAGCTTTAGTGACAGTAACCGGAATCGACAACTTCTCCAAGGGAAAGAAGACGAAAGGACCTTTAATATAGTCGATCACCCATCCAGTCACCGTCTTAAGTTCTCGGTATACTTAACAGGATAAAAACCCGGAAGGGACGGCAACGGGACGTGCATCGTTCATAACGTGAACGTGGTTTATAACATACGTACCGGGACGGTGACGATCAACATTGGTACCTAGCACAATCGATAGCTATGCACGTTCGCAAGCCACAACTAAGCTAAGATTCAACCAGTTTAATTGTTCAAAGCAATTTTAGGCGATACGTTCACCTAACAACTCTATAAATTTTAAATTTTATATAGTGATTAGTGGCCCTGCTAAAATTAAACGTGTAAGAAGAGGCCCTTTTTCGTCTTCACATACTCCATCGGAAGGTGGTTATGCTGTGTATCAGTGATTATAATATCATCATCATGAAGAAAAACGTGCGCTTCGCAATTCTTAGTGTCCAAACAAGAACAACAGTATTTCCAGAATCTCCAACCACCTCTATGAATAGCGCTGCTTCTGAAGTATGTGTATTCTTCGCAAAAATGTAGCTTCGACGGAGTGACGAAAGCTACAACAAAATGTTTTTTGCACCACAGGATAATAAATAAATATACATTTTGAACATTTTTGCGAATTGAACATTCTGCGTGTAGATGATCATATTTTATGGCTTTTTTATGAAATAAAGTAGATTTCTTAACAATTCAAAAATACTTTATTTGAATAAGAAACTCATGACTGATGAAGATGACTGAAAATGATGTTGTTATATCAATTGTGATAAAATTATACGAGTACGTACCACGATAGTTGTTATACTTGGGATTGTCGATATTTCGATCCAGTTGCATGGACCGTGGTCACGACGGGACCGCGGTCACCGTCTAGCCAGAGTGATATAATGCCATTGCATATGCATTTTAATATGAATCCTAAACTTAACTAATAGTCGAGCTACATCGATAAAAAAGTCCTGACATACGAGTACTTATTACAAATTAAATTTATATCTAATATATGAAAAAGGTTTGAGTTTGAACTGTAGATATTTCGATTTAGTTGTATGGACTTTGCGGGACCACAACTGAATCTATAAATATATGAAATAAAAAAAACTGTAGATCTTTCTTCGCCGTTACCCTTCAATTGATTATAAAAACATTCGATTATGTAATTCCTTTCAAGTTCTGATATACAGTCCACTATTCGTTCTCATATACTTCTGTGGTAGATGATTATGATCTACGCAACTGAAGACGATCACATCATCCTTGCTCACGTGAAGATACGCTTTGCATTTAAGCTTAGAGGAACAGGAGCAGGTATATCTGAAACCGCCGTCTCGAATCTTACCACTCTTGAAATATGTGTACTTCTGGTACATAAGGAGTTTGCAACCTCTAGTCAGTGTGATGTAAGTTGCTAAAAAGAAGATCATAATATACTTATGCCGTGACCATTTATTTTATCAAGAAACCTTAACTTAAATAGTCGAACTAAATTGATAATGGTTTTGAATATATATTTATTCAGTTAATTAATCGAAGAGTCGTCATCGTTACATGTACGGTAAACTTATAGATCTGCAAAAGATATATTTTACAGGAAAGCGTTTTTATACTTAGGAAAACGCCAAATTATAAAAAAATTACAATACAATATCGGTTTTTTGGTTTTAAAGGATAAGGTAAGTAGAGGAAAAAGTACAATGATTTGCACTTTAAAGCAATTTTCAACTTTGAGCTCCAATACTTTTGAATCTCTCTATTAAAATATGTACCTACCTATTTGTATCTCACTCACTGAGTGAGATACAAATATAGTATCTGTAAATGTAGATATATTTTGTATGTATAAGTTTATAATTTTTTGACATAGATCTATATACGTTATTATTTTTTGTTTGGGTATGATATATGTGTCTGTCTGTTTGTTTGTGGCCGCTAACCTCGGGAACGGCTGGACCAATTTTGACGGGACTTTCACTATAGTTTAAGATTTGTATCCGTTGCGTATGAAGTATAAAGTGCCAATCATTGTGGCCAACATTAGCGCCTCTTCCCCTAAGTATCTAGGTACTTAAATAGAAAAACAAATGCTATGGTGAGATTATTTTTGTATTCAAAGAAATAAATAAAATACCATTTACAACTATAAATAAATAATCCACAAGTAATCTGTGCTTAACAATCAAAAGTGCTTCTTTAATTTTTTCTATTAGGCATAAAAATTTTTGGTTATTAAAGCTGTGTAATATTAATAAATTAATAAAGAAAAGATCACAATAAAATAAAAGTAATACCTATTTTTATCACAATTTAAAATTAATATTTCGTGGAATAAAATGGCATAGTACCTTCTTTTTACATAAGCTTATTAAAAAAATATATATGTACTCATTAGTATAGATAAAAATATTATTTTAACTTGAAAACTCCAAGCTTGAAAAGGAATGATTTCGCATCGATGATACCAAATGAATTTTTGTATGATATAGAATGTACGAATAATTAAAATACAGTAGAACCTCGTAGAATTTCACGGGAAAAGCCAAAAAAGTCTTGCTTCGTTAAAGTTCAAATGAAATCATTATAAAAATAAACAAGCAAGTTAAAGCCATAAATTCATTTAACATTTCATAGAATTTGTATATGTATAATCCTATTTATTGTATACTCTATTGTTTTCTAAGAAACAATGACGTACATTATCGGCAAATATTTAACGTCAGTAACTTATTTCAAATGATGTGTAATTCGTTTCAAATGATCGAGATGTAGAGGTTATAAAATCAAACATTGCTCGAGATACAGAGGTAAAATTTATTTTTTTGAGTTAGAAAGGAAAAATATGTACTAAAATGGCTTGTAGGGACTTATTGATTATTTCGACTTCCAGAATGTTGGGAGTAACCGAGGTTTTGGCGCTTGAAGAGAAGGGAACAGAACATTTACAGGTTTTCGACTTATCGAGCTTCGACTTACCGAGGTTCTACTGTATTATGATAATAAGCTGTACTCTCAACGCAATTTGTTATTTTATAATTCACAGAAAATAACTTAAACTAAAAAATTAATATAAATCACAGTATTTTGTAGCTTTAAACTATCATCAAAGCTTTTTAAGCATTGCACATGACTAGAAACTTTAAAATGAGATCAATTGAGACCCTTAGGATTTAAAATATAATAATCAGTAACGGTTACACCTCATTTGCAATCACAGGTACAGGTACCTTTTAATTGCAACGCTCACTGGCTGGCTGTGTTACAAGAGTCAATAACCCGCCAAAAAAAAAATTCTAATAATCGTGCAAAATACATGCCTAGCTTGATGTCGCAAGAGGATATTATGATGTCTAACGTGTCTAACAGAGTATTATTATTTTATTTTTACATTTTCGTGATTTAGTCCGTGTCGCGAACAAAAGCTAGTTTACCATATATTTTGCACGATATTTAGAAGCCTCTATTCAGTTAGTTACTCATGTAAGATGTGTGTCTTCCTTTCTTTATACATATATTATGGCATGACCAAGGTTCAAGACCTTAATAAATAAAATTGTTAGCACTACATTTTTTTAAGTTGTGCAAATAATATTTTAATTAAAAAAAAAAATATACTCAGCTGTTCATGATAAAACTTCTTTTTTACAATAATTATTCTAAAAGCTCTACATTTATTACGTATTTATTTAATAGTCTATTATTACTATTATGATCAGCACACACTCCAGCTATCCTACAATCAATTTACAATAGTCGCCATTACTAATAGCACCAAAATGAGACAAAAGACCTACTACTCGTAAATATATATTACAATTAAAAAATATATCTTTATCTTTCATTAATAAAATTGTGGCAGAAATTAGATAAGGAAGTATGTTTGCCATCGTTATACATCAGAACATAGCTCGTGTAAATCTAATTAATGATATGCCATCCAGATTTTATGCCATCTACAGGAGATACTTTGCTATTTTTATAGGATTTTATGAAAATTTTAGTGGGAGCTGCGTAGCTTTGTGAGACCTCCACCAGGACCTCCCGGCAGGAGGTTCCAATTTTAGTACCTACCTTGGCACTCCAATATCAAACGGATCATCTTTGAGCTATGTGCGCCTATTGCCACTTCAATATCGCGACTCGATGAGCTACGAGTATGTAACAGGGGTTCTTTCACCGCTTTTCTGATTTAATAATAGTAGTAGGTCTTCTCTAAAAGCATTCTATGATTGATTTAGTCTTTCCCCCTTGGCGGTATAACGAACGCTGGATGTGTGTGCTCCATATTACTCCTAACGATAGTGAGATCATCTGCCAGATGTAGGTACGCTTTGCACCGATGCCATCTGTTCTTAGTGCATCCCCATCTGAAGCCGCTGCGTGTCCTGCTTTGCTTGTAGTAAGTAAAGTTGTCGTACACCAGCCGCTCCTTACCTCGGGACGTCATGAATATGTTCACTGAAATGTAATCAAAACATGGAAAATTGTTCTTGACACTTATTTCATTGGTCAGTGACATAAATCCATGACTGTAATTGTATGATGCCTCACGGTGAATAAGGGGTCTGGTCACGTTGCTTATGCGGTATCAAACATAAAAAAATTGTATCGTATGCCACACGACTCGCTGCCAAATGTCACAATACAATTTTATTATCACTTGCCATGCCGTACCAGTAGTGCGGCGTACAATAAAAAAAAACCACTAAAACTTAACTCACCGTGTGGCGATACTCTAATTGCTGCGTGCAAAACAAGATACAGATTTTTATAACAATCTGGTGTGCCTCACAGTCCGCTGTAAAGCTGCGATGAGACCTGTCACTGTGCTGCTCCTGCGGCACCGCAGTAACGGCATCCTACCTAGAAATATCTACTGCCAAATATCACTTATCACAATACAATTGTCACTTGCCAAGACGCACCAGCAGAATGGCGTACAATCCGGCAACTCGTCGATGGCATCGCTGATCGCACCGATTTTCATCAGTGCAGCTATTTAGATATTACATCTAGGTACAGTAAAAGTGGTTTGTGACTAGCTGATATCGGCGACTTCATCCAGGTGGATTCAGGTCTTAATACAGTGGGAACATTGCTGTTTAGATGCAAGTAATTTCAGTGCCTGTCAAAATCCATTAGGCAGTTCAGCCATGAAAAGCCTCCCTTTTTTGTGCAATAAGAAAAAAATTTGCTCAAATTCTTTATTTAACACATTCGTTTAAATATATTAACAACTATTATTATACGACATATACAAAATAACCAAACAATAACAAAAATGTCTGTAGACATGTACACAGATTCACTCACGTGCGTTTCTGACGTTCTGAAGTTTAGTGAGTGT
Source organism: Hipparchia sbordonii (assembly GCA_038048805.1). NCBI lineage: Eukaryota > Metazoa > Arthropoda > Insecta > Lepidoptera > Nymphalidae > Hipparchia > Hipparchia sbordonii. Next base: position 12,679,357 of record CM076106.1, read on the forward strand.
ATTACAAAAATTATTTTAACCCTTGGCCATGGAAAATAATATTTCATAAAAATTTAATTTTTAACTTTCGCGAACATTCCACTACTTGTCCTGAGAACGCGTATGGATGGATGAAGATGCTCGCATGTAGGAGGTAATACTAGATTAAGATATTCATCTAAATGTATGTATGCGGGACAACTACGCTTGGTACACGCCCACCTAGATGCAGCTCCTCTGTGGATTGTCTTTTGCTTATAAAACGTATAGCCTTGGACGTAATATCTTTGCCTTCCATTCCCAAACTGTATGAGCCCTGTTGGACATTATATATGAGTATGTTCGATAGGCAGCTTAAAGGATCAAAAATGTTGCCATCGTCGAGGTAAATGTTAGCTGGACATCCCCAACGCTACATCATCCTTATATTTCAAGGCGAAACAATTCTAGTGATCTGTGTGTTTATTGCAGGTTCCGGATAAAAATTTAAAAATGAGTTACAACTTGTATACTTAAAATAATATTTGTAATGCTTTATTTGAGTCTTTCATAAATCAGTAAATAATTAATGTTTACTTACAATTGAAACTGATACTTTAAATCCTCTCCAGAAAACTTTAATTCTAAAATAATCTTATTGAGGAATATGAAAAACGGCAACAGTTTATATAAATAAATTACATAAAAGGTACACACTATACTATACGATTTTCACATATATCACACCTAAACAATAAAAATAACACACAAATATAAATCTCTCTTGATATATTTATGTATTATGAGTATTGATACGTTAACTGATAAAATTGCTTCATATTTTGATATAAGAACCGTCTCTTATCTGAAGCAGTTGTGATGGTGGGTGGGTATGTTCAAGGGGTGGTTTAAATATCAAATTATTGTCATTATCTAGGTGTAAGTAAACTGGACACCTTCGATTTCGCGTGCAAGACCAACGGTGTGCGCTCCCTTTCCGGATCTGCATATGTTTATAGAACGTATACTCGTCAAGGAGATACATGTCCTTTCTGCCAAACTTAATCAGCTTTCCTAGAAATATTATGATGTTATAAAAGTATGTAAAATAAGAAATAACCGACCAAACCGGAGCTAAACATAAACATATGAGTCGTGTCTATAAAACTGAGTTCCATGGTAAGATACATGATATATAAATGAAATGGTTTTTTTGAGCGCGCTCAAGATGGCACTCCATTTTCATTAATGGTCCAGTCATACTATAAAAAAAATCTTTCTTTCTTTTTTTGATGGTTTTTCTTAGTGACAAGCCAGCTCGACTTTAATAAAAGAAAACAAGTATTATTAATCTGTCAATTTTTTAGTAAGTAAGTTGTAGAAAGGCAAATAAAGGTTTGTTTAATACTTATTTTAATATATATTTTTTTGTAAGTAGGACGCCAATTTTTCTAGTTGACTTATCAGATATTTTATTGTTAAATAAAATTAATTTTCTTCCATTTAAAGGCTTTGAGTGCTTTGAGGACTTAAAAGTTTAAGACCATTTTTGACCAACTCACCTTTCACCCACACGAGCAAATTGTCTCCTTTTATGGTTTGCTTTATAGATGTATCTCTTTAGTTAGGGAACGATAAAGAACCATAACGTAAAAGTGTAACTTGCAAAAAATTTAATAATAATTTTCGTTTAATTACAAGTGTCAGCACGTAACATTACAGTAACATTGTCAAATCTTAACAAATCCATTATCCAACCTTTTTAAATTAAGCTCGTTTATGGATGGTATCATTTATTGAAGACTGAAAATACCAATTTTATGCCACATTTTATTCCAATCTAAAAAATTTTGGAGCCAATTAGGTCGCACTCAATCATCCAACACCACCAACATTTAAGGAATTAGTTATATAGCTATGATAAGATTACTTCTTATGCTAAGGCACACAGAGAGTTGTTTAAATACCACGCTGAAACCGGGCATGAGGCTTGTATCACTATATATTGCAATATTTATTCAACAGTTGATGCTTGCGTTTTAATAAAAAAAAGTTATGCCATTGTTCGGTAACATGAAAAATATAAGAAAAATGAACTTTTCTTATTTGGTGCAGAACCTCGCTACATGATAAATCGAAAACCGACCGACGACATCAAAGAAGTCGCAGGGAGCCGCTGGATTCAGGTGGCACAAGACCGAGGCCTGTGGAGGCCCATGCAAGAGACCTATATCCAGCAGTGGACGTCTATGGGTTGATAAAGAAGAAGATAAATCGAATGGTTGCAGCAACAACTGAAGCGCAAGTGACAAACCCTAATTATAATAACATTATGAGTTAAAATTTAACAAATTTTCCATTGTTTAACTTATGCAATTTTGGCGGTGGATGCGAATGTGCCGTTGGGAGTAGATACATAACATTGAATGAATTATCCACGTGTATGTACACAGGACATTTGTTGTGGGATGAACACGCCCAACGAGTAGCGTTTCCTTTGTGTATCGTCTTGTGTCTATTGAATGTGTAGCCCTTGAAGTAATATGCGGTCTTCCCAGATGCGTAAGTTATCATGGTTCCTAAAGAACAAATAAATGTATTTTCCTGACTGAACTATACAAACTCTGGGGATCTCGAGCCACCAGTGTATTTGATAAACAGTTTAATACATATGTAAAGATATTATTTAAGTAATCTGGTTTTTGCTAATTTCTTGTATAATTTGTAATTTTGTACTTTTAGGATTTTTATTGCCTACAAATAAGTATTATTATTATTTCGCAAATGTATATTTTGATTAAAGTAAAAAAATTGATTAAAGTAAAGTAAAAAATAAATACATATAAAGCCAAAGAGTTGACTCGGTTGGATGTATGTTCTAAAACATGATGATTTATTGTTAACTTTCAATTTGAGATTATTAAATAAAACACATATAATGAAAATTATTTTTTAAATTTAATAACGAGTAACGTTTGACCAACGAATAAGCACGTTTTGATAGAATTTTAATAAAAACTGTCAGAATATATAATTCCTTAGTTAAACGTTACTACACGATGGTTAAATTGACATTTAGGGCGCCTTCAAATAAGAGGTGTAGTTTTTTTATTTTTTTATTAGACACGCAACAGATAATGACAAAACAAATAATACAACCATGATTATAAGCTAGCCACTCTCCACAGTGCAGTGTCTACATAAGCAGCAAATAATCGGACGTGTCACTTAAAACTAATAGTAATTTGAACATAAACAAAGATTTACTATTATATAATTTTTTAAGGATATAATTTTTGAAGGTTGAATAATTAATTAAAAAAATAAGAACAAACAAGATATGTATTTCAAAAACGAAGTACTACACAACATTGTTGTTTAAATAGGTCACACAAATCGCAAAGCATTGCAGCTGTCGAGTGACCTAACAAAAGCAACAGATTTATTTTTAAAAATATCAATATTAGGTACTATTATTAGAGGAGACCAGCTCGTTATACAAACGGCACATTCGTACCACTGGGAGAGAGGTTTTCATTCACATTTCTTGGGACAACGACTAGTCTTCATGGGATACCTAATATTGACATTAATTAAAGATAGTAGCACGGGATAATCAATATATGAGTGCAAAATGAAATGTCTCTCCTAACTTTTAAGGATTTCTCCTTGAAGTATTCTAATCTAAGTGCATAACTACTCAAAGAGCGATACTGACCATTACGCCAAGCCAAAGTTCAGAGGCAACGTCGTTGAACTCGCTCTATACAATCCGAATGTACTGAATTACCAGATGATAGATGCATATTCAAACACGCTCCTCACAAACAGTTACACACACACAGGTATACACAGTCAAAACACTTTTAGGTTTTTTGAAATCTTAACAGGAAACCAAGCATTTGATTAGCTTTTTTAATAATAGTGATCCCGAAATGTAAGCTTACTGTCTATGAATAGACCTAGATCCCTTACTAAATTCTTACGCTCAAGTGTACTTTGACCAATCTTATATTCGTATTTAAAGTATTCAGCTTTTTGGAAGAGAAAGTTATAACTTGGCACTTATTAGAGTTGAGAGTCATAAGATTCTTATGACACCGTTTCATCACTCGATGCAGATCAAGCTGTAGTTCTGTAGTTCACTGTTCAATATCCGAGATCTCGGTGAAAATTTGTAAGTCGTCTGCATGTAGAAGACATTCACTTTGGATGACCTTTTTAATATCATTTATAAAAATGATGAAGAGAAGAGGCCCCAAGTGCGAGCCCTGGGATACCCCCGATGGAACAACAGCAGCGGCTGAGAGATACCCCTTCAAAGCAACAATTTCACTGCGCCTCGTAAGATAAGACGTTACCCACCTAAGCAAATTCCCATAGATTCTATAGGCTTCAAGTTTAAGGCACAATAATTCGTGATTGACGCGATCGAAAGCCTTAGAAAAATCTGTAATATATATACAACTTGTTTAGTTTTTGCAAAGGCACTACAGATATAATTCTTAAAAATTACAAGATTACTAACCCATGTTGTTCAATGCAAATATCTGATTGGATGTGATAATATAAGGCATCATAAACAAAGCATTCGAATACTTTAGCTATACATGAAATTAAACTTATAGGACGGTAGTTTTCACCAGATTTGAATATTTGAACAATGCAATCAAGCACTGCAGTGGCACCACTGGGGTGCACTAGCCACAGTGGTACTATTTTTTTAAAATATATATCTAGCGCTTGACTGCGATCTCACCTGATGGTAAGTGAAGATGCAGCCTGAGATGACTAATTTTCATACAATATAATATCTACTAGATCAGATGTATTAACTTAGGAGTAAAAGCTCGTTTCAGGAAAAGCTTGCCACACTATAATAAATGCCATATCATTATGACTTATAGCCTGATATATTCTCCAGTTTTAAGCCTATGCAGCTTCGGCGGTGGATGAGTGTGGCTCATCTGTGGTCCCAATATGAGTCTGTCGTCATTGTCAAGGTGTACGTACACATTGCACTTGTTGTTCACTGTGCAAATCCATCGAGTTGCCGATCCTTTGCGAATAGACAAATGTTTACAGAATGTAAAGCCTCCGAGAAGATAAACTTTTTTACCGTTCGTAAAGTATACCATTTTTCCTGTGAATAATTAAATTCTTTAAGTTATTAATATAATTTTTAACATAATTTCTTAATATAATTTTTAAAAAATAAAATTTAATAACGTTTCCTTGCTTAAGTTTACAAATAAATAATTAAATTAATGTTTTTAAGTACCAATCTGTGTAATTCTGTAATAAGATGTTGATCGAAACGACAATTATTGGCACAATAATAGTTGAATCAACATTCCACATGGTAACAAATTCGTGGGCATAGTCTAAAAAGTCTAAATTAATTAATTAACATTGTGTGAAATTGTGATATCAACAGTTATTGCTTGGCGAGCTGATCGGTCAACTAACACTTTATCAGTCCTATAAGCTGCAATATACAATCAATAATAAATAATAATCGAATGGGCCTCAAAAGAAGGCCCAGGATCACTCGGCGGGTGATCGAGAGAGCTATTATCGGACTATCCCTGCGAGATCAAATCAGAAATGAGGAGATCCGTAGGAGAATCAAAGTCACCGATAGCTCTGCGAGTCGCGAAACTGAAGTGGGAATGGGCGGTCCATTGGCAGACCCCCCACTAAATGGATCAACAACATCAAACAAGTCGCAGGGAGCCACTGGATTCAGGCGGCGAAAGACCGAGACCTGTGGAAGTTCAGCAATGGACGTCTATCGGTTGATAAGGAAGAAAAAGAAGAATAAATATTTAATTATTCTATCAAGATTAACAATGCCAATTTTTCACAGCAGTTAACGTAATTTATTCCAATGCAAAATAAAAAAGTCATAAGTCATTTATTAATATCACTCCATTTCATACATGTCATACATTTTTTACTTATTACAGTTTTTAAACTTTTTTCGTGTTATATTTATTATGCTTTATAATTAGGAAATGAATTTTTTACGCATATCGAGTTGGGACGTACTGAGCATTTTTAAGTTTGACCTAGGATCAACTAGATTTTGAAGGGTAGTGTAAGCTTAGAAATCTGACCACTTAAATCTTAACGTATTCTCCATTTCTGAGTTTAACTACTTTTGGAGGGGGGTGTGTATGCCAGACCGATGGTAGATAGACCAACCTGTGTTGGTGGTCCAGATGCACATACGCTGGACACTTGCTGCCGGAGTGTTGCGAACAAATCCAACGTGAAGCATTTCCTTTGCGAATTATTTTCTGTCTTGTAAACGTATAGTTTTCGAGGAAGTACATCCGCTTTCCGTTCGTATAGCGTATCAATGTTCCTGGAGAATGGCAGTTAATTGATATCAAGGAGCGTGCATTCGTTACCCTAAATTGACTATATGAACTTTGACAAAAATTTGAACCACAAGAAAGTAGAAAATATTGTAAAAAAAATACATATACTATGTCCTAATACTATAGTATTAGAGTTCGTCTTTTGGTTGTTTTTCCTGAAAAAGATTATTCAATTTTAAAATGTAATTCTTCACAAAACTATAATTTGAAAACGTATTAAATCCTATTATTCAAATGTCAAAAATTATTATTAAGGTCACACTTTTCACACCACATTTTATTAATCGCAATCATTATTATTACTTTCGAAAGAAAACAAACCAGAAGAAAGTTTAAATGGGTTGCAGAACTCACTTATCGGCACGGATAACTAACACCGAGCGAGGGTACTAAAGATAAACATTCATTTTTTTAAATAGGTAAATAAACATACAAAGTCTATGTACACAGTTTTTGTTTGATTATCTAAATAAATTACAGTATAATTTAAAACATTTTTTATTATCTACGGAACAGTTAAAATATGTCTTTACTGGAATTAAGTTATTCGTAAAAATAGAGTTATGCTATACTTACTGTACACTTACTATAAATACTTATTTAGTATAAATTAAAAAACATATAGTTGAGATAAAAAACAAATAATAAAATTCAGAAACATTAATAAATTTAAATAGTAAATTATTACTAAAGTGAGATAATTATTTTTATTCAAGTATACAACAAATCAGAAAAAGCCCTCGAGTTTTAATTTTGATGTCGACAAATATTGAAATCCGAGACAGCGATTTGATGCGTTCTTTATCAAGGCTCTACAAGGAATTTAGAATTAGGTGTAAAATCAAAACAATCAACCTTCTTAATGCTAAGCAAAATAAAGAACACTTACCAGAAATTCAAACAATAAACAGAAAACAATCAACTCATGACAGCAAGGAAAAATTTGATAACGTATTTTAAGTGATTCTTTAGCTGATTTAACAGGTTTAACAGATTAAAGTCTTATATACTGTCCGGTAATGGTTTGGCAGAATTTCCTGGGTGGGTGGTTATGAGAAGAACCTCCAACGTAGACCACTCGGTGATCTTGATCCACGTGCAAATAGACGTTGCAATGGGATCTGTTACAACAATACCGCCTGGTGATCCCATTTTTCATCCAATTCTTAAGGTAATACGAATATCCTTTCACTATCAACAACTGTTTCCCATTAACCATTTCTATAAATTCACCTGTCTGCCCTAATGAATCTGCAAATTCATATATGACATTATTGTTATTATTGGTACTGCTGCATGGATATATGTAAGTAACCCGTAAGTTTAAAGTCTAATATATTTTCCAGTAACAGTTTTTATCATTTTCCTGGGTAGGTGGTCATGAGGGCAACCTCTAACGTAGACCAGATAGCGGTTACAATCGGATTTACTACAACGGTATCGCCTTAGGGCAACTCCTTTTTTCAATTTGTTATGGTAATAAAGATACCTGTCCAATAGTAATGTGTATTTTTCGTTTATCGTTGGTATAACTTTACCCGTCTTCCATAATGAAACAGTAAATTCATATCACGTATCGTTATGATTGGGACTCTCACACAGGAGCAGTATCTAGGTCTAAAGAAAAGCTTTTTATGATGATAGTCCTGATTTTATTGCATACAAAACATTAATCCATAAGTACCGCCGAGTATTCAACGTATAAAAATGGCAACTTACCCTTTAGTTCTGTTAGTTTAGTCTAAGTTTACTACTACATATTAGTATTACTGTTGTATAAATTTCTAAAAATTCTGTGAGATATAAAATAACCATTCTAGCCATTTTTTAAACTTTAGGCTACAAGTGACTAGAATTTGCGCAAAATAATATATAGAAACTACTCGTAGGGCTGACGCGATTTTGACCAATGTATTAATACAGCAAGCCTATAGTTGTTAATAAATTAAAACAGCTTATGGTTTAACTTGTAGACACACATTATTCTTCTGAACTTGTATTAGGTCAATCCAGTTTAAATTAAGTTAAATTTCATCATAGGTACTAGCGCTGTCTTCAATTTTGATGCGTACTACGCACCTCATTTTAAGATACCTAGCCTAAATTATATACATATATCTATTTGGAAATTGTTGTTAATCAAACACCATAATAGTGTAAAATAGTTTATTAAATGCGTTCGAATGCTTGAATTAGGTATACAAAAGCAGTATCAGCGTACATTTACTTATCATTTAATGGTAGAGTATAAAAATAGAAGATATTAGTCCTCTAAATGCAGAAACTCAAGTAAAAACTTTTACAAATAAAACGAGATCTAAACATTGAGATACGTGATTATCACATGAAGCACACAGTCTTAAAACTTTCTAATATTATACCATTTTATTGTATCACAATACCTAATACTGGACACGTCACAAATGCAAAATATCACACAAACTTTATACCTAACATACAAATAATATGTATCAGCTAAAAGTAGAAATGCCGTTACAACCTTGATTAATCCCATTCTTAGTACATGTTTTTAACTTGTAATACAAAATATATATTAAATACTGAACTGAGAGCCTTTACTTTTCCAGAAAATTTATACATACCAATAATAATGGCATAAATCTGTAATTCAAATTGTATACTGTCGACAACACGTCGAAATATTTAATAACTATTTGATTCAGAATGACTTGCATAAATATGCATTAAACAACATGAAAACCAGAAATCTGAACTTGTAGTGTAGCTTTTCAAGTTAAACGTTAATACTGCCGTCCACAAGCTATAATGCCGTCAACTACCAAGACTATATAGCCTAATATAAATCCAAAAACATTTAAATTAGGGTTTATATTAGGAAATATGGTCTTGGTATTTAACGGTGTTATAGCTTGTGGACGGCAGAATAGTATTTAAATGTCTTTCACTGTGGAATCAACTTTAAGACAAGCGTCGTAACTCACTGAACTACATAACATATTTACTTACAGTTACGTTATCCTACCACGTTAACTTAAAAAGTTTCACGAGTACCTCAGAACATAATTTATTATCAAATATAAATTATGAAGTCTTATTTTAAACATTTTAGAATTTGTGACCAAGACATAAAAGACATGATGTGATATGTAACTTTTTGTTCTAGTTAAGAACTAAAACCATTATTAAGTAAGTACAAAAAATTATACGCAGCTTTCAAACATTTTCAACTTTTAGCCGCGACACATAAACACAAATTAATTAATTATAAACCTAAAATCCAAGTTAGATAAACCGTTACAAAACTTAATCTATTAAGACAAGACAATATGAGAAGGCACTTTATCCAAACATCATTATTATAATGAGCGTTGGATTTAAAAATTTGTAATTTTAAATGCGAATATCGTAACTGTAACCTAGGGTAATACTTCACTACATCTAACATCGAAATTACTTCTAATAGGTGTACATGTAAATCACATGAAAATAAATTTAAAATTACAATATACTTTCACAGTCTTATAAAATAAACTTGCTAACATTACAGCTCGCACCGATATGCAACAAAATTTTTTTTCAGTGAAATTGGAAAAAAAAATTGAAAAAAAAAACCTGTACACGAGCAGAATACATATTCTGAGATAACATCAAATACTGATCAAAAATACATTACTTGCGAAGAGTTCAGCAAATTGGTGTGGAAGTTGGACTTGTAATGTTTAATTGTTGACATTATGTCACTTCCACGGAGTTCATATAGACATTATACATGGGAAATTTGTGGAACTAATACATGATATGCGAGAATTACTTATAACTAAGTTAACTCTAAGCCAACTAAGTGGTTACACGCTTAATGAATAAGACAATGCGTTAATTCTGATGAACATACATCCTTAACCAAATTAAATTGGAAAGTCCAATTAATATATTATGAGACAGCAGCACAGTATGAAACGATTCCATTCTACCAAAGTAGACATATCTAATGTCTTTCATTCACAACACAATAAGAAAAAATCGCTCATTGAAAATAATCATCAATATGCTTTTGGGAGGATACTATGCCAATAAAGAGTACCTATACTAAGTTTACGGGCTGAACCGTGAAATCAGGAAACTTTTTTCCAGTAAAAATACTATAAGGATTTGTAAAAACAAAAGGTTAATAAGATTTTAAGTTAGCTATTAATAAAGTTTAGCTTAAAACCGAATAAGCTATAGCTGCCAAAAACTTAATCAAAATTGCTAAAAACGCTATGAGCTACCAGGTAATCATGAAGTGGTGTGAGTGTGGGAGGTTGTGAAGGTCGCACGGGAGTAAAAGAGTGACCATTCTCCTTGTTACGAGTTCCATTCCATATGGGGTGAATTGGTTTTATTTGGTTTCGAGCTTCTTTCTTTGTGCTAGGAGGATGACTGTGGGAAACGTTAGCTTTGAGGACTTCCAACTTATCCGTGATTATGAGATGGGCCTTGCATTTCCATTTTGAACCATAGGCTGTACAACTCCATCTGTGCGCGTTGCTCCGCGCTTTCAAATGTTTGTAAAATGTGAAGTTGTTCAGACGCAGATTGATCCTCCCGTTGGGGCGAAGGTAGAATTCAACTGCCAACAAGATTCCGAAAGTTAAAACGTTATACCACCTACTGTTATTCATTCAACCGCGATTATCCTGGTTATATTATCCATTATCACAAATCTTTACAGGTAAGTGTGTAAGTGCCGGCTACTACGCACGCACTCATACCTTTAAACCTACTACTACAACTAAAGTTCACGCGCATGAACAAATTGCTTAACTAATTAATAGAACATTATAGATTAAATATATATAAATACAAGAAAAGATTATAATATATATTATGGTATATACGAGTAGGTCAAATTTTAGACTAACAAAATAAATGTACGCGAGATTATTTGTAAATTATGCAAGTTTTTATTTTAATTATTATTTGAGTTTCTTTACTGCAGATACCTCTTAATGTAAATTGGATATTAAAAAAGCTGATTTTCTAAGTAGATAATATTTTTTACAAGACTGATTTATTTATTAACAAAATATTTATAGCTTTTGATTATGTAGTTCATAATTTCCAGTTCAACGTATCATTTTTCAATGGTTCTTATTGTCATCTGCAACAAATAAGAAATAACAATATAAAAACTGTAAGTTGTTACTTAAATGTATAATGAATTGTAATTTATGTCAAGCACATAAGTTTTTCTAGAAGATTTAAACATGACTATGATTTAAGCTCGTAAATTCTTGATAAGGCTTACATAAGGCGAGCTTATAATATTGATACTCACATCAACTTCTCCCCATCCTCATTGGAGAATAGAGCCAGCAAGCAGGCTGCAGCTTCGGCGGATGAGTATGGGTAGTCTGAGCTCTCACCACCATATCATTCGTGACGTGAAGGAAGCCTTTACAAGACCTGGACCCCATGCGTGTGCAGCTCCATCGGAAACCGTCCCGTAGAACTTTGTGCTGATAGTAAGTATATCCGTTGAGCATGAGAACGTCTTTTCCGTTTCGACCCTTTACTCGCAGTACTGAAAATTACGATTGTATTATCAACATTAAAATCAAGTAAAAATAAGTTTATCACATTATTAGCTTCATGTACCGAAGATGATAAGGTAAAATGGCTAGATGACGCAAGCATAAGGCAATTTTAATTGGAGAGGATAGGAAGAGGTATATCCAGCAGTGGTTAGATGCAGGTTCATTATAACGACAATGAATCTTATTTTATTGGGTCAAAATATATATGTATACGTCATACATAAATAAATACTTTATACTTTAATATATATTAATTCATAAAATTTATAGATACATTTAAAAACTGTCTTTTTGTCACGGAAATCAATGAACTTCGAACGTGGTTTTAATAATGTAAAGCCCCACAAAAATAATGATCTTACTCCAATACTAATTAAAGTATATGTATATATTATACCCCTATTATGTATTATATACTTTAAATTATATTGTTTAAATTTGTGTAACGGCATTAATTTAATGCATACTAGGTATTCAATCCCAAAAAGTTTCTAATAAGTAGAGTGATTGTAGTCACTTTGTAAAGACTATTTTTGTATATATGTAAAAGAACAAATAATTATAATACTGTGAAGCCATCACAACCAAATATGTACTTAAAACTGTTTGTTGAACTCTTAAATAGTTGTAAATTTGTCGTTAAGCGTAATAACAAGGTACTTATTTACTAAACTATTCACTGTAAATGGGAAAAAATTGAGATCATTTTATAATATGTAATATTTTATGATTATTGTACATCAATAAATTTATTTATATATTTATTTTATTCACTTTCTAAAGCTGCTCGGACATGTCACCGCACCGAAACATATGCAGGGTACATGTCCCAAGCAGCAGTATTATTTTTACAACACTTTACCTTACATTAGACTCAGTTATGTCTTTTCAGGGTTTCCAATTATCTTCTTGATAATAATTGCCCGTATCCTGAGATGAGTTTGCAAAATATCGGAACCCTGTGGGTCCGTGGCTGTGATCGTTGTGACTCCGAACAACCATCCCGTAATTGTCCAAGACTAAAAAAGCGCGACAAGACTGCGAAAACTGTTTAGAACACTTCCATCGAAAACCGTCCTTAACCGGATAATGCTTAGAGAACGTAAAATCATTCAACATGGCGATTGTGCCCGTTATAGTGCGGATAAAATGAGCTGAAATTAAAAACATATTTTGAAAACTTAGTTTACAGCAAGTAAAAAAATGTAGTATTAGTTTTTTTTTCTTAATATGTAACGAACTTTTGGTTTGTGTTTATTTATTCTACATTATTTTGGCACGCATTAATCTTAGAATAAGTTTCATATTATTTAGGTGTATTAGTTTGAATGAACGTTAGTAAACCAAATAAATAAAATAAAAATAATTCCTTTCAGTTTATCCATCGCCGACTAACTATAAAGGAGGAGAAAACATCTGACGGTTCTTGTATTGAAAATCTATCAAAACGTCATTGTTCGTCGGTTAAAAGTTACTTATCGATGGTGAAATTGGTCTTAAGTGATAAAATATTTATTAATAAAATTTATTTACAGAGTTCACTCATTACAGCTGCCGCACACTCACCAGTCATACATTTATTACTTTAAGATAATATACATATATTGATATTTAAAGCTGGGCGGTTCAAGTGGTCTGTAGCCACTACAACTACGGCGTTTAGTGTTTTTTTCCCATTTATCGTATTTCTACAGAAGGGTTCAGCTTTACCCCCGTTCACATAGTGTCAGCGCGAGCACAAGTGGGGTTGATTTCTATATTTTTCATTTATCATAGTTTGATAGAGGTCTAATTTTGATAAATAATTGAATTCACCAGTTGCGGCAGCTGTAAACCTCTGAATTTTAGAAGCTGCAATTATTATAATGTAAAATCATCGTCGGTTGATGAGAATGATTTAGGAAACTACTAACAATTACTCCGTCATTTGTGACGACTACATAAGCTTCACAATGTTGGGAGAACCTCTTCGAGCATCTCCAACGGTAGCCATTTTTGACTCGATAGTGTTTTGAATAGGTGTAATTATTCAGCATTGCAAATATCTTTCCACTTTCGGTACGGTGGAAAAAAACTGGACCTAAAACCATACAACAAAAAAAGCTTGTTAAAAGTACATCATGAGTTACCAAAATTCCGCAACAGGTATGAAAACCCACTACCTTATTATTTCAAAATTCAGATGTTTATTCATACATAAACCTAGGTACTGCGCCAATTTTTGCAAAACCTAAATTTTCTTTCGTATATCAACACGCTATAAAAAACATCAATAATAGCATATCTTGGGTAAATGAGCTTGATATTTGTATGCAACGGATTTTAAAACATAAATAAATATATATAAAGATTTCACACATAATATCTCGGTATGAATTCTGGGACAACAAAAGAAATGTGTAATGACAAATTATTATTTAACCTATTCTAAAATATGTGCCGTCACTTTTGCAGTGATACTTCGAAGGTGCGTGTGTGTGTTCCACGTTACACTTGGTAATTAAACCGTTGTTGTCAATGATCATGAAAGCACGGCAGGACCTGGAGTAGTGTTTCGTACACTGCCACCGTTGGCCACCTCTATTTTTGTAGTGTTTCGTAAACATATGATTATTGTTCATGATAAAGATCTTCCCGTTCTCGTTCCGAATGTAGTTGGCTGAAAATCGAAATATTTTTGCAGTTATAACCATTTTTACTTTAGTATGCATACTAGTAATCAGTATGATAGGTGGACCGCATGAAAAAATACATGCAGGAGACTTTTGTCCAGCAGTGGACATCTACCAGTAGCCGAAGAAGGTAAAATTGATAACTATTCGAAATTTTACTAACATCACTAGGTCTTTTACTTATTAATAATGTCCTACTTGACGTTTTACGTACTTTTTTTTAAATATCTGAAATATATTAGTCAACAGTGTTAAAATATCAGTAAATAAATGAGTAATAATAAAAGCCTATTTATAAAGTTACATCATTTCTGTATTTCTGGCGTTATATTACAATAACTAGAGTTCACAAAAGAAAAAATTATATAATATAATTTGGCACGCAATAATTATATTTTATTAGCCATAATGACTAGTTTGATTTATTAACTAAACACATTTAAAATTATAATTTAGAAACACTATTTGCCATAATTTGGAATATTTATTTAGGGTTAGTGTAATATTATCTGGCTATTGCGTTTTTACAGACGGTATTGAAGTACTCACAACATACTAAGAATATATTTATGTATTGTTATCTTTTATAATACATTTTGCATAAAACACCTTGAAGTTTTTTCAAGGTGTTTTTTGCAAAAACGCGTGAGCTTTCCTTGTGGTTACGTCGTGTATTTGCACATTACATAAGTGTACGTGCCTGTCAGGAGCCTAGGTGAGAGCGAACAGGCGCGAGCAAGCTCTCGCTCCCACTTACATAGATAATACGACACACACACAAGCATGAGCCACGCACCCTCGTGAATTGCAAGAACTATATCGATCTAATGGTGCTTTTTGTAATGTTTTGTTTAGTTTCTTTTTATTTGTGCAACATAATCGAATTTCCCTTTTTAAAACTTTAAAAATTAAGCATTTGTAACAAACTAAATACTAAAGTGAATTAAAATAGCTTTTTAAAATATTACAAACAGTTCAAACGCTCCAATAGGTCAGCTACTTATGATAACTTACTTTTATATTAATTAAAGCACTTTTTCTACTTTGAAGTGCGTGTACTGCCACTTTGTGACGTCTAAAGGAATACTGACATGTAGTAAGTACCTACTACACAATTTTTACATAATAATTGGTCTACATTATTTAATTATGATGTATTATACGAGTACGTACCACGATAAATATCTGCTGTTGGTTGGAGGTATTGATATTTTTTATAATATATTTGTTTTATTTTACCATTATATAAGTAACATAAGAAAAGACGTTCCTTCGAAAAGATAAAGAAAGCGGGTAGATATATTCATTGATGATAGCTTCAGCCTAACTCACAGCACCGCAATCCCGGTGTGATCACGGTCTATGCAACTGGATCGGAAAATCGACATTTCCAACTAAATCATTTATCGTGGTACGTACATCATAACTTTATCATTAAAATAGGGAAGTCTAAAATCTTTAATACATGATTTCTATAAAAACTTCATATATTTTGATATGGATTTAAGTCGCGATGCCTAGCCGAGCGGAGGAAAAAAAAGATCGTACCTAATAATTCGTCTCATACACAAAAATATATCAAGATAGAACCACCACCATTGTTTCTTTTAAGTTTTTAAGGTGGGAATACATTATCTTAATTATTTTTGTTCCCAACTTCCAACCAAGGTTGGAAAGCTAGGTTGGAAGATGTGAATAAGTCTTAGGCTGATGACGTCATTCGCATTTCTTTGGCGAAAACAAATCAAAATTATGAAAAATTCGCTGCAATTCGGCTCGGCTATCATGTGACATGTCCATCACAGTTTTTAAAGTACATAAAATACAAGACAGAACCTTACAAATTAATGGAATATGCATTGAGGTCAAGACCCCGATTATATGTGAGGGGAATTGAATCATCAATAAAGCGTCTAAAATGAGCTATCAAATCTTTCTGTATTTTAAGAATTTACAATATCAGAAGTGGGATAAATATTATATAGGTAATAAACTTCTGTATGACTACTACTTCTATTAAGTATACATATACCTACATGATATATATATATATGTACATCGCTGCACGTAATCATTACCTATAGAATTTTCCATTAGAATTGAGGCACAAGATCTACTTATTCATCAACTTGCAATATCTATTCAACATAAACGGAAAAAAGAAGTTGGATCTTTTTCATGTTTTAGACAATATACACAGGTAAACGATTTTTTTTTTTTTTGAAGATGATCTCTGATTCACCATCAAGTTGAGCCGTGTTTAGATTAACAACGATCAACGAATTCTTTATGAAGAACTTAAGTACTAAGAATATTCATTATCAAGTACAAAACCCAATATAAAGTAACAATCCAGCATCCCTTATCTTACCCAAGTAGGAGACGTATACACGGTGTTATTTTATTCCCCGTAAACCCTGAAGGAGGTGAATGTGCTCATGAAACTGAACAACTTTCCCCAAGGAACATAGGTCGAAATATGAAAAAAAAAATTTGCACCTCCCATAGTAAATCAATCAGCTAATCGTCAATTTTGTATGGAGGGTCTAATTTTTTTTTTATATTTCGAGCTATGTTCCTGTGGGAAAGTTGTTCAGTTTCATGAGCACATTCACCTCCTTCAGGGTTTACGGGGAATAAAATAACACCGTGTATAAACGCAGATTATATAAAATGTTGCAAGAGGCAAGTCCGTATTTGGTGCAAAGTAACAAGTAACAAAAGAAATCAACTAAGAACCGTTAAAATTTAACTCAACTGTACACAAGTACAGTCTCCTTACCCTTATAATACATACTTGAATTGTTTATGTACGAAACTACAAACTAATAATATAAAAAACTAGTAAACATTGATAAAGACAATTTACAGGAACCATAACTTACAACCCAGGCACTACTACCACTGAAGAGTATATATCGATTTCTTGATTACAACTTCATGTACAGGCATACACATAAGTAATAATTTACAACTGTAGGAGTCATTTAAAAATAAAATTCTAGGGGCTTTTAGATAAATTAAGTAAATAATAAATTACAATACATCTACAACCATTACTAAGCAAAATTTGGCAAAATACTAAGTAACTACAAACATAAGACGACTTCCATAAACGAAATCAATCTTGTTGAGCACTATAGCTTTCTACAGAAGTAATAATTGGCAATCCTGGATTGAAATTCGTATATCAGTCGTTGAAATTATATTTCGTATAATTGTCATCATGGTTATGGAAACCCTTATGTTTGATATAGCGACCCTCTACCGTAGTTTGGACGCAACTGTTGCATCCGAAACGCTTCCGATCCCTGCAGGTCCAATTTATGGTGTTCTGGTAGCGGTTGTTGATCCAGTATTTGTTGTCTTTGAATATAAGGACCATGCTACCCGTCCTGTGTGACGGCAGGTAGTAAATGCCTGAAAAATAACCTCGTTCTAATTATGAGTACTTATAACAAAAAAAAAAACATCGCAATGAAAAATAATAATCCTTTTATTCACACCGTTAAAGTTTAGTAATTAAAACTTAGTACAGTTTTCACATCTCGACAACACTGTTAGTTTTCGAGTGTCGAAACAAAGTAAACTCAACGTAAACTAAACCTAAACGTCGTTCAAGGTTCTGATTCGTCCATACATCTACAGCTAGTGAACCAATGTGAATTTTTGGCAAATAATATAATAATCGACTCTTAACAATCTTTAGGTTAGTTTCACTCCGACGTTATAACACTTCGTTACTCGAAATCTATCAACGTCGTCGAAATCTGTAAACTCGTACTAAAGTTACTGGTCGCACCGAAATGTAGTTGCGCCATGTGGGGCTCATTCGTTGGACAGCTCATCGATCAGTTTAATGTATAATATATAATAAGGGCAATGAAATAAAAAACCAGCAATTATGTATCAGAATACTGTACTCTAAAATATCGTCAAAATTTATTCCATCTAAAAACTAGCAGGTCCCTACCACAGAAACATGCTTCGAAAGACACGTTAATATAATAATATATGTAATTCCTAACAGTTAAGTACATTTTTAATAACATCACATGATCTGATTTATTTACATAAAACAATAAAAAGGGAAACTGTACAAAAATAAATATTTAACATGAGAGTCATTTAAGAGATAGGCGAAACGCGTCTTTTTCCCTTATGAATCTTCCGTCGTGACACTGACGCAGCCGCGGGGGGTTGTGTATGTGTCTCCCGCGAAAAATTGAGATATAGTCACGTCCGTCGAAACCTTTGTACGTGATAACATCAGCCCTGCATCCGTGGACATCCCTTGAAGAGCAGTACCATTGCTTTTTCCCATGCGCCTGATGATTCTTCATGTAAAAAGTGAACCCATTCAGAATGAGTAGCCCTGCTCCCGTTCGACCCGGTATAAACTGCGCCGGCACTGATGAGAAAAACCATAAAATTAACCTTTTGTTTGGAGGGGTAATAAAACACATACCTTACTTCTATAAACAATTTATTTCTTAACTTTCGGCAATACAGCTGAATGTATTGTGAGCATGTGCCATCATCAACAATGGCGTACGGCTGCAAATACAATCACTTGTAATGCCTTTTTGTAAATATTAGGGGCATATGAGCAATAAATTGGTCAAGGATATCAAGGACAGGATAAGGAAAATAAATAGACACACCATCCCATATATTTTATTTCTCCCATTCACTTCTCCATCTCATTTAATTAAAATATAAAAAATTAATTTCATTTATTCAAAATATAAAAAATACAGGCTTCTGCTTTCAGTCAGCTATAAACTTAAAATAAAAAAAAAACATTAAAAAAAATATTATGTTATCAGAATACAGTCAAAATATTTAAAGTAAAAATATTTCCCTAACCAGGTAATGGCACCATGATTGTTTAAAAAAATAAATAAAAGACATCCAAATAGTTGTTGCAGGCAAGGATTCTCGAGAACTTAAATAAAATATTGCTGTATGTTTCTAAAAGAGGTGAATCCATTTTCCAAAATTATACCAGCTGTTGAAGTAAAAAAACTGTAAAATAAAACAACCTAACAACAAATTTTAAATTTGGTAGCTTTTATACCATTAAATAATAAATAATTAATACTGATAAGAAACAAGTTTAAGGTCAGTTCAACATTTTGATTTTAAGAAAACAGTTTATGCCGGGATTCAAACCCAGTTGATTTTGTCTTAAATTAACTTATAATTAACCTAAATAATAATAATACAGTGAATCAATGACACTCTTGTTGATGAGTTCCCAATGTGCTGAACTAGTGACCTTGTACTAGAAAGCACACTGTTAGCAGACCCTTGTTAGGTGGACTAACAACAATTGAAGGGGCAACAGGCGGTAAACGAATGTGGTGGCGTGAGGAAGCCCATACAAGACATGGATGCCCAGCATTGTCTATAAGTTGCTGGCGACATCAACATATTTCAGGCTCATTTATTGCTACAAAGTTTTAAGTTGGGAATCGAACCCAATCTTGATCTGGATCTAGCTTAGTTTTATGAACCTGAATTACTTGTGTAGGGGTGCAAACCCTGATTCTTAAAAGACTGTTGTGATAAAGTATACCAAGCCTAATGATTGCTTTAAGCTGGGATTCGAACCCAACTTTGATATAAAGTTAAATTCATATCTAAATTAATTTTAAACACCATTCAAGAATTCAAGGACCTGATCTTGATGATTTATTTTATATTTATTAAAAGTTTACAGAATCACAACATCTGCAGCAAATCCAAAACTTTAAAGAATCCATCTTTGATGCTATTAAGGGAATTGAACCCAGAGTTTTCAACAATCTATCTCTGACTGAACTGATTCTATCAAGGGAATCAAACACAGTTTTCAAGAATCCATCATTGACTGAATTGATTCTATTAAGGGAGTCGAACCCAGAGTTTTCAAGAATCCATCATTGACTGAATAGATTTTTTTAAGGGAATCGAACCCAGAGTTTTTAACAATCCATCGATAGCTAAACTGATTCTAGTAAGGGAATCGAACCCAGAATTTTCAAAAATCCATCACTGACTAAACTGATTTTTTAAGGGAATCGAACCCAGGGTTTTCAACAATCTATCACTGACTGGACTGATTTTTTTAAAGGGAATCGAACCCAGAGCTTTCAGCAATCCTTCATTGACGGAACTGATTCTTTTATGGGAATCGAACCCAGTTTTCAAGAATACATCTATGACTAAGCTGATACTATCAAGGGAATCGAACCCAGAGTTTCTAAGAATTCCTTACTGACTGAACTGATTCTACTTAGGGAATCGAACCCCAAAACATTCAAGAAACCATCATCAATGAAATAAATTCAGCTTAACTTATACTTAACTAAATTATGCCCGCAACTTTATCTGTGTAGATTGAGGCTTTTTAATTCCTGCAGGAACTCTTTAATTTTCATCCATCTATCCTCACAAACTTTTGCATTTATAGTTTTATAATAATAATAAATTATAATATATTATGTGAACCTTAATTACTTTACTTAGGGTTTAATCTACTACAAATTTTACATAACTTCTAGTAAAACTTGTAAATGGGATTCGAACCCAGCTATTTTGGCTTCTCATTTGCCGAGAGACCACAAACTTTTTCCAGTAATCTTAATATAATCGTAAGTTTTCTGGAGATAATTTATTGGATTCCCAGACTTCTGCAAATGTATGCCTATTAAATAAACTTCAATCAATTATCAAACCCTAGGACAAAGTGTGCAGACTTCCCCACTAGGTGGACCGACAACATAAGTTGTAAGGAGAAGCTTGATATAGGTGCCGCGAGACTGAGGCTTGCAGAAGTCTTTATAAGAGATCTATGTGTAGGATATGTAGAACAAATGATATAAAGTTTACACTGGGACTTGAACCCAGCTTGCCCAGATTATAACATGTCAGGTTAAACTTAACCTCAAACCTTGGCCAGCCTTGGTCAAGGATTTATTTCCAACACATAATATTTGGTTTGGATTCAAATCAATCAAAGTTATTACTAAATTAAATAAAAGGCAATTTGACAAAAATATTTGCCATTTTACAATCAATTTTATATTTTTGATAAATGGTAAACTGTGATATTGAAATAATATGTTGAACTTGACCTTAAAGTGTTCCTAAACTGAAATTACCACATGCATAGTGTAATTTTAAACAATAAAATATTGTTTTTTTCTTTGTATTCTATGTAACAATTGCTAGTAAAAAATGCATTGAATATAATGCACATGAAAGTTTGTTTACAAACAACAGCTGTTATTATTTATTGAAATGGACCTCAATATGTGCTATTTTAGTTATTAAACATATGAAACAGGAACAATTACAGTGGAAATCATACAACAATAACAACACAGAATACCTGCCTTTCACTCAATCAAAACAAACAGTTTGTAGTTTATTCATATCGAAATTGACGATTTACCGGAATAATAAGGTTTGGATATCTTTCAATAGAAAACTTACTCGCTACTACTCACCAAACCGCAGCCTGCAAACGGGGACAAGACCTCTAAATAAGGTAAAAGCGGGAACCAAAACTAACCTTAACACAACCCAACACTTTAACTTTTTTAACACTTCACACTTGATTTAGCAACACACAAATATTAATTAAGCCTTAAAACACTTAAATCACTCATTTTTTAAATGATATTTAAAACAAAATACGCGCAAAACAACTTTAAAAACAATCTGACGTTTAGATGCATAGGGATTAATCGACGAAATCACCGAATCAAACAACTTGTGAAGGCATTCCTTGAATTAATTTGGTTGTTAAAGAAATTAAATACGCGAAAACCTCAATCTCGATGCATTTTTTAGAGAATTTTAGCCGTAAAACAAATAAAACAACAATTATTTGGCATCGAGAGAGCTATTTTGACAGTTTTACAGTGACTACCTGACTTGCCACAGGCAAACCAAATTTTTTTATATAATTTTATGCGTCGTATAATTTATATATTAATAAATATTTAGACTTCCAATTTTTATTTTGCCAAAGCATTAAATAAAGAGACCTTAAAACAACGTATTTATTGCAAGTGAGACCATAGTGAGACTTATTTATGAACCTTTATCTTAGCTTTATAATTAGAATAGTATAAATATAAATTCAAAATATAAACTAGACGTGGGTAACTTTAGAATAGTGTTAAAAAAATGTAACTTGATGAAATAATGCATCGAGGAAATATACTTCAAGAAAAAATGTAAAGAAAGTTGTATTTTAAATTAAAAGAAAAGTATTCTTCTTTAACGCATTTACACAATAAAAAAGCATCTGTTACTTTTATTCATTAAAAACTTTGAGTGTATAACCAACCAGTTGGTTATACACTTAAAGATTAAAAACAGTGCGGTTTTTTTTTTCAAATAGAATTGGATTTACCGTGGATTTACCTGTGGAGTTTTTGATTTTAATTAAAAATAAAATATATTTTTGACCCTTGCGTTTGGATCAAAACAAAGACTATCAACTGCTATCAACCACAAACATATAGTGCTATCAACATTCAATATGTTCT
Source organism: Hipparchia sbordonii (assembly GCA_038048805.1). Classification (NCBI taxonomy): domain Eukaryota; kingdom Metazoa; phylum Arthropoda; class Insecta; order Lepidoptera; family Nymphalidae; genus Hipparchia; species Hipparchia sbordonii. The sequence goes on from CM076106.1 coordinate 12,702,477, forward strand.
TTTCTGTGTAAGTAGTCAAGCGTATAGTGTATAGGTAATCCATGGAGTAAAGTTATACACTATTATAATATACGTAATGTGTATAATCTGTGGTTGTAATCAATAGGTATATAATCTGTGAATACGTTTGTCTTTGACCTTTGTTGATATTATTTTAAAATAAAAATTATTAATATTTCTTGGATTAAATATCTTGCCGATACCATTTGCACGTTATCGTACTGTGTTAAAAACTAGGTACAGGATTAAAAACACAACTGGTCTTCGCAAAGGAAGACATTCTTTCAATTGAGTAAACACTCAAAACAAAACAATGTCAATAGAAATAGAATCTGCCGAGTGAGTTAAAAGGCTTTTTTAATTGAGCTGTGCCATTAATGTGAATATTTTATGCTATAATCTTCCAATTATTTTCAGTGTTATCCGCCTTATTCAGCAGTATCTCAAAGAATCTAACCTCACAAAAACATTGCAAACATTGCAGGTTAGTTTCAATTTACTAATTTACTGACATTATAAATGCGAAAGTGTGTTTGTTTTTTGGTTTGTCTTTCAATCACGCAGCAACGGAACAACAAATTGACGTAATTTTTTGCATGGATGGATAGTTGAGTACTTGTTATGTAGAGTGAAACCTTACCAACAATTACCTTTTATCTCAGAGAAACATAGTTCCAGCGGGTTTTTACAAACCTAACTCCATATGGTCGAAGTTGGGGGCGTTAACTAGTATTTAATAATTTTTGGCTTAGTTTTTGATTTGAGTACCCTATTATTTTTTTGATCAAAGATAATATTTTTTTGTAGGAGGAAACAGGTGTGTCCCTCAACACAGTAGACAGTGTGGATGGATTTTGTGCAGACATCAACAATGGCCACTGGGACACAGTTCTCAAAGCCACCGCATCCCTCAAGCTGCCAGACAAGAAGTTGATGGATTTATATGAACAAGTTGTACTGGAACTGATTGAGTTGAGAGAACTGGGGGCAGCAAGGACACTGCTGCGACAAACACAGCCCTGCCTGCTCATGAAGCAGCAAGAAACTGACAGATATATGCATTTAGGTGGGTTGTGTTGACTTGTATTGTCAAGTTATCAGTGGTGATTTCCAAACTTAGATATAGTAGTTTGCATGGTTCTATGTACTCCAGCAACAATTGTACTTTGTGTTTGTGTTGTGTAAGAGAAGCTTTTTTGTATAAAATGGGTGAAAAATTATCTTATTTGTAGGCTTTATAAAATTCAATAGTCTACTGGGGGCAAATGTACAAATCTGCTACTGCGTGTAATAGATGTATTGTAGGCAACTAGGCAGGAATGCTGGTAGTGTATTAGGCTAATTGAGAAAAATACTTCTAACTTGCTCTTCGACAATTCAGCCGGGATGTGGCAAGCGCACGCATTCCCCTCTGCCGAAGTACATGTACAAACGTAAGTGTTAGCTTGTAAGTGTGACAGCTTTTAAGTTAGTGTGCGTTCATAGAGACATTAAGTATTTACAAGAGTGTGCGGGAGTGAGTAAATGTGTGCTGTACGTGATTACCCCACCTCACGGCAGAAAGTGGCAGAATATGTTCAGTACTAAATCTGCGTAAAGGCACATCCCGGCTGAATTGTCGAAGAACTTGCTAATTCAGTGGTATTTAATATTTTTTACAGAAAATATGTTAGCTCGTTCATACTTCGACCCTAGAGAGGCCTATGGTGGTGCTCGCGGTGCGGCGGGCGGGGGCAAGGAATGGCGACGAGCAGCGCTGGCTGCGGCGCTGGCGGGCGAGGTGTCGGTGGTGCCATCTTCACGTCTGCTGGCTTTGTTGGGTCAAGCTCTGAAATGGCAGCAGCATCAGGGGCTCTTACCCCCCGGTATGTTAGCGAAAGCTCGTTATTTATGTACCAAGCATTGAAATCTTGAACAAGAACAACTCTTGAGATTTCCTCTAGCCCTAAAAATGTGAGAAAGTTAAATTTTGAAAAACCTGCACACGTAACAAGTACTTTACACATTCAGATGTAATAAATTATACAAAATGAATTAATTAAGAAAAACTAAGTAATAATTAAAAAATTAAGTAGAAAAACGCGTTACACCTTAGACCACATCATCACTTTCCATAGGTGTGATAGTGGTCAATTGTGTACCTATCATAATTATATAAAAAATAAATAAATATAGTAGCACCTGAGAAAAGGAAACCTGAAAGTATAGCCAGCTTAACATGCTCTGTTTGGCATAACAATGTAAACATAAAGGTCTTGGATAACCGACTTAGCATTTTTCTTTATTTAAGCTTGTTCTGGACAACAATCAATGATGGAAAGCACTAATGAGGTCTAGGTTAAAGCGCGCTTGCCTAGACAATGCCTATTCATTCATGCCTTGAAAGTAAGTAGGCAAATTATACATGGCCCGAAACACAAACACTGGAAGAGCCTTAGCGATTCATTTCAGAGACATTGAACTAAAGCATTTCGTGAGAATAAGTTGGTTGAATTGTATTATTAATTTAATCATTTTTTTCAATATAGGTACAACAATCGATCTGTTCAGAGGTAAAGCAGCAATAAGAGATGAGGAAGACGATCAGTGCCCGACACAGCTCTCGAAAATGATCAAGTTTGGTCAGAAATCACATGTTGAATGTGCAAGGTAATTCTATTTCAACCTTATTGTTTGGTATGCAAATAAGAAGATTTCTACTCATTTAACAATCTCAACCAATCATTTTTTTTATTTGATGACAAGATAGTCCATGACTGCAATCTTTTCTCACGGTAAGTGATGATGCTGTCTAAGATGGTAGCGGGCTAATTTGGAAGGGTGAAGACAGTGTACATTCCTAATCCACACGCCATTGTGCCGGAACGGTAAATCGCTTGGCGGTACGTCTTTGATAGGGTGGTAACTAGACACCACTAAAGCCTCTCACCAGACAAACATTAAACTTGTGTTAGGAGTGGGTTTTAAGTATGTTTGAATAAAGGCTTTATTTATTTATTATTTATATTACTTATTTATTTAGAACATAGGATTCGAAACTGCGACTTCTTCAGTTTTCAGTCTGCAGCTTTTTGCCCTATTGATACTTTAAACTCTAAAGAACCCTTATATTTCAGGTTCTCACCCGATGGGCAGTATTTGGTGACCGGTTCAGTGGACGGCCTGGTGGAAGTGTGGAACTTCACGACCGGCAAGATCCGTAAGGACTTGCGTTACCAAGCTCACGACGAGTACATGAGCATGGAGGAAGCCGTGCTGAGCCTAGCCTTCGCTCGCGATAGCGACACTTTGGCGGCTGGCTCCAACGATGGGAAGATTAAGGTTTGTTTTTTTTATCGAACAACAAGATAATCGTCTTTCTTCTACAACCGCACTGCTCGCCACCGAACACAATTTGACCCTCACCATCTGGATGCCTGGAGCACTTCGACCATCCGTTGTGCCAGATCTTTTTTTCCACGTACTTTGAAACTGTGGAACCAACTTCGAATACAAATACAAATGTTATGCTACAAATGTTCATGGGCGGCGGTAATCACTTAACATCAGGTGACTCGCCTGCTCGTTTGCTCGCTAAAAATATAAAAATACTTGACTTATATACCTTGACTGTAATCTCACCTGATGGTAAGAGACGTAGTCTAAAATGGTAGCGGGCTAACGTGGTAGGGGTTTCGCAATGTACGTGTAACGTAAATGTAAAAAAGATATTGATTGACTATTCAACTGACGAGTTGCATGGAGCCGCTGGATGCAGGCAGCGCAAGACCGAGACCTGTGGAAGTCCTTGCAAGACACCTTTGTTCAATAGTTGATGTCTATCGTCTGCCTGCGACTTCGTCTGTAGATATAAGTTTTAATAATCCAATGGGAACTCTCTGGTTTTTCCTGGAATAAAATGTAGCCTATGTCACTCTCTAATATGTTAAAAAAAGTTCATCTGTTATTTTTTCATTCATTCATTCATTCATGTGTCAGATATGGAAAGTGTCATCGGGTCAAGTGCAGCGTAAATTGGAGCGCGCGCACGCAAAGGGGGTCACCTGTCTACAGTTCACGCGAGACAACACGCAGATCCTCTCCGCTTCCTTCGACCGCACCATTAGGTCAGTAGTAAATAAACAAAAAAAAGTTTAATTTATTTATTTATTTATCAACCAACTCTTACATTAGCCTTACAGGACAAAAAAATCCCAATTCGCTAGTGTATATACCTTAAAAACTGCTATCATATATCCAATGTAATATTAAAAATAACCTAATCGTATAACCTAATCTATATTATAACTGTAACATATTGACCACATTACGACCGTGAATTCACTCAGATATTATAACCGCTCAAATGCGAGTCGGACTCGCATTAGGGTAGGGTTCCGTACCAAAAAATGCCGAAAAAATAACACATTTCTAGCACGGGAACCCCCTGAGTTATTACTCATCTATTTGTCACCCTTCGGGTACAGAACATTAAAAACTGTATACTAAATATGGAAAATTGGATGTAACAACCGTCACTTGTGAAACCAAAAGCAAGGGTTTGATGATTTTAGCAGTGTTTGTATGTATGTATGTCTTTATTTACGTATGATACCATAGCGCCTAAACTATTTCATAATAATAATATTTGATAATAAAAAAATAAACGACATAAATCATAATGCTACAGTATAGGGTGCGGTGCTCATACGAATTTGTCTCAGTCATGTCTTAAAATGAGTAGTTTAATATTAGTATTCAATTCGATGCCTTAACATGAGTAGCCTAAGTATGTCATGCTCTCTTTAAAGTTTCTGTGGTGGTGTCGTGTGGTGCGGGTTGTTACGTTCCCTCAAATATGGTTGAGCGAAGCAATGGCTGGATCATGCGTCATGCTCGTGAACGGGTGCCACCAACGGGAATGGGTCCTCTTTTGCCTGCCTGTGTTAACATGTATTGAATTGTATTTATTTGTATTTGTATTGTATTTATTTTTACTTGTATTGTACTCAGGAAAATTCATCGTGGAAGCACTGAATACATAGCATAGTTTCAATAACAATTGTAAAATTTTTATTTTTTTGAAAAGAGCAACCGCCGAGTTTCTTGCTGGCTCTTCTCGGCAGGAAAGGCATTCCGAACCAGTGGTAAATTCATTGACGATTCAAAAGTGCTTGTAAAAGTTTATTTGAATAAAAAATATTTCTATTCTATTCTATTCTAATTACCCATTATTCTTTGTCTATTATTTGTCTAGGATCCATGGACTGAAGTCGGGCAAGATTTTGAAAGAATTCCGTGGACACACGTCGTTTGTCAACGAAGCGGTGTTCACTCCGGACGGCCACAGCGTTCTCAGCGCGTCTTCTGATGGCACCGTCAAGGTTAGTTTCCCTTACACATGACATGTTTGTTGACATGCGTTGGATTGGTGTACCTACGAATGCATTTTTGAAGCTTTATTGTGGAAGCACTGTATACATAGCATAGTATTGTAAAAAAAATTTTTTTTGAAAAGAGCAAATGCTGAGTTTCTTACCGGCTCTTGTTTCTTACCGGCTCTTCTCAGCAGAATCTGCATTCCGAACCGGCGGTGGTAGATTTATGACGTGTCATAAGAGCTACATGAAATAAATAAATTTTGAATTTTTACGCTAACAGTATGTCCGATATAAAATAGTCTAGAGAAGTGTGCAGCGCCTCAACAAATCATGAGACTTAGAGGCGCAAAGAACCCATATATATATATCAATTATATATATATTGTGATTTTTGTGAATAAAGAATAAAGTGACATGGTGAACTACTTTTTCATTTGACTTTGAATCTATTTCGTTCTGCTGATTTCTTGATAGAGATAGGCTACCGCCCTGACAAGTATATTTTATACATTTTACTGAAATGACGCGCCCCACTACATAATTACTTGTGACAATACATAGTGTCTTGTGTGCGTAAATGCGGTAGTGGGGCGCTAGTCAGTTTAGACAAGCTTTAATTATGTTAAATTCTATTAAAGGAAGTCTTCAAAATATTTGTTTAAGTCATTCACTAAAATCTGTTAAAAATAGCTAACACTTTAAATATATGATATAATTACATAGAGATCCTTCAGGGTTGATATATCACTATTGATAAAACCAATAAAAAAAAAAAGTTAATTTTCATATAATGCAGGTATGGTCAGTGCGAACGGGCGAATGCACGGCGACCCTTAAACCCCTGGGGTCGGGCGAACCGCCTGTCAACTCCCTGTTGCTGACTCCGAAGAACCCAGACCACTTCGTGGTTTGCAACCGCACCAACACCGTCGTCATTATGAACATGCAGGTATGTTATATACAATTTTTAGGCAGGCATTTTATCAACATTCCGGCACGAATTTAAAAACTGCCATTTTTTTTTATTTGATGATAAGATAGTCCTTGACTGCGATCTCACCTGATGATAGCGGGCTACCTTGGAAGGGGTATAGTACAGCCACAGGGGTATAGTACAGTAGTATAGGAAGGGGCACACTCAACCTATATCCCTGATCGGTTTCTACACGCCATCGTGCCGGAACGCTAAATCGCTTGGCGGCACGGCCAAAGCCTCCCACCAGACCAGAGACAATTTAGAAATTATAAATTCCCAAATTCTCTGTTGTCTGTCTGTTAAGTTTCTTTTAGACAGCCAACATAAACTTAAATATTATTTTATTCATATTAAGCCAACCTTGATCGGAATTTCCTAGGGTCAATAAAACGGCTGGTATTGGGGCTCCAGTCATTCATTTGTCCATCCTGCACATGATCCTGGGAAGCTGGATCCTTAGAGACGAGCCCAATGGGCGTCGCGCCTGGAAGACTCCGGTTGTGTTCTTAGGAGATCTCGGAGCCTTCCATTATGCGCTGAGGGTGGCTATAGAGGGGGTTTTAGTGGGTAAAATCCCCACATAACCCGGGACCCTTCCCCACGTTTCGGGTATCTTTAAAGATTTCCCCCTCGTTAAAAAAAAAAAAAAAGGATCAATAAACCTTCGGCTTCAGTCACTAAAATGTTTTTTTAGTCTCCGTAGAGTATCATGTGTATTAAACACAGATGTGTCGCTCGGCAGGGTCAGATAGTGCGCTCGTTCTCGAGCGGGCGGCGCGAGGCGGAGGGCGGGTCGCTGGTGTGCGCGGCGCTGGGCGCGCGCGGCCGCCTCGTGTACTGCGCGGGCGAGGACCTCGTGCTGTACGCCTTCTGCGCCGCCAGCGGGAAGCTGGAGCGGACCATCAATGTGAGATTTTTTCTTTTTTAGGGTTCCGAAAAAAACTTCGGAACCCTTATAGGATCACTTCGTTGTCCGTCTGTCTGTCAGTGTGTCACCACCGTTTTTCTCGAAAACGGCTTATGATCAGAAGTCGAAATTTATACTGAATATAAAGTTCAATGGTCTCGTAGTGTTTTAAGAATATCAAGCTTATAGCTTAACTCAGTAAAAAGTTACAGCTTGAAAACCACGGTTTTCTCATTATTAAAACAAATTAAGGCACATCTTCAAAAATAGTTTTTTTCCATACCGAATTCTTAGTTTCATAGTAAGTCCCGTTATATTTTACAAACACCAGCCTTAAAATCTTACAAATTACGGATATTTTGATACCTCTAAACCTTATAATAGTACCTAAAACAGCCAAAAAAACCAAAAAAAAACCGATATCTTACTGTGAATTACAACTATTGCTACGCTTCTTTAGTGACGCGTCACGTAGACAGATTATAATGGTGCGGCCACACTATGGTAAACGTCAATGTCGATCATCTCAACTATTATCGTGGTTATTTCCGACAATATTAAACGCGACAAACTGAGTGCTCACACTTCGTCAACGTCAACGCAAATTTAATTGGCGATAACGCAATAATTCTGTATTAATTTTTTAATGATGTATTTATTAATCCTGTATTAATTCATTGGCGATAACGCAATGTGAATGCAGCAGCGTCAGCGTCCATCTTGAATCAAGACATTTTATCGTCATTATCGGGCATTGACGTTGACCGTTCAAGTGTTTCCGCTCAATTTTTCGCATTAAATATTGGGGGAAGCTGCCGTGTTAATAGCGGCAACGTTAACCCTCTAATGTGGCTAGCTCATAAAGCTAAAACGACTAAAGTGAGAAGACATTATGTCAAAATATGTATGTAGGAGCAGGACAACGCATTGTGTTTCTATTTGGTACCTATCCATTGACGTGTAGAGCTGTCTCTATCTAGAGAGCCATGAAGTAGAAGCATAGAGAAGGATGTATATATAGACTCAAGACTGTAGAAGTCTGGCAACCTCGCAAGGTAGTGCGTCCGTGTTATTTTGTTTTGTATATAAATCATAATTATTTAATAAAAGTTACAATAAATTTTATGTACGGTTTCAGTCAAGGTGCATAGAAACCTAAAAATACATCAGTTACGACGAGATAAATCCATGTTTCGTACCTACCTATATGTATATCGACAGCAAAGTGCAAACAAAATTGCAAAGGTAAGAAAAGCTTTATTACTAACTGGCTAATACTGTCAATATATTTTAGTGCAACAAATGAAGATATTTTCGTTTAAAGATGTTTAGTAACAAAGTACATAATAACTTACAATTAAGTGCCAGACTCATAATTTAAATAAGTAAGTAATAAGTATCTAGGTTTGAAAACATAACCTACAAAACAAATACTTATATTTCATTTTGTTTATGATAATAAAAGTTATTTTAACTGTTTTAGATGCCAAGAAAATGCTGTGTGCCCGAATGCAAATCAAATTACGACAGTGTTATCAGCATTGAAGGAGCTAAAAGTACATTTTCTTTCCCGAAAGATGCTCATATCTCTCAAGCGTAGCAACCATTTTTCAAGAAGAAATAATCATTGGACGTGATGGACAGAACAGCAATTGATAAATTTTTAGAGTGACATAATAACATCATTCGCAGACTTAGTGTATAAATTCCAAGAAAATTTAAGAGACTAAATGGTTGTATCAAGTGATACCTAATAAGAGGCTATATTTCTATTTGTTAAATCTTGATATTGAAAGTGATAATGGTGACAGCAATGTAATAGTGTGTTAATAGTGTGTTGGTGGATAAAAATCTAAGCATTCAGGTATATGTAAAAGGACATTTAATGCATCATGAAGATTTGAGCTGGATATTACCTAGTGAACTTAAGCTTAGCAGATGGTCACAGCTTGAAAATATACTATCTTGTTATTATAACAATAGTTGTGAACCAACAAAGTCATTTGACAAGACAATAGTCTTGATAGGTCTATTGAGTACTTGAATGAAGCAGTTAATCTTGAAAATGGTAATTTTGCTGCAGAGCTTGTTCTAGACCAAATGAAATTGCTAAAAAATAAGCAACGTAGATGTAGTGTTGAGACATCTCTATGAGACGGCTATGTGTATAGTATGTTAATGTTGGTATCGGATTTTTGTAGTGCTGCCAGGGATCGCAACTTATGGGGGTTTCTCCCCAAATTAAGGGAGTAAACAAGTGAAATGGGATTATTTAGGGGCTTTATATTTTAAGAGGTAGGTAGGAACGAAATTGCCGAATGAAATCAACCAAAAAAACGAGAGTATACAATCAAAGAAAAAAACCTTTCATGGGTAGGTAGCTAGTAAAACAACTAGTTTTATTTACTAGCATAAAGTATGTTAATCAAAGATTTATATAATAAAGGTCTCATTCTATACTATACCGGTGAAACACCAGAGAAAAACTGGTGTTTTACCGGTTATTATTGAATCATAACTCAAGTAATTTTATTTAAATAAAAAGAAGTTTGATGATCAACATTGTTCATTACTTAATAACATTTTTTCAAATACAATTACTTTATCATTATTTAAATTCAAGATCAGTCAAATTTTATTTTATTTTGTAAAAGAAATATTATAATAATTTGTGACCATGTATACTTCCCAACTAACAAAATGGTCATAAGATTTTAAGCTTTTATGATTATTTCGTCACATAGGTGTCGTATTAATGCAAGTTTTAAAATGTGACGTTGTACAGGCATCATGTATATTGCATTTAAGTTTCAATGCAATTAGGTAATAAAAGTCGTTGTACAAACGTCTATATGAAATAGCTATAAAGCAATTTAATCGTAGAAAATACACAGTCATACAAACGTTTTAGGCGGGACATTTTGGCTGGTATTACAACCTTAATAATGCTGCTATAAGACTATGCATGTGAACATGACATTTTAAATATATTCGCAGTAATGTAAACCAGCCAAGCCCAATAAACGCGACAGAGAGTGATGGTTCCGTACCTATTTTTTAACCGACTTCCAAAAAGGAGGAGGTTATCAATTCGGCCGGTATCTTTTTTTTTCTGTTGAAAATCGATGTCAACACGAATGAACCGATTTGGCTGAAATTTGGAATGGAGATAGTTCATACCCAGGATTAGCACATAGGCTACATTTTATCCCTGATAATTAAAGAAACCTTAATCATGTCAATCAAGTCATTATGGCCATACCTCCCATGGTTAACGACACAACACAACGGCCCCTAGTCCCCGGATAAAGTTGGGAACCGACAATTATGTCATTTTTCCACGTTGACAAAATATGTTTTTTGCCACATTCTCAAAAAACTTATGGTCTCTAAAATGTTCTGTTAATGTAAAAAACTATTTTTTGGAATGACAAATAACGGTTTACTAAAATGTTTTAGGGAACTCTGATAGGTTCGTAATGAAAGAACGCCATGTTCTTTAAGAGTTTATAACTCTTAACACAGCAGTATTCATCGTGTACAAGGAGTTTTAACTCTTAACACAGCAGTATTCATGGTATATAAGTATTTCGTAAGTCATAATGGCATTATGACATATAATAATTTATTTTTTATTTAAAAAATAATAATTAAATACACAATAAATGAAGGGGGCATTTAAAATTTATTAATAAACCTAAAAAGTTGGTCCCTAAAGTAATATTCGCATTAAGTTTTCCAAACATAAACACATCCCATTTCAAACTTGTAAATAATTTGATTACACTTATAGTATAAAAGTATAAAAATATAGTCTGCACACATGCAGAATTTATTAATAGTTAAATTCTATTACTTATAATTGAAAGCGCTTCCATACTGCATCAAATAGATTCATTGGTGCGATAAACGTCTGCGCTATGAATGCTATGATAATTATACGACTAAATACTCATACCAATGATAATATTACAACACTACTATGTTCTCGCTTATGACTTTTGAATGAGAGCTATACGACTTTATAGAAATAGTAACTGCGCCAAAATCGCGTTGTATAAGCGTTTGTAAGCCTTATTTTCATGCCATTCAGTTTTTGGAAAACGTTTACACAATTCTTATACGACTTATATTAAGACCATTTTGTTAGTTGGGTTACTAGTGTTTAGATTCGTTATAAGATGTCATTCTGTATTGGTTAACTTAAGATGTATTAAGTATGTATGAAAACTGTATTGTTTAACTTAGGTGTATTAGTGTTGAGAAGGTATGCGAGGAAGTATGAATATGGTAAAGATGTATAAACGGAGAAGGTATGTCTGTGCAGGATGACAGAATGTGGGAAACGGAATGTAAGTGTATGACAGGGATGGATGTATGCGATAGAGAGAGTGGGAAGATATGGAGATAAAAAAGATTGGCAAGATGGCATATGGAGTTAAGACATGCTAAGGAGTGCTAAAAGTAGTTTAAATAAAAGAAGTTAATATATATTTAGTGTTTTTACTTTGAGCTATTCCCACATTTATTAGAACATACAATACTATTCCTTGCTTGTTTAGACATGAAAAGGGTCACAAAGAAAATCCTATCAAACATAGAGAACCTTTTGATTGACTATCTCGAATGCTTTAAAGACAGCTTAGACTTAGTTTTACAGGTTATACATTGTCTTATGGAAGTAACTCAAAGAAACAAATAATGGGATGAAAGATGGATAGTGGGAACTGTGAGAAAACTACACAACCCCATTGAGTTTGGGCTTGTTTGATTCATCTTGACAGTACTCTAGTCCTAGATGATATGCAGTAATACTGCGCACTTAAGTTGCCATCTAGTAGGTACCTAATTAATCCTAATTAATACAATGGTCAAGAGTTTCGGAACCCTCAGTGCGCGAGTATGACTCGCACTTGACCGGTTTTTAAATATACAAGGTGTGACAGAAGGGGGGTACCAAACCTGAAGGAGGTGAATGTGCTCATGAAACTGAACAACTCTCCCCAAGGAACATAGGTCGAAATATGAAAAAAAAAATGTGGACCTCCCATACAAAATTGACGATCCACTGATCGGTTCACTATGGGATTTTTTTTTCATATTTCTACCTGTTCCGTGGGGAAAGTTTTTCAGTTTCATGAGCACATTCACCTACTTCAGGGTTGGAACCCCCCCTTTTGTTACACATTGTATAGACTAGCGATTGACTGCGATCTCACCTGATGGTAAGTGATGATGCGGCAGTATACGTATTCGCATTCGTATAGGAGTCCAACTCGTATTTGACTGGTTATTTACTACTACATATTATAAAACCGTGTTTGTTCTTCGCACCTGGCATCGAACCCCAGACCCCTGAAAAGGAGGCCGAGGTCTTACTAGACTATCGCCGCATTTAAGGATGTATTTCTATTTGCAGATTCACGAAAAAGCTGTAATCGGTATGACACACCATCCGCATCAAAACTTACTAGCCACCTACAGTGAAGATGGATTGCTCAAGTTGTGGAGACCTTAAATGTTAATGTTCTTTGGAGTTGATGAGAGCGTTTTATACGCACGTTTTATACGGACTGAAGCTGAGATCTATGGTGTGCTCTGGCTTAACTCAGACTTAAGATAGAGTTAAAACGAGAATAGTATAGAATAGAAATATTTTTTATTCAAATAAACTTTTACAAGTGCTTTTGAATCGTCGATGAATCTACCGCTGGTTCGGAATGCCCCTCCTGCCGAGAAGAGCCAGCAATAAACTCAGCATTTCTCTTTTCAAAAAAAATTTTTTTTACAATACGTAACAAAACTATGCTGTATAGTGTGTGTAAAGCTGCGTACAGACCGGCCCAACGAACGCCCTACGATGGATATTTATCGTTCGCTAGCGTTGGCTTCCGCACGCTCGTTGGAGTTCGTTAATACATCCAAATACATTTAGTGCTCGAACGAACGTTCGTTGGCACTTGATTCCGGTTCTTTTCTCTTTCATTCGCAATTTAATCATGGGCGACGACGACATCATTATAATTGCTAGTTTTATATACCAAAACGAGTTAGCAAGAACAAGAAAAAATAAACGTAAGCGAAGATGGTGGACAACCACATATTTTAAGAATAGGACTGTGTATAGTGGAAGTAAAATGATTGCAGATTTACAAGTAGAAAACGAATATCGTTTTATTCTTTGTTTTTCTCCATGATCTAAAAGGCGAGAAATATCCAAGTAATTATCAAATTGGACGTCTACACGCTACACACTCTTGCTTCAACTGAGCGTTCGTTCGTTGGCCTTCGGCGACCGTCCAAATAGAGTTCGATCAAATAGCTCGATTTCTTTGATGTTACCGCCACGCTTCGGATCGCCGGCACACGCCAACGAGCGATCGTTGGCATTCGCTAAGCCGTCCAGATTGCAGCAACGAAGGTCAACGAAACCCGTTCGTTGGCGTTCGTTTGGCCGGTCTGTACGCAGCATTAGACACAAATATGCTCAGACATAAATCTTAAGCCTCGATAGCCCAACGGTTAAAGGTGCGGACTGAAAACTGAAAGGTTGAAGGCTCACACCCCACCCGTTGCACTATTGTCGTACCCACTCCTAGCTTTCCACTTATTTGGAGGGGATAGAAGGATATTAGTCAAGTTTAGCTTGGCTAATATTCTCTTAACAAAAAAAAATCTGTCTCCTTTTACCTCTGTCTTGAGTCTGAGCAGAGCAAGATTGCGGTCTATAGATTTCAGCCTGAGAAACCTTTCACGCGGTAAAAATAGTGTTTATTATAATATGTTAAGTCCGTGCAAATCTTTTTGTTCGCATGGTAAAGCGCGCTGATTCCCGTTTGCGTTCTTTGCATTTCTCCATTCCTCTGCTATGTTCAGAGCAATCAAAAAGATTGGCGCGGACTGTTACTAGTTTTAATTTTAATTATAATTAAGTGACTTAATAAAGAGTTAAAATGTAATGCAGTTTTCTCTTCTAATTATACCTCTAACCTTAGATTAATTATACATAAAAAATAAATATTCTGAGCCTCTAACCTAATTTTTTTTTCATTTCTACTCGTATAAATAAATGAAAAAAATAATTATTATCATTTCTGTTTGAAGTCAATCGAAATTCTGTTGTAAGTCGTCGAAACGTCGAATAAGTCAAATACAACAGTAAATGTAAATATAGTAAATGTCCACAATATTTATTTAGTCCATTATTATAAGATTGAAAAAATAAAATTATAAATGCAAGCTTATTTAGTAAATTATTATATTTTATTTAAAAGCGAGTGAATGTCAAAGATCCGCGAGACTGGTGTGCACGGTGGAAGAGGAGGCGACTGGCATAGCGGGCAATACTGGTGGGACAAGACGTGCGTCCGCGAAGTAAGGGTGTTGGAGCGCAGCGCGAGCCGACACGCGCTCGCTAGGCTCGTAGCGAAGCATCGCTTCGAAGAGTGTACAAGCGTGGATCGAAGCGCGGGCGGCCGTCGGAAGCAACGTCCGTGCTTCGCGCTTCGGCCAGCGCGGGAACGCCGCGCGGTAGTCGGGTAGTAGCCGCGCGCCCGGCCACACGTCGTCGCCGGGCGTGCCGAGCGCGCGGAACACTCGGAACAGTTGATCGATCTCGCTGTCGCCTGGGAATAGGGTCTTTCCGCTAACCTGAAATAAAAACAAATATTTCAAATTATTAATTACTAGCTGATACCCACGACTTCGTTCGCGTGGATTGAGGTTTTTAATTCCCGCGGGAAATGTGTTATTCCAGACCATAATTGAGTAACAAACATCCGTATATCCACACTTTCGCATTTTTAATATTAATAGGATTATGACCCTTCTCAAGAGATTCATAAATACCAGCCCGCTACTGGGCACAGATCTCCTCTTGAATGAAAAAGGTTTAGGCCATAGTACATACTTGTGTATGTGTGCTAGCCAAGTATGGATTGGCAGACTTCACACATCTTTGTAAACATAATGTAGAACTGTAAGTCATACAGGTTTCCTTAGGATGTTTTACTTCACCATTATAGTGACAGAACAAAACTATCTTAGTAGGCACAATAACAAAAAAAATCAGGTGCAGGACCAAGCCAAGGGTGACACACTGCTTCCTAACTCCAGCCTGGGCTAATACTGAGAATTTCTTACTAGAATGTTAAAAAATGCAATACAAACCATTTCAGCGTAAATACAGGCCAAGCTCCAAACATCGACGGCTGTAGAGTAGAACTTGGTTCCGAGCAGAATCTCCGGTGCTCGGTACCACAGAGTGACCACCTCGTGAGTGTAGGCTCGCACGGGTATGCCGAACGCGCGCGCCAGGCCGAAGTCTGCTAGCTTGATATGGCCTTCTGTGTCCACTAGCAGGTTTTGGGGTTTGAGGTCGCGGTGCAAGACGCGATGCGCGTGACAGTACGCAACTCCTTCTAGCAACTGCTGGAGGTAGCTCTGGAATCAAAATTTATTTACTCCCGGGTCGATTCTGTAAAAGTTGTATGAATCATTGCTGTCAGTCTCAATTATTATAATTGGCTGAATTTATTGTGTTCTTTCTGCAACAATGCATTTAAGCTATTAGTGATTGAGTATCCACCAATCAGAGGTGATTGCAATTATTACACTCTATCAATAATTTTTAGAGAATTGCATCGATGCAAAGTAATAATCAAGTGGGATTGTCTAAAAATGATTTCTACATTGTGATGATTGCATTCAAATGTGATTGGCGATTTTTCTCTCATAATAGGCTTAAAAGCATTGGTGCACCAAGAATGCTAAGAATAAGGTATGGAACGTACTTCCGTGTGTTTCCGGCCACGTATAATCGGAGTACCTTCAAGACAAGAGTGAATAGACATTTTTTAGGCAAGCGCGCTGCAACCTAGACCTCATCAATGCTTTCTATCATTGAATGTCATCAAGTGCAAGCCTCTCATAATAAAAAAAAATGCCTATCACCACAAATAAGACTGTGACAATGATTAAATGAGTGGCATGAAAAGCTACATGTTGACAACTACCATGTTTTCCCCATTATTGCTTTATTTTTGGGATAAAAAGAATATCTCACTCTCCATGTCCTCATATATCAATCTAAAAAATCATGTTAACCCATAGCTGTCATAACAAGATTGAAGGACAAACCATCAAACAACTTCTTCATTTATAATACAAGTAAGGATTACCTTCACAAGATCAAGTTTCAAAGGGCCTTTAGTCAATTCCATAAGCTTCTTAAGATCCATGTGCAGGAACTCGAAGACCAGGAACAGTTTGGTATCAGCCAGCACTACATCTAGTAACTGCACCACTGCTGGATGCTTCAGGTCCCGTAATACTGAGATTTCACGCAAAGCTGTTGATGGTACGCCTTCGGGCTCACTGAAAATAACAACACTCATCTATACAAATAAAAACCTAAAGTTTGTTTAGTAACAACCTCTTATAATGCACATATAGATAAAATGCAACATGGTTCAAGTAGGTCCATTGCTGCGTGATTGAAGGAAGGAACAATCAACAAACTTTCTTCAAGTTTAAAGTTTAAATCCCAAACATATACAGATTTCTGAAAAATGCTGATTACATTAGGCCCAGCTGTTCTTGAGTAAGATTATTTAATACTAGCTGAGGCTCACGACGCTTTATTCGCGTGGATTTAGGTATTTAAAATTCACGGGGTAACTCTGATTTTCCGGGATAAAAAGTTGCATATGTCATCCCCAGGTCCCTGACTATACCGGCGCAAAAAATCTCGTCGTACCATATCTTTGTTGTAGTGTGACTGAACCAGGACTGAACGACGAACCAACATAAAAAGGCTCTCTAATTTATAATATTAGTAACATTAATAGTAAAGATTACACAGAGAGGACTGTTTTCAATTCAATTCATAGTAATTCTTCAAAGCAAAGTTATTCTTTAAAATTATTTTATTTTTATCCTGTCAATTTACGCGCCAAAACTTACTTTTCGAGTTTAATTTTCTTCAATGCAATTTCTTTACCGGTCAATAAATCTCGTGCTTTATAAACAACGCCATATGTTCCTTCTCCTATTTTTTCAACTCTTGAATAATTCTCCATTTCAAAGAAAATATTTTTTAATGCCTATTTATTCTTCAGATTTTTATTTTTTGTTTTGTTTCCATTGGTTTGAACTGAAGTTTCAATCACCATTTTTTTTTACATCACAGATTAGGTACTATAGCTCTAATCTAAACGTAGTGATTCTATTCTCTTTGGCTTTGGACCATAGGTACCTACATACTTCTTTGACTAGGTTATGACACAACATAGCTAGAACCCAGAGCCGTAAAACCAGTTATTAAAAATTAAAAAAAATATGACACACGAGATGACACAACACTCCCATATCAAAATATTTTTTGTCTGTGATCAAATTCAAAATTCAAATCTGCAAACGTCAAAAAATTACGTGATCCTTCAATAATTAAATAACATTAAATATATTTTATTAATTATGATATTTTGATTGCCTATCTTTGTTTATGTTACAACGGCAATAGTGAGTATTAAAAACAAAGATATTCATCGTTAAATTTGGTATGGCAATTGGTCTGAAGCGATTTATAACCTCTTCGATTAGAAATCCAAATTACAGTATATTGCGGAAGATAATGACTACTTCCAGTAAATCAGAGAAAGCACTGGAGAATCTGCAGAAGAATCCATACTTCGAAAAGTATGCTGAACGAATAGCTGCCTTACAAAAAACTTCTCCAGAAGAGTTTCTTAAAAAAGTAGAAGAACAAGAGAAAAATAAAAATGCAGAGAAAAAAAAGAAATTTGCATCTGTGGACACAAGGTAACCCAAATATTTCAAAATAACCTACAGCTGACGACTTTAAGATAAAATTTTACTATTATTGGGATGGATATAACTATATTACTGTATATTATATTATTATGTATTACTAGTATACTAAAGTTTATTTTAATTTTTATAGGACAAAATACACTCTAAGGAGTGTAATAAAATACAAAATATAGCTTCACAAAGAAACACAAAGTTATTTTGCTATATATACCAAACTAGAAAAAATTGTATGTTACACAATATATACATACAGCACATGGTATGCACTGCATGTTCTCCCAATAATGAAAATTCATGAAGAACTCCAAGTAAAGGCACAAACAACACATATCTCTATACGCTACAAACTATTTAAAAAGCCATGCTTAAAAATACACCTTGTAGTTATGCCTTTAAAAAAGATTATTTATTATATTTTCGACTCAAAATTAGTTACTTACAGTTGTTTACTTAGTAAGACAAAAGATTTATATTTTTTTCCGTTTTTAGTTCCTTCTATTGTCAGTTCAATTTTTTGTAAAAAGTAATTATTATGCATCTCATGTTAGAATGAAAATCACAAAATATTTGAAGTCGCCTTATGTAGTGTTGTTTTTATTATTGTTTTAGCTGTTGTACATTTCTTTTATAGGCAATTTTCATCAGTACTGAATCCAAAAGATGCACTAGCACAAGATGCAACTGTGGAAGATAAAAAGCTAAGTGATATATTCAAAGTGGAACTCGTGAAGGATAAAGATGCATCTGAGGTATAGTTATTATATTGATTAACTAGTTGATGCCTGTGATTTCATCCATGTGGATGTGAGAACAGAGACACACATACAACCAAGAGCCACGCACTGTCGTGAATTGCAAGTACTATACCATATGTCAATGTAAGCTGTTTCTATGATTTGGAGAGAAAAGGGGATAGCAGTATTGTTTTACTTATAACAAAATAATATGCAGATTTATATGTATGTGCTAAACACTACTTAATCACTGACAGTTATTATTTTTCTTTTTCAGGTGAAAATAATATGGGAAGAATACCATAAGAGCAAGGAGGTTATATCAGCAACTATCCCCTTAGACTTATACAGGCAAATCCAACACAATATGAAACAATATCCAACATTCTTGTTCCCATTGCCTAGATCAGAAGGATATGAATATGTTATGTGTCAGAGTTATGGACATACAGTGCACTTCACTCCTTTACTAGCATACCAGGTATTAGTTACACATGTAATAATTGTACTGTTTCAATTATTATGTATTCTGTAATGATGACCTCCCCGGCGCATTGGTGAGTGCTGTGGTCTTATAACTGGGAGGTCTCAGGTTTGAACTTTGATTCCTAGCAGGGGCAATTTGGGAATTTACAATTTCTAAATTGTCTCTGGTCTGGTCTGGCAGGTGGCTTTTGCCGTGGCTAGTTAACACCCTACGGTTAAAGACGTGCCGCCAAGAGATTCAGTGTTTGGGCACAATAGCATGTAGAAACCGATTAGGGGTATGGGGTGAATCTACACTGCCATACCCCTTCCAAGTTAGCCAGCTACTATCTTAGACTGCATTGTCACTTACCATAAGGAGAGATCGCAGTCAAGGACTATCTTGTCATTAAATAAAAAAAAAATTATAAAGCTTTTTAGTATAGTTTAATCAACATAACCATCTATTTTATTTATCCATTTTTGCATCAAATCATGGTGCCCTAGACCTGTGAAAGTGATGTAAACAAAATAAAAATGCAGTCGCATTTTGGCTTACAATTAATTTTCTCCAATACAAAATTTTTCAAAAAACTGTAACTTATAAATACCTAACTCCTTTTTAATCTTAACATAAAATAATTCGTTTTATAACTTATGCAGTCGCATTTTGAATTATAATTAATTTTGTCCAACACAAAATTTTTCAAAAAACTGTAACTTAAAAATAACTCCTTTTTAATCTTAACATAAAATAATTCGTTTTATAACCTTAACAATAATTAATTTTGTCCAATACAAAATTTTTCAAAAAACTGTAACTTAAAAAGAACTCCTTTTTAATCTTAACATAAAATAATTCTTTTTATAACCTATGCAGTCGCATTTTGACTTATAATTAATTTTGTCCAATACAAAATTTTTCAAAATACTGTAACTTAAAAAGAACTCCTTTTTAATCTTAACATAAAATAATTCCTTTTATAACCTTAACAAGCTATTAACATTATAGTAAGGTTTTATAACAGATAAGTATTACAGGTTCATAGAGATAGAACTACAGTTCTTGCAATTCACGAGGGCGCGTGAGCTTTACTTATGTATACGTCGTGTACATGCACATTGCGTAAGTGTGCGTGCCTGTCAGGAGCCAAGTTCTCGCTCACGCTTATACAGATACGACACGCACACAACCACGAGCTAGGCGCCCTCGTGAGTTGAAAGAACTATAGTAATATATATTATTCAGCCATTATGGCTTCAAATATGGTGCTCTAGCTCCTAGCTTACCTGTGAAACATTTATATAAAGAAATCAAAAATGCAGTCTTTGAGTTTTATAAGCCATAACATAAGATAAATGATTATTTTTTTAACAAAATTTTTGACAAATTGAAACGTAAAAATAATTCCTTTTATAACCTTAACAGGCTATTTACATTACACAGGTTCATAAAGAGAATGCTCCAGAATGTTTAACTATGGTACATTATCCAGAACTGAGTGACAAGGGGATAGTGTTGATGCGCGGAGAGTATGACAAGGTAAGAAAACAACAAAAATAATTTTACTAAAGGGGTATTTTCGTATGAAGCCTGGCCTATTCTATGATTCCACCATTTTGAGAAAAAAATTAATCAAAATGGAGGAACGGTGCGGGCGAAACCTTTGCGGGCGTGCGTTACTAGAAAAGCTCTTGATTATGCCCCTTGTAACACCATTTTCTATAAATATTCTTTTTCGTCCGAAGCTACTCGGCTATGGAACTTACTTCCTGAACATATTAGAGACAGTCGGTCAATACACACATTCAAATTTAAAGTGAAGCAGCTAGTGCTGCTACATAAATATACATAACTAAGTAACACATAATGAGAGATAGTTCTCTCGTTATGTGTTACTTAGTTATGTATATTTATGTAGGTATGTATTATATTATTTATGTATTATGTGTATTTATGTATTCATATGTATTTATGTATCTTCGTGTTTATGTCGTTTATTATTTATTTATATTATATAGAAAGGTATTATAGTAGATGTAGTGATGTACATTTTTGACCTTTACCACTCTACAATTTCGCCTTACTCACTTTCAAGGGAAGCTGGAAGAAATTTCTTTTTTAGAGATAAGCTTCACCTATGTATACTTCTTCT
The DNA here is from genome assembly GCA_038048805.1 of Hipparchia sbordonii. Classification (NCBI taxonomy): domain Eukaryota; kingdom Metazoa; phylum Arthropoda; class Insecta; order Lepidoptera; family Nymphalidae; genus Hipparchia; species Hipparchia sbordonii. The sequence goes on from CM076106.1 coordinate 12,723,908, forward strand.
AATATATCTTCTTTTGTAAATATTTATATGTACATAAAAAATAAAAATAAAATAAAATAAAAATAAAATAAACGGTAGGTCACCCAAAATATTTAAACACCTTTAGTTTTTTCTTGCACATCAGCAAGTACTTTTCTACCATAATATTTTACATTTAGCGTTGTAGTCCATATTTTACTCAAACATACTTTGTTTTTTAAAGAATATTAGCCAAGCTAAAGTTGACTAATCTCCCTATCCCCTCCAAATAAGCGGAAAGCTTGTGCTAGGAGTGGGAACGACAATAGTGCAACGGGTTGGTTTCGAACCTGCGACCTTTCACAGTTGGGCTATTGAGGCTTTTATTTCTTTATTATATCTTATGTTTGAGTAAAATACACAAAACAATTTCTTTAATTTTATTCTATTTATTTCCAGAATGCTTTGACTGGCAAAGAAGCCCAGTGCCTTGCCAATCAGTTCCAAATGTACTATAATGGCAAAGATAAAAATAAAACCAAATTGCTGGAAACTTTCACCAAAACCCCAGATTCGTTTAAGCATATGGACTTGATAAGGGAGTTAGAAAATATTGAATTAATTTAAATAGAACTGAATAACCAATATTTTAAATTACCTATAGTTTGTTATCTCTTTGTTAACTTATTTAAGTGAATATAGAATAGTTCAAATGCATTGTTTTATTAGCCTTTGCCCTGCAACATTCACAAATGGAGTTGGAGCTGCCTTTTATGTTCGAAGTGAGCGCACTACCATCTTAGACAATATTGACACCATCAGGGGAAATTGCAGTCAAGTCTATCTTGTCATCAAATAAACAAAAAGTGTACAACTTAACAAAACCAAATTAATTTTAGTTTAATCTATGAGGGTAGAATGTGTATTCTGGGGTATCATAAATACCAGATACAACAGGAGAAGTGGAATTAATTTCAATTGACATTGATGAGCTACTTGTTCTATCCATAGGGCTAGATCTGTGTGTTACCCTGGTCTCACAATAGCAATACGGACTCCATGAATATCCAATATCATCTTTCGAATTCTGTGGTATTGAAATATTGGTAGATGAATATGGACTATTATAAATTTCTAAGACATTTGGGCTTAGTAAATTATCACAACAGATGGAGCTACCACTCCATGAACATTGAATATCATCTTCCGGATACTGTTGTAAGGGAATATATGGTCTATTATAAAATGCTAAGACATCTGGGCTTAGTGAATCATATATCTTCCTATTTTCGGCTATAATTCGAGCAACATTTGCTTTAGTAATTGCACTGTAGTCCTCGAAATTAGTAGTGGAAAGCAGTAGATTCTGTTCAGCGTAAGTCTCTATGCCATCTAAGATACTGGCAAATATTTTTGCTTCTATATTGGTATTGGTTGTGGCAGGTGAACTTGATATTGGAGATGTTCCAAGTGGACTGTCCAAATTTGAATTTACTGCTTCTTTTTCTCTTTCACTTTCTGAAGTAAATAATATAATGCTTTTAGGAGTCTCTATGGCTTCCTTACCATCATTAAAATTTGGTGAAAAAATTTCCATTTCATCATCTGTAGTACACAGGTTCTGTCTCTCTAGTCCAATGGCATTATTACTATTATTATTTTCTGACAAAATTTTTGTATTTAAGTTAGACATAAAAGTTTGTCTATCCTGTAATTCGAAATTTTTACCTTCCAATTCAGAAACCTGGCGTCTTGTAACAGTTTCCGATCTGACAGCCTTATTAAATAAAGTTAGTCGATTACTTGTTATATAGTCTTTTTTTGTACAGTTTGATTTATTGTTATGTAACTTGGTATCAGTATTGTAATTTACCCCTGATTCTTCATCCGAGTAATTTACCTTATGTTCGAGTGTTTTCTTTCTTAATTTGTCAAGACATCTTCGTGTTTTTCTTTTTTTGCGCTTTTTATCATTTAATGCTTCCATAGCGAATGAATTCGGATGTTCTATCTTATAAGATTTTATAAGTTTAAACAGAGTGATTTGTATACTCTTTTTTTGAGTTTAAACTAAAGATCAAGACTCCACAGTCCACTGGGCTGGGCACTGAGGTTCAGAATTCAAATCACGTCTAACGGTCTGAAAAGACTAAAGAGTAGGTAGGGTGACCAACCCAATAGCTAGCACTGCACTAGTTTATTCGCACTTTGGCAAAAAAGATTAAAATATAAGTATCTGATTGTGGTTTTTAAATTTTCAGATTAAAAATATTTAGGGGAATTCATATTTTTCACAATCGAAACCTTTCTAATCTGGAAAGTTTTAAAATGACGTCAGTATCGTAGTTGAAAGATATCGTTTTGGAGTTTCCGAAGTTTTTCGGCCATTTTGACTCATCGACGTTAAGGGTCAGTACTTACTTAATAATGATTTAACTGTGGTTTTATTTGAGTTTTAAAAATATTTCTTTTCTAAGTATTATTAGTTACTAATTCAAAAAGTAAATGAAACTTTCCCGTTATTTCATTGCAAAACAAGGGGTGTCAGTATCTGGTTACAAAATTTGGAGATTTTCCTGTTTATTAACACTCCGAAGCGATTCGATTCATTAGCAGACTGGGAGTCTGTACACGATCTTAACAAGTGTGTGTAAACTGTCCATATTCTGGAGTCTAAATTCTTTAAGACCCATCACACGAAAAGGACCAAGAAGTTCTCTGACCTTACTCTCAAACTGATGGAAGACAGACAAGAGATGAGACTTCAGTCGTCAGCAGACGCGGATGCCTACTGGTAGGTTAATAGGCAGATCTCTAAGAAAAGAACTCGCGACCTGCGGGCCTTGAATACCAAGTGTATTAAAGATACCATCTAGTGGAACAGAAGTTCCATTCCAAAGTGTCCGTGAGAGATCTATCTATCGGACAGAGCCAGCTGACGCGGCTGAAAACTGACGAAGGCTGTCACGTTTCTTCTCCACAGAGGCGTAACTATAGGGTGGCATGACGGCAAAATGCCACGGGCCCCTAGCCGGCAGGGGCCCCTGGTCAGAGAGGGCCGGAAGCTCAAGATGATCATAACATTTATAGCCATTCCTGTGACTACGGCTAGTGCCGAGCGATCGTTTTCAAAATAAAAATTGATATAAACTAAACTCTTTGGGACAAGAAAGGTTACGCACAGTGGTAAATTTACAAAATGGCTGATTTGACTGGAGCCTAGGGCAGCAGATTTTAGGGGCGGCGAATTTGGGGCCAAAATTTTTATTTATATCTTACAGAAATTAAAAAGATACATATTTGTAATACCTAAATGTCATTAGGTCCACAAACACATTTTAAAATAACCCCAATAACGATAACTAAATAGTTGGTAGGGCCGACTTTACCTACGATGCCGAGTGTGCGGCGCATACAAGCGTAGGGTCTCAAGCGCCAAAAGTACAGGACTAGATTTGGCGTAGTGCAGAATAAAAAATTTCGCGCTCACTTCGTTCGTGAAAATGTCGCTTTTACGTTGCTATTGTAGGTGCCAAGTATAGAATACTAGTTGCCGTAATGCAACCATAAAAAACTTTACGCCCGCTCCGCTTGCGAAAATGTCGCTTTTACGTTGCTATTGTAGGTACCAAGAACGAACTACTAAGTGCCGTAATCTATAATTATATAAAAAGGCTTGTCCTGACTGACTGACTGACTGACGATCAACGCACAGCCTAAACCACTGAAGTTAGAAACTTGAAATTTTGACAGTAGGTTCCTTTTATGACGTAGGCGAGCACTAAGAAAGGATTTTTCGAAATTCGCCCCCCAAGGGGGTAAAAAGGGGGGTTAAAGTTTGTATGAAACTCCGTCATTTTTCGAGTTATACTCATGAAATTCGGTATTTAGGCTTTAAATTGAAAACAAAAAAGTACGTGTTTCACAGTTTTTAAAAATTCTACCCCCTAAGGGGTTAAATAGGGGTTGAATGTTTGTATAATAGTCCTTCGTTCTTCAAGTTATTTTTCAAGTTACGTTTATGAAACTTGATATTTTGGCTCTTGATTAAAAATAAAGAATTACGTATTTTACATTTTTTTTAAATTCTCCCCCCAAGGGGGTAAAAAGGGGGGTTAAAGTTTGTATGAAACTCCGTCATTTTTCAAGCTATACCCATAAAATTCGGTATTTAGGCTTTAAATTGAAAACAAAAAAGTAAGTGTTTCACACTTTTAAAAAATTCTACCCCCTAAGGGGTTAATCTATATATATAAAAATGAATTCCTATTTCCTTGGTCATCGCATCACGCGTGAACGGCTGGACCGATTTCGCTAATTCTTTTTTTGTTGTGTTTGTTATTGTCAGGAGAAGGTTCTTAAAAAAGAAAAAATTAAGAAAATTGCGCGAAAAATTAGAAAATTTAAGAAAACTTAACCACCATATTAAATTATTTCTAATGTAACCGCTTTTGCAATTCAAACTTTTTTGATGTAACCTTATGGCGTTTGACATAACATTGACAGAATGCGTGCTGCCAATTTCGTCAAAGAGTTTCAATATTCATAGTTAAGACAGGACAACGTCTGTCGGGTCCGCTAGTGTATTCATAAAAAATTTCGCGCTCGCTTCGCTCGCAAAAATTTCACTTTTATGTTGCTATTGTAGGTACAAGAATAGACTACTAAGTGCCGTAATGTAATCACAAATGTAAGTTGCTATTGTAGGTGCTAAGAACCTTGTTAAAGGTTATTAGAAAATCAAGTAATTGTAATTGCGTTTGTATGTACCTACTTCACGTAGTGATTTATGAAAAAATAAAAAATACTATCTCATTGGGTGAGCTTCTTTATATTGGGGGAGGGAGGGCCCCATCCGATGAATTTGCCACGGGCCCCAAACGGTATAGTTACGCCTCTGCTTCTCCACCTGAGGTATGGAGAGAGGTTGAGAAGTTCTATGGCAGTTATTTATCACGAAACAATAATCATTCAGCGGACGATGGAGAGAGCTATGCTCGGAGTATCCCTGCGATATCATATCAGAAATGAGGATATCTGTAAGAGAATCAAAGTCACGGACATAGCTAAGCGAAACTGAAGTGGAAATGGGCGGGCATATAGTTCCAAGAGCTGATGGTCGATGGGATCCCATGGTGTTGAAGTAGCGATCCCGTACCGGGAAGCTAGGTGGACCGACGACATCAAACGGGTCGCAGAGAGCCGCTGGATTCAGGTAGCGTAAGACCGAGGCATGTGGAAGTCCATATAAGAGACCTTTGTCCAGCTGTGGACGTCTGTCGTTTGATAAAGACTATGTTTACGTTTTCTTATTAAATATGTAAGGGTGTTTGTTTTAAATATAATAAATATAAAAAAATTAAGTCACCTACAGTTACTATAAGAATTTCCGTATATTATTTCGTAATAAAATCTATATTCTAAAAGACTTCCGTAGGTAGCCTAGCGTTATATTTCCCTTAAACTCTATTAAATTTGAGTGTTGATAATTGGATAATTTTGTGCCCATAACTGGTAACAAATGTGCGAATAATTGGGGACTGGGTCATTTTTCAATCTTATTTAAAATTCTAGTTGATTTAAACAAAAAAATTTCAATATCTTCTTTAAGTATATATTTTATTAAACAAGTAACCTTATGAACAGAGTGATTTATAGGATTTTGTTACATTTATATTTAAAAAACATATTTGAAATTAGATAAACTCTTAAAGTGCCCATAATTGGGTCTGCCACCCTACTTTAGTAGAGGTCAGTGAATAGTGGTGAATAATCTACAGAATAATAGCAATTTATCTGTGGCGGGGCCACAGACGAAGTACAAAAAGACTAGGCAATATGATTTATTAGTCTGTGACAGCTGCCAATTCATAAGTGAATGAGTATTTACCAAAGCTAAATAGGGTGACCAACCCAATAGCTAGCACTGCACCAGTTTATTCGCACTTTGGCAAAAAAGATTAAAATATAAGTTTCTGATTGTGGTTTTTAATTTTCAGATTAAAAAATATTTAGGGGAATTCATATTTTTCACAATCGAAACCTTTCTAATCTGGAAAGTTTTAAAATGACGTCAGTATCGTAGTTGAAAGATATCGTTTTGGAGTTCCCAAAGTTTTTCGGCCATTTTGACTCATCGACGTTAAGGGTCAGTACTTACTTAATAATGATTTAACTGTGGTTTTATTTGAGTTTTAATAATATAATTGTTTTCAATTGTTTTTCTAAGTATTATTAGTTACTAATTCAAAAAGTAAATGAAACTTTCACGTTATTTCATTGCAAAACAAGGGGTGTCAGTATCTGGTTCCAAAATTTGGAGATTTTCCTGTTTATTAAGGGGGGGGTAAGGTATTAAAATTTATTTTTTTCGATTTTTTTTTATTTTTCTAATTGAATGCATAATATCTCAAGAAGATTGTGTTAAAATTTCAAGTCGATCGGGGCAAAATTGACGAAGTTATGAGTATTTCAGCGTCCGTTGCCAGCCTGAGGTTTTACAGCCCCACCCGGCCTAAACGGGCCTGTTCAGGTAAAATCGAGTATATTCGAGGCATGATCATCAGTTAAACGCTGTATGCTGTGCTGAGCAGTAACAAGTGACGGAACTGGCACCAACGACTCTGTGTGAGTATAAAAAAATTGTCGAATTTTATCTTGAATACTTCAGTACGCAAACTTTAAAGCGTTTTTCTGAGACTTGTCATTTTTGAAGTCCGTGCCCACCATAACTAAAAATCTACTGGACCAATCGTTTTGAAATTTTGCACAGTGTTTCTTCACATAATTCTCCAGGTATTGTCGAGAGCTTTTTTATTTTCAATAATTATCAATTTTTTTACAACAGCAAATTAGCCGTTTTTTTTTACCGAAAATCTGGTTTTTGGCTTCCAAGTGCTACGAAAAATCGAAAAATCGAAAGAAAAAAAAATCCTCTCGTGAATACCTGGACAAACATCTCCTTTAACGAATGCATTTTGATTTTTTTATTTCAGATGATTTGGTTGCGAGTTATGATGGGCACCGCAAAACAACTTTTTCTCGAGGCGCCTCCGGAAATTCACTGTCACTCGCTCAATTTTTGATATTTTGCAATGAAAATTTAGGAGAATATTGTTCTAATGTTACATTATCATATATGGATCGACTGAATAAACTAACACCATCTGTATTGCCAAAAAAAAATCTTGAAAACATGCCTTTTTTTTACCGAATTAACCTTACCCCCCCCTTAACACTCCGAAGCGATTCGATTCCCTAGCAGACTGGGAGTCTGTAGACGATCTTAACAAGTGTGTGTAAACTGTCCATACTCTGGAGTCTAAATTCTTTAAGACCCATCACACGAAAAGGACCAAGAAGTTCTCTGACCTTACTCTCAAAATGATGGAAGACAGACAAGAGATGAGACTTCAGTCGTCAGCAGACGCGGATGCCTACTGGTAAGTTAATAGGCAGATCTCCAAGAAAAGAACTCGCGACCTGCGGGCCTTGAATACCAAGTGTATTAAAGATACCATCTAGTGGAACAGAAGTTCCATTCCAAAGTGTCCGTGAGAGATCTATCTATCGGACAGAGCCAGCTGACGTGGCTGAAAACTGACGAAGGCTGTCACGTTTCTTCTCCACCTGAGGTATGGAGAGAGGTTGAGAAGTTCTATGGGCATTTATTTATTACGAAATAATAATCATTCAGCGGACGATGGAGAGAGCTATGCTCGGAGTATCCCTGCGAGATCATATCAGAAATGAGGATATCTGTAAGAGAATCAAAGTCACGTACATAGCTAAGCGAAACTGAAGTGGAAATGTGCGGGCATATAGTTCGAAGAGCTGATGGTCGATAGGATTCCATGGTGTTGGAGTAGCGATCCCGTACCGGGAAGCTAGGTGGACCGACGACATCAAACGAGTCGCAGAGAGCCGCTGGATTCAGGTAGCGTAAGACCGAGGCCTGTGGAAGTCCATATAAGAGACCTTTGTCCAGCTGTGGACGTCTGTCGTTTGATAAAGACTATGTTTACGTTTTCTTATTAAATATGTAAGGGTATTTGTTTTAAATATAATAAATATAAAAAAATTAAGTCACCTACAGTTATTATAAGAATTTCCGTATATAATTTCGTAATAAAATCTATATTCTAAAAGACTTCCGTAGGTAGCCTAGCATTATATTTCCCTTAAACTCTATTAAAATCTGAGTGTTGATAATTGGATAATTTTGTGCCCATAACTGGTAACAAATGTGCGAATAATTGGGGACTGGGTCATTTTTCAATCTTATTTAAAATTCTAGTTGATTTAAACAAAAAAATTTCAATATCTTCTTTAATTATATATTTTATTAAACAAGTAACCTTATGAACACAGTGATTTCTCTTCACTCTTCATTGGATAAATATTCCATTTCTGAAAAGTGGAGATTTCTTAAGTCCCTAGGTGTGGGTAAATTCCTTAATACCTCTACTAATACAACAGACTTAAATGCATTGAATAATCATTTTTCCACTCCTCCTGTTCTAGTTTCTAATTCTATAAAGTCTTTGACTCTTCAAAAATTAGCAGAAGCAACCCAACCTATGGGCGAATCTTTCGTTTTTCAAGAAATCGCAGAAGAGGACGTTAAGAAGAGTATCCTTTCCATCACAACTAAAGCTACGGGCAGTGATGGCTTGAGCCGTGACATGTTAGCACTCGTGATTGATCTTATCGTGCCTATTATTACCCACATTATAAATTTCTCCCTGGCAAATAAGGTCTTTCCAACTGACTGGAAAATGGCTCATGTCATCCCTTTACCGAAATCCCCCAATCCCAATTCTTTTTCACAGTTTCGGCCTATTTCAATCTTACCTATCCTTTCAAAAGTTATAGAAAATGCAGTTTTCAAACAGTTATCGACTTTTCTTTATAAGAACAATCTTCTGAGTCCTTTCCAATCCGGTTTCCGCCCCTCCCATAGTACCGTTACAGCCCTGCTCAAAGTCACTGATGACATTCGTTATGCTATGGATAACAAACAGCTTACTATTCTTATCTTACTGGATTTTAGTAACGCTTTTAACTCAGTTGACTTTGACATACTCCTTGGTATCCTAAGCTCCCTTAACATATCTTCTTCTGCGATTACTTGGTTCCACTCTTATCTTCATGGTCGCCGGCAGAGAATCCGCACAGATGAGGTTTACTCAGACTGGGCTAACCTCTCTGCTGGTGTTCCTCAAGGTGGCGTGCTTTCCCCTCTTCTTTTTTCAGTCTTCATTAATGAAATTACAAAAGTTCTTTCTTCTCACTACCATCTTTATGCAGACGATTTGCAGCTCTATAGGCATGCTCCGTTATTGGAACTTGACTCTACAATTACTTCCATTAACGATGATCTTGCTGCCATTAAAGAGTGGGCTGATTCTCACGGACTTGTGGTCAACCCAAGTAAATCTCAAGCGATGATTATTGGCAGCAGACCGCTAAGAAATCGTGTTAATTTCAATAATATTCCCCAGGTTGTTTATGCTGGAATACCTATAATTTATACATGCACTAGTAAAAATCTAGGCCTCATTATGGACGGGAACCTGGCTTGGTCGGCACACGTCAACCAAGTCAGTAAAAGAATGCACTATGCTATCCATTCGTTGAGGAGGCTGCAGAATTTCCTTCCGCTACGTACTAAAATTATGTTGGCACAATCCCTGTTACTACCTATCCTTGATTACGCTGACGTCTGCTACCTAGATGCCACTGAAGAGCTACTTGACAAACTCGAACGACTTCAGAATTTGTGCATTCGCTTTATATACGGCCTGCGCAAATTCGATCACGTTTCCAATTTTCGTCATCAATTAAAGTGGCTCCCAATTCGTTTTCGTCGGAACTTGCACATTGTTACTGTCCTCTATAATATCCTTCATAACAGTTCTTCCCCTGATTACTTACGTGAGCGTTTTAAGGTATCGCTCCCGTCTGCAAGGCCTTTGCGGGCGTGCGTTACCAGAAAAGCTCTTGATTATGCCCCTTGTAACACTATTTTCTATAAATATTCTTTTTCGTCCGAAGCTACTCTGCTATGGAACTCACTTCCTGAACATATTAGAGACAGTGGGTCAATACACACATTCAAATTTAGAGTGAAGCAGCATTATCTCTCGTTATGTGTTAATTAGTTATGTATATTTACGTATGTATTATATTATTTATGTATTATATATATTTTATGTATCCATGTATGTATTTATGTATCTTCGTGTCTATGTAGTTTATTTTATACTTATATTATATACCGTAAGGGCGGGTTACTTTGGCTTTTTTTTCCGTGTATTATTAAAAATCCCTCTGGTGTAAGGACTGTGATTGGCGCCTTAGGGTTATTATGGCTTTATTTGGTAAAGAAGGATAGTAGCTAATCATTAATAAATTATTTTATATCAAAAATATAACAGTTCATTTTTTTTTTATTTTTTTTTATTTGAGTCAAAGTTATTCCTTAAAGAGGGTTACTTTGGCTCGCCAATTTTTTTGGCGCAGAATCTAAACAGAACCAAGCAAAAGACCAAAATAAACCTTTAAAATGAAAGATAATAAAATAATACACGTTTTGATGTATAAAATTCTTTAATTCTTAAATTAATTAAAAAAATAAACATTCCAACAGTCTTGTTTCTGAAATTTAACAAAAACTTAAAAACTCTTTTTATTTATTATTAAATTACTAAGTTTTAATTCATATCTAAAGTAAAAACTTTGAAATGTTGCAATAAATAGGCATATATGTCTACAAAATAATCTTACAGCTTCTCTATTATGAGATTCATCGTATTCAGGCTCATTTATCTTACTAATCAATATATGCTTAATTCTAAAACCAAATATGATTTTAAGGAACACTCTTTTATTTCATTGGTACTTGGCAATCTAACTCAGGTACTGAGAAACAGCCTTTTTTTTTCAAATTTGGGGGGTCTATCTTGCAGACAATATAGTCCCAACTATAAAGCTGCTCGTCTTTGCAGACTGGCCACCTTCAATAGTTTTCCTCTTTTCAAACAGCTCACAAGGGCTCCCTCTTCACTTACTACAGCAGTCACTTGCCTAGGATATTGTCGTAAGTTCCACTTGATCTTGAGCTAATGTTACCCGAATTTATGAGTCAAAGTATACCCATACTTAGTATTTAAAATTTTGCTATCTAAACTTGTAAAAAAGCAATTGTTTATAGCATCATTCTAGTCTTAAATAAATTTCTGAACCTATCTAATGTAATATTAAACAATACTTACCTTAAAAACTCCGTTACAATATAAAGTTCGCAGACCTACCAAAACACGTTCATACATGCGATAAGTTCGAAACACAAATGGCGCCTTTTTACCTTGAAATAGTTTGGGCAACCAAACAAAACTAAGTGCCAGTTATGTCTTCTAACAATTCCAGCTTAAACTAAATCGATAACTGCGATGGCTGCAAAGAGGTGGGAATTTTAATCTTTTTTTTATTTTGAGCTAAAGTTACCCCTTAGAGCTAAAGTAACCCGCCCTTACGGTATATTATTTAAGTATATTATATAGTAGGTATTATAGTATATGTAGTGATGTACATTTTTGACCTATACCACTTTATAATTTCACCTTACTCACTTTCAAGGGAAGCTGGAAGAAATTTCTTTTTTTTAGAGATAAGCTTCACCTATGTCTACTTCTTCTAATATGTGTTGTCCTGAAAATTCTATATGTACATGAAAAATAAAAATAAAATAAATAAATAAATTTATAGAATTTGGTTAAATTTATACTTAAAAAACATATTTGAAATAAGATAAACTCTTAAAGTGCCCATAATTGGGTCTGCCACCCTATTTACCTAATGACTACTCTGTGGTGAATCCTTCTTAGTTGTTCCATCCTTTTTGTGTTACTAATACCTAATCTGTGGTGATTACATTCTCTTGGGTTATATAGTAATCTGTGATCTAGTAAAACGGAGTGATTACATTCTCTTGGTGATCTATATAGTAATCTGTGATCATCTAGTTTAAAAAAAAATATAAGTGGATAGTGAATTAAATTTTGCATTAAAATTTATTAAAGAAATGCTAAGAAAATAGAAATATATTCCTAAAATTTATGCAAACGTGAGTATTCTAATGAAGGTATGAGTTAATACAATCGGTTAGAGGTTTTAAGTATTATCAAGCGTAAAAATGAGAAGTTCTATTTGGCTAATTAATATCTATTTCTATCGGTTTTCTCAATTTTAGTAATTTTAAATATACTATTGGTTATTATTTTCAAATTATCAATTACTGTTTTCTTGCTATGAAGGATTATGGTGCTCTAATTAAAAAAAACATAATTTATGAAATAACATCTTTATAAAATTACAAGTTTAATTGCTGATTTATTTATTAATCCTCTATTTGCACACTTATTTTTTGATATTTAAGCATACTTAGTTAAGTAATTGTTTGTAGTTAATAGAATAAACAATTATAGTAAGTTAAATATAATTATCGTAATTTACTTTAAGGTGTTGAAACAGTTTTATAACAATGTTTACCTATTTTTCTCAAAAGAAATCATAAATAAAATCTTCTTTTCATGGTTCTAAATAAATCTGAAACAGATGTTTTAATATTCATTACATTAACAATTGTCTTTGTTTTTCTATTTTAATTTATTTAAAATGTAAATTTAAATGTAACTTAGCTAAATGTTTCATTTTGATGAAAATTTCTTGAATTAAATGTGTGACACTACAAACTCTGGTTTATGTTGTTGTTATCAAAAACTGTCTGACTCTGCAGTTGCTCTTTTCAAAACAAAATACTTATTTGAAAATTTTTATACAGTAGTAATTATTACAATGTCAGTCATTTAATTACATTTCAGTCACTTTGTTATTAAGAAATTCACTAACTGTATATAACTTCAACTTAATAAATGTGTATGTAGAGCCATATAATAATTAATGTTACTAAAACTACAATAAAATGGGAATAAAATGAATATAAATATTTAAAATACTTGTTATGTACATATGTCACCAAAATTCCACATTTGAGTACTTTCAATTTTAATTTAAACTTGTTATATTAAGTTTAGGTTAAAATAAAATTCCTCATTAACCAGATTATTGCTAGATTGTAATTTTAGTGAGTATATATTAGTAGTGTTAGTGTATGTAGTAAAAAAAAAATTAATTTGCATGGTACACAGTGCATTAGGCAGCAGGCATGGCAGCGGGTCGGCGCGGAGGGCGCGGCAGGTGAGGAGCGGCGCGGGGCCATGGCGGAGCCCGAGCCCGCGCCCGCCGGCCTCGCCGACGCCGTGCTGCTGGCGCCCCTCACCGAGGACTCCTTTCTGCACAATCTGCACGTGCGCTACAAACGAGACATCATCTATGTGAGTGTCCCATCACAGCAAGTGAGGACCTAGGCGTGGTGACGTCACACTTTGCATCTTGCATCCTCTTCTAGGAGCCAATAACAGCTGCATACAATTTGAAAGACTTCAAATTTATTTATTTTTGAGTGAGAGAATCTTATAAATGCGAAACTGTTTGTTTGTCCTTCAATCACGCAGCAACGTAGCAAAGGATCGACGTGATTTTTTGCATGGGTATAGTTGAACATAAATTCAAAATTATTAAATTTCATGTAGGCCAACTTGTGGCTCTTATGACAAGTCGGTAAAATCTACCACTGGTTCGGAATGCTGATTCTGCTGAGACGAGCTGGCAAGAAACTCAGCAGTTGCTCTTTTCGAAACAAAAAAATGTTACAATATGTAGGTACATACCTTATCTATCTTGTGGACAGCTGAAGCAAAGCAGATTAGTTCCAAGCAACTTTGTCATTAAGGAATTCATTAACTGTGTGTGTAATAACTTGAAAAATTAAATAGGCTTTTTATTCCGGAAAAACCGGCGAATTTCCGCTGGATATATTTTTTAACCCTACTCCACATGTACAAAATCACAGACAGATGAATAAAAAAAGTACTGTTGTCTAGTGAAGTACCGTCAAAGTTATGTTTTCAATGTATGTGTTGTTCGTGACAGACATACGTGGGCAACGCACTGGTGTCGGTGAACCCGTGCCGCGCGCTGCCGCTCTACTCTGCGGAGCTCGTACGCACCTACCTGGCGCGCCCGCCCTACCTCCTGCCGCCACATTTGTGAGTTGGCAACTGTAACTCTATTCAATGTTATGCTCTAATATGTTCAAGCCTCATGTTCCAGCAACATGCGCAAATATGTTCAAGCATCTTGTTTGCATTTGTCTATGCAATGTGTTCGAACATGTTCATGCATCATGCTCGAATATGTCCATGTGTCATGCTCGGACATGTTCATACGTCATTCTGTAATATGTTCAAGTATTTGTTTATGCAATGTGTTCGAACATGTTCATGAATCATGCTCTACCATGTTCATGCGTCGTGCTCGAATAATATGCTAGCGTCATGTTCTAGCATGTTCAAATATCATGCTCAAATAAGTTTGTTTGAGATAGAAAAAGGTAAGCAAGTGCTTTTGCATGCAAATTAAAACTTTATCACTATTGGATAAGGACTACATTTAATTATTGCTTACAGATACGCAATAACCGCCACTGCCTACCGCTGGGTTCGTGATAGAAATGAAAACCAATGTATCGTTATAACAGGTATGCTATTAATCCTACTTATAAAAAAGCCTCAATAGCCTAACGGTGAAAGGTGCAGACTGAAAAAGATTGCAAGTTCGAACTCCACCCGTTGCACTAATGTCATACCCACTCCTAGCACAAACTTTCCGCTTATTTGGAGGGGATATTAATCAACTTCAGATTGGCTAATATTTAAAAAAAAAAGTACGAATGCGAAAATTTGTCTGCATGGATGGATGGCTGGTTACTCAAAAAATACTGGTCGGATTTTGATGAAACTTTACAATTTAATAGCTTAAAATCAGAATAGCATATGAACATGGAAAGAAATTACCAGTTTGATTTGCGGTTGCAGCAAAACAATATTATTTAACTGTGTTATTTATACCCAACCGCTTTAAGTCTTCATTCCTGATCCGCACGGCAAAGTTACAAAAAAACCAAGCAATAGAAGCGCCGGGCTAACATATGTCATTTGTGGCACAACCCGAAAAAAGGTCCAAGCTCAGCAAAAAAGCTGAATCACTTTGAGAAAGATATTCAGCGCTGATTTTCAGCCAAAATTTAAAAAAAAATTTTTAAAGTAATTTAGGAATTTATAATTTCTAAATTGTATCCGGTCTGATCTGGTGGGAGGCTTTGGCCGTGGATAGTTACCACCCTACCGTCAAAGACGTGCCGCCAAGCGATTTAGCGTTCTGGCACGATGGCGTGTAGAAACCGATTAGGGGTATGGGTTGAATTTACACTGCTATACCCCTTCCAAGTTAGCCCACTACCATCTTAGACTGCATCGTCACTTACCATCAGGTGAGATCGCAGTCAAGGGCTATCTTGTCATCGAATAAAAAAAAAAAACCTTAGACCACATCATTACTTTCCATCAGGTGTGATAGTGGTCAAGTGTGTGCCTATAATGAATTAAAAAAAAACTAAGGGAAGCTTTTTTCACGCAGGTGAAAGCGGTGCTGGTAAGACAGAGGCGGCTCGAGTGTGCCTGCAATGCGCCGTGGTGGCGGGCGGCGGCGGGGGCGGAGCCCTAGCGGCCGCGGGGACCTTACTCGAGGCCTTTGGCAATGCGGCCACCGCGAGGAACCATAACGCGAGCAGATTCGTGAGTATATGTAACACTTCGTTTTATAGGACTGTCCATTGATCGAGTTTACTATTTTAAAACAAAATTTTTAATGGGTCTAATTATGTGAAATTGACGACCTCGCGCAGTATTTAGCGCTGAGGTCTCGGGTTCGATTCCCGGTTGGGGCAATTTGAGAATTTATAATTTCTGAATTGTCTCCGGTCTGCAGGGCGATTCAGACCTGTTCGATAACATACCGGTCGATACGGTTAGATATCGATCTCGTATCGAAAATTTTTTGCCGTGTGATTCAGAGCGTTCGGTTTGATAATACGATTCGGTATCGACTACGTTATCGACATCGACAAGATACATTCGATTACAAGAGCATTTACGAATTGAAAATATATGTTATCGTACGGTAACAAACCGAATCGATCGATAAATAAGTTATCGGAAGGGTCTGAATCGGGGGGCTGGTCTGGTAGCCGTAGCTACCGTCAAACACGTGCCGCCAAGCGATTTAGCATTCCGGCACGATGGCGTGTAGAAACAGATTAGGGGTATGGTTACACGGCCGTATCCCTTAAAAGTTAATCCGCTACCATGTTAGACTGCTTCGTCACTTACCATCAGGTGCAATCGCAATCAAGTTATTTAAAAAGGTATAACATCAAAACTTCGGAAATTATTTCAAATGGCTGTACTGTAGAGTTGATAAAATGCAGATCTGTCGTTGTTCTACGATATTGACGTTCTCACTTCATAACACACACATAAGCAACACGAATTTTGTTTTATCCAGTCATTTTGAAGTATTATACATTCTGAATTTCCAAGACTTACTCGATTTTTGATCGGAGAACATGAACGTGGAACGTTCTGGATCGCTGAATTAATTTGAATACATAGACATTACAAGTCCTCGGAACATAGGCTCGTTTGCATATTACTTCATCTTTGTGCAAGCATTACAGTCGTACTTAGCATGTAATGCCTCTACCTTATAAAGATAATGAAAAACGATAGATAGGCGTACAGGGATCTTCTTTTTTATGAACTGATAGATGTCCTCTGCTGGACTTTGACATGCCTCTATCTTTCGCTGCCTGTAGCCAGATGTCGGTCCACATAGTATTATACATTCATAACTCTTAAACTATGAAATAAGTATAAAATTATTAAAATGATATTTCAATGGTAACAGCTAAAAATGCAGTCCCTTAATATTTAAATAATCTTTTAACCCCCTTAGTCAGACGTGAAACGACAATAGTAAAAACTCTTGGTCGGTTCATCCGTTTGGACAGACAAACAGACAGACAGACACACGCACGCACGTACGCCCGCACGCACGCACGCACACACTCGTCAAACTTATAACATCCAGCGAATGAAATCACCCCATCGTTTTTGCGTCGGGGTTTAAAAAATTTACAATGTATTGTATAATAATTATTTAGTTAAATAGTTTAGTTTCTTTTTAGATAATATATAGAAATATTATTAGACATTAAAACTGTTAATTACGAATAAAAAAAAAGAAAAATTGAAAGCTGATATCACTGTTCTATTTTTCAGGTTATAGTTACATTACCTATTGTATTTTTTTTTTGAAAAGAGCAACCGCCGAGTTTATTGCTGGCTCTTCTCGGCAGGAAAGGCATTCCGAACCAGTGGTAGATTCATTGACTATTCAAAAGCGCTTGTAAAAGCTTATTTGAATAAAAAATATTTCTATTCTATTCTTTTCAGGGGAAACTGCTTGACATCGAGTTTGATTTCAAAGGAGAGCCTGTTGGGGGCCATATCACTCACTGTAAGTTTAATTTGAAAGTGTTAAGCCATGTATTCACTCAGAAACAATTGTTTATAAAATCTGTTTCAGAAAGAAAATCTATGGTTTCAGAAAGAAAATCTATGGAAAACATTTTCTTTCTGTAAACACTACGTGTTTATCGGTATGTTTCTGTGCTCCACATCGCAAATCATGCGCAACAGGTACATGCGAGTGTGGACGCGTGTCTCAGTTGTTTTAAACATGTCTTAAGTGCTGACCTTATGCGAAAAAATGTTGGCACCTACAACAACACTAATCCTTGGGCGACCTGACCTAAACAGCTGACTGTGTGGACGGCAGAGTTTTCGAAACATTGTTCCTGGAAACATCTACGTGATGTTTCAGAAACATTGTTTCTCAGTGAACACGTGGCTTTACTGTCATTAGAAAGCAATTTATTGGGACTTCCCAAATAACATTTCGTTTTGTTTTTGTTGCCTGCAGACTTGTTGGAGAAGGTAATAACTTTTGTATTTAATGCATTTCAATTTGATGAAGATGAGATATTGGACTTCTATTTCTATTGTCACCATTCAATCAAAAAAATAACACAGTGGCAGTGGGTATATTTACACGAACCATTAGGGGTATGGATTGAATTTACACTGCCATACTCCTTCCAAGTTAGTCCGCTACCATCTTAGACTGCATCGACACCATCAGTGAGATCGCAGTCAAGGACATTTCGGGGCCATTAAAAATTATTCTGTTCTATTAATTTTCGGGTTCGGGCCGCTCCCTTCCCGTAGCTTAAAATCTGTTTGTGTTTGCAGGAACGTGTGTGTTGCGTTGCGGAGGGCGAGAGAAACTTTCACGTGCTTTACCAGTTGCTGGCCGGCGCAGACGCACATTTACTCAGTGAGTTGCATTTACCAATCCATACAGAAAAGATCAATATATAAAAATCTCCAAAAAAAAATTTTTTTCTAATAAAACATGGCAGAGATACATTTAAATTTACTCAACACTATACCTTTTTAATTTTTTTTTTTTTTTGCTCATTGCCCACAGATTGCAATTTTTGAAATAGGTCACTTTAATTCTAAAGGTGCGATATAACTATCTCTGTGCAAGATTTCAGGCAAATCGGTTCAGTCGTTGCGGCGTGATTGACTAAAAAACATCCATCCATCCAAACTTTCGCATTTATAATATTAGTAGGATGTCCTACCTGCCTGCCTGTCTTAACATGTATTGGATTGTTTTGCATCTTTGAAACTTCATTGTGGAAACACTGTATACATAGCATAGTTTTGTTACCTATTGTAAAATTTTTTTTTTTTAAAAGAGCAACCGCCGAGTTTATTGCTGGCTCTTCTCAGCAGGAAGGGCATTCTGAGCTAGTGGTAGATTCATCAAGTTTATTTGGATAAAAAATATTTCTATTCTATTCATTATGATCTGATTAAAACGGATTGTCCGTAGAGCGGTTAAAGCTGCAGCGTTCATGGGAGCAGTACCGGGTGCTGCGCGGCGGCGCGACGTGCGCGGAGGGCGGGTGCGCGGGCGCGGGGGCGGGCGCGGGCGGCGCGGGGTGCGCGGGGTGCGTGGCGTGCGCGGGCGGCGGCGCGGCGGCGGGGGGCAGCGCCTCCCCGCGCCGCGCGCCGCCGCAGCCGCCGCCCGGGCCGCGCGCGCCGCAGGCTGATCGAGACCACTTTGCCTTTACTAAGGTGCGTATCCATGGCCCTATACTGCCGTCATAAGGAAAAAATACGAAATTTTTCGAAATAGATGGCGTCAGAACAAAAAGACGCATGTACCAGTATTTTTAAATTTTGTTAAAAAAAAAAGTTTGCCATCTTCTTTGTCAAACGATAGGACGTCCACTACTGGACAAAGGTCTCTTGCACAGACATCCACAGGCTTCGGTCTTACGCCGCCAGAATTCAACAGCTCCTTGCGACTCGTTTGATGTCGTCGGTCGACTTAGGTTTGCCATACAAAATTATCCAGACTGAAGTTTGTAAACTCTTTGTTTTTCCGGGATAAAAGTAATAAAATAAGTGAGTTGGCCCTGTGATGGACGTGTGTTGGTCGTAGGCGGCGATGGGCGCGTTGGGGTTCAGCGCGGCGCAGTGCGGCGCGGTGCTTCGCCTGTTGGCGTTTCTGCTCAAACTGGGCAACGTGCAGTTCGAGCCGCAGCACAACATCGACGGCTCCATTGGCACGCGTTTACAGCACGAGTACGGTAAGACATTATAATCCCGGGGGGAGCATGTTGTAAACAACAAGAGTCTAGACTCTAGACTATAGACATAGTCACATCTATGGTCTAGCTAAAGACTTATGTGACAGTGACAGTGACAATGACAGATAGCAAAAAAAACTTATTTCAAATTAGGGATGGCGATTCTTTCCGAAAAAGATCGATTTTTAAATCGATTCGAATCGTAGCTTGAACAATCGATTCATAAAAAGATCGAGGTCTAAAAGATCGATTTCCCAAAAATCGATCTTTTTTCAAGTTGCATTTACAATGTAAATATAAATCTATGTTATGAAAAACAAGATACCATAATAAACGATCACTTAGTAGTAAAATCAGCGATTTTTTTAGCTCAAGGAATTCGATAATCACAATTATTTTTTCAACACACTTGCTCATAAAGTGCTACGTGCCTAATTGCGGTGAACTTGGGTGGAACCGCAATTAGGCACGTAACGACACCTATAGCCAAACTGTGACTTTTTCATTACTATTAAACTAGGCACAGCCATCTCATGAATAGAAAAAATCGAATTTCGATTCTCTAGGGTGAAATATCGATTCACTGAATCGATTCAGTGTTGCATATCGATTTAAAAAATCGATTTATTTGGCCCGAAAAATCGATTCTTCGATTAATCGATCTCGAATCGCCATCCCTATTTCAAATTCAGAATGATTCAGCGTCTTCGATCGCATACAACGGTTTTTTCTTAACATAAAATCATCAAATCTTCAATTGTGAACGGTCAGATTACAGCCAAAAGGGTAATAACAAGGACTGACCATCAATTTTAGTTTGTAAAAATTAAGAAAAACACTCATAAAAATTATCGCAATAATATTGTAGCGTGGTTGTGTTTAAAATGTATCTGTGCAAGTACGAGCGAAAGCTTGCTCGCACCGACCGCTTCCTAGACAGACACGCACACTTACGCATTGTGCATGTATACGACGTACCCACAAACAAAACTCACGCGCGCTCGTGATCAACCAAAAATCAATTAAATTATGAATTTTTCTCATGAAATAGGATTCATGAAGTATAAAAGAAACGTATTTTTTTTTCTATTTCGAGCGAGATTGATATTTATTTTGATACAGCAATCAGCCATATTGGGTTGAACACCAATCAGAGCGATATATCACATCTATCTTCAAACTTTGACAAAACTACTCTGAAAAACATAGAAGTGACGTCACGAACGACGCCATGACACCATGACATGACGAGCGTTTCGGACTCCATGCATATTGCAAGAATTATAACGAGGTATGTTGCTGTGTGCAGAATTGCGCGAGGCGTGCGCGCTGGTGGGTGTGGAGGCGGACGCGCTGGTGCTAGCGTTGGGCGCGGCGCCGCCACACGACGACGTGCCGCCCGGTGCGTTGGACTTTTGTATTTACTACACTTTTTACTTTTTGTATGTACATTTGGCTTTACTATATTATCCAAGCTAAACTTGACTAATATTATCGTCTACCCTCCTAATAAGCAGAAAGCTTTAGTTAGGAATGAGTACAACTCAATAGTGATGATGATGATGATAAGATATTGACGAATCTCTGTCTTGTACACTGACCTATTTTTAATCTATGATTCTTGCTGCTGTGATTTCTTTTTTCGACCAACTTGATTGACGCCATTTTGGCGCTGTAAGCACTAAGCAGATACGAATGTCTTTGGAACTAAAAGGTAATATTGCAAATGGCGCACCAACCTTTATTGTTAATCAATTATTTCATTGTTATATGAATTCATAGATTAATTATAGAGGTCGGTGCGCCATTTGCAATATTAGTTCCCGAGACACTCGTTTGTCAAATGGATCCATACCTAATTAAACTGTCATTCGTATAGGGTCAGGAAATTCAATGTTAAATGTTGATTAGCTTAGTGGTGTTGTATTATTTGAGGGTATTGTTGTCACAGACGAGTCGTGCTCGGTGGAGGAGGAGTGCAGCTCGGAGGCGGGGTCGGAGAGCGCGGGCGCGGGCGCGGAGTGGGCGCGCGCGCTGCGGGACCGGCTGCTCTGCGCGCTGTACTCGCGGCTCTTCACGTGGCTCGTCAACGCCGTCAACGACGCTCTTAAGGTAACTATTTGTAAAGTTATGTGTGGAAGTACTTTTTATACCTAACTAGCTTTAACCCGCGGCTTCGCTCACGTTAGGTTCGATTTTTTAACCCCCTATTTAACCCTCTTGGGGTTGAAATTTTCCAAAATCCTTTCTTAGCGGATGTCTACGTCCTAACAGCTACCTGTATACCAAATTTCAGCTCGATCGGTCCAGTGGTTAGAGCTGTGCGTTGATAGATGAGTCAGTCAGTCAGTCAGTCAGTCAGTCAGTCAGTCAGTCAGTCAGTCAGTCACCTTTGCCTTTTATATATTCAGATTGTGTAAATGACATAAAAAAATGCCCATATATGACACGAATTTTTTGAAAATTTTTTTGAAAAAATGGCATTCCGGCAGTCAGTAGTAGATTCATTTGACGATTCAAAAGCAATTTGTAAAGTTTTATTGTATCCCTTAGCCGGCCGTGGTGGGCGCGCGTCGTTCGCTGGGCATACTGGACGTGTACGGGCTGGAGTCGCTGGCTCACAACGGGCTGGAGCGGCTGCTCATCAACTACGCGGCGGAGCGGGTGCAGGCGGCCGTCACCGCGGCCACCCTGCGCCGCGAGCAGGAGGAGTACGCGCGCGAGGCGCTCGCGTGGGCGCCGCTGCCCTACGCCGACCACGAGCTGTACGCCGACCTGCTAGACGCGGTGAGTACTGGCGCAGTCGTCACCTCTGACGTCACTGCATGTGGCAGCCGAGAGAAGCCAGCGGGCGTTACACTGCGCGCGCACCTCGTCTAACGGGACGTCGGCCGCCCAAACAAAATCGCGAACGCTCAGTCGCAAAACGCAATAAGATTAACAAACAGGTGACAGGATGGAATATGCATGTGCAGAAAAGCCATGAAATCTATAGATTAAATTTTGAAACATGGGTAATGGCTGGTAAGCCCTCTACTGGAAAAATATATGATGAAATGGTTATTACTCGAAAGGATTTTAAAAATAGACTACGCTGGTGCCAAAGGAATGAAGAGACTATAAAACTAGATATATTAGCTATGTATCGACAGGAATGTAACTTTCCTAAGTTTTGGAAGGAAACCAAAAAGTTTAGTTATAGACAAAGTCTTCCCATAAAGGTGAATGGGTTACACGAGCATGCACAGATAGCCAATATGTTTTCAAAGAAGTTTAAAGTTCATTCACGGCCGATAAACACTAATTTGGGAACTAAAAATAGTCTTCCTTTACTTACAGCTGTTAATCATGTGTTACAATTTACTCCTGACCAGGTGACTAGAATAGTTCGTCAAATGAAGCGTGGTAAGTCACCAGGTCATGATGAGCTCAGTTTGGAACATGTTCTTTATGGAGGTGAAATCTTACATACGAAACTATGCAAATTCTATAATTTGTGTATTAGATACTCCTACCTCCCTCAAGACCTTATGAAAACTGTGGTGGTGCCGATTGTCAAGAATAGAACCGGGGATCTAAGCTCAGTTAATAATTACCGCCCAATCTCACTAGGTACCATCACTGGAAAAATTTTGGAACGATTGATACAACCCGATCTGCTGAAGAACATTGTCATTGATGATGCACAATTTGGTTTTCGTCCTGGTCTCTCAACAGACTCGGCAATTCTTAGTTTAAAGCATACTGTGGACTACTACACGAGTCGAAAGACATCAGTGTACGCGTGTTTTCTGGACTTGAGCCAGGCCTTCGACCTGGTGAATTATGACATTCTCTGGGCGAAACTGTACCGATCTCATGTTCCAAATGAAGTGGTGGGTCTCTTGAGATACTGGTACGGAAACCAAATAAATAATGTTAAATGGGGCGACGCGACGTCTAATTCTTACAAATTAGACTGCGGTGTACGTCAAGGGGGTATTACTTCTCCGGATCTATTTAATGTGTATATAAATGGCTTGATAGAGGAGCTGAGAAACACAAAAATTGGTTGTCATATTGGTAACACGTGTGTTAACAGTCTAAGCTACGCTGATGACATGGTGGTTCTCAGCCCCTCTATCAAGGGTCTTAGAAAGTTGCTTTCAGTCTGTGAGTATTATGCTAATACTCACGGGCTGAAATACAATGTAAGTAAATCAGAAATGCTGGTGTTTAGATCCGGAAAGGGTCCGGAGAGGGTACCTGAGGTTTTATTAGAAGGCTCAGCAGTTCGGGTTGTAACAAAGTTTAAATATCTGGGGCATGTTCTTACTGAACATTTACGGGATGACTGCGACATTGAGAGGGAGAGGAGGGCGCTCTCGATTCGTTGCAACATGTTAGCTAGGAGATTTGGCAAATGCAGCAAGCCCGTTAAAATTACACTGTTTAACGCGTATTGCCAGTGCTTTTACACATGTCAACTATGGACAAACTTTCTCAGAAAGTCCTACACGGCAATGCGCGTTCAGTATAATGACGCTTTCCGTATATTGATGGGCTTGCCCAGATATTGTAGTGCCTCAAATATGTTTGCAGAATCGAGAGTGCCTGACTTCTACGCAGTGATGAGACGAAGAGTTGCTTCCTTCTGGGCTAGACTACGTAAATCTCATAACAGCATCCTCAAAATGGTGTGTGACGGGATGCCCAGCAATATTTTTACATATTGGCTATCTGTGCATCAAAATAGTAATAAGAAATAACTGAACTGAACATGATAATTGTGACGACTGGGTAGCGTTTTTTAACCTTCCCAGATAGTTTTAAGTTTTTACATTTATTTTAATCTTATTTTGTACTTGTATTATAATTAATCATATTTGTATGTATATTGGGTCTGTGCCTTTAATAAAAATCTTTATTATTATTATTATTATCAGTCATCAGCCCCGGCGGGCCAGTGGGCGCGGAGCCCGCGCTCGGCGCTTGTCAAATGTACTTACTGCGTTCCTACAGCTATTACGTTTGTAATTTGTAATCGAATATACATTAATTTGACCTACGACTTTCTAGTATCTATACTTAGACTTTTTAGTTTCCTACAACTACCACTCATCATCAACCCAAATGTTGGACATAGGCTCCTTTTGCCTACGTTACTTATCCTATGTACTTTCCGGATGTCATCGTTCCATCTAGCCGGGGGGTGCCCTACACTCAGTTTGCCGTGACGCGGTCTCCATTCGGGGACCTTAAAAATCCAGCGGCTATCGGTCTTCCGACGAAAATGAGGATATAACAATCCTAAAAAACTCGTACTCGGTGCGCTGTGTTGATCCTGTTTGTTGTGAATGTCATGGGTAAAATATTCCGTTCTGGACAATACCCATTTTTTTATACAGGGTGTCCCCTTTCATAAAAAGGGATTTTGTTATGTTATTTTATTGTTTACTTATTTTAAATTCTTATCGATTTTTTAAAAAGTATATTTTTAATAAGATTAATCGTTAATTTTCATAATTTAAAACATAGTAAGGTGTGGTCTTTCTTCGATGCTCGGAATAGCAGAATAGAAGAGTGTTCCGGCTTTTGCGAGGAACAGAACAAAATCGATAATACCCCATATCATATCTCAGTCTCCTTCGATGCCCCCAGGGCCCGGAGAGCGTGCTGGGCATGCTGCGCGAGTGCTCGTCGCGCGGGCAGAGCGACGCCATCTTCCTGCAGCGGCTGCAGCGGAGACGCCATCCGCGACTGCTAGTGCTGCCGCCCGACCGATTCCAGTGAGTCTTACAAACAATCTCTTGTTATATTTCAAATTTTTTTTAAAGAACTGTCATACTGTCATATCCCTTCCAAGTTAGCCCGCTACCATCTTAGATTGCATCGTCACTTAAAAAAAAAATCTTACTGATTATTAAATAGACGGTCTTCCAAATAAGTTAAATACACGTCCGCTGTTAGTTTTATGTTTGATAACCGTTTTAAATTGTCGATTAAACTATGTAAGGTGCTAAGGGTTTGTTGAGACTAGATTTGATTAAAGTTATATTAGTAAATACTTTTTTTATAATCAGAAGTAAAAAAGGGAAAAGCTGTCAAATGAGAGACATCTAAGAAAAATAAATATTTATTGCTATTGGAACAAAGATGTCGTTTTAATTTAGTTTAATTTTCTTATTTGGAAAAACGTATATTTAGCTAAAATGCTGAACAGGGTTTGTTTATATAAGATGTGTGTGCGGGCAGGGTAGTGCACTTCGGCGGGCCCGTGGTGTACAGCGCGCGCGGCATGGTGGCCAAGAACCGCGACGCGCTGTGCCGCCGCTGCGCCGCCGTGCTGGCCGCGGCGCAAGAGCCGCTGCTGGCGGCGCTGTTCGCGCCCGGCGCGGGGGCCTTCGTCGGCAGGTGACTGCTTTACATGTACTACCCTATGAATAAATAATAAGTAAGGAAGTCTAACTGCGTTAAAAACATGACCCCAACAAAAATTGGGCCAAAGTGTGGGCGGAGATTAAAATTGAGCCGTTGGAGGCGGGGATTAAAAACATAATATTTAGCGTTCCGGCACGATGGCGTGTAGAAACCGATAAGGGGTATGGGTTGAATTTACACTGCTATACCCCTTCCAAGTTAGCTCGCTACCATCTTATCGTCACTTACCATCAGGTGAGATCGCAGTCAAGGGCTATCTTGTCAGAATAATATAAAAAAAAAAGCACGTCAACAGTTGGACATTTTTCTTGCACGTCAAATTTTCATAACATCGTCCGATGACTCAGCTGTCATAGCAAACATAGCAGCATGCGCGCGAACCAATCCCTGCTTTCGTTCTGAATTTAAACCAATCACCAAGCATGTCTATCTGTAACCTCCAAAATGATTTGTATTTTGAATCATACGTCGTTTTAGTTTAAAGTAGGGCCATTTTTTGAGTGGATTTTGTTCTGAATTAGACTTCCTTACTTATTATTTATTCGTAGGTACAATCCGACCAACCGACCGAGCGGCCAACTTGACGTGAACGTTTAGTTGGCCGCTACCTCGCAGCTTCAAGTCAGACACGCTTAGTACAGATAGCAACGTACCGTTCCCGATTGTCACTACCAAACTATTTAAAAGTTTCCTTATTGTTACGTCATGAATGTTTTTGTTAACTTTAGATTCTTTTATAAGTACACTTTCTCGTTTCGAAGTGCTCACTGAGTTGTTTCAGTAAAGTTGCATACGCCTAATTACTATTACTAGGATGTATTATTATTATCTTTTTATAAAAGAATATCAGCCAAACTGAACTTGACTGATGTTTTCCTCTCCCTTCCAAATAAGTGAAAACTTGTGTTAGGAGTGGGTACGACAATAGTGTAACGGATGGGGGTCGAACCTGCAACCTTTTTCAGTTCGCACCTGTAACCGTTGGGCTACTGAGGCTTAGTATTATAACGTGTGCACGGTCAGCAGCAGCGGGTCGCCGCGGCGGCCGTGCGCGCTGGCGTGCCGGCAGCGCGCGCTGGTGGGCGCGCTGGTGCGGCGGCTGCCGGGCGCGCCGCGGCTCGTGCGCTGCCTGCGCGCCGACGCCGCGCTGCGCCCGCACAGATTCGACGCCACACTGCTGCGGCATCAGATCCGCACGCAGGGGTGAGTGTGTATAACTCGTGCGAATTAACATGCCACCTGGGGCCCAAGTCTGCTATTGCAATTGTAGTTCAATTGTCTATCAATGACATCCCAATTGCTACTTTTAGCAATTTTGGTAGTCTACTAATTCAATGGCGTCACAATTGTTTTCCGATGGTTTACCACTGACACATCTATAGTCTGATTTTTAATTGCGTGGAATTCTGAAGTATCTTAATGTTACCAGAGATTTAAAAAATCCCACAAAAAAGATTATAAATTTAAAGTTATAAAAATAAAAATCAATTGCCGCACATAGATATTTATGACAAATGCCTGACAGATAGTTTGGGGTAAAATCGAACTACAGGCGGTAATACTGTTTTTCATACAAATTACTCGCTCTATTTATAAAATGACAAGTGTCAGAATTCCACCGAATTAAAAATCAGACTGTAGCTTTGAATCTAGCTTAAATAAAAGTTTTTAATATGTAGTTTTTTTTTAACTCATTTCGGCAAACGCTTTCTAAGCTAATGGCAATACCGAGGTATCATTGAATTACAATCCAACTATAAGAAATCGAACGACCATTATGAATTTAGTAAACTACGAAATTTTGGACTAATGATAATTGAATTGTAATTGTATTGCGGTTCAATGACAATGACATGTAAAATAGCAGACTTGGGGCCCTGGTTCGAATGAATGACGTTTAGAAAACTGAGTGCAAAAAAAAACATATATATATTTTACTTTATTATTATTTGGATGGATGGATGTTTGTTACTCAATCACACCACAAAACGGCTGAACGGATCTGGATGAAATTAGGCACAAAGATAGAGAAATAAAAAAATAGGTTGTTTCCGAGCCAGGCGCCATGTTAATGCGCACGGGTAGTACTTTTGCATCCCGAAATATTAAGACTACATCAGTGTGTTGCTACTTTCAATTGCCAAAGAAAATAAAACATCGATCAGCATTATATGCCCTTAAAAGTAGATTGTCTCAAGAAATAAATCAGTCGTTTTAAACCGAACTGCTGCTGCACTTTTTGTAACTCGTGTTTTATGCATATGTACACATTTCTCGACAAATAGACATATTATTAAGTAGATCTCATGTAAAAAAATAATAATAAACGGACACCCTACCCCCAAAATCGTCTCAAGTAGTAAATCTCCTGATTAATGATTTTCTTGTTGTGTGTTGGTTTGTCGGTTTATCCTTCAATCACGCCGCAACAAAACGAAGGACAACGTAATTTTTTGCATGGGTATAATTGAGGACCGGGAGAGTGACATAGTCTACTTTTTTGGATTGTTTTGCATTTTTGAAACTATTGTGGAAACACTGTATACATAGCATAGTTTTGTTACCTATGGAAAAAAATTTTTTTTTGAAAAGAGCAACCGTTGAGTTTATTGCTGGCTCTTTTCGGCAGGAAGGGCGTTCCGAACCAGTGGTTGATTCATTGACGATTCAAAAGTACTTGTAAAAGTTTATTTGAATAAAAAATATTTCTATTTCTATTTTTATTTCGGAAAATTAGAGATTTCGCGGGATTTTTTAAAACTAAAGCCAGGCGAACGGAGCCACGGGCATCAACTAGTTATGTATGTGTAGGATAATGGACATGGCGCTGCTGCGTCGCGCGGGCTGGTGCGAGTCGATGTGCGCGCGCGCCGTGCTGTGCCGGTACGGCGTGCTGCGCGCCGCCCCCGCCGCGCCGCCCGCGCCGCCCTCGCCCGCGCTGGACGCGCGCGACGACCCCGTGCGCGCCGCGCGCGCGCTGCTGCGCAGCCTGCCCATCCCCAGCGCGGAGTTCGCGTACGGCCGCACCAAAGTGTTCATCCGGAGCCCTAGAACGGTGAGATTATACTTTCAAAATATCGACCGTTCCGTAGAACAAAGTCTCATCTGTTAAATCTCATCTCATACACACACACACATATTGTTATAAATATCTATAAATTCATGCAATTGTAATCCTATTTGGCTTTATTTTAGTATTAAGATTTAATTGTAAATTATATTGTGTATGTATCGCTGTTGATTACAATAAAAATAAAATAAAATAAATTCACAACTTGAAATTTGAGCCTTAAAGTTACATCGGCAAGGCTCAAATCTCAAGTTATGAATTTAGCAGATGAGACTTTGTTCTACGGAACGGTCGATATACTAATGGCCGATCCTGACACGTATGCTAGCATTTAGCAACGCTAAAAATAATATTTCCTTCTTCTAGTGCCTACCAGGATGGCAAGAATTTATTGTACCATCTTTCAAGTAATGTGTATAATGCAATAAATAAATTCTGATTCTGATTCTGAACCGTTAAGACTAATTTAAATTTGTCGACTACAGCTTTGAAAATATTAAGCGTAACATAAATGCGTAAAAGTGAAGCTGTGCGACATGTGATATGTGATTCTTACAGAATCGACCAGCTGGTATCAAACGGGTTGTTGATGATATCAAAAGTGCAATTACTTGTGTTTCACTACCTTACTTTTATTTATGTTTAAGTCCAAATAGTAATAAATAAATAAATAAATGGTATGAGTATATGTCAGGTGTGGGAGTTGGAGGCGCTGCGCGCGGCGCGCGTGGAGCAGCTGGTGCGGGCGGCGCAGCGCGCGTGGCGCCGCTACCGCGCGCGCCGGAGACACGCCGCCGCCGCCCGGATCGCCGCCGCGTGGAGGCGCCACCGGGTATGCTCTGCTGTATTTTTTTTTAAGAATTATTAAAAAATATATACAACGCGTAACAAAACCCTGAAGGAGTTGAACATGCTCATGAAACTGAACAACTTTCCCCAAGGAACATAGGTCGAAATGTGAAAAATTCCAATTTCCAGGTTTAACGATGCCCGTTTGTATTGTTTCAGCAAAAACATGCTGCAATAGAGAGGCGAACTGCGAAACGGTTGTCACATGTAAGTACATATTAGTATTTTTTTTAAACATTTTCCATGAAAAAAGAAATACCAATATAAATAAATACGCTTTAGAATCAAGACACTTTTTTTTTTGTTCAAAAATTAAATACCCTACTGTGTATTGTGCTTTTGAATTTCCTAAACAACTTTATTTAGGCGTTAAAATCTCACACTTTAAGCGGAACCTTCATCTGGAACCGGAAGCGTGCAGCAGTACAGAAGGGGCAGAGAGAACGCTGCGGGGGAAGGCGGCGTGCGTGATATGGCGCGCGTGGGCGACGTACGCGAAGAGGTCGTACCTGCTGGGCCTGTGGGCGCGCCTCCCCGCGCGGCACCGCTCGCCCGCGTGCGGCGCGTGGCCGCCGTGCCCGCGGCCGCGGCTGCTGGCCCGCGCGGACGCGCTGCTGCGCCGGCTGCACCACAAGTGGCGCTGTGCCGTGTATCGGAGGGCTTTCGACCAGACTGCGAGGAATCGGATGCGGGAGAAGGTCACTGCGAGCGTGTTGTTTAAGGTAATAATTGAAGCCTCAATAGCAGTTTGTGACCAGCAGTGGACGTCTATGGGTTGACAAAGAAGAAGAAAAATAGGGAATGAAATAATAGCAAATATAGAAAAGAAGAAAAATAATAATCAAGCCTCAATAGCCCAACGGTTAAAGGTGCAGACTGAAAACTGAATGGTCGCAGGTTCGAATCCCACCCGTTGCACTAT
The DNA here is from genome assembly GCA_038048805.1 of Hipparchia sbordonii. Classification (NCBI taxonomy): domain Eukaryota; kingdom Metazoa; phylum Arthropoda; class Insecta; order Lepidoptera; family Nymphalidae; genus Hipparchia; species Hipparchia sbordonii. The sequence goes on from CM076106.1 coordinate 12,754,877, forward strand.
TGTCGTACCCACTCCTAGCACAAGCTTTCTGCTTATTTGGAGGGGATAGGAGGATATTAGTCAATTTCGGCTTTGCTAATATTCTTTTTAAAAAAAAAAATTTTTTTTTTTTTTTTTAAATAGAATATCAGCTAAGCTGAACTTGACTGATGTTCTTCTCTCCCCTCCAAATAAGTGAAAACTTGTGTTAGGAGTGGGTACGACAATAGTGCAACGGGTGGGATTCGAACCTGCGACCTTTCAGTTTTCAGTCTGCACCTTTAACCGTTGGGCTATTGAGGCTTGATTATTATTTTTCTTCTTTTCTATATTTGCTATTATTTCATTCCCTATTTTTCTTCTTCTTTGTCAACCCATAGACGTCTACTGCTGGTCACAAACTGCTGACAAAGGTCTTTTGCACGGACTTCCACAGGCCTCGCTCTTGTGCAACCTGAACCTAGCGGCTCGTGACTAGTGTGATGTCGTCGGTCCACCTAGTGGAGGCTCTGCCAACGCTTCCCGGTGCCACTCCTGCACTCCTGAATCCTGCATGCCTGAAATTTGTCTGTAATGTTTTCAAAGGTGTGCGGCAGGGTTATTACGTATCTCGCGACAGGTTCGCGACAGGCGTAAATCGCGCAATCGTTGCTGTCAAACGCACATCTGCTGTCAAACGTCAAATTTCAGTAGTGACAGCAGTAGCAACACGACAGCAATCACTACGCGATCGGTTGCAAAATGACACTAAAAGTCGTATTACGCAAGCCAATCGCACGTCTAGTTCTCGCCTATTGCAAAATGTACTTTTCTTCTTTAGAGATGCTTGATGGAGAAGAAAGGAAGTCCAAATACTTCGAGAGGGTTTTACCACAGACCACAACACAAAACAAATAAAAAATATAACAATTCAACCACTGACGACGATAAAAAACTGTGTATTTTGTTTACATCTATTGCCGTCCTGTCGCGAGTGGCGCTAGTATCGACACGTGAGCAATAGAAGTGCGATTGGCTTCTGTAATACGATTTTTAGTGACATTTTGCGACCGATCGCTGTCGCGTTGCTATTGCTGTTGCTGTTGCAAAGGACAATGGGCATCTTTGTATGAGTTGCGTCCCCAGACTGTATCAAGTTGTGATATATGTCATTTTAAAGGTCATGAAAATAGCTTCATTTTATTGTATGACACCAACTATGAGACACGTGCAGGGAAAGAACTATGATTTTTTTAATTTTTTTATAATAGAACGTATTTATTTTTGTTTTTCTGTTTTTTTTTTTTTAATACAGAATGCATGCGTTATTTTAGGGGTTTCATTTATTTAGTATAAACTCAAAAAAACGCTTAAACCCTACCTAAAGCCGTCTCCAACCGCCCCTATAACGGCCCCTGACCTCACATCTAATCTATTATACGCGCGTCCTTTGTACAGGTCGTATTTTTTAACTATTAACTACGCGGCGCGCACATATCTTTCGCTCTTTAGGATCGGTACTATTTTGAGTTTTTGACCTCTGTCCTCTGCACGTTTAACGGACTTGATTTTTCTGTTTTTGCTTTGATTGTGGCTAGTTGGTACGACGGTAATTAGTTTTATTTTATATAGTGCGGTGTGGCTGCTTGTCTGTGTTGCACCTTCACCTCCGTGCTTGCATATCTACGCAGTACCCCTGCCTGCCTGGGAGAAACGACGCTGCACCACCTGTGCAAGAAAATCACCGGAACCGACTCACTCGTCTACGCTGTACTAGACAGCCAGGGTAGGCAAAAATACTCCGTCCAGGATCGTGCTGAGATCATGGCGGAGTATATGGAGATACAATTTACTCCAAACCCACCGGCCAGTGACAATGCGTGCAGGCACCACGAAGAGATCGACCAACAAGTGCGGGAATTCCTGTTGGCCCCGACTCCCCAGCTCCGGGAAGGCGAGTTCATCTCCCCGTCTGAGCTGAGGAAGGCCGTATTCCGACTCCCCAAGCGGTAGGCGCCAGGCTACGACGGAATTCCGATCACCACATTTCAGCAGTTGCCCCGAAGAGGTCTCGTTGCCCTAACGAGAATCTTCAATGAGGTACTCCACACCGCACACTTCCCGGAGACCTGGAAAAGGGGGAAGGTCATCACCATTCCCAAACCGGGCAAGGATCGCCACCATCCAGGGAGCTACCGCCCCATCACCCTACTGCCGCACATCACCAAGCTGTTTGAGCGTTTATTGCTGCGAAGGATTGCCCCGTACATCCAACTACGGGACGAGCAGTTCGGCTTTCGCAGCAACCACTCGACGACGCTCCAGCTGGCGAGAGGACTTCGCCACATCGCCAGTGAGAAGAACAGGGGGTACTGCACCGTCGGGGTCTTTCTCGATATCGAGAAGGCCTTCGATCGCGTGTGGATCGTGTGTGTGTGTACCGGCGACCTTTCGACCGACCTACCACCAACGATCGTGCGGCTGGTGGCTTCTTTCCTGGAAGGCAGATCCTTCCACGTCTCCATGGAGGGCGCGGACTCCCAGCCGCACCCCATACGTGCAGGAGTACCCCAGAGCCGCTGCCTATCGCCGTGCCTGTACGCATTGTACACTAACAACATCCCTACCCTCGCCGGACATCTACGCGAGGGGGAGGAAGACGTGCTGTTGTCGCTCTACGCCGACGACAGCGCGTATCTCGCTTCGTCGTACCACCAGATCGTCGTCTGCAACAAGATGCAGCGCCTGCTGGACCTGCTTCCGGAATGGATGGTCAAATGGACGATGGCCGTCAACGTGGGAAAGACGGCCGCTATCCTGTTCGACATCCGGAGACCGGAAGCCTATGCATCAACTCCGCTTCCGAGGGCAGGACATAGTGTGACGAACTTCGGTGTGCTACTTGGGGTGCTGCATCGACCTCAGCCTAAACCTGATTCCGTTGGTCAACCAAGTTGTGAACCAGGCCAAGGCGACAGGGTCGATGCTTCACCAAGTCTTCAATTCAAGCCTATCACCGAAGACCAAGCTACTCATCTACGGAGCCTATATCCGCTCCAGACTGACGCACGCGGCATCTGCCTGGTATGCGCTCTACTCGGCAAGTCAGAGGAGCCGCCTACAGGCCCTCCAGAATAAGTGCCTCCGTCTGATCGTTGGAGCTCCAAGGTACGTGAGGAACGACGTCATCCATCGCGACCTCAAGATGCCCACCGTGGAAGAGTACGTCCGCTCAGTTGCGCGGCGCATGTTAGCGCGCCGATTGCGGACCATACCAGCACCTCAACGGCATCGCATCGCTAACCAGCCGACCCACGACCGGACGTCCCGTACCTCGAGAGCTCCTGCGATCACCAACACCGAGGAGGCACGCAAGTGACTCCAGCGACGACGAAAACGATGCGAGATCCACCGGACGATTCACTCGCCCATAGCGCGGAGCCACCCACCGGATTTGACATCGCTCCGCACACGGCGGCGGAATACCCGCCCGCGGTGCAGAGCCCCACGGATACGACGGACCACAGGCTCCTAACCAATGCCAGTGAGCCTCGGCCATAAGGCCGAAACTCAACACCGGGGAAATGCTCTTCCCCGTGCCCCGCCCGGGTAATGAGGCCATGCCTCGAAGCGCGTACCCCCTCAGGCCTCACGGATAGAGGAGACGACCCTGCTGTATGTTGTAACTAGACAATAGATTAAGCAGGTATTAAGGACCTTAATACAGACGCTTGCTAGTCAAGGGCTAAAAGATCCCCTCACAAACTACACGTACAAAAACAGAAAAATCAAGTCCGTTAAACGTGCAGAGGACAGAGGTCAAAAACTCAAAATAGTACCGATCCTAAAGAGCAAAAGATATGTGCGCGCCGCGTAGTTAATAGTTACCAACTACGACCTGTACAAAGGACGCGCGTATAATAGATTAGATGTGAGGTCAGGGGCCGTTATAGGGGCGGTTGGAGACGGCTTTAGGTAGGGTTTAAGCGTTTTTTTGAGTTTATACTAAATAAATGAAACCCCTAAAATAACGCATACATTCTGTATTAAAAAAAAAACAGAAAAACAAAAATAAATACGTTCTATTATAAAAAAATTAAAAAAATCATAGTTCTTTCCCTGCACGTGTCTCATAGTTGGTGTCATACAATAAAATGAAGCTACTATCATGACCTTTAAAATGACATATATCACAACTTGATACACTCTGGGGACGAAACCGCCCATTCTCCTTTTTACGTAATCAGGGTGCGGTTTCTGCTAATCCGCACTTAACCTGTCTGATGTGTGATGGTGGGTTGTGGTGGTGATGATGGTGGTGGGTCGTGACGCAGGACCGCAAGGTGACGTACGCGCGCAGCGTGGCGCACCCGTTCGTGGGCGACTACGTGCGGCTGCGCGCGTCGGCGGCGTGGCGGCGCGGGCTGGGCGCGGCCGCGGCCGACCGATACGTGGTGTTCGCGGACGTCGTCGGCAAGGTCATTCAACTTGGATATTATTTATTTATTTAAAAATAAATTTATTTATAAAAAAGTGAACACAATTTACACCATAATTTATAGACCAAAGCATTAGACTAAAACTTGTGGCTGGTTATTGCATCTGGCAGCCCAATAAAACCGTGGCCTGTGCCGAGAATATTCAGACAGTCCTACTGTCTGAATATCCTCGGCCCAATTCTACAAGGTGTTAGTTAATGTCCCTATCCTACCGAAACCCATAAGTTGGGGTCGGTGTATAGATACATGAAAAAATATCATGAGGCGTGTAGCTCATATCCTGGCCAAGTTATGAGGACTTCAAAAATTCACCATAAATGTTTAGGTGGCAACCTTTAAAACAGCTGATTCAATGGCAATGAACTGCCAACGATAAAACTATGAATGGATGTTTGTAGGCCTACAACGTACTACTTGCTATGCTATAACGTTGCGATAAAATATTCCAGATGCGATACCTAACCATTAATCGGCATGCAATTAAATCTGTAAACCTGTAGTATTGTTCAGTAGAGTGAAAACCGATTAGAAATCTCGTATTTTTGCAAGAATATTCCCGACTATTTTCGAACTCCATAAGTTAAAGTCCGTACCTACGTAATCCATAAAGTGACTGCCGCCTCTTTATTTGCAGTTAGTTAATATCTCGCGTCGTGGTTTTGATTAACAATGACTGTATGTGAATGAACGAATGAATGTGTGTGATATTTTTAATAATAAATCAATTGCAAAACGATACAATAATTATTATTATCGCTTGCAGTACAGTGCAAGCATATTACTAGCATTTGTAGTCGAAAGCGAGCGGTGTCCGGCGTAGTGATTTGCACCGGCGGCGCGGAGAAGTGATTTTTCACCGGAGAATCACCGGTGACTCTCCGGTGAAAGTAATCGGTGTTTAACCGATTATTATTGAATCATAACTCAAGTAATTTAATTTAAATAAAAAGAAGTTTGTTGAGGAACATTGTTAATTATTAACTTAATAACATTTATTCAAATACAATTACTTTATCATTATTTCCTACCTCCTTAAATAATAATTATCATAATAAAGTAAAATATTTTTTTTCTTAATATTTTTTTTATTTAAAACCTTTACAATACATCTAATATCATTTTGAGTTCACACAATATCGATGCGCTTAAAATTCCTGTGCATTGTACTAGAACATTAACAGTCAATAACATTTTAATTGATGCTAAATCTGTATTCGAATTCACCGGAGATCTCCGATGAATCTTCGGAGAATGGCAAATCACCGGTGATTTTCACCGGTGCTCGAAATTCCCCGCTCTAGTTCCGGCCCCTTCCAAAGCCGCGTACGTGCTTTGAATATTAAATAGGTACGTCGAACACCGTAAGGGCGAGCCCTCACTGGAGTGCGACATCGCGTTGTAAAAATCATAGACGTAGCGACCACAACGCACCGTGGAAATGTCCGCTGTGCACCGTAAAAACGGATGATTGATTAATTGATCAAGATGATTAATTACGATATCGATTATCTGATTTACTTGATTCAGGATTGTCCTGTCCTTTGGGAGAAACCAACGGAAGATTGATGCGTCTTAAGCCAAGCAGAAGTAGTACTTAGTGCGGTCCATGTCTCATTAGAAACTAAACTAATGGACAGAGTTTTCTCGTACTATGTCCTATGCGATGTAATTTTTCGTTGCGCAAACGCAACCGCAAGTCTTGCTTGTAGCCTCGCCTTTACCTCGAGCGGCGCGGTCAAAGTCATTCTTGGAATTACTACTACGGAAAGGGATTTATGTCGCGTATTGTTATTATGTCTTCAGTTAGGGTTTCCAAAATGTTTTTTTGTTAATTAATTAATTAATTTTGTATGAAAGTTTTTGATAATTAATTTTCACTTTTTACCACCGCCATTGTGTTTATGGGGTCAAAGTGCATGGGTGGTTGCTGGTAAGTTATACACATTAACAAACACCTTGTATAACATTTTTAGTAAAGTTTTAATCAAAAATTTTAATTTTATGAAATACCTAACTAAATTTAATTATTATTAGCTTGTCTTAGATTGAGACATTGCATACAAAATTTTAATTAGTAAAAAAATATTTTAGTCACTTTCTTGTTACTTACGCTGTTTGTAGATGGTGTGAAGTATGAACTAACCTGAAGTTAGGAAATAAGCGGCGTGTTATTTACACGTAAAACCAACGTTCCTGTTATTCAATAAATATATATTTTTTTATCCTACTAATATTATAAATACGAAAGTTTGGATGTATGGATGTTTTTACTCAATCACACCGCATCGGCTGAACCGGTTTGGCTGAAAGGCACAGAGACACATTATAGACTGGAATAGCACATAGACTACTTTTTATCCCGTAAAATAAGAGAGTTCCCGCGGGAATCCACAAAAACCTTTTTGTACTGACAATGTTTTTTCTGTTAGTTTGCTTTTTTCTGTTTGTGGTGCAATAAAGAATAAATAAATAAACCTCCATCCATGCGAACGAAGTCACGGGCATCAGCTAGTCTAAATGTATAAAAGGCAAAGGTGACTGACTGACTTACTGACTGACTGACTGATCTATCAACGCACAGCTCTAACCACTGGACCGATCGAACTGAAATTTGGCATACAGGTAGCTGTTAGGATGTAGACATCCGCTAAGAAAGGATTTTGGAAAATTTCAACCCCAAGAGGGTTAAATAGGGGGTTAAAAAATCGAACCTAACGTGAGCGAAGCCGCGGGCATAAGCTCGTTTACTTATTAAAGCTTTGATACTGTAGGTGGCGCGGTCGAGCGGGCGCGTGTCGCGCTGTCTAGCCGTGGTGTCAACGAGCGCGTTGCTGCTGCTGGAGGCGCGCTCGCTGCGACTGAAGCGTCGCGTGCCTGCGCACACTGTCTACCGGCTGTCGCTGTCGCCGTACGCCGACGACCTGCTTGTCGTACATGTGCGAGCGGTGAGTGACCACAGCTTGACTACCACAAATATATATCGAGATAGAACTGTTATGCGACTGTTTTACCTAGGAAGGAAATAAACAACGTTAACATTAACATTTTCGTGTGACTACGGGGTTGAGAGTCGTAAGGTGCAAGCTGTCATGGGCAGAATCTATCTACCCACCTACCTTGGTTTTTCGAAGGAGCTTCATTCAGTATTTCCGATTAGAATTATTGTTGTGTTCTATGTATTTACTCTTAAAATCAAGAAACTCGAATTGAAACATGATTTAGCGATATTATGCATTATAAAAACTATTATATTATGTCTGCTAGCGTATTGTGAAATGTAGTAATCTTGACAGTACGGTGGCGTGGAGTTTTCCACAGAAGAATTGTCATGAGATTGTGTCGATATAGCGTTAGTGAAACTATATTGATACAGTGATATGCACTGTATACGGTATTGTGGAACGTGCCACGTGGTAATGTCGGCCGTGTGGATAATTCCACATGGGAGTTATCACGAGACTACGCCGATACAGCGATATGCATTATATACGGTATTGTGGCACGCGGTGCGGCCGTGTGGATAATTCCACACGGGAGATATCATCAAGATTACGTCGACAAAGCGATATGTAGTATCTACGGCATTGTGGCACGCGGTAATGTCGGCAGTGCGGCCGTGTGGACATGTCCACACAGGAGTTATCACGAGGCTAGGTCGACACAGCGACATGCACTATGTACGGCACTGTGGCACGCGGTAATGTCGGCAGTGCGGCGGCGTGGAGAGCTCCACGGAGGAGCTGTCGCAGTGCTCGTCGCGCGAGCCGCTGGACGCGCCGGGCTGCCTGTTCGGCGGCGAGGGCGCGTGGCGGCGGCGCGGCGACCTGCTCGTGCGCACGTGCCACGTGCTCGAGCTGGCCACCAAGCTGTTCCTCGTCGTGCAGAACGCGGTGGGCGCGCCGCCGCACGTCAACATCTCCTCCGAGTGAGTACACACAATATGATATAATGTACTGACAATTACTGTAATGACTTTAGACAATTTTTTTTTCCATGTAAAAGTAATCAACTTTGATAGATAGATAGATAGAAATATTTTTCATTCAAATAAACTTTTACAAGTACTTTTGAATCTTCAATGAATCTACCACTGGTTCGGAATGCCGTTCCTGCCGAGAAGAGCCAGCAATAAACTCGGCGGTTGCTCTTTTCAAAAAAAATTTTTTTTTACAATAGGCAACAAAACTATGCTATGTATACAGTGTTTCCACAATAAAGTTTAACTTTGCAGAGTAATCTGTCTCCTATCAGTATCAGTTTAAACTCACTACGCAACTAACATTGCACAATGCTGTGTTCAAAAGTTTATATTGTGTAAAATACAAGTCAGGATATCAACCGACAAAAATTCCACTTTAGCGGGAGAACACCGATCCTATACATGGATCTGTCCGTCTGTCTGTCAGCAGGCTGTATCTCAAGATCCGTAATAGGTAGAGTTGTCAGAGAATGTGTATTTCAGTTGCTGCTAATAATAAAGAATAAAAATTAAAATTAATTAAAAATTAAAGGGCGCTTCCCTACTAGAAACGTGTTTTTCAGCGTTTTTTGGTACGGAACCTTTCGTATGCGAGGCCGACTTGCATTCGACCGTTTTATTTTTATTTTTTACATTAGTTGTAAAAAATAAAAAATAAAATAAAAAGTTGTAAAAAGAGAATATTAGCCAAGCTGAAGTTGACTAATATCCTTCTATCCCCTTCAAATAAGCGAAAAGCTTGTGCTAGGAGTAGGTAAGACAATAGTGCAACGAGTGGGGTTCGAACCTGCGACCATTCAGTTTTCAGTCCGCACCTTTAACCGTTGGGCTATTGAGGCTTTAGACACATTATATATGAAAAAAAAAAACTTGAGAGGTGTCAAGGGACACCCGGATGGAACGAAGTTCCTTTTTATTATTTATTATTTACAAAAAACCTGTATACACTCAACAAAAATAATCCACCACCACACTGTTCAATGCGAAATAGAAATGAAAATATCTGGCTTGCTTTCTATAAGAGAGAGAGAGACAGACAGAGAAACATGCGACGCCGCACAGCTTACAATAGCTTACTATAGCAAAAAGTGTCGTGACAACTTTTCGTAAGAATTTTTTCCGTCTAGCCCCCTTTCACAACGCGCGATAAGGAACTTCGTTCCAAAATTGGGATTTTTGACATAAAAGAATGTTGCAGCAAAATCTGTACTCTCTATTTCTCTATGATGTATGACCAGGTTCGAGGCTAACTTCGGGCAGCAGATGGTGACGGTGTCGTTCCACGCGGTGGGCGGCGCGCCCATCGGGGAGGGCGGGGCGAGGCTGCTGCGGCGCGGCAGCCGCATGGACGTGCTGCTGTAGCGCGCGCGACGGACAATGCTCCCCACTCTACCCTCTTGTATCGCGATTTGTTAGTAATTGACCACTGTGTGAATAGGGCTTCTTGAATGTTAACTGTAGGACAAGCACGAACATTTTAACTTTCGAATAGTAAAGGTAAAGTTAACGCCAGCAAATTTTGTATGAAATGACAGGAGAGCTGTCATTTTCATACATTGGCGTTAACTTCTACTTTGCTATTCGAAAGTTAAAATGTTCGTGCTTAGGCTACTGTTAATTCATTATTCAACTTAAATTCCATCGTATTTTTGAAGTAAACCTTCTGGGCAAGGTGCATTATGTGATGGTCTCGTCCGCCATTTTGTTTTTTTTTCTCGATTAAAAACTAAAATTGCTTAATTAACGAGAACTCAAAATACTCAACTAACTGTTTTTAAATTAATCCTCGTAATAAGGATAGTAATAAACCTAATAAAATATTATAGTAACAAAATATGTATATGTGATTATTTTTTTAACAGAAAGCGTAAAGCTTATTTCCGTGCCCGGAACGTAAATTATGTAAGAGAAGTGAAGAAGTGGTACACAGTTGTCAATTATGAAAAAAATCGTCGTTTACGCCCTAGTTGAGTAATCACACATCTAAACTATTTGCATTTATATAACGGTGCCTGTGCTGCGTCCGCGACGTTGTTGGTCGCGCGACGTGCGGGATAATGCGCGCGTTGTGTTCACGACGCTGGGTGTAAGAGCCGGTGGACGATTTATCGAAGTCATTTATACCGATCCTTAGGAATTTTTCGAGAGGTAACCTGTATTTGAAAGGTCTTTATGTTCTCGGCAGGGTGAGCATAGGCCGAGGACATTATCCACGGGGGAAAAGATAAATTTTTTATCCCCTCGCTAAATTTTATCTACGTGTTGAGTATGGGCAAAACGGTGGAAATAACATCCAATTATCCACAGTGGGCATACTTATAGGAATATACTTCTCTTTTCCCCTGTATGTCGCCATGCTTAAGCATAGGGAGAAGATAATTTTATCTCTTGTCAGTGGATAAAATCGGGGATAAAATTTTTGTCTCCTGGTCATGCTCACCTTGCAGGTATGTAAGTCTGCCTGTCTAGTACTTGGCTAACGTGGTGTACTACGGCCTAAACCCTTCTCATTCTGAGAGAAGAGCCTTGTGTAGTTCTGGATGTGTTTATTTAGGAAAATAATACAATACTACATAGATACTAATTTATGGGGGGGTACATAACGAAATTCTCAACTTATTATTTTCACAACATGCAGCAGTTTAGTTAAAATAGACTTTGAATACTCATTAAATATTTAACAAAACAAACAAAATTTTACATATTCAGATTACATCATAAAAACTACGACTATGACTAGTGACGAATATTCAATGATTCGATAAAACGAAAACTGATATAACGTCAACTTTATTCGTCGACCCTAATATAATAATACATAATAGACCCTTAAAGTTTGGGCATTTAAAAACCTAGGTCAAATCGTTCACCGGCTCTTTACCTAAGACGTCACTAGGATAACCCCGGTTTAGAATCTTATGAAGTATAAATAAATAATAATAATAGATAGTGCCGTAAGTGGACTGTTTCGTAACGCGTAGATTAGTGAGTAGAGAAGCGGTGGCGAAAGGCGACTGATTACTCCCTCTTAACCCACTTTACATCCACCCAACTGTGTTTGCGCGTCACGAGAGTTGGAAAGGTGGTTATTGCGCAACGCCCTTGGTCTGTATTCGCTATGACATTCAATTGTAACACTGCTGGTTGTCAAGGCATCACCAAAATGGCTGATTATTTGCGGTCATATGAAAATGAACATTTTTAGTTTCCACTGTACCATTGAAGGTTTTTATAAAGTATGACAGAGTCCGTAGACTATTTTTTTTTAAATGCCTAACTCCAAATTATTGCTCACAGAGACGTCTTTACATGTCCCGCTAACTTCACCTTACAACTTGTAGGTAATAATGTTGCAAACATAACGAAGTTGTGAGTGAAATTAGCAGGAGGTGCAAAACCACCAACTACCAAGTGTAGTTTGTCATCTTAAATTGTTAATTTTTCAGTGAGTCATAAATTCAATGTCATTGCGAATCAGGCTGCATTGCAGCACATCTCTCAATACATAGCACCGGAATGAAAGAGCATATTTATATAATGATTTTGTCATGCGGAACAAAGGCGAAATAATTGCGAAACTGTCTGTTCTAACGCACATATTTCACTATACATTTATCTCTTTCGTTCCGCTGTTTTTCCGCTAATGTTGCGGCGGAGGTGTGCCAAAAGCCTCAGGGATCAGAAACCAAAAATCTAAAGGTCAACACAGCCACTCTAGAAGTTTAATTTAATATCATAGTTAAAATCCCTTCTTAATATTTATTGAGAACAAAAAAGGACGTTACTATTATTAATATCTATACTATAGTATTATATTTTTGTCCTTTCATAGTGAATAATAATAATAATAAAATATTTCCCATTTGTGCCAAAATTATAGGGCAGGTGAAAGAATCGCTTTAAATAAAAAATAATAATTGAAGTTTGTGAAAAGAAATGTGATGTTTCAGACGTTTTATAAAGTTAGGGACAAATGTAGCGGAAATTCGGTGCGAGCGGAATTATGCTCCAATTAGGTCGCGAAAAATCTAATGGATTCGGCTTCCGACGCCAAGTAATGTTTGCCGAAATTCCGCGTCGTCAGGACAAAATCTGTTGAGCAAAATGATGTACTATCCGCTCAAACATGGCGTATTTCATATAAGATGCAATGAAGCAAAATTCCGCCCTCGTTTCGCAGCATGCGGAATTCTGCTATATCTGTCTCTGGCCTTATGTACATTAGGGCGAAAATACACTATAACATGAGAGCTGATTTCATTCTATTATCGAGTGAGATCCCATGTTATAAGTGTGTTTCCGCTTTACAGTTAATCTATGACCGAAATTTTATATAGTCTGTTAGAAAAAATTGTCTATGGCGTCGCTTCGATTTGGAGGCGCAAACACATTCCGTGTTGCGATGTGAACTTGGCTGAAAACTAATAGAAAATACTTTTTTTTTCAATGATTTTTTATTTGAATTCATGAATGGCTGGTGAATATAAGTGTTATGAATTTTTCAATATTAGTTAATTTGTTACATTTTTTTATATTATTCTAAATTCCAAATTATATATATATTTGGCAGAACACTTACCTACCCATTAATATTTGTATCTTAGTTGATGAAACATAATTATTTGGACATTATTGTATCATTTTTTTACAATGTTTCCTGCAAAATAATTTGATTTAATTTTTTCTTCTTATAAAATGTATGGCCCGGATCTTCTGTCGTGTCATTAACAATCACAACACGGCAATGTGTTTGCGCTTTTAGTATTACTATAATGTAAAGTGAAGGTAGTTTTATACTTACCTTTGGGTAGTATTTTATCAGTTTGGCACAGATTCCTCTATAAACTAAAGTGATTTTCATCCATTACTAATATTATATTGTAATTTTAGATAGCGTAATACATACTTGAATGATGTATTTACTATTTAATAGATATTATTTTATGCCCCTACTATGATAAATAATTCGACAGGAAGACAATGTGTTCTATTTACATAAAGGTGTTAAAGTTCCAATGGAATAGTTGCCAGCCAGTATGACCCTTTCATTCATTTACATATCAAAAAAAATATACTGTGTTGCTTATTGACTTTTTTAGGAAAACTTCTATGGGTTTTTCTATTATAATTTATTCCAAATTTGGTGTAATATTATGTAGTTAATTAATATTTGATTATTATTTTGACGCCTTTATATCAGGTGGCCTTACTTTACGAACATCATTGAAAGAAATGTCAACAGATTATTAAAATAATACTTCTTTATACATTAAACGGTGAGAAGCCCCCTGGTATCAAATGTATGGCTGAAATCTATAGGGTATGATCTCACTTAGCTCAGATTTGAGACAAATTAACTCTGTCTTGAATCTGAGCAGAGTGCAAGTTTGATCTATAGATTAAAGCCTAAGTCTAAGGCTGAAATCTATAGACCACACTCTCAGATCAGACTCAAAACGGAGTTAAAATGAGGCTGATTTATATCAGAGCATATTTATGTCTCGTTTTAACTCTATCTTAAGTCCGAGTACGCCCTATAGATCTTACCATAAATGAAGTGAAGTAACTTATGTACCCTTTAATTCAGTTTCCCCAAACTTTCCCCTAAATAATTCAGCGTCCTTTGGTAAATAGAGCAAAATATATTAATAATAACTCTATGTGGTTATGAAAGTGTTAAAATAAGCTCACGATCGCATCCGCCTTGTGAAATAAAGTAAATACAAGTTACACGATCAGATTGTTATAGCGGCTTAAATTGATAGAGTATGTAATTAATTAAAAAGAGAATTATATCACACTCACTAAGTGCCAATACGTGCTCGAGTACGTACTTTACGACCCAAAACGCTAAAGTATATAAGCTATACCTAATTTCAATTCATTTGGCCGCATCGCTGTGTGCGTGAGCTTGTGTGAGTGAAATAAAGCAATTTTATTGTACATATTACAACGCATACATAATATTTACTTTGTGCAAAGTTCACGCACTCAGTGCTCTATGTATTAATTAACTGAATTATTTTTACCTATTATTTACTGTCGAATAGCTATCGATATATTTCTATACCGATTAGATTACGAGTTAGTACGAGTTTATATATCTTAAACGTATCGTATATTTCGAGGATAGAATCGAACAACGTCAAAGTAAAGTGAATCTCGTTTTAAGACTCTAAATTACATATGTACGTGTATAGCATCTGAAATGAAATGGTAATGGGTAATACTGGATGAACAAGTTTAATATGCATGGGTTTATTTGTATTCTGCTTTTATTTTGTTTCAATGCTTGAAATAGGTATAACGTTTGCGAGATATGCAAGCTCGTACTAAGGTACTCTTGAGATAGGATAGACCACAGAATTATGTAAAAGAAAAATTAGGCCTCATAAGACTAGAATCCAGACCGTTACTAAATTTAAAAAAAAATGTCTATTTTTCCGTGATAACGTCTCTATGTCGTACCCGCGTGTGTATTGGCACTTTTTGGTATTAACTAATAAGAATTAAGTCCACCATTGTTAGACTAATTGAGTTTGTGTATGCTATGGAATAGTCCGAACCTCGAGTGTATGCTTTTGCGTGATAACTGTTCTACAGAAATAGGTCAGCTTAAAATTAAAAAATGGAATACAAAATTTTAAAATCCTACACTTACCAACCTCGCAAGTTTCTTATAAACACAAATTAAAATGTCCAAAAATGATACCAAATTTTCTCAAAACCACCACAACTTACGGAAGTTATGGTGTTCAGTGAAGATGAATGTTTCATTCATTCATTCATTTATTCAAATCCTTACTTCGGAACGCTTGTCAAAATGATGTGAAAAGCAGATCCAGAAAAATTCTGTATGGCTGGATTTAGTGTGATATGTCAATAGATTTTATCTATGAATAAATAAGGTACCTTTATCAGTAGAATCGTGATATACCTTATTTAAAAATTACAGCAAAACTGTCAGTTATGCTACTTAAAAACGTACACTCAGGTCCTTGTTTCAAACAGTCCTTTGTTCTTCTAGATGTATGTAACGTATTAAGCAGTTCAAGGTTCTAACGTTTGTCGCTGCAAATGTCCAAAACGAGCCTTATTGTGGATTTCTTGTGTTGAGAATTTGCGGTTTTTAAATTGGTCGAAAATGTAGGAAAATGATAGCTAAGACTCTGATGATTGTAACTGGAATATGTCGCATAGGAAAGTTAGGTTATATGAAAATAACCTTCTTACAAATCTTTAGATGTAGGAAGGAGTTTACTTTTATATATGCCTGTGTTTCCTTGATTTTTGAAATTCTCAAACAATTGCCAAGTTGGTCTCAAAATTCACGTCCCACGTGTATACAGCGACACATGTCAGTTTGGCCAATGTATCGACCAATTTGAAAACCTCCGATCCGTTCGTGTGCCAATTAATATGCCAAATACGCGACCACGGTGTTCTGACGGCCTAATTTAAGATTTTGCCAATTACAATGTACCGTTGTTTTATTAGTTATACATAAGCATATTGCCGATATCAGGATGTTTTGTGTGTTTGTTTGTCACTACGGTTTAAGTGTAAGCGGGTTGTTGTAGCGAGCGAGCGAGCGGGGGCGCCCAGCCCACCGTCACAATGTACCTACAATATATTTTAACTCTTCTGTTTCTCTGAACCATAGACCCATTTTTTTTCTGGTAATGGTATGTGCTTGACAATTTAAGTAGAATTATAAACTGACACTAGGTTACTTGGCCAGCAATTTTAGAAAACGGTTTGCTTGAATAGTTTGCGAATCAAAATCTACAATTTCCTAAAATTATGTGGCAAATGTTAATATAGATGTTGCTAACATTCAAATCAAACCAGCACCTTTTTATCAAACTTCAAAACGCTAGTGTGGAAGCTTGTATAAGAATTAGTGAACTATGACTTCATAAACATTTGATGCACTTTTAATAGTTTAATCGATAATTGAAAATAGTTATCAAACTTAAGACGTGAACGTGAACATAAAACAAAAAATACACGTCGTATTCCATTTATTTTAGAAGTTTATTCTATTTAATTAGTAAGAAATCTTTTTTTAATATAGGCAACATCCTAATTGTCAAAGGCATAGAGAAGGTAGAATACTAATAAAAATGTCAATTTAAGCGAGTGTAAAAGAGATGCAGGTATGCCGAAGTGTGATAGAGGAGGCGAGACGCACTACAATATTTTAGTAATTCCAATAGTCGCGAAGCTTCGAGACATTTTCGCGGCATTTTAATTGATCTGACATTCTCTTGTCTGGCTTCAGAAATAAATGAGCACGAGTTTATCCTAAGTATTGTAGGAACTTGAACAGTTAGCGTATTTGATTTGTAGAACTCGTAAGTATGTACTTTTGTAGATTAGGTAAGTCTGTATATAAAGTAGAAAAAAGTTAACTATTGCATTTGCTGGTTTTAATTTATTTGAGTAGGAACAAGTGTGTGAATCTGTAGAGGTAAGTTGTATTTGTGAACTAGGTACTGTGTTTTCAATTGCTAATTACTCCATTGTATGCTCACGAAGCCATATATTATTTATATCCGGGACGAAGGACCATAAAAAGCAATAAAGTGTATTATATCGAGCGTAATATACTTGTAGTTAAGCGTTAAGCTGGAAGAATAGATTTGAATCATAACTGTTTTTGTTCACTGGAGGAGGTAAAATATTATTTTTCCTAGAATACTTAGAAAAATATACCCTATAATATTTCTATATAGATTTAGTGTCTTCAGTTAACCTTTTTTTTAGAAGTTTATTTCCTATTCTTACTTGATGGTATGCTAATTTGGCTGTACCTAATCTTAAACTCAAACCTAATTAGACCAACCTAAAAGTAATGCCATCTTTTTCATCACGTTAACCCGAAAAAGATGGCACGATTTTTTATTGGAAAATTGAAGTGAGATTAAGTTTTGCAAAGCTAGTAGGTAGGTACCATTATCAAAAGCGGGTCTACGGCTCAGAAGCAAGCTTGTATTGTGTGGAAATTTATTAATATCACTTTTGCTCAAAACAATACATCTAATAGAGTAATATTGGATTTTCGCGTGTGTAGAATACTTTGAGTGGTGTCTAAAATAGTGTTTCCTATCGCTCAAATGCCAAAAGAATGTTTTCAGGCTGAATGTCGATATTTATTAAGAGCATTTCGGAAATAATGAATAAGTCTTTTTTTATCTTTTTTTTTTTGTTTTTTCCAGCTGGCACGTCAACCTCACGAGTAAGTCTTAATTTTCGGGTCTTTTACAAACCTAAGCTCAGGCTGAAATCTATACATTGTACTCACGCTCTACTCAAATTCAAGACATTGTTGAAACGAGACAGATTTATGACAGGACGTATTTTAACAAGGCATACTTGTGCAAGGATAACGTTCTGAAATAGATGTAAAATTTGACATCAGAAAGATGGCAACCTAATTGAGTCCTCCTTTCCATAGAAGTTGTTTGAAGAAAGAAAAGGAGGAAGGGTCCTTTCCTTTCCCTTCTTTTTCTTTTCATTATTTTTATGTTCTGTTTGCATGTTTCATCAGCAGTTGTACTGAATTTGTGACTTAAATAATACAATTAAGATCCATTTTACTTTGACGCGAATGTCATCGAATTCTTATACGATCAATCGAATTAAAATTTAGACTAAGCATACAGGAATCACTCAATACCGAAATGTTGTAGTTGTCTATGAACTAATGTGTGTGTGTGATCTGAAAACTCACTCGATGAGGGTTTATCCATTATTTCCGAGACTCGCTGTATAAAAGCAGTTGGTGCTGGGTGCGCTCGCCGCTTTATATATACATATGTATAGTCTACAGTGTATGTATATAGTCTATAGTACAATTGCTGTTACGTTCGTCCACGCCGATCGCCGCGCGCCTTTTAAAGGGGCTCCTTTAGACGTTATTCTTCTACAAAGCTCAATAGATTTCAGATCCAAAGCTTGATTACTATCTGACTTAGCGTTTCTTTCGAATGAGTAGTGTAGTTTTATTATAAGAAAATCCTATAACTGAGGCAAGATTGGTGTTAATTCAGCTGTACACAGTATTTAAACTGAACTAAGCTACTCGTATAGGATAAATCAAGGATCCTAAACATTGTTGAAATATACACAAAATAATTGTGTGTTTAATGCGATTTGCAATATTTAACTATTGTAAATAGGAAAAATTGAATTATTCAAAGTTAAATGTAGAGTAATTTAAACCAATCAATAGATACCTACTACTACTACTTAAGTAAAATCTACTACTTAAGTAAAAATTATGTGTGTGTGTTGACTATGATTTTAGACTAGAACAAGGATTCTTGTTCATCGATAATGATCGTATACTAATCCTCGCACCGATTGAAGACAGTTTTCAGTGCTCAAAGTTCTAGTAACTCCACATTTTCATAATTGGACGCAGATACGCAATAAAGAAGCTCCAGTAACCCACACAACTTATCAATTGAAAAATTAACTTTATTCCTTTACATTATGTATGTATTTAATTTGACAAAGGTTTGTGGTTTGAATCGTTGCGTATCTGCGTCCAATTGAAAATTCGAGCTGAGATCTATAAAGCGTGCTCTGACTCAGCTCAGACTCAAGATAGAGGTAAAAACGAGACACGAATATGCTCTGTCATAAATCTGTCCCATTTTAACTCTGTCTTGAGTCTGAGCTAAGTGAGACTGCCTGAGACTAGCAATCATTGATGCAGCTTTTCCACAATCAACCAGCCGTTTTAACTTCATCTTAATTTGTTAGGCGCGGAAGACATTCGATTTTCTAGAAATGGAAGGGTTAAGAAAATTTTGCAATACATGATGCGTAAATCGCGTTTGTGGATGTACTTATTAGTGTGCGATCACCTTAAGTTGCAGTAAATAATTAAATTATTTATTTTCACGTTTATTTTTGTAAACGTTTGACGGCGGCGTGCGGCGAACACCCGTTTTCTGTTAAGACGAACTATAGTAAATGGCATGTTACGTTTTCACGATTACTTAATATGAAAAATGTTTTATCGTTTTTAATAAAAATGAAAGTTTTTACAATTAGCTGTGTTTTATTGTTTTGCCTTTCACCTACTAAAATTACATTCAGTGCGTGATCTCCGAGAGATCGTGGGTTCGATCCCTGCTGGCCTCGTAATTTTTGTTTTTTACTTATGAATTTCCACAAAAAAAAATGATAGAGTCATCATTTAGTCAATAGAAATAAAACTGCAATGCGGTCACACCAAATTTTAATTTTTCATCTAGATACAACAAAAATATTATAAGAAATATATTATTATAATTTACAATAAACAATTCAATACTTTACAGTTGACATTCATTTCAGTTACAAGGAAATGACCAAAAACTTCACCACACCAGAGGATTCCAAAGAGTGCAACTAATTAGGTACCTATAAGATTGCTTAATAAATTCCTTTATAAGAAACTTATCATTAATTCCGAAAGCGCATTTAAAATCGGCGCTATAGAGGCCAATGCTCACAGTGTTGCGTTGCCGCATTTAAAACGCACGTGAAAAACGGGTGCGTTTTCGCAGCTCTGTATGCATTGACCCTTAAATACATCGCTACTCAAGTTCAAACAACTCTAAGCCTACGTCACACTTAAATCTACATGTAGGTATAGAATAAGGAACATTCGACAACGTAGCGCATCTCTACCGATTAAAGCCGGTCCACACGGCTTCGCACCGTTAATATTTCGCCGCATTGGCGAACACACGGGCGGTGACTAAAAAGCAATATGCGACAACTATAGTACAGTCTGTTAATAAAAATATCCCTAGAGCTATTCCTAGAGCGGTCTCACTTCGGCATCGTAAACGTAACGCGTAAGTATACCTATCTACTCTCCCCGCCTCGTGTCGCTGGTTCCAAGTCCGGTGCTGTAGTGCACCGTGTGGCATACGTGGATATTTCTATGTAGGACGTCTGACCGGCACCGCTCAGGCGCCGCAACGCTGCTTGAACGCATCGTGTGGACCGGCTCTTAGGCACATGTCACATGGCGCGTTGCAACGTCTTTGCGCTGTTTCTGCAGAGGGTAAATATCAACTGGGTATTCCAGGGCTCGCGTCGGAATGTATGCGAGTTTTACAAAGTGGATGTGTTATTTTTAAGTTTTAGTTACACATGTAAGATTATACATAGCTTGACATCTTGATTCTGAAGAGCTTTGCTTATTTTGATGGAACGGCGTCCGGCAGAGATGCGCACGCGTCAGTGTTGTAGAAAAGAATCAGTTGTTCTAAAAACAAGTCAACACTTCATTCAGTCTTCTCGTTGCACGCAGCTCATACAAAACGGTTGTTCTACCGCGTATCATACTTTACAGGGCTCGCCAGTTTTTCCCCAGGTTAATATTCTCTTGAGAATGACTATAGGCTTTAGCAACAAAGTGTAGATATTATCTATGTATGTAGATAGGTATTTTGCATCGTAAATATATCTTAATGCTTAAAAAATGATGTCTAGGAATCCGAACGCGGTATTACGGAAGCAAAAACGAGCGAGCCCCGCATAGCAGCGGACATGTAGGTATATACAACACAGCGATATAGCGGAGGCACACGACTTTTCCTACTTACGATACTAATATGGTAGGTACTAGCATGCATTAGTTATGTGCTTGCTTTGCTTCGCACACAATTCCTCAGAATATGCGGTCAATTATTATCAAAACCGATCACTACGCAGCTAAATGAAATCTCAATTCCAGTACCTACAGACGTAGCGAGGAAAAGTCGCGTTTGCCTATACATAGTAGTTACAAATACTCTCAACTATTAAGGAGGTATTTCTTAATTCCTAGATGAAATTGGTACAGTAATAATGTCGTCAGCAAACAGCGGCCAAATATGATTCAACTCAACGTCGTCTCTAGGGTTGCCTGTACCACCCAGTTACTGGGTCAGTTTAAGTTTCCATAACTCATTTCGAATATCGAACCACTATTAACTAGTTATATAACGTCAAAGTTTACTCCGTAGGTACGTCAGCTACTGCACTGTCTATGGTACGTATAATATGGTATGCTTATGATAGGTATGTATGTATTTAGGTCTATTTTATTTAAAGTTAGGTAGGTATTTTACAGTGCTGTATAATATGCGAAACTTAACTCTTTCGAAAGATGTGTACAAACTCCAATTTTCTTTAGCCTTAATACGTACCTACCTAGTAGTTTCGAAGATAGACAAAGCTTTCTGCGCGATGAACATCAAATATTAATTCGAGAGTGGCTTTTTGTTATTTTAATCCTAGATTCTTGATCACGTTAGAAAATCGTAAACAAAATACGCATCATAGCGCCCGCTGTATGCAGACGACTAAAGAATTTTGACTAAACAACAAAGTAACGTTCTTAACTAACTTGTATCTATCATACAATCAGTAATAGTAACACACAGATATGTAACACGTCTGCGGCAACCTGTCGCGGCATTCTTATCTTAGGTCCACTGTACTAAGAACTGTGTAAGTAGTTACCCACTTGGACCAGTCTTCGAGGCTGAGCCAAGGCCAATTCATGGCCAACTTACATTTAGCCACATCGACGCTCTAAGATTTTATATGGCCAATCGACGTGGCTTTGGAAGTTTATTAAAAAGTAAACGAACACAGATGTGTATCGTCAAGCGGCCATTTGTGCGTCATTTTTCCTATGTTTGTGCCTTTTTCTTTAAGACTTTTTTTTTTATTTTTTTAAATGATGTCAATTTTGAATCCAGAATGAGATTAAACTCATATTTTTTCTTCTTTTCAACTTAGGCCGATTTTACTAAGATTGTGGCTAATTCTGTTGTAGGCCATCTCTAAATTTTTATAGATCCAAATCTTTTATAATGCTTCCTTCAGAAAAGCTAGATATAGACCTGCCAATTTAGTTTAGAGATTAACAAAAATCTGTGTCTATTTTATTAGCTTTCTTAGATTTACATTTCAAGGAGAGTCCGAGATTTCTCAGAAAAAATTGATAGGGTTTTCTATTAGGCTTCAAACTTGAGACTAAAGTTACTTAGTACCTTTTTGTTTGGTATAAATAATGTAAAAAAGACAGTAAAAACATCAAAAAGCATAATAACGTTTGCAATTTATTAACAATCTCTTTAGTTTTTTTTTAAAGTAATAAACGTTGGAACCTTTAGCCCTATAAGGATTGGCCTTTTCAAAATGTTTTTGATTGATTTCCTTTTCAAAATAAAATTGGTTAAAGGAGAGAGTTTTAGATTTAAGTATATATTTTTATAAAAGTTTTGAAAATCACAAAAGATAACATAATATACCTAATAATATAATTTTGAAGCAAGCACGACTGATTTATTGCACGATTTAAAAATCATCCCACAGATTTTTTTACAAAAATGGAAAATTTACGAAAAATGAATACTATTAAATAAAAATGCAATGTGTTTTTCAGATAGGTACTTACTTACTCTTCGGTTACGATTTGAGGCAAAGACACAAAACAAAACACTACATTTTTTTTTTTGCCTTTTCAATTTATTTTGCTGTAGGTCCAGTGGCGTAGGTAGTAAGTATATAATTTTTGTAAGTATATTTATTATTTCATCGCTCTCAGACACTATATCTGATTATCTAATTTTTAAATCGGCTTTTCACAAAAATCGTCATGCCCGCCAAACTTTATACTTATAAAAAAATAAAAATAATGAAATGACAGACGTAAACAAAAACAAAATAAAAAATTTACAAAACAAAAATTTTAATGAACATAAGACGGACAAGTGGACGTAGTGAGAGCGGGCGGGTCACAGTAACGGGCTACAGCTACGGGGTGAAGTGGGGCGGAGCGGGTCACGCTCACTTTATAGAGCACGTGAACTGCGCGCGTAGCCGTTGCAGCGACGATACAGATTCACTCTGTGGAGAAAATTACATTAAACACATAAAGTTTGTATACCACAAGAAAAAATACACGCGGAAAATTAGATATAACATCCATTATATTCATTTTCTTCGACGCTGGGGTGCCTATGTCAGTCCGACAGTAAGCAAGTGAAATTTAATTTAAACTATTATAAATACTAATAAATAAATGGTATGTAATTCAAAAAGATGGTCTTCTAAATCTTACCTTGAGATGTGAATGTGAGGGCATCAACGCGTTGTCATTTTCTACGTCCGTATCGTCTACGCCACCTGCAAAAAAACAAACGCTTAATTAAATCTGTACATGTATAAATACAATAAAATTGAACTGTCTGTTTGTAATATCAAAAGAACAGCTTTTTACTAACTGCATACGAAAGTAAATACGAAAGTAAATACTTATAACAAGAAAACAATTTTTAAAATTTTTGTTTGTCTGTCTGTCTGTTTGTAGCCGCTAATCTTGGGAACGGCTGGACCGATTTTGACGGGACTTTCACTAACTTTTAATTAATATCATCGTTTAAAGTCATGTTGAGATAGACGATTCTGTTTGATTAATTAAAAAAAATTAAAAAAAAAAATCAATGTCAAAATCATCAAAAAATCGATGTCGAATCATGTCAGATACCATTTGCGGTTTAATTTTCGTTTGCATATTCCTTACAACCTGAAGTCTGCATGATAACGTCTGCAGCGGTGCAGTCGCTTTCATACAGAATTTCAGGCTGGGCGTTAACTTTACCTTTATATACTATTCAAAAATTGAAAATGTTTAGGCTACTGTATCATCGCGTACTCTAATTATTCGCGTATTAATCGCGTACTCGGATGCTACAGTGGCGTGGTAATTTTACCTTGGTAGTGCGTATGGTGCGGCTGCGCGGGATGGTTGCCGTTGTCATCGCGCTCCGAGCGCTCGCCGCCGCTCTCCCAGCGCCACGATGCGCCTGCGCACACATCACACCGTACAGCGGTATATTGCGAGTTACGACAATCAATTAACAGTACAACAAAATATCACTGTAGTGTTGGCAGACCCCCCACATGGCAACCTCGTCTTCGCTCCTTGAGCGTATGTCGGAAAGCGCAGTGTTGGCAGACCTTCCTCTAGGTGGACCGACGACATCAGACGAGGCGTTGTTTACAGGTGGGGCAAGACTGAGGTGTGTGGAAATCTATGGAAGAGACCTATTGTCTAGCAGTGGACGAGCGACGCGACTATCAAGTGATAAAGAAGAATAAGAAGAGAATAAAATAAAATAAAGGAGAAGCAAGAATAATACGAAGTGCACGTAAGTATACAATTTCGTCGCTCCGTGCTAGCGATCAGTTCCCGGCAATTAAGTTGCTCAATTCCAAAAATAGTTCACATTAACTCTTCTGACTTTGTTTTAATCTCATCCTGGTGACTCTCGTCTTATCTGCAGAATACTGGTCTTCCCCTTCTACCCTTTAAACTGTTTGAAACAATCAAATCTCCTACAGAGTTATGACTCACTGTCTGAAGGATCTGTGGGGTCAGTGGTGTCGGTGGGGTCAGTGGTGTCGGCGCGGTCAGAGCGGCGTGGCGTGTGTGGCGTGTGCGGCGTGCGGGGGGAGGGTGATGCGGGCGAGGGCTCGGAGTCCAGTTCCAGGGAAGAGCAGGCTGAGCCCGAGCCGTCTGCGCCTTGTTCCATCTCCTCCTCACCAGACCCTGACGCCTCTGCTGAGGCTTCCGTTTCAGCATCTAGGTCTACTGGTTTCTGTAACACATGATCAAATAAATCCTTTCACTGTACAGCGAAGTTAGTCTATAACTTCAAGTCGCTCAGGGTGCTATGGAAAGACTCGAATTTCTTTGAGGGATAATGTCCAAAGCAAAGGGAATTGCCAAAGAACTAAAGTAACCGACTTAGATCTCGAGGCTAGCATTTTTGGCGAAGGACCGATGGCCGTTTGGATCGTAAGTTTCTCGAGTGGATACCGCGTCTCGGCAAACAGGATGTAGGAATAGGATGCTATCCAGTTAGGTGGAGCAAAGACATCCGAAAAAGGCAGTATCGATTAGATGTGAAAAACTGAGGATAGGTAACGTTGGCGCTGCTAAGATAGATTATGATTCTTAATTAATTCTGCCCACAAGCACTGTTCTAACTGGCACATTTTGTAGATTTAAAATTGTAACTTTTTGGACCCTGTCGCGTCCAAATCTATTAGAAAAGGAAAAATATACGTATTGTGATTAAAGCATGATCAAATAATTACCTTTTGAAAGTGTGTGTCCGACAAAGCACCTTTTCTGGGGCTGGTGTCTTCGCTTTCTGAACTGGTTTCCTCTGCAAATGTACGTATTTGTTAATTAAGGAGAAATAGCAGGATGGTCGAAGGACAAGTGAGTTCGAGATTGCTATTTTCTACCTCACTTGTTAATAAATGATGGTGCAGTCTAAAATGGAAGCAGTGTGCGTATTGGCACCGCATTACCGCAGATATTAACTGGCATTGGTACCTTTCTTGTGCGGCTTGCGGTGCGTGGTAGCGTGCGTAGTCACTTTGTGCTGCAATAGCGGGTAGAAGCCGCGCGCGGTGGAGTTGTGCGGCTCGTACTGCAGTATGAGCTGGCAGTATTTCAGCGCCTCCGCGTATTGGCGCCGCATTATCGCTGATAGGAACTGGATTAAAAAGTTTAGATATTGTTTAGGATGATTTACCCAGAAATGGCGAATTTGACATACTTATATCATTATTCAATCTCACTAGATAAGCTGTTTCTCTTGTTGGGCGCCATCAATATTCATATTTGATTGGCACCCAACAAAGGACCCAATCAGACGGCTGGTGATTTGCAGCCGAACTTTTATCTATGTTCAATTTACACACACTGTTAAAATAAAATAGTCATTATTAAGATTCTGTGTGGGAGCAATAAATAATAAGTAATAATATTTTGACATTTGTATATGAGGGTATTTTTAAATACATGGACAGTGAGTGAGAATTTAAATAATAATCTCACCTCTGCTAAAAATTCGCTGGGTGCTGATGAGGCGTCATTTCCATCGGAACAGTCGGGGCTGGTGGAGTGCTTGTTGGTGGCGGCCATCGCGGGGTCGGCGTGGTGTCGCCGCGCGGCCGGCGGCGTAGAAGCACCCGAGCCCAGCGAAGGCCTGGCGCGAAGCCGGAAGTGCTCACTCGCCGGCCGGTAGCGCGGCGCGTCCCCAGACTCCGCCGCCGGTAACGTCACTACCAGGCGCCTTGCCTTCACTGCATTGGCTACCGTGGAGCTCGGTGACGGCGGCACGGGCAAGAGGCGCACTGGAGACACGGAGGGCGGACGCAAATGTCTGTCTTGCAGCAAACGCAAGGCTGCTCTAGACGCTGTGTCCAAGCTCCTTGCTGGCGGCGCAGGAGTGGGCCAGCTTCCTCGCACCGTGGGTTTAGGCGGCGGCTTGGGTCGCGCGGGTGCCGGCCGGTACAGTCGAGAATTTGGCACGGGTTTAGTGAATTTCCGCTCGCGCCTGCGACGTTTACGACGGCCTTCGGGTGAGTGAGCTTTTCTACGTTTTTTGTTTCCGGCTGCTGGTCCCGGGTATCTGTCAAAATTATTATTTATGATGTTCTCCATAAAAATGCAGAAATCACTGATAATAGACTTAACCAATCGGAAAATAAAATTTCCGTTCGCTAAGTTCATAGTATTCTACCTGGTATGAAACGACATTACCAAAATTACGGCAACACGCACATATAATCGATCGGTGTTATCCTTAAGTTGTCAACTCTGATGGCTGATAGACAGACACTTATAATCTCTCTCTGGTCATGTCGAATTGTCGCCCCATCGGAATATGAGGGTGAGTGAGTAGTGAGTACACCTGTGTTTGTGTACACATTTTTACACTATAATATCTCCTGCATAGTTGGCTAATCTTCATGAGGCGGGATTTGTTTGGGAGGATGTTATAATTAGTACGCACAGCCGTGGATTGGGCGTGTAGAGTGGCGGCGCTCGGGGCGGCTGCGACGTGCGGCTGCCCACGGCGCTGCTGTTGACCCGCAGGCGACAGCCGCGCGGCGCGCCGAAGTCGATCACGTCGTCCGGCTCTAGCGACGACGAGCACGACCTAGTAAACCATCCTGTAGTTACTTCAAAGTTATTTTTATATCTGTAAGATTAGTCTGCTTTAATTCGATTGATCGTATAAGAATTCGATGACATTAGCGTCAAAGTAATTAAAATGAACCATAACTGCATTGAATTATAGCTCAATTTCGTGTATACATTCTTATACGTTTACATATACGATACGCCCCAATTTAAAACCAGTTGTACTGAATTTGTGACTTTCAAGTAATACAAATAAAGTTCATTTTACTTTGACGCTAATGTCATCGAATTCTTATACGATCAATCGAATTAAAACTTAGACTAAAGCTGACTGAACTGAACCATTGTAATTTTTTTTTTCAATTGTTTTTTATTAAGTTTTATTTTTTTTAGACGACAAATGCGGTGTGAACTGCGTGTGTGAAATGTTATTTGTTACAGATATTTTTCTATTGCAGTAAATTATAACTACGTCTCATATAAATACATCGGTATCACAAATATACAAAGGTAGAAACACCTCGCGTCGCGTCGGGTGTTTGTAATGGGTCAATACGATTTTGTGTTGAGATATTAAAATTTATTGACCGTCTGACCCTTGCCTACTTTTATCGTAGGCTTCAATGTAGCACAAGCGCGGACTACGTAGCCTCGTAGGCTGTGGCTACACGATGGTATTTTTGTAAGGACCTTATGTGTGTTTATGTGTGTGTGTGTGTGTGTGTGTGTGTGTGTGTGTGTGTGTGTGTGTGTGTGTGTGTGTGTGTGTGTGTGTGTGTGTGTGTGTGTGTATGCTTGTTATTCTTTCACATAAAAGCTAGCTACTGGACGGATTTGGCTGATGGAGATAGTACACAACCCTGGATTAACACATGGGCTACATTTCATTCCGAAAAATGAAAGAGTTCCCACGGGAGTTAGAAAACCTTCGCGGACATTATCTATATGTAATATATTTCAGCTATAATTTGCAAGTCCAAATGTTAAATAACATTAATAAAATAATACGTTTAAATAAATACGCTAGACAAATCGTAATGTTCTGAATAAAAAACTAGAAAGAGAGACTTGAAGAGCTCTTCATGCTTTCGTGTTCCCAGTATATTCTAGAAAAACACGTACGGGTTTTTTGTGTCTATGACTTGGCCATAACGACATACATCATAGACATGTACAGAGAAGTCAGTAGACTGCGACTAGCCGCACGTTCAACTACTTAAACATCACAAGTGCATGCTAACATTTGTTGAGATACAGCTAAACAAGTATGCGTAGGTAAAACTTTTAAGCTTTAGAAACTAGAAATTTAAAGGACGTAAAAAACTTATTTAGTTTACTAAATAAGTTTTTTAGTTTAGTTTTTTAGTTTAGTTTTTTAGTTTAGTTTACTAAATAAGTTTTTTACGTCCTTCATCATTTTGAAGACCTCGCTGGTGCAGTGGTGAGCGTTGTGGTCTTATAACTGGGGATTATTAGAGGAAGTACCAAGTAGTCTGTGGGTACAACTTCTCAGCAACTTACAGCAGATATTGCGTGTTTGGGCTCAGTAGAATGGTCTATTGAGACCATTCTACTACCTATTCTAATCTAACATCTACTCATTGGAGTAGATGTTAGATTAATGATGATAGAGGATCGAGAAGAATTTGATGATGGTGCAAAAAACTGGGTGTAAGATAATGTATTCCCACTATCCAACCTGGTAGAGGTTGGAAGATGACACATAAAGTTCCCAACTTCCAACCTAGGTTGGAAAGCTAAGTTGGAAGATGGGAATAAGTCGATTCTTTCTGGCATTCTGCGCACTGTTAAACTTTGAATTTAGGTTCACTTGTGTTCAACAATATCGATAGGTCTGTGAACAGTGATCAGTAAAGAGTTATATAGGCACGTGAGCCAGGGTGAACGATCGTACGGGAACCGGGATCGATGCGCCGCGGCCCACACAGAACTACCTTACTGTTAGCCTAGCATTTACTGCCGCCGCTCGACTGGTAGACTTTAATAATAAATCGTGCAGTGAGCGGGGAATCTCGACTGGTTTATTATTCATACTGTATATTACGATGAACTTTTACAGTGTATGACTGGAATAGAAACCTAGTATAGCGATTTCGTGTAGACTTCACCAGCCTACTTACACAAACATTCGCAATCAAAGATTCGTTATTGTAAGCAAAATTTTTTTTTGTTACATAAAATTTCGAGATTCTGTGAACGAGCAAACCGGACTGGATAGGTACATAAAGCAAAATTGAAAGGGCTTTCTGAATATTTCTATTTTCTCTTCGTGACTGAAGTTGACCTAATAGGCATGATGATCGATTTTGAAAAACTGTTGGACAATGTTCGGAAGTATCTACTATTTTCGAAAAAATATCTTATTTCAGCAAAAAAAAAAGGTTAGGTAGACAAAATAAAATTGCCATTTCAATTTTATGGATGGAACTCGGAATATTCGGATAAAAATAAGATGCATTCATATTTTTTTATTCATATTTAAATAAGTAATACTTGTATTGTATTTGACGCGTATACTTCACGAGAGCATCGCATCTCACAGGGCACTCAATGAAATTAGCTCAACTAGTTAGCTATTCAGATTCGCCCAGCGAGCAGAAACAGTTTTGAGAGCACTACATTCTACATGCATCAGTATATCTCCATTGCCTCGAGGCTGTTATAGTTGTAAATATAATTTTTAAGTTTTTCAAATTTAGTTAATATGTGAATGTTACCGAAATTTCTAGTTCGCTTCCATCCTGGACTGCATCATTACTTAACACCAGGTATGTTCAGCAATAAGGGCTAACTTGTAGAAGAAAGGATAGGAATAAAAGAACCTTTATGCAAGATGGTATCATGGTGGAACCGGTGGTAGAGTCATGACGTGTCATAAGAGCTAAAGTTAGCCTACATGAAATAAATAATTTTGAATTTTGAATTTGAATTTTTGATGTGAGGGTACTATGAAGGCAAATAATTACCTACCAACTTCTCTACTTCCCTGACATACAGTAAATCGATATGGAAGATACAGATAACTCACCGGTAGATATTTCCAGAAGATTCAAGAGGCGCGTCAATCACAATTAAATTCTTTCGTGATGACTTGACAGTTCTGTCGATACCGCGTCTGCGAATAAAATCATTAATCATTACATTATTATTTATTACATAAGAAAAGCTTAGTCACTCAGCAAAAGACGGGACTTTGGACTCTCTCAAATCAGAAATGAGTTCCGTAGAAGAACCATAGCTTACGGAGTTACCAAGCTAAAGTGGTATAGAGCAACACATAGCTTGAAGATACGAGTACTATAGGCGCCAGGTGTAGTAGGTACTAGTGTGACCTAAACGTGAAACTCCCTGCATGACTTCTGATGATGCGTAGCGTCTTACTGCCTTGATGATACTCGCCTTGCATCGATTTATGATTTAGTATGGAATTAATATCCTGTGAATATCCTATTGCGGCGCGAATCACATCGCAAATGCATGCGAAACGTTGAAGGATCTTTTAGTTTTTTTATTCCGGGAAAACGAGGGATTTTAAACATTATTTCTTATTCTTATTTTTTTTTCAAGAATATAGTCAAGATGAAGTTGACTAATGTTCTCCTCTCCCTTCCAAATATTATATGAAAACTTGTGTTACCTACAAAGTAGTTGCGAAACCTACGAGTAAAACCACGTAAGTCGCGGGCAAAAACTATACCTAGTATTTAAATATATGAACTTTGGCTTGCTATAAAAGTTATAATATGAATATATGCTAGGTGCTTTCCACGTAAACAGCCGCAAACTACTCCAACTCTTGAGTTTAGGGCAAAGTGTATGTAAATGTATGCAGCTCAACGTAGTCCGTGACTTACCGCCTATCACACAGGACTAAAAGTGGGGACGGGGAGGTGGGTGCTTAAGAGGGGTGCAAGGTGGCGCAAAATGCAGGTGCATTAATGAGTTGCGTTGATGGAGGCTATTAGCCGCTGTGGGCAGTAGGTCAAAAAGACGGACGTGGGCGCGGAGCATGCAAGCCGATCAAGAACCGAAGTTATTTGTGGACAATTTCGCGCTTACTTAAGAAAATTTAATAACATAAATGCACACAAACCTTTTGTCCTTCAATCGATGCACTCATCGCAATTCAGCAGAGGGGCAAGGAATTGCCGTAATTTTTTGTGTTGTATATGTACTTTATATTGAATGAAATGAAAAATGAAAATGAAATATTTTATTTGCAAGAATATGGGTATACATAAGATCTTAAAACTTGAAGGTGCCGCATATTCAGTCAGGTAATAACTGACATACAAAATTCTAGTTGCTTAAAAACTAAAGATTAAAGTTTATCTTGTATAATGTTATTACACACTGTTTAAGCATAACTTAGACCTATCGCATTCAAAGAATTCATTTAGCGAATAGAAAACATTTTGCGCCAGCCACTTTTTTAGCGTAATTTTAAATTTTTTGTAGGGTAACTCTGAGATCTGAGATGGAATTGCATTAAATACTTTTATGCACATGGCATAACAATTTTTCGAGTACATGGCAGTCCTCGCTAGTTTCTTTGGTATTAATCTTTCTTTTTTTCTAGTGGCTCGTGGGAATTGTACAGTAGTCTTATTGAAAAGATGCATGTTTGATTTTACAAATACTGCTAATTCCAGTATGTAGATACTAGGGAGTGTGAGGATTCTTAAAGATTTAAAAATAGGTCTACATGTCTCGTACGGAGCTTTACCCGTCATTGCGCGTATACATTTTTTCTGTGCAATAAATGCTCTCTTTATGTCCGTGGAATTCCCCCATAGCAGTATACCATATTTAAGTATTGAATAAATATATCCATAATATGCATTAAGAACGGTTTTTAGAGTAGATGTTTTTCGTAACTTATTGAGAACATATACAAATCTATTTATTTTATTACATACCACTTCAACATGCGATTTCCAATTACAATGTTTATCTAGTCTGATTCCTAAAAAAGTAATTTCATTTGCTTCTTCAATTTCTTGTTTGCGGTAACTCAGGTTTAATTTAATTTTTCTTTTATTGTTATAATTAGAAAACTGTATAAATTTAGTTTTTGATACGTTAATTGATAAATTATTTTGATTAAGCCATTTTATTATTAATTCAATTTTATTATTCATGTCAAGTTCATCATTATTAATATTATTATAGGAATATGTCAAAATAAGCGAAATGTCGTCAGCATATAAGATGCATTTGTCAGTAATTGTATCTGGAAGGTCATTTATGTAAAGAATAAATAACAAGGGGCCGAGTAAGCTTCCTTGAGGTACCCCAAAGTTATTTTGTTGGGTCGATGATTTATAGCCTGTTAGAATGTGTTCTTTATTTAAGTTTTTAATTTCAACAGATTGCGTTCTCTCTTTGAGATAAGTTCTGAGCCAGTCTAGAGCTGGTCCTCGGATCCCGTAATTTTCGAGTTTACAGAGAAGTAAGTCATGTGACACAAAGTCAAACGCCTTTGTCATATCGAAAAAGACGACTACAGGCAATTTTAAAGAGTCGAGATGGGTGACTACACTGTCAATTAGATTGAAACAGGCGTGTGTGGTAGATTTGTGTTTTTGAAACCCGTATTGTTCTTTTTTAATTATGTTAAATTTGTTTAAGTATTCAATAAGTCTTTGGTGCATTGCTTTCTCATAAATTTTAGCGAAAATTGAAATTAAAGTTATTGGCCTGTAGTTCCCCATTTGCGACTTATCTCCTTTCTTATGAAGCGGTTTTACAATTGAAAATTTTAGAATTGTAGGAAAGCATCCCTCTTCAAAAGAATTGTTAATTAGGTGAGTCAAAATAGGACTAATTTCGTTCTATTGATACTTTTTACTACAATTTGTTATTTAAAGAAAACTAAATAATATATGCCACTTATTTTGAAAAAGAATGATAGTTTTGACAATTTAACAAGATGTATCCTTAGTTCATATGTATAACGATGAAATAAATATTTTATTCATTGGTCCTTCGAACCGGATTTGAACCAGTGACCTATGGCTAAGACTTGCTGCTCTATTACAAAAGTGTCGTATATATTCTTTTTCCATGATCGCTAACATCGCTGTATATCAGGGCTAAAATACGCTAAAACAGGGGCTCTCAAAGTTTTTTATCACACGTCCTATCCTTTCAATAGAGAAGTGTGATAAAAAAACTTTAGGACCCCATACTCTACAGCGTTAGCGATCATGAAAAGAGAATAGAAACGACACGTTTATAATATTATGATTAGGGCAGTTGAAGTTATATAGGCCCACTTTCCACGGAAAAATGAACTCCTCATTCTTCATAAATAATGAACTCAAAATGGACGAAGTTGCGGACAAAATTCGTATTTCGTTTAGAAACTCTGTCTTTTAAAAAATATTTTGTAAGAATTTTGCTTCCAGTTCCCGATTTTCCTTTAGATAGCCAAATGATAGAGGAACATTATTTTTTCGACATCCGACCACAGACACAATCGACCGTTATAAAAATAGAAAATTGCTTTTTCATCGCAAAAGCCGTGGAATTTTAGCCGAGCAATTTCTAAACGAATATGGGTATGATTAATGCGCGCTAACTTTAAGCGACTCTAAAGAGCGTAAAGTGCTTGCTTTTATTTTTGGACCTTTTTCATCCAAAAAGCTTTTAATATGAAAAGAAAAGAAAAAAAAAACTTTTTTATACGAATATCATAAAATCGAAAGTGTATTTGTTTGTTGGTTTGTTCTTCGATCACAGAGCACCGGAAAAATATTTGCATATTAAGGTAGTTATAGTTGAAGCCTTGGAGAGTGACATACAGGCTACCTTTGATCCTAGAAAGGTTCCTGCGGGATTTTTAAAAACCTAACTCCTCGCAGACGAAGGCGCGGACAAAAGCTAGTCACACTGACATTATAAAGGCGAAAGTTTGTATATCGAACCTTCCGTAGAATAAAGTCTCATCTGCTAAATTCATAATTTGAGATTTGAGCCTTGCAGAGGTGACTTTTAAGGCTCAAATTCCAAGTTGTGAACTTAGCAGATCAGACTTTGTTCTACGGAACGGTCGATATGTATGTGTGTGTGTGTGTTTGTATGTTTGTTACTCCTTCACGTCACAACGAACCAACCGATTTGGCTGAAATTTGGAATGGAGATAGCTCATACCAGGATTACTACAGCTACATAGGACGTATATAAATCCAGGAAACAAAAAGAAAATATAAATGAAACTCCTTGCTATACGATACTTGCTATATTTTGCTTTCTGCTTACTCATTGCTTTGAAAACTAAAAAAAAAATGCCTTTTCGAGTAGGTTCCATCGATCTACGAGCAGGAATGAGGAAATAAAGAAAGCTGTTTCAATGCCAGAACTTATAACGCACTTGATATGTTGCTGCATGCCAAGTTAAATTTTATTACACACTAGACGATGCCCGCGACTTTGTTCGCGTGGAGTAAGGTTGTTTAATTCCCGCGGGAACTCTTTAATTTTCCGGGATAAAGTGTCACCTATGTGTTAATCCTGGATATGAGCTATCTCCATTCCGAACCGCCAAATCGGTTCATTCGTTCTAGCGTGAAGAAATAACAAACACACACACACACACACACACACACACACACACGCACAAACTTTCGCCTTTATAATAGGCCTATTAGTGTGCTTTTAAGAGCTATTTCAGATTTAAATGGATAACTGTAAGGGACCTTGCGCAATACGGGCTAGCGTCCAAACTTTGCGAACTTTGCCAGTTTCTGCAGCCAAAACGTTTCGATTGTGAAAAGTCGCGGACATGGCCGCGTAGTGCGCGATGCCCCTAATGCTATCTATATGTATATTTGTTTTGAAATGATAATCATTGTTTACGACAAGTTTACGACAACTCCATGCATTATACAATACCACTCCATTTATACAACGAGTGGCGCGAATCTAAC
The DNA here is from genome assembly GCA_038048805.1 of Hipparchia sbordonii. NCBI lineage: Eukaryota > Metazoa > Arthropoda > Insecta > Lepidoptera > Nymphalidae > Hipparchia > Hipparchia sbordonii. The sequence goes on from CM076106.1 coordinate 12,790,274, forward strand.
GTGACCTTTTGTAAATGTAGTAAAGTGAAGGCTTAGGGGAAAAAATGCGATAAATCCCGAGCGTTATTATCATTCTAGCTGCTGACATTTCAACTGAATGTCTCAAAGGGAAGTCAGCGTCTCAAGAGAGACGTCGCGAGTGACTATAATACAGGGTCATAATAGGGAAAAGGGCTTTGAATATGTCGAATAACTAGAGTGCTAGACATTATGAGAATGTGCATTAACGGGCTTCAACGAAACTGATTTTTTTGCAAAAATGTAAGAAGAAAAATATCGCGTATTCACAGTCATATATAGACTTTTCTAGATAATATGAAAAAAGTTCTATTTCTGGAGCAGAAATTAAATTAAATGTATCTTTACTAGTTGATGCCTGCGACTTCGTTCGCATGGATTAAGGTTTTTAATTCCCGCGGGAACTCTTATTTTCTCCAGACTTATAATCTATCTCTGTGCCAAACTGCCAAATCGTTTCAGTGTTTGCGGCGTGATTGACAAACACAAACATCCATAAATCCATCCATACACCCAAACTTTCGCATTTATAATATTAGTAAGACTACTATGACAAATAATAATAAGATTGAAAAATTTTGTATCCAATCATTAAAAAACTTAACTAAAAGCGGACGGAGTCGCAAGCAAAAGCTAGTATTCATTAATACTATATTAAATTAATTTTCTGGGTCGAAAGAAAAATTATACAACATAAAATGTAATCATGCAAATCCTTTACTGTAATTTATTACAAAAGTTTTCTTCTTTTACCCGTAGCGTGACTTACCTGCGATTTTCAGTGAGAAAGAAAATGAAGGTACTACGGGCGGGTTGAGCGAAACTTTACGTACAATGGGTTTCCGTAGCACGTTGTTTGCGTAATTTTTAGTAATGGCACTTTGTAAGAAAAATGAAACCAATAATTTTTAACAAACAAATAAATCTTAAGTAATTACAAAGTTTTTACCTACGGGTTATTTTAGTCAAGCTAAAAGGTAAAAATTAAGAGGAAAACTATCATAGTCTTTTTTAGGGTTTGACACCCAAGTGGAGGCTTAGTAATAGGGTCCTTCGTAATCTCATGACCCTTAATTGAAATTTTCACAGAAATTGTATTTCTATTGCCGCTATGACAACAAATGATAAAATTAAAATAAAAAATAAAGGAGGTCCCTATTCAAGAAACGTGATATTTTCGAGATTTTTTTGCTGTTTCGGTACGGAATTCTTCGCGTGCGAGCCCAACTCGCACTTGGCTGGTTAAAGTCCGATATTTATTTCACAAAAGAAATTAGAATTATTAAGTGGCCACATATCAACTCGGAAATACAGGGAGTTTCCAGTTCTACGACACTGCTACGGCGGCTACGATCTGCTACGTCGCTAAATCTAAAGTATAATAATCCATCTATTCTCGAAATCTAGAAAATTACGTCGACGATTACGATTACTATCTAGATAAATATCTAGATCTATCGTTTATTATGTTTTTTCTATTTGATTTCACAATCCTCTTCCCTTTTGGATCTAGGCAATTTGACCCTCCCAAAAAGATACGTAATTCTAGAATCATTTCGATAAATTGCCTCAAACAATGCTAGAAACGAATGAAACCGTCTTAAAAGCCGTAAAAGCAAACTGTACAAAGCTCTGGGCTGCTAGGCACGTTCTACAAACATTGATAACATTTAGGAACGCTCTAAATTCCGGTAGCAGTTTCATGAACTCCACTGGCAACTTCCTTACACTTTGACGATATTGAATGAAAACTACGCACGTTTTTTGAACAGTTCAAACGAAATGAAGTACCCAACTAGCAAAATGTTCATTTTTCTCTGTCTTTTTTTTAAACTTAAAACAATTTTAATTATCTAATTTCGTGGCTGACGTGTGGTTCGCCGTGGTGTAACGGATAACACACTCGGGCGCGATTCCCAGAGAGATGTGGGTTCAAATCCCGCCGGCCTAGGAATTTTTGATATGTATTTATAAATCTATTAGGTTATTTCCTTTAAGTGTAGGTTAACATTTCAATAAAAAATTAAAAATTAAAACATACATAATTTTTTTTAATAGTATTCGTATAAATTATGTTGAAAACAGGCGAGCGTCCCGTCAATTTGGTCGTTTCCTTCTCCTATTTTAAGCTGTACAACTACAAGCTCTAATCTGATATAAAACTGTAAAGTCTTATAGCTCTTGTGCTGAGATGTATAGAGCAAGCTCTGACTCAGCTCATACTCAAGATAGAGGTCAAAACGAGACCGAAACATGCTCTGACATAAATCTGTCTCGTTTTAATTCTGTCTTGAGTCTGAGCTAAGTGAGAGTCTATAGATCTCAGCATTAAAGATACTGAACTCTACGCAATACTCAATGTGTTATTGTGGGTATCTACTTAGCTCTATACGATTTTTATCTTCCCTATTAAAAGTATCGAAGCTACGAGTAGGTAATATGGAAATCAATCAGATAACCCGATCGCTGGCAGATGGTGATACCGTACGATGCGGCCTAGATTCGACGTGCCTTTATTAAACACGATTTCTGATGCTCTACATTTAAGCGCTTTTAGATACATGCTATTTATAAACTCACTGTATTATATTAAAATATGAACTTAGGTTCGATCGCGGCTTCGATCGCATGGTTTTAGTTTTTAAAATCCCGAGGGATCTCTTTTTTTCGCGATTTTCCGGGATAAAAAGTGGCCTATGTCACTTTCCCGGTCCTCAACTATACCCAGGCAAAAAATCAATTCGATCCATTGCTTTGTTGCGGCGTGATTGAAGGACAAACCAATAGACCAACAAACAAACCATAGTCGTTCAACAAGAAGCGAATCATAAAAAAAGAAAGAACACTGCGTTAAACAAAATCTATCAACTAGAATTATAACTGCGAATCGGACTAATCGCTGTTTGGACCAACCGCGAATTGGACTAACTGCGAAAGGGTGACTTGGACTAAAGCGCGGAAAATTGGACCAATAGCACCTGAACGTTCTGTTATCTGAGTGCCAAAGCAATAGAAACAAACATACCTACACTAGAAAACATATTCTCCACTAAAAAGTTAGCTGCATCCGTACATAGATACAAGTACATAGTTATAGCAAAATAATAGTAACAACATGCTTGTAAAACGTTTTAGTTGCGGGAACGGCATTTTTATACAACTGTGAGTTACTTATAGCGAAGCCAAATGGACTACGTTTCATGATTTATTATGTTGCCAAGTAGTGATGTGCCGGATATCCGTATCCGTCTCCGCGGATAAAATCCCTCGGTAAAAGATCCGCAAAAAAAGTATCGGATACGGATCTTTATCCGTATCCGATACTTTTTTTGTGGATCTTTTACCTTATTCATATTAATTTTTAATACATAGATGAAATTCTATATATAGATGATTAGTTAGCAATGAAAAACTAGTAAATTCCATTCAGATTATTTTTTATTTCTTAAAATCAAATGTTTGGCACCTTTATAAATGCTCGAAGTTTATTTTGCAAATATATTGTATCATAGTGAGTTATCATACTAATAGTACATAACTCGAAATGTACTAAATCAACTATCTTTATTGAGATCAATCACAAATCTTTGTGATAAACTAAGCATCGACACCGATTGAGTAAGAAAGTTAAGATCCGTAACCGAATCTGTTGATCTTGACACCAAATATCGGTATCCGGATCCGTATACGCGGTTATACATTTTTAACGATCCGGCACATCACTACTGCCAAGTAATCTACATTACTAAGAGAATAAAAGCATTCGGTTACTACTCGGAACTACTTGTATATTCTTTTAAGAAGTTGTGTGTTCCTAACAACATAATAATTAATAACATATCAATAAGCTACCAATAAGGAATAATGTATTTGGTTTAAATTGGGTTCAAATATTTTTTCTGCAATCTTTATCTATGCGCAAAATATAAACACAAACTTCATTCTGCAACTTAGCGTGTCGACATGATTTACATGTATACAGTTATTAGGTAGTTAGAGACCGCAAGTGGCGTAATGGTGAGTGGTGAGTGGGCTTATAACTGGGAGGTCTCGGGTTCGATTCCCGGCGGGGGCAATTTGGGAATTTATAATTTGGTCTCTGGTCTGGTGGGACGCATTAGCCATGGCTAGTTACCACCCTACAGTCAACGACGTGCCGCCAAGCGATTTAGCGTTCCGGCATGACGGCGTGTAGAAACCGACTAGGGGTATGGGTTGAATTTACACTGCTTACCCCTTCCAAGTTAGCCCGCTACCATCTTAGACTACACCGTCACTTACCATCACGTGAGGTCGCAGTCAAGGGCTATCTAATTGTCATCTAATAAAAAAATTAAAAAATAAAACTTCGATATTTTTTTTCCTGTAAATCAATACGTACCTAGTAAGCAACGAAAGTCTACATTTCCTTTGTAAAATGATATTGCAGCTAGCGTGACACGCTTACGATTTGCAGCGAAAAGGAAAATAAAGGTAAAACCGCAGTTGGAAGGGAAATAAATTGAACAGTGGATTTTCCGCTAAGGTGGTTTGAGACGCGACAGGCGATACGAGAGCGACGTGCCACGCGATCATTATGACGTGAAACTTTTCCGCTGAGTAATAATAATTGTATAGGTAATATTAAAGTAATTTTGTAATTCTTCTACGGCTAAAGAAAAACTCGCCCATGACCTCGCTGGCACTGTGGTGTAGTCTTAACATTGTTAGTCTCGCGTTTGATTACCGGTGGGGACAATTTGGAAACCCAAATCACAGGACAGGGCTATTTGGCATACATACAGGTATTATGATGTAGGCATCCGCTCAGAAATATTTTTTTAAAATTCAACCCCTAAGGGGGTAAAAAGGGGTTTGAAAAATCGAACTTAATGTGACCGAAGCTGCGGACAAAAGCTAGTTTAGGTATAATTTCTGGGAATTTATAAAACTTTACTCGCGGCTAGTTACCACCCAGTGGCGTGCACAGGATGTACTATAGGGTAGGCAGATGATACAAAATGGAAAAAATCTTTAGTGCGAATTATATAAAACTACCACCCTACCTTTAAACAAGTGTCACCAAGCTAATCCGCAGGGCTATCGGCTAAAAATACCTATATCAATCCTTAAAGGACAGCATCAATGTCAAAATATGGTTTTTAGCCAATGGGATTGGCCAAAAGCCATATTTTGACATTGAAGCTGTCCTTTAAGGATTGATATATTTTTAGCCGATAGCCCTGCCGTTCACGATGGCGATGGCGTGTAGAAACCAAAGAAATCATATACCAGTAGTAGTGCCATATACTCTTCCAAGTTAGCACGCTATTGTCATTTCCTACTCATATCAAATGAGATCGCAATCAAGAGCTATCTTAATATCATCGAATAAAATAAAATTTACCCTTGGAGTATAAAGTAGTAGTGAAAGAAATAGGTTGCTTTTATTGAAAGAACTAATTACTTCTTTCCTTAATTAATTAGTGCAAGTAGCCTACGCGCTGGGCTGAATAATTTAAATTAAATAAATTGGTACTACCTAGAAGGAAAGTTGTAACAAGCTGTGACGCAGTTGATCTTACTTCTGACCATTTCGAGAACTTAATAAAACATTCTGAATGTCATAACCCAAGAAAATTCCAAATATACGCTTATTAGACACATATGTGTCAGAAAAGTATTAAAAATTGTTATATAAGTAATTATCTATATATAAAATTTAAAGTCCTGACTGACTGACTGACTGACTGAGATATCAACGCACAGCCTAAACTACTGAAGTTAGAAACTTGAAATTTTTACAGTTGGTTCCTTTTATGATGTAGGCGCACACTAAGAAAGGATTATTGGAAATTCCACCCCTAAGGGGTTTAAATAGGGGATGGAAATTTATATGAAACTCCGTCATTTTTCAAGCTGTTTCCATCAAAGTTGTTATTTGAGCTTTCAGTTAAAAATAAAGAAGTACGTGTGTCACAATTTTTGAAAATTCCACCCCAAAATCTAATTCCACGCGGACGAAGTCGCGGGGGCAAAAGCTAGTTAAGTAATAATTCATTTATAAAAGGTCTAAACATATAAAGTACCCAAGTCGTCACTTACCTTCAGTTAAGATCGTAGTCAAGTGCTAGAATAAAAAAAAAGTACCTATGCTACTGCTGGGGTACGTTAGTACCATGTACAAACTGTAGTTTTAATTAAAAAAAATGTCGGTTGTGAACAGAAGAAATAATCCGTTAAAATTAATACCGAAATTAGAACATCTTTTCCCCATTTTACGAAATACTAGTTACTAGCACTAAAAAATATGAATCAAAACGCATACAAAAAAACTGCCACGTAGTACTTTTCACAATACTCCACTATCCGCACGTAATCAAAACAAAAGCACACCGAGTGTATCGATTTCGGAGCAACAGATAGCGACGTTTGCACAACAGCGGGACCCATTTTTCGCCCAAAAAACATATTGATGACAAAAAAAACTGCTATTTAGAAACATTGGAGGAAAAGTTATACTTACAATAATTTCTTTTCTAGTAGGAAACACAAATAACACGTTAAATTGGGATAACACGTTCGGGCTGGAAGCGCCTACGTGGTTTTGTCCGGCGAACTCGTCACGCTTACCCCGCGCGGTTCTACGATAAAATAACATGACGCATGCGCTTTGGTCATCCCACAGCCCTTTGATATTGGCTAAAGTTTTTGACGACCTCCCCGACGCAATGGTGAACACTGTTGTCTTATAAGTTGGAGATCTCGGGCTAGATTCCCGACCGGGGCAAGTTGGTACGTTATAATTTCTGAATTCTGCTGCGCGGCGGGGACAATTCTTCTCCTTCTTCATCAATAGATAGACGTCCACTGCTGGACATAGTCTCTTGCATTGACCTCCACAGACCTCCTCGGTCTTGCGCCGCTGAATCCAGCGGCTCCCTGCGACTCCTTTGACGTCGTCGGTCCAATTAGCGGGGACAATTATGCTTTAGTTTTAGTGGCTAGGTACCACCTTACCGTTAACGTTCCGGAACGATGGCGTATAGGAATTAAGGGTGTGGGTCTTTTTACACTGCCATATCCCTTCTAATAAGTAAGCCCACTACCAACCTTTGCATCGTCACTGACTAGGATGTCTTAGGTATAATCAGACTAAAATAAAATACTTATTTGTAATTGTTATCTAACCATACCTAAAGATAATACGTCAAGAGGTTTAAAAATGGCTAACCTGAACTTATATTAGCCTGAAATCTCAATAGCTCACCGAGTTTAAAACCCGAACCCGAAAGGTCAACAATTCAAACCCCACCCGTTGCTCTAAAAGTCTAAACTGTTGTGCTTACCTACTCCTTAAACAAGCTTCCCTAATTTTGAAGGGAAGGAGGAATAATTATTATATTATAGTCATGTTTGATACCTATTGGATTAATTATGCGTAACCTGAACTGAGGGAGAGCATAAACGAAATTGAAGAGCGTTTTCGCAAAACGATACATCAACACATGCTCGAACGATGTGCTGAGGTATATGTATATCATGTATATATCAGCACCATATCGGCGTGGAAGTTTAGTTTCACTAACCCTTTCGACATAGTTTTATTTCCGATAACCATATTTCACTTTCAATTAACCTTTTTTTTCACGAATAATTTTGTACTTATAAATTTTATAGTATTTTTACTTTAACGATTTTATTTTGATCACAAGAACAGTAAATTGACAATTAATTTTCAAACAAGTTAACATTGATTTAAAATTGGAACCAGAGCCCACCAGAGCCAATACTAAGCTAGTGATTATAATTTATAATCTCTTGGCCAAAGTATTTTTTTTTAATTCTCATTATTTAATAAGGGACTTTTGAAGGTGACCTTTATTGGCCAAAGTCTTGGCGAACTCTTGAAATCGAAATGAAATCGAAATGAAACTTCTTTGAACTGCATATCTCGTAGATAGAGTGACTATTACAAGGACTACTATTATGATCAAGAATGTGTTGTAGTGTTGTAGGTTACTACTGTTGTAGGTTACATACTTGTAATGTGAGTAAGTATGAGCTCCTTGATTATGATCATATATTTTGAATAATTTGAAAGATGGTATAATAAATTCTAGCATAACCGAATTTAAAATTCCCGATTCCCGCCAAAAAAACTATTTATCACCCAGAGACGCCCAGTGATAAATTTTTTTTTTTGAAGTTATATTTTGTATAAGGGTTCTGAGTTCTAGCCTTTTTGAGTCTACTCTACTTTTGTACTGTTCTATCACAGAGTAGATACCATCACAGACTACATAACATCCATGATTGATGCGTTGTCAAAATGGTTTATGTCAAAAATGTTAGTTTCAATTTGACAACTGACATTTTTCACAAACAAATTATTTGCAGAAATGGCTGAATTATTATTTGTGCCGTTTAAAAAATCTTCTGATGTTGATATCGTCAAACCATTGAAGAATTTAATCCATTCGACGTACAACACAGGAGATCTCAATGAAGACTTCACGGAACCTATCAACGAGCTCAGCCGGCTTCGCACCAACGCTATTTGGAAAGTGTTCGAGAAGTCGTCATTAGACGTTCTTTACAGGTAAATAACGATATGAGTCACTCGCTAATCATTGATTCATGGTCCATATTAAAAAACGCATTAGATACAAAAGTTGACCAACCCTCAATTTGAAAGAATTATCTACAGAATCTCCATAATAATACAAAATAAACAGTAAAATGAGTTTACAAAGACAAAGCCAATCTTTAAACTTAGTGCATACGTACAAATAATTATTGTTAATCGTTTTTTTAATACATTGAATTGTACATGTATTCAATTGCTAATTGTGGTAGCTAATCTTTTTGTCCCTCTGACGTTAGAGACAATGGGCTGCTGGAGAGAAGAGGCCAAGGCCTTTCTGCTCGACATCGGTAGTCCTTAACCTGTAGGGCTAGCACGCCTGCCACAAAAAATTTTCTCTTCACAATTTACTTGTGAATTTGTATGAAATTTCACAAGTACATGGGTAGGCAAAATTTTCTCATAGCGCCCATGTTAGCCCTACTGGGAGCAATCGAGGTTGGATTGTTTAATGGAATTTTTTACAATGTGTTCACGAAAATTTTATTTTACATTATCTATTATCTATATAATTGTAGCATTTGACATTTACTAAATACTAGCCTTAGCCTTAGACTTTATGTGCATGGAGCTAGTTTTTTAAAGTTAAGCAAGAACCTTCTGTAATCTTCCAGGATAAAATACATCAATCTAAATTAAATCAATCTGCTGCTCCATTGCTACATGATTGGAGGACAAACAAACACATTTTCACATTTATAATATTATAGTAAGGATTTATAAATTCATAACCTATAAAGAAGCTAAGATTTAAGTTTTGTACTGTAACAGGAAATTTTCTTTTTGTTTTGTAGCTACTATGATCAATTGGCATCCCTGGAAAGCAAGATACCACCCCAAGAGGTGCAGATCCCCTTCAAGTGGAAGGATGCCTTTGACAAAGGGTCCTTGTTTGGAGGCCGGATGAGTCTCAGTGAGTATTTTTTTTTTTAATAAAGAATATTAGCCAAGCTGAACTTGACTTATATTCTCCTCTCCCCTCCAAATAAGCGGAAAGCTTGTGCTAGGAGTGGGTACGACAATAGTGCAACAGGTGGAGATCGAACCTGCGACCTTGCTGTATTCAGTCCACACCTTTAAGCGTTGGGCTATTGAGGCTTTAATTATATAAATATTCATTTGTTACTGTCTTTTTTATGACTGCGATCACTTTGTGTTAAGTGATGATATTGGAATTCTTGGGTACAGGCTTACTTGGATAAGTATGCCAGTTTTAATTTAACCTGTCCAACAAAATATACTAACATTTATAGCATGATTCTCTTTTTACGCAAATGTCAGACTTACAAAGATAGATTGGGAGAAAATGCTTCCACATTAATTCCGCCTTTTGTAATATTGTGCAATAAAGTGTACAAAATGCAAGCTGCAGCTTTTCCAAGTACGCTCACTTTCATCTTAAACTGCATCATCACTTGCTATGAGATGAGGTTGTAGTCAAGGGCTATCTTAATATAGAATAATAATTTCTTTACTATGGTTTGCAGCTATAAGCTCTCTGGCTTTTGAGAGGATGTCCATATTATTCAACATGGCTGCAATGCAGAGCACTATAGCAGCCCAGCAGCCATTAGATACAGAAGACTCCCTTAAACTGGCAGCCAAACTGTTTCAGGTGAGGCACAGAAATTATTATATAATCCTTACTATCCTTACCAATCCTTACTAATATTATAAATGCAAAAGTGTTTGTTTGTTGGTTTGTCCTTCAATAATGCTGCAACAGTTTTTGCATAGGTATAGTTGAGGACCTGAAGAGTGACAGAGGCTTTTTTTTATCCCGGAAAAGAGTTCCTGCGGGATTTTAAAAATTAAATCCACACAGACGAAATCGTGGACATCAGCTAGTGCTATTTATACACATGGAGCTACAAAGCCTTTATCGCTCCATGTCTGTTTCAGAAGATTCCTATATTGATTCCTGTTGTTATTGTGAATGTTGTCCGTCTTCATATACAAGTACCAATTCAACACACAATTTTTGTATAAAAAAAAATTTTTTTCTTCAGAAATTTTAAAAAGTCGCGAAACAAAAGTAATTTACTTCGATGTGTAGAAGTTGCCTGTTGAAGGATGTTGGCATTTTACAATTAACCCTGTATAATTATATAATTTGTAATTAGATTTTTTGTGTGAAATGTTTTTGTCTCATTATAAAGTTTGTATAATCTATCCATCTCACAGTTTTTGCTACAAATCAAGGCTGTTGTAGCCTCTTAAATTGATATTAGAGTGATGAGTAGTATGAAATGAGATCATGAAGTTAATAAAAGGATAGAAACAAATTGAAGTGGTCTTGATTAAATTATACCTATTGTAGGTGTGGATGGAAGCCAGTATGAACTTTATCCACTCTGTTGTGTTACAAATTATATTAGCAGGATTTTAGGTAGAATAACTTTAACTTGGCATGAGGTATTAAGACAAATTAAACTGAAACCTCTTAAACTCATAATACCGACATGGAAGATAAGGTTCATATTTTATTAGGTCTTTAATGGAGTGTGGGGGGGATGACGAATGACGTAAAGTTAAATCATTTTAATGTAAAACCTATGAAATAAATAATTTTGAATTTGAAAGTGAATTCTGATATTTTCAATATCTACACAATAAAAACTTTTCATCACTTCATCACCATCATTAACTCATAAACAGCTCCGCTTAGTGCAGTTCTCTCAGAAAAGGGTTTTAAAGGGCCATAGTCCATTCTTCATACACCTTCGAGAATATTATGGAAAACTTTCAGGCTTGCAGGTTTCCTAACGATGTTTTCTTTCATAGCTTCTAAAAGTCAAAAGTCCTAGCCTGGGATTGAACCTGCGACTCCTTGAATAGAAGACCACAGTGCTAAGCCCTAGACTATCACTGCTCGTAAATATGTAGTAGCATTATAACAGTGTTTTCGATACAACAACAGCAAGCGGCGGGCATCTTCAACTACATGAAAGGCAACATCATGATGGCGGTGCACCAGGAGACCACGCCCGACCTCAACCCCGACACGCTCAACGCGCTGGCGCAGCTGATGCTCGCACAGGCGCAGGAGGTCATCGCGTACAAGTGTATCAGAGGTGTGCTCATTACATTTTTAGTATTCACAGATACTGTCTAAGAGAAGAGAGATATGAGAAATAAATTCTTTCAGAAAACCGGTGAAAGTGCCAGTTATTAAGCTCAAGCACAAACTAAAGTTTATCTTTCAACACACAAAACAACAAAAATAAAAAAAAATCGACTTCAGATAGCGTCAATTTTTTATGTGATAGCCTCCTTTTAAGTGTTTTTAAAGTACTATTGTTGAGTTGCTAAGCTAAATTGGTGATGGGCCGAGCGTCTACTACAGCACATGCTTCGAAGAGCCAATATACATACTTTGAGGATCTGAAGTAGCCAAATAGCAACACTGCATCGGTGAAGGCAGTGATGGAAGATCCTGTCACTAGTTGGACAGAGACTATCACATTTTTTTTTTTATTTATGACTAGATAGCGTAGCACTTAACTAACTTGGAAAGTTGGGAGGGGGTATGGCAGTTTTAATGAAACCCTGTATGGTTTCGAATCGCCATCGTACAGAAACACTAAATCACTTGGCGGTACGTCTATGACGGAACGTTGGTAAGTAACCCCAGCCAAAGCTTCAAACGAGAAACATGTTTTTACTAAAGTATAATATCTTCCTTTCAGATGAAATGAAAGACAGCATGGTGGCAAAAGTGTGCTCCCAGTGCGAAGAGTTGTTCATGGACGCTATGCGCTCCATGCAGAAGGAAGGTCTGCGCAACCTCTGGGATAGAGATTGGATACCAGCAGTGAGTCAACTTCACATTCTCATAAACTTTTACTACTTTTATCCCTATATGCTTTTTTCCCATGTGAGTTTTTTCCTTAGATATATTCTATCTGTGAAAACTTTTTATCCTATTAATATTATAAATGGGAAAGTTTGTATGTTTGTTACTCAATCACACTGCAACGACTGAACCCATTTGGCACAGAGACAGATTATAGTCTGGAATAGCACAAAGGCTTTTTGTCCCGGGAAATAAAAGAGTTCCTACAGGAATAGAAAATCTTAATCCACGCGAACGAAGTTGCGGGAGTCATCTAGTTTACTATAATTTTCCTCTGTTCTCAAGTATCTACTTTCTCTAATTATAAGCTGTAAATTTTTTTTTGAATGTAAAATCCAGATACAAGCAAAACAAGCGACCTTCCGCGGCCTCACCCAATACTACCAAGCGCAAGTCTGTCGCGCGAACAAATCGGTCGGCGAAGAGATCGCGCGCCTCCAACTCGCTACAGAGCTGCTGAAGAACATGCGAGAGGGTTCTCCGGTGTATGAGCTCAGCGCGAAGGCCGCGCGGCAACTGGCCGCTGCGATGCGGGACAACGACTTTATATACCACGAGAGGATACCTGACGCGAGGACTCTGGAGCCAGTATCGCGCGCGCCCGTCGCTCAGGCCTTACCTCCTCAAGACCACTGGTCTCCCAAACACCATGGTAAGTTCTTTGCTGACTCTTCAATATTGCTTCCTCCGAACCTTCATTTCTGAACCTTCATGTGCCAGAAAATTAAATTAATATATAGAGTTTGATTTTTCTAACCCATATTTTACCCCCTTATGGGTTTTTAAAAATCCTTAGCAAATGCCTACATCCTATCTGTTCCTGTAAAATCAGGTCCATGCAAGTGACCTTTGTTCAGCAGTAGACGTCTATCGGTTGATATAAAAGGAGAAACTTAAGGGGAGGAAGGACTCCCCGTAGATTTTTATCACTTGCTGCACTCATCAAGGGATGTACAGTCGCGGACAAAAAATGTTTACCACCTTAAGATTCATAATTGCATGCACACATCTGTGTCAGAAGGTCGATATGTGATTTGATTAGCCATAGATCATAGACTTTTCAACATGTAGCGGTGCTTAGACAGTCCTTTAGCGGTCTCTTTAGTAGGTGACTGCTAAATAGGTTAGATGTAGAAAACCTTTTTTGGAACAAAAAATCCTTACTAATGTTATAAAATAATGTGAGTGTTTGTTTGTTCGTTGTTAGTTTGTCCTTCCATCACACAGCTACGGAGCAATAGATCCACATAATTTTTTGCATAGATATAGTTGAGGATTTGGATAGCGACATTTATCCCGGAAAAATAGAAGGTTCCCATGGAAATTTTAGAATCCTAACTTCACGCGGACGAAGTCACGGGCAAAAGCTAGTAATTTTAATAAATAGATATTATCTCATATAAACACGAGCACAGGACACGAGTTACCAAAATATGAACATGGTAGTAATAATCTAATGAAATTTCAAACAATCTTTATTTCTTAATTTTATTATTGAAAAACTAAACAATATTAATATAAATAAATAATTAGCTTAATTAGCTTCCATTCGCTGCTATGACAAAACGTAGACTCTCTCGCATAAACGCGACAAGGCGATAAGTCAGTTCATATCATCTGTGATATCATCTCATACCCCAGTGCAATGTGATCTAAGAGTTTGAGGATTTCTTTGATTCTGACAGTCCCAGCTTTGAATCATTAAGCCCCATAAATTTTTAGTTTCAAATCAGCATCGAGCGGGTTGAACGAGATGACTGCCACGGTGCAGATTGAACCATGGAATAGTAGCTCGGCGCATTATCTTGAACTTAGGTTGTCGGAATTTTGCTACAGAACATCGATGTAAAATGCTGCAGAAACACTACGCATCACCGTAGCTCATCCACCTCCTTTTGACTGTGGATGCTAGCAGCATCATTATGATTCAATGCACAATATGAACTTCACCATAAAATTATGATTAAGCATGCCATTTATTTTGTATATTTAAATTTCAAATAACAAATATAATATTTTTGAAAATTAATTGTCACTTTTACAAGGGCAATGATGCTAATGTGTCAAACTTGAATTTAGGAAATGAGTTTTATTACTAATATTTGTATAGAAAAGTCATAAATACTTTTTTTTGATAAAACGATGCACGAAATTTTTATAACGTAACAAATGCCTTGATATAGCATTATAGACCTTACTGAACGCAGGGTTACGAAGAATCTAATTTGAAAAGTGGTAAACATTTTCTGTCCCCGACCGTATCTGCATTTTTTTTTTGAATAGGAGACAAGTTTCTTCAACTTATAACAGTTAATCCTCTATGTGTTTTGTGTGTAGATCTGTTTGAAAAGTTGGTGCCAATGGCGGTGCACCAAGCCGTGCAGGCCAGCTCGGCGCGACGCGCGGAGATCGTCAACGCTGAGATCAACAAGCTAAGAGAAGCCACGCAGCTACTCAATAGGTAAGAACAATATTTGAAGTACAGAACGATCAGAAACATGTTATCTGCTCTGGATTATATTTTTTAATTTTTTTTATCCAATCAGTCAATTCAATTTAATTTAATTGAAATTGATCCAGATCCAAAAAGTTTACATAATATTTACAATTAATAAAGATAATTATATAACAAAACATACACCAGCAAAGTAGGCTCTAAAAAAATTGAATCAAAAATAATGAACTATTAAATTATGTAAAAGCCGTTGCCGTTGCAATTTTTTAATATAAAGAAGAGAAATAATCACTCAGCAACTGCTGAGTTTCTTGCCGGCTCGCTCAGCAGAATCAGTATTTCGAACCGGTGGTAGATTTTCGACTTGTCATAGGACCCACAAGTTGGCCTACATGAAATAAATAATTATGAATTTTTTTGAATGATTGTCCAAATGATTAAAAAATATACAACGTGTAACAAAAGTTTGAAATAACCCTGAAGGAGGTGAATGTGCTCATGAAACTGAACAACTTTCCCCAAGGTCATAGGTCATAGGTCGAAATGTGAAAAAAAAAATGTGGACCTCGCATACAAAATTGACGATCAGCTGATTGATTTACTATGGGAGGTAAAAATTTTTTTTTCATATTTCGACTTATGTTCCTTGGGGAAAGTTGTTCAGTTTCATGAGCACATTCACCTCATTCAGGGTTATTTCACACTTGTTACACATTATATATATATCGTCGGCTTAATTTTCAAACCTCGTAACTCCATTTGGTCAAACTTTACAGGAGAAAGAAAAAACTTTTTTACTATATACCTAACTAACAATAAAAACATAGACAAACAACTTTATTTACATTTGAATATTATGTGTTCCGTTTGACTTCCGAAGTCCATTATATGAAGAGTACATCGCCTTTTCCACGTCTCGTCGCGCTAGATGTCGCTAAATTCCGTCTCGTTTCCGGTGTCACCAGCGCCGCCAACGGCCGTTCTGTGAACTAAACAACACAAGCCGCGAAAGCCACCACGTTTCGCCATTGTTGCGTTGTCTTTCGACCACGCAGGTCCGTTAGATTTTTTTAAAAACTTTTGAGATAGAAGTAAAAAGTTTTATAAAAAAATAGTAAAAATAGTAAAATAGCAGATATCTATTTTTGTTTTTTACAAAGTGATTATTCCGTGTGTTCGCGATTCCGGTGCCCTAGGAGAACCCTCTTGGAGATCGGCAGTTGGACCCTACAAACGGCGCAATGCCTTTTAGGGTATTCCAATTTTGCAACCTTCATCACCCTCCGGGGAAGGTTGCACTGCCAGGTTACCGCGTCGCTCCGGTCAGCCGGAGCGCACGCGAGTCGCTTCATCTCCGTCGTGTGCGCGAAACGTGCGTGGCGTGTACACGCAGGACGACGCGCTGCCGCCTCCGTGACGGTGGGGCAAAGTCCAAGGAAGTGCACACGGAGGGGCGATTAAGATTCGTCAGAAGAGGGTTGACCCTGGAAAGTCAACACGCAGCGATTTGGAACAAAGGTTTGAGACTTCAGCCATCGGTGAGTCATTTTAACTATTTTATGTGCTCAGTTGCCAGTCCCAAAACTGAACTTATAAAAGTGAGGAAGCTATTACTTTTCGGTTCCTTTTCGTAAAATCAGTCTAAATTAAATGTATTAATAAAAATAAAAGAACTATTCGTATGCACGAAATGCCTTAGACAGCGTTTCTGAAACGAACCGCTAAGGTGTGGAGCGCCCTTCCGGATTTCCTACCACGGGTAATTCGAGTGCCTTCACAACAGCCGTGCATAGCCGTTTACTGCGCGGAGGCGCTCCAACATTGTCCTCATCGGTTCTTTTCAATATTGGTTGGCATCAAGCGCAAGGCTATTTACAAAAATCTTTGGTTTTCACCGAGTTAAAAGAATTAGAAGTAAAAGCGTTTCGTAGAATAACCATTCCCAGTCCCGTGGTTACATAGTCGGCATATGATGCAACAAGGATGCAGTTGCGAGTGACCTATAAACGAATCTCCTATTTCCCTTTAATCCAGTTAGTTTGTTCCAAATGTAATGATGTTGTTTATTTGTTAAAACTTTCCGGGCTCAACACGTGTTGCTAAATGAATATTTAGAAAAATACCCTCTTTTCAATATTTATTTTCAGTCCTTAGAATTTGTCATAATACTTATAAATAAATATACCTACCTCCAAGGTATTGCATTTAGCAGGCATTCCAGCCTTCTAAAATCCCCGGAGATCGAATTTCGGGAAAGCGACTTTTGTTCTCAACGAACTAAGATTATTTCTCCTCTGATAAAAAGGGGGGCGCAAAAAGGAAACCGTGTTTCGTTATTTTAGAAATATTTCGGTCACAAACGATTTAAGCTAAATATCATGTGACTTAATTGCTCTCAGTCAATCTCCATAAGTTCTTTCGATGCTCTAACAGAGTATCAAACGCCGAACAAATTTCGGCGGATGATTCAAAATCAGGTTTTAGGATCGGCTCAGCCATCCGTATAGTTTATTTCCTCAATTTTCATAACACCTAACACGGGAAAATTCTAAGTTCGGAACGAAGTTTTTGTCACTTCCAAGGCTATTGCAACCTCACAACTGGATGATCAAACTTCATTTAATTTTACATGTCAGTTATAAAGTTCAGACTACAAATAACTTGACTAGCATCTTCTGGAGCCGCAGTAAGAATCTTGATGACAAATCCAAGAGCTATTGTATTAGGATGACTTTCACCACTACCCATCCGTCAATCGGCCCAGTCTAATAAAATTGTAAGAGCTCACGTCTTACTGGCTAACAAATTCTTAACTAGCCTAGGTTGGTGGCTATTGGCTATTTTCGGGCATTCGATCACACAGCCAAGGGATCACTACGCTCGAGTATTTGGGAGTGAAAAGGGACATACACCACAACATCAAGTCTCTACCTACTCCCATATATAAAATAAGAAAAGTTCGTCAGACTGTGTCTCGCCTAGCAACCGGCAGTTGAACCCTTAATTACGGCGCAACGCCCTTTAGGGTATTTCGACTTTGCAAACTTTGTCACCCTCCGGGGAAGTCTACTTTGCCGTTGCATTGGCGAAAGATTACCAGTCTGTTGTTCCTCATGGAGATAGGCAGTTGGACCCTAAAACGGCGCAACGCCTTTTAGGGTGTTCCAATTTTGCAACCTTCATCACCCTCCGGGGAAGGTTGCATTGCCAGACACCACGTCGCTCCGGTCAGCCGGAGCGCACGCGAGTGGCTTCGATCTCCGTCGTGTGCGCGTAACGTGCGTGAGCGTGCACACGCGGGACGACGCGCTGCCGCCACCGCACGCGTCGAAAGATTACTAGTTTGTTGTTTTTTCATAGAGAGAACAGTTGGCCCCTAAAACAGGTGCAAAGCCCGTTGGGGTATCAAAATTTTTCAACCTTCATGACCCATCGGGGAAGGTTGCATTGCCGGACGATTCAGTTTCTCAGCAATAATCTTCGTCAGTATCGCACCGAACTTCTGTCAAAAGAGGTGTGTGACTAAACAAGAGAATGATGGTAAGAAGAACCATGACACAGATAGTATCAGTTTTTCAGTGTTCATCAGATGCAATGGAAAGCTCCAATGAATATAACAGTTGAGTAAATTATACTGCATCATAAAAGATACACTGTGATTGCCACCATCTCAACTAAGGCCTAATATTTAAGAACTGAACAGTTGTCTTGTAGAGCAAAGAAAGTGTTAAATTTTTTTTTGGGAAAGGAACTTTGGTCGGACAGTCAAAATATTGTACTCCTTTTCACCTTTTTCCGAGAGTGAACAATACCGAAGCCAAGATCCAATCGTGCATCGTAGCATCTACTAGGAGGAGTTATGTTCACGTTCAAGTTAACAAGGAACACAGGATAGATATACCCAAGTTCTGTTTGCATTTCAAAGGGTTCATCTGGTTCCGAGTTATTCTTTCTCGACTTGCCCATCTTGAAGGAATGTTTTTACGAGCTCAGCACACGTGTGAATATACGTATGAATATGTCGGGAAGTTCACGACCGCGACCACCTGGTCTATCTTCCCGAGCCCTGCAACACCTAAGCTCAGCAGTAGAAATGTACATAATATAAGCGTCCGAATGAATGAAACCTTTTTGGCGCCTGTATCTGAAGAGCGTATGCGCGCATAACGAGTCATGTCAAGTTACGAGATATTGTCAATATACAAACCCGACGCGCGTTCACAAACTTGCGTTCGGGTGTTCAATAATCCATGCTATTGAAAGCTTTACTCTTTGACAGGGATCTTTTCACATATCCTTTGTCTGTTTCAGGTTGGATGGCATGGCTATCCTAAGCTTTTTCCCTACTTTGGAGAAAGTGGCGCTTAAGTAACATAGATTTTTGCCCTCTTTTACTTGATAATCTAGCTAAAAATAATGTAATTTTTAGCAGCATGTAAAAAAAAAATGAAAAGCTTCATTTGGCTAAATTTACTATACCATACATACTTACACTTATATACTAGCTATCAGTGTAATTTTTAATAAGTGTGAGCAAAATTTCAATTATTACTAGAATTTCATCACATTATAAATAAAATGTCCTGAGCGGTCTCGTTAGACAAAGTTTTGCAGTATATCGTAAGACCGCGATATAAGTCTCGAATCTAAAAGCAGTGCCTTTAGCTAGACTGTTGCTGCCTAAATAATCTTGAAATGCAACATGCATTTCAAGTTCTCATTAAGTACTCCTTATAACCTATGGAAGGTATTTTTAATTCTCAAGTGACCTCAAAATTAATAAATTAATTAATTGCGATACCTTATTCATATTAGTGTAGTATATTCATTAGCGGATGAAGAGCTCCTGAGTTAGATTATTAAAAATCTCAGCGCCAGCTCGAAATCGGGAGGTTGATATTGGGTCATCCCGTGCCGCGTGACACGCGAGCGCGTGAAGATCGCAGATGATTTAATCATTGTAGATGTAGGATACCGTGGCCGAATTTGGTCAAATGTTATTTTCACCGTTCAGAATTCCTGTTCTGAATTGTTTCGGTACCAACTCATTGACTTATAGTATATTTTGCTGATTATGGGCCACCCCCTCCGTTCTAACAAAATAGCGTCGACTCATTGTTATGATTTTTTCTTAAAAACACTTTTCTTTTCCAGAAATAATGGAAGGTTTCTGGGAGGTTGCTAAGCTATGGCTGCCATTGGATTTTTGGTAGATCTGTGAACATGTAGTTCGGGCGCGCTTTTTTCTAGCTATTTACTACAATGTACCTGCCCATATTAATTGATTGCCCAATCGATAAACTTAATTTTTTAATTATTTCTATTATTAGTAATAGACCTATCCACCAACCTATCGTATGGTTATAGTTGATTTAATTAGATATTTCTTTTAATTAAATTTCACAATTTACTATTTAAATCAAGTAAAATGTATCTATCACATTGTTGCATTTTCTTGTCTACAAGCCACAAGCCACCAGGAGATAACAAACAGATCTCTTCATATAATGGACTTCGGAAGTCAAACGGAACACATAATATAAAAATTTTACCTTGAAATAAAATTTGTATTATGTTTCCTAAGACTTCCGAAGTCCAGATAATGTCTTCCTGGTGCTACTACTTTCATTAACATTATTATGAATCGAACAATGGCGAAACGTGGTGGCTTTCGCGGCTTGTGTTGTTTAGTTCACAGAACGGCCGTTGGCGGCGCTGGTGACACCGGAAACGAGACGGAATTTAGCGACATCTAGCGCGACGAGACGTGGAAAAGGCGATGTACTCTTCATATAATGGACTTCGGAAGTCTTAGGAAACATAATACAAATTTTATTTCAAGGTAAAATTTTTATATTATTGTGCTTATGTTTGTTGTAATTATGATTTATTATCTGTTATCATGATTCAATAAATGGACTTAGGTATTAGGTCAAAATGGCGTCGGCTTATGCCGTGGTATTTTTATTTTTTTGTAAATAGCAAAAAAACTGAAAACAATTGGGAGATACGAGTGAGTCCATCGTGTTCGTTACTGAATTTTACACTACATGGCGTCAAAATAAAAAAATCGGAAATTTTGGAGTTACGAAGTTTGAAAATTAAGCCGACGATATGCAAAATGTTCACAGCATTTTGGCGTCGCTGAACCTGCCCGCGTGCATCGAGGCGGAGGGCAGCGGCGGCGCGGGGCTGCCGGAGTCCATCCGCAGCAAGGCGGCGGCGGTGCGCGCGGCCGGCGGCCTGCCCGCGCTGCAGCAGCTCATGGCCGAGCTGCCCGAGCTGTTGCAGCGCAACAGGGAGATACTCACCGAGGTGAACACCTATTATGCTATTTTTACGAAAGAGACCCTCACCACCTGGGTGCCTCCAGATCTTTTCGCTCATTTGCGACAAGGGTGACATAACTCAAAATTCACCAATTTTATACTTTTTGCTATAAAAACAACATTACGCTAAGCACAAAAAAATAAGAGCGAGAGAGATTGTGACTTAATGCTCTGTCGCTTTGTTGGCCGCTGTGTTGTTTCGAGACCGTAGCATCCACAAAACATTACTCTCTAACGAGAGAATTCTCTCATCGTCGATTTTGAATTATGTCACTCTTGTCGCAAATGAGCGTTTTTTCCACGTACTACCAAATTGTGGAATTATCTCCCTTCGACAGTGTTCCCACTTAATTACAATATGAGGTTATTCAAGGGGCGAACCAATAAGTTCCGAAAAGGTCGGTAACGCATTGGTGGTGCCTCTGGTACTACAAGTGTCAAGATTTTAAGTTACAAGTTATTGAGATTAAGATGGTTGAGCGAAGCAATGGCTGGATCATGCGTCATGGTCGTGAACGGGTGCCACCAACGGGAATGGGTCTGCTTTTGCCTGCCTGTTTTAACATGTATTGGATTGTATTTATTTGTATTGTATTGGACTTAGAAAACTATAGTAAAACATTTTTTTTTTAAAGAGCAACCGCCGAGTTTATTGCTGGCTCTTCTCGGCAGGAAAGGCATTCCGAACCAGTGGTAGATTCATTGACGATTCAAAAGTGCTTGTTATTTCTATTACAATATGGGGTTATTCAAGGGGCGAACCAATAAGTTAAGGTTATAATTTTATATATAAAAAAATAAAATTGTCACATACCCAATTACATTATCAACATTCTCAAAATGTTACATTCTAAAAACCTACACCACAAATGTAAAGTACAATTCACATCTGATGCAGAGCGTCAAAATTTTAAATTATAAGTTATATAAGTATGTACTTGTTTAGGCGGAGCGCATGTTGCGAGAGGAAGCGGAAGCGGACGCGACCCTGCGTGCGCAGTTCGGCGCGCGGTGGACGCGGACAGAGTCGGATAAACTAACGGAGGCGATTCGCGCCAACGCTTCCAAATACTCGCAGATCATAGATGGCGCTGTCAGAGCCGACGCCATTGTGCAGCAGAAGTTCCAGCAGCATAAAGAGGTATGTATGACCGAGATACATACAATCTTGAAGCCTCAATAGCCCAACGGTTAAAGGTGCAGACTGCAAACTGTAAGGTCGCAGGTTCGAATCCCACCCGTTGCACTATTGTCGTACCCACTCCTAACACAAGCTTTCCGCTTATTTGGAGGGGATAGGAGGATGTTAGTCAACTTCAGGTTGGCTAATATTCTTTAAAAAAAAAACTATTTTTTTTTGTGAGACGTGTGTATTTATCTGTTCCCTCGTAGCTTCTTAACGAATAGACCAATTTTGATGTAGTTATACACACTGTCACTGGTACGATTGATTTGAAATTTGGTGTACTGTTACTTGGGAATAATTCGAAAGCAGCATCCGCTCAATGTTGTTCTAAATTTTCAACTTACATTTGTCCTTAGCTGTCTTAAGCGATAAACAAGTGTTATCTTGGAGAAGAAGTACGTAAGCGACAAGCTAACCACAATGCATACAACATTCTCATCACAGCCAATGAAACTTATACACAATTATTAGCTAGAGTATTTCGTGGTAGCATGTATAGCTTACTCCAAGCTGTGTATATTCCAAATTGGGATAAATTGGAGTCATATAAGGCATGTCTAGGTAAACCACTCGTGGCATATTTATTATTTTAACGAACCATCCCAGATGCAATTTACTAGTGAAGAAATTGAGATTATCATATAAAAATACCATTCAAATTTTCGAATTTTGCGGTGGAGTTTTTAAAATTTTATTTCACGTAAACACAGCGAAAAAACTAGCCAAATTGGTCAAACCATTCTCAAATAATAATCTTTCACAAACACAGCAATTTATTTTTATTTATAAAGATTTATGAGCGAATTCGATACGATCAAAAATTTACCATAGAGTAAAAAACTTTTCGGTTCGATAATTTATAAGTAAATTATCTCTATACAGAGCATCGAGCTACTCAGTCGCAGCGACGACCAAATCGACGCGGGGGTTCCCAACGCGCCCACTCCGACAGGCGGTGACGGAGATACTGTGCGCACGCTACGCAACCTCATGAACACGGTAAATATTTGTAATTCATAAATCCATAATATTATTATTTATAATCAAGAAATTGCGGGTAGTTAAGTTTTTTTAAATCCTTTCCGGGAAACCTTTGTTTTTCCGTTAACAAAAAAATCAAGTCGGTGCGTTGCTACGCGATTAAGGGTGCGAACAAGCCAAGGATGCCTCACTGCGATACCTCGCGGTCGCGGTATAGCTCGCTATCTCGATGTCACCTCCATTTAAAACAAATGTATGCAAACAGACGAGCGCGAACATGCCGAAGGATACCTCACTGCGATACATTGCGGTACAGCGAGATATCTTCGACATGTTCGTGCTCGTCTGTTTGCATACATTTGTTTCACATGGAGGTGACATCGAGGTAGCGAGCTAAACCGCGACCGCGAGGTATCGCAGTGAGGCATCTTTGGCATGTTTTTACCCTTAAGATCAATATAATATCCTACAAACGCAATTTCACATTTATAATAAGAAATCTGTATTAGAGATTTGCTGATTTGTAAATCTTTCCCCAGGTCGAAGAAATAAAATCGGAACGTGACGCGATTGAATCGGAACTGAAGAGCGCAACAATCGACCTGCGAGACAAGTTCCTCTCAGCGCTCGCGGCTGACGGCGCTATCGACGAGCCCGCCATATCCGCGGGCGAGCTGGGCGCGGCCCTGGCGCCCTTGCAGCGCAGGGCTAAGGAGTCCCTGGAGAGGCAGGAGACTTTAGCAGGTGACATGCTCTCTTTAAACATTTCTGTGGTGGTGTCGTGTGGTGCGGGTTGTTACGTTCCCTCAAATATGGTTGAGCGAAGCAACGGCTGGATCATGCGTCGTGCTCGTGAACGGGTGCCACCAACGGGAATGGGTCTGCTTTGACTGCCCGTCTTGACATGCGTTGGATTGGTGTACCTACGTATGCATTTTTGCATTTTTGAATCTTTATTGTGGAAGCACTGTATACATAGCATAGCTTTGTAAAAAAAAAATTTTTTTTTGAAAAGAGCAACTGCTGAGTTTCTTGCCGGCTCTTCTCAGCAGAATCTGCATTCCGAACCGGTGGTAGATTTGTGACGTGTCATAGGAGCTACAAGTTAGCCTATATGAAATAAATAAATTTTGAATTTTGACAGATCGTGTTTAAAATTAATTACGATTTTGAGAAATTATTTATTAGAATATACTATGCTTCTATTTATTGAAATTAGTTTAATTAAATCGATATTTAACTTTTGACAGAGTGAGCACGCCATCTTGAATTATAATTCAAGATGGCGGAGATCATTAAATACAGTGCTTTGATTTTAGAAATTCAGTCTCCGTCTGAGACTCATTTGACTAGTACACGCTTCAACATCTAAATCGTTATATTTGATTGAGGGGTTGTTATATCAATCGCAAATCTAAATCAAATGAGTATTGCCTGTAGGCTTAGGCGAGCTTTATAAGCTTTATAACTACCCACAAGTACGGATAGTGTTTGTCTGTTAAATACCTAAATGTGAGTTCAGGGATCGCTATAAAGGGTGGCGGAGGCGATTTAGGTGGAGTGCTTAGCGTTTTGAGATATGCCTTCTCATATAGCATGATTAACTTTAAAGTAATAATTCGCATTATTCCTATTCGTATCCAACAGGGGAGCTGCAGAAGAATCATGCTGCCTTGATGGAGACTCGCGGAGGTGCCAGCAACAGGGACGAGGTGCTGGGCAAACTGTGCGCAGCGTTCGACGCTTACCAAGACCTGACTGGTAACCTGAAGGAGGGTGTTAAGTTCTACAACGACCTGACGCAGGTAATAGAATTGAAAAGTCTTTTATTCAATATTTAATTCAATTCCCAAATAGTGGCTTTTAGGCGTGCCAACTGGGCACAGAGGTTTTTTTTTTTTTCAATTAAATATTTACAGTGCTTTTGAATCGGTAGCAGAATAAAATTGAGGTGTGGTAAATGGGAACGAACAGAAGACTAGCAGGAGAGCTACAAATGAGATTAATGCAACCTTGTTTTTTTACCTCTTTTGATTAAATGTATGTGTATGTTTGTGCGCGTGTGTGCGTGCGGGCGCGTGTTTTTGTATGAAAAATGAATTTGTCGAGAGTGTTATTAGCTATGAAAATTGATCCAAGATGGCCGCCACTACAAAATGGCGGATTGCATATTGTTTAACAACTCCCTCAATATGTTTAAAATGATTATTGGAATACTATACACTATGATAAATTTCAAATCCAAGATGGCCGCCACCACAAAATGGCGTATACATTTTTTTTTAATTTTACATGTGGGGGGTGTTTTAAATTTTCAATTTACACTTGTCTTGTTTGCAGCTCCTGGTAGCGTTCCAAAACAAAGTGTCAGACTTCTGCTTCGCGCGCAAGACTGAGAAGGACGAGCTGCTGAAAGACCTCACGCAGGAGGCCTCGCGCTCCACGCCGCGCCCCGCGCCCGCGCCGCCGCAGCAATACCAGGACACTGTTAACGAAGTATGTATACTAACATATACAACGTGTAACAAAAGTGTGAATTAACCCTGAAGGAGGTGAATGTGCTCATGAAACTGAACAACTTTCCCCAAGGAACAAAAAAAAATGGACTATCCAACACAAAAAGAATTTTTCAATTCGAACCAGTAGTTCCTGAGATTAGCGCGTTCAAACAAACAAACTCTTCAACTTTATAATATTAGTATAGTTTTTTTTTTTTATAAATTCTTTATTCACTTAAACATTTATACATCATACATAGGTGAAACACTTATGTGCATTATCTAGAACTGTTGATGACTTACAGGCTAAATATTAAGGCGCCTATTAAAGTTTATTTACAGAAATAAGTAGAAGTATAGATTAACACTGTTTCAATGTACTCAAAAATTTACAGCCATCGGTGGTGGCCAAGAGGGACCCGCCGCCGCGGCCTCCCCCGCCGTCCGTCGCTCCCGGAGCACCCCCCGCCGCGGCCGCAGCGTCCGGCGCGCTGCCTTACCCGCAGCAACCACAAGGTATATTTTACTTTAAAAGAAAGTGCCTATTTACCAGTCAGTGCATTAATGCTTAGTACGCATGACTTTCATGGTAGCTTAGTCCACTAACAGTCATCAAAATTCAAAAAAATCAAAATTCAAAATTATTTATAATAAAATATAATCTAAAACATCATTCTTAAGCCTACAAAATTTGATCGCAGCAACTATACACGGCACGTCGGGCATCAAAGTACGCAATTTATTTAATTTTTTTTATTCGATGACAAAATAGCCCTTGACTGCGACCTCACTTGATGGTAAGTGAAAATGCAGTCTAAGATGGTAGCGGGCTAACTTGGAAGGGGTATAGCAGTGTAAATTCAACCCATACCCCTAATCGGTTTCTACACGCCATCGTGCCGGAACGCTAAATCGCTTGGCGGCACGTTTTTGACGGTAGGGTGGTAACTAGCCACGGCCAAAGCCTCCCACCAGCAATACAATAGTACAATAGCAGTAGTAGTACGCAATACAATAGTTTTACAATACCTGTGTGCTGCAGCTATTGTGGATTTCAAAAATGAAATCAATCTGTTGCTCTGTTAATTAATTATTGAAGGACTAGCTTTTGCCCGCAACTTCACTAAAAAATCTTATACATACAGGTACCTACACCTAGTAGGTACCTGTATGCCAAACAGCACAATCCATCCAATGGTTTGAGCTGTGCGTTGATAGATTTGTCAATCTATCAATAAAAACTCAGTCATATTTTCCTCGTATATTTTTTTTTTGAAGGGTAAACAAACACATTTTCACATTTGTAATATAAAAGAGAACTTGCACTTTGAATACAGCATTATTTTCTAGCGTCAATTAAAAAAATCGTAATACCCTCAGGTATGCCGCTGCCGTACGGAGCGCCCGCGGCCCCGTACCCCGTGTACGCGCCGATGCCTGCCATGTACAACCCGTACGCGACGCTGCCCTACCCGCACCACTCGCGCGTGCCCCCCGGGGCGCCCTACCAGCCCTACCAGTACCCCCAGCACCCGCAAGGTTACCCGCAACCACCCCCCGCTGGGTACAACCCCTACCAACAACACTAAAAGCTGCTCAATCTCAATCCAAAAGCATGTATTTTGCACTACATCAACAAAAAAAAATGCATTTGAATACGAGCGTAATCAAAATTATTTTTGGGGTTCAATCAAAAAATATAAATATATATTTGTTATTATATTAAAAATTATGCTTGCAACTTTAGTCTCCATTTTGAATACAGAGAAAACACAGAGATGTTACAGATTATCAGTTGGTCATTAAAGTAATATTATGATATTTTTGGCGTTTAAACGCGGTATTGAGACCAAAGGGTCTAGTGTGAGTTTTCAAATTAACGTTTACCGTGCGTAAAACTGTCAATTAGCATGGACGGAAGAGGAATGTAAAAGTTAACGTAAACATAAAAACTTACAATAGACCCATAGAATTTATTGACTGTCTGTTTTGTTTATGGCGAGGCCATTTTGAATATAATATCTCTACACGTCAAAATTATGTAATTACTTAATTAATTATTAACCTTATCCTATTATTTTTTGAATGTACGTAAATCGTACTCTTAATAAAACGACGACCGAATAAGAATTTTTGGAAAAATAAGTTTTAGTAAAATACAGACCTAAAAACAACCTTCACAATCTAGATAAAACAATACACCTCTTTTACTTAACCTATTAGGTATTAAATATTAGGTTCGATTCTATAGCAGCTTAAAAAATATTACTGTCACAATAAGTATAGTAATTTATAATTATTATTATATACAGTAAATAAAATGTTTTTTTTTTCTTTATAGTTTAAAAGTAAGATATTATTTCTTGGTTTTATACAAATGTATCATATTTACGAAAAGATTGATTGCTTTTAAACAATAACACTCACAAATTATAATTATAGGTTTGTAACGACTTACATCAGGGTGAAATGAGTGCTACAGGCTACAATAGAAATATTTTTATGTAAAAAATAATCTAATAATTACTTTTACTATTTAATTTTCACTGGAATGAATTAATATTATTTTTATGATCGAAATATATTACTAACTCGATGTTTTTAGTAAGTTTTGAAAAGGTTTAGACGGGTCAATAAATATCACTGTATTCAGCAATAAAATTATTGATTTTTTCAGTACACGTCAACATTATATTGATTATAATTATTATATTTAACTCTGTAGCCTTACATTGCACATTTTATAACAAATACTTAGTTATTAATTTTTTTTTAATTTAATTGATAATAATTTTCGGGATGGTGTAACTAGATTTAAAAGGTATGTTATTTAATGTTCGGAGTATACTGATTGTTAAAGCATTTTCTATTAGGCTTAAATTAATCTATATTATAATTAGCTGATTAAGTGATAAATCATGTAAGTGATAATATAAATGCATAATTTTCTAAATTGGTCCATAGAAAGGATCAGATCAATAAATATCGCAATATGATCATGATTGTGCCAGTATAGTCATTGCTGTATGTATAATGTATATTATTATATACGCGGTTAAAGCATAAAAAATTACTTTTTATAATTATTAAGACAAGTATCACAATGATATAGGTATTCCGATATTTATTGACTGGCTCTTGCCTTTGGCGTGTTTTTTAAGAATTTGGAAGCAGTCTTTTTTGAAAATAATTTTTAAACGGCAACTCTCGAAAAGAAAGCAACAGTCTCCCAATTTATCTTTAGGTTGGACCAATCCTCAACTTAAAGCCTTTTTGAAACCTCATTCTGTACTGAATCAACCTTGTCAAATGAATTCCATTTTCTCACAATTTTGTTTTGTAGAGAATGTCAAATGTATGTGTTTATAATAATACTAACCAAACTTATTTAACAATTAATTTTTACGTTATATGTCTTCATGCTCGAGCCACAAAAAATAACTTTCGTTGGTCCAACATATTGTACAGAGGGCTATAAACTGAATTAAAAATAGGTTCAAATAGGCTAAATCACAACTGAAGTGCTTTTAGGTGCTTCATAATAATTAGATTATTGTGTTTCTTCAGTAGTAAATATAAAGAAATCTATTACCCTCCAAAGTTTCTTTGTTTTAATTTTTAAATGTATTATTTTATAAACAATGTAATATGTATGTAGATAAATATTTTTTTGAAATAAATGAAATTGTTTTATTTTTTATCATCAGTAAACATCAAGGAATGAAATTTTAAGAAAAGGATAGGTACTACTTTTAGACCAGTTAATTTAATTTAGAATTTGAGTACAAACAAAATAACTATTCTAACAATGCAAGTGACAATGAGCACTAATGAAAGTAGTTCATTTAAGAGTTTTCATCCTAATATACGAGTATTAGCACAGAGATTGCTAGACAAAGAAGCAAACACAAAAAGCCTCAAAAGATGGCATGAGCTGGATGGGCAGTGAATTGTCTAACATAACACTAGGAGAGGATATTTATTGAAATACCCCCTTAAATCAACCATAGCTTGACATATCCCATATCTCATAATGGCTGGAGAAGCTGATGGCACAAACATAATAGAAATTTTTTACTTTATTAGGGAACCTGCATGCTCAAGACATCTCCATGTTTTTGAAGGTGTGTAAAGTCTGCCAATCTGCACTTGGCCAATGGTGCTGGATTATGAACCCAGCCTGAAACCCTCATTGAGAAACCTGTGCCGAGTATTGGGCTGGAGATGGACTATGATCCTGTTTTATATTATCATACTAGCTGATGCCTCCAACTTGGTCTGTGTGGATTTATTTTTTAAAATCCCACAGGCACTGATTTTCTGGGATATAAAGTAGTCTATGTCACTCTCCAGCACTGGTAGCATGGGCAGGAGAATAAGTTTTATCCACTGACAGGGGATAAAATTACTTTTCCCTATGCTAAAGCATGGCGACAGAGACGGCGATGTATATTTCTGTAAGTATATCCACTGAGTGTTATTTCCACCGCTCTGCCCATGCTCGACGGGTGGATAAAGCTAAGCGAGGGGATAAAATTTCTCCCGCCCATGCTACCAGGGCAGGTCCTCAACTATACCCATTCAAAAAATCATGTTGATCCTTAGCTCTGTTGCAACATTATTGAAGGACAAACCTTTCAACATGACAACACTTTCGCCTTTATAATATTAGGAAGGATAACACCCATCAAAGTATAATTTTATCAAACTACAGGCAGTTTGCATTATCAGTATTGGAAGAGGCACTTAATGAAACTCAAATGAAGTATCACATAGCACTATTTATTAAATAAAAGTTTCTAAATTTATATACCACTGCTCATATTAAGTATCATAATAATATATCTAGCTTAGAACTTGGGTGCAGGCGATTCTTCTTTGGAGTAGTCCCTGATTGGAGAATAGAACTGTTGACAAATAAAACTCATTAGAATCTATTAAAGTTCAAATTATATTATTTATACTATGGGCGACAAAAATTGGATTTTGGAGTCCCAAGGTGCTGGACTGGTGACCCTGCATACATGTCATGGTCATCTGTTAGTTAGGTATATATGTGTAAATTACAAGTTAAATTAAAGGGATGCCCCACCCTTATAAAATTGCTAAGTAGTGTTTAATTTTATTTTGCTAAATAAATGATGTGTTGCATATTATTATTATTATATGTTTCTAATTCTACCCTGGTTAGCACATTGTTAGGTATCCTATGGATGTCAGGCTCTATATCATTTAATTCTAGTAAGAAAAGGTTAGTTTGTCTGGTGGGAGGCTTTGGCCGTGGCTAGTTACCACCCTACCATCAAAGATTTGCCACCAAGCGAATTAGCATTCCGGCACGAAGGAGTGTAGAAACCAATAAGGGGTATGGGTTGAATTTACACTGCTATATTCCTTCCAAGTTGGCCCGCTACCATCTTAGACTGCATCGTCACTTACCATCAGGTGAGATCGCAGTCAAGTTGTCATCGAATAAAAATAAAAAAAAGTTATTTTGCTATAATCTGCCAACAGTAGCAAATTAATTCTAACCTTTTCTTGCTAATCATGAACTTCCGCAAAGTAACGCCTGATTCTATCCAATATCGTTTAATTATATTAATCATGAGTGATGAATTATATACCTTGTACTGTTTGTTTCTATACTCCTGCCAGGGTTCCGGATTTGTTTTCTTGTTCCAGGAAACATCAGGAGAGCGTGTGGCCAGACGCAATAGATAAAACATCGACCCTGCGCATCCCAAGCCCACACAAACATATAGTGGGATCAGCTGTAAAATAAAGATTTATATACTTACATGTAAATAGTAGTAAGTTTTGTTTCCAGCAAGGGAATTTTTACGGGATGATTTCTAAGAATTGACAACAGAAACAACCTTGAGTAAGTCAGTGAGTTGTTGTGAATTATGAATAATAAATAAAGCTGGTATCAATAACGATGAAACAAAATCTACTGTCCTCAAAGAAAAACTTATGAATTTATGCGGTAAGAACTATATTAATACTACAAAAGAAATTATTCTATGCTTGAATAGATAAAAATCTACTATCATCAAGATAGAAGAGATTTTAGGTTAATTATTATGTAAGTATAGACGTAGTACTAAATAAAAAGGCAATAACGATTAACTTACGGCCTTGTGCTTTTTCAAACTCTGAATGCTTAGACCTTGCATTTTGGTATTTGCTTCCTACTTGCGATCAACTAAAACTGCGCAGCAAAACTAATTTTATTAGATCGAAATGAAGAAAAATCGGGAAAAATCTTTATCCATGAAATGTCAAATGACGACTTGAGATAGTGTTGCCAAATAAATAAATAATGCAAAATGAAGTGCATAAAAGGACTCCTATAGTGCACATATCTTGACATTGACAAAGGCATATTGCATATCTTGAATTCCATGGTTTATTGCGATTATCGCGATATTGTTTAGTTATTCTGAAGTCCATCGATTATAATATTGGTCTCTATCATCGTTGTTAACTTGCTACTTTTACATATTTAGAAATATTTGTAGACAAAACAAAGAAAATAAATATTTTTGCTACAGTTAAAGTTGATTGAGACTAACATATTCAGTTAATATTAGTTGATACGTAGTATAGAACTAGGGTGTTGCTAGTTTAAAATTAGTTCTTGTTTTGTAAAATATTTAGTTTTATAAATATAAAATTATTTTTATAAATAAATAAGTACATATTTATGTATTGAATAAATCTTATTTAATTATTTATAAGAATTACATTTTCATTGAAATGTTGGTTCACTAAATAATTCCAAACATAACTCAATCTGTCAAATAAAATACTATTTATGACAAGGATCCGCTGTGATTAATTTTGCTAAATAAATAACCTATTTTTTAATGGTTCGGTGCTCTTTTAGTGGAGGATAGTATAATATTTTTAAAAGCATATAATAAGGAACAAAATGAGCTTTCTCTTGTAAGTATTTGTATTAACATTTTTGTTGAATTTCGTTTCTATTTTTAACCAAAAGTCTCAAAGGAGTCCCTTTGACGTCTTGTTTATGTTCTTGGGGCTTTGGTCAATAAATCGGTTTTGATATTGCTTGCTATTAGATTTGGAACTTATCATTGTGATTTAATTGGGCTATTGATATCTAACATATTGTTTGTACAGAAAGCATTGTATAAGGTGTGTGTGTCATTCAACTGTGCTAACAAAGGTTGTATTTCTTATTAAAATTTTAATTAAAGAGTAAACTTAAATCGTACGGCAGATATAATCAAGAAAACCGACACTGAATTCGAACTTACATACCTCATCCAGTCAATATTAGGTCTTAATTCTCTTTAAGTTCCAAATTCTTAATTTCAAATATAGATCTGTACTGTATCTTCAGAGTTTAGTTGAAACCCCGTTTTTATTTTAATTTCATTTTATTAGTTTTCCAAAAAATATTTATTCAAAACTACAAAGGAAGCTTTTTATTATAGGCATTCTAAATACAAATTATATGCGTATCTAAAAAAATGTTTGTTTTTCAATATTTATTAACCAACTTTAAGCATAATTTGCCACAAACAGAGCATTTACTTCGCACAAACTTCTAAATTTTTAAAATACCTAAATCCACATAGAATATAGATAGTTAGTAAAAATCTAGTTGGGTATTATTTTTGTTCCTCTTCTAGTGGAAGTCGGTCTAACAAAACTTTCAAGCCAAAGAAAAACATCCCTGAGGGAACACACCAGTATGACCTTATGCGCCATGCGGCCGCCACACTTGGCTCCGGAAACCTGCGGCTGGCGGTCATGCTGCCTGAAGGTGAAGACCTTAACGAATGGGTTGCAGTCAACAGTAAGTATTTAGAAATACATTTATATTATACAGTTTTACTTTAAAATGTAATTATTCTAATGAAACAGTATTTCTTATGGCTATTTTGTTAATTTCATTATTAACAAAAGAATGTTAGAGTTATTTTGCTGTAATCCGCCAACAGAAAAAAATCTGTATGGTCAAACATGCAGTTATAAGCTAAGCACCGCTTACCTCCCAAACCAAGCAATAAAGCAAAGTTCCCAAGCAAGCAATGCCACCACCACTCACATGCACCACCACACAAGACTTTAATACTACTCTCGACGCACGTTTCTATTTTTGTTTGAACTAAAAAATAATGAGTTTGTAAGTTATCATCTTTTAGCTCATGCATAAGATGAAATAAAAAGAAAAAAAGGAAAAAAAATCTTGTTCAATTTTTTTTTAACGATTTTGAGCCTAATCCTAATCATTTCATTTCATTTGTGCACTTTATGACTGGGCATAATATTGTATTCTTACTTTATTCTTGTTTATAGTACAGTAAGAGCTCCTTATTCACGTTTTCACAATTCCTATATCCATGGCTAAAGATTTCTCTATTCGCGGATCTAATCGGTACATTTTGAAAATTATAATTTAATTTAAAGAATTTCAGGAATTTTTAAATATTCAAGATTGGTTATATTAGATAAGGGAAAGATAGAATATTGTAGATGGTTTATGTCAATACTTGAAGAAAGGCAAGTCTTTCCTCATGTCAAATGACATGAAAAAGTTTTTTAGTTCAATAATTTTAATCAATAAAAACAATTGTCATGTGAATGACTAATGGAATGAGTAAACATAGAGATAAGGCTAACAGGAAGACCTTATACATAACAATAAAACAATATTGTACTTTCAATAATTTATTTTGACCTAGCAAATTGATGTTTCTGACTTGGGGGAATTTGCTATCTATCTGTGTCTTCTTCTTCTTTTTTATCTACCGATAGACGTCCACAGCTGGGCATAGGTCTCTTGCATGGAGTTCCACAGGTCTCGGTCTTGCGCCGCCTGAATCCAGCGGCGGATTAACAAAAAAATATCAATACCAAGATTGTTGTTTCCAGCGGTAGATTTCTTCAATCAAATCAACATGCTGTACGGCACGATCACAGAGTTCTGCACCGAGGAATCTTGCGCTGTGATGTCTGCGGGACCCAAGTACGAGTACCACTGGGCAGACGGACACACTGTCAAGAAACCCATCAAATGCTCTGCTCCCAAGTACATAGACTACCTGATGACGTGGGCGCAGGATCAGCTCGACGACGAGACCTTATTCCCTTCTAAAATAGGTAGGAAGCTTTACATTTCATGGTTAAATAGCGCTTGATTGCTATTTCATCTGACAATGCCATTTGAATATTTCATTTGACAACCTCCCTGGCGCATTGGTGAGCGCTGTGGTCTTATAACTGGGAGGTCTCGGGTTCGATTCCCGGCGGGGGCAATTTAGGAATTTATAATTTCTAAATTGTCTCTGGTCTGGTCTGGTGGGAGGCTTTGGCCTTGGCTGGTTACCACCCTACCGTCAAAGACGTGCCGCCAATCGATTTAGCGTTCCGGCACGATGGCGTGTAGAAACCGATTAGGGGTATGGGTTGTATTTACACTGTACCCCTTCCAAGTTGGCCCGCTACCATCTTAGATTGCATCGTCACTTACCATCAGGTGAGATCGCAGTCAAGGGCTATCTTGTCATTGAATAAAAAAAAAAAAAAAATGCAGTATAAGATCTTCTTTCTTGTGCGGTTATGCAGGTCACAAGCCCCTGTAGCACGTTGATCGTCGCCGATTTATTGTGCTCGCCACTATTTAAATTTCCTCGCCGATACTCGTCGCCGCCAGAAACAACAGCACATACTATGCAGTCTAAGATAGTGGGTTAACTTGGAGGAGGTATAAACTTTTTATTATATTTGACTGGTTTTAAAATACAGTCATCAGCCAAAACTTAGATTATTTCGATTCTGTTTCTTGCCGGCTCTTCTCAGCAGAATCTGCATTCCGAACCGGTGGTAGATTTATGACGTGTCATAAAACCTACAAGTCTGCCTACATGAAATAAATAAAATTTGAATTTGATATTTCGATCCAGTTGCTTGGACCGTGGTCACAACTGGACTGCGTTGTTGCGAGACTTCAAGTTGAAGCTGCCATGGGTAAAATCTATCTGCCCGCCTTCTTGGTGTTTTCGGAGGAACGTCATTTAAACACGATTTACACTTGTGTGTGTCAGGGGTGCCGTTCCCAAAGAACTTCCTGTCGATGGCCAAGACGATCCTCAAGCGGCTGTTCCGCGTGTACGCGCACATCTACCACCAGCACTTCCCCGAGGTGGTGCAGCTCGGCGAGGAGGCGCACCTCAACACCTCCTTCAAGCACTTCATATTCTTTGTGCAGGTAAGTTCCTTGTGGCCTACCGTACGCTAATGACTTAGGCCCATATTACACTATACTATTTATAGGATCCTATTTCGTACTATGGCCTATTTCGTAATATGGGCCTTAAACAAACAGAGAATCTTTCAACAATTTGGGAAAAGATAACAACCGAATCAGCTCCCATCGCAGCTTTCTTGGTTATTTTTTACTAGTTTTTGCTCGCGACTTTGTCCGCGTGGTTTGATGGTTTTATATTTATAAGCACTAACTGCTTTGTTGGTCTAGTGTTCGACAGCGGAGTTAGAGGTCCCGCGTTCGATTCCCGGGTGGGGGCCAATAAATTTATTAGATTTACTGGCGAGAAATTCTCAACAATAGCCCGGAGTAAGGAAGTTGGCGGTGTGATACCCCCATGCCTCGGAGAGCACGTAAAACCATTGGCTCTGCGCTTGATCATTCCAGTCTTATCGGATTTCCGTCCCACTGAACTATCAGAGTGAAGCCTCCTCTGCATCCTCCTCCTTTTTTTTTTTTTTTTTTAAAAGAATCCTACCTCTTTATCTGCATTTGTGTTGTGCACACACTTGTGCACTATAATATCTCCCGCGATAAGATGGCTATATTCCTCAGGGCTACCTGAGGAATATAGCCGCCGCCGTGATAAGCTTCAGTCGGCATTATTTTATTTACAAGAAAGATTCTCGTAGCTCTTATGACCGTGACATTTGGTGAGGTGTGGTTTACTTTTTCTTTTTCAGGAATTTAACTTGATCGAGCGACGGGAGTTGGCGCCACTGCAGGAGCTTATCGAGAAACTCACCGCCAAGGAGGCGCGATGAGTGTCACACTAGATGGCACTTGACACCTAAACCTGACACCTACCCTACCGAGACACCGGCCATGACGAAACAAGCTTCCTTAAAGTCTGCCCACAAGATGCGTTATGGCGGCGGATTAACGATGCCGCTGATAGACTAAAATCTATAGAGCGCACTCTCACTCAGCTCAGACTCAAGACAGAGTTAAAACGAGACAGATTTATTTCAGAGCATATTTCTGTCTCGTTTTAACCTCTATCTCGAGTCAGAGCACCCTCTATAGATCCTGAGATCTATAGAGGGTGCTCTCATTAGGGTCCCCGAAGCAGTCATTGGCGAATGTTATTGTTTAATTGATTGGAGTTTTCATGTGATGCACGGCCATTTAATATCAACCTATAAAGTAAACATCCCAAATAACCTTTCCGGGGACTTATTAATCAAGGGCAAGGGCAGTCAATAAAGGCTTGGACAAAAATATCGCGGCTCCTACTAGCCACAAGATTATCATCGCTGATATTTTGTCTAACCCTCGCCTTAGGTCCTATTCCCTCACCAAGTAAACCTTAACCGACGATTTGACAGATTTTCAATATAAAACCTGTCCGAACGTCATATTAATTCCTCGGTTACATCTCACTCGGTCGGCCCTTAGATTAATAAATATATACGTATTTTGGAGTCCCGAAGAATCTCCTAAATTTTCCATATTAATCAGTGGAATATTTTGGAATAGGATATCTGGTGTTAATTTAATAAGTATGCTAATTTAAAACAAAATAACACTGCAAAGATGCAAAATATTATTTTTTTATATAACTTGAATTACCCTTGGCTCTCAAAAAGTGTCTTATTTATAAAATAACAACTTAATAAATAAGTTTAGGGCTAATTTCAGAATTGATGAGTATTTATTTGACCGAAAAATACTCGTTAATTGGACGTTCTGACAGATTTCCAATACAAAAACTGTCAGAATGTCAAATTCCTCGGTTAAAAGCTACTCTACGATGCTGTTATTGGTCTTGGAGTTTCCAAATATGAAAATTAAATTCGCTTTAGTTTTGGAAAATATTCGTAGTTCACTAAGAATCGTTCTAATAAATAAAATAATTGGCTTTTATACATGAGGTGTACTTAAAATTAACATAACTGTGTATGAGACCTAAACATATATGTTGATTTAATACAAAAAATTATACTTTTACTTCTAGGTCCCTGAATGACCTATTGTGAGATATAATGCGATCAACATAAGAATAGGTCTGATTCTTATGTTGATCGTATTAAACTTGACTGTTGAAACTTGAATTCATAGAACTAATACACATTAATGTAATCAAATGCCAGTGAAATGTGTGAGTAGGAATGCTCGAAACTTTTTACAATTTTGTAACAGCGACTTACCGATTTTTCGACGTTTATTGATATACTAATACTAATGTATTAATAATAATAATTATTGATATCGTCCATTTACGGCAAACTTATGAATCTACAGAACCAATTATTTTAAGTATTTACAGGAGAGCGTTTTGAATAATGCCCGTACCAGTAATTTTGAGAACTGCTCGAGTATATTATATACCTTGGACATACAGTCCAGCTAGGTATGTCCAATTTCGAGAAAGAGATCAATCGCCGAATTTAACTTGGCTGGGCAGCGTTCGGGAAGCTTCGAGATGTTTTCTCGTCCAAAATTCCTCAGTGCCTGAAGACTAAAAATACTAGATAGAGCTCTTTTTCTTGATTCAGGATTAGTCTTAAATACAGTTTTAGCAAAATGTCAAAAATCCGCCTTTTTCGTTAGCAGTAACAACAATAACTACTTTCATTCATTTCGTTCCAAACATGTCATTCAATTAAACGATCTTGTGTATACAACCCATCACTAGTATTTTGTGCTAGTGTATAGTTGAACAATGATGTAGTAACAGTAATTATTTACTTGTGTGCTCATCTTCTGTAAGTGTGACAGCTTTTGAGTTAGTGTGCGCTCATGGACACATTTAAAGTGTTTTACAAGAGTGTGTGGAAGTGAGTAAATGTGTGCTGTACGTGATTGCCTTACCTCCCGCGGAAAGTGGCAGAATTTAGTCAGTACTAAATCTGCTCAAAGGCTTGTCCATTTCTGAATCGTTCAAACGCGTCCCTTGTAAAATGCATGCACGTTTTGCAGCTTCGTAAGTTTGCCGTAAATGTTAACGATATTTTGTGAATGAAATTGTGATATGAGCTATTTGGAGACTGTTTGTGACACGAGTGTAGGCACAACGGCTTGCGATGCCGGTGGGAAAGATTATTTTTAAAAGCATACTAACTGTTTACAATAACTTAAGTTACGAAACTAAAGTGCATCGCTCACAGGACCAAGAGTCGAGGCGCGGGAGTTCAAATATAAAGGCGGTCTCTGTCAGAAACGGCCGAGGGGCGACTCTGCAGCCACTTTATTGTTTCAGATGAAACAGATAACGACACTGGACTGCTAAATATCAAAATTTTCAACTTTTGCGTCGCGCTTTGCATTATTCAGTATGGCTGGAGATGATAGGGTTCCATAAATCGAATTACTGCGTTCTGCGTTCGATATGTTGAGCTCCAAGCATTTTTTGTCCCATATACATAGTTTCTCATTTATTTAAAGCCGATGTCCATTAACGTCCAATATTAAGAAGGCATCACAAGCGCGCTTGTGAACCGAGCATTTAGAATGAGATTAAAATAGATCAACGGTGCCGTGGTTTGGTCTCAATTCCAATGAATTTGTACCTTAACTTCGCACTCATAGCATCGGAACAAAAGAGCTTTTCTGCGTTAGAACAGACAAGGTACTTATTGCGTACTGCAATGAGAAATGTAACGTTGCAGTGCCTTTGGTGCTATTAAGTGAGTGAACACCTTTAATTAAGATCATAACTTTTTTCACAGCCTTGAATTTTTTTTTTATTTGAGACCACCCACGAAATCGTTGAATGTCGTCACGACAAATATAATATTAATATTAATGATATTGTAAATGATTTATATCCTCTAAAGTAATTTAGATTTGATACAAGAAGTATGATGATAATTTATACTTAAGTAGAATTGATTGATCTTTAAAATTTAATGCTTAAAACTTTTTTGTATGGTCGGTCTGGCGTCTGCTCATTCACTTAAACACACATATATATTTACATACACGTTTATGATTATTTGTTTACTTCTAATATTATACATAAATAATTATACTTATATATTTGTAAAAATATAAATAAAATGCAATAAAATAATATTATTGATATATTGATGTATCAAAAAAAATTAAAACAATTGATACGAGTTGAGAAAATAATGATGCTTCGCAGTTTTCACATACGCTTCATATCAATATCACTGACACTACCTATTTATTTAATGAATAATTAATATGAGTGCCTTGACGCCAGATTGTGTATAAGAATTTAGGTTATTTATTTATTGTGATTATTGTATTCGCGGAATATAATTGAAAGATTACACAATGCTTTTGTAGGGCCTGTTAAGAGTATTGCGAACGTTTTCTCGGATACAAATTAATAATAAACGATTTATTTAACTTTTTCCGACAGTTAAACACTACTTGACGATTGTAATTTAATAGGCCTTTAGAACTGTTGTAAAAATATTGTAGAACGTAAAATTCTTGTAGATAAATACATATGACAAAAGTGTATCTCATACACATACAGTATCGAGTAAACGCTTGTAAAACTCACATCAGCCCTG
The DNA here is from genome assembly GCA_038048805.1 of Hipparchia sbordonii. Taxonomy (NCBI): domain Eukaryota; kingdom Metazoa; phylum Arthropoda; class Insecta; order Lepidoptera; family Nymphalidae; genus Hipparchia; species Hipparchia sbordonii. The sequence goes on from CM076106.1 coordinate 12,831,013, forward strand.
TGTTTATGTTTATTTAATGCTTATCAGTTAGCTACTAAGTTATTTACAAATGATTTGCGCATTTTTACAATCGTTATTGTTTGTGCAGAATCGTATTTGCTCCACTAGCACGAAACTTGAGACCTATTGTTATTATTAATTGGCTATATTGGTCAAAGGTGCAAGCACATTGTCAGTGTTGACAGACTGAGCGCGACTGGACTCTGGAGTAATGCATTTATATGATGTCTTGTTTGACTCCAGTGAGTTGGTACATTTAAATTCAGTTTTTGAAAGAATGACATCGCTAACGCTAAAGCAGGGGCTCCCAAACTTTTTTTATCACACTTACTATCCTTTCAGAAGGGAAGCGTGATAAAAAAAACTTTGGGAACCCCTGTTCTACAGCGTTAGCGATCATGGAAAGGGAATAGATACGACATCTATTCTCTATCGATGATCATTATCGCTAACGCTAAAGCCAGGGTTCCCAAAGCTTCTTTATCACACTTCCTATCCTTTAAAAAGGCAAGTGTGATAAAAATAAACTTTGGGAACCGCTCCTCTACAGCATTAGCGATCATGGAAAGAGAATAGATATGAGACGTTTTTGATATGGCTAGGAAGTGAGTGAGTAGGACAGCTGTTCAATCAGTAAAAATAATGAAAATAATTGCGATTGTAGCAATGATAAAATCACAAGTTTCGCGCTAAGGGAGCTGATGTACGCGCGACTGACAATTGATTTTTTTATTTATATTTTACTTACTATGTAATATGAAGCAAATATACGAATTATAAAATCAGGTCGTTATTTTATTTTACAAAAATCTAAAGTAGATCGCTACCATCTTTTTCTAGAACTTGAGATTCGAACCAAGACAGTGCACGTTCTATCAACTCAGCCTACTTATTTTTACTGCTAAACTACTAAACCGATTTCTATAAAATTAAAAGATATTATATTGAAATTAGGGCTCCTTCCCTAGGTATATCTGTCTGGTCTAAAAACTGAAGTCTCCGGTTCGTATCCCACCGATTTCACTATTATAGTAAAGCTTGTGCTAGGAATAGGTATTCCTAGCACATTCCTAGTATGCTTAGTTAAAAGCCGAAGGAGTCATGTTCAGCATAAGCAATGCTGAAAAAAATTATTCTTTAAAATAAAACAAAAGTTACTTACGTAATGTAGAATACAAGGGAAAATAATATCTTTAAAATGAAACCAACATATTTTCATAATCTATGTTTATTTTCTTATTTAAATAAAACAAACATACATAATAGTGAAATAATGATTCATATGCAGTCCCAATAATTAGTTAATCAGTGCAAGATTGAACTCTAGAAAAAAACTAAGGTAAGTGTGTAAGTATATCAATATGTTTCCCGATCAACTTAAACAAAATTATGTATTTAAAAAAACTACGTACGTCGATGAATCAGACTAAAATAAAACCATTTCCTATTTAAGAACTCATAAAATGTAACATAGATTTCATTTTTACATACACTTCATATAATATAATTTTATGTTACAAAAAGTAACAGAATACCTAAGTAATATAATAATTGCAACAAAATGTTTAATTTATTAGCGTACGCGTCACGTATGCGTGCGTATTTGTATTCATTTTATTTCAATAAGTACCTGTGATGCTTCTAATTTTTTTTTAAATAAAATTAGATTTCTGAAATTCCATTGAAATTCATTTTATACCCAATTTATTTCAATAAAGTAATTTAAGAACTACCCATGATGCTTCTATTTTTTTTTTAAATAAAATTAGATTTCTGAAATTCCATTGAAGTTTATTTTTTTATTTTATAACCGCAACACAATACCCAGAACACTATAGAATACTAATTTTCTATCAAGGAATAATTAAATCTCATTCTTGACCAATACAAATATCGCGAAGTAGTCAATAGTTATATATAGATTGTTATTTTGAGAGTTGTCAGTGAGGTTAAATCAAGTAAAATAGGGTTAAACTGCACCCCTCGAGAAAATTTTGTCTATCCGTCTATATTTCTCGTAATATCTCTCCAAATTTTTGTCACATGCGTGAGCAAAATAATACATATATGCACAAATATTTTCCTATGTGAGGTACCGGGGGTAACCTTAATACAGCTTCATAATTTTGTCTGTTTTCACCATACATTTACATACATTTTATTTTATGTTGAGTCTTATCTGGTCACTAGCTGATGCCTGCAACTTCACTCTCCAGGTCAACTATAGCTATGAAATATCACGTCGATCCGTAGCTCTGTTGGGGTATGATTGAGGGACAAACCAACAAACAAACACTTTCGCATCCTTACTGTGTTTGTTTGTTGGTTCGTCCTTCAATCACGCTGCAGCAGAGCTACGGATCGATGTGATTTTGTATGATTATAGTTGAGGACCGGGAGATAGATAGATTATTAATTCACCAAAATGCACTGTAGAAGGTGATGGAGTACAGAAAATCGAGCCTTATACATTTTACCAGGATTGATGTGTGAATATTATACAAAGCAACAAAATGACAGTAAATATTAAAAGTTAATAATTTTAAATGTCATAGTCAAAAAATAGTGTCATAGGCTACTTTTTATACCCGACAAGAGTTTTAAAAATTAAATTGATAACCGCGGGCATCAGCTAGTTTACAATATTAGTAAGGATATGGTGGTGGTGCCGGCGCTGGCGGGTGGCGAGGCGGTTAGGAGGAGGAGACGGGCGGCGGCGGCGGCGGCGGCGCCAGGAAGGCGGCGGGCGGCGCGGCCCAGGGCGGCGGGAAGCCGCGCCAGCCGGGGCCCGTGCCGCCCATGCCCATCATGCCTGCACACAGATAAACAGATCGTCTTGTTTTTTTTAAATATAAATAGCGGGCAAACGGGCAGGCGGGTCACCTGATGTTAAGTGATTACCACCGCCCTTTACAGCAATTTATTTACTTCTTACTAAGTCATTGCTAAAAAATTTGATATAAACTGCAAAGCGTAATAATTTTTCTTTTTACTCTGAGTAAGAAAAAACATTACGCGTGAATGGCAGGGCTTAATGAAGAGTTCTGATTTTAGCAATCTATGTATGTATGGCCCATTGCAGCAATTAAACTACGGACCCGATTTTGATGAATGAGGTGCTAACTGTCAATCAATTTGTTGTGATCCGAGGTAGATAAGAAATCAATATTATGACAGATGATACAACCCCCTAATCGGGTTACAGTTTTTAAACTTTTCTTGTTGAGACATTTTGTAGCATACAGAGGGTAGTTTGAATATTGGAGGAAACATGTTATAAATACAGGCGCCATTGAGTCATTAGGCAGTCGTGCTAGGACCACGGGCCGGACAGCACGTCGGTTGTGTAGCACACATTATGTGTGACTGGAGTGTGTATTGGTATATACTTGACTACTATATACGTGAGTGTTTGAGTATACTACACATTTTATTTGACATTTTAATATTGGAGTGGTTTGTAATTTTTATTCTCTGAAGATTGTATAAAACTATACGCCAAGTGGTCCTGTACACGTGCGCCGAGTGCGCTAGGCTAATGTGTAGTAGGCTGTTCACTCACCCGGAGGAGGCGGCGGCATGTGCGGGCCGGGGCCGCTGTTCGGTGGGCCCATTGAATTGTCTCCCTGGAAAAACATAATTTAGTATAATAAATGATTAGTCGATTCGTCAACATAATGTTATTTAAATTCTCGGGATGAAAAAGTCTATATCCGCCTCAGGAATGCAAGTTTTTTTTTAATTTGATAACAAGATAGCCCTTGACTGCGATGTCACCTGAAGGTAAGTGACGATGCAGTCTAAGATGGTAGCGGGCGGGCCAAGCGTCAGTCGCTCCGTCGCTGACGCGGGCGACTGACGCTTGGAGCTACCTTAAAGGTGAATAGAATAGAATATAAAAAATATTTTTTGTTCAAATCAAATAAACTTTTACAAGTGCTTTTGAATCGTGATGAATCTACCACTGGTTCGGAAAGCCGTAAGGTTGTTCTTTTCAAAAAAAAAAAAAATTTACAATAGGTAACAAAACTATGCTATACAGTGTTTCCACAATGAAGTTTCAAAAATACAAAACAATCCAATGCATGTTAAGACAGGCAGGCAAAAGCAGACCCGTCGGTGGCACCCGTTCACGAGCATGACGCATGATCCAGCCATTGCTTCGCTCAACCATATTTGAGGGAATGTAACAACCCGCACCACACGACACCACCACAGAAATGACATTGGGTAAAGGATGGTATGTCGGGGCTACCAACACAAAGAGACTTTAACTAAGGGGATGATAGGTATGTTTACAAGCTAATATCACCCTTTTTAATAACTACTGAACTCACGTGGGGCGGCGGCGGCGGCGGGAAGGGCGGCGCGCTGCCGGGCGGGGGCGGTTGCGCCGCGCTCACGTTGGCTCCCGCACCGCCTCCTGCGGAACCAATTACACAATCAATTCTATCCCTATCCTATATAGCCTATCGTCAAACAAAGCCGAACCTAAAACGTAAGCAATAAGCATAACAAAACTTAAACATGAGCATAGAAAAGATGTGCACAAGGACAGCTATCTCTAAGGATAATGATTTCTTCTTCGTCGCAGTTGAACGTGCTAACAATGAGTGCAAGATATCGTCGAATAGAACGTCACGGCTCACGCCCATTCCAACAAATGTCTTTCTTGAGGCGTAGTGTAAATGTCTCACCTAACCACGGCGCGTGCGGCGGTCCGTGCGGCGGGCCGTGCGGAGGCCCGTGATGGTGCGGCCCGTGCGGCATGTGCGGGAACGGGGCCGGCGGCGGCATCGACGGCGGAGCACCGACTGTACAAATAGCATTCACTCATTTATAAATACAAATAGCATTCACTCATTTATAAATATTACCGTATTAGTTTACAAATTGCGAAAACCAAATTAAATTTGAATTTCGCGGGCAGACCCGTGTCTTGGGCCTTAAACAGTTGTTACAACGGGAAGTTCTATTACCTGGTGCAGCCATGATGGCCCGGGGCGGAGGCGCGGGGGCGAAGGGCGAGTGCGAGGGTCGGCGCAGGCCTCCGCCCATGCCGCCGCCGGAGCCCGGGGGCGGCGCCTCTCCCAGCTCCGCCATTAGTGACATGTACTCTTCGTCGATCTTTGCCTGCAAATATAAAAAAAGAAAGGATATATTTTTTTTATTCAATGACAAGGTAGTCCTTGACTGCAATCTTATTCTATCAATCTTTTTTTAAGCTATTGCATAGCTTCTATCGCGGGCCAGCGTGGAGACTGAATCCAGAAATTCCGTAACGAAAATAACCTGACACGGGACTCCTCTACGGTGAGCCGCTAGATGGCGCATTTTTTTTTTTTTTTTTGGCTAACCGGATGGCGTCGATAAAAAATGCTATGCAATAGCTTTACCCGGCAGTCCCCGAGTGCCACACGTCTTTTTTTTTATTTTTATTATTTATTATGTTAACTATTTGCTACGTAGTACTATTTATCGTGACTAACGAAACCTTTGGATCCACGGAAGACCAGCGCTGTGCCTGTGCTTTTCCCACAGGGATAGCATATGCTGAGTGGAGTCCATTTTGGGGCCACACATGTTTATTTATTTTTTGTTTTGTATCTCTTTCTGTTATTAAGGTGGTTTGATCCGGTCAGCTAAGCACATCAGCGCCAATAGATGGCGTAGATTTTGTAATTAGACTTATTTTATTTTTTTTATGAATGAAAATGTGAATATTTTTTTATAATAATATGGTTCCCGGTTGTAGCGGTATATTTGTAATATATACGTTTCAGATGTATTTTAATTTTCAAAATACTTTCATTTGTACTGATAATCACGCGGTGGTAGCAGCAGAATTTACCCTACCACCGCGTGATTATCAGTACAAGTGAAAGTATTTTAAACCACCTTAACTGTGCTGTGTGTCTCAAATAAATGCTTTTTCTTTCTTTCTTTCTTTCAATCTGTTTTTTATGCCTCTTTTACAGAATGTTTCAATCTAATATATTAAGGTACGGAACCCTAAAAATGAAAGGATCAGCTTGCTCTCTCACCTTGTCTTGCTGCGCCCTGGGCGGCGCGTGTCCCGGGCGCTTGGCGCGGCAGTCCCGCGCGATGTGTCCCGCGCCGCCGCACGACGAGCACACTATGCTGTTTGTCACGTTCGGCTTGTCGGGACACTGCAACACATTGGGAAGGTAATGTTAATGGATGCCTACAAAACAGTACAATGGTACTAATTCTACTGAAAATAAAAAAAAATTCAGTTATACACCGAACTTTAATATTGCCCTCTCCCCTCCAAATAAACGTAACTATTATACTAAGAGTCGACAATAGTGCAATAGGTTAGTCTATTATAGCTTTTGAGCCTAACCTATTGCACAAAAAAAAAAAATGAAATTAAAATGAATAATAATTAAAAACTGATAATTAAAATTAGCTAACGAAAATCTCTTTTTACGAAAGGGTACACAAGGGGACACCCTGGTAATTTAAAAAAAACCTATTGCACTGGTTTATCTTTTTTTTTTGCTGAAATAAAATATTTTCTCAAAATAGTGAACATTATCCAATAGTTTTTCGAAATGCGGTCAAACCTATTCCTACAATTATCTGCAATATTATGAGTAAAATATAAGTAAATGCAACTCACGAGCCAAGTCTTGTGGTCGAGCGCGGAGCAGTTGGCGCAGCGCGGCGCGTCGCTCTCGCGCAGCGTGCCGTTGAGTTGCGCCAGCTCGCGCAGCTGCATGCGGCGCAGGTCGTTCTGCCCCTCCGGCACCTCCACGCCTTGACGGATCACCTCCTTTATCTGCGACGGAGAAGATTCCTTTAATGCCTCTGCTCCACAACGCGTAAATTAACACGATAATAAAGGCATTACGCAGATGGGGCCAATATTTTACTGCGTTAAATCCATTTGAGCGCAGGCATTAACACTAACATTAATGCAGATGGAGCAGTAACATGACAAAGAGACAGATACAGTCGCAATAAAATAGCTTATAACTTGTTTGTTTTTTGACCGATTATTTTTATTTTCTGTTTGTACAAATGTTATTCTTACATGTTACATTTTCGATTGTAATTAATGAATCTACATTTTGATAAAAGTCAAATACCCAATTGTACGTGTATAATTGCATGTTGTGTCTGTATAATTGTATGTGTGTACGTATACGTATTTGTAGTCGGGCGGGGGTAATTAGGGTACCATTGTTTTTTTTATTCGATGACAAGATAGCCCTTGATTGAGATCTTACCTAATGGTAAGTGACGATGCAGTCTAAGATGGTAGTGGGCTAACTTGAAACGGGTATGGCATTGTAGATTCAACCCATACCGCCTAATCTGTTTCTACACGCCATCGTGCCGGAACGCTAAATCGCTTAGCGGCACGTCTTTGAACATAGGGTGGTAAATAGCCACGGCGAAAGCCTCCCACCAGACCAGACCAGAGACAATTCAGAAATTATAAATTCCCAAATTGTCTCCGCCGGAAATCGAACCCGAGACCACTGCGCCAGGGACTTCGTTGCTTATTACCTTTTCGACAGCCTTCTTGACACAGTCGGCGTTGGTGGCGGTGATGTAGGCGTGCAGCGGCTCGTCCTCGCCGGGCAGCGGCTGTCCGTCCTTGCGACCCACTTTGCCCTCTTTCACGGAACCCTTTCCCCGGATAATGATCTTTGCACCCGTTTCTTTCTCCATAGCTGTGGAAACAAATGTAAAATTGATAATTTATCGTCTGATTTTTCGGGGTAATTTAATGTGGCAATTTTTTTATTATTTTTATCAATCATTTTAGAACTAGTAAAAAATCTACATGTGGGAAAAATAAAGTTTTTAGAAAACATTAAGGGCAGTTTTTTTTAATCCATCTTTTATAGAATAACAATTTTTACTTGCAACTGCCACTTACGACTACTGTAGTTGCTAGTGACAGTTATTTTTAAAATTCCGCATCATTTCATGTCAATCACCAAGTCCTCAACTTGTTGTTTGGTCAAATCAGCAAACAAACACACTTTCGCATTTGTGGATAGTATGTATGGACGTACCTTTAAGTGTATTCCCGCGCGGTCCGATAAGCAGCCCCACGAAGTTGATATCAGGGTGCTCTTCCTGAGGGATCATCACTTTGTCGTGCACGCGGATTATGGGCGGCCTGAAACAATGCCCTCATTTAATGTTATTTCAACCCATCGTTAACCCACAAGTGAGCACAGGTCTCCTCTCAAAATGAGAAGGGTTTAGACCATAGTCCATTATGCTGCTGGACCAGTGTTCTACCCTCCAATTTTTGATTGTTTTATTTTATTTTTTAACAATATGAGCTAAGCTCGACTTATATTCTCCTCTCCCCTCCAAATAAGCGGAAAGCTTGCGCTAGGAGTGGGTAAGACAATAGTGCAACGGGTGAGTCTCGAACCTGCGCCCTTTCAGCTTTCAGTCCGCGCCTTTAACCGTTAGGCTGTCGAGGCAAAAAAAAATATGGCAGAAAGACTTAAGCGACGCACTAAGCACAGCGTATAAGACGTTCTTACCGCACTGACGGTACGGTACTCGCGCGTGATCAGCTTTTTTTTTTTTTTTTTTATTTTAACGAGGGGGAAATCTTCTCTAAAGATACCCGAAACGTGGGGTAGGGTCCCGGGTTATGTGGGGATTTTACCCACTAAAACCCCCTCTACAGCCACCCTCAGCGCATAATGGAAGGCTCCGAGATCTCCTAAGAACACAACCGGAGCCTTCCAGGCGCGACGCCCATTGGGCTCGTCTCTAAGGATACAGCTTCCCAGGGTCATGTGCAGGATGGACAAATGAACGACTGGAGCCCCAATACCAGCCGCTTATGACCCCAAGGTCCCTACAGACTGGACTATTGGACCGACACATTGGGGTGGTGGTCATCACCGCCCCGGCGTCTACCTCTCCGAGCAGGATCGGCTCGTTCTCGAGCCCGCTCAGCGGCCTCTTTCTTCACCATTACAGTTTCACAGAATGAGACCACTGTCTTCCAAGTTTCGTCCTTAGCCAGCATAGCCGCTATCACAGCTGGTGGGGAAAGGTCGTTTCCCACATGGCTGACCAGGGCACAACGTTCAGGAGCCCAAGCCGGACACTCTTCGAGCGTATGTTGTGCGGTGTCCCGATCCTCACCGCAGTGGTGGCATCGTGGAGTGATCAGCTTGCCGTCCGTCAAATAGATGAAGTATGTCAGTACAATTGTACATGTATAATTGCATGTTTTGTCTGTATAATTGTGTGTACACATACTTATAGTCGGGCGGGGGTTTGAAGTCGGGGTTGATCTGCTGCATGCGCTGCACGAGGCGGTGCCGCTCCTCCTCCAGCTTGCGGCGCGTGCGGTACTCGCGCGTGTTCAGCCGCTTGCCGTCCGTCGAGTAGATAGGCTCGGGTGACGGCGACCTGAAATGTGCATTCACTCAATGATCCTGTAATGTGAGGGTTTTTTTGGTCTAATGTGAAAATATTCATTTCGATACATTCTCACCATCTCTATTTTATAACACTTAAGTATATTTTTCACTAACGTCCATATTAATGTAATGTAATGTCTGTCTCTGTAAATTCTTTGTTACGCGAGAAGCAAACAGGCTAGAGATTGCTTAGCTAGTCTTCAAGAAAGTCAGAATGTCGTTTGTGGGAAAGGGCGTGACGTTCTATAGTAAAATCTCATTAAAGAAATCCCGAATCTAAAAAGGATACTTTTTATTTCGAATATTATAATAATATAAACATTTCCCACAGGATTTAAAGAGTCTAAATTCACGCGGGCTAAATCGAGGCTTCATCTAGTACAAAACTAGTCTTTTCGATGTAGAAAGTATGTGAATCGAAGCTTGTCGTGCAAAACTTATAAGCAGAAATGCTTGCAATAATATTTATAATATCATTAAAAATATTTAACAGCTTTTAATATTGGTTAGGATGTTTCAATGTAGTATCGGAATGAATGTTTTCAAACAATACGATGAATGCACGCAAAAATATATTTAGTTAGTCATTACTGCATATCATGTTTGTCTAAAAGGATTTCAAATATTCTAACATTGTTTGTGTGTTTCATTTAATTTCACACCTTGATATGAAAGACGAAATGCAGCAATGAAAATTAATAATTACACATATTTTTGAATTTTTAAAAATTATACACTAATTTCAAATGTCTTCCACCCAATCTTTTAGTGAAAACTATATATGTGTAATTATTAGTAGGTAATTGAAAAAAATAAAAAAGTGTATTCAAACATATCGGTGGTAAATAAAAATTGTTGCTAGAATAATAAAAATGCTCCACTATCCTAAGATTATATGGCTCCTACGCTACGAATGGCCTGAGAAAAAATTATTTCATTATTTTGTCATTATTAATTAATTATGATTAACCCTGAAATTTGAATGTCGTTAGCGCTGAAAATAATTCGATCATTATTAATTAAATCATTATTAGACCTGCATAGCTGAAAAGGTTTTTATTATGTTCGTTATTAAAAAGTAATTATTAATTATTATTAATGCGGCTGTGCGCAACCTGCAAAATAGAAAATGGCGAATTAGTAGACCGGGGGGTAGACATGATAGGGGATAAAAATTTATTTTTTGGAATTAATGTGTAACTGGAATATTTGAATTTATAAAGAAATCTGAATCAGAAATTTATAACTTGCAAAGTCTGCTTTTATTTTTTGGAATGTTTGCAAAGAAATTTTATAATTTTTAATCACTTTCAGGAGAGCAGAATCTTACTGTTTGCTGCACAGAATTCTTTTCCCATATTCGGATAAAACTTTAATTTTTTGATAAGATTTGTAGCTGGAAGAAAATACTTGATTAGTTAAGAGTTAACTCCCTGACATGACCTATGCAAAGACAAAGGAAGTTTACGGCGCGAGCGAAGCGAGCGCGTGAGATCTAATTTGATTCATGAAATATAAACGAATTTAATATTGAAATGCAAGTTTTACACGCGAACATAAATTACATCTGATACTTTATTTTTTTTAACTTTAATAAATAATTTTTATCGATTCACGATCACTTAATTTCTATCAGCAAAAGGTGGTTCCTCATAGACCTAACTTGGAGCTTGTCTAATTAAGGTACATGTTAATCGATACTCATTGGCCGACGGGCGACGGGCGGCGACCCGCGCGCAGTGTAGTGCAAGAGCCGGCGGCCGGGCGAGTGGGGGGTGGTGATGCGAACCTTTCCTCCACGTTGGCGGGGATGCCGAGGTCCCCGGAGCGCAGCTTGCGGCTCACCTCCTCGATCTGCAGCTGCACTGCAAGGGAAGGGGTTAGCCACGCGCGGCCACACCACCGCATTAGAACATTGCCGCACGCACAACGCACACATTACAATAAGACACGTCGAACTGACTACCCTCTAAATAATAGATTAAAAACAGCTCAGTTAATTATTGTCAAAAATGTTATTATTGAAATTTCATTAAAAACATCCTGCAAAAGACTTATTTTATTTAAAAAATAAATAAAACGCGTATTAAAATAAAATTAGGAATGAGCATAAACTTTTTAGTTAATACCAAAAATTATAAAAGTACTCAAATATCGACTATTTAAAGACCTACAAAAAATTGTAGATTTTATTTTTGTTAAAATTGTGCACATTTGCATCATAAAGCACAGGCTGCACAGAACTTTGGTAAACTAAACGATCTTATATCAAATATATTTTTCATTAAGATCAACGTTCATAATATCAAATTAAATAAATAGATAAAAGACACCCTTATCGTTAATAAAATAAATAAAGTTGAGAGCACTAAAATTACAATACAAAAAAAAAAAAAATATAAAAGTCAGGATATAGGGAGTGGAACGGAAAAGAGGATAGATTAAAATATAAACTTATATCGCAAAACAAATTTAAAAGAACATAATATTATTAATTTATAAAGACTTCCCACATAGTGCGTCCTTAGTACGCACGCACGTTATTGCGATAATAATGACGCGACAGATAACGTAACATAGGTAACGTATTGCGATATTTCTCGACCGATAAAACGCACCTATGTAGGGGAAGCCTTTAATCTCATCACCTTTGATCAGTGTTAATCACAGATTAAATTTAGAGAGATCAGTGACGCAGCCACTGAATTAAAAAATCACCGTGAACAAGAACATAATTTCAGACTCAAGAGTGACCATCCCTCGAACTCAAATATTCCTAACATACAGAATATGTTCGGAATATGAACACAACACACAGAAATAGAAAATGGCAGTTAAAGAAATGAAATATTTGACAGCCATTTTGTATTTCTGTCTTGCTTCTTTTATGGGGCATCTCACTCTACGCGACCACAATCCAGCTAGTGGTCGTAGAAGCTCATACATTCAAGTGGGTGCACATAGTTAAGTACACGAATATGTGACAGTTGACAGTTAAAGTAACCGATATAACACTTCTTAAGATACTTTCTCTGGCCACTGGCTTTGATCGTGGCCGCGTATTGAGCGATTTTCAGTTCATAAGTCAAACATGAGCAAGACAGAAATAGAAAATGGTGGTTTAACACCAAATTGTGTTATCGTGACAGGCTTGCGCTTGATCAAGTCTAGATTGAAGCGCTTGCCTAAAATATACCTATTCACTCTTTAAGTAGCGTTGCCTTTCGCATCCATTCGATAACTGCTACTTTCCGAATGACATCGATCCATGTAGCCGGTGGTCTATTATTATTGGGTTGGATGCGACTCAATTTATACGTGGAGCGTTCCAAACCTTAGCGGTTCGTTTCAAAGATGTTTTGCACGTAAATGCATTATAAGAGCGGTGCGATTCGAATCCGTGAAAATACGGATATAAAAAGCCCTGACCTAATTCGGATATTGCTTACGCACTAATCCGGTCTCTGATCCAAATCCAAGCTATTCAGGGGACATCTTTGGCATATCTACGTCATTCGACGCCGCCCAGCTGTCGAGCTGCGCGGACATGTCAGATTTGAATCTGAAAGCGTTCGGACAGACGACGGAATCCGGATCTATTGCGTAAGCTACCATACAAATAGTTCTATAACTACTTCGAAAGGTATTTTCACGGATTTGGATCGGATATAGGGCACACCCGCTGTAATAGTAAAGTATCGCGATGGGGATACTCACGTAGGTACTGTTCCTCCTGCTCGCGGGTGAGCGTGGACGGCAGCACGGTGGGCAGGCCGGGGATGAAGGTCTTGTCGTGCTCGGAGCCCATCCAGCGCGTGCGCCGCCGCCGCGCGCGCCGCTCCGCCGCCGTCTCGCCGGGCGGGCCTGGCGAACCTTCACTTTAACTTTAAGGCCATCCTCTAACCCCACTCGCTCATCCCTCCCCGTAATAATAATATCTTCCCGACCGAGTCACGACGGCAATTTCTACACTGCCGTCCACAAGCTATAATGCCGTTAACTACCAAAACAATATTTCCTAATATAAACCCTAATGTAAATGTTTTTGGATTTATATTAGGAAATATGGTCTTGGTAGTTAACGGCATTATAGCTTGTGGACGGCAGTACAGAGATTAGCCATCTGCGCAGGATATAATAGTGCTCAAGTGTGTAAACACAGGTACACTCTCTATTACCTCACTGTGTGAATTTGTTTCTTATAATACACTTCTTTTTCTATCATTATTTTTATTTACACTACACTTATAACTACATCCAATAAAAGGCTTTTTAGGTAGAAGCCAATAAAATTACCAAAAAGTTATTTGAAATGGAGGTATACCCATATTACCCCAATTTCAAGAAATTCAAGCTATAGCAAAAAAAACTCCCTATAAAGTATATATTACATGAGCTTGTTTGGTTTACCTTTAAAAAAAATGAAACGGCAATTCTCTATAACGAAAAAAATTACATTGTTTAGACGCAATAAATATCCTCCTATCCCGTCCAAATAAGCAGAAAGCTGGTGCTAAGAGTGGATACAACAATAGTGAAACAGATGGGATTCGAACCTGCGACCTTTCAGTTTTCAGTCCGCACCTTTAACCGTTGCGCTATTGAGGCTATAAATATATTTACTACATTCCCACATTTTATGATTCCTGTAGGGCTAACATGCCACGAGAAAATTTTGTCTACACTTTACTCGTCAATCTCTGTAGAGATTCACATATAGATTACGAGTAAACGTGTAGACAAAATTTTCTCGTGGCGCGCATGTTAGCCCTACTAGTGCAACGATTATATCCTATCCTACTATTATAAACGCGAAAGTTTGGATGTATGGATGTTTGTAACTCAATCACGCTGCGACAACTGATTTGGATGAAATTTGGCACAGAGATAGATTATAGTCTACAATAAAACATAGGCTACTTTTTATCACGGAAAAATACCTCAATCCACGCGAACAAAATGGAGGATATCAGTAGATTTTATTCACACTCAGTCTGCATGCTGGCTTATTATGTACGAGGTTGGGATTGTTCGTGCATGGTCATAGGTGTTTGCACGAGTCAAATTCATACGAGAAGTCATCCAAAGTGCAGCTAGCTTAAGGGTAAGAACATGCCAAAGATGCCTCACTGCGATACCTCGCGGTCGCGGTTTAGCTCGCTACCTCGATGTCACCTCCATGTAAAACAAATGTATGCAAACAGACGAGCGCGAACATGTCGAAGATACCTCGCTGTACCGCGATGTATCGCATTGAGGTATCCTTCGACATGTTCGCGCTTATCTTTTTGCATGCATTTGTTTTACATGGAGGTGACATCGAGGTAGCGAGCTAAACTGCGAACGCGAGGTATCGCAGTGAGGCATCTTTGACATGTTTTTACCCTAACACTACTTAACACTAGTAGTGCGGATTGTGTGCGTGTTACCTTGTCCGTCGTCCTTATCGTCGTCGGGATGGTCGTAGGGCACCTTGTCCCGGTAGCGCAGCTCGGTGCGCGCCTGCATCTGCTCCAGCTTTTGCTGCACCGAGGTGGGCGGCGGGATGGCCGTGGCGGCAGACAGCGCGGCCGCGGCAGCAGCGGCCGGCTGTACCGGTGCCGCCATGCGACGCTGCGCCACGAACGTCTGTTCACATGAACAAAGGGGATAGTATCAAAATTCAAATTCAGAATTAATTTATTTCATGTAGGCTAACTTGTAGCTCTTATGACACGTCATAAATCTACCACCGGTTCGGAATGCAGATTCTGCTGAGAAGAGCCGGTAAGAAACTCAGCAGTTGCTCTTTTCAAAAAAAAAAAATTTTTACAATATGTCACAAAACTATGCTATACAGACTACAGTGTTTCCACAATGAAGTTCCAAAAATGCAAAACAATTCCAATACATTTTAAGACAGGTAGACAGACAGACTAAAGCAGACCCATTCCCGTTGGGTCATCAGTAAAGAACACTTAGGAATACAGAAACAGAAATACCCAGTTTTATCCAAGGTTTGGCCATCAATTTTTTTTTAAAACAGAATATTAGCCAAGCTGAACTTGACTTATATTCTCCTCTCCCCTCCAAATAAGCGGAAAGCTTGTGCTAGGAGTGGGTACGACAGTAGTTTAACTGGTGGGGTTCGAACCTGCGACCTTTCAGTTTTCAGTCCACACCTTTAACGTTGGGCTATTGAGGCTTAATTTGATTACTAAACCATAGATAAATAAGTTAATATAATTAAAAAATTGCCAAATGTTAGTCGGACCAGCACACAAAGGATCCTGTACCATTGTACAAGATTTAACACAGGTGTGTCGATTCTCTAAATATGATTGCATCAGTGTAACAATCGCAATTTTTTTTTTATTAAAGAATATAAGCCAAGCTGAATTTGACTTATATTCTCCTCTCCCCTCCACATAAGCGAAAAGCTTGTGCTAGGAGTGGGTACGACAATAGTGCAAGGGGTGGGGCAATGGCCTCTGATTGGCCGGTACCCTCTCATTATTGGTTAAAATGCATTGATGCAGCAAGAATGCCATAAATTCAGCCAATCAGAGGCCATTGTGATCATTACACTGATGCAATAATTTTTAAAGAATCGAAACCCAGCTATTATTACAATCAAGCAAAAACAAAAGTTTATTGTATGGACTCTTAAATTTTCAACTTGACGAGTGTGCATTTCCCTTTAGTGTTTGATAATTTTTGTTGTATTGGAAATCTTTCAAATTGTAATATGTTTTTTAATAAACCCAAAATATTAATTGCAGTATCATATTTTAACAAGCAGAAGTTCAAAGCTTGTAAAGTTTTTGCACTAAAACATAGTGACATAATTAAAGGGCTTACCATTAAATTGACGTATTTCTAGAAATAAATGTTGAATTTTGTAAAATTTAACAATGCAAGTCAATAATGCTTGTACTATAATTCAATTATTTTGATTTTACCTGTCTTTCTTCAGCATTGTGCTGGAAATAAATGCAAACAAAGTGAATTTACAGATGTTTAAAAAAATTAAACCTGAGTGGTAAACTCAGAATTACCAACACAACAAGTTGATTTTTTTTTTTCAATGACAAGATAGTCCTTGACTGTGATCTCACCTGATTTTAAATGATGATGCAGTCTAAGATGGTAGCAGGCTAACTTGGAAGGGGTATGGCAGTGTACCCATACCCCTAATTGGTTTTTACACGCCATCATGCCGGAACGCTAAATTGCTTGAATGCATGTCTTTGACAGTAGGGATTGCTTCATTGCAAAGCATTTATTTAGCACATTGTCATATATGACAATTCATGCCACCAGGAAAAATTATATGGTTACCTGTGCAACGGCAGCTGCTGCTAATATGGCGGCTTGCGTGGCTGAGTTGATAGTTGTGGTAGATGCCACGGTGCGCGCCGTCGCCTTTGTGGTGGTGCCCACCATCTTGTCCAAGAGTGCGATTGTGCCATCCCTGTGCAAAACAGACATTTCAATGGGGGCTAATATTACAAAAATTGACAATCCAACTGACAAAAAAGAAATAGAGCGAAGTCATGTAACTTCAAATGTATGCTATGGCTTTTTAGGGTTTCTTACCCAAAGCGTGCCAGTGGGATCCTAATATTAAGCATCCACTGTCCATCTGTCCATCATCTGTTTGTCTGCGGACTGAGATATCATTAACTAGTTTTATTGTTTGTAATTTGTGTTCTTGTCAGTTGAATATGGATGATTCAAACAACATGGCTCTATGAAAGTAAATGAATTATAAAAAAGAGTGAAACTTTAATAGACACACTACCAAAAGGCAGTTGGTTCCACAACTCTTGTGTTCTAAATGTTTCTTTTAAAACACGCACAGTAATATCAGTCTTTAGTCACCTGTCCTTAGATTTCCTCCCACGACTTCTGCTCCGTGAGCGACTTCTCCTCTTTTCCTTGTGCCTTTCACGGCTGCGGCTGCGATCTCTTTCCTTATCCCTGCGAATAAACATTAATTGCTATTTCTACCATACTATTTATGTTATAATGCAATTTCTAAGTTGGTAACAAACATTTTTTTTTTTATTGCAAGATAGACTTGGGCTTGAAAACAATAAATAATGAAAAGCACTAATGTTCTAGGTTAGAACGTGCTTGGCTAGAAGACACTTAGTCACTCTTGCCTTGAAGGTACTCAAGTTATATGTGGCAAGAAATATGGATGCTGGGAGTGTTTCAGATCTAGTATGGTCGATCTTTGCTGCTTTTATGTTACCTAGGCATCAGTGAACACTAAGAACTAAGTATTACCTCCCACTTACTGGATCTACACGAAAACCCACTTGAATAATCAAGGCCGTCTTATCGTCAAAGCTACTTACTAAAGGCAACTGGCTGATCCCCGAACATACCTTTTGGAGCGATGGCGATCCCGATCGCGATCTCGGTCGCGGTCACGGTCGCGATCTCTGTCCCGGTTGCGTTCACGGTCCCGATCTCTGTCCCTATCCTTGTCCCGGTCACGATCACGCTCACGGCCCTTGTCCCTTTCCTTATGCCTGTCGCTGCGATCCCGAGATCGGGAGCGACTTCGGTCTCTATGACGAGAACTCATTTACACTTAGATAAAAACTAGACTAGATAATACACAATAAGTAGATATTGTGAAAAAAAACTGTACACACAACCTCTCTTAGTCCTTTATATTATCTAAGCTTGAAAATTATAATGTTTCAATTGGTTTCCACAATTCAACTTCAACAACTTCAACAAGCAACACGAAACGCATGAAACATGAAACACGCAAATAGAACCACAGAGTAGGTATAACTTTGAATAGCAATAGACAGCAAATAGCGTAGACAGAGAAGGCAATAGACCAAGGTACTGTGTAACCGCGACTGAAATAGAGATAACATGACGTAACGATGACGTCACATGACAAGTTCGAGTTTAATGTTGCCACAATAACTGCACTCCCCTAGTACCCCAAATTAGATGGAAAATTCTTCCCAGGATTTTTAAATAAAACGACAAAACAGATGCTGAACTGTTTTATTTTTTAAATAACATACCTACACATATAAGGTTGTCTGGGAGAGACATACCTATTAGGGTAAGCTTCTATTTTTTACATATATCTTAATATTGTGTGCAATAAAGAATTTATTATTCTTTATTGCACACAATATTAACTTCAACCACCACTTAAAAGTATAAAATAATTTTAGTTTGTACACGTAAGTCGGTTTTTTAAAAATATTTTTTTTTATACTAAAGTTTTTTAATGTACTTTCATAGGACCAATTCACTAGATAATTATTTGCTCCTTAAAAAAAATATTGAAATGCCGAATAGAAATTTAGCATATGTGAGTCACTTTGAAAAAAGATGTATGTAACACAAAGGAAAATTTTTTTTCGTTACTAGTAAGAATGTTACACAAAATAATTTGTAATGAACAGTTAAAATTTTCCTTCGATCGAGTAATGCTATTGAATTAAAAGCAACAAAAATTGTATATTTAGTCATCAAAATCATCATTAATGAAATTAACAGTATATTCCTTTTTCAGGCAGTCGTATAAAACTGCAACTCTTCATAGTTTAAGTTAATAATTATTTAAAAAAAACATTAAAAGTCTGCCTCTAGCTATTTAAAAATGGCTTTAAAAATTAAGAACTTTGTAAATAAAATAATTCTTAAGATCGCCAACAGTTCTCGACTGGTTGTTGGACATTCGAACGAAACTTCAGGATGATTCAGAACAGTAACCGACACTATCTAACTGAATACACTTTAATCATCGCCGACATATATTATATTCTAGTATCCATCATCTTTCTTTTCTTTTCTCATAATATTCATTTCTTCCATCACGACTTTATTTTGTTTCAACAAAAATTAAAAAAAAAATTGAAAAAGTAGCCAAAGTAACCCGCCGTTACGGTATGTCAGAGGACATTACTAAAAAAAACCTATCTCCGTGCCAAATTTCAGCCATATCGGTTTAGTGTGGCGTATTGAGTAACAAACATCCATATGTTTGTTACTCAATCACGCCACACTAAACCGATATGGCTGAAATTTGGATGTATGTATGGATGGCCCTACATACATTCAAACTTTCACATTTATAATATAAGTAGGATAGGGAAAATCGGGACATTGTATAGGTACCTAAAGCTGGCAACACACATAGATACTAAATTTTCTTATTAACTGTCAGTTTGTTGGGCACAAAAGTGTGTCGACCTTGAAAAAAACTGGTTACACGATGAGGGACAAAAAATTGGGTAGCTGCGTCTCTGTTTATCACATTAATAACTTTATCTCTGCTCTCTTTTTAGTGTGAGTGAGAAAGAAATCGTCACTGACTCTATGTCTTCTCTCTCTACGGCAAATAGATAGTCTCCACAGATTAGATTACTACTATAGATCTCTAGTATATAGTATATTATCTATGACTATAGATATATAGTGTCACGGAGTGATTATATTCTCTTGGGTAATGTTCTGCACAGATTAGGGATGTTCGATATACATCGAATTCACTCGATGTTTATAGCACGATCCATCGAATCGATTAGATGTTTTGAAAAATTGTTGATTTACTCGATGTATTTTCATAAAACATCGAATCAATGGTAATTTAATGATTATACTTATTTAATAGGTACTGGTTTCTGTTGATCTTGAACAATTAAAAAGTTATAAAATGAAAAATCTTCATCTGTGATCTTTTTTTTGTTCGCTAGCAACCATGAGACTGATGTATCATCAGATGCAGTATTAAAAAAGTACTCGATGTTGAGAAAACATCTATTATTTTAACCGATGCATTGAATCGAAAAAAAACATCGATGTACTTTCTAAGTGGAAACCACGACACCCCTAGCACAGATTATTACAGGCACATTATAGGTGTTCTGCCAAGAAAATATAATCAGTAGGTAATCACTTCGTTTGTATTCTGTGGTCCACGCGTAGCGCACACGCAAAAACGTAGACAGAAAAAGAACGGAAAAAGAACCAAGAACAAAATACCACTAAAAAAAATAGGTAGGTACCTACGTCATTCGCAATCGTAGAGAGAGAAGACATAGAGCCAGTGACGATTTCTTTCTCACTCACACTAAAAAGAGAGCAGAAATAAAGTTATTAATGTGATAAACAGAGACGCAGCTACCCAATTTTTTGTCCCTCATCGTGTAACCAGTTTTTTTCAAGGTCGACACACTTTTGTGCGAAACAAACTGACAGTTAATAAGAAAATTTAGTATCTATGTGTGTTGCCAGCTTTAGGTACCTATACAATGTCCCGATTTTCCCTATCCTACTTATATTATAAATGTGAAAGTTTGAATGTATGTAGGGCCATCCATACATACATCCAAATTTCAGCCATATCGGTTTATTGTGGCGTGACACCACACTAAACCGATATGGCTGAAATTTGGCACGGAGATAGGTTTTTTTTAGTAATGTCCTCTGACATACCGTAACGGCGGGTTACTTTGGCTACTTTTTCAATTTTTTTTTTAATTTTTGTTGAAACAAAATAAAGTCGTGATGGAAGAAATGAATATTATGAGAAAAGAAAAGAAAGATGATGGATACTAGAATATAATATATGTCGGCGATGATTAAAGTGTATTCAGTTAGATAGTGTCGGTTACTGTTCTGAATCATCCTGAAGTTTCGTTCGAATGTCCAACAACCAGTCGAGAACTGTTGGCGATCTTAAGAATTATTTTATTTACAAAGTTCTTAATTTTTAAAGCCATTTTTAAATAGCTAGAGGCAGACTTTTAATGTTTTTTTTTTAAATAATTATTAACTTAAACTATGAAGAGTTGCAGTTTTATACGACTGCCTGAAAAAAGGAATATACTGTTAATTTCATTAATGATGATTTTGATGACTAAATATACAATTTTTGTTGCTTTTAATTCAATAGCATTACTCGATCGAAGGAAAATTTTAACTGTTCATTACAAATTATTTTGTGTAACATTCTTACTAGTAACGAAAAAAAATTTTCCTTTGTGTTACATACATCTTTTTTCAAAGTGACTCACATATGCTAAATTTCTATTCGGCATTTCAATATTTTTTTTAAGGAGCAAATAATTATCTAGTGAATTGGTCCTATGAAAGTACATTAAAAAACTTTAGTATAAAAAAAATATTTTTAAAAAACCGACTTACGTGTACAAACTAAAATTATTTTATACTTTTAAGTGGTGGTTGAAGTTAATATTGTGTGCAATAAAGAATAATAAATTCTTTATTGCACACAATATTAAGATATATGTAAAAAATAGAAGCTTACCCTAATAGGTATGTCTCTCCCAGACAACCTTATATGTGTAGGTATGTTATTTAAAAAATAAAACAGTTCAGCATCTGTTTTGTCGTTTTATTTAAAAATCCTGGGAAGAATTTTCCATCTAATTTGGGGTACTAGGGGAGTGCAGTTATTGTGGCAACATTAAACTCGAACTTGTCATGTGACGTCATCGTTACGTCATGTTATCTCTATTTCAGTCGCGGTTACACAGTACCTTGGTCTATTGCCTTCTCTGTCTACGTTCGCAATGGTTCATCCACAGACAAAATTAAAATTATGTGTTGGTTCGTCACATCGATCCACGTCCTTCTCTATGTTGTTCATGGTCTAAAGAAATCCAAGCACAATTATGTTTGTGGATCCAAGTACCTCCTACTATCTACTTTCTAATTTCATGTAAAATAGGGTGTTGCCACTTGCCAGTGCCTGATAGCTTTTAAGGACTTCACGGACTATTTGGTACTAAAGATCTGTAATTTAGCAAGATTACTTTGGTTACCTCCCCTATATGTAAAGGAGGGATGATTTTTATTTTACTCGTCTACCCCATTATAGGGTATCGTTAGAAAGGTCTTTCAAAAGTAGGTACTGGAGATAAATTAAAACAACATATTTTAGAATAAACAAACTTAAGTTTTTTTCAATATATTTCAATGATCAAAATACATTTCTTACAACTTAACAGTTCAATCATGCCAAAATCGAATTTAGAACAATAGTTGCTTAAAAAAATACAAAATGTTGCAAATTATACTATGACAGCTTAGAGCTAAAACAATTGCAATGGCCTAAGGGTAAAATTATAACACCACAGCTAACAAGGCTTTCACCTTTTACAAAAGTCAAACTGCCAGTGCAACAATTTTAAAATTGGCTGAATCAAAATGAACACAAGGTCTAGCGAAATACAGAATATGTATGTCTCGTCATAAACGAAAAAATGTAATCTTAACTCTTAGTTATTATATTTAAATCTCCTTATCACTAAAAATATATCTAATTCTTACATCTAGGGTTTATTTAGTCCGGATCACCAGTTTTGAGGAGTCACACCACTGTCCAACAGTCCACATCACTACCTATCTAGAAAACTATGTTTACCAATCGGCCGATTCATTATACAATGCTGATATTGATTGAGTCCGGGTCAAATGCAGTGAGAATGTTGTAGCCTGTAGTTAACCTGCCAACAAAAAAAAAAAAGAATTCATCATCATCATCAAACCCTCCTTGCCCCATTACTGGGCACTGGTCCACCACTCTGGCCAATTGCAGACTTATAGACTTCACACACCTTTAGAATATGACCTGGAGAGAGCTAGGATTGTTGGAGTGAAGAACATTGGAAGGATTAGTGCATCACACACAACAAACCATAACTGGTTTAAGTGTGGAAACCAGCCCCAGCATGGATGGATGTTTTCCTTCACTGTTTAAAATATTATATTCTATTGAAAAATTATTCAAATACACTTTTACAAAACGCTCTAGAATCATCAGTTGAATCTACCGCTGGTTCGGAATGCTGTTCTCATTAAAGCAACTGACAGATATGTATATTGCTCATTTTCTATAAACATTTGGTCCATGGCCTGTTAGTGTGTTTGTTTTATTTCATGGAAGTAGTATGTTTTATTTAACCCTTCAATCAGATATAACAGTTAAATCATAGCTGTGCTTGCCTTGTGCTGTTTGTTTCAAGAAATGAGATTATTGCATAATTTGCAACAAAATACTACTTTTGTCATCCTTGCTATGAGCACTAATTGGTGTACATTGTGGATGTAATTTTTAAGATTTAATTTGATACGAAATTAGTAGTTAAATAAATTAAGCACAGGTGGATTGAAAAACTCAAAAATAATACAGGAAATTAAACACAGCACAGGCACAGACAATAAAGCTGCCTCATCTTATTTCCATGGCTGCCTGTTAAATGTCAAAACACCATCAAAAACAAAAACTGACAACTCAATACAAAGAATCTTTGAATCGGAGAATACACAAGTTTGGGCAACGGTGAAAAGTAAATCTAAACTGGCATCCGCTTAGCTTAGTTGTTGCCTTTTGTTTGTGGTTGGTGAAAATGGGTCTTAACCTCTATGACTTAGGTCTGCAATATCAGTTGATTGTCCTGATTGTACAACATTGACACAAGTCAATAACTAGATTTACTGCAAAAAAAGCATTTCTGTTGCTTTTTGTCTCAAACAGCTTATATATTCTTAGCTTACTTGTTTTGAATAACCTTTCTAATCCTAAATCTAAAAATTGAAAGTTGAGATCAAACCAACTATAAAGTGCAAGCAATACTTACATAGACTGACATGCTATAGTTTTTAGTAAGAAGAAGACTTTCAAATTTTACATTACCGATGAAACCTAATAATGACATAAGTACTTAGCCTCTTTAAAACTAATGAAATTTGCAAATGATCAGATCAAGTTAATTAAATACTATTTACATAGTTAATTTACCTACCTAGATTAAACTGGTGCCCCAGGTCCACCTTTTTTACCGATGAGCGATTTGTGAATGTGTGGGATGACACCTCCTCCAGCAATGGTGGCTTTGATCAGACTGTCCAACTCCTCATCTCCTCTGATGGCCAGCTGGAGATGCCTTGGTGTGATACGTTTTACTTTGAGATCTTTGGAAGCGTTTCCCGCTAACTCCAAAACCTACAACAGAATAGTTCGACCGTAGCAATTAACATAGTCGCATGTGAAAAACCACTACTCCAGGGCACGGCCGCTCAAAGCTTCAAATATGTGAAAAGTGAAAAACAGTCAACATATCCAACCCTTGCACTTGCAAAAACCAAAGATGGTTGGTTGATTCCAAAAGTTTCACAATTGGTGGGGGCATTGCTATCCCCATTCTAAGACCCTTAATGCAACAAAACGAAAATCGCCAAAATGTAGATCCGACACTGTTAATTGCTACGGTCGAGTTCATTTACTTATCCAGATTTTCCCGCCAAAAGTTTTAACAGAAAATTTTGGAAAGCACTGAGTATAAACGATTTTATATTCTTCATAAAACATTTGGATAACTAATAAAAGCAAAATAACATCGCCAATTGTTTTGTAAATAATTAAAAACATATTTGACACAAATTCCCGCCAAAATGTATGATACATTTTGCTAAGCAGACAACTCATTAAAAGTCGTTATAAAACAGTATTAAAAATCGAAATAGATTATAGAAATGAATAATATGTGTTTATCAACGTAAATTTCTAGAAAACACCAGCTATTTTGTACTGTAATTACGCCGGAGAGCCGCCATATTGACAAAGGCGTCGCTTACCTCGGCAGTAAGATATTCGAGAATAGCTGCGGAATATACAGCCGCCGTTGCCCCAACACGCCCATGGCTCGTTGTCCTATTTTTAAGATGCCTATGGATTCTTCCGACAGGGAACTGAAAAATATTAAAAATAATGATCGGACAGTTATTGATTATTTCCTCTGACACAGCGGCCCGCCGCCATACTAGAGGTCATGCGTATTATTCAATTTTATGAAATAATTATGTATTTTAATTTCACCACAGTTTCAGAGTTGTAAATTCATTATTTTAATTATGAAACCTAATCAACATACCTGCAATCCCGCCCTCGCTGATCTGGATACTGCTTTCGCCTTAGCTTTGCCCGAATCTTTACCCGCTTTACCACCAGCCTAAAAATTGCGAAAAATCCGATTAATTTTTATCGTACGGAGCTGAAACTTCGCCAGCATGTAGATAGCACTGTTTTCCACTTAAATACACAGTCAAATCATCACAACACTGACTATTTTTCACGAAATCTTGTAAAACTCACCATTTTGAAACGTGTAACACACTATCACCACTACTGAACAACCAATACAGGAAAGGCGCCAAGCCAAATCGACAAGAAAAAGATGGCAGCGCTGCTCTGCTCAATGCACTTTGTCAGGTTAGCCAACTGTTGTACCGGAAATATCGCAAAAACAAACAAACAGCTCTCCTGCACCGGAGAACACCAATGAGAATAGTTCAAAATGGCGGGGTAGCCCAGTGCTGCCAAGCCATAAAGTGGGTAAAATTTGAACTAAGTATTTTCTTTTTTATAGATTATACTACTCATTTCTATAGATTATACAAAGACGAATTTTTACAGTAGGTACCTACCGTGATAGTGTGGTTAGTACCTACCATAATATAAAACGATTGAGGCTAATCATTTTCTAAAAATCTAAAGCGAGAAAATTACTATTGGGTTAGAGTTGTTAAAAATGATAGCCCAAACGTAAATGAGATGGAGATATGGAAAAATATATGAGTAGAGGCTAAACACACACTACATAATAATGTCCGTTTCAGTCTCAACTTTAAATATAGTTTTGTAATATAGTTTTGGCACGCTATCAAGAAGGTAGTTTGTTTGGTGGGAGGCTTTTGCTGTGGTTAGTTACCATCCTATCGTCAAAGACGCACCGCTAAGCGATTTCGTGTTCCGGCACGATAGCGTGTAGAAATCGATTAGGGGTAAGGTTGTATACTGTCATACCCCTTCCAAGTTATCCGGCTACCATCTTAGACTGCATCGTCACTTACCATCAGGTGAGATCGCAGTCAAGGACTATATTGTCATCGAATTAAAAATAATTAAGTATACACACCAGCCTCACCGTTTAAAATGATGACGAAGCAGTGGTAGACAAGCTTCTTTTCCTGCATTTCAAACTATTATATCTTTGTTACTATGAAACTGTAAAATATGGAGAATATATTAAGTTACCTGCGTTAGTGACTTGCAGTATTTTAGGCATAGTTGTGTTTATCCTTTTCTGGTACACAGTTGCAGGTTCTTGCTTCTACGACATACTTATTCTATGATTTACAGCGTTCTCTTTGTACATTATATACCTATTTCCTTTCCAGCCTTTGCAAGTTTCCGATAAGATTCTAAATTCAGAGTTGGATTCCGGTTAATTAGATACGCAAAAGCGCATAGTCGGCCTTATTTTTTTCATACGAAGGATTTTCAAAGAATATAGATACTTTATACTGAAGGGCCCCTATTAAATTACAAGGCCCCTAAGAGTAAGGGCCCCATTTTAAGGCTTTTAAGCACGTCCATTCGACTGCATTTTGTCCAACAATTTTTTAAATAACTATTTTTTTAACGGTTAGATACTGTGGTAATCAAAATTCGGTCTGAAATAAAAGCAAGCTAACTAGAACGAGGTATGGCAAATATTAATAAAAACATACCATACTCTATATAAAAAGCGTGGACCTAACTCGCTCCAGCGATACATGAGCATAATTAACCCGTAAATTGTACACAAGATAATATTGTTATTACATCTTATTTTATTTTTAAAAGAGCAATTATCGAGTTTCTTGCTGGTTCTTCTCGATTGGACAGGCATTCTGAATCAGTGGTAGATTCATTTGACGATTCGAAAGCACTTTATATAAGCTTATTTGAATAAAAAAATATTCTATTCTATTAATTTGTGGTAAATGGTAATTCGAATTTATTTGCCGGTTTAGCCTACCATGCTATCGTTGAGGATAATAAAAACACACTGTTTATGTTACATATTATTTTATTTTAGAGTTTTTGGTTTTAAATCACAGTATAATATGTTAAAATTTTAAGATCTCTTAAATCAAGAACTTAATCAAGAACTCTTAAAGTAAAAGACTTTCCATACATAAAAAATTAAACAAATTTTATTTCATAACCTGGCGGTCGACTCAATCATACAAAATTATACTATGGCAGTGTCATAAGTTCATAATATCATCTTTTTTTGTTCACTATTGTAGTTGCTGTTACTATTCTTTGTTAATTTATAATTATCAAGAAAAGTTTTACCTAAGTTTATTCTAAAAGTTTCTTCTTCTTACTAAAATGAATGTTTTTTGTTAAATCACTAAGGATATATGTTAAATTGATTTATCAATCATTCTTAGTGCCATCCTCGTCAGCCAACTCGTCACAGCGATCTTCCATTTCGTACTGAAACAATATAGATAAAATGAGATTTTGGACATGTTTGGCGTTATGTTATGTAACTTTACATTTCAATTCAATCAATTTTGGGTTAGCGTGTTTCCAGTATTCCGCAGTATTAAATAACTAGTTTGACATCATTCATCCGCCTATTGGAGGGTCTTATAACGCGAGTGCGAGATTGCCATTCCAGCATCTTGGGACTCCAACATCGGTTTATCAAGGCTTGTGCCCAACCCATTGTTACGAGTTTTGCGACTCGATAAACTATGTCGGTAACTCTGGCCCTCCAATGGATCTCCTCATTCTAGATTTGATCCCGCTTGGATAAACCGCGCATAGCTTACTCTAACACCCCCTGAATGTCCCTGAGGATTCAGTAGGGTATAAAATATCAAATAATTCATATTAGGAACAGCTGTAGTTATAAGTACCTCATCAAGCTGTAGGCACTTGCCCCACTCAGCAAGCGTGATACGATGATCGTTGTCTTCATCACAGCTCTTAAGGAAAGGTGCGATGCAGTGCTCCAGCGCCATCAACGGCGCCCGAATTGGGAACAGCTCGTGAACTGACACAAACCTGGATAAATATTAGAAGGATAAATTTTTACTTAAATAGCTACCATAGAATCTTCCTTGTGAGACTTGTTGAAGCATATTGCATTTACTTTTAATGTGACAGTACTACGAGTAAATAGCAATATTTTAAAAGGCTGTTAAACATCTAGGATCAGATCTTAATTAAATGTTCAGTTACCTGTCATTATCGTGCGCGTCGAGGTCACACCACTTCCAGATAGCGGCGTTGGTCCAGCGGCGTGTAAGGTTGGACTCGGCTTCACGTTCCATTCGCAGGTAGTGCGGAGTGAGTTCACGGCGCTCAGCCATGTCGCGCATGATGTTGAACAGCCAGTCACGCATGCGGCGTGGGAAGTCCGACATCTCATTCTCGTTGCACTCCTGCAAGGAAAAAAGTACAGTAACGTTAAAAGCAACAACAATTGCAGCTAGAAATGTAGAGAACTTGGACATAGGCCTTTATTGAGGCTTATCTACTTAGAATAATAAGATTAGGAGCCCGGCAATTTAAAAATTTTGAAATTCTTTGATCCATAGCCATGATCGATAATAATTTCGCGATATTATTAACTGCTGATCTACGTAGGGAAATATTTAAGTTTAGTTGATGGAGTTTTGTTCAACGTACAGGCATCTCCCTGCAGGCGCCGTAGTACTCTATTTGCACGTGACTGTACTCGGGCCCCTTGCAAAGTTCCGAGTTGTCGAGGCAAAGGCAACGGTGTCTGTACACTTCACAATCAGATGGCCAGGTTTCATTGCCATTTGTGCAAACCTGCAAACAAAAATATTTACATTTTTATTTTTTG
Source organism: Hipparchia sbordonii (assembly GCA_038048805.1). Taxonomy (NCBI): domain Eukaryota; kingdom Metazoa; phylum Arthropoda; class Insecta; order Lepidoptera; family Nymphalidae; genus Hipparchia; species Hipparchia sbordonii. The sequence goes on from CM076106.1 coordinate 12,860,156, forward strand.
ATAATAATAAGAATATTATACATTCATTTATCATTATTTTTCATTTTATTAACAATCTATCCATTCAATTAATATTGTAATCTAGTCTAGTAAATAATAATTAAAGTTTTACACTGGATTCCATGATAGATTTTTTTTGACTGACTCAAACTTTTTACAGATGACTCCAAAACTACAAAACAAAAATCTGTTTCACTGCTTTTGCTAGCTTCCATCCTTGAAACATAATTTATGGTAAAGACTTACACAAATAAGTTGAAAACAATAAAAGTAATGGATCAGTTAAACGAAGGTACCTTTCGGCGGGAGTCAGTCTCATACGGACATTGCTTGATGCAGTTACAGACGGCGTCACCATGTTCATCAATCTCACAAACACGTCCGGCGCTGCAGTGCACCTTCAGGCAAGGATCTGTGTAAATATAGTCCTCGTATAAAATCTCCTTTTAGCCTTTCCAAAAGACAAAATTAATAATAAAAAAAAAAACATCTAATAATGAGGCCCTCAAACAGTGGGGGCCTTGGCTCATAATGATTGCACAATGCACATATTAAAAAAATCGACTCACCTTCAAGAAAAACTTCGTTGCCGTTTTCTTCGTCAGGGATTTCATTCATCAGTTCATTGACCCGGGCTCTCTCTGATTCCTAAAAAAAAATTATTACAAAAATCATTTACTTATCCACTTTTTAGCACCGTAAGTATCCATTATTTACGGCACTTAGTAGGGTCTTATAGGATACTAATCGTACATTTTAGAGTTCATGGCGTTCGGTTTTAAATTACCATTAAACGGGCTTCGGCGAGGAGCCACCGGTCTGTTGTAATACTTAGTCTTTGACTCTGAATAGGATATAATAAGTTTGTAGCTCTCTGTGTTGCTGGTCTGTACTCTGTGTTCTATGCTATGGTCAAGATGATAAAAAAAATAGAATGTCTCGAAGTCCAAAGAGAATGTAATCACTCCGTTTTCGAAGTCGAATAGGGTGGCAGACCCAATTATGGGCACTTTAAGAGTTTATCTAACTTCAAATATGTTTTTTAAATAAAAATTTAACCAAATCCTATAAATCACTGTAGTCATAAGGTTACTTGTTTAATAAAATATATAATTAAAGAAGATATTGAAATATTTTTGTTTAAATCAACTAGAATTTTAAATAAGATTGAAAAATGACCCAGTCCCCAATTATTCGCACATTTGTTACCAGTTATGGGCACAGAATTATCCAATTATCAACACTCAGATTTTAATAGGGTTTAAGGGAAATAAAAGGCTAGGCTACCTACCTAAGTCTTTTAGAATATAGATTTTATTACGAAATAATATAAGGAAAGTATTATAGTAACTGTAGGTGACTTAATTTTTTTATATTTATTATATTTAAAACAAACACACTTACATATTTAATAAGAAAAAAAAAACATAGTCTTTATCAAATGATAGACGTCCACTGCTGGACAAAGGTCTCTTGCATGGACTTCCACAGGCCTCGCTCTTACGCCACCTGAATCCAGCGGCTCCCTGCGACTCGTTTGATGTCGTCGGTCCACCTAGCTTCCCGGTACGGGATCGCTACTCCAACACCATGGGATCCCATCGACCATCAGCTCTTCGAACTATATGCCCGCCCATTTCCACTTCAGTTTCGCTGAGCTATGTCCGTGACTTTGGTTCTCTTACGGATATCCTCATTTCTGATATGATCTCGCAGGGATACTCCGAGCATAGCTCTCTCCATTGTCCGCTGAATGATTTTTGTTTCGTGATATATAACTGCCCATAGAACTTCTCAATCTCTCTCCATACCTCAGGTGGAGAAGAAACGTGACAGCATTCGTCAGTTTTCAGCCGCGTCAGCTGGCTCTGTTCGATAGATAGATCTCTCACGGACACTTTGGAATGGAACTTCTGTTCCACTAGATGGTATCTTTAATACACTTGGTATTCAAGGCCAGCAGGTCGCGAGTTCTTTTCTTAAAGATCTGCCTATTAACCTACCAGTAGGCATCCGCGTCTACTGATGACTGAAGTCTCATCTCTTGTCTGTCTTCCATCAGTTTGAGAGCAAGGTCAGAGAACTTCTTGGTCCTTTTCGTGTGATGGGTCTTAAAGAATTTAGACTCCAGAGTATGGACAGTTTACACACACTTGTTAAGATCGTCTACAGACTCCCAGTCTGCTAGGGAATCGAATCGCTTCGGAGTGTTAATAAACAGGAAAATCTCCAAATTTTGTAACCAGATACTGACACCCCTTGTTTTGCAATGAAATAACGGGAAAGTTTCATTTACTTTTTGAATTAGTAACTAATAAAACTTAGAAAATCAATTGAAAACAATTATATTATTAAAACTCAAATAAAACCACAGTTAAATCATTATTAAGTAAGTACTGACCCTTAACGTCGATCAGTCAAAATGGCCGAAAATCTTCGGGAACTCCAGAACGATATCTTTCAACTACGATACTGACGTCATTTTAAAACATTCCAGATTAGAAAAGTTGCGATTGTGAAAAATATGAATTCCCCTAAATATTTTTAATCTGAAAATTTAAAAACCACAATCAGAAACTTATATTTTAATGTTTTTTGCCAAGGTGCGAATAAACTGGTGCAGTGCTAGCAATTGGGTTGGTCACCCTACTTGGAAAATATGGAACAATAAACTACAGACAGGCTTAAAAGGGCTAGAACCCAGAGCCGTAAAACCAGTTATTAAAATTTAAAAAAAAATGATAAGTTTGTGCAGTTATTTTTTTAATAAAGGAAAATGTTAATTAGAGGAAAAGTATTGTTTTTTATTTAAACCAAGTGAGGATCCTGCACCTAACATAACGGTTGTACCTGGAAGCGCTTCTCGTCCAGGCGCTCCGCCATGCCGAGCTCGAGGTGTTCCGCCTCGGCGTCCTCGCGCGCGTGCGCGGCGGGCGGGAACAGCCGCGCCGCCGCCAGCATGGCGGGCTCCGTCGTGGTGGTGGTGCGCAGCCGACGGTGGCGACGACGCTTCTGGAAATTAAATAACGGTCAAAATTTTTCAACCGAGACTATGGTCTCGTCACTACCAATATTGGTTCCAGCATTGTGTAGCCACAGCCTCAGGTTAATGGGGATTTTCAAATGAAATTAACTCCACTCGTTAATCACACCTCGTATATTTTACATTTTTAAAATTATAATTGTTGCACACCGTGACCAACCCGCCCGTTCGCCATCTTTCTTACGCAGTCCATCCCCGCAATCATAGATGTATCTTATAATTATATAATATATTTTTAAATAATTAATTTACGTTATTATAAATTCTATAATTATTGACAGATTAATTTATAAGGAATACTTAAACTCACAAGTTGAAAAATAGTAATCATACAATAATAAAGATCTATAATTGACCTCTAATAATAAGTGGGCTTACAATTGGTTCCAATATTGGTTTCAACATTGGTTCCAACACTGGTTCCAACTTTTTTTTTTAAATAATATTGCTATTAGTCGAGCTGAAGTTGACTAATATCCTCCAAATAAGCGGAAAGCTTGTGCTAGGAATGGGTAGGACAAGAGTGCAACGGGTGGGGTTCGAACCTGCGAGCCTGCGGCATTGGTTGGAATTTTTTCTATTGTCGTACCTACTCCTAAAACAAGCTTTACTAAGCTTATTTGGTGGGTAGAGGGTAATCCTATTTCCTACCTTCTACTTAAGGCCGATTTCACCAACGTGAAACGTTTCAGTATGTGTTATCCGAACTTTTCGATATTTTGACAGATTGCATTGTCAATACAAAATCTGTAGGGTCCCGTTAGTTATCCTTCGGGAAAGTACAATGGTGATAAAAGACAGTTAAGGAAAAATAGATTTTAAACGATGAAAACACAAAACTTACCACCACCGCCTCTGTGGAGCATATCGCCGCGACCAGTACGGTCAGCAACAGCAGTTTACTCTTCATTGTGTTTCTATCTGTAAAGATAGCATTTCATTATTTCCGACGACCTGGCACAGTGGTAAGCGCTGTGGTCTTATAACTGGGAAGTCTCGGGTTCGATTTCCGGCGGGGCAATTTGGGAATTTATAATTTCTGAATTGTCTCCGGTATGGTCTGGTGGGAGGCTTTGGCCGTGGCTAGTTACCACTTACCACCCTACCGTCAAAGACGTGCTGCCATGCGATTTAGCGTTGGCACGATGGCGTGTAGAAACCGATTAGGGGTATTGGTTGAATGTACACTGCCATACCCCTTCCAAGTTAGCCCGCTACCATCTTAGACTGTATCTTACTTACCATCAGGTGAGATCGCAGTCAAGGACTATCTTGTCATCAAATAAAAAACCAAAGCAACTTAGCTCCTTATAAAACACTAGTTGCTGTCCGCGACTTCATCCGCGTAGATCTAGTTTTTAATGATGCCACGTGTATTTTTGATTGTTCAGAATGAAAAGTAGCCTTCGGTTCGGCTCTCGTTGGTTGACCGCCCGTTCAGTAATAAATAATTCGTTTTCGCTTTGCGTATTTTCTTACTTTCCCTATTTTTGCTTGGCTTCTAAGGGTCGTACCGTGATGTTAAATAGACTATAACCTTCCTCAAGGATTAGGTTAACAAATTCAAAAAGAATTTTTCAAATCCGACGGGTGGTTCCAGAGATTAGCGCGTTCGAACAAACAAACTTTTTCGCTTTATTATATTAGTATAGATACCCACCCAGCTCTTAGGCTATAAGGTACGCCTATAAATCTATTGCAGTGTTTATTGTTCACACGCAACGAGCGACTCATTAACATCCGATACGATAGGGCAAAGACCTTCCATAGGTTGTAACTTGTAACAGAATAAGATACAATCCGATCGACCATATATTTACTGCGCTGAAGTTACATCTGTCAGCATCCATTCGTTCACCACTGTGCCACGGAGGTCATTAAAAATAAAAAATAAAATTTCAGGGAATTCATATAGCGTTATTACGATAGTACGAAAACAATTTTTTTTTACGTAATACTATCTCTAAGATATGTTGCGGTTGGACGGACGGACTTGACAAAACTATAAGTGTTCTTTGTAGTTTTACTACGGAACCCTAAAAATATTTTTTTTATTTAAATTGTCTAATTAATTACCTACTACTTAGTAGGTACGTGGGTGAATATAGGCAGTATTGTAATTTGTAATGCATTTCCAAAAATTGATTAGTTTTTAATTTTATCGCAATTCGCAACAGCAGTCCTGCAGAGCCGGAACTGTGTAGGAAGATGCACGCTAAAATATCGCAACCGACGAGTATACCATTTTTATTTATTTACTAGCGGACGCCCACGACTTCGTTCGCTTCTTCAATTCACAATCGACAGTTCCTAAATCCCCAAAGTTTAGGTAGGCAGAACCCCTGCAGCATTAGGAATTAGGATTGAAGAGTTGGGTCCTGGAATTCAACGATATAGTCTTGGTATCTACAATAGGACATATAAGGTCCTTGTAAGGCTTGCAGTCCGGTCTCCTAGTTCTAACGTTGCATTATGCATATCCCCATGGGGGGGTCACTATTAGATCATCATGAGATTCCAACGTCATTCTATACATTGTATACCTAATCTATTTCACAGAAATGTACGGTCGAACTAATGTTGATGAGTAAGTGGCTAAGTACCTATTTCATATTCAACTTAGCGATCTCATATTTTGTATCATTATGGCATTGGTTTACCTACAGAAATATGAAACCAGCCTATCAATTTATTGAAAATCTATGAAGTATAATATAAACGTAAAAATTCTTTTTACAAAACCAACTTCGAACGCCACTACAAAGTGCTACAAAACTTGTGCCTATAAAATTTGAAGAGTTACCTCGATCTCTCCAGGATCCCATCGTCAGATCCTGACCTGATGACAATGGGACCACCTGGGAAGTATACTTTTTCAAACAAAAAATATATTTCCAAATCGGTCCAGGTGTCTTCGAGTAATCGGTGAACATACATATAAAAGAAGTCGGTTAAAAATAATCATTCACGCACTGTAATGCACAGATAAGACCTGCCCGTATGTAACTAGCCTACCACCCGTTCGGAAAAACAATTCTTCTGTATATGGCTCATCAGCAAATTATACTTATTAGTGCTTAGGTATAAATGTATAATTTATTGCTCAGTATATAATGTGTGTTGGTTCACGATGAGTTCATCATCGCATCTGTTATATATGTTAAAATTTTTATATGCAACAGACGATAGTTCCATGGCGTGTTTTTTATATTAATCTAGACGATAATTTAATATAACATAAAATAAAATATAACTAAATTTTAAATTAAAACTAAATTATCCTAAACGTCGAAAATAAAAGCTAACTAGGAATAAAGAATATCATCTAAACCACTGGAACGAGGAAATGTGCCCAGAACGCTGGCTGCATTACCCTTTGGAGTGTTTTATATTTTCCCCCCTTCCCTTCTTATCTCAATAAGAAGGGAAGGGGGGGAAAAAATACATTACAGAGCACGCGACTTCTCTCAAGAAGTTGCGTGCTCTGTAATGTATTGGGCAGTATTTAAGGAAGCAGATTTTTTTTTAAAGAATGTTAACCAAGCTTAGGTTGACTAATATCCTCCTATCCTCTCGAAATAAGCGGAAAGCTTGTGCTAGAAGTGGGTATGACAATAGTGCAACGGGTGGGGATCGAATCTGCGACCTTTCAGTTTTCAGTCCGCACCTTTAACCGTTGGGTTATTGAGGCTATAAATATTGATAATAATGCGGTGGCATAGTTTAATAACAGACACTGACTTCATATTAATTGACCGCTAGATTCTTATTGCCCGAGACCCATTTGCCTACTTTAGATCCACATCTGAACTCCTGAACATATAGAAAGCAATATTCCTAATTGACTCTATCGTTAGGGCGCAATCTATTTGTTTATATTGACCCAAATATGCCATCTGTTAATAATACGTGCAATTCATACAGGCGAAAAGGCACTGTCTGCCACGTCACCGAATTAAGTTTCCAGCAATGTTTTTAAAGTCTGAATAGAAATTCGAGAAAGGTACCAATACAATACTTATTCTCTATACAAGTAGGTAATTAGGCTATAAACATTAAATTAGTTGCCTACGTAATTACGAGTTAATTTCACCACCTCCAAGTAGGTGTAATGTTCCGACGAATTTTGGCATTATGACAGATTTTCAGTACAAAAACTGTCAGAACTCGGAACGTCAAAATTTTCAGAGGATCAAAATAATTTCTATGATTTCAGCTTTTTAACAGTTTCTGACACACATTTTTTTAAAATAAAGAATATATAGCCAAACTGAATTCGACTTATATTCTCCTCTCCCCTCCAAATAAGCGGAGACCTCGTGCTAGGAATGGGTACGACAATAGTGAAATGGGTGAGGCTCGAACCTGCAATCTTTCAGTTTCAGTCCGCAACCGTTGGGCTATTGAGGCTTATAATTTGGGCATTTCTGTAAACCGTAGTGAAACTTTTCTATTCTATTCTATTCTATTACGAAGTGATCAAAACGGACTTCAAAAGGCAGAAAAGCATCTCAAGTTTTAAATTCGGTAAAAACGTTCGGTGAACGCTGTGAATAGAGATAAGCAGTATTTTAGTGTTCCATGAACTCCGACCCAAATATCCGATACAGAGTAAGTAAGTACCTATATAACTACAAAATATAGAATATAAACTAATATAATATTAGTGTGAAAATGTGTCTGTCTGTCTAATACTTATACCTATTTACCTATACAGTTCTACCGCTAAAAGTCTTGATGAAAGGGACGTATGAAGGATACTTATTATCCCAAAAAATCGAAGTACTCATGGTTGAAAATGGGGGTGATAAAGTTTGTCATAAAGCGCATATACTTAGGTAGGTATACATTTACTGGGGTCGACGATATGTGATCATCAGTGCCATTGACTAACTATAGTTCGTTAAAATGCAAAGTATATTCTCATAGCAGTTTATTATGTATACTTAGCTGTTTATGAATGGTCTGAAAGAGATCATTCATGATGACGAATCTTATTAATTCAGTTGGTAAATATAAGTATGATTGTGAATCGCTTTATACGATTAAAGCAGCTGCGATATAAAGACGTGATACAAGATATAACTTCATCTATCTAATTTCCGGCTTAGGTGTACAGGCCGTCAACACGTGTGTGGTCGTGGGGAAAAGCTAGTTCCTTAATTATTTTTTTTTAAATTTTTATTTGGGAGGCTTTTACGTTAAGTCGTATGTCAGCCTTATCGTACCCTAAAAACTATTTACAAAATATTAAACTAAAATACTATTTACACAAGTAGGTATGTACCTTAATTTATTTTAAGAAATAAAGTATGTCATAATTTATTATATTATATTTAAATAACGGATAAGAAACGATAACCCCAAGCGGTAACCTCAATAACGAGACCACGAATCTGTGTGGATACCTATTTTCAGGAACAGTCCACCAGCAGGGCTATCGGCTAAAAATATATCAATCCTTAAAGGACAGCATCAATGTCAAAATATGGTTTTTAGCCAATGGGATTGGCCAAAAGCCATATTTTGACATTGATGTTGTCCTTTAAGGATTGATATATTTTTAGCCGATAGCCCTGCAGTTTAACGACTTCACCTAAATGTCCTAACTATAACTTTTCCGCCATTTGCAATGATATGCACCGTACCTACCTGGCGAATAGACATTGCCATCTTTTTTTTTTTTTTTTTTTTTATATTTTTGGCGAGCAAACGAGCAGGCGGGTCACCTGATGTTAAGTGATTACCGCCGCCCATGAACACTTGTAGCACCAGAGGCACCACCAATGCGTTGCCGGCCTTTCAGGAATTTGTTGGTCCGCCCCTTGAATAACCCCATGTTGTAATTCAGTGGAAACACCGTCGCAGGAAGTTGGTTCCACAGTTTCAAAGTACGTGGAAAAAAGGATCTGGAACATCGGATGGTCGAAGTGCTCCAGGCACCCAGGTGGTGAGGGTGAAATTGTTTTCGGTGGCGAGCGGTGCGGTTGTAGAAGAGAGACGGTGGAATAAGGTCAAATAGTTCTTCAGAACACATCTGGACTATTTAACATATTTTTTAGGGTTCCGAAAAAAACTTCGGAACCCTTATAGGATCACTTCGTTGTCCGTCTGTCTGTCAGTGTGTCACCACCGTTTTTCTCGAAAACGGCTTATGATCCGAAGTCGAAATTTATACTGAATATAAAGTTCAATGGTCTCGTAGTGTTTTAAGAATATCAAGCTTATAGCTTAACTCAGTAAAAAGTTACAGCTTGAAAACCACGGTTTTCTCATTATTAAAACAAATTAAGGCACATCTTCAAAAATCGTTTTTTTCCATACCGAATTCTTAGTTTCATAGTAAGTCCCGTTATATTTTACAAACACCAGCCTTAAAATCTTACAAATTACGGATATTTTGATACCTCTAAACCTTATAATAGTACCTAAAACAGCCAAAAAAAACAAAAAAAAACCGATATCTTACTGTGAATTACAACTATTGCTACGCTTCTTTAGTGACGCGTCACGTAGACAGATTATAATGGTGCGGCCACACTATGGTAAACGTCAATGTCGATCATCTCAACTATTATCGTGGTTATTTCCGACAATATTAAACGCGACAAACTGAGTGCTCACACTTCGTCAACGTCAACGCAAATTTAATTGGCGATAACGCAATAATTCTGTATTAATTTTTTAATGATGTATTTATTAATCCTGTATTAATTCATTGGCGATAACGCAATGTGAATGCAGCAGCGTCAGCGTCCATCTTGAATCAAGACATTTTATCGTCATTATCGGGCATTGACGTTGACCGTTCAAGTGTTTCCGCTCAATTTTTCGCATTAAATATTGGGGGAAGCTGCCGTGTTAATAGCGGCAACGTTAACCCTCTAATGTGGCTAGCTCATAAAGCTAAAACGACTAAAGTGAGAAGACATTATGTCAAAATATGTATGTAGGAGCAGGACAACGCATTGTGTTTCTATTTGGTACCTATCCATTGACGTGTAGAGCTGTCTCTATCTAGAGAGCCATGAAGTAGAAGCATAGAGAAGGATGTATATATAGACTCAAGACTGTAGAAGTCTGGCAACCTCGCAAGGTAGTGCGTCCGTGTTATTTTGTTTTGTATATAAATCTTAATTATTTAATAAAAGTTACAATAAATTTAATGTACGGTTTCAGTCAAGGTGCATAGAAACCTAAAAATACATCAGTTACGACGAGATAAATCCATGTTTCGTACCTACCTATATGTATAATGTATATCGACTGCAAAGTGCAAACAAAATTGCAAAGGTAAAAAGCTATGTTTATTACTAACTGGCTAATACTGTCAATATATTTTGGTGTAACAAATGAAGATATTTTCGTTTAAAGATGTTTAGTAACAAGGTACATAGTAACTTACAATTAAGTGCCAGACTCATAATTTAAATAAGTAAGTAATAAGTATCTAGGTTTGAAAACATAACCTACAAAACAAATACTTATATTTCATTTTGTTTATGATAATAAAAGTTATTTTAACTGTTTTAGATGCCAAGAAAATGCTGTGTGCCCGAATGCAAATCAAATTACGACAGTGTTATCAGCATTGAAGGAGCTAAAAGTACATTTTCTTTCCCGAAAGATGCTCATATTATCTCTCAAGCGTAGCAACCATTTTTCAAGAAGAAATAATCATTGGACGTGATGGACAGAACAGCAATTGATAAATTTTTAGAGTGACATAATAACATCATTCGCAGACTTAGTGTATAAATTCCAAGAAAATTTAAGAGACTAAATGGTTGTATCAAATGATACCTAATAACAGGCTATATTTCTATTTGTTAAATCTTGATATTGAAAGTGATAATGGTGACAGCAATGTAATAGCGTGTTAATAGTGTGTTGGTGGATGAAAATCTAAGCATTCAGGTATATGTAAAAGGACATTTAATGCATCATGAAGATTTGAGCTGGATATTACCTAGTGAACTTAAGCTTAGCAGATGGTCACAGCTTGAAAATATACTATCTTGTTATTATAACAATAGTTGTGAACCAACAAAGTCATTTGACAAGACAATAGTCTTGCTAGGTCTATTGAGTACTTGAATGAAGCAGTTAATCTTGAAAATGGTAATTTTGCTGCAGAGCTTGTTCTAGACCAAATGAAATTGCTAAAAAATAAGCAACGTAGATGTAGTGTTGAGACATCTCTATGAGACGGCTATGTGTATAGTATGTTAATCTAGTATATTATGTTAGTGTGGGTATCGGATTTTTGTAGTGCTGCCAGGGATCGCAACTTATGGGGGTTTCTCCCCAAATTAAGGGAGTAAACAAGTGAAATGGGATTATTTAGGGGCTTTATATTTTAAGAGGTAGGTAGGAACGAAATTGCTGAATGAAATCAACCAAAAAAACGAGAGTATACAATCAAAGAAAAAAACCTTTCATGGGTAGGTAGCTAGTAAAACAACTAGTTTTATTTACTCGCATAAAGTATGTTAATCAAAGATTTATATAATAAAGGTCTCATTCTATACTATACCGGTGAAACACCAGAGAAAAACTGGTGTTTTACCGGTTATTATTGAATCATAACTCAAGTAATTTTATTTAAATAAAAAGAAGTTTGATGATCAACATTGTTCATTACTTAATAACATTTTTTCAAATACAATTACTTTATCATTATTTAAATTCAAGATCAGTCAAATTTTATTTTATTTTGTAAAAGAAATATTATAATAATTTGTGACCATGTATACTTACTAGTGTTTAGATTCGTTATAAGATGTCATTCTGTATTGGTTAACTTAAGATGTATTAAGTATGTATGAAAACTGTATTGTTTAACTTAGGTGTATTAGTGTTGAGAAGGTATGCGAGGAAGTATAATAATGGTAAAGATGTATAAACGGAGAAGGTATGTCTGTGCAGGATGACAGAATGTGGGAAACGGAATGTAAGTGTATGACAGGGATGGATGTATGCGATAGAGAGAGTGGGAAGATATGGAGATAAAAAAGATTGGCAAGATGGCATATGGAGTTAAGACATGCTAAGGAGTGCTAAAAGTAGTTTAAATAAAAGAAGTTAATATATATTTAGTGTTTTTACTTTGAGCTATTCCCACATTTATTAGAACATACAATACTATTACTTGCTTGTTTAGACATGAAAAGGGTCACAAAGAAAATTCTATCAAACATAGAGAACCTTTTGATTGACTATCTCGAATGCTTTAAAGACAGCTTAGACTTAGTTTTACAGGTTATACATTGTCTTATGGAAGTAACTCAAAGAAACAAATAATGGGATGAAAGATGGATAGTGGGAACTGTGAGAAAACTACACAACCCCATTGAGTTTGGGCTTGTTTGATTCATCTTGACAGTACCCTAGTCCTAGATGATATACAGGGTCTGATGATGAGACCGGAAGGCGTCTATAGGAACTGCAATAGCACTGCGCACTTAAGTTGTCATCTAGTAGGTACCTAATTAATCCTAATTAATACAATGGTCAAGAGTTTCGGAACCCTCAGTGCGCGAGTATGACTCGCACTTGACCGGTTATTTTTATTCAATGTCAAGATAGCCCTTGACTGCAATCTCACTTGATAGTAAGTGATGAATTGATGATGCAGTCTTAGATCAGGCTAAAGAACGGCGGTGCAAAAACCCATACGTACGTACGATAAAATAACTAATATTTCGATTTTTCAGCAATGGATGGAATGTTACCATCGATCTTAGTAGATACCGATCTTCTTCTAAATCGACCAATACTTAGGATGTCTACTGCTGGAAACCATTCAACTTCCCACACAAGAAAGCGCAGCGTTGGAAGACCCCTGGGTCTGGGTCAAGCGAGTTTCTGACTAAATTCCCACAAGCGTCACAAGACCATGTTCTCGGTAACCATGGAGGAATCGAATTTTTTGTTTGTGACTTGTTTGTCCACCAGTGGACATCTATCGGTGACACAACGACGTTAGGTGACCTAGTTAGCGCACTGATCCTGCGAAATTCATCATTACAGCGGTTATTCGCAAAGGACGGAAACCGGCTCGGCGCTTATCACGGTGTCCGCCGATAGCAGCGCCACTGTGACCCCGCGCTCATGCGAGTTACAACAACAGATAAAACATTAAAAAAATCTACTTTTCGTGTCATATAATAATGTATAAATAACTACGAGCTCTGATAAAGTCATATTATAGTGTATTGCCCGCGACTTCGTTCGCGTGGATTTAGTTTTAAAATCCCGCGGTAACTCTTTGATTTTCCGAGATAAAAAGTAGCTTATGTCACTCTCCAGGTCCTCAACTTGCAAAAGTCACGTCGCTCCGTAGCTCTGTTGCAGCGTTAGTGAAGGACAAACCAACACACTTTCGCATTTAAATTATGAGTAAGGATGCGCGCAACTTCGTCCGCGTGGCTTAAGGTTTTTAATTCCCGTGGGAATTCTAACTTTTAAAATCAAGCCCATGTGTAATCCTGGGTATGAGATATCTCCATTCCAAATTTAAAAAATAGGTAAGTACTTACCTTCCTAACCCAAGATGCGAGATGTCTACCTACATAAGAATTTTGTTAAAACAGGTTTAGCTTGAGGTTTCAGCAACAGACACAGTTTCGTATAAAGCTACTTAGTTACTACGGATAACTATACCTACTTACGTACTAGTTATCTGTTCTTTACATTATAATGGGTAACTTTATCTGAGTTTATATACGAAATTTGACCTAATTTATTATTGTACCTACTCATCTATAATATAAAAATGATTCGCAAAATGTGTTGGTAAGCGCATAACTCAACAACGCCTGGACCAATTTGGCCAAATCTTTTTTTAAAATGTTCGTTGAAGTTCAAGGATGGTTTTTACGGCGAGAAAAATTAGAATTATTGCTTGAAAAACCCTAAAAATAGCCCTTTTCTTTTTCCCATACAAATGATTTGAAACTAAAACGTAGTCAATTTGAGCTTTATTGCTATGGTATAAAGTTCATATTAAATTACAAGCACTCACTGTTGTCTAAGCAATGTAGGTGTGTTCCTAACGTCAAAGATCATATCTATCAAAACAATGTGCGTGTGTGCGTTGGAGCACAGAATACATAGTTGGAGGAGTTTAATGTCGCGTTCCGAAACTCGCGTTTCTTTTGTATTAGTTTCGGCACGCGAGAACTACTGAAGTTAGAAGCTTGAAATTTTTACAGTTGGTTCCTTTTATGACGTAGGCGCACACTAAGAAAGGATTATTGGAAATTCCACCCCTAAGGGGTTTAAATAGGGGATGGAAGTTTATATGAAAGTCCGTCATTTTTCAAGCTGTTTCCATCAAAGTTGGTATTTGAGCTTTCAGTTAAAAATAAAGAAGTACGTGTGTCACAGTTTTTGAAAATTCCACCCCAAAATCTAATTCCACGCGGACGAAGTCGCGGGGGCAAAAGCTAGTAATTATATATAATCAATGGAGATTTTTTCTTTAATAATGAAGTTTTTGTATTTTTTCCCTTGCTAAAAAATTGATAGCGCTTGATTGCGGTGGTATCACCTAACATGATTTGCCTATGAGTAGATCGACAAGGAGAATTCACTAAGCCGCCACGGGTAAGTTCCTATCATTCGCCTCTAGCCCAGTGGGACCACGGGTACATAGTGGGTATACCGTGGTCCTACTAGTGGGACAAATTGGTGGGACCACGGGCCCTTAACGGTTCCTAACATCGTCATATATTTTTATTACAATTATCGTGTTTTTCAGGCTAATCTTCGGAACGGCTGATTGGGTTGAACTGATTTTGACAGGACTCTCATAGAGCAGTAGAGGGCAAGAAGTAAAATTTTATTCTAAAAAACCTAGAGTTCCTGCGGGATTAAAGAAAAAAACAAAAACCACGCGAATGTTGCAGCTATCAGCTAATAGTTACCTAGTTATTATGGCTACCTTCCTGTCATTGTAGATTTAGGTATATGTATTTCGGTTGCAAAAATAGATTTAGTTTATAGCATGTAGCGAACACGTGACCTAAATAACAGTTTAACGGTAAGCAAAATAATCGAGTAGGTAATGGTCCAAAAGCTGGTGGGAATTTGAAGGAGGTTAATCTTTCGTGATAAATATGTGCTGAAAGCAGACTGATGTCAGGCACACAGGTCTCAGACGGATAAAAACCCGCACGTTATCTTTATTTCATATAATGTAGGTAGATATACGTAGGAGCTACCTGAGGGCAAGTGGTAAGTCTCCCTTCCCGTATACTATGAGGTAAGAAAAACGTTCCTGCTAGGTACCTACACAGAATGTTATAGGTGGGTGTGTAAAATTAAGTTCCCGATTTTCACAAGGTTTTATTACATCGTACGAATAAAACGGAAAACTAAATAATTCACATTTTTTGTTTGCTCACCAATTTCTTTGTTTACCAACAGTAACAAACAAAATGCCGCATACGCTAAGGGACAATATATTTTACCGTGAGTCTCGCCTCTAATCTTACATTTAGGCATCTTTATCTGCATCTGTTTTACTGTTATGCTGAGATCTATAGAGCTTGCTCTAACTCAGCTCAGACTCAAGATAGAGATTAAAACGAGACACAATTATGCTCTGACATAAATCTGTCTCGTTTTAAGTCTGTCTTGAGTCTGAGCTGATAGAGAGTGCGGTCTATAGATTTCAGCCTTAAACGCGTCAGTATTGTATATATAGTAAATAAATAAATAGACATTTCTAAAAAAAAATGTGATTACTCTCTACCTTACTATTTCCCACCATCTCTCTGACTAAAATTAACAACGGCCGCTCAATTCAAAATATAAAATTCCAATAAGTATGAGTGGCTGAGTGGATGCATGGGTAGGTAATGCAGTGCATTGCAAAACACAAGCATCGTACTTACCTAAACATTTGATTTGAAAACAATTTAACGCGGTTTCGTATTACACGATAGTTAAGTTATAGAATTTGTTTAAAACTCGTTTAGTAGGAGGCTTCGGTCGAGGCTACCGATTTAGTACCGCCAAGCGCAAGCGATGCAGTTTCGGTATTATATCCGAGCAGAGAAGTACCTATAGGAAAGGACCCACCCATTAAAAGTGATTAAAAACTAAAACCTCCTTTGGCGAGTCGGATAAAGGCTAAAACAAAAGATAGGAAAGGATACCTACCCAAAATATTGCTCGATTTGCAGAAAAAATTATGAAAATCATCAGCTTTTAAACTTATTCATGCGAATCTAAATAAGAAAACTAAAAACGCTTGGAATACGAAACCTGTTTCACATGGATGGAAGCTGTAGACAAAAAGGGAGTAAAAATATTCCCATCATTCCCTACCCTGACGAAATTATAGAGAATGAAATTAACAAAACAAAATATCTTAGGACACTGCTATAACATGAAGTCAATATCGATTTTCCACGCGATATTACATATAGGTAACCTAATAACTTTTTAGGGTTCCGAAAAAAAAACAGAACCGTCATTAAACTTGACGTAAAACTGTAACGGGACGAATTCTATGCATAATAATTTGAAAATTTTAATCGGTGGATGCTTTATTATCGATACCGAATTTGCCCAAAACAATTTTTTTTTTAATTTTTTGACAGTCTGTCTGTGCGCGCATCACGCCAAATCTACTGAACGGATTTGAATGTTTGGTATAGTGGTAGCTGATACTCCGGGTCAATATATAGGATACCTTTTTATCCTGATAAACAACAAGGTTTATCCAGGATCTCGCGGATAGTAGCAATTCACTCTGAACTTCTTCTTATAGACGGTGTCGCCCGAATCAGCTTATAACTTAGATATACATAATCGTATAGTTAGGTTTCACAACGTTCTTGAAAAAAATCTGTAGTGTTAAAAAATTTGGTAGGTACTCACCCCTAAAGACAGCTATGTTAATGCGAAGTCGGGGCCGCCTCACTGACGAAGCGTTCACCGTCGACTGCGCGGGCGCATCACGATGTACGAATGATTCTCGTCTCCGATTCCACAGGCCGGAATTCCGGAACGCTCCTGTTTACACACTAGTGACGAACAATAAACGCTCTTTGTCAGCGCTTTTTAATATGGCTATAGCTAGAGGCTCCTTCGTTCTTTGTAGGTAATTTGTAACGAATTTAAAGCACTCATCAGCTCATTTTATCATTGTCAAATCCAAGTTATTGATTACGTTCTAGCTTTTCGGCTGCTCCATTTCAAAACCTAGTGCGATTGACAAAATTTTACAGGAGAGCAAAAAAAACAAAAAAAAAAATATTTGTGCTAGCCCTTCTGAACTCCTCAGTATCTGTTGATGAATTAATGTTTCGTTAAATAAACTACTTTGAAAGCTTTTATTACTTCGCTAATCCACGAAACATGTTTTTTTGGTCTCCTGTACAATTTTGTCAATCACTCTTACTAGGTTTTGAAATGGGGCAGCCGTTTTACTCGTGACGAGTTAGGTTTTTAAAAATCTCGCGGGAACCCTGTTTTTAACCGACTTCAAAATCAATTTGAAATCTTTATGCCCCGATTACAGGACCGATTTGGAAAAAGGGTATACTTCCCAGATGGTCTCATGGTCATCAGGTCAGGATCTGAGGATGGGATCCTAGAGAAATCGAGAGAACTCATCAAATTTTATAGGCACACTTGTAGTGGTTTGAAGTCGGTTCTTTAAAAATATTTTTTATGTTTATTTTATTCCTATGTCAGTCTCCAGATCCTCAACTAAGTATACCATACAAAAACGTCGATATGCAGCTCTGTTGCAGCGTGATTGAAGGATAAACCAAAAAAACAAACACACTTCAATATTAGGTCGACATCGATCAGAAAAAGAAACAGCCAACCTCGACTGTCATTCACGCCTGTGACGTCGCTTCCTGCGATAGAGACAATGTTCTATGCCATGTGTAATGTTGTCTGCAGGGTACTTGGTTACTATTATGGAAAATCGTTGCTATCAAGCAAATATGTATGTATGTATGAAGGGAATATATAGTTGCTATTTGCAAGAATACAACAATATTATGCACATCTGATCGTTTAATTCATACCACTGGATTATTTCCGTACATCTACAATATAGAGATCACAATATCAAGAAATCGTTTCAACGGACTCTATGGAAATTGCTGATATGGGACTAGGTATTTTCTGCGGAATCGAAGGGTGAAAGAAGTCAAAAACCAATATGGTTATTTCTGTCGCACACATATAAATTATTAAAGATTCATCTCGGTCACACAGTAAAAAAATCATCGCCTTTGTAAAAAAAATTATATATTTGGTACCAACACTTTCCATAGAAAGTTGACAACAATCTCAGTATCATCAGACGGTACAATTTCGATGAGACTATGCAAACCGTTTTAAACTGTATTCCTTTACCAGAAGGGTTGTGAATTGTTAAACGGGAATCACCATAAAATGTACAAAGTAATAAGGAATTCATAATAATTTACTTTCTCAATTAATTCAGGCCTATTTCTTAGACCTAAAATTATGGTGTTGCTAAAAATTAGTCATACATTGTTGAATCAATAATAATACATGAATTTAACACGTGGCGCTCAAGTCTCAAGGAGCAAGCACATTAATGTTGTGGTCTCACCTGAATGCCTTGGGGTGCGTTGTGGTGTTTACCACAACCAAGTATTGTGTTGTGGTGTACATCACAACACAGTCATGTGTTTGCAGCTTTATATTATAATTTATAACCAACATTTCAATTGAATTTGCAATTTCGAAAAAGGCATAT
Source organism: Hipparchia sbordonii (assembly GCA_038048805.1). Taxonomy (NCBI): domain Eukaryota; kingdom Metazoa; phylum Arthropoda; class Insecta; order Lepidoptera; family Nymphalidae; genus Hipparchia; species Hipparchia sbordonii. Next base: position 12,878,959 of record CM076106.1, read on the forward strand.
TTCGCATATTAACAACACCATAACCACATTAATTATTTAAGGAGAGTTGTGATCTTTTAGAAATGTTGTACACACCATAATCGTGGGTTACAATATTAATACAAGAGATGCGTTTTTTTAGAACTAAATGGGTGCGAGCACATAATTTAATTACATTTGTAAATGTAATTAAAGTACGAGAACAAAGCGTGTTGTCAAATATGAGAGTTGCGTCATTTTCGAAATTGTATTCAATTAAATTGATGGGTATAGAAACGAACTGCGAACACCACAAAAGCATTCAAAGTTCATGGCTTGCTTAAGGTATCCACTTTTGACCAGATCATTACGTTGAAGATTGTAATTTTAAACATGTCCATTTAATAATAATAATAATAATAATTTGTACGTATAGTATGTTCAATTAAAGAAATTTAATAATGCCGATCGGCCATTTTCTTTATCCATAATAATTATTGCGCAGGTCAGTCGCTGATAGGTACAAAGTCCCCTACTCCCTTACACACACGTGTCTAATAAATCTGCAAGCCGACTGCAAACTTGTAGTTTGCACTGCAAAATTGTAGTTCGAATCGAAGTCGGCAATTGCGATGCAGTTATTTCAACTGAAATAGAACCGCAATTTTGAAATCGGGTTGCAGTCAAAATAACGCCCATTTACAGCAACAATGTCTTATCTTAAAGTATTGATTTTAACTATGTAGTACTGTAGGAAAAAAACGTCATTTTATACTCTATGAATACTATTTAGTACTTCAAAAGTAAACTCAAAAAAGAGTAAAGTATAAAATTTTCAAAAACTAGAATTTGAATCAGTTTGTATCCGTTAGATCAATTTTTTGAAAAAAATCAGGATTTTTGAGATAAAACAGTGTTGCATATAGACACCTTAGGTTTCAAGGATAAGCATTCTTTTTAAAATTATGTAGTAACCACACGGCATTATTAAATACTGTACAATATATACAGGGTGGTCCAACTAGTGACGTCAATAAATTTTTTTTAGATTCCTCACACCTGGGGGTATCCGAAAATACCCCATATATGTCATGCGATTTTTTGTAGTTTTCGAGTTATAATTTTTTTTTGTATTTTTTGAATATTTTCTGCCAGCGAGGTTTCAAAAATTCATAACTTTTTTTGTAGTAAGTATTTTGCAGTTTTTTTTATTGTGACATAATTGTGTTGAATGTTGTTTTAATAAAAAAAATAATTCAGCTTCTTGAAGTTACTTAAAGTTACTTAAAAAAGGCTTGAAAGTTAGAACTTTAGTTTTTAGTAGGATTTACTCAAACATTCAAATTCAATTTAAAAATACAAAAAGGAGTTTCCATACCTTCTGGCTAAGTTTAAAAACTTTGCAGGGTCCTAAGCTACCAAAATCATAAAAAAATAGTGTACTTAATCAGCCTTTTTTTATTATAATCGGCCTTCGAAGGTGGATTAGGCTAAAAATCGCTAAAACATGATTAAAGCATTAAAAATTATTTTATCTACTTTTTATCATGTTTATGGTAAATTAAACTTAAAAATGTAATTTTAAATTAATTTTAATTTAAATTTCTGTAAAATAACTGTAGCTCGTAATTTTTACAATAATTTCGGATAAGTTGGAGGAAGGAATTTTGAAAATTTGAAAATTTTGAAAATTGTAATAAATTAGTAATTTTTCAGTAATTTGTGCCTTTTATTTGTTATCCGAAAATAGTTAATTTCACAACCAGCAATTTTTACAAATGATCACATTTTAAATCAGTGGAGAGACCGAAATTATTGTAAAAATTACGCAAGCTTTACGCATTTTACAGGAATTTAAATTAAAATTAATTTAAAATCACATTTTTAAGTTTAATTTACCATAAGAATGATAAAAAGTAGATAAAATAATTTTTAATTCCTAATCATGTTTTAACGATTTTTAGCCTAATCCACCTTCGAAGGCCGATTATAACAAAAAAAAGCTAATTAAGTACAATATTTTTTTTATGATTTTGGTAGCTTAGGACCTTGCAAAGTTTTTAAATTTAGCCAAAAGCTATGGAAACTCCTTTTTGTATTTTTAAATTGAAGTTGAATGTTTGAGTAAATCCTACTAAAAACTAAAGTTTTAACTTTCAAGCCTTCTTTAAGTAACTTTAAGTAATTTCAAGAAGCTGAATTATTTTTTTTATTAAAACAACATTCAAGACAATCATGTCAAAATAAAAAAAACTGCAAAATACTTACTACAAAAAAGGATATGAATTTTTGAAACCTCGCTGGCAGAAAATATTCAAAAAACACAAAAAAAATTATAACTTGAAAACTACAAAAAATCGCAGAACATACATGGGGTATTTTCGGATACCTCCAGGTGTGAGGATACTAAAAAAAATTTATTGACGTCACTAGTTAGACCACCCTGTATATAATATTAAAGTTTTATTTTACGCACATATTAACTCCGTTAAGGAAAAAATACTACACCACAAAATGTAGTCTGACAAATTCATATTAGATAGAATATTGTATAAATAATATTTTATTCACACGCAAGTTACAAGTTTACAGGATAATCGTTATTATTAACAAAAAGAATTAAAATTTAACTGCTTAATAATAATAACCTATTTTTATTAATTACAAACATACATTATTAATTATGGTGTGTATTGACCATTTTTTACAACACTACAGATGTGACAATTGTCAGTTAGTAACTTACATGTGATTGGTTCTTCATTAGTACCAACATTGACGTTATTGGGCGTCATTGGTCAGTGCAAGCAATGTCAACCAATCACGACACAATAGCTAATCAACATGTTGGCACATCTTTCAATGTTTTAAAACGCGTTACGTTTAGATGTCAGAACTCGGATTTAAGTTTTTATGTGAGTAATAAAAAATAATTCATATAACATTTCGATTGGATAGCGTGGTTTACGGACCCAAGAATCGTATCAAACCGATTACCACTATAGTATACGTTTATCGATATTTATCTTTCTTTTTTTTGCAATAGATACTGTCAATGATAACGGTATAACTGACATTAGTTTTGACAGTGCCGTGTACATTTTACTTTTAAAAAATCAGGATTTTGAACGGCAGCGTGGCAACGTCAAAAAACAGTAATGTCGACACAATATACTCGTGTACTCGTAATACAGTTCCTTAATACAATTGATACAAAATCTGAACGTATGTATTTTGGCGGTGAAGATAGAAAACTGACATCTAAAAATATCACGTCTCACAAAAAGTATCATGCTCCAAGGGAAGTAGATTAGAAATTTGAATTTTGATTTTGAATTCTATTTCAGTTCTGCGAAATATAACCAAAGTATCTATCACTTGGAAAATTCAAATATGATGACATTGTTATTGATTGTGAAGGACTGTTCACACTGACACTGGCATGCCGGCACTGCCACGTTTGTGGCACCACGCTAACACTTTTTCCTGCAACGTGTTTGCTTTCCTGTCACTTGTAAACGATAACAGTTCTCCACTAACAGTTTTTGCTGACGACAGTAACTTGATCACTAAACTTTGTGTAGGTCCAAGGCATCTTTTAAGTAGTGCCAATGCTATTCATACACTATTATTTACATGACCCACAACCACGTCTTCTGCTGTCGTCAGTCATTGGATCAATGTAAACCTGCCGTTAAAAGCCTCCCGTAAGCTTCAGGTTTCAACGTACAACCCGGTTAATTATTTGTGCACTTGGCGTTGAATAGAATAGAATACATGACGTCATATCGAGAACAGGATGCAATAGGGCGAGCGCGGGATGGTGAAATGGGAAGCGGGAATCCAATTCAAGAAAGAAAGTTAAGTAAATAAATGCACACAGCTAATGTCACCCATGTGTGGATTCTCTAAAAGTGACTCCATCAGTGTAACGATCGCAATGGCATCTGATTGGCTGAATTTATGGCGTTCTTGCTGCATCAAAGCATTTTAACCAATAGCGGCAGGGCACCAGCCAATCAGAGGTCATTGCGATCGTTATACTGATGCAATCATTTTTAGAGTATCGACAAACTGGTTGTAGTTATGTTTTTACTTAGAAACTACATTAATATCTGCATATATACTACATGTAGTTATTTGATTAAAGTGAAAACAACGTTTGTATGAAAACTCCAGCTCACGAGTTACTGTTAATGGCAGGTTTACATTGGTTCAAAGACTGCTGCGACCTTGACATGGTTGTATAATGTGTATCATAAAAATAATAGTATCATGTATGAACAACCTGAACTAACGCTATTTATTGCGCTGTTGTACTGCCCGTTAAATATAAGAAAATTGATTATTAGAAGAAATCAATTAGAAATTATTAGAAGGTATTTCATATAAAAAGATATTTGGTTATATTCGCAAAACGATAATTTTGAGCGAAAACTAAATCTAATTAGAATTTTCCAGTGAGGCAAGGGGGTAGGAACCCGCCCGACCAAAATTAATTTATACTATCTAACTACTTAACAAAAATGAAGCGATATGCGAAGCGTGTTAATTAAGTTGAGTGCCCACGAGCTCACAAACTTACCATGGTTTAGTTATGTGTGAAAAAAAAAAATTGTATAACCTGTAAAGGTTTCCGCCTACTAGTCAGACGTAAAATATACTTTTTTGTACCTTTTATTGTATATAAAGAACCGGTACGTAAACGACCTGCATTTAACGTGTGTGTAATGGTTCTTAAACATCAGTACATAAGTTTATTAATTCATATTAATAATGTATACTTTTAGTTCGAAAAACCGATAGGCATTGGGTCCTAAGGTTCTAGAATGGTGGATCCCACTATAGGAAAAAATATCATTAGACGAGTCGCAGAGGCTTCCTCTGGATACATGTGGAAGTCTACAGGAGACCAATATCCAGCAGTGGTCTCATCTGACGTCGTAGGGTCACCTAGGAGATCTGGCAATACTTTCTAATGCAAGTTCACCATTCCAGCACCTTTTCACCTTGGTCTATCGGTTTTTTAAACTAAGAGTATGCGTTCCACTTATTGCCACTGCTGCTTCACAACTAGCTGTCAGTGACTCTGGTTCTCCTACAGATCTTACACATTTAGGATTTGATTATGTAGATTGTAGAGAAACTCTAAAAATGGCTGTCTGTCCTGAATAACTCTGAGCTATTTATAATAGTATAAGGTGTAAAATTTTATTGTCATGGTCCTAAATCAATTCGGTACGTTTCATGGTACGACGTGTAATAGGCGAAGACCTTTACGTAACACGGTAAAGTCTGTATGCTCGCAAACATGTACACGACTGGAAATTTAGTAGACGCAAAGTTATACACCTAAGACTTCGGCACATCAAATGCGGGACCGCACAAAAGTATAAAACAACTTTATTATATGGACACAAAAAGTCGTGTATTGTAAAATTAGACAAAAATGAACCATAAAAAGCACGCTTTTTAAGCCCGACGTGGTGTCTCGTCAAAGGTCCTAATTATTGAACTGTTATTAGCAACTAAGGTCTATGAACTACTCGTTCTGCTCAAACTAAAGATAGTTAAATGAATTATATCAGAACTTTGTCTCTGGTTTTATCTCTGTTTCAAGTCAGAGCTCTATGGATCTTGGCCTAAGGCTGAAATCTATAGCCCGCACTTTCACTCAGCTCAGACTCAAGACAAACTTAAAACGAGACAGATTTATGTCAGATCATATTTGTGTCTCGTTTTAACCTCTATCTTAAGTCTGAGCTAAGTCAGAGGACGCTCTATATCAGCATAAGAGCGTCTCACATGCGAAGTACTTTTGACATTTGTCATATGAACAAAATGTCAAAAATCTGAAATCATTTAGCTTGCTCTTTGTTGCTAATACGGTTCACTATTCTGTTGTTAGGGTGTAGACAGATATAGTGGTACAATAAGCCGACTGCAAAATTGCAGTTCGGATGCAGTTGACACAATAACTGCAGCGGAAAAGCGAACTAACTGAACTGTGTCCATATTACAATGGAAAAGTTTTATGGTGTTGATAATTTAATATCACTGAGCTCTATAATTAATCTGTGAACACTAGAGAGGCTGCTGTCATATTATTTGGACCTACTTGATTGACGACATTCTGGCGCTGTAAGTAGATACGAGTGTCTCTGGAACTAATAATATTGCAAATGGCGCACCTACCTCTATAATTAATCTATGAAATCATAGATTAGTTATAAAGGTCAGTGCGCCATTTGCAATATTATTAGTGCCAGAGACAATCCTATGTCAAATGTGGCGCTTCAAATTGATCCATAGTTAAGCTGTCATTTGTATAGGAACAGCCAATCCAGTGTTAATCATAGATTATATTATGGAGATCAGTGTTTAATATTGATACACAAATAAAACATAGATTGCACGCATACAGATTGCACTTCGACTCGACAGTGCAGTTACAATAATAGCACAAAAATTGCAATTTTGCAATCTCCTTACAATTCATCTGTATTGTCACTTAGTACCAAACCATTATATGACAGTCACAATTCATTAAATGACTGTCACTCGTTTACTATAAGTTATTAGTTTTATCAAGAGTACCATAAATTCAGACGATAACAAATGCAATAAAATTATCATAAAATTAGTGCTAGGGCTATTTTTTTCCCAAGGCAAGCGAATTTGTTATGATCTGACATCGCTCACGATTGGTTAAAATCACATTTGCACATAAATTTAGTCAATCAAACCAAAAGGCATGATGGCCGATTTTGAAAAACTGTTGGCTAATGTTCGGAAGTATCCAGAAAAAATAACTTATTTCAGCAAAAAAAAAAAAAAGGTTTAGTAGATTTAATTGCCATTTCAATTTAAACTTTTGAAATTCACGCAAAAACGCCCGGAGGTGTCATGGCGTCGTTCGTGACGTCACTTCTATGTTTTTTCAAAGTTTGAAGATAAATGTGACGTACCGCTCTGATTGGTGTTCAATACAATATGGCGGATTTTATAGTTTTATTAGAAAAGTAAATACATTTTTTATAATCCACGAATCCTATTTCACGGGGAAATAATCCTTAATTTCATTGATTCTTGGTTACTGTCATCATGCCTATTGCAATTGTAGCATCATGATAGAACTTCCTTGTTAAAGGGCTGGTGAAATGAAACCGCGATTGCAAAACAATCGCAAAGTATAGATCGCGACTGAATTGCTTATCTGAGATCCACGAAATCAAAGCCAAAGCGAATTCGCAGCAAGCATCAGAGCGATTTCTTGTGACCAAAATATGAATACGATTCATAAATTTTTGTATGGATGAGTGGCAGCGTCAGAAGTAAACAGACTTACCCCAGTAGGTCGGCGTGGACTTAATTATAATGTGCTAATCGCGTTTATACCACGATAAATGTCTCAGGCTGAAATCTGTAGGCCGCACTCTCACTCTGCACAAACTCAAGACAGAGTTGAAACGAGACAGATTTATGTCGGAGCATATTTGTGTCTCGTTTTAACTTTTATCTTGAGTCTGAGATAAGTCAGAGCACGCTCTATAGATGTCAGCGTAAGTGTCGATCCATTCGAAGGATATCGATCCAGTGGCACGAACCGTGGTCATTTATCGTGGTATGTACCTGCTGTAGGATTGCCCAATAAAGGATTGCTACGGTGTGTAGGTCGCAATCATTTCTGATTGGTTGAATTTATGTTTGCATTTTAACCAGCCAATCCGAGATGACTGCGTCACACTGTAGAAATTATTTTTAGATTATCATTTGACATTTTACCAATCACTTTTAAGATAATCTGACAGGCGATTAGCACGTTATAATAAATTATAGCGTTGACTCGATTCGAATTTCCAACAAATATATATAAATAAACTGTGGCCGTAACGGTCTAACTACACTGGTTTTTTCAACTTGCGTTTAAACCCGTGCGCTGACATGTGACAGCCAACATAAGCCAGTGGCATTGACAGTTAGCGCATGCGTCTTAGGGGTCCATACACAGTCAAATATGTTTGTCAAACCAACGGAAACGGAGATGTTTGATTGGGTGCGCTGTTTGATCAAGGTCATCAAGCACCAGCGCACCCAATCAAACACCTCCGTTTCCGTTTGTTTGACAAACATGTTTGACCATGTATGGGCCACATAACGCAAGTTGAAAGCCTAGACCTTATGGTCCAAGACACGGAGTTGCCTGCGAAATTCAAATTTAATTTGGTTTTTCGCCATTTATAAACGAATACGACAAAGTAGGCTTATGGTATTCAAATTGCGCCAATGGCAGTATCATCTTCACAGGTTTATATACTAATCTTTACGTGAAAGTATCCAGTTTAAGAAATTAGTCAAAATAATGACTAATTTGTGACTAGCTCACGTCGAACTCATTCAATTCTTAAAATGGATACTTTCACGTAGAGATTAGTATATAAACCTGTGTAGATGATACTGCCATTGGCGCAATTTGAATACTATAAGCCTACTTTGTTGTATTAGTTTACAAATTGCGAAAAACCAAATTAAATTTGAATTGTCTTGGGCCTTATAGGGGCGGATTCCCGATCCGCTGTCGTCCCGCGTTCGGTGTGTCGAGGGGTTTACAGTAATGTGTTAGAGGGGGGCGGCGCGCGGGGGCGCAGCTCCACGTAGGCGAGGGCGCGCCACGGCCGCGGCGCGAGCGCGGCGCCCGGCGGCAGCGCCACCAACAACTCTGCGGGGCAGAAGCAACTTCATTTTAACAGGACTTTATTTGGTTGAGTACTCAATTTAATGTACTTTTATTATTCGCTGCTTCAGAACCACAAAGGGCCACATCTCAAAATTTTCCAAATTCACTTTTATTTCAAAAATAGGGCCATAACGCGAAGACATTCGTCAAAATCGACCTTCCATCCTTTATCCATCATTTTTTCCATCATTACATCCTTTTAGCATTATCATACATTGTAAGTTGGAGAGCCAAAAAAGCCAAAAAAAAAAAAACAATTCAGTCTGCTCTCGTGAAAAAAAAATTGATTTTGAGGTGTGGTCTTTAGTTCTGAAGCAGCGTATTGTAAACTTTGCACGCCATTAATGGCAGATTGTGACATGTACCTACCTAGACTAATAACATATTTATAACATCTTAATTGTAACTCACAATCATGCAATTCACGAATTGAATCGAAAGAGTGCCAACGGGACCCTATTGCTAAGCGTCCGCTGTCCGTCCGTCTCTTTGTGAGCGAGCTGTATCTCATAAACCGTAATAGGTAAATACTTGAAATTTTCAGAATATGTTTTCCATTGCCGCAACAACAAATAATAATAAAAAAATATATATATTTAAAGAGGGTCTCCACTCTCCATAGAATAATCTTTTGCTGAAATTTAATAATAGCTGGTGTTAAATATTGGCACGGAACCCTTCGTGTGCGGGTCCGACTCGCACTTCGTCGGCTAGGGAGGTCATACATAGATAACTATGTATGACCTCCCCCCTCGCACCGGGAAGCATAGTGTTGGCAGAACCCGCACTAGGTGGATGAACGACACTAGACGAACAAGAACCGCTAGATACAGGTGGCACAATACCATGGAATATCTTGTGAAAGCTCATGCAAGAGACTTCTAATCAACAATGGATGTCTATTGAAAAAGAGGAAAAATATAGGATACTTTTAATTTATTTAATAAGCTATTTGAACCGATAGGCACACAAATTTCAATAAATTTGTGATCGAAAAAATATGCAACAAATATTGTAAACAATAAACGGCCAAATAAACTTGAGGATTTTTTTTAAATATCGAATAACAAACCAATATATTTTAACATTTACCATTTTAATTTGGTAACCATCCTAAAGTCTTACAGTCAACGACAAGATTTTTTTTTTATTGGATGACAAGATAGCCCTTGACTGCGATCTCACCTGATGGTAAGTGACGATGCAGTCTAAGATGGTAGCGGGCTAACTTGGAAGGGGTATAGCAGTGTAAATTCAACCCATACCCCTAATCGGTTTCTACACGCCATTGTGTCGGAACGCTAAATCGCTTGGCGGCACGTCTTTGACGGTAGGGTGGTAACTAGCCACGGCCACAGCCTCCCACCAGACCAGACCAGAGACAATTTAGAAATTATAAATTTCTTAATTGCCCCCGCCGGGAATCGAACCCGAGACCTCCCAGTTATAAGATCACAGCGCTCACCACTGCGCCAGGGAGGTCGTCAAAAATTAGGGAGATTAGAGCGCAGCGAGCGCAAATTTTTCGTGTATCATTACCTGGTAGAGTCAGGCGCTAGCGGCGGTAGGGCTGGCGCGGCTGGAAGGCGGCGCGGTGCGACGACAGCGGGCGGCGGCGCGGCGGCTCGCGGCCCCGCGCCTTCTTCTCCTCCACGTTCAGCTTCACGCCCGCGCCCTCGCCGCCCTCCGCGGGGAAGTACAGGGGCTGAGGCAACGACATGCAAATCAGCACTTGCAATGTATGTAAATGCTTAAATGCACTTCACATCGTATGTATGAGGCTTAAACAATACTGTCTATGGTTTTTCAATAAACGTTCTTCTTGTCTGTGCTGGTCTATTTGATGGTGGCACCACACATGGCTATTTGTGTTTGCGTATTTGTTATATTTGTCAAATAACTTCCATGTGTGGAGAGTATATTTGCCAAAATTATTGCCATTTTTGCCTATTTGGCAAATACAGCCAATAACAAATACGGTTTACCGAACGGCTGTCGGTTTTTTGAAGACACATCAAAGGAGGCAAATAGGCAAACACGCAAATATACTGGCCACACATGGTCGGCTTCATAAGCGCGCGAATTGTCGACCAGTACGGGCGGACCGCCTTAATAACCTAAAAAAGAACGTAAATAAGCAGAGACTTCTAGAAGTCACTGTAAATAAGTGTAATGTAATTTTTATGCATAGTCATCATCCACCATCGCTTTGGTCTTGGTCGTTTCTTGATCACTTTGTATTTTTTTACGCATAACATATAGTAGTAACATGCATTCATATAATAAAATCCAGCTGCCAGTGCAACGTCCATTTTGTACAGCTAATTTACTTTCTGGTGGCAAATATCTTATTTTTTTGTTGTATTTGGCTCCATGTGTGGACGGTTGTATCGCCTATTTGCCCATATGTCAATAATTTTGGCAACTACGCCAACATCATATCACAACTACAAATAGCCATGTGTGGTGCCACCATTAGATTGACAGACTTCACAAACCTTTAAAAACAGTAGTGTTGAGAACTCTCAAGCAACCAAAAGATCGTTTTTGTGACGTCAGAACTTTCAGAGTTGTGTGTATCAGTAATTATTAGGTATTACATGCTTCCTTCACCGTTGCAAGTAATTGAAAACATGGGAAAAGGTACAGGTGTACACCTGATAGTTCTGAGTAGTCATCATCATAATGATGATCCTTACTAATATTATAAATGCGAAAGTGTGTTTGTTTGTTGGTTTGTCCTTCAATCACGCCGCAACAAAGCAATGGATCGACGTGATTTTTTGTGTGGGTATAGTTAAGGATCGGGGGAGTGAAGTAGGCTACTTTTTATTCCGTAAAATCAAAGATATCCCATGGGATTTATAAAACTAAATCCTTGCGAGCGAAGCCGCGGGCATCAACTAGTAATAAAACTGGCAAACGAATTCTTTAACGCTTATAAATAATTCCTTAACCTTGTTAAGAAACTCGTTGGCCATTTTTCGAATTCGCTCTTTTTTACCCCTCATTGTATAGCTTTTTCTCCCAGTTGAGTGTTTTTACTTTTTCATATGTAAATTCTATCTGTGAAAACTTGTAATTAGCTTTATTCTTCTTCTGTATTTACTGACTAATTTCTTCTAATAAGTTGTAAGTTAAAAAAAGAAAAAAATGCGACGACTCACGGCCGCGTTGAGGCAGTCGGCGGCGGCCTGCGCGCTCTCGTAGGTGATGAACCCGTAGTTGGGGTGTCTGGGCGCGCCGGGCGCGGCCGGCTTGCTGTGCACGCGCAGCTCGGCCACGGGCCCGAAGCGCTCGAACAGCGCGCGCAGCTCCTCCTCCGTGGCGCAGTGCGGCAAGTTGCCCAGGAACAGCTGCTGCGCGTCCGAGTAGCGCCGCCCGCCCTCGCCCGTGCTGCCCGCTGACAAACAACATCCAACTTTACTTATTTCTAATATATATATATTTTTTTTGCATTTATTCATATTATTATAATCAAGGCAAGCTAATAATAATTAAATATAATTAAATTTAGTTAGGTATATCAAAAAAAAAAAAAATTTTAAATTTAATTAACATTAAATACAATTTTTAGAAATAGAAATAGAAATAGAAATAGAAATATTTTTTATTCAAATAAACTTTTTACAAGCACTTTTGAATCGTCAATGAATCTACCACTGGTTCGGAATGCCTTTCCTGCCGAGAAGAGCCAGTAAGAAACTCGGCGGTTGCTCTTTTCAAAAAAATAAAATTTTTTACAATTGTTATTGAAACTATGCTATGTATTCAGTGCTTCCACGATGAATTTTCCTGAGTACAATACAAGTAAAAATAAATACAATACAAATACAAATAAATACAATTCAATACATGTCAACACAGGCAGGCAAAAGCAGACCCATTCCCGTTGGTTGGTGGACAATTGGGCGGAAGATGTATTTTGGACAGCCCTAGCACAGGCTACGGTCTAATTGGGCTGCCAATTACAATCACCAGCCACAAGTTTTAGTCTAATGCTTTGGTCTATGAATTATGGTGTAAATTGTGTCACTTTTCTTGTCTTTAAATAAATAAATAAACTCAAAATGCGGGTATTCATTCATTACTATCGAAAATGCACCGTATAAGAATGACATTTGTAAAAACGGAAAATAAATCGGTCAAAAAAACAAATAAGTTACGAGCTGTTTTAATGCGACTGTATCCGTCTGTTTCTAAAACGAGATTTTGTATGAAGCTACTGAATCGTGATGAAAAAAGTTCTATATTTTCGAGACGAAACTAGTTAAGGTATTAAAAAAAGAAAAATGGCATTGCGTTTTAATATTAAAAATCTTTATTTTAAGGGGCACGATCTTCGGCCGTAGTAACTTGCAAGCAATTGAAGTGAGGTGCACGAGCCTGTCTAGCACTTCACTCACTTTTATTAAGAACTATTAGGGTACACAATTAAACTCTTTTGCACTGTTAGTTACACCTTTATTCTTTCAAAACTTAAGATTTAATAGGTACATGAATGCTCAGTATATCACCCGTATGCACGTTAAGTATCGCGGGAGGTAAATTCAACCAGCGCCATCTATCGGCAGATTAGAAATTATCATTGTGAACAACTTAACTTAGACATTCCGCCCATCAAGGACTTGTCCTTTAAATAAATTATTAAAATTAAGTGAAACTTACATCTCAAAGTAAATCTAGATCATAATCAAAATTTATGAATAAGTTACACAAAGCAAGTAATTGAAATGTCTAAACAAAATGCTAACAGCAACTAATAAAGTAACTGAATTAAGAAAACATAAAGTTACGTATATTATAAAAAAAATTCGGGTGAAATACTAAAAACTACTACACTATACATACATCTGAATAAACAAAATAGAATATTAAAAACCAAACAGAGTGGAATGAATAACAAAATAATGAATACAAAGAAACTTAATAATAATGAAATTTTACTTTTGACAAAGTGTAGTTAATAAGTTAACCGCCCACCATAACATTTATTGTGATACAGTATCATGGTTTAGGCAAAAAACATAGTTTACTAACAGGTCTTTTGAGAAAATTATTCTTACACTTAATGGTAACAACTCTTGTTATGTTATCCTTTCCAGTGTGTTTTTCTGTAACTTTTCCTAGAATCCATTTAGCTGGAGGGACATTATCGTCTTTTACAATGACAATGTCATTTATTTCAGGTTCTTTTCTATCTTTTGTCCATTTATAACGTTGACTCAAAGTTACTAAATATTCTCTGGACCACCTCTTCCAAAAATCATTCACCATCTTTTGTACTAATCTCCATCTCTCTAATCCAGTAATTTTATCGTCAGAATAGTCTCTGTCTGGAAGTGTAATGAGTGGTTCTCCCACAAGGAAATGGCCTGGAGTTAATGGAAGGGGGTCATTCGGATCATCGCTAAGTTGGGTAATAGGACGTGAGTTCAAGCACGCCTCAACCTGTGCTAAAACTGTTGATAGCTCTTCATAAGTGAGAGTACTATCTCCAATGACCTTTTTTAAGTGCGTCTTTGCTGACCGTACTCCGGCCTCCCAAATTCCACCGAAATTGGGTGAGTGTGGTGGAATGAAGTGCCATTTTGTTCCTTCACTACTAAGTATATTTGCTATTTCACTGGGAATTTCAGATTTCGCGTCATCGAGCATCTCTCTTAGCATTTTATCAGCACAAACAAAATTGCTTGCGTTGTCACTAAATAGATCCTGACAAAATCCACGCCTTCCCACAAATCTCCTAAATGCGGAAATGAAACCTCTGGATGATAACTCTGATACCACTTCAAGGTGAATTGCACGAGTTACCATGCAAATGAATAGTGCAATATAGCCTTTGTAAGATTTCATTCCTCTGCCAGGTGATAATCTTACATTAATTGGACCAGCGTAATCGACACCTGTTGATTTAAAGGGCTTGCTTGGTCTGAGTCTTACTTCAGGTAATTGTCCCATTAACGGTACATTATTTGTTTTAGAATATCTCAAACATTTTACGCACTCTCTAAAGCATTTCTTTGTTTGATCTCTGCCTCGAATTATCCAGTATCTTTCTCGCAAAAGATTAAGCATGATTTGAGGTCCACCATGCAAAGTTTTTTCATGAGCATCCCTAATTATCAACTTGGTAAGATGGCTCTTAGCAGGCATAATCAGTGGGTGTCTGGTATCAAAACATGCATTTGCGAATCTAATTCGTCCACCAACTCTTAAAAGTCCTTTTTCATCTAAAAAAGGATTAAGAGTATGAAGTACACTTTTCTTTCGTACACATTTTCCACTTTTAATATCTTTTATGTCTTCAGCAAATTCAATGTCTTGAGCCTGTTTAATACACATTTTTAAGGTGCTTTCCATTTCATCTGTAGTTATGTTGAATTTTAATTTACTTCTCTCTTCTTTAGGCAGTTTAGTTAAAGTCAAAAATCTTTTACAGCGTGACAAAATTCGTAATGTCTTCGATAGTGATGAAAATTTAGTCCATATACAATCTTCTTCTGTTTCATTTATTGCTGCAAAAGTCTTAATAGCTTTCTCTTCTTCGTGTGTAGAAAAGTTTGGTGTTTCTGGTTTAATAATGGGATTTCGCAGCCAGTGTGGTCCATTCCACCAGAGGTGATGATCTATTAATTCTGATGGTTGTAAACCTCTTGATGCACAGTCGGCCGGATTCATATCAGTTGTTACATGACCCCATTGTTCGTATTCAATTATGTTGATGATTTCAGAGACCCTGTTGCTTACAAACGTCGTCCAACGATTTGGTGTACCTTTCAGCCACGCTAAAACTACAGCAGAGTCACTCCACGCATAAAGATTCTCTTTGGGTATGTTTAAAACCTGGGACACCTCGTATAGTAATTTTGCGGCCAAAACTCCTCCACAAAGTTCCAGTCTTGGGATGGTCACCTCCTTTTCAATTGGTGCAACCTTTGTCTTGGCAGTGATTAAACTTACATGCACATTGCCTTCAGTATCTATTGCTCGAAGGTATACTACTGCAGCGTATGCTGATTTAGATGCATCAGCAAATGCATGTAGTTCACAACGAGAGTTTTCTGTCAATTGCATCCATCTTGGAAGTTCAACCTTCTTCAAGTTGAGCAGATCTGTTTTGAACTTCAACCATTCCTTTAAAATATCATCAGGTACTAAATCATCCCATTCCAAATTAGCTCTCCATAAGCTTTGTATAAATATCTTGGCCTTGACTACGACAGGCGCTATCCAACCCATTGGATCATACAGCCTTGCTATATCTGAAAGAACTTTTCTCTTTGTAATGTTTTCTTTGACGTCTTCTAGATTTACTCTATACTCAAAGTGATCAGTGATTCGATTCCAGCTGATTCCCAAAACCTTTAATGTGTCATTTGCCTTAATATGAATTGATTGATCCAAATTTGCATTTTCTTTACTAGCGTATTTTAAGAAATTCTCACTATTACTACTCCATTTCTGAAGCTGGAATCCTGCTTTTTGTAAAAGTTCGTTCATTTCTTTATATAGTACTCTGGCTTCTTCTTCAGATTCACATGTCGTCATGAGATCATCGACGTAAAAGTCAGCCAAAACCTTGTCTGCTGCAATTGGAAATTTGTATCCTTCATCTTTAGCAACTTGTTGCAAACACTTCACAGCAAGGTAGGGTGCACAAGCTGTTCCAAAAGTCAGCGTTAGCAATTTGTAATGCTGTACTGGTTGGTGAGCATCAGGTCTCCAAAGTATACGCTGATATTTTGTGTCTTCATCATACACTCTCACCTGCCGGTACATTTTGACAATGTCGGCTACTATTGCAATGGGTTGACGTCGCCACCTCATCAACAAATGCCTCAAATCTTGTTGCAGTTTTGGGCCTATTAATAGGCTGTCGTTTAACGAAACGTTGTTCACTCCTTTTTGCGATCCGTCAAACACAACTCGCAATTTTGTTGTGTCTTTATCTTCCCTTACCACTGCGTGATGAGGAAGATAAACTGCTGAGGCATCTGCTATTTCTTCACTGTTCTCTATTTTCTTCATGTGATTCAAAATTATGTATTCTTGTAAAACCCTTTGATATTCTTCATAGTGATTAGGATTTTTTAATAGTCTTCTTTCTGTCGAATAAAATCTCTTCAATGCTATCTCTTTGAACTGACCTTCTTCACATTCAGGTTTGACTTTTTTGAACGGCAGTTTAACAACGTACCGCCCATCGTTGTCTCTCGTAGTCGTTGATTCAAATAGGTCTTCACATTTAATTTCTTCTTTGGTGAGCTTCTTTTGTAAAATATTGTTTGGTTCTGTCTCTAGCTCCCAGAATTGTTTCAGCAAATTATCTTCTCTAATTTTGAGGTGCATGCTAATTACTCTGTTACTTTCTGAATTTGTTTTCTTTGTCACTCTTCCTGATAATATCCATCCAAAAATAGTATTTTGCGCAATTAAATTATCTCTTGGATGTTTGATCATGCCCTCAGATAATATTTCACTGTATGCTTCAGCACCAAGCAAAATATCGATTTTACTTGGAGTAGCGTAGCCTGGATCAGCTAGAAATAGATCTCCTATTTCTAGGCAATCAGGTGATGGAAGATTATTCGACGGAAGTACCCACGAAAATGATCTCAGCACATATGCATCTACTTGGATTGAATTTTCTGGATTCTGGCGTGATTCGATATGAAGGGATACCATATACTTTACTCTAGTTTCACCAGGCCCCAGACCTGACACCCAACCATTGACTGGTGAGCGCTTAAGTCCAAGCAGTTGAGTTGTAGATTCCGTGATGAATGACGCCTGTGAGCCCTGATCTAAAAGAGCTCTGATGTGATGCTTACAGCCGTTTTTTGCTCTAGTTTTAACAAGCGCCGTTGCAAGTAAGACTTCATTGGGTTGTAGCTTCTCCTTTCCAAAGTTAGATATGATTCTCGTTTCAGTTCCCAAAGAAGTTGATGGTTGCGCAAGTTTCTCTGAATTGTTAGTATCAAGGTGTAAGTTCTCTGTAGTGCTCAAATAGCCTTGTATGGCATCTTTTTTGTGGTGCAAAAGTGTGTGATGTCGCCGTCCACATTTTTGACATGATGTGGCCAGCCTACAATTTTTTACTGAATGATAGGGGGCTAGGCAATTAAAACACAGCCCCTTGCTTTGTACGAAGTCTTGTCTCTCTTTCGGTTGTTGCATACCAAATTTCTTACAAGCGAAAAGGTAGTGGTTCTCTTCACATAATGCACAAACTGCTTCTTTCTTATTTTGATCAATTACTGAAGTGTGAAATGATTTGGATTTCGATGCTTGATTATTTTGAACTGAACTCTTTGATTTAGTAGTGTCAATCATTTCTAGTGCTCGAAATCTAGCTTCTAAAAATTCAGCCAGTTGACTCCATTTAGGCATTTCATCAGGTGCTAAATGGCTCATTTGGATTTCCCACTGCTTATGAGATTCAGTGTCTAGTTTAGAAACTACTAGGTAAATCAAAATTGCATCCCAAGATGTAACATCGATGCCCAAGTTCTTCAGCTGTTTCAGACAACTCAATGTGGTGTCAAGTATCAGTTTAAGTGCACTAGGCGACTCGTGACTCGTTTGTTTAATGGAAAATAATGATTTCAGAACAGCGTTACAATTGAATCTCTTGTTGTCGTATCGTTTCTTTAATAGCGACCACGCTTCTTCATAGTTTGCATCAGTTATAGTTAAATTGCGTAATAAAACTTCAGGTTCTCCACTCAAACAACTCTTTAAATAATGAAGTTTCTGAACACTCTTCAACTTACTATTGTTGTGAATTAAACTATCGAACAAGTCATGAAAAGATTGCCATTCATTATATTTTCCGTTAAATGAGGGTAGTTTGATTAAAGGTAAGTGTACTTCGTTATGCGCTGAACACGATCCAGAATCTGAATTTGAAACCTTTTCATTGTGTGTTTTATTAATTGTAGTCTTATATTCCTCGAGTTTATTTTTTAGCGTTGATTTGTAGGTAGTATAAAATTCTTCGAATTGCTCGTATAAATCTTCTGTGAAATATGATAAGTCGTTTCG
This sequence comes from Hipparchia sbordonii, assembly GCA_038048805.1. NCBI lineage: Eukaryota > Metazoa > Arthropoda > Insecta > Lepidoptera > Nymphalidae > Hipparchia > Hipparchia sbordonii. The sequence goes on from CM076106.1 coordinate 12,897,701, forward strand.
GATGTCTTTAGTCGCTTGTGCCACTATCTGTCTATGATCGCATTTGAATTCGCCCCACAATGCCTCCAAAGACTCTAGTCGAGATTCGGTATAACTCCTAGTAAGTCTGTCCTTTGGTGTCTTTTTGTAATTTCTATCCGCTTTCTTAAGGTTTTCAAAACGATCTTCTTGAACGTGTATAAGTGACTGCATCTTTATTTGTTGGTAAGTATTTGAAAAACTATATTTAATATCAAACTTCGATGAATATAAAGTCCAGTTATATCATAAAAATAATTTTTAAAAAGTCCAAAATACTCAACGTTCGATCAAACATTCATCACTAAAAAACGTCCAATTGACAATTTCAAAGTTGGTATAAGTTCAAAAATTAAGTCACTATAACGTCCAGAGACTAAGTCCACAAATGATTAAAAATTCTCTAAGTGTTTCACCAATAAATATTTCAAAGTGATTTTGGATTGAAATTTTTCTAAGTCCTTACAAGACGAAATTTTTCTAAGTCCATAAAGCAGAATTTTGTCAAAGTCTTTTATCACTCGAAATTTTCTAAGTTAATTTTGAAGCAAAATTTTCTAAGTCTCATAAGTGAAATTTTGTCAAAGTCTTTTAACACTCGAAATTTTCTAAGTTAATTTTAAGCGAAATTTTTCTAAGTCCACAAACACTGATTTTAACTAAGTCCATATTAACGCAAATTTTCTAAGTCTTTTTAAAACGCGAAATTTTTCTAAGTGTTTGGAACGCGAATTGCACTAAGTCTTTTTTATCACGATTTCACTAAGTCTTTTTCACTAAGTTAATCCCGGGTTTCGGCACCATTAATGTCTAGCACTTCACTCACTTTTATTAAGAACTATTAGGGTACACAATTAAACTCTTTTGCACTGTTAGTTACACCTTTATTCTTTCAAAACTTAAGATTTAATAGGTACATGAATGCTCAGTATATCACCCGTATGCACGTTAAGTATCGCGGGAGGTAAATTCAACCAGCGCCATCTATCGGCAGATTAGAAATTATCATTGTGAACAACTTAACTTAGACAGAGCCACTTTGTTATAAAAAAAGTAAAACAGTCATGATAAAAAAAGAAAACTTTTTAGAGAAAAATTAACGGTAAAATATTCTTCTAAAAGCTTTTGCCTACTTTTTGACTTTTTTTTTTTTAGTTAAACTTTGATATACTATAAATACAACCTGAAAAACAATTAAAAACTACACTGTTTTCGGAATATTATTTGATCGAGTGAAGTTCAAAATATGGACTTTTGAACGGTAAAATAATTTAGAACGTGTATTAAACTACAACATATATTTTTAACATATCAAAACAAAATATATTTGATTGTTTACTATTGAATCAAAAACAGGCTATTTTCGGAGATCCTGCCGTTAAGTAAATAAAAAAAATTGTCAGATACTCAATCGAAGTAGTGATCGGTACCTTGTTGCTGCGGCTGCGGGTTGCGCGGCGGGCGCGGGCGCGGCTCGTGCGGCGCGGGCGCGGGTGCGGGCGGCGCGGCGGGCGCGGGCGGCGAGCCGCGGGGCGCGCCCGCACCGCTCGACGAGCCCGACTTGAGCAGGTTCGCGTACGTCTTGGGCTCCGGCGCCACGGGTGTCGCTGCAACACAATAACATCACATTAGCCACATCACTCGTACTACTCTGATGAAATAACTCACACTCATAACGTCACTGAGGGATATAGAAGAACCAGAGTTCAGTAATATAGCTAGGTGATGGATATAGTCCGAAGAATTGGGAAAGTGGCGCCCGCATCGAAAAGCGCAGTCTTGGTAGACCCCCCCACTAGGTGGAAAGACGACATCAGACCTGTGGAAGTCCATGCAATCTTCTGCTGTGGACGTCTATAGGGACAAACGCTACAATGATAAAGTCCATAGAATAGAATAGGATAGAAGTATTTTTTATTCAAATAAACTTTTACAAGTGCTTTTGAATCGTCGAATCTACCACTGATTCGGAATGCCTTTCCTTGCTCTTTTCAAAAAAATTTTTTTACAATAAAACTATGCTATGTATACAGTGCTTCCACAATGAAGTTTCCTGAGTCCTATATACAATCAAATGCATGTTAAGACGGGCAGACAGAAAGCAGACCCATTCCCGTTGGTGGCACCCGTTCACGAGCATTACGCATGATCCAGCCGTTGCTTCGCTCAACCATATTTGAGGGAACGTAACAACCCGCACCACACGACACCACCACAGAAATGTTTAATGAGAGCATGACATACTTAGGTATTAGGTATATACTATTTCAGTGGTAACAAGTAGAGCTACTCACTGGGCTGTGGCGGCGGCGAGGGCTCGCGCTCGGGCTCGGGCTCCGGCTCGGGCTCGGGCGCCGCCTCCTCCAGCTCCGCAGAGCTCGCGCTGGTGTTGGCGCCCGCCGCCGGCAGCGACGCGCCGCCCGACATCGTGTTCACTAAGAACATACAAAATATCCGACATCTACATATAATTAAATTTAGTTAGGTATATCAAAAAAAAAAAAAAATTTTTTTTAAATTTAATTAACATTAAATACAATTGGGCGGAGGATGTATTTTGGACAGCCCTAGCACAGGCTACGGTCTAATTGGGCCAATTACAATCACCAGCCACAAGTTTTAGTCTAATGCTTTGGTCTATAAATTATGGTGTAAATTGTGTCACTCTTTTGTCTTTAAATAAATAAATAAATCTCATTTTAAGAGCAGTGATACCCTAGTGGTTAGTGGTCTCTTGTTGGAGTTGTCGCAGGTTCGGTCTGGGCACCTTAGACTTTTCGGAGTTATGTGAGTGTGTCTAAGCGTTTAATATTCCATGCTCAAACTGATGCAAAACATCGCGAGGAGACCTGTACGCCTGAGAAAATCAAAGGTTATTTGATGCTAAAAATAAATAAATATGAGCAACCAGAACAAAAAATTCGGCTTTTTAAACCATAAAATATTACTTTAAATCCTCTTAACACTCTAAAATCATTTTTAGGGTAATTTGGTTTAAACAAAGAATTAGCAATCTATTTTCTTTTGACTGCACTGCACTGGTGAGCCGAACGCAAGATCTACACTAAAACATATATAAAATAATGTAAATGTATTTTTTTTTTTATAAAACCGACTTCAAATGCCACTATAAAGTATATAAATTGTACCTATAAAATTTGAAGAATTCCCTCGATTTCTCCAGGATCCCATCATCAGATCCTGACCTGATAACAATGGGACTACATGGGAAGTATACCCTTCCAGACAAAAAATAACTTTCCAAATCGGTCCAGGCGCCTTCGAGTAATCGGGGAACATACGAGTACATCCTAATTCCTAATCCTATATCCTAATATAATATCATAAATGTGTTATTAATTAATATCATAAATGTGAAAGTGTGGATGTTTGTTACTCAATCACGTCGCAACGACTGAACAGATTTCGCTGAAATTTGGCACAGAGATAGATTATAGTCTGGAATAGAACATAGCCTACTTTTTATCCCGGAAAATTAAAGAGTTCCCGCAGCAATAAAAAACCCTCAATCAACGCGAACGAAGTCGCGGGCATCAGCTAGTAAAAAATTAAAAAAAAGATTCCGACGAATTGAGAACCTCCTCCTTTTTTGGAAGTCGGTTAATGAAACAAATACTCACCCTGCAGAGCGTTGACGAGGTGCCGCGTGGCGTCGTCGTGCTGCGGCGGGTGCCCGTTGAGGTGTGCGGCGGGCGGCGGCGGCGACGCGTGCGCGGGCGCGGCGGGCGGCGCGGGCGGCGACAGCAGCGGCGCGTGCGGCGGCGCGGGCGGCGCGGGGAACGGCGCGGGGAAGCTGGGCGCGGGGGGGAAGTAGCCCCCGCCGCCCGCCGCCACGCCCTCCTCCTCCTCGCCCTCCGACCGCCCCGAGCCCTCGCCCTCCTCGTCCGAGAACACTATGTCCTGGAGTTAGAACAAGATTGATTTGTGAACGATCACATTACGATATACCGGTCAAACTTAACTACGCCCATCGGTTATGCATTTTGCGAATTTTCCGTTTTCTGCCATTTGTTTATCTTCTATGACAGCTAAGGAAAAATTTTCCACAATTTGTACAACAAGGAATAATAGGTTATGAATGGTCACAGATGTGTCAAAGAAACAGGCGTTAACGCTCGCGGTCTATTGACTAGGGCTTTTTTTGGAACGAAGTTCCTTATCGCGCGTTGTGAAAGGGGGCTAGACGGAAAAAATTCTTACGAAAAGTTGTCACGACACTTTTTGCTATAGTAAGCTATTGTAAGCTGTGCGGCGTCGCATGTTTCTCTGTCTGTCTCTCTCTCTCTTATAGAAAGCAAGCCAGATATTTTCATTTCTATTTCGCATTGAACAGTGTGGTGTCGCGACGATTATTTTTGATGAGTGTATACATGTTTTTTGTAAATAATAAATAATAAAAAGGAACTTCGTTCCATCCGGGTGTCCCTTGACACCTCTCAAGTTTTTTTTTTTATTTTATTGATTTGCCAATAGGCATTCGCACAATAACGAGAAATCAAACTACGCCTAAAGAAACATTTCAGGTGTGTACCCAACTACAGGCAAATAAAGATAAAATGATAAGCTAAAATAAGCTAAATTAAAGCAAATTACAATATAACAGCAAAAATACCTACAGTATTGACATAAGTATTAATAAGTAATAATAATTTATTAATTTTAAAACTTCTTAATGATTACACTCCTGATTTAAAGATACCCAAGTTGTAGTTAGTTGTAGTTAGTTGCAAAAACGGAAGCCAGAAGGGTATGAGAACTTGCCTGGTAGCGGAAGATGTCGTTGTGAACGTAGTACTTCTTGGGCGACTGCGCGGCCAGCACGAAGGTCTGCGTGAAGCGCCGCATCGGCGCGCCGCCATTGGAGAGCTCGCCCGTCACCTGCACCACCACTCCGTTGCCCAGGGTAGCTTGCGCATCCACCTGCGCACGACACAATCATGGATTTTTCTTCTTCTTCCTTATCAACTGATAGACATCCGTTGCTGGACAAAGGTCTATTGCATGGACTTCCTCATGCCTCGGTATTGCGAAGCCTGTATCCAGCGGATTCAGGGGGGTCTACCAACACTGTTCCCGGTGCAGGTCGCCCCACCTGCTGGTGGAACGCCAAAAACCATCGGCTTTTCGAAATATGTGCCCCCCCTTTCACTTCAAAATCATGGATTCATACGATATCAATCTTATCCCCCAGCCATTTTATTGCCATTCCACACAGCAGCAGAGCAGACAAGTGAGCAGAATTCTGCTCCACTGATTAGTTCTAGTAGCTAAAATAAAAAAGTACAATTTCTGGTCAATTATTATGGAAAAACTGCATTAATCATCGCTACTGTTTTAATTGTTGTTGTTGTAATTGTTGTTGTGTGGCGCGACTAGGCCGCCGTGCACGTACAACGAGTAGTACAAGTAGAGAGAATAACATGCCAGTTGCTGTCACTATCAGCTGCTCACCTGGCTGATCTTAGCGTGACAGTCGCGGAAGTTGAGCTGCTGGATGCGGTTGTGGATCTGCTTCTGTCCGATAACGGGCAGCGTCTCGCGGTTGGGCGCGTCCAGGCCGCCGTGCACGAATGACGAGTAGTTGTTGTAGAATCTATGACAATGGAAACAATTTAACTATCCATTTATTGCTTTCGACATTATATTGTACGAAGTACATTTGCAAAGTTTGATATAAATCCAACATGAACTTTCTAAATCAATGGACATCTATGTTTGCTTGGAAACTTAAACTTACGAGAATTCTAAGATAGATAATACATTATCTTGGTACTACCTACTTGGTATGTAACAATGTTATATTTTTTTTAAAACCGCCGATTTTCTTGCTGGTTCTTCTCGGTACAAACCTATGCGCGTTTTCCCGCGCTCCGGCAGATCGGCGACTGTAACAGTGCATCGGCCGAACTTGTCGGGTGAGGCTAGGACGCTGGTATTGCTTTTTTGCAAGTGTCTGAGATTTCGTGTAGGATAACTTTGAAGATATATAGACTTACTTATGCCCCTTTTCACGAACGTTCCCTAACTTTTACCTATAGTCTGATTTTTAATTCCGTGGAATTCTGACATATCTTAATGTTACCAGAGATTTAAAAAATCCCACAAAAAAGATAATAAATTGAAACTTATACAAATAAAAATCAATGGCCGCACATAGATATATGACAAATGCCTGACAGATAGTTTGGGGCTGTGGTTTGGGGTAAAATCGAACTACAGGTGGTAATACTGTTTTTCATACAAATAACTCGCTCTATTTATAAAATGACATCTGTCAGAATTCCACCGAATTAAAAATCAGACAAGCTAAGTTAGGTAAAGCTTCCTTTTCACGAAGCTTTAGAGAACACATTACCTAAAGGTGGAAATGACATTGTATTTAGGGGCTACTTATGTAAAGAGACTTAAGGGATGACTTAGGTAAACATACATTAGCTCATTTAGACCAAACTCCTTTAAATAAAGACTAAACAAACACATACCTACAGTGGAGTCAAAAGCACATCTATTTTTTTTTTTTAATGAAAAATGATTTAGTAATAAAAAGTTTTCCAAATACCTTAATCCGTCGCTGGGACATCCTTTTAAGTAAGTATTAGGTATGCCTGTGCCAGAATGTCCCAAATTCTAAAACTTTTCTATTCTATTTTTTTCTTTTTACACACCTATGCAGATGGGCGGGCGCCTTGTTGAGCAGCGTGTAGTACTGGCGGACAAACTCGCGGCCAACGCTCTGCGGTGACGGGGACGCCTCCATTACCATCGCTGTTGTTAACACTGCGCCGATACAGCCCTCCGCTATACGCTGCCCTGCAACAACGATATCGCTACATTTTTTTTTTTGTTTTGTTTTCAAATTCAAAATTTATTTATTTCATGTAGGCCAATTTGTAGCTCTTATGACACGTCACAAATCTACTACCGATTCGGAATGCAGATTCTGCTGAGAAGAGCCGGCAAGAAACTCAGCAGTTGCTCTTTTCAAAAAAAAAAAAAAAATTTACATTAGGTAACAAAACTATGCTATGTATACAGTGCTTCCACAATGAAGCTTCAAAAATGCATACGTAGGTACACAATCCAAAGCATGTCAACACGTGCAGACAAAGTAGACCCATTCCCTTTTTTTCAGCCATCAGTCAATCTGTAACTATAAGTAGCTTTGATGTAGGCGTCGTGAGTTGAGAGAATGTTGCTCCACCAAGAAACTCTTCCCATCATGCAACTGCTGGGCTTTTTTTTTAGTGAGAGTTAACTGCTACATATAATAACACAAAAGTCTAGGATCTGTAGCTAAAAGTCTAGTATTTAGTATTTGTATAGCTACAACAATGTCCTTTAACACCATTGGTAGCCCGGAAGAGATCACTATGTAGCGATAAGGTCGCCAAATTGTATACAATTTATTAAGCTCACTGTGTTAGCTATTTTAATATTATGTGTGGTGTACAATAAAAGTATTTTCATTCATTCATTCAAAAGTCTCTCAAAACTTCATAAAGGGTGTAAACTACTAAAATTTTTTCTTTTTTTTTCTAATCTGAAACAATAAGCTGTTCTGGTGGCTGATAAGTGATAGTTATCAGAGTTGGAATTGGTAGAGGGTTAATATACTTTTTTCCCAACTATGGCAGAGTCAAAATCAGCGATTTTACAATCTGTGTGTATGTAACTATTTACGAATGTTTTATTGTTGCGCCTAAATTACTGAACCGATTTAGATGAATGAAGTGTCAATTGATTCCTTGATATGATGAGGGTGACATGACAACCAAAAATCAATATGACGGTTAGCAACCATTCAATCCGATTTTCCATACTCTGGTTACAGTTTTGAAACTATTCAAATGGCCTCAGGGCCCCAAGTCTGCTATTTTACATGTCATTGTCATTGAACCGCAATACAATTACAATTCAATTATCATTGGTCCAAAATTTCGTAGTCTACTAAATTCACAATGGTCGTTCGATTTCTTATAATTGGATTGTAATTCAATGATACCTCGGTATTGCCATTAGCTTAAAAAGCGTTTGCCGAAATGAGTTTCAAAAAAACTACATATTAAAAACGTTTATTTAAGCTAGATGTGTCAGTGGCAAACCATCGGAAAACAATTGTGACGCCATTGAATTAGTAGAGTACCAAAATTGCTAAAAGTAGCAATTGGGATGTCATTGATAGACAATTGAACTACAATTGCAATAGCAGACTTGGGCCCCAGTATGCTATTGTACATATGTGTATTTCATATGTATGTACATTGAAACTACAAACTAACTAACTATTGGTTGAAACTACATTCTGAACCAGCAGTAGGTTTATTTTATGATTCAAAGCACTGTAAAAGTTTATTTGAATAAAAAATTATTCTATTCTATTCTATATTTTCATTTTACTGTCTTCATCAGCTGTACATCCTGATGAATATAGTATTTGTTACTGATGTACCATGCAGTGGCGTGCACAGGATGTGCTACAGGGTAGGCAGATGATACAAAATGGAAAAAATCTTCGGTGCGAATTAAAAAAAACTTAAGGGTAGGCATTGTACAAATTATAAAAAGCCTACCTTAAGTTTTTATAACTTGTACTGGCGATTTTCTCCATTTTATATCATTTTTCCGCATTATGCCTACCCTCTGTGCACGCCACTGGTACCATGGTATGTTAAAGTGTTCCTTAAGGTCTTACTTTGAAATGTCTATAGTAGTTCAATGACTAATAAGTAAGTAGAAGTGCAAAAATAAAGTGCATAAAATTATTCCAAAATTATATTACAATAGAGAAATTGGTTACTAAAATAGATTTATCATTCTAACCATTATTATGGATTTGTAGAATATGTTCTTGACAATAACCGGTGACTCATTGAATAAAAATGAAATCATTGTGTAATTAAGGTTATTCAGATAAAGATTCAGAATAACTGCTATAACATGTAAAAGTTGTTTCAATTTCAATTTCTTTATTGTTAATTTGGGTAATATCCAGGTGTTACAAATAAAAATAAATGGACAACCAAACTCTGCTTAAATACAGCATGCAGCATTAAAAATTGGCTTCATCTATTAGATTAAAATTTTATTTGAATGTCTAATATAAAATTTCATATTAAATGTAAAAAGTTCATAATTAAAGTTTTTCCATAAGGTAATTAGTTTGTATAGTATGTCTTGTCTATTAAAAATTTTTTAGCTTTTTTTTTTAAAGTGGTATTTTCTGTGTTTCTACTGTGTTGTAGTTGTATTTTCCAGTAAATCTACGAATTGTCAAGCAGATTTCCTTGAGCATATATGGGCTAGATGATGTGGTGATATCTGGCAAGTGTTAGGCTTTGACTGAATGCAAAAAGCTGAGTACTGGCAATATTGGCTCTACCTAAGCGTCAATAGCCCAACGGTTAAAGGTGCAGACTGAAAACTGAAAGGTCACAGGTTCAAACCCCACTCATTGCACTATTGATGTACCCACTCCTAGCACAAGCTTTCTGCTTATTTGGAGGATTTAGGAGTATATTAGTCAACTGTACCTTGGCTGATATTCTTTAAAAAAAAATAAGAGGCTATTTCCAACAGTGGATACATTTCAACACTCTGCAACACAGGTTTTCCTAGCGCAGAGGGTAGGGACCAATAGAAATATGTAAATCTTTATAAATAAATAAATTGTTATTCTTATTCTTATTTTTAGCTGATGGTGATAACTAAGCTAGCTCATACAGTATTATTGCTGATTTAAAAAAAACTGTGCTATAAGAGACACTATTATATTTTTACTATGATATTTACTGATTGAAAAGAGCTATTTTGGTAAAATTATATCTTGTTTCAGTCAGGTTCTTAAAGTCTGACTTGAAAAACCACATAATATGTATTAATAGAACTAGATAGGTACCAATGTTGATTGGATAAGAAAAAATATTTTGCTATTTATAGTTAAAAAATGTTTTATAGAGATAACAAATAATTTTAACCATAATAAAAACTGCAACATTTTAAATTATATGATTTCACTGGAATGAGATCAATTGTAATAATTCTTCTAAGTAAAATATAAGTTTCCACTTTAAATTAAACTGTTATAATATATTCAGTTTGAAAAACTATTGTTTACATTTTTCTACATGCCTTATAGGTATTAATAGGTATTTACTATACAGTATTTTAATTATTTCTGCCTATTATAGGTTTCTTTTATGAGTTAAATACAGTGATGATTTTAGAGGAAAGTAATTTTCGTATTGCACTGTATGTAATTATTTTGTAAGATATAGGCGCCGATATAGAAATCTGAATTATTTCGGAAGCAGATAATCTATGTCGTGATTCGCGAATAGGCGGTCAATGGCATCACTATCTTGATATAAACATCAATAACTTGTGAGGTCGTGGCCGTGGTGAAGATTGTATGGTTCATTTCAATAAAGACAATTGTCGAAGATTCTGTCCAACTCGAACCACGACGCATGGCGATTTCGATCACGATTTGTCAAGCCTTCATTCTAGCAGCTAATAAATTATACCCTCAGTCATTAGTTTATATCAAGAAAAGTAGAATACCACATCTTTACGCCTTTTATAGCCGCTAACTTAAGCAAGTTATTGTAACAGAGAAACACTAGGGTTTTAACCTATAGAAAGAAATCTTTCTGCCGACAACCAAAATATCATGATAATAACTTTTCACACTTTTTATTAAGAAAAAAACTTACCTCAGTAAATTATAGGCATTAAAATGGTGTAATATGCAACAAATTGTCACGAAAATCGCGTAATTTTCACGATAAATAAGGACTGAAAACAGAAAAAGAGCCTACCTCACCGTTCGGTGTCAATTTAGCTACAATGTTGCCAAATTCATTTTTGTTGAAAACTAACTAAATTAAAAAAAAAAAAACTAAATTGGTTAAAATTACTTAAAATTTAACGGTAATTTTAATTTTTTATATATTTTCGACCACCTAATGAATACCTACTTAATTCTTACTATCTAAATCTCAACTCTTCTTAGAACGTCTGCAATTTAATTTTTGTGTAGGTAACGTTCGTATTTCTTTGAACTTTGTATTCATATTTTTTAACCGACGAAAAAAAGGAGGTTCTCAATTCGTCGCGTATTTTTTTAATGATAGGTAATTATTATTATTCTGTTTTGATAAAGTTTTACCAAGTTTTACACTTACAAAGTCTGCGCTATAACCAACATGAAATCACACTAGTCACATCACGTAATATTATATGTATTTAATATTATAAAGGCGAAAGTGTGTGTGTATGTTCTTCTTTCACTCAAAAACTATTATTGTCATTGTGCATAATTTTTGTTTTGTTTGAGTAGTATATATATTAAATGTCAGTAAATCATTTTAGTTAAAATAACATTCAATGGCATTTTCCTGCAAATGTAAATATTATGGCAATACTATAACTAAGCATAGACAATATGCTCAGTTTATAGAATTTGTGTTATTTTTGTATTATATTGAATTTTGATATCATTATATTCATATAATAATAAGAAAAGTGATTTTTTTTATAGTTTTATTACAGAGACGAACATGAAAGTTTTACTTTTCAAAAATTTAAACTCATAATTTTAGGTTTTATTTCTGAACGACTAAATTCATTTATCGGCTTGGCGGTAAATTTTCTCAGTGTTGGTAATATATTGATTTTTCTTGCTATTCTTTTCTATCTCTTTCGCTCTCACCAATACTGAGCGTTTTGTCCTTGTTGATACCGGTTCATGCCATTGACCTCAAAGCGGGTACGCACTTCTCATTGGATGTTAGCATCATGTTTGCAAAAAAAGTGGCGTCTCTTTGGTGTTTGACCAACATAACGAAGCATTACGCGCCGACTCATCATACGCCCTCTTTCATTCTTCTGCATTTGGCATTCGGTGTTGAAGGTCGTGTGTAGACCTTAGTTATAGTTTATTGTTACTTTTAAGTCCTATATTTAGTAATAATGGCCAATAACGATAACTTTGCACAAGACGTTACCGATAATCAAGTGAATGGAAATGCGGAGAATGGTGGTGGTGATGGCCAGGAACATAATAGTGCGGACGCCCCGGGACGCGATGACGACAGGTAATGTTAAAATCGTTCTAATTATCATTAAAATACTTGTTTACTACAGTTGGAAGTAACACAATGACTTATTAACTATAAATTGGCTATTTGCGTTGTAAATTTATTTCCACAGTAACGATTATCGCTCGCCGCAATGGCGGCGTCGGTGCGGCATATTTTCATTATCGGCATCTAAATCTATTTCAATCCACAAGGTTTTTTCAAAATTCAATGTTTTTATCCTTGCAGTGGTTTCTTCGCGCATTAAATAAAGTCCTCTCTGTTGTAGTTTCTATTTCAGATTAAGTGCAGGTTAGAAACTTAGTAAATTTATTTTGTAGCCGCCCGACGCAAAATGGCGTCCCCCGCGCGCGTCACTTTCCCGCCGGCGCGGTCCCGTTATTGATTTTTGCATCATGTTTTTGCGTCGCACTAGTGGTTTAGAATGTTGAGAATGTTCAGATTGCTGATTGAATGTTACGGTCAATGATCGGCGTGGACCGCGCGGTACTTGCAAGATTTCAAATCGGTGGTAGAGCATCGACGGCGGGTCAGTTTGGACGCACTAACGCCCTGTCTCTCTGCAGGTGTGAGCCTGCGCCGCCGCCGCCGCCGCCGCCGCAGCACGCCATGGTATATATCCGCAAGGGCTCACACTAAGTACTCGCCAAACTGACTAGATTGTGGGCCACTTAACTTTGGGCCTCGTTCACTCATGCCAATTTCAAATCTTGCGATCACTGTAACATTCTTGTTATCATTTCTCGTTGTCTTGATATTAAATTTTGCAGTTTGATTTTTGTAACTTACAGGTATTCTGAATTTGTTTTGCTGCAGTGCTTGGAGTTTGTTTTGAACAAAAAAGTAGCTGTAAAGTACTGTAAACAAGTACTGCAATAGTGTTAATGTTAAATTGTAATTTAAGTCAGTTCCTTTATACATAGAGGCAATCCAATTTTATTGTATTGAAATATTGATTATTTTGTTGCGTGATTACAGAAAACTTTTTGTTGGAGGCCTGAGCTGGGAAACCACAGACAGTGAGTTTTTTTGTACTTTCTTATCTTTAATATTATTTACTAGCCAAATACTATGTGGATTTAGATTTTTTAATCTTGTTTCAACATTTTTATTTTCCATGATAAAAGTTTTTTCACAATCTGTTCAGTCATTACTATTCATTACAAAGATAAACCTGGCCAGACAAAAATAAATTTTATAAAATGTGTCTTTTGTTCACTTCAATTTTATGCAGATAAAATTGTTATACAATCAGTATAATTTGTTAATCTTACAATAAATACTAGGAACTTTGGAAAATAACACATCCATAAGTGATCATTGCATTATGGAAAATTTTTAGGTCTTTTTTTAGATGATGTTATTTATTAGTGAACATGTTTGTTTTTTGATCACTGATAAATAATGAACATGTATGAAGCTGCTTAGTTAATTTGAATGATGAACATTACAGTTCTGCTTCTGAATTTCTGTGAAGAAAACATACCCACTCTTCTGATGTAAACTTCATTTACAAATTATGTTAATAGTTGCATGATAAAATCTTAACTAGTTACTATTTGTTGCAGAGGAATTACGTGATCACTTCAGTGCTTATGGAGAAATTGAAAGTATCAATGTCAAGACAGATCCCAACACTGGCAGATCAAGGGGCTTTGCCTTCATCGTCTTCAAGGCACCAGATTCCATTGACAAAGTCATGGCAGCTGGAGATCACACCATCAACAACAAAAAAGTAGACCCCAAAAAGGCGAAAGCAAGGCACGGGAAAATATTCGTCGGAGGCCTCAGCAGTGAAATCTCAGATGATGAAATCAAAAACTTCTTCAGTAATTTTGGAACAGTAAGTAATTTTATTTAGTTATTTACTTCAAAAAGTGAGAGACCTGAGAAGTTAGTTGCCTTGTGGTAAAATGCATTTACACATTTTAATTTCATCACAAATTATTACTAAAATGCAACAACATGTGCAAGTTTTCTTTTAGTGATGAAAATTCCGGTTGTGGTGAGATAATTAAAATCTCGAATGTCAGTGAAGAGGAATCCGGGCCACTGATAGATTTTGAAATAAAAAAAAAATAGAAAATTATTAAATGTGAAACTTATTTAATTTTTACTCTTTACAGGTCATAGACATTGAGATGCCGTTTGACAAGACCAAGAATCAAAGGAAAGGCTTCTGTTTCATCACATTTGAATCTGAGCAGGTGGTCAATGAACTGCTGAAGACACCCAAACAGACAATCGGCGGCAAGGAGGTTTGTAATCATTGCTTAAGTTATTTCTGAATATATCTATTAAATCTGTTGTTATACGCAAGTTAGCAAGCAATAGCACCCTTTGATGAAATATTGCGCAGCTTCAACTGTCGTAGTAATTGGGATTGTTGTAGAATGGTACAAGTGGTTTTTCTCCCTCAGGTGGACGTGAAGAGGGCGACACCCAAGCCGGACGGTCCTGGGGGCATGGGCACGCGGGGTGGGCGCGGGGGTCGTGGTGCGCGCGGAGGGCGCGGCGGCCGCGGGGGTTACGGCGGCCAGGGCGCGTGGGGCAACCAGGGCTACGGTGGCTACGGCTACGGCCAAGGAGGGTACGGCGGCGGGTACGACGGCTACGGCTACGGCGGATACGGATACGACGGCTACGGCGGATACGGCGGATACGATTACTCCGGCTACCCCAATTACGGTAAACGCGGCAAGCAGCACTAGTAAGCTAGCTTCGCTGGCTGCTCACCGACACATTACCTCGACTGATGTTACCTGACCATAGAATGTAAACGTAGAGTAAGGCGGCGGACGCGCGCAGCGCTCGGGCGCGTCCGCCGCGCTAGGCTAGCGTAAGGAGCCCTCCGTCCTGCGATACTCCCGCGGCATCGCGAGACGGGAGATATCGGCGTCGCGTGAACCTTAGATGTATGTCTTAGTGCGTAGAAAATATTTATTTTTCTATTATAACTGCGTATTTACATTGATATTCTATCGAGATAATGTGTAGTGAATGTTGTCAGGGCGACAGTTTCTGATCATTGAATAAATTGTCTTTTGTAATCGGCCTGACGTGAGATCATTTAGTGTATCGTAATTCTGGAGATCATACTTTTATTTGCATAACTTAGTTAATTCCACTAATTTGCATCACGGAGCTGCCCGTTTGTATCCATAGCGGAGTAGCGAGTGCCCACGCAGCTATCGATCACTCTTTATCATTGTTTCACTAGGTACTATGTTTGTACATATATGTTACCGCCTTATGTTTTATAAGTGTTTATTTGTAATACCACTTTTGACATATGTAGCAATGTCGCCCGAGTTTTATTTAATTTTGGTATTTTTTATTTTACCTATTAACGCTCTCGCTACATGCTACATTTGGGTAATTGGGGTAATATATGGAGAGACATTGTGAAAGTGATAAAGATATGATGAAGCTTTTGAATAAAGCACTGTTACCAAAAAATCAATGTGTTTCCATATATACCTCGCCTATCCCGCTCACCCCCACTCGCCCTCCCCCCCACTAACATCGCATGACTGATGGGACTTCACTGCGCCTCTTACAAGTAGATACAAGTATCTATACCAATATATTACTTTGTCTTAAAAATTAAATTTCCGTACCTACTCATTATTATATCAATCTATTTATATTCATTTAATATACATACTTAATAATAATTATTTCATGCATTTAGTTACATTTTATCAAAACGATAACCTTAATCTGAGATTCTTTGAATAAATGCCTGATAAAATATTTATTTTCTATAAATATAATATTTTAAAGTAGTTAGTAGGGAAATCATATTTCCGTTAATATATTAATTGATATAAGAAGTAAAATATATTGAATTTTAAATAAGAGAATTTGAATAAGAAAGTAATTCAACTGAATTAATACTGAGATTCAAATAGAAAAGATACATTAGAAATTGCAGGAAAAGAAAACGAATAAATTGTTTCAGTAATAATATACTGATTGATACATCTGGTATTTAGTTATCTCCACATTCCAATAAGTAGGATTTAATTTGAGATAGGAATGCATCAATGGGATCAATGGATAAAAAACTAGATGATAAAAGAAATGGTTTGGCTGCGGCGAAGGATAAGCGGAGCGTAATGGCTGAAGACTAATGGCTTTATGTTGCGGGCAGACTACGGCGGGTACGGAGGGTACGAGGGCGGGTACGGCGCGCGCGCGGCTCCACGCGGGAAAGGTACTGCCGTCCTCACCCCACCACCCCATCTCACGAAGGTTGCACTCTCGGCCGAGAATTTGTCGATAGCCTCGTTTATTGGTTGCACTGGTCCATAGATAGGCAAAACACGCGGTTCAAAAGATTTTTAAATAATTAGGGAAGTTTCCAAAGTTATGCCTCTGCACTAAACTTGATCGAGACTGCGCAGTAGATACACATCTAAGTTAACCACAGCTAAATTCTTACAAGATGAAACTTTGGAAACAACCCTCTGTGGGTCTCGCTTGTATGTTCTCCACAATCTAAATTATAATTGGCAGAGCTCTCGCTGGCGGTATATTTTAAGGATAAAGGATTAGCCAATATTCAGCTGCTTAGGCTGATGCGAGATTTCCTCGCTGAGAGTGCGATATTTTTCATTGTTTCGCACACATTGTCTTCACAAACGTTTTGGACCACTGCTTTATTTTGCATTTTTATCTGCCCAAAGTAATTCTCGATCGTGTCTTCAACTAATATACTATGAGTAAGCCAAAACGTTTGGTATGGTAAACAGTTGTGTTAGCACAAGTTTGTATAGATTTTTAGTGTTGCAATTAACGATTCTTGCATGTAATTGTCGCTCAAAAACTAATTAGGATTACTTCTCGTACTAAAATGATCATTATTTAGATTTTAGATAATGCTATTCGTCTAAACAACACATCTAAGTAGAGTATTAATGCGTATTCATATTGATGGGGCTGCTGCTGTGTTCTTTTAGATCCTACTACTGAAAACAAAATAAATATGATTAGACTTTAGCTGTTTCAAGTTCATGGGTGTATAACCTCATAATTTGGTAAACATGTGGCTTTTTAGTGTAGAAATGTTTAAAATAACTAATAAATAATAATTCATCAAATGCTAGATAGATTGCATTTTATAGTTTTGCTTATGTTTTTGTTTATGTGCGCAAGTTGAACCTAATTTTGTGAATCCTTTTTTTTATAATAAATATCTTTAGCTTTGAAAAGTTCTTTTCTAAATTTCAAAATTCTCTTTCAAAAACCTATAATTCAAAATTTTCTTGAACTCGAAAAAAATATGTAGGTAATATTATCAAGACAAAAACGAAGTATATTATATATGTATTCACTCGTATGTATCAGATACAAGTTATATTTATAAATTGCTTTATACATCAAAAGGTTTTTGGTCATTCAGAGTTCAATATCTTGTGGTTTTCCCGTTACGTGTGAGCGTACGAATACCGTTACTTTTATATCTCGCATGACTAACACCATGTACAACCGGTTTTTGTTTAACTTGTGGCTATATTGTTAAACTTGATTATTAAATACGCAATTCCTGTGATTGGCTGAATATACTCTCAATATCTATAGATTTTCTTAAAAGTAAGCAAAACTTCACTAGAGTTATTAAGCGTTTATCTCAAATTGTAAGGAGTTATAAAATCATGATATACTCATGTGTAGTAATTTTCATTCAGTGGAAACTTAAAAAAATTCGAATTCACAATACGTGTTTTCATAAAGGGGGGGTATTATTTTGAGAGCGCTTATTGAAACTAACAAGAAAATAAACACAAATAGAAGAGATATTTGTCTTTATTTTCACTAGTTTCAGTGTACAAGAGAATAAAGTAGAAGAGTAGTGGTACTAATTCTTTTGGAGTTCCTTGTGGGAAAACAATAGCTTCCTGGTTCCTATATTCAATTATTCTTATTTGGTCAAGAAGTTATCTAGCAAACTTATTGACTTCTCTGACAAAACAACTGGCTAGGTAAAAGGACTGATTAATATATATGTATAATGTATATCTATAGATTGAGTAAATAACATTGTGTGTAACGGAATTAGCGCCATTGAGAAACTGTCAGCCAATCAGATGCGATACTGCAGTAAAGTTTGACAATAGGCTACGTTTATTTATGTTTGTGTGTGTTATGTTTCAACAGTCTCTGATGATGTTGCAGCTGGCTACCAAGGCGGCAAGCAGCGTGGCGGCGGCGGCGGGGGACGCGCCAACCAGAGGCACCAGCCCTACTAAACACAAAACAGTACCTGCCGAAAGTCATCTCAGTCCAATAGTAAGGTAATCTTTGCAACTATTATAAATACGGAGTAAATACTAAAGTGTTTGTTGGTTTGACCTTCATTCGCGCAGCAACGGATCGACGTCGTGGTTTTTTGTGTATGTATATAAATTGAGGACTTGAAAAGTGACATAGGCTACCTTTTATCCCGGAAAAACTGGGTTTCTGCGGAATTTTTAATAACCTACTCGATGCGAACGAAGTCGCGGGCAAACTGTTAACTACTTGTTGACTTTAAGTACACGTTTTTCTATACAAAATTACAGCTGATTCTTGTGTTGATTTAATGCCTCATCAAAGGTACTGGGAATTATATGTGACATTTCCCAAATCAATGTCCCACATTTCACATTAGCTTATTGTAAGCCTAGCGAAATAACAACTGCTATTAAAATTAATGAGGTCTTGGCATGAATTTTCTGCTTATCACGTAAATGTATTTGGAAACCAGCCAAGCAATGGTAATATAATGTAAATGGTGATTTACAGCAGAAATAATTTGCAAAGTGAATAAATAAAAAAATATGTAGTAACATTCTAATTCATATTTCTTACCGATTTTCGTCCACATGGTTTTAGATTATAAATCAAATAATTTAGATTTTAAGGTAAAGATCTGAATCATTTATAGAACTGAAAATACTAAGAAAAAATCGAGTTTATGGATTTATGTTCTTTGGAAATACATATGAATACAATCTAATAGTGACGTATCCGCCGTGCGATGTCGGTGCGTTTGAGTCATAACCAAGGAATTTTTGTGGAACTACAGAAGCGACATCGCAACATGCAAACGTTGCTTTAACAGTGTTTTCCTTTTGTTCCAGGTTAAGTGATCGGTCATGCGCGTCCCCCGCGCCCGCGCCACGCTCGCGAGCGCCGCGCCGGGGACGCGTCATTCCATTCCACATAATTAATATAAGAAATCTTTTTAAGAAAATTTTTAAGGATAAAAATAAAATAGTACGTCATATGTGACGTGACTGCAGCGGAGCGGTCTGGCATAAAATTAAAATAATATAGTAATTTATAGAGTTAACTTGAGTATTATTGCTGAATAGATTCAATTTTGACATTCTTAGCATCGGAAATCTTACCTTTGAACTGATTGTTAGAAGAGTAATAATAATTATACAGAGCTTAACGTTAGTTAAATAGCGGTCCGTGTCCCCGTCGGTGTATGCGTGCGAGCCTGATTGTGTGCGTGCCGCCCTACCCTCTGCGTTGAATGTTCTGGATCTCATTGCAGAAAATGTTGTAGATTTGTAATTTATAATTTTGGTAATCAAAGCATGGAAATCAGAATCATGTATTTTATACAACTGTTGTTTCTTCCACTGAGTAGGGATGAAATTAGAATAAGTACTCGGACATGAACAAACTTCTGGAGATATACAAGTTGTATGTCGAAATAAACAAATATGTAAATAAAATGTTGACTTTTTGTCGGTCTTGATTGATTTCAACTGCTTATGTAGGTGTGGCGTATGTGGCCAAGATTAAAACCTGAGTGATCGTATGTTTAGTCTAACTTTTTATTCAAAATACAAAATTAGATTTTCATCATCATCACCAACACCAAAGGAATTTTGACATTTTGAACGATTCGATACAAAACTGTCAATGTCAAAAGTCCTTGGTTGTTTTATTTAGCGAAAGTGGAAATAGGCCCTTAACATTTATTTAGCAAACAGCAATCAGGATAAAGTATAAAAAGGCATGGTTGGTGGTTTGAAAATATTTTTTTATTGAAACTGAATGTGGTAATAAAACTCAGCATGGCTGCGCGCTGGAAGTTGCGTGCAGGATATCCAGAGCATTGCACAGAGCTCTATAGTTTACCTGAAAAAGCGTATAATTTTTATCGCGTATAATTAATAAGGTACCAAATACCAATGATTATGATTAGGCCTTACAATTTGGCTTTATTGTAACATTTGTTATAGGGAACATTGGGAAAAGGATAGCACAGTTTATTCCTGTCAATTTCGAGATAGGCCACTTTATCAATATATTATAAAAAAATTAGCTCAAGGTATGAATAGTTAGGCATGTTGTCTCCGAATGATTGGAGACCAGTGGGATAACTTTACTGACCTCATCTCCACAACCTCTCCTGTAGCCGAAGCACTTGTAAATGAGATCTCTTTCGCGAGCCGACACAAGCGAGAGCAACTGCCGCTGACACAACGCGCGCTCTACAGCAATGCGCGGTATCGTGCCGCAACGCTCCTTGTCAGAATCCTTTAGAATTAGAAAATAAAACTTAGCGTTGGAGGAAAGTAAACTAAGGTTTTAAAAATATTTGGTAAATGTACAAAGTAAATGTAGGCATCTACTGCAGTACTGCTTAACTTAGGTTCTTCATGAGGTCTAACTAAGAACCTACTAGAAAGTCTACTTAACATAGCCCTTGTTACATATTTAGTAAAATAAGTAGGTAGGTGACTGACCTATGATGTTAATCTATGATTAACACTGGACAGGCTGTTCCTATACAAATGAGCATAATTTATCAATCAATTTGAAGCGCCACATTTGTGATACGAGTGGAACAAATTTTTTTTTTACCTATTGCAAATGGCGCATCGACTTTTATAATTTAAATAAAGAGGTTATGAAATTATAGATTAATTGAAGGTTGGTGCGCCATTTGCAATTCCTATTAGTTCCAGAGACACTGATATCTATACTTACAACGCCAAGATGGCGTCAATCAAATAGGTTCAAAAAAGAAATGAGCCTGTCCAGTGTTACACATAGTTTAAAGATACAGGTCAGTGAGGTAGGTACCTACACATTCGTTATGGTAAGCTTTACCTTGAAAACTTCCATTATATTGGAAAGCTGATCGGGGAACTTTGCAAGCTTGGCCAGTGCGCCGGCGACTAAGTTGCGCTCCTCAAAGTTGAGGTAGTTTAGCGGGGAATCTATAGTGGGGATGTGCGGGACAGGCTCCAACAAGGGCGCTCGTTCTAATCCACTCTGGGTTAGAGCTTCGCCTACAGTCGCGCAGAATCTCTCGTACTCTATGTAACGCCGACGTCCAGGAGCGCAGAACCTGGTGTCAAGAAAAACGGCTGTAATTGCTATCCTGCACTATTTTAATATAGGTACTTAGGTAAGTACAATAGCTTGTACCTGCAAAAATTCTTGCTAGTTACAATGGTGTCACTACGACCCGAAAATAATTTACGTTTGGAGGATTTTATCTTTTATGTTAGAAGTTTTACAGAGTTCAATACTGTTGATGTTAATCCGATATAGTTATGTAAGTACCTCCATTATAGTTATTCAGTGGACAAAAGTACATACATGAATAGGCAGGTCCTGAGTTATAAAAACAGTAAATCACTTACACCTCCATAAGCGTGTCCATCTCGAGCGGCGTGAGCGCCAGGCCGGCGGTGGCGAGCCCGCGATAGAAGTCTGCCCGCGGCACCACCAGCTCGCGCTGCTTGTCAAACTGAGCGATGAACTCCCGCGGACGTATGCCTTCGCGTACCATCTATCCAATGCATGGTGAGAAGAGGATAGTGTTTATTTAGATTTATAGTAGATAACTAGCTTTTGCAGATGGTCGAATTGTTTTTATTTACTATACCTTTCCTTTTATCTTAGCGAGGATTTGTACGATGTCTGTTTCGCGCGGGTCGACGGCACCGTGGGCCTGTGGTCGGCGTATCGCCGCCGACGGGCCCGCGATGGTGGCGCTCTCTACTGGTCTTTCCTCCAACTGAAATAACGACAAGGAAAATATTATGATTCATAATATACCTATATCCGTGTTGGCTACTCCTGCACAGTCTGGGAAATAAAAATAAATTTCGACTTCGGATCATAAGCCGTTTTCGAGAAAAACGGTGGTGACACACTGACAGACAGACGGACAACGGAGTGATCCTATAAGGGTTCCGAAGTTTTTTTCGGAACCCTAAAAACAGTTTTTCTGGCAATAGGTACTTACGAGCCAATCACAGGAAATTGCGATCGTCACACTGCACTGTAGCAATCATTTTTAGCAAATCCCCAATAAAAATAAAAAAGAGTACCTACTTAGTTCTATATCATTATACTTTCAGGAGTCCTATTGAGTCTGTGTGAACTGCCATATTTCCATACCTCATCGAGAAGCGCGACGTAGCTGAACCCGCAGTCATCAAGGTAGCGTTGTTCGAGCGCGCGCAGCTGCGCGGGCGTGGGCAGCACGCCGAGCCGGGCCAGCACGCGCCGCACTTGAGCGCGAGACACGTGCCCGTTGGTGTGTCTGTAGAAAAAAGAAAATTATAGAAACTACTGATGCTGAGATCTATAGAGCGTGCTCTGACTTAGCTCAGACTTAAGATAGAGCTAAAACGGGACACAAATATGCTTTGACATTAATCGGTCTCTGTTTTGCAGAGTGAGAGTGCGGCCTACAGATTTGAGCCTGAAAGTTATAGTAGAACTCGAGCCAGCCTATAGATGTAGGTACTGGGCCCATAACCTATTAGTTACTCATCCACACTAATATTGTAAATGCAAAAGTTATTTTCTGTTACCTTATCACTGTAAACCTTGACAAAACTTGCTAAGGCAGATTGCAGTCTGAGAATGGACATTTAAATCTTTTGAGGGAACTTTTAGTACTGGCCCTTGGAACCGGTGCACTCCAGCACATTGGAACCCCAACGACCATCATCTCTTCGAAGTTCGAACTATGTGCCCCGCCCATTTCTATTTCAGTTTCGCGACTCACTGAGCTATGCTAACTCGGTTTTTCTACGGATAACTAACTATAATTATATTTTATTCTTCGGTTTTCACGTTACCCTACACTCTAAAAGACTGAAAACACCACAAACCACGCACTATAAAATTGTGGAACCAACTTCCTGCGACGGTGTTCCCACTAAATTACAGCATGGGGTTATTCGAGGGGCGGACCAACAAATTCCTGAAAAGCCGGCAACGCAACGTTGATGCTTCAGGGCTCAGGTGCTATAAATGTCCATGGGCGGCGGTAATTACTAAACATCAGGTGACCCGCCTGCTCGTTTTCTCGCTATAAGTATTAAAAAAACCCACTCGTCATGTTCTCCAAACGCCGGCCTCAAGTCGATGGAGCGCTCCTTGCAGGCCGCTCGCACGCGCAGCAACGCGGTTTGGGCTAGATCCATCTCTTGCTCTGGTTGTCCGCCGCGCTCGGCCGCGGATCCTCGCGGCGGCAGCTCGGCGACTGCCTCCGCCGCAGCCCCGGCTACCACGTCCGGGTGCTTCTCCAGCTCTTTTATTGCGAATACTGTCAAAAGTCCAAAAAAATTAATGTCATCACAACCAGATGGTCGCAGAAATATTGGTCGGCCAAGGCCCAGGACTTCGTTGGTTGGATACCCTAGCCAAGATGCAAAGCGTATTGGTGGGAGAAGTTGGAAGACGATCGCGAATGACAGAGATGGATGAATTACGCTTCTGAAGCAGGCCCGAGCCCATAAGATGCTGTAGCACCGCTGCTGATGATGACCAATTGTCAATGTGATGAAAAGTTTTGCATAGGGCTTACTATTTATTACTTTAGTTACTTAATGACTTTCTTTAAATAAGAAATTCATAATCACTTCTTTCGACATTCAAAATGTCGTTGCCATGAAAAGCATTGCCAGAGAAGAAAACTACCATCACAGTCTTGGTTACAGTAAGAAATTCAATTATTATTTTCTTGTCAACGGTACGGTATTACGTTGTTTTGTAACGGTCCACGACGGCCAACTTGAAATGAATAGATAGTAGATACAAAATCATTACCCTTCTTTTTGGCTTTGCCGTAGTAGGCTAAAAACGCAGAAAACCTAATAACCTTGATCACAGTCATCCTCAAAGGTTCGCCAACAGATTCGCTCAGGGTCGTTGGGGTCGATGTAGTGGCGCATGACACAGATCGCTTCGTCGTTGGACATGATGCTTCCGAGGCCTATGGCATCTAGCGCTCGTCGGAACTGCTGCGGGGCTATGCGACCGCTGTTCAAAGGGTCGTAATCCTGAAAGGATAAGTGGCAAAAGATGTAGGGTTGCGTTTCCGGCATTTAAGTACAACTTCTTTTTTAATTAACAGATAGACGTCTCCTGCTGGACAAAGATCTATTGCATGTTCTTTTATCGCTCTCGGATTTGCGCCGCTTGTATTCAATGGCCCCCTGTGACTCTGATGTCTTCGGTCCATCTACATATGGATGATAGGGGATCTACAAAATCGCTAGTCCTCAGGAAGTCAGGACCCTAAAAGGTTAGGGGAAGGCCGGGCTAAGTGGACACCTTAAACTTTGACGGGCTATGGGAAGGCAGCCGATACAGACGGATAAAAAATAATTACTGAGTTTGAAACTATTTATTACACTTTTTAATATTAAAGAGAATAAAGACAGACCGACCGACACACACATATACACAGACAGATAAAAAGGACAGGAACAAGTAAAAGCTTGTAAAATCCGTACACTTGGGAGCTCCATTTTGAAATAATGCAGGGTATCTTTGCCTGGGCAGTTCACTATGTCCGGCCTTCCCCTACACTTCATTTTACGTAGTTAGGTACTCACTCTAAAGAACTCCGAGACTCTGATCCGACGTTGCAACACGAACTCTTGCACGCGCATCATCAGATCAAGCAGGTGCCGCGTTGGCTTGGGCGGTTCCAACGCTGGGTGAAACACTTCTGAGGGACCCAGTTTCGTTGGAGAGATGCCTGCTTCCACTTCCGGACGAACCAGTTTTGGAAGTGTAGTGTCGATTACTGCTTTCGGATGATTATAGGCCTGAACATACCTACATCAATTCAATATCAGACTACGTTGGCAGGAAAATGTGCAGGAAACAGCTGCACTTTAAAAGTTGCGTAAGAGCACTGACCTCTTTGTGGCAATTTAAAGAGGTTAGTGGCTAAAAGACATACCTACTTATGGCTGATCTGAATATAAATAAATATAAAAAGGAGAATGGGACTGACTGACTGATCTATCAATGTACAGCTTAAACCACTGGACGGATCACACATACACATCACATTTTCTTCTGAAAGTACTTCTGGAATATAATATTTCGTCTCAGTCGTTCAGTTGGTTTAGTATACTGGGCGAAACAAATATCAGTTCTCTTTTTTATTACGAAATTATTTATAAATAGCAGGTAGGTACAGCTATAATACTGACCGGTCCAAGACCTTGTATGCCCTCTTTCTTGACCGCCTCGACGGCTTTGATGAACTCCACATAGTCGAGGGTGTAGGAGTCCTTGATGAAGCGGCGAACCAACAGATTGAAGTCCTCAGGGGTTACTATCACGCCGATGTAGTCCAGGATGCGAGCGAAATGGGCAAAGGTAATACGACCATCGTTTTTCGCCACCTAAAACATATACGACACTAGACATAGACGACAGTAGGTTTTGATGACTTCCCTGGCACAGTGGTGGCTGGTGAGCGCTGTGGTATTGTAACTGGTATTATAATTCGGACCTTCAAAACTTCGGTTCCTTTGATCACTCACAAGTTCATAATCCTGGAAGTAAGGCTTGAGGGGCAGGTCGCGCTGCGCGATGGTGGCGAGGAGGCAGCACAGGCGGCGCATCTGCCACTGGTCCAGCTTGTGGCACTCCGGCTCTGGCGGCGGCGGGCAGGCCTCCAGTAGACAGTCCGCTGACGTCTTGTCGCGACCTCCAGCATCTGGTGTTAATAATATGAGTATTCATTTTAACATAGTATGATTGGACATAC
Organism: Hipparchia sbordonii; assembly: GCA_038048805.1. NCBI lineage: Eukaryota > Metazoa > Arthropoda > Insecta > Lepidoptera > Nymphalidae > Hipparchia > Hipparchia sbordonii. The sequence goes on from CM076106.1 coordinate 12,923,885, forward strand.
AATTGGACATTTAGGGATTAGGATGTAACAGATTTAAAACCACTAGTTGTTACCTAGTGTATTAAATTTCAAAATGGCGTCCGCCATAAAACACTATTGACTATCGAGTCTATTAAAATTTAAGTTGATTTTAAACGGTAAATCAGTTTAAAAGTATGTAATATTTAAATTAATATCATTAACCGTTTAAATTCTATCCATGCTAATATATACGTAATACATAGATATAGCGTATGTCTGACTCTATCGACATTTACGAAAATAAAACAGCCTTCATAATAAATATTTTGGCTCATTTGATAAGCTGTTTTTGTAACAATAAAATGTATGAAAAATGCTTTCTCCAAGTTACTGAACGCACGTTTCACCTTCAACCAATAAAGGGACTCAGGGAAATTCAGCCAAAAGTCACGCATTTCGTTCCTGAAGCCGTTATTATTCAAGATCAATAGACAATATTTTTAACTGTGTATTTTGGCATCTGAGTTGGCATCTTTTTTTGGCGGCAATTTGGGAATTTATAATTTCTGAATTGTCTCTGGTCTTGTCTGGTGGGAGGCTTTGATCGTCCAAGACGTGCCGTAAAGCGATTTAACGTTCCGGCACGATGGCGTGTAGAAACAGATTAGGAGTATGGGTTGAATTTACAGTGATATACCCCTTCCAAGTTAGCCCGCTACCATCTTAGACTACATCGTCACTTATCATCAGGTGAGATCGCAGTTAAGGGCTATCTTGTCATCATATGGATTTTTACTTTTTACTCCGTGGTCCCAGGTTTCAGTTTTCACTGGTATGTCCTTACCTTCTCCATGTATGATCTGGCACAGCTGGTGGTAGAGCACGCGGCCGTCCTGAGCTCGGAAGTAGTCCGCGATCTGAGCCACTTCAGCATCAGAGAGGCCCAGCACCGAGCGCAGCGGTCCCGCGAGTACTGACACAAACTTCGACTCTGGTTTGGACAAAAATATTGCAAGATAATATAAACGTAAAAATTCTTTTTACAAAACCAACTTCAAAAGCCACTACAAAGCATATCAATTGTGCCTATAAAATTTGACGAGTTCCTTTGATTTCGCCAGGATCCCATCATCAGATCCTGATTTGATGACAATGGGACCACCTGGGAAGTATCCCCTTTCAAACAAAAAAGACTTTTCCAAAACAAAGTTACCAGAGATGAGGGAGTTCCCCTCAGGGTCCAGCGGGCGGTACCAGTCCCACAGATTGAGGCCAACTCGGAAGGCTGCAGCACGAATCTTGTTGCATGTCTTCCAGACATCGGCCAGGCGTACTATCTACACATTCGGAAACAAGTGTAAATTGAAAATTTAAAACACCCCCAACATGAGAAATTAAAAAAAATGTAATCCGCCATTTTGTGGCGGCGGCCATCTTGGACCGATTTTCATTCGGGCACACACACACAGACACGTCAAATTTACAAACTTATAACACCCCATCGTTTCTGCGTCGGGGGTTAATAAGGATCATAATGATGCCTATGTTAAAAATAAATTATTTCCTATGTTTCGTATTGATTTTAAATAGAGGGTTTTTGCAAAATAAGTAGTCTGCCATCCTCAAGCTATAACGCGTTGGTTACATTTGGCCAAATAAGAATTTGTAATGCTATTTTCATTTTACTTAGAAAAAATTTCTCTATCGAAGTATCGATCCATCTAATCAGTATTCTCATCACTACTGTAGTTTTTGGTATCTATTGTATTGCACTCACTGCATCGATTAATCACTGAGTATATAAATTGCTTTGATTATATAAATTGTACTTACAGTGTCATGCATTTTAAAATCCTTTTAAATTAAAGAACTGTTTGAATTTTCTTTTCGAAATGTTTGGATGATGTAATTTACTAATTCTGGATTAATATTATGGATCTATCATGCTATTTTCGCGCAGAATTTTGGTTATAATGGGAGTAAAATTATAATATAAAAATTTAAAATTATCCCCACTCAAAACATGTGTCAATTCTATTGACAGAACTAGTTTTTTTTTTTACTGAAAGTGACGATTTTGATTGCCATGTTGCCAGGTCCTATTATTTACTAAAATGAACGGTTAAACCATATTCAATCAATTTGAAAATATTATCAAAATCCGTTGAGCAGCTGTGCTGTTGTTTTTTATAAGAGTATTGCAAAAGAATATGCTAGGCTATAACGTCGAGTAACAATCTGAAAGGAAGTTTCTCCAAGTGGTAAGCAGTTCCTTCGCGAGGAGAATTTGAACATGATTTGAACTACGGCGTCATTTCTGTGATCGTCTGAATTCTACATACATTTTGATAAAAGTGAAAAATTTTCTCGCGTATCCTACGCTGGAGTAAAAATTTTTCACTTCAAAAATGCAATGATTACTTAATTGATTTTCTTTTTATTAACCGACTTCTTAAAAAAGGAAGAGGTTCTCAATTCGTCGGAATCGTTGTTTATTTTTTATCGTATGTTCCCGATTACTCGAAGACGCTTGGACCGATTTGGAAAATTCTATTTTGGTTTGAAAGGGTATGCTACCCAAGTGGTCACATTTTTATCAGGTCAGGATCTGATAATGGGATCTTGGAGAAATCTAGGAAACTCTTTAAATTTTTTAGACACAATTGATATACTCGTAGAGGTGTTTGAAGTCAGCTTTGTCAATAGAAATTTTGCGTTTATTTAATGATTTACTTCATCATTTTGAGACTTTTGTCACGACCGTTTGAATAGGTTCAAGATCTGAGGCCTTTTGACCTTTTTTCATCAAGCACCCTCAAGCTATTTTCGTATACGCTTACCGAGCCGCCATTACTTACTGGCCCCCCGGGCGTCGTCAATCAATTTGTCAATGGGATGCAAATACATTATGTAACGCTCTATCACACTTTTTGATGTTCTAATCTATCACTTGAATATTTTCTTCAGGTACTTGCTACAAGTCTTGTTACATTAAAAGGGGAAAAATAACCAAATAATACTTCTAAAGGTAGCGATGTACTTATAGCATACCTACCTACATACGTATGTTACTGCTCGTTGGTCTGTTGGTTAGCACGTTCGACTGCGAATGACGAGGTCCCGGGTTCTATTAAATAAATGCTCAGAGTTAGGAAATTGGCGGTTTGTCACCTCGTGTCGAGCGTCAGTCCTGCACCTAATCTCTCTCTGGTCGTGGCGAATTTCCGCCCCAATTAGAGTGAGGGAATAGAGAGGACACCTGTGGTTCCGCATACATTTGTGCACTATGATATCTCCTGCGCAAATGGCTAATCTCTGAGGTGTTTCGCCGCTCGGTCGCGAGGACATTTTTTTTTTTTTTATTTATTACTGCTAGGATTTCCATTCCTTTTTCATCGGTTTCAGTGGAAAACTTTGCAAGAATGTTTAGGACGTTTAGGAGTACATACAGTTTTTAAAGTTGCAGTACAAATTGATTGAATTATGATGACAATTATTCTCAAAAGCTCAATAGTGTGGACTGAAAACTGAAAGGTCAGTTCAAACGGGGGTTAGTCCCCACCCGTTGCAATATTGTCGTGGCCACTCTTGACACAAGCTTTACGTGTATTTGGAGGGGAAAGGGGAATATTTGTCAGACATGGCTAATATTATTTAAAAAATATACCTATATATGCTTTTGCAATCAGAGGGTCTAGTTAAACTTTTCAAGTTTACGTAACAAAACTGTTTTTAAATCTGTCTCTAAATTTAGTATGGAAGGGAAAGGGATGGAGAATTTTACATCCTTTTCCCGCCCATACTACATAACGTAAACTTGAAAAGTTATACTAGGGTCACAGGAACAATATAGACAACTCCAGACGTCTGAGGCCGGGCCAGGACAGCTAGGGTGCTCGAGCATTTACTATAAGTACATACATATATGGTTCTTTTAGCTGATGTGTGCAACTCTTGGTATGTTGTAGGTAAACTTTAATTTACAGATAACGATGTAAATCATCGAAACTGGGAGTGTCGCGCTAACCAATAGAATATTAGATATATGTATTAGTATATCTATGCCACGAAAAAGCTATAAGTAACGTATAACCTAAGTACTAACTAAGCTTACCTATCACAAAAGTTTTACTGAGCTTGTATCGAAGCGACAGTTTCTACCACGACAGTATAAAGGTGTGTCTACACTTGGCGAATAGAGGAATCTTTGTGAATAGACGGTTAGGGAGCCTCGAACAATAAGCCAAGAGCATCGCATTACTTCTCAGCTCGTCTATGCTACGCGATTTTTGTACGTTGTGCGTCGACGTAGCTTTCGAATACCTAAACTGCGTAGTTAGAAGCACAAGTGTTTGCGACTGTAAGAGATGCGAGCTAAGCGTAACAAAGGAAATATAACGCAATATATGTTTTTCTTTTGTTTCGTTGAGATAAGCGAAACTGCGAGTTCTAAAGCTGACTATGAATTTATCCCGTGCTACGGTTTCGTAGCGGCGTAGCGGAGTTGTAGTAGAAGCTTAGCTTCGTTCGCGGTGGTATTACTGCTTCAGAGTGTGGGAGGTGTGGGGACATGCGCAGAGCCGTGGCAGGGCGACCAATGACGTCACGACATCGATCGGGGCCCGAAGCGCGGCGCGCACAGAGATCTGCCCCGATCCCTGCGACCTGTCACATCTAGCACGTGAGCTCAGATGTCGACACCACGGGTTACGTAACGCGGTCCAGCACACTGGTTTTAATGTCTGGGGCTAGGCAAACGGGCGCTCATGTGCGGACTAAGCTTTAGGACCAGGAATAGCCCTTCGCAGAAGACCTCCCTTCGCTGGGGAGACAGCTGCGCCAGGCCTAACATATAACAAAGTAATTCGCTGAGACCATAGGTCCGTAGGTTACCGCGAGTGTTATAGTGTATTTAGATGTATTTTACGATGGATTATTTATTCTTATACTATTAATAACTGATGTACCAAGACGTTCCGTGTGTGTGAAAGGGAGGCGCATATTTTCTTCGGAGGGCTTTTCATTGACAAGTGAGTTTTGATGGCACTTCACGACTTATCTTAGAATGATCTGAATGTTAGCTTAGTTAGAGTTCGCTTAATTAGCTCGAAGGCGATGTTACCATTCATAATTCGAGTACCTACCATCAATACAAGAGTGAATAGGCTTCTAAGCAAGCGCGCTTCATCCTATACTAAATCATTGCTTTTAAATTAACCATGATTGAAGACTCGTCAAGCCTGTGTTACATAGAAAGCTCTCTGCAAAAGCTATTGTAGACTTATAGGCGTCATAACTGTTAAGGTGTACCTACTACCTTACTATTTCGTAATTTAGGCAACTCTGCCAATATCGATTGGCATTTGTTACTTCAATAAAACGTTTTTATTATCTATAGAATCCAATAATCATTAGGTATGCGTATAACGACTTACTACAAGCGTTTATTTAGACTGTCTTTAGGTATTATATACCTATAGCTTCAGAATGATTTATTAGGTCAATAATATAATTAATGGGCAGTTATGTACCTGCTACAAAACATCTAATAGGTACCTACTTCCCTTCGTGATATAACTTTAGAAGATATACTCGTAACTTGTGATATTTTAGAAGAGGATTAAAAAGCCAACTTCAATTAAAAATCTTCCAAGGATTAAATTCATACCCATGCATAATTCATAGATTTTGGGGGAGAAAATATACAATATGACATTATAACATACACTTTAAAATACAAGGAAGATTTTTTCATTGAAAATTTGTAAGTAAGTCATGAAACAGGAAAGCTGTGGTCGTTCTAATACCTTTAGACCTTTACCTTTGACCTATCTTTGGCGAGACGAAAGGGGTTACTTCGAAGTTATAGATATAGTTCTTTGGGTGTAGGTATCGCTCATTGTTAAATGTTGTTACCCCCTTACTTTAATCACAAAATAGTAGACTTTTTAGAAAAATAATAATGTCCTCCGGACCGAAAGCGACCACGGCGGCCAATCTCCACAGAGATTAGCCATCTGCGCGGCAGATATTATAGTGCACATGTGTGTGCGCAAACAGAGGTGCACTCTCTATTCCCTTACTTTCATAGTCCGATGGAACGGAAGCCCGACGTGACCTTTACGCGCTCTCCGAGGCACGTAAATGAACGCTAACTTCCTAACTCCATGCTAACATGGACGAGGTCCCGGGTTTGATTTCTATCTGTTAGTGGTAGATTTATGACGTGTCATAAGTGCTACAAGGTAGCCTACATGAAATAAATAAATTTTGGATTTAAATTTGAATTGAAAATCAAACCCGGGACCTCATCATCCGTAGTCGAACACGCTAACCATTAGACCAACAAGGCAGTCATTAGCTTCAATCCAGCTTTAGAATAATAATCCTTTCGCAATTTGCATACCTCCATCTCAGCACGATTAAGAGTAGGCAGGATAGGTTAATGGGTTTAAGCTTATAGTACTGCTTGGATCTAGAAGAAATAAAAATCAAAAAATCAAAATCAAAATTTATTTATTTCATGTAGGCCAACTTGTAGCTCTTATGAAACGTCATAAATCTACCACCGGTTCGGAATGCAGATTCTGCTGAGAATAGCCGGCAAGAAAGTCAGCAGTTGCTCTTTTCAAAAAATTTTTTTTTTACAATTGTTAAAAAAACTAGGCTATGCACACAATGTTTCCACACAGAAGTTTCAAAAATGCACACCTACCACAACCTAACACATGTTATTAATCTCAAGAGTACCACCTGTCATAAGATTAAGGTAACAACGACGACCACACATAGGTCACGATCTTGAGTAATAAGGAATTAAAAAAACACGTGTAATACCTACCGATAGAAAAAATAAGATGGAAAAAAGAATTCAACTTTAGAATTACTAATATTGGATTAATGGATTTAAGTTTTTTAAGAAATCCTGAACGAATTCTCTTAATATTCCGGTACACAAGTAGGTATCCTATGTCCTTACTCAGGAAGCAAGCTATCTTCTTGGCATGTTGTTATTGATTCAACGGTATAACAGACAGAAAGGCAAAACTACTTTCATAATTTAAATATTAGTATGTAGTAAATTTCCCTTTAGCCATTTTCCCACTGAATTTCAACATGGGGTTATTCAAGGGACGTATCAACAAATTCCTGAAAAGCCGACAACGTATTGGCAGAGCCTCTGGTGGTCCAAATGTTCATGGTCAGCTGTAATCACTTAACATCAGGTGACCCGCTTGTCCTCCTTGAATAACCTTATAATATCGTAGTTTTGAGGCAAGCTGGTTCCACAATTTGCAAGTGCGAGTTACAATGAACATCCTTTAATTTTGTCATCAGATCATCAAAATGATCAACATAGCGGGCGTGATCTCGATCATCATCTTCTATGTGATGATCCTGGCGGTGGGGATATGGGCGGGCAGGAAGAAGGAGGCGGGCAACGACTCAGAAGAAGAAGTGATGCTGGCGGGCAGGTCCATCGGACTCTTCGTGGGCATTTTTACGATGACAGGTATGGCACCTAGGCCCTTGTAAGGCCTAATTAAACTTAGGACTGTGTGAAGATTGCGGTAAGTGATTATGTAGTATAAGATGGATGCGGGCTAATTTGGGAAGGGTGTGGCAATTTAATTAAACCCAAATGTCTTTATGCTTTAATGGTAGAGCGGTAATTTACCACGACCAAAGGATTCCATCAGGTCAGACTACAAACAATTTAGAAACTACAAGTATACCTGAATTTCTACTGACAGTAAATTGAGCCAGGGTCTTTCGGGGTTTCCTCTGGGTTCGAAGCCCAGGCATGCACTTCTGAAACTTTTTTTTAAATAAAAATATTAGGCAAGCTAAACTAAACTAATATTCGACTTATTAAAGGTGTTAGAATTGGGTATGACAACTTGGTGGTGCAACGGGTGGGGAACGAACCTGCGACCTTTCAGTTTTCAGTCCGCAGTTTTGGGTTACAGAGGCTTCAAAGGCTATAGCGTTATGAAGGTTAATGTGATAGCTGTAGCTAAGTAATTGCGCAGATGACAGCGTGTGTGTGTTGCAGCGACGTGGGTGGGCGGCGGCTACATCAATGGCACCGCCGAAGCGATCTACACCTCCGGCCTGGTGTGGTGTCAGGCGCCCTTTGGATATGCGCTGTCGCTTGTCTTTGGTAAGCATAGCCTTATGCCTGTTTTCACCAACCATACCTAAATCAACCGGTAAGAGGCTCCTCTTTACGTAAGTAACCTACCCCTTACCCAAGGTCTTACATTTAAGGGATAAGGGAGCTCATTGTATAGAATGTAGCGATTATATAGGGCACACAAAACGGTACTTTTACAATTATTGGAGGATGTTTAAAACATGCGGGGCAGACGACTGCTCTGGTAAGAGCGATAAAATAAACTGGAATTTTGAACTCATCAACCCGGGTGGTGGCTAGCAGTGAAGTGAACTGCCAAGAGAATATAATCACTTCGTTTTAGTGAACTGCAGCGCATATACCAAACGAAAATTCTTGAAATTATATTCGAAATTTAAATAACGTCGAATACAATATTCTAGCCAGTCTTTTCGACGAAATCGCAAGCCGTAAAATCTCCGTGGATGACAGACTCCACAATTGCGATCGTCACACTGTAGCAATATTTTTAGACAATCCCTCAGCAGAACTCGTCTGCCTCGTCCCACTTCAGCTTGCTCTGGGCTCTGTCCTTCTTTACTGATTGTTTCTGTATAAGCCTTTGGTCACGGACTTTCTTGTTGCTGATTTTATCCCTCGAGAAACACCCGACATAAGGGCTAGCAAGTTAATAACATACCGGTAAACGGGACGGCGGAGAATATTTTTATCAATTAGGAAGGTCATAAAATCAAAATAAGGTACTCGATCTCGAAGCATCATAGCGGATTTTTCTGTGAGGTCGCAAAGAACATCCTGGAGTCGGCGGGCTGCATACCTACTCTGGACGAGATAATATTCTCCTGTGCTGTTCACCGGTGTGCGCTAGCCTTAACTCGCTCCAACTACTATGCCATTTTATTGGAGGGAACCGCTGTGAATATCCACGTTTCCACCCCATACGTTATCACAGAAAAATATTTAATTAAGGTTAAATAAAGCTACATCCGCTCAGGCCGAAGCGAAGTGGAGAAGCGCTTGACACATATTTGTTATTTAACGAGGCCCCTTTTAGCTGCCATCTCACGTCACTAACTACTGTTACAGCCACTGTCCGTAATTACGTAGTTTCAGGTTACACAATTGCTATACGCTCATCTTGGCTGCGATGTCATTTGATGTTAATTGGTGTGATGTTTCAAGATGTCTTCATCCATAGATTGCTTACCTCCCCAGCTGGGCTTATGTTGCCAGACAAACTTTTTATTAGTTCGAAGAGCTGATAGTCGTTGGGGTTCCAAGGTGCTGGAGTGGCAACCCCGCCCGGGAAGCGTAGTATTGCCAGACCTAATAGATGGACCGACGACATCAAGCGAGTCGCAGGGAGCCGCTGGATTCAGGCGGCGTAAGATCGAGGCCCGTGGAAGTCCTTGCAAGAGACGTTTGTCCAGCAGTGGACGTCTATCGTTTGATATAGAAAAAGAAGAAGAATCTTGTAAATGGCATGATATACCGCTAAATTTCCTATTGGTTTTTCATGTAGGTACGAAAAAATCTACAACTTTGTTACAAAAGCCATTTGTGAAATTCATTTTACACCTTCGCGCAGATCGGGAACGTGAGAGATATGGGTGTAAATTCCCTACTGGCGTTCGTCCATTTGACTCCAGGCGATCGAAGTCGTGCCAAGTAGCTCGACCGTGAATGCCCAGCTTTAGTTGACCTCCCCTATGACGTATAGAATTTATAGATATACCCTCCTCTATTGTGATTAATAGACAGGGTAAATAGTCATGAAGATTACGATGTAGAGAAAGATAATACCAATTACTATAAAATTGATATTTCAGGTGTAGATATATTTTGCGCTGGATTCTCCTGTCGTACCGATTTTCTCCATATTATTTGTCCGCAATTAACAAATCAAATTGGTTCTATATAAAAATGAGATAAAGAGCAATCGTTAGCAATTTGTAATTCCACATGTACGTTTCATTAAGAGCCATATCTCATTAAGATACCATGGCAGCGACGCCAGTTGCGCTTCCGTGGCTACCCTTGGCGTGGCGTCGACGCTAAGCCGTCGACAAGTGAGGAGGGTTAGGTACATTTTAATACAATTTGACACGTTTTGATTGGCGGCGCTGCCGGTGTCGCTGCCACGGCATCGTTATGAGATAGGGCCCTAAATTTCCAACTAGACCAATCAATATGACGTAATCAACACTAATCATCGTGAGTGAGATTGATTCAATACAAATAGACCGCAGAACACACCTGCATATGCGGTAGCGTTCCCCGTGTGCCTAGCTGAAATCGGCATAATATCCCTCTCCAATTGGATATTTCACTGTTGTCAAAATGTGGATATTCATTAATTACAAAACCAAATAAGTTATAACCTGTTTTACTGCGACTGTATCTGTATATCTCTTTCTAAAACCTTTTCTAAGGAGAGCATATATTCTCGTGACGTAATGTTTTAGTAGCGCTCTCTTTGTCTAACGTAAAACTTAAAAGTTCTTTATTTTAGAGACTAGTTAAGATATTAATAATAATTTAAAATCGAAAATTTTGTAAAAGTTTTGAATAAAAGATACAGGAATGAGTAACAGTTGTTAATTTGACTTAACAAAGTGAAAAACAATTTACACAGAATTTCGAAAATTACCTACCAAGCATCAAATTGAAATAGGTATAAACCGCAGAATTTCCAAAATGACGGCCCTCGCAAAGTTCGTCAAGTGATCGTTACCCGAAACCTATTTTCGGGTTTAATTCATTCAGAGCAGAATCGATCGCATTGAATAATGGAATAGCTATTTGTTACCTTATATTATGCCTTCCTTACACAGTGGCTGAAAAAATGAATCAAAACACATACATAATATCTCTGCTACGAATAAATAATAAGTAAGCTGAAGTCTAATTCAGCACAAAATCCACTCAAAAAATGGCTCTACTTCAAACCAAAACAACGTATGATTTAAAATACGAATCACTTCCAAGGTTACAGATAGACATACTTGGTGATTGGTTCGCGCGCGTGCTGCTATGTTTGCTATGACAGTTGAGTCATTGGACGATGTTATGAGAATTTGACGTGCAAGAAACATGTCTGACAGTTGACGTGCTGCACACGGCTTTTAATCCCCGCCTACTTGGACACGAATTTTAATCCCCGCCTACTAGAACACAATTTTTGCGGGGTTATTTTTTTAACGCAGTTAGATTTCCTTACTTATTATTTATTCGCAGTATCTCTGTATTGCGTGGTTTTATTTCGCCCACTATTGGCACTCTCTTTCGATTTCATATTCAAAATCATTATTCCAATTAGGCCAGCTTGTGGCACTTATGACAGGTCGAGACTCTACCACCAGTTCGAAAATCTAAGAAGAGTCGGTAGTTGCTCTATTTAATAAAAAAAAAAAAACTTTCGTCTTTAAAATATTACTAGATGATGCCGGCGACTTCGTCCGCGAGGATTAATGTCTTTTATTTCCCGCGGGAACTCTTTTATTTTCCGGGATAAAAGGTAGTCTATGTGTTATTCCTTACTATAATCTATCACTGTGCCAAATTTCAGCCAAATCGTTTCAGTTGTTGCGGTGTGATTGAGTAACAAACATCCATACATCCAAACTTTCGAATTAGGAAAAATAGGATAATAGGATGTGATTGAGTGATGTGATACTGTGATGATATTAGATGTCAGTGAATGCAAGTAAAGCAGTCTCTACAAATTCAAATTCAAAATTTATTTATTTCATATAGGCCAACTTGTAGCTCCTATGACACGTCACAAATCTACCACTACTTCAGCAAGTAGTCACATTTTCTCTGTTGTCACCAGGCGGGATCTTCTTCGCGAACCCGATGCGCAAGCAGGGCTACATCACTATGCTGGACCCGCTGCAGGACTCGTTCGGCAGCCGCATGGGCGGCCTGCTGTTCCTGCCGGCGCTGTGCGGCGAGGTGTTCTGGGCTGCCGGCATCCTGGCTGCACTTGGTAAGTTTACTAGTGGTTCGCCCCGAACTGAGACCTCGCGATATCCCATAATTCCCAAAAGTTTTAATTATATATTGTAATAATTAACTTTTAACACTAGACACAATAAAAAAAAAATAGTTGACATAAAACTGTTTTACTGACACAGCGCCATCTATTAGCATTATAGTGAAGCTATTAGCTTCACAATAATGCTAATAGATGGCGCATTAAAATTAAATAATTTCGTTTCTTTATAACATTTATCTAATTTTAGTATTTGTTGTTCAAGTACAGGATATAACTGAATTTTCAACCAAGTTTCACGTTCTAATATTCAGTAATTCAGAAGTTATAGGGCTCTGACAGACATTTAGACGGACACACTTCTCTGTCTAGTAGGCAAGCGCCCTAGTTGACTCAGAGAACTCGCTTCGCTCGTTCAAATATACCACCGAACCACCGAACGCAATTTCACCCTCACCACCTGGGTGCCTGGAGCACTTCGACCACCCGTTGCTCCAGATCTTTTTTTCACGTACTACCAAATTGTGGAATCATCTCCCTTCGACAGTATTCCCACTTAATTACAATATGGGGTTATTCAAGGGGCGAACCTATAAGTTCCTGAAAAGCCGGCAACGCATTGGTGCTGCCTCTGGTACTACAAGTGTTCATGGGCGGCGGTAATCACTTTACATCAGGTGACCCGCCAGCTCGTTTGCCCGCTATTCATATAAAAAAAAAGTTTAAGGGACACCACAACGAAAACTTTTTTTTTAAAGAATATTAGCCAAGCTGAATTTGACTTTTATTCTCCTCTTTCCTTCAAATAAGCGAAAAGCTTGCGCTAGGAGTGGGTACTGCAATAGTGCAACGGGTGCGGCACGAACCTGCGACCTATCAGTTTTCAGTCCGCACCTTTAACCGCTGGGTTATTGAGGCTTCAAACTTTGCGAAAAGGTTACAAAACCATCGTTCTTGGATTTACAATTCCATTTGTCACGGCAAATTATATATTATCAGATTCTGGGTGAATTCTGTGTAGAAAATGTAGGATATTTATTGAATACCTATTTCTTTATGAAATCCTTTTTTGACGACGTGAAAAATGCCCATCTCCCTCAGTTTTATTCTACCGCAGACGTAATCGGGAATCACGTCTATCACACGTCCAATCTAGTATCTTTCAGTTTTCGGAACCGTCAGTCAAGAAAAGTTTGCTCCAAGGGCGTATCAAAACTTTGTAAGAAAATGTTGCGACATTTTCTTATCTTATTTTATCGTAATATTTATAAGTGGGAAAAACTTTGTGACGGTAACTAGTTTTAACCGGTTATAGCAAAGCCCAAAAGAAGGGTATTATCTTAACACTATCACGTTTTAGTGGAATGTGTCCGCAACGAAAGGGAAAGATTTAGATTTAAGTATAAGTTTAATATTGATTTACGGGAGTTAGGCACTTGTAACAGTGTTCTAGCCTGCCCGTTTTCGAGGGAGGCTAGAACACTGTATGAGATATACAAATTACATGTAAAACGTAGGCAGTAGGTCCGTAAGATGAAGCCCGATGAGGGTGGCATGTTCATAGAACAAACCCTCGATAAATATTTCAGATTTAAAAAAAAAAAGATATTTCGGTTGATTCATGGTTTAGTGACAACCCTAATTGCATAATTGCTTCATAATTGTAATAAATTATACGAGTCCGTACTACGATAAATTGTTTTACTTGTAATTGTCGATATTTAGATCCATTTTAACAGTCTATGTATTTATGTAAACAATCATAGGTAGCCGGTAGGTAGGGTAGATCTCCGCAGAGAATACCGGGATTTTTATCCAAATCTTATCCGTCATCAGTTATCCTGGGGCCCAAGTCTGCTATTGCAATTGTAGTTCAATTGTCTATCAATGACATCCCAATTTTCGCAATTTTGGTAGTCTACTAATTCAATGGCGTCACAATTGTTTTCCGATGGTTTGCCACTGACACATCTAGCTTTGAATCTAGCTTAAATAAACGTTTTTAACATGTAGTTTTTTTGAAACTCATTTCGGCAAACGCTTTTTAAGCTAATGGTAATACCGAGGTATCATTGAATTACAATCCAATTATAAGAAATCGGATGACCATTGTGAATTTAGTAGACTACGAAATTTTGGACCAATGATAATTGAATTGTAATTGTATTGCGGTTCAATGACAATGACATGTAAAATAGCAGACTTGGGGCCCTGATTCCACGACCGCTTATACATGCCTATACATCTATCAATTAAAACTCCTACTCGTATTATATAGAGTAGATGTAGAGTCGAGAGCAAGTAAGTGGAATAAAATATTCACAAGATGTTAGTGGAGCGGACCGTTCCGTGCTTGCCGCGCTAAATTTAAATATTAAATTTGCAACATCTTTTAAATTTATATAGCCCCTGATGTAGACATTGTCAACTGGAATGATATTGTTACTTATTGCACATTCGCAATTTGAACTTTGTTTTAGTTAAGCCAAAGAATTTATTATAATCACATTATAATTATTATATAAATGACTTTATTTCAACAAATGGTGTATTTATTTCAATCTTCAATTAAAATGTGTTTGTTTGTTGGTTTGTCCATCTATCACGCCACAAATGAGCTACGGATTGACGTGATTTTTTGCATGAGTATAGTTGAGGTTTTGAAGAGCAAATAAGCAACTTTTTTTTAAAACCAGAGCTGCAGAGAATAAGTTGCTCCAGATCTTTTTTCCACGTACTACCAAATTGTGGAATCATCTCCCTTCGACGGTGTTCCCCACTTAATTACAATATGGGGTTATTCAAGTAGCGGACCAACAAATGGTGGTGCCTCTGGTACTACAAGTGTTCATGGGCGGCGGTAATCACTTAACATCAGGTGACCCGCCTGCTCGTTTGCCCGCTATTCATAATACAAAAAACCCCAGGAAGTTCCCACGGGATGCTTAAAAGCTAAATCCACGAGGCTGAACTCGTAGGCATCAGCTATCTATATCTATACTAATATATAAAGCTGAAGAGTTTGTTTGTTTGAACGCGCTAATCTCAGGAACTACTGGTTCGAATTGAAAAATTCTTTTTGTGTTGGATAGTCCATTTATCGAGGAAGGCTTTAAGCTATGTAACATTACGCTACAACCAGTAGGAGCGAAGCATCAGTGAAAATGTTGCAAAAACGGGGAAAATTATCCAGATTTAAAATATATTCTTTTAAAAACTTCCTAATAGAGATCATAACAGAAACTGACGCGGACGAAGTCGCGCGCAACAGCTAGTCGTGAATATAATTTTATGTCAAGTATTCTTTTAAAATGTAAAAACATTTATTCATGAGCCAATTCTTAAGTTTTACTTTAAAAGTTTGAAGTGGCATAGCCTCTAGCGTTAAAGGTCCCTTGCTAAATATTATTATTACCATATAAAAAGCATTTCTTTTGCATATATTGTTCTGTCTTGTTGTTGATTTTGAATCTAAATAAGTCGAATAAAAATACCGAACGTGAAATGGAGCTACAATTTCCGGCGTAATCTTTGCAAGCCCGGAGGCTTTGCAAGTTCATCCCGAATATAAATATATTATATTAATATATACGTATCTCTATCCGTGTATCACACACGGCTTCATGAAAAATATACCCGTATGCTTTATTTTTGGAACAGTGAAATCAAACAGCGAATACGATATTTTTTTCCCTACCGCCGGGTTTGATTTCAATAAGTTTTATAGACTTTAAAAATTTTTACTAATTCTGATATCCATTTGTGAATATTATAGTAATGAGATGTTAAAATTATAAATAGTAACACGTATCTTACCACAGTGTGGGGTACAAAATAATATTAGTGTGGGTATTTGACCTATGTCAAAATATGGATATTCATCAATTACAATCGAAAATGTTACATGTAAGAATAACATTTGTAAAAACAGAAAATAAATCGGTCAGAAGCAAATAAGGTATAAGCTGTTTTACTGCGGCTGTTTCCATCTCTTTCTAAAACGAAATTTTGTAAGGAGGAACTAAATCGTGACGTCATGTTGCAATAGCGCTCTCTTTTTCTAAAAGGAAACTTAACTAACTTAGACTGCTCGCTTATAAGCCTTATAAGTAGCGTTGCCAGACCGCAGACGTCCCGTATTTCCCGGGACATCCCGTATTTTAGGCATAGTTTAAAATGTCCCGGCGGGACTCAATATGTCCCGTATTTGAACCGTACTTCGTTTTTCATTCATTGTGATATCGATCCAAGTATTCACACACGCAACGTTCGTAAAAAAGTGAGTTGATCACCACTGACCGACACTAAATAATTTTGTTTTTTTATTTGTCCCGGGTAAAATACTGAAATCCCGTATTTTTTTGCCTTTTTAACCATTTGTCCCTTATAGGCTGAAAAAAAATCTGGCAACCCTACTTATAAGCCTAATGGAAAGCGCGTTCTACCTCGGCCTATAGTTACTAAGTAGGTACCTAAGTTGCTAAAAATCATTGATCCGTAGGTGCTCGTGGTCGTGCTATATGTATCTGCTTAATCGAAGCGTTTAAATGATGACTATATATATGAAACTCAGTCGTAGCAACCCTAAAGTTGGTTATTGCTTTCAACATTTCCATTTTCCTATCCGAAAACTAATTGAATTCTGTTTGAAATGCAAAAATGAGACCTGTATCTGTTTTTGTGATGTTTTATTTAGATTTGGACTGCTTTTTGTTAGGAAAAGAGAACAATTTAAATTAGATTGTTGTATTTCGATGCCAGAAATCTATCAATGTTAGTAAGAGCTGAAATTTCATACTAAAGATACCTACAAGGTGGCCATTGACAAAATATAAATGAAACTATGAATCTAAAAATAAATCCTATTCATAAGAATTCCGACTATTTCTAATTAAATGTCACGAAGGTTTTCCTGAAACGGGTAGGGTAGGTAGGCATTTAGTGAACGTTAATGAACACAGTTCTGAAGGGCGAGGGTCACGCTTGTTACAATGTTCTCGGCCACAGTATATTATATTCGGTGAGCCGGTAGCGTACCTGTGAAAGGGGTGGCTGGTAAATTCCAAAATTACTGTTACTATGAGAACGCGAATAGCTCTTTTTTACACATGGAGGAATCAAATTTTTATATTCTTCAAGTTTTACACGACGGAATGTATCTAATGTTTTCAGGGTTTATGTATGTGAGTTTCTTTATCCGACCACTAGATAATGCCCACAACTTCGTCCGCGTGGATTGAGGTATTTTGATCCCGCGAGAACTTTTGAATTTTCCGGGATAAAAATGTAGCCTATGTGTTATTCCAGACTATAATATATCTCTGTGCAAAATGTCATCCAAATTGGTTGCATCGTTGCAATGTGATTGAGTAACAAACATGAAACATCCATACATCCAAACTTTCGCATTTGTAGGTAATATTAATAGGATAATAGGATAACTTCTAAATACCT
The DNA here is from genome assembly GCA_038048805.1 of Hipparchia sbordonii. Taxonomy (NCBI): domain Eukaryota; kingdom Metazoa; phylum Arthropoda; class Insecta; order Lepidoptera; family Nymphalidae; genus Hipparchia; species Hipparchia sbordonii. Next base: position 12,941,434 of record CM076106.1, read on the forward strand.
GAACAGATTTGGGTGTTTTCAGTTGATTCTTTAAAGCAGCCAGGTATTTTTATTCTATTTTTATCGCAAAAATTCGGAATGCCCTTCCGACTTCCGTTTTTTCAACTAACTACATACCTATAACTTGAGTGTCTTAAAATCAAGAGTGAATAGGCAAGCACACACCGTTTTAAGTGGCATCTTCACTTACCATCAGGTGAGATCGCAGTAGAAAATCACGTCAATTTTTTGTTCCTTTACTGTGTGTTTTTTTTACACAGTAATGGAACAAAAAATTGACAAACAAAAATTGGAACAAAAAATTGATAAGACAAACCAACAAACAAATACATTTACGCATTTATAATATTAGTTAGGATATGCATTATATTAGTAAGGTTCGCCTCTGCAGGAAACGAGATTATAACACTATTTGTAATTTTAAAAAATGTCAGTCTCATTTTCAAATTCAAATATTAACCATAATAAATTAACTTAATTGTATAATTTATGATATGGTATTATCGTTGCATCGTTGCCAATCGTTTATCGTTATTGTCAATATTATGATGTTCGAGTAACTGGAGTAGGGGACTTTATATAGGGTGTTGGCGGGTGTTAGTGGTCGGGGCGCCTACATTCATGCGTCAATATATCCACAGCCGCTACCAACTCTACAAATACAAAGTAATAATATTACCAGCTTTAAAGTTACGGTAATATTTTGCGATTTTTGAACAAACTGAATGGTGTAAAATTTTTTTGTGCCAGCTGTTTTCAGTAACATATTTTATTCAAAGTCTAGAATAGAATACAATAGAATAATTTTTTATTAAAATAAACTTTTACAAAGTGCTTTCGAATTGTCAAATGAATGTACCAATCCAAAAATACGAAGGTTCGGAATGCCATTCCAATCGAGAAGAACCAGCAAGGAACTCGGCGGTTGCTCTTTTTATAAAATAAATTATTTAGTAACAATATCATGTTGTGTTTAATTTACAGATAATATTCCGAGCGAGTTATATCCATGCTTTAATAAAAACCTCAATAGTCCAAAGCTTAAAGGTGCGGAATGAAAACTGAAAGGTCGCAGGTTCGAATCCCACTCCACCCTTTGTACTCGAATCGAATATTAAATTCAAATTCTTACTATTTATTATAATTCACAGTAATATTAAAAAATGAATAAATAACTTAAATAAATTAAAACTACTACTGATTATTTTTTGTTTATTGATTTGTCCTATAATCACGCCGCAACTAACAGAGCTACGGGTAAACTTAATTTTTATGGGTAGGTATAGTTAATTTATAGGCACATACTGGGTGACATAGGCTACTTTTCATCCCGAAAAAACATCATGAAACTGTGATTATCAGATTATGTAGGCGAATATTCAATTAGAACCAATAAGGTCTTAGCTCAAAGCCTATTTTATTTACGGTACCCAATACGGTGAGCTAAATTATTCAACTAACTAATCTTAATCTTCCTTAAATAGAGACAGTTGCTCAGAAACTTGGTAAAGGGCAGAATTCTGGGCACGTTTCTAGTTTGCCGCTCATACATATTGTATTGGTTGTTGTGATTGGGAATATAATAGAAAAGATAATTTTAGCATTGAAAGAAATGTTTATTTATCTAAATGGAGCCATTTGGCTTCAAAATGGCTGCATTTTTTATCTAAATGTATAAAAAGAAAAGGTGACTGACTGATTGATCTATTTACGTACAACTTGGATCACTGGATGGATCGAGCAGAAAGGCATCAGGCATGGTCGTAAAACAACAGAAAGAAGCGGAATTTCTGATCAGTCATGTTTGTTCACAGGAGCCACCCTGGCCGTAATCATCGACATGGATCACCGCACCTCAGTCATCTTCAGCGCTTGTGTAGCAGTCTTCTACACCCTCTTCGGAGGCCTCTACTCCGTCGCATACACAGATGTCATCCAGCTGTTCTGCATCTTCATAGGCCTGTGGATGTGCATACCCTTCGCCTGGGCCAATGATCACGTCAAGCCCTTGAGTTCCATGGAAGTGGACTGGATTGGGAGAATCGATCCGGATTACTACTGGTTCTATGTCGATTACGGGCTCTTGCTGATATTTGGAGGGATCCCTTGGCAGGTAATCTTTGCTGACAATCTTGAACTCTGAAGCAGATAATTCCATTTTTTTTAATTCAAGACAAGTTAGACAATTACTGCAATCTTGCCTGATGGTAAGTGACGATCCAGTCCAAGATGGTAGCGGGCTAACTTGGAAGGGGCTATGGCAGTTTTAATTAAACCCATACCCATGGTTTTCTGACACCATCGCTTGGCAGCACGTATTTGACATTAGGGTTGTAACTAGCTACAGCCAAAGCCTTCCACCAGATGATACAAGGTACAATATCCACTATACACCGCTCGACCTCTTGCTAAACAAAACAGGAAAAACAAGCAAACAGCTCATAATAAGCAATACCTACCATCATCGCGAAACACCACCTCAAAAATACACTTAGGGGAGCACCCTCATGAGATGTTGAATGTTGACTCTACAAAGCAAATTACAAATTGTGGTGGTCAAGCAATCTTGCTGGGATGTTTGCTTTATCTGCAAGTGTAGTACCAGAAGGGTGGGCAGTGCTAATCATGCAACTCGTTGCACGTCTTAGATTGGTCTAATTTTGCGGATTATAGCAGATTAAACCTATTGTTCCTTGTTGTGACAGGTTTCCTCAAAGTAACGCCTAATTGTGTCTCTTTAATTTCTATTTTAACAGGAAGTACAGACAAGATTTAGAGCTGATACGTTTAATATCTGTGTGCAGGTATACTTCCAAAGAGTGCTCAGCAGTAAAACAGCGGGGCGAGCTCAGGTTCTCTCCTACGTAGCGGCTATCGGCTGCATTTTCATGGCCATCCCACCCGTGCTCATTGGAGCCATCGCTAAAGGCACTGGTTAGTGAACAGTTGAATTTAGGTACTTTTCGTCGCCATCGCTAGCCATCTTAGACGTATGTCTTTTGTAGGGACTTCCGCCGCATGCATCCAGCTTTTAATCATCAGTACACCTAGTGAGAGTTCTACCAATATTGAGCTTCGAGGTGCAATGTTTGCCAGCACCACTTTAACATACTGCTTTTTTTTCAACTTTAAAAAAGAAGGAGGTTCTCAATTTTATTTTCTAAAAGTATGGAATAGTTTTTTGAACCAATTTGCGTGAATTTTTACTCCATAAAAGATTGGGTGTCATTTTTTAAAATAGCAGACTTGCCTCTTATTATGAAGAAGTTCATGATGATTTGTGAATATTATTTTTTAAATTACGTGCTTAGGCCTCTACACATTGAGCCATGTATCAGACCAATGCACTTTGCAAACATAAAGTTTGTGTTTATGCGACATACGATGGTACATTGCCTGCTAACGACACAATAGTGGGCCTTTAAATAATGGGTCAACGCGTATTAGATTCTAAAGGGAATCTGTACCTGACAAAAAATTCATCAGCATTTCTTTTCCAGCTTGGAACGAAACTGCCTACCGCGGACCCTTAACAGCCGACGGTGAACTGACCTCCGAACAGACGTCCATGATCCTGCCATTAGTGCTGCAGCACCTGACACCGGATTTTGTCTCCTTTTTCGGTCTGGGGGCAGTATCTGCCGCCGTCATGTCGTCAGCTGACTCCAGTGTGCTTAGCGCTTCTTCTATGTTTGCCAGGTTAGTGTGATATAGACTGATGTTCAGTGTTACGGTCTCATGTTTATCATTATCACCGTGTCGTTACGTAAGATTGTAGTTGTTGACTTTTAAAACTCGAATACGATCTACAATCAGATGTTCACGATCTTGCCTGAAGGCTATTTTTGCTGCTTTCATGCCGTCAGCTAACTCGATAATATATACTTAGAACTTCTATATTTTTTATATTATACTCTAGGTTTTTTGCTACGGTTTCAAATGTCTATTATTATCACCATCATATCAGACAGTGAAATCTACTTTCTAACCTCAAATGTGTAATGATCTCCACTTAGATTTCCACTTTCATGATATTGCCATTAATGCTGCAGGAAGCGGTTGTTACCCATCCATACTAAATTACAAAAATTGGACTTATGTACCTATTTAGATATTTAGATTTTTCAAACGCGAACTTTCAGTATTTCCATTAAACATCTGTCAACAGCTCTGAAATTACCGGATGTAGCATTCGACAGGCCTTTTTTGAGCAGGAAGAGGGCAATTTCAATTTTATGGAATTCCAATTAATTTTATCGGTCGAATAATAGTCTTATGCCAGCCGAGTGAACTTTTTGCTATTTTGGCTATTTTTGTATATTTTGATTATACTTACATAGAAATAATAGAAACTTTAACATCTTTTTTGTATAAGAATGTGATTAGTACGTTTGATTATATCAAGTTATATCTACATATATGTTATAAATTTTAGGTATGTGTCATTAAAATCTAAATTAAAGTTATTTATTTTTTCGTCTAGGAACGTGTACAAGCTAATCTTCAGGCAGAACGCTTCAGAAATGGAGATTATTTGGGTGATGCGCGTCTCTATCCTGATAGTGGGCGTGCTCTCTACCATCATGGCACTCACCATCCCTTCCATTTATGGCTTGTGGTAAGTTGATATTATATGTACTTATATGTATTACAATAGACCGACGCAACGTGATTGTTTCATAGAACGAACGGACTTTACCACAACAACCAATTCTACGCCGTTCTACATTATTCAAGTGATCAAAGTGTATGTATTTTTTTTTTAATTTTTATACAGGGTGTCCCCTATCGTAGACAGAGATTTTGTTCAGAAACCTTATGCTGTTCACTCTCAAAATCTTCAACTGTAATTATTATGCACGCCATTGCTTTGTTCCCGCGTCAAGAAAAAACTAAAAAACAAACTCACTTTCGTATTTTGTAAGGATTGAATTGATTGATCGAATGAACAAAGTTGTGGGCAACTACTATAGTGGCTGGTACTCTATATTCATTGTACTTACCCCATTCTTCTTCCTTTTTAGGGTTCCGTAGCCAAATGGCAAAAAACGGAACCCTTATAGATTCGTCATGTCTGTCTGTCTGTCCGTCCGTATGTCACAGCCACTTTTTTCCGAAACTATAAGAACTATACTGTTGAAATTTGGTAAGTAGATGTATTCTGTGAACCACATTAAGATTTCCACACAAGAATAGAAAAAAAAAAAAAATTTTGGGGTTCCCCATACTTAGAACTGAAACTCAAAAATTTTTTTTTCATCAAACCCATTCGAGTGGGGTATCTTTGGATAATTCTTCAAAAATGATATTGAAGTTTCTAATATCATTTTTTCTAAACTGAATAGTTTGCGCGAGAGACACTTCCAAAGTGGTAAAATGAGTGTCCCCCCCTGTAACTTCTAAAATAAGAAAATGATAAAACTAAAAATAATATATGATGTACAAACATACAAACTTCCACCGAAAATTGGTTTGAACGAGATCTAGTAAGTAGTTTTTTTTAAATACGTCATAAATCTTAAACCGCAATTGCTGCTACGGAACCCTTCATGGGCGAGCCCGACTCGCACTTGGCTGCTTTTTGCTGACTACTATCATAGATGCTTAGTTGTTAAAATTAAATTGACCTTCAAAATCTCAGACGATTTCTCAATAATAAGGTGTCAACGGGTCTATTCCAGTCCAAGTACCTACTCAAGCTCAATTAGGCTCCTTCGCAAAAAGGCTTTATGGCCCATTGTCGGGCGTGATCTAGCGCGTTTCGTAACTCACATGGCGCCATTGCTTCGTAGTATTCGTTGTTACTAGGCAGGTGATACGAGTATGTCTGAATATCAAATGATCCTGTTGGACATTTTCGGCTCCCGTCTTTTTCTACAATCCTTACTAATATTATAAATGCGAAAGTGTTTTTGTTTGTTGGTTTGTCCTTTAATAACGCTGCAACAGAGCTACGGATCGACGTGTTTTTTTGAATGGGTATAGTTGAGGACCTGGATAGTGACAGGCTACTTTTTACCCCGGAAAATCAAAGAGTTCCCGCGAGATTTTAAAAACTAAATCATGTCGTTTCATACGATGAACAAAAAAAGGAAAAGTTTTGAATAGCATAGCCTGTATTATTATTTTAATTAATGACTTTCTTTGAAGACGATAAAAATAAGAAATTCAAAACGTCATTGCCATGAAAAGCATTGCCAGAAAAGAAAACTTCACAGTTACAGTAAAAAATACAATTATTATTTTACTTACTGACGGTACCCGTATAAAGTCATTTTGTATCGGTCGACGACGGCCAACTTGGAGTGAACAGGTCGGCTGCTCCATTTCAAAACCTAGTAACTGTGATTGAAAAACTTTAACAGGAGACCAAAACACATTTTTGTGGTAGCCCTTCTGAATTAACTCTTCAGTATCCGTTGATGAATTAATGTTTCGGAAATAAACTACTTTGAAAGCTTTTATTTAATTTTATTACTTTGCTAAGCCATCTACCACAATAGTACATTGTTACCTTAGGGATGAAAGTAACTTATTTAGTCCCGAGACGGGGTTTGGCGCCCGAGCGTAGCGAGGGGGCCTATAGTTCGAGGGACTAAATAAGTCTTTATCCCGAGGTAAACACTGTGCTTTTCATTACGAATATAAGGAAAGTCAAAATAAAAATAGAAATTAGCTAAAGAATTGAGTGAACTTTATTTTACATAAATCAACAACTTTGGTGAGATATTTATTTAAAATAAAGTCTATTTTTCTTCTTGTCTATGGATGCACTCGGGTATGTCGTGTTTCATTTGAATTCCAATAAAAATGTGACAACTAGTTTTTTTAATTATTTGACAGCTGTCAGTTGAAAACGATTCTCCCTAGGGCTGAAAAGTATTACTTTCAACCCGCTTCTCAGGCAACTTCAGACCTACTTTCCGTGTATGAGTAATGAAAAATATGTTTTTTGGTCTCCTGTAAAATGTCAATCACACTTACTAGGTTTTGAAATGGGGCAGCCGAGGTGGTAATGGATCACGTAACATGAGTCCCAGTGTCCCAATCAGGCTCCTTTCGTAGAGCCTTTACGGCCTATTGTTGGACGATGGTCGGCCGTATTTCGTAACTTAACAACCTAAGCACTATAGTTATATGGTGTAAGTGTACCTACTTCACGTAATGTAGTGCTCTGTAGGGTTAGTAAAGGATTAGTATCCTACTAATATTATAAAAGCGAAAGTTTGTAAGTATGGATGGATGGATGGATGAATGGATGGATGGATGGATCAGATGGATGGATGGATGTTTGTTACTATTTCACGTAAAAACTACTGAACCGATTTGACTGAAATTTGGCATAGATTATAGTGTGGAATAACACATGGGCTACTTTTTATCCCGGAAAATAAGAGAGTTCCCGTGGGAATTACAAAACCTTAATCCACGCAATCGAAGTCGCGGGCATCATCTAGTGTAGGTATAATATAGATAAATAGATATCCTTACTAATATTAAAACGCGAAAGTGTGTTTGTTTGTTTGTTTGTTGGTTTGTCCTTCAATAACGCTGCAACAGAGCTATGGATCGATGTGATTTTTTGCATGGGTATAGTTGGGGACCTGGAAAGTGACATAGGCAACAGTGACTTTTTATCCCGGAAAATTGAAGCGTTCCTACGGGATTTTTAAAATCTAAATCCACGCGGGCACCAGATAGTATAGATCTATGATATAGTATATGTATAAAAAGAGGTGGATACGTTACAAGCATGCGGTAAATGAAGCGCGTAGTGACAGATATTTGTCGTACTCTATTATATACTTCGTCGTTCGGAACAATTTTTTCGCTTGTTTTGTGCGTATATTATGATATAGTATATATGTATAAAAAGAGGTGGATACGTTACAAGCATGCGGTAAATGAAGCGCGTAGTGACAGATATTTGTCGTACTCTATTATATACTTCGTCGTTCGGAACAATTTTTTCGCTTGTTTTGTGCGTATATTATAACTCATCCCTAGTAGAATATCATAGGTATAGATACATATATATCATGTCAGAGTTCCAATTAGGGTAGCGTACTTATCAGAGATTTGGGAATTGAAAAACATAAATACATATTTATTATTCCTTTCATAAAACCTTGATTTAAATTCGTCGGATATTTTATGTATCTCAATAATCTCTATAATCTAGATCAGATTGAAAATGTAGATCACGAGTTAATTGGAATACGGCCCTCGGTTATGAGAATTATTTGTTCGAGTGTTAATAAAATGTGATTAAAATCAAGTCCATTGGGATTTATTAATAAAATTGACAGTAGAATCATGTTTATTTATGTTTACTTTATTATATGGTACATAGATATATTGTGTTTTATCCGTCCGTTCGTTTGTCTGTCTGTTAGCGAGCTGTGTCATGATCCGTAATAGGTAGACAGTTTTTTCACTGAATGTGTATTTCTGTTGGCGCTATAACAACAAATAATAAAAGTAAAAATAAATTAAAAATTAAAAAAAAAACTTAGAATGCATTTTCAAAATACTTGTGTCTAGGAATTAGTCTTTTTATTATTATTAGGAGTCACCATTTTTTGTTTTTTCATATGATTGTAATTTTATAATAATTTTAGTCTTCTGTAAGTGAGCAAAATGTTCTTTGGAGAATAAATTCTTTAAACCTAAAGGGAGACTTTATTTTTATTTTTTATATGTACGTATACGTATAAGAAATTAGAAGACAACATAATATATTAGAAGAAGTAGATATAGGTGATCCCTGTAGAGACGTATTTTATGGCTTTTTGCGACGGTACGGATCCGTTCGCGTGTGAGTCCAACTCGCACTTGGCTGGTTTTATTAGACAATCCCACAGCTGGCCTAAGTAACTGGCGCAATTAACGACGCGTATTTCCACAGGTCAATGTGCTCAGACCTGGTCTACGTGATCCTATTCCCCCAACTCCTCATGGTGGTGCACTTCAAGAAGCACTGCAACACGTACGGCTCCCTGGCCGCATACATCGTGGCGCTCCTGGTGCGGCTGTCGGGGGGTGAGAAGCTGCTCGGCCTGCCACCCCTCATCCACTACCCAGGGTGGGATCCGGAGAACGAAGTCCAGCTGTTCCCCTTCAGGACAATGGCGATGGTTCTGTCGCTCTTCACCCTGGCCTTCATATCCTGGCTGTCTGTGTGAGTGTTCTTTTGTTTTTCGTTGACAAGATAGTCCTTGACCGCGATCTCACCTGATGGTAAGTGACGATGCAGTCTAAGATGGTAGCGGACTAACTTGGAACGGGTGTGGTAGTGTAGATTCCCCATACCCCCTGATCGGTTTCTACATCGTACCGGAACGCTAAATCGCTTTGCGGCACGTTTTTGCGGTAGGGGTAACTAGCCACGGCTAAAGCCTCCCACCAGAAATATATCTAAATATATAAAAGGAAAAGATGACTGACTAACTGACTGATCCATCAAGGCACACCTCAAACCACTAGACTAATCGAGCTGATATTAGGCATACAGATAGCCTATTACCACGTAGGTATCTGCTAAAAAAGCAATTTTGAAAATTCAACCCTTAAGGGGGTAAAATAGAGGTCTGAAAAATCGAACTTAACGTGAGCTAAAGCTTTTAGCTTAACGTGAGTTAAGTTAAAAGCTAGTTCTTCAATAATAATACGATAAATTCTTAAGTGTGTGTTTTATTTTTCAGCTGCAAAATTATTGTTTAAATTGTTCTTGGAATAACTGCTAATTTATTCTGAGTAAGATTTATTCCACGTCTCATTAATTTAGGAATTATAAAACTTTCCATTTGTAGGGATAGGTACTTATTCCCGTTTTCACTAACGTTACCCAAGTTAGGTGATGCTTTGTGTCAATTTCTTTTTCACGAATCTTTATGGAACACCTAAAGCTAAAAATTTAATTGGGTAAGGGATTGTATATAGAAGCTACCTAAAGAGGGAGTATTTACGGGATGATTTAGGTATGCTTAGTGTAAACAGGGTAAATTCTCATTAGGTAAATAAGGCAAAATAAACCCAAGGTCTGAATACTTGCCCTTTGACTCTTCGTTCGTGGATGTTACGCCTCGAATGAATAATGTATCCAATACACATCTCTTGACGATACATTGTGCTCAGAGATTTATTCAGATTATATTTTGTTGACACAGATTTTCGATAAAATTGTCGGAACGTAGTGCGTCAAATCAAAGGGCTTTTCAAATGTTGTTTACTTCATTTTTTTAACCAAAGAAAAAAAAAGAAGGGAAAAAGAGAGAACTGAATTCGTCGCGTATATTTTTTTTTAATTTTTTTTAGTAGGTCTAATTGTACCTTAAAAAGTGCATACGAACCTCCTCCTCCCTGGCACAGTGGTGAGCGCTGTGGTCTTATAACTGGGAGGTCTCTGGTTCGATTCCCGGCGGGGTCAATTTGGGAATTTATAATTTCTGAATTGTCTCTGGTCTGGTCTGGCGGGAGGCTTTGACCGTGGCTAGTTACCACCCTACCGTCAAGAACGTGCCACCAAGCGATTTAGCGTTCCGGCACGATGCCGGCGTGTAGAAACCTATTAGGGGTATGGGTTGAATATACACTGCTATGTCCCTTCCAAGTTAGCCCGCTACGTTATTAGACTGCATCGTCACTTACCATCAGGTGAGATCGTAGTGAAGGGCTATCTTGTCATCGAATAAAAAAAAACCCCTTGAAAATAATTAATTAAAGTCCCTGCTTATGACATTTCATTTTAAAATGAAAACAGAGTAAATGAAATTTTAAACTGAAAATATTTTCCAATTACCTGAAAAGCTCCGTCCGTAAATTAATAATTTCAAACAGTTTGTTAATACAATACTTACTTCGTTTTCTATATTACTGGAACTCGAGATCTGATTCTGTGAATATTTACAATAACATTTCGAATCTGCCTTGGAAGTGTTAAAATCACATTCGTTCTTTCATTTATCTATACTTATAATAAAACTGTAACGGGACGAATTCTGTACATGAAATATATTTTGAAAATTTTAATCGGAGGATGCTTTATTAACGATACTGAGCCTAAACAAATTTTGAATTTTTGTCAGTGTGTCTGTCTGTCTGTGCGCGCTTCACGCGAAAACTACTGAATGGATTTAATTTTTTTTTGGTATAGTGGTAGCTAATACTCCGGGTCAATATATAGGATACTTTTTATCTTCTCACAAGATCTCAACATCCGCGTCGAACATGATAACCACTAAAAAGTTAAAGACATCAAGATTACATTTCAATATATTGTCCACAGATACCTCTTCAACTCAGGCTATTTAAGCCCAGAATCTGACTACTTCAACTGCGTAGTCAACATCCCAGAGGACATTCGTCGAGTGGACGAGCCTTCCGAAGCTGGCGAGCAGATGTCTGTCCTCGGAGGAGTGCCTGGTAGGTTGTACGGAGCCGCATCGACCCTTGTAGGACCTGACGAGAAGTCCGGAAGAATAAATCCGGCTCTGGAAACCGATGACGATGATCTGGACGACCCGAACGATGGACCGACCGACCTGTTTGGGAACAGTAACGCGCCTTCAGTTCAACCGTTCGGTAAACAGACGGCTTTCTGAGACGATTATTACTTTTATTAGTTCTTTCATTTTTACATAATGAAAACTGATATAAAAAACCAAATCACCCGAAACTATAAACCGAATATTGCCAAACATACTCGTATCTATCTTATGAAATAAATAGATAGTCGACATCGATAGCTAGTCGCATCGACTCTGGTAGGACCTGACGAGAAGTCCGGAAGAAAAATTCCGGATCTAGAAACCGATGATGATGATCTAGATAACTCGTTAAATCGATCGATATAACTCGATAAATCATCAAAATTCAAAAGATATTGAAATTCTAGAGCTTAATTTCTAAGGAACAGTGATCTTGGTTTTTTGTACCTGTTGTAAGAATTATAATTTTAGGTTGTAACTGCACTGGATATCACAGATTTAGGATTAGTTCTGGACTCTAAACGATCAAACATCGAACAGTGGTAAAGATATACGTTATTCGAAAATACTTAATACACGTTAGTGTGCTCAAAATATACGACATTACGAATATTTTTCGACAGTTTCTTCCGAAAGCACAAATTTTGTATTGAGAAGCACAATTTTTCGAGTTTAAGGTTGACTTACAATGGCGGCGCTGCTAAGCCATAATAATATTATAATATAAATAAAAATAAATAATAAAATAACTCTAAGTTAAACACTTAGATTTTTATTAAAAACGTTTAATCGAGGAATAAATTGGACATTCTGACAGTTTTTGTATTGAAAATATGAAAATCACGCTCGGATAAGACTTATTTCATGTTGGTGAAATCGGTGGTTGGTGTCTATGGGAAACAGATATTTTCACAAAAAATATTATTCCTATATAAAATTCTTTTTTGGAGGAATCACCATCGATTTATACCAATAAGTCTATAGGAAACGGAAATCTTCACAAAAAATATTATTACGCCGTAAACTTCTTTTTATGATTTCTAAAACGTTTCTCATGATATTTCGGAGTTTATTGCGCGCTGCCAATGTATTCAACCTATATGGATAATACACATTGGCGGCTGGGGTTCGCCGGTTTTGTACCGTTGCAAAGAAAGTCGTCTTTGTAAGCGAACAATTGAAAAAAAAAACCGAATAGAAGCCGGCGGGCGGCGTGCCGCCTTTGTTCTATATCTTATATCTCTTTATAGTGTGTGAGACGTAGAAGACATTAAAGCAATATTGTTTTAGTGGATGTGTAAAGAGTATTTAAAGCCGAGTACTCACTAGTGAGTTGTAGCTAACCGTAACCATTACGTGTTGCTATACGCAAAACGGGTGATTAACGCCTACTTGCGGAGAAAATTCCCAAGAAATGAAATACAGACACGTGTTGCTATTAGACAATAATAGTTATTTTCGAGCGTAAAACTCGAACACTCACAGCGTCAATTGTTGGTTTTGCACGCTTTTGTAGCAAGTCGCTATATTAAAATCAAAATTGGAACAAATAATGCACGATTTTAATGCAACGATCGATCTTAGTTACTGCGAAAATACGATGCAAAATCGCGATTTGGAAATCCTAAAAACAGGACGTGTACATTGGCCCGGTAGTATACGGTTCACCGCCTTTGCCGTTTGCGTGATTGAAGACATGGCGTAAAACTTGAACCTTTAAAATTAACCTGTGACGATTACGGTAACCGATGCTCGCATGTGAATACCCGGCTTAAGAAAATTTATTTTGTAGCAAATATGTGTATCTGTACTTAAAATAATGAAACGCATACATATCAAAGAAATGTGAAATTAAGTGTAACTATAATATTATATTTGTTGTTAGTAAAGATAAAAATATTTATTGAAGAGATTCCTTATTTAAGTCAATTATTGTAGGAAGAGAGGCACGATTATATTATTCTATGTGCTACGCTTCTAGATAAGGGGGGTAATTGCGTAATGAAGTCATTACCAGCAAACCTTATTGCATTGCGATCATTTTAATCATGTACCTTAACTAATAGCTAGTAAAACTGGGTTTCCACCGCGAGCGTAGCGTTTAACTCTTAGAGGAAAACTGCGTACAAGTACTTTCACCAAGAAAGAGTCCAGTGGAAAGGATTGAGCAAGCAAAAAGAGTTTTTGAGTCATTTGATGAATAGTGGAAGTGAAGTTAATGCAACTATCAAAAGTCTTTGTTAGTGGAAGTATAACTATTTTGTCCACACAGAGCCCGTTTCGCTTTGCCACTTCCCGCACATTACCCATTTGCAGTGGAAACAAAGTTCGCTTCTAAGTTTCAATCAATCATGATTGCAATGCATCAATTGAATTGAATGCATCAACTTTTTGTGCTAGGGGTCCTTTATCTTGACCCTTGAAAATTGGTGAAAAAGTTATTAAAATATTTAAATTTTAATCCGACCATCGTGCGTCCATTGCTTTATGCGATTTCGTTGCGCAACAACCCCTCACATGATTATAATAAAATTGAGAAGTTTACTTTAGCTGCGTCAAACGACCAACATAAAGCCCTTAGGTTGTTATTGTAATAAAGAATATTAAAATATAAACCGATATAAAAAGCACTCTTAAATAAAATTAAAATTGTTTTAATAATATTTACTTGAGGAATTTTTGAGATTTTAAGATTATTACCTACGCTTTTAGATCTTTTTACTTTTAATGTTTAAAAAAAAATTATTAGCTAAAGCCGTAGATCGAAAATTTATTAAGGCGAAGTGTCACATCAATTTTTATGCTAAAATTTGGGACAGGTCTATTTTGTAATAGATCCTAAAGATATGTCCGTTTTATGGAATAAACATAAAAAATAAGTGAGTGATTGTTTTAACTTAATTATTGAGCATATTTTTTAAATTTGAAATCAATAATGTTGAGTGATTTGAAGTTAGATGGGATTAGTCCCTTATAAAGGACGTTGAAAGAAAAGAAAGAACGAAAGAAACTATTTCATTTGATCAATACAATTGAAATTAAAAAAAAGTAACATAACTTAATCTACTAAAAAAAAGTAATTGCATATGATCAAGGAAGCGTTGCTGATAATTATAACGGTATAAAACTAACTAATTGTGAATTAAAAACTTAACAATTACAAGAAGTTGTTGTGACATTTCAATTTTAAATATTTATTATGTTTTAAGCGAAACTTAGTGGTTGTTACTAATTTTTGAGCCTATATTATTTATAGATTACGATTAATTATTTATTTAGAATGCACTTGGCAATATTTAACTGAGAAACTGTGTTTGATTTTAGTGGTAACTCAGCTAAATAACTTTAGGTTAGCTTCATAATATCAGCTGATCGATTGAGTTATTAAAAAGTGTAATTAATATATTTTTGAACGAAAAGATTCTCAATTTATAAGATTGAAATATTAATAAAAGACACCATGTAATAATTTATGAAACATAACGTAAGCAATTTAATACATACGTAAAATAATATTAGTGTTTTTGAATATCCTTCATGACACACCAATTAAAAAGAATGACGGTAGCCAAATTTATGTACGACAGAGAAATAACTTATTATATAAGTGAGACAGAGATACCGTATTGCATTGACGGCCGTCATTTGTTATATTTGGTGTAGAAAGTTAACATATATATGTATTTCTATCCGATACTCTAAGTAAATCCGTTTTTCGCTGATATTGTGAAAACCCTGATATCGTATTGAATCGTAGGTTAAATGTATTGGTGTTCAAAAATATATGGATGTGTTAAATGTTTACCCAAAACGTCGAGCCCTTTTCTCTATATTATTATGTAAAATAGGGCATTGATCTAAAGATTTTTAAAGTGTTTAACTCCTCTTCGTATTCAGTATTGAAACGTTGGAGAAGGGGCTTTTACTAAAGGTTTATATAAGCGCATTTCTTATAGAATGGAATATATAGATATACGTATTGTACCTATCTATCAATAATTGTGATATAGTCACCTGCCTGATGTTAATACTTCGCGAAGACTCAACCAATACATATCATTATGTGAATTAAATTAATATAAAATATATCACCTATGTTAGTGACTAGATGGAACGGATACATATCAAATATTTTTAAGGTAGTTTTAGATTATCGTTGTTGTTCTTAACACTGTTTCGTGCTAATGCCATTGCAGACGGACATTGTCATCATAATATATACCTACTACCCGGTAGTAAATATTACTAATCGAGCCCCCGAAAGTAGAGTAGATTAGAACGTAGAGAGTCGTCTCTGTCACTCATAACAATGTGACGTTTTGTTGCTTCGTGCGACAGACACAACGCTCTACGAAGCCGAAGACAGCCGGTGTGTAATTTGTACTGCCGTTTACGTGTACTGTATCCTCTTATGACTGTTATTTTTGGTGGTAAACCAATTTGTTGATTTTTCGATGAATAGATTAGGTTATGAATTTACGAAGGAACCACTATAAATAAACTTATTTTATTAAAAATATAATTTTGCTTGAAATGTCATTTAGCAGGTACTGATTAATTTTATTACCAAGTTAAAACTGTGAGCATTCCCCTTAAAATTCTTATAATTTATTTTAATTGAAGAAAATATATATGGTCAGATAATAAATAATTAATTAGTGAGCATATTATATTATTTTATTTTACTTGATAATTAACGGCCGTGGTAAAAAACTCACTTATTGTAAATTAAACGACCATCTCTTATACTTATGTTTGAGACATTAATGTATTATTATTATAATAGACATTAAAAATCGAAACTGAAAAATAGGTACCTTGTTCGTGGAGGGGTAAACAATTTTATTTCGAAATATCTTGTAGGTGTACCTTGTTAATATAAAATACTTTTTAACCGACGAAAAAAAGAAGGTTCTGTATTCGTCGCGTATATTTTTTTATATGTCACAATGAGATTGTCAGCCTGCTTTGGCGTTAGGACGGGTCGGGCCCTGTTAGCTAGTAGTTATACATATATACCTACTATTGACTTATTCCTAGTTCTTGTTGAATATTTGAAATGTGTAAATTGTGTAACGTTGTGACTACAGCAATCCCTGCGACGTAAATAAAACAATATAGTATGTTGATGGGCTTATTTTGTTTTTGTGATCTCCTAACGGTGACCTACCCCTTTATATGGCACGATTAGGGCACCTTGTAGCTTAGTAAAATAGCCTAGTTGTAACGGTGATTCCTACATAAAATATTAATTCGAATTTCGTTTCGAAATACGCATATTGCGATTTTTAGATGTTCTTTTGGTTGAACAAACCAAAAGAAAAAGACGTGTGGCACTCGGGGACTGCCGCGGTAAAGCTATTGCATAGCATTTTTTATCAACGCCATCTAGCGGTAAGAGGAGTCCCGTGTCAGGTTATTTTCGTTACGGAATTTCTGGATTCGGTCTCCACGCTCAAGGCCCGCGATAGAAGCTATGCAGTAGCTTAAGACGGTACTCTAGTCCCAAGGAATTTGAAAAATAGGTATTTGAAGAAAATATCGCCGTCGCGCTGCGCCCGACCAACAGGAGTTATCCATGTGTACGAGTAGTGTATTTGTGTGCGCGAGCCCTCGCCCCTCCCATGCCCGTAACATTCACCCGCCGGCCGCCTGCGGGTGAATAAATATATTTTGAAACTTTGAATCGGATGATCCTTTACTATTGATACTGAGCCCAAAACAATTTTTTTTTTTAATTTTTCGTCTGTCTTGGCCTTGGCCGCGCATCACACTGAAACTACTGGACGGATTTAAATGAAACGTAACATGATTTAAGTTCATACTACGAGGTAAAATATAGAATACTTTTTATCCCGAAATTCCGCACGGTTCCCTTGGGAGAGGGGATGAAAGTGAAAATGTGTATTTCATTGTAATTCATTAACGTGTACTCCGATTTCATTCATTCATTTTTTATTAGAAAGAACATACTGCAATGATTGTTCTGTAATTATTTCAAGATCATCAGTTTAGTAGTTCAGAAATTATAGACTTCACAATGCTCAGTAATAGGTCCAAATAACTTGAACCCCGTTACGTACAGGAAACTTTGAATGTACGGCTCATTTTAAGCTGGCATAACACAGTATCGTAAACCATAATGGATAGCCCTATTTTGAACCGACCTTCAAAAAGGAGGAGGTTATCAATTCGGTCGGTATCTTTTTTTTTCTATGTAGGTATGTCCACCGATTACTCCGGGGTTTCTGGACCGATTAACGCGATTTTTTTTAATGGGCCCTTAAAAATTTTTACCTTGAACTCCTCAAACCTGATGCTGCAGGGGTACTTTCTCCCTAAAAGCTTTAGGAACTGTCGTTTACGAATTGGTATGCTTGCTACTAGATCATAGAGCTCCAGGTCATCCTCCTCAATCCTGTAGGGTGATATCATTTTTGTCTAAACTGAATAGTTTGCGCGAGAGACACTTCCAAAGTGGTAAAATGTGTGTCCCCCCCCCCCTCTAACTTCTAAAATAAGAGAATGATAAAACTAAAAAAAAATATATGATGTACATTACCATGCAAACTTCCACCGAAAATTAGTTTGAACGAGATCTAGTAAGTAGTTTTTTTTAATACGTCATAAATCGTAAACCGCAATTGCTGCTACGGAACCCTTCATGGGCGAGTCCGACTCGCACTTGGCCGCTTTTGACTAACTGCATACGAAAGTAAATACGGTACTTATACCAAGACAACAATTTTTAAAATTGTTGTCTGTCTGTCTGTTTGTTGCCACTAATCTCGGGACTGGCTGAACCGATTTTGACGGGACTTTCACTGGTAGATAGCTGATATTATCGGTCATCGAATAAGCTACTTTTTTAACCGACTTTCGAAAAACGAGGAGGAGTTGTGTTTTTCTACCTCTGTATATCGATATCTCCGTGATTTCTTAAGCGATTTGCGTGAATCTTTTTTTAATCGACACAAAAACTTTGCGAGATGGTCCCATAAGAACTTCGGGTTCCAACTCTTCAATCCTGATGCTGCAGGGGTACTGCTTCCCTAAACTGTGGGGATTTAGGAATTGTTGATTATTATGAATAGTTATTGTAGGGACTAAGTAAAGACATCGTTAAATTCCAGGATCCAACTCCTTAATCCTGATGCTGAGGGGTTCTGCAATCTAAACTGTGATGATTTAAGAACGCGAATGAAGTCACGGGTGTCCGCTAGTAATAAATAAAATAATCATTGTATAGTGTAAATATCGACATCAGAGTACATCACTAGAGTATCGATAAAAATATCGACAATTGTCACTTCCCTATTAGTGTACATGTAAGCCTTACCCTCCCTCACCTCCACCCTACCCCCGTAAAGTACGAAAGGGACAACTGCAGCTCGGGCTGATTTTTACCTACAAAAACCTTGACCAAAAGACGTTTCGTATTCTGCTGTTTCCTTCTTCAAAACTGGACAAATCTCAAATATTCTTATATCAAAATTTAGAGGAAGAGTATATCTATGCTTCTATGTTTTTCTTTTTTGTTAAAAACTTATCAAATTTGTCTGATAGTCGTTTGAACATGGCGGTAAAATCGAGGGTTTTTTTCGGGTTTTTGGATTGTCATATTTTTTTTAATGATAATGTTTTGGAAAAAAGAAAAACATAGAGGCACGTATTAATTAGACCTAGATTTTTTGGAAAAAAATCATTGCTCTAGAGGCATTATCCACGAAGAAAACAGCAGAATACGTTTGTATGGAGAAAGGCCCACTAGAGTACCCTCTTAAAAATCAAATCAGTCAGGCCGTTTTTGAGTTTTATTGTACCTACTACCTGTCTAAATTACGTGGTCCAACCACACAGATTTTTCTAGTTCAGCGGGTAAAGCTAAAATTAATTTGTTTTTCCTTGAGTAGGTACATAGGTACGTTTAAACTTATTCAAAAAATTGTTTGTTTTACCTAATATAGTGTTTAACAGGAAATGAGGGTAAAAGAAGACGCGTTAAATTTATTTACACATTTATTTTATTTATACAAATAACAATTTAATTGATACTTATATACTAATCGTTTGTACATTCGGTTGTTACAAATTAAATATTATCTAAAACAACATGTTTTACTCATATGTCTAGTTACCTACTTATATCGATAGAAGTTTGAAGTAAAAATTACACTTTTTTGTTTTTATTGTGTGGATAGCGAAAGTGACATTAATTGGTAACACTTTAATGAGCATTAGCTCCATATATAATTTTTGCCTTTAGTCTTTGTAAATAGAGAGACATCGTTTGCAGTAACTATATAGAAAACCAATTGCGTTAACAGAAACAATACAATTGTTTGCGAAATACTAATAATATTAATAACAATACAATAGTGATAGTTTGCGAGAAAGTGGTTGAAAGTTAGGTTTGATTCGAAAGGAAATTAATTCTTTGTCAAATAAAGTATTTGCTTTAAAAAGGCTTAAAATGACGTTGCTTTATTTGGTTAGACCAAGGTTAGACCTGTCTAGGGGTTGTCTTATGTTCTACGGCGATTGTGTAATAAATCGTATTCATTTGCTAGCTTAAAACGTATGGCTTAATTTATATTAATTGTAGATTCATTTATATTCATTTATTTCAGTGGTAGATATTTGACACTGACGAAGTTTATTGTGCTGGCTTTGTGCTGAGAATAGTGAATAACCAAGAAAAGAAGAAGAACCTATTAGCTGTCCAATGCATACGATTTTTTGTGTAATGTATAATGAATACGGTTGTGCAGATTGAAATAGGGAAAACTATTGCGAACTATTTGGAACCACCACTCCCATGCTGACGTTACGAGTTTGCAGTTTATGACATGGTAACTTATTAATACTGATCATACTTCCACTAAGAGTTCGCGACTTGCGCAATTGACTGTTATCCATTACTGAATTTAATAAGAAATTTAATCTTAGTACACATAACCGCCGCTAGAGTCGTAACTCTGGCTGATGGTGGCCGGCACTGCCGCTGGGTAGCCGCCTCCTCCTCCACCACCTCCTCCTGAAGAGTATCCACCCCCTGAGCTGTAACCACCACCACCACCAGAGCTGTGACCACCTCCAGAACCCCCAGAAGAATACCCACCAGAGCCATGCCCACCCCCTGAAGAATAACCGCCGGATCCACCAGAACTGTATCCACCTCCGGAACCTCCAGAGGAATACCCACCTCCGGAACCACCTGAGCTATAACCACCAGATCCATGTCCACCTCCTGAAGAATAACCGCCAGAGGCCCCAGAACTGTATCCACCTCCTGAACCTCCAGAGGAGTAACCACCTCCAGAGCCACCTGAACTATAACCACCAGAACCGTGTCCACCTCCGGAGGAGTATCCACCCCCAGATCCACCAGAGGAATAACCACCTGAGCCGCCTGAACTGTATCCACCTCCCGAACCACCTGAGCTATAACCACCTCCGGAGCCTCCCGAGGAATATCCACCAGAGCCGTGACCACCGCTGCCGCCACTCGGGGCTCCATAACTACTTGAGGGAACAGCCGCGGGAGCTCCGTAGCTAGAAGATGGCCCACTGCTTCCAAAACCACTACCTCCAAATCCTGAGCTACCTCCGCCAGACGACGGAGCACCATAAGAACTAGATGGGGCGCCATAAGAACTAGATGGGGCACCATAAGAACTAGATGGGGCACCACCTCCATGAGAACCAGATGAAGGGGCACCGTACGACGAAGAAATACCTCCTGAGCCAGAAGAACCAAAAGAAGGTGCTCCGTAAGAACTAGACACACCACTTCCAAAGCCACCTGAGCCTCCACCACCAGATGAACCAAACGAAGGTGCTCCATATGAGCTAGAAGGTGCACCGTATGACGATGATATTCCACCACCGCCTCCGCTTGAACCGTGTCCACCGAATCCGCCGCCTGATCCAGATGACCCAAAGCTAGGGGCACCGTAGGAGGAGGAGATACCTCCACCGCCACCTCCTCCGCTTCCACCGTGTGATGGGGCTCCATATGAGGATGAAATTCCTCCTCCACCACCGCCGCTACCACCATGGGATGGTGCTCCATAAGAAGATGATATTCCTCCGCCGCCGCCGCCACCGCCATGTGAGGGGGCACCATATGAGGAAGAGATACCACCGCCGCCGCCGCCACCACCACCATGTGAAGGTGCACCATATGATGAAGAGATACCACCGCCGCCACCGCCGCCGCCACCGCCATGTGAAGGTGCTCCGTAGGAGGATGAAATTCCGCCTCCTCCACCACCACCTCCTCCTGATCCGAAAGAGGGAGCACCGTAGGAGCTTGAAGGGGCACCATAAGAGCTCGATGGTTTTTTAGGAGCTCCGTAACTGCTCGAAGGTCCAGTTGGCACACCATAGCTCGTGGATGGGGGTCTAGGAACTCCGTACGACCCGGATGGCTTAGAAGGGGCACCGTAGCTTGAAGACGGGCGAGATGGGGCACCATAGCTGCTTGAAGGGGGTCCGTATGACGAGGAGGGTCGGCCGAAGCCTCCACCGCCTCCACCGCCTCCGTGGCCTCCACCGCCTCCGTGGCCTCCACCGCCGCCTCCCCCGATCCCCGGGGCTCCGTAGGATGAGCTCAGCGGAGCTGCGAACAACGGAATAGGAGCTTAATTCATACTTCGTAATTTGTCCTCGATTTAAATTGACTCTTTGTTTTATTAATAGGATTCAATTCAAGTCAAATAATATGTAATAAGTAAATAATATAAATATATACAATAATAATTAGGTAATATAAAAGTACATAAGTCAATAAAGTGACAAAATATGTCAAAAATTGTAAATCAAAAAGTTAATAATGTTTTTTATTTTTGTGCACTAAAAATCTTTAATTTTGATACGACTTGTTTTCATTGCTTGGCTTATGGCCTCGGGAGCTGCACCAGCATTACAGAATACACTATAATTGCTTATGTAAAGTTAGATCCGGATGTAGAAGCCCTTAAAAATTTTATTTAGAAATCACTTGCTAATAAGTAAGAGTCAAGCATGTTATATCGTCAAATACTTATGACGTGACCTCTCATAAATCAACAGCTTTGTTATTTTACACCTAACTTCTAAAAATTTAGGACTTATTTACTTAATGTGAAGGTTATGCAGCATAACCTTTTCATTACATAAGAAGCATAACTTATGCTACTGAAAGCGATGGATCGCTGTCTTCAACTGGCTAATACCGGTGTTAGAGATTTGCTAACGAAAACTTAAGCAAGGGATTCAGTAATTATGATTTTGTTGCTCGTTTTCACCAACTTAACACTAGCTTTTATGGACTACCTAAGCTAAGTTAGGTGACGCTTTCTGTCAATTTCGTTTTTACGAACATACAGGGAACACATAAAGGTGAAAATTACATTGGGTAAGGGATTGGTTTTAGGCCTTAGGGGATCATTTAGGTATGGTTAGTGAAAACGGACATAAATCTCACAGCGTTGGTTTTTTTCATCGATGTCCTAACGACATGTTTGCGTGTGTTGTGTTTTTAAGCTATTGCATAGCTTCTATCGCGGGCCTTGAGCGTGGAGACCGAATCCAGAAATTCCGTAACGAAAATAACCTGACACGGGACTCCTCTCACCGCTAGATGGCGTTGATAAAAAATGCTATGCAAAAGCTTTACCGCGGCAGTCCCCGAGTGCCACACGTTTTTTTTTTCACATTTTTTTATTATTTACAACATGGCTCACCATCACGTTTGTAGTGCCTGCGAGGCGTGGCGGCAGTCACCGCAAACAGGAGCCCCAGCAGCTGGAAGACAAAGAAAATACTTTGTGAACATGACAAATCCAAATAGGCTCGTAACTCCTCGACTACGCCTCAAGAAAGTCCGAAAGTCGTTTGTGGCAATGGACGTGACGTTCTATAATAAAATTCCACAGTCGATTCTAGACTTGCCTTTACATAAGTTTAAGAAATCTATTAAAGTATTCTTTTAAATAAAGCGTGGATATAACAAGCTCCGGCACTTCATGAGCTATAAATAACTATAAATAGCTGTACAACATATTTTTTTTTAAAAGAGCAACCACCGACTTTCTTGCTGGTTCTTCTCGGTTCGAACAGCATTCCGAACCAGTGGTAGATTCACTTGACGATTCCAAAGCACTTTGTAAAAGTTAAAAATAATTTGTTTTAACAAAAAATTATTCTATTGTATTATAACAACTGTCCTCACTGCCTTAGTATTATTATAAATTGGTTTGTTCTTAAATCATGCAGCGACGGAGCAAATGATTGACTAATTTTTTGCATAGGTATTGGGTATTGAAGGCCTTTTAGTAACGTAGGTTTCGTTTTATTCCGGAAAAATAAAGGAAACCTGCGGGATTTTTAACTAAATCCACTCGGATGAAGTCGCAGACAACATATTATGCTAGTTATAACTATGTTCTTTCGCCTTCCTCGTACGCTAGGCTATTTACTACTTTTGCTTTTCCTCGTATAATGTTTCATGTTTATTTATCAAGGTACAAATTGCAACGATGTTCCCTAATGTTTTTCTCGAATTTTCCGCAAAGTACCTACTGTACCGGGTTGCCATGACTGCGAGAGTTATTATTAATGTAGTTACATATTTTAGTTTCGCAAGTTTGCGCAAGCCTGTAGAGGTTAGCGTCGCTGTACACGTGCAGTTGCTGACCTGGTTTCAGGGTCAATATCATATAGTAACTTTTTTATTTGATGACATGATTGCCCTTGACGCTGACGACGCAGTCTTAGATGGTAGCGGGCTAAGTTGGAAAGGAATATGGCAGTTTTAATTAAACTGCCATACGTGTAATCGGTTTCTTTTTAATAGCATCGTGACGAACGAAACGCTTTCTGTCTTTGACGTTAGGGTAAGTCAAAGTTCAAGTTAATACATTTCTAATATTATCATACTCAAACGATTTTAAGGCAGGAATCACTTGGTTCATCGTAGCTCTAGGTAAAATAAAACACTTGCATGTACTTTATATCGGTACCGCGACACGTCCATCCAAGTTTATGGACGTGTCATTCAACAAGCGTGGCGAGCGGGCGAGGCATGGACAGTGGACACCTATGTTTATTGTAGATCTGTACATCACAAACCCAACCAAAATAAATAACATTATTACGATTCTTTATCAATTTCTCAGTACCACAGAATACAATAGTTCTGCTTATATACATAGGAATATTTGGTTGTGAAAATCAAACAACCGAAATGTTTGCCCAGCCGTGGGCAACTAGATTCCTTAGATCGGAATGATTAAGGCGATGGCGAATTTAAAAGGAAACTCTCTGATATTGAAACTCATCAAAGTTCTAAACATAATTGGGATTCATAAGTCGTCGGCGGAAGATAAAACGGCGAGAAATCGGGTGAAATTGGCGTTTTACCTGATAATCGGGTATTTTGCCTTGTTTACGGGCATTTTGTAGGCGACGGACGTCCGCTATACGTGAGCGATAAAATAGAGTTTCACGTTGTATATCTTTATAATTTATTGCCTGTGGGAGATCGAGAGAATTCGTATTGGATGAATTAAAATTTCTTTGACCAAGAGACTTTTGGCGCAGATGTGTAAATGCTCTCTTTAATCTTCAAAGTTAGAGGTACAAATTTTATTTCAGCTGACAAGTCATGATATAAAATATTTTTATTTCTTGAGCAATAATTTATATTATGCATGATAAAAAAAAAACTTTTTTATTTTAATTATTATGACATTGGTAATTTTTATAAGAGCACATTTTTTACCTTACTTTCACCTGGCAAAGGAAATTTCAATTTTCGGTCGGTATCTACTACAGTACAGCCTCCATGAAGGCTTAGAGTAGTAGATACCTAGTATTTTGAAAAGGAAATAATGTAGGTAGTTACTAGCCATTTAGTGCCACTATAAAATTCTGTAGAGTTATTTATGCAGAGTCATTATAAAACGCTTAACCTTTTTCATGGATGCAACTATTATGTTTACCTAATTCAGTGATTCAGGAAGAATAATACAGGAGTACGTAAGACAATAAATAAATAATCGAATGAGTAGACTCACCTGTTTGATAATTTATTCATTATACAAGCGGTAAAAATTTAAACAAAACCAATAAAAATCTATATCTATACTCATAATAAAACAGTGACGGGGGGAATTCTGTACATTATTATGTATATTTTCAAAATTTTGATCGGAGGATGCTTTATTATCGATACTAAGCCCAAAATTTTTTTTGAATTTTTTGCCTGTCTGTCTGTCTGTCTGTGCGCGCATCACGCGAAAACTACAGAACGGATTTGAATGAAATTTGGTATAAGGGTAGCTGATACTTTGAGTCAATATATAGGATACTTTTTATCCTGATAAACATTAAGATTTATCCGGGATAGGGGAGGAAAGTTTTTATTGATTTTGCTCCATAACTTCGTCAAATCTAAACCGAATTTGATAATTCTTTTTTTATTATAAATTGTGTACTATTAAAAATATTTTGTCTATTTTTGGTGAATATTTACTAAATATTATCGGAGATAGAGGACATAACTTCTCGTGGATAGCAAGTCACTCTAAACTTTTTTCACGTGGACGACGTCGCGGGTATCAGCTAGTAGTAAATAAAGTCAAACGTGCAAAGTGAAAGGAACAAAGAGCAAAAAATATTAAAAGTTTCTGCATCTAAAATATCTCCCCAGACAATAAATGTAGCGCATAGTAATTCTGAAAAACTCGAAACAATGCGGAGGAATAAAGAATACTAACTCTAATTTTGCTCGGAAGAGTCGACGATAGAGAGCAATTTAAATTTGCATCTTTTAATGGTAGCACTGTACTAATCTTTTGAATAAAATGTCTTATCTTTCCTTAGCTTTCCTTTAATCTTCCGTGGATTTATCTTTGTTTCATTGTTTGCGATTCGAATAATTTCGATTAAATTACTGAAAATCATGAAAATTTCTTCGGTATCTAAAGTCTAATAATAATTATAATTGGACTGCGTTGCGAATTCGTTATCATTAATTTTTCAATAACTTTAGTGATTTTATTTTAGATCGGGAAAGTACTTCGGTTTCTTCACAATGTTTTTATTAAAACAATTGATATAATATTAATTGGCTAATTGCCCTGAAAAGTTAAAAGTAGGTACGTGTCTGACGCAGAGAGCAGAGAATTCCAGAGGGTTCAAATCCTGGATCCTCCGAGGAGGACACGGATTTTTAACCCTAGAGGTAATCGCCTCTTCTCAGTTGAAATGCATAGTATTTAAGCTATTGCATAGCTTCTATCGCGGGTCTTGAGCGTGGAGACCGAATCCAGAAACTCCGTAACGACAATAACCTGACACGGGACTCCTCTCACCGCTAGATAGCGTTGATAAAAAATGCTATGCAATAGCTTTACCGCGGAGTCCCCGAGTGCCACACGTCATTTTTTTTATTTTTTATTTATTATTATTAATCGTATAGTTCATACATACATGATTGTTACATTCAGTGCAACTTAAACCACATCATCATCATCAGCCATCAACCCATCAATGGCTCACTACTGGACGCAAGTCCTCTCAGAGAAGGGTGTGGCCATAGCACACTACGCTCGTGCGAATTGGCAGACTTCACACACCTTCGAGAACATTATGGAGAATTCTCAGATGTGCAGCTTTACTCACGATGTATTTAATTTCAATTCATTTATTTATTTGCATTCATGAATCCAATTACATGTATAATATATAATGTCTAAGATTACATGAAGCCCCGTCAGGGCGCTGCAAGTCACATTAAATAGTTATAATAAATCATATTAATACAATAATTTAAAAAAAAAATACAATAAATAATAAAAAAAAAAAAATTGGAAATACATTAATGCTTCAAAATTTGGATGTCAAGCAATAATACAATAATAATAATTAGTGAAATTAAAATAATTAGTTCAATATGTGATTCAATACGCATTTACAAGTTATGGTTAGTCAAGTTATTTATGGTATTCCTGCACCGTTGAATAGAATAGAATAGAATAGAAGCATGTGATATTTAACTGCTTATAACTTCGAAGTCAGAGATTCTTGCCCGGGATCGAACTTGCAACCCTCGAATAGAAGACAGTCCGAACTCCTAACCTATAGGCTATCACTGCTGTGCATGTTGTATCAAAATTCATGTAATCTATTAACTTAAAGTTACTTTATTGTACTTCAACAGTTACTTAAAGTCGGTAGTTAAAACGCGGTTACGTAAATACTGCAGTACATAATGCATGTAAATAGAAAACTTGACACAAGAGCAATCGTTTGTAGACTTAGTTACGCTGCTGGTATTTACTCGCACAATAGTACTACACGTTCATTTCAAGTTGGCCGTTGTCGAAAGTTAAAAAATAACGTCATACCGTACCGTTGACAAGAAAATAATAGTTGTATTCTTCACTGTAACCACGACTGTGACGGAAATTTTCATTTTTGGGAATTTTTCGTGGCAATGACATCTTAAATGTCGAAAGGAGTGATTTTTAATTTTCTCTTCTTTAAATAGCGAATAAACAACCTGGACATCAATTTCAATATAAATTCCAATTAATATTATAGGTTTACGTTAAAGGTATTAATATTACTTAAAGGTTTAGGGTAAGATAAAGTAATTTCAACAAAATATGATAAAATGGAATTCGGGATAAGTTTTTCGAGATAAGAATTTCCTTACGCAAATAAACATTTAGAGTATTATAAAGATCCATTTGGTAAAGAGGAAAAGTATGTCAAAGCCTAAACACGAACAGATGTGGCACTTCGTCTCAGTCCCCTGGGAGGCTGATAGCGTTGTCGTGAAGCAGGTTCACTCAGTTTAAACATTATGCATAAAGGGAGACACAATGTTTCCCTAGAGGGGCAAAGATAAGGTACAATATTGCTTTTATTTGTATAAATATGTATGAAAATGTTCGTACATCTATAAAAGTCAGTCTTTGTAACCGAAAAATTTGTTTTTAATTCCATAAAAAGATATCCTTTGACTACGACCTCATTAGGGAAGGGCTTATTCCAACTAGTACCTAGCTTGGAATTAAATGGCATTTAGGCTTTCAATAAAAAAAAATAAGTATGTATTTCACAGTCTTTCATTTTTCAAATTAGGTATAGTACGTTTATCTCACGAAGTTACTGGCAGGAGCCTAGGTGGGAGCGGTCAGGCGCGAACAGCTCTCGCTCACACTCATACAGATACGACACACACACAACCATGAGCCACGAGCCCTCGTGAAATGAAAGAACTATAAATGAAAGTTGGTATTTTGAGTTTTGACGTTCGATTCTTTGATGCGACAGAGATTACTTTTTACCCCGGAGAAACAAGAGGACTCCGCGGGGTTTTCAAAAACCTAATTCCACGCGGACAAAGTCGCGGGGCCAAAGCTACTAGGAAATGATTGCAACAGAACTAAACTAGCGGCACGCTATGATGACCGGTTTGACACATTACAATAGTGATGTGGAATGTCAATTTATTCTCGAACAAAAAACAATTAAGTTTTGTTTTTGTACCTGATTAAATAGGTTTAATAAAACAAAAATGTATATGTTTATTTAATTTATTTGAACGAACTGAATATTTGAACGAAAATGAATATACATACTTTATATGCACACAAGAAACATATGAATACAAAAGATACCAAAAAAGGTGCCACAAAAGGCCATAATTAATCAGATTCGTCCATACTACTATTTTCACTGTCGTCACTGCTATCATCACATACATTAATAATTATATGTTCGTTTTCTATAATATTATCTATTTTCACATCTCTTTCATAATCTTCCCTTATTAATTTAACAGTTCTATTCACAACCTTTTCCCAGTCTCCTTTAGTCACATGTTCACAAGCTTCTTCTAATAATTTTAGCATTTTTTTTGTGGTAAATGGGGGTTCTGTATTGTGTCTTGCAGCATATCCCTTAATTTGAGCCCACACCAACTCAATCGCATTATACTCACAATGGTAAGGCGGTAACCGTATAACTCTGTGCCCATGTTCTAATGCTATTTCGTCAATGACGTATCGGATCTTGGTTGGTTTGTTTTCTTTTAAAAGACGTACTAATTCCGCTTTTAACATATTCATGTTTGCATCTACGCCATTTTTACGAAGCCATGCGACGATATCAGCTTTCTTTTGGGATTGGGCAGGTGGCTTGTCAATTTGCATCGAGTGGTATGGGGCGTTGTCCATAATTATAATAGATGGTTCAGGGAGGCTACACAACATTGAGGTAAACCATTCAGTAAACTTTTCTCCATTCATGTCTTCATGATAGTCTCCAGTGGTTTTTGACGCAAAAGCGATGAGAGAACCTTCGACAAACCCGTTGATGGTTCCGGCGTGACAAATTATAAGTCGCGATCCTTTTCCTACAGGAACTTTGGAAGTAGATGCTGCTGTGTCATCGTTCCAAGAACGGCCTACAGTATGGTTAGCATTAAGCCATGTTTCATCCAAGAACACAACATTTTGCCAATTTTTGATTTCTTTCACTTGCCGTAAAAAAGTATACCTTGCCATCGCTATATCAAATCTTTCCATCAATATTTTGGGTTTGTTACATTTTTTGTATCGAAATCCAATGGTCTTCAAAATCTTCGTTAAAGAACTTTCCCCACCGAAGAATAATCCAGCTTCCTTCAGTGAATGCACCAACTTTTTTCTTGTTGGATACTCCTTCTGTAAATAGTAGCCGTAAACATGTCTTCGGATAGCATCGGCATCAAAGCTATCGATGCCTACGACTGGTTTTGCTCGTTTTCTCTTTTTTGGTGTGTGAAGTTTATTTTCTTCTGTGCCAGTCTCGCCATATTTTTTTTTAGTTATCCGTCTAACAGTTCGTTGTCCAATATTAAGCGCATCAGCTACGCGTTCAACCACTGACGTTATAGGTAAAATTGGCCCTCCATTTTGAGCTTCACGATCGAAATAGTTACGAAGGCGTATTACGAACTCACGTGTCTGACTATTTAGAACAGTTCTCTGCGTACGTTCGGTCATATCGACGAAATCCACAACAAAGGGCTTGAACAGAGTCCAAATTAACGAGCAAGGGTCAACAGTAATGCAGTATCAATATTTGAAATCCAAAGCCAGGTCAAAACTATATCACAATCGCATTGCACTGACAGTTTATACTTTTCGAAGCAACGTCAATTCGAAACTGCTTTGTTTTGCATTGAGCATTGACGCGAGTTTGCCGGAGGTAGTAGTTGTGCTAGCCAGCGATCCTATGTGACGATCGTATTAGATTCCATTTTTAAAAATTTATTGATATTTTTTTGCGATTTCAGAGGTTTGTCCACATAGTGAAAATTGTTCATATTCACAAGTACATTCACCCCTTAAATGGTGCAAACTGATTTTTCTACACTTGTATACATTTAAGAAATCAATTTAATAAATAAATTTTGAGTCCTAAACCTAAAACTACATTCGATAAAATTTATGAATCTCTGCACATCACTATCGTCAATAAAGTAATACAATTATTTCCTTCAAAGTCGTTATCAATTAATACGGAACTTCATGAGCGGACAAACGTCAAACCGGCCATCATAGCGTGCCGCTAGTGTAGTGCATTGCTCCAGCTTGTTATAAACGTCACATAATCAATTTCAATGTGTGAAAAAGTCATATGATAGAGTCAAATAAATCAGATCATAGATTAGACGCACAACGCAGATGCGTCTCACGGGAACCGGGACTAACAATAGCATATGTAATATACCTAATGCGTGCAACTAGCCGGTATTGTTCTGAATTGTGCAAATTAAACTCATACACTGGCTTTGTGTATGGAAGATATTTGTGAACAATAGTTAGAAGATGTTGGATAGGGACCAATGAATAAGATAACATGATACATAACGTGCAGGATATTGCTGTAGACTTTTGTATAAAAACCATAGAACGTAATTCAATTTAGTCTTACAGCGCTAGAGTGTGGGATCTAGGGCCTAATAAAGCATTTATTTATTGGGAAAACTGCATGAAGAATGCTTTTTCATACAAATTTAATTATGGTTTTATATTACGAGGGAGTATTTAGTTCGATATCTTAATTTAGATATGCTTTTGTCTTTAATTTCTCACGAATTAATTTGTCGATTAAAGTTAATTGTGTACAAAGATTTACAATTACATATAATGATATTACATATATTACTAGCTTATGCCTGCAACTTTATCTGCGTGGTGTTAGGTTTTTAAAAATCCCTAGGACTTTTATGCTTTTCCGGGATAAGAAGTAGCTATTAATCTCCAGATCCTCAACTTCTTAAAATCAAGGGGATGCGTAGCTATATCACGGCGTGATTGAAGGACAAAACAAGAAACAAACAAACGTGATTTCGCATTCGCTGAGCTTACAGTCACACCACTCGTCTTTTAATAATATTCATATAATGTTTATACGTAAGTACTTCAAATGGTTGGTATTGTTCTGTGTTGTGCAAAACCATTTTGCTACACTAGTTTATTTACTGCGCGAAAAGATCCCACTGGGCGTGACAAGAGCGATTACATTGTTAACATGCATGTCTGTCTGTACAGTTACAGTACAATTTAAAATGTCTAGCTTTTATTGTACAAACAAGTATAGCGCTTTTTCACCGACTTCAAAGTACAAGGAGGTTCTCAATTCAACGCGTATTTTTTTTATTTTTTGATTTAACTCCGTCAAATCTGAACCGATTTCAGTATTTTTTTTTTATTTGAAAGGATATCGCGATAAGATAGCTTGGTTCGACTTCAACATCATGTATGTTAGTACAGACTAAAATTAATTTATACATTTTAGCGACGTTTGAGGTCGGTTATTTGAAAAGAATTTTTATTATTTTTATTTATAGTAACAAGAAAGTTATTAAAAAAAATAATTTATAGTTAAGTACAGTACGAGAAAAAGAAAAATTTTTCCTACAAATTAACAAATTAATTACTGACACTGCTAAAATCGGAAGTAACAAAGGAGCACAGTAGTGATAACCACTTAATTCCTTAATTAAGACTAACGTACAAATAAAAACAGATAATCTTTATCACGCGTGTATAACACAATATTTTATGAGTACTTCTCACGTTCACTGTCAATTGTCGAAGTGATGAACGCGATGGTTTTTCAGACGGAAGCAATATAAATGCACGGAACCACTAACAACGCGACGTGACACTTTCGAATAACATCTGGTGCAGTGATCGCTTTATATCAGACGATTTATTATCGTTGAGATCATGACCTGACAAACCGATGTACACGCAATCAACAGTCGCGTAAGATTTACAACGTATGTTTTTGTTAATGAGAAAGCTGAAAAAACTTTGTTCAGAATCAGTAATCTAATCGATATTGCTATAATTTTTAAATCGTGTTACCCATACGTGGCTGAAATTCAACCTACTCGTACGAAACGCTTCAGTTTAACGTTTTTGAAACGACGGCTAAGATATGGAACGCACTTCTAGCTTCTGTTTCCGGCCACGAGTGACTTCAAGACAAGAGTGAATAGGCATTTTCTAGGTAAGCGCGCTCCAATCTAGATTTCATCCAATGCTTTACATCATTGATTGTCGTCAAGCGCAAGCCTATCTTATTATAAAAAATAAATAAAAATGTTACAGTTTGTTACATAGATCATGTTAGGTAATAAAACACATAAAGTGGGGTAATTACACTATTTTTCTATTTACATGAAGTTTTGCTATGTATGGAGGAAATAAAAAGGCCTTTGGAGCTTCGAAGTCAGTCACTCATCCAGTCACTTATCCCGTCATATAAATGTGTTAAAATGTCAATTTTATTGTATGTGTTGTCATAGCTACACGGCCTTTCAAAGCCTTCTCAAGAAAGCACAGGGGTTCTAAGCTAAATCTAGTTTCTTAAATCAAATCAAATCGAAGTTTATTGCTTTAGCATTACAGTAATCGTTGAAACTAAAATGATTTTACAATACTAGTATACGTATTTCCGCCGGCCTGTGTAAGTATTACGTATGTAATTTTAAAGTCGATGGTCATGATTCTGCACGAAGATTTAACCTTAAGCAAAAACTTAATCTTCCTAACCATTTCCGATTCAATGATGACGATACAACGATGTCTGTCAACGTAATAGAGCTATGAACTTGGCTCCTTTCACTCAGTGCACTTAGGTTTCTAGAAACCAATTTCCTCATAGAGTCTGAAAGACAATAGGCATAAATATGTTTTTTTTTTTGAAAATCGTTTAGTCTATGAATTAAGAAATCAAAATAAATAAAATTAATGAATAGTTTAAATAATAAAAAGTTTGCAGCCTTTTGGGAAAAAGCCATCACACGAGTCACGATATCAGAATTTTTTTAGGGTTATTAGAAACTAGACAATGCCCGCGACTTCGTCCGCGTGGATCAAGGTTTTTCAATTCACATGGCAACTCTGTAATTTTCCGGGATAAAATGCCTATGTTTTATTCCTGGGTATGAGCTACCTCCATTTCAAATTTCAGCCAAATCGGTTCATTCGTTGTGGCGTGAAGGAGTAACAATCATACACACACACACACACACACATACACATACAAACTTTCGGCTCTATAATATTAGTGCGATAGTGTGAAGTGTGATTTCGACCCGGAATTATCCCGGAATGTCTCGGAAAATTCGGGATGGTTGGTAAACCTACTTTTAAGTTTTATTATCACACCAAGTCGCGGGAACTGTGACACCAAGTTATAACAAAACCAAGAAACTGTTTCACGAATAAAAATTCAAGTATGTGTGTCGTATGGAAACATACATTCTAATTTTATACCAAATTCCAATTTTTTTTGCGTCATAATGACAGCAATGTGATATAACACAATCAAGTACTTAGCGAAAGTAAAAGTTACATTTACACTTAAGTTAACGATAATTTTGATTTCAACGGTATACATTGACCTGTTTGTAAGAGGAACTGAAATTCGGGTTAATGTTCAGCCGGCAATGTGTTTGAAGATTTCGGTGGAAAGTTATGTAACGTACATGCACTTACTACGATATGTGAACTATGACCGAGGCTTTGTGAGGCTCGTACGGGTATGTAGGTAGTATTGTGACATCTTTTTTTTTATAAAAGATTTGCTATACGTTTCAAAGATGTGAAAGGACGACTTTCGCGTGTCGGACAAAAAGCTTAAGCTGAATTTAATGAGAGTTTTTTGCAATAGTTTCTTGCTTTGCAATCTCCTTAGGATTGCGTTAACATGAATGAGGTTTTGAGAATTGAGGGTTTTTTTAAATAGGCGAAACAAAATGACCTTTCCGGGTTTGCCTGCTTTTTGAGAGAAATAAAATTAAATAAATAGTGTAAAGGGTTGACATTTTATCACCCCTTAGATCATTTATAATATTATTATTACCTATCTATTTTAAAATTCAAATAACTTTTTACCAAATATTATCCTTACTAAATTTTTAAAAGTGTGTTTGTCTGTTGGTTTGTCCTTCAATCACGCAACATTGAGAAACGGATCGACGCGATTCATTGCATTGGTAGGTATAGTTGAGGACCAGTAGGGCTAACATGCGCGCCACGAGAAAATTTTCTCTACACTTTACTCGTGAATCTCTGTAGAGATTCAAATTCAAATTCAAAATTAATTTATTTCATATAGACTAACTTGTAGCTCTTATGACACGTCATAAATCTACCACCGGTTCGGAATGCAGACTCTGCTGAGAAGAGCCGGTAACATTACACATAGTGACTACGAGTAAACGTGTAGACAAAACTTTCTCGTGGCGCGCATGTTAGCCCTACTGGAGAGAGACAAAGGCTTTCTATCCCGAAAAAAACAGAGTTCCCGCAGGATATTTTAAAAACCACGCGGACTAAGTCGTGGACAAATGAAGCACTAGATAAACCTACAAAAAAGCTTTGAAGATATTAGCAAATACGTAGATAAACATTTTAGTAGAGACGAAGAAGTTTTGTTTGAACGAAAAGTTTATTGAATTAGACCAAGGAATTAGACGTATTCTAGAGAAAGGTCAGGAAAGTTTAGGAAGGCTTGATCGAATTATATCGCAACTCCGTAGTTGGGGTTGCTTGGTAAATAAGAATTTCAAAGACGACGGAAGATCGAGATGAAGGCAAATTGGTTTCAGTGTTAGTACAAATATTTGCTTACAAAAGCTTTTATATAAGCATACTAGTGAATTGGGTGGGATTAGATTATTGGTAAAATTATAATATACTAGTCGATGCCCGCGACTTCGTTCGCGTTTTTTTTTTATCCGATGACAAGATAGATCGACTGCGATCTCACCTGATGCTAAGTGTCGATGCAGTCTAAGATGGTATCGGGCTAGTAGTGGACGTCTATCAGTTGATAAAGAAGAAGATTTTTTTTTAAATATTTTTAGCGAGCAAACGAGCAGGCGGGTCACCTGATGTTAAGTGATTACCGCCGCCCATGAACATTTGTAGCACCTGAGGCATCACCAATGCGTTGCCGGCTTTTTAGGAATTTGTTGGTCCACCCCTTGAATAACACTATGTTGCAATTCTAGAGTTATAAGTGTTCGAACAAACCCGACTTTGTTTCATATATTAAGAAGATATATAATTGGGTATGTGGGAAGATCATTGCTTATTCTGTGCACGGGAAATAAGCGCAGACTCAGACGGATAACTAATTCATAAATCGCTCGTGACTTGAGTCAATACGAGTATGGCGCTCTAGAAAATAATAATACTGAGATATATTTTCACTAAATTTTGCCCCACGTTTTTCTTATAGTATAGTAGGTATAATAAAACCGGCCAAGTACGAGTCGAACCCGCACACAAAGGGTTCCGTACAAGTGTACAAGATTTAATATCAGCTATTATTATTAAGATTGAGCAAAAGGAAAACCTTATTACATGAAGACCCTTTTTAATATCTAACTAGGTTTTGACGGCCTTGCTCGCGTAAAATTCAATTTTCCAAACCTCTATTTTACTCTCTTGAATTTTCAAAAATCCTTTCTTAGCGGATGCTTACGTCATAACAGCTATCTGTATGCCAAGTTTCAGCCCGATTCGTCGAGTGATTTGAGCTGTGCGTTGATAGATCAATCAGCCAGTCAGTCAGTCAGTTGTTATAGTTGCAATAGAAACACAGTCATTCTGTACAAATTTCAATTACGAGTATTTACATATTGCATACATGGTTTATGAGATACAGCCAGACAGATGGACAGCATAGGCTTATTAATAGGGTCCCAATGGCACCTTTAAGGAACCCTAAAATGAATTTAAAGCACCTACAACGAACTGCTTTACCCCCTAAGACTATACTTTTAAGGCCAAGGTGACCATATCTAATTATGTAACCATATCATATTATAATGTGTATTCTTGTATGTTCATTCTCTTGCTCTTAAGTAGTACTTATTATTCTACAAGTTACACCAACTTATAATTGGGTCTACATTATATATTAGGTACTAGCGGATGCCCGCGACTTCGTTCGCGTGGATTGAGGTTTTCTAATTCCCGAGGGAACTCTTATTTTGCGGGATAAAAAGTAGCCTATGTCACTCGGTCCTCAACTATACTCTTGAAAAAAATTATGTCGGTCCATAGCTTTGTTGCAGCGTGATTGAAGGACAAACCAACAAACAAACACACTTTCGTATCTATAATATTAGTAAGGATTTCTTCGGATTAGCGTGTATGTTTTAATTATTTTATTTTGTATTGGGTTATTATTTGTTTTAATATTTATTGTATGTTTGTTGTAATATTTATTGTAAGTATACAATTTTTTTTTTTCAATGACAAGATAGCCCTTGACTGCGATCTCATCTGATAGTAAGTGATGATGCAGTCTAAGATGGTAGCGGGCTAACTTGGAAGGGGTATAGCAGTGTAAATTCAACCCACACCCCTAATCGGTTTCTACACGCCGTCGTGCCGGAGTCGCTAAATCGCTTTGACGTCTTTGACGGTAGGGTGGTAACTAGCCACGGCCAAAGCTTCCCACCAGACAATTTTTTTTTTATTTTTTTTTATTTTTTTATATTCTGAGAGAAGCCCGGTCGGATGGGCTAGCGAGTGTCACATATAACACGTCGTCGGTAACGAGCGCGCAACGAGATGCGCGTGCGCACATTACGTCACGCCCGCTGCGGAAGTGTGCGTCGACCTTGACCTTCTTTAGCGCTTTCTATTTGTCCCTAATCACCTGCTTTGCATTTGCATACAATAGTAATAAATATGTACGTACTAAACAACGCGAACTGTTATCGATTCTCGTGCAATTTATTATGCACTAGCTGATTCCCGCGACTTCGTCCGCGTGGAAAAAGTTTAGAGTGACTTGCTATCCGCGAGAAGTTATGTCCTCTATCTCCGATAATATTTGGTAGATCTTCAACAAAATTTGACAAATTATTTCTTATAATACACAATTTATAATAAAGAAAGAATTATCAAATTCAGTTTAGATTTGACGAAGTTATGGAGCAAAATCTTCAAAAACTTTCATCCCCTATCCCGGATAAACCTTATTATTTATCCAGATAAAAAGTATTCTATATGTTGACCCGGCGTACCAGCTACCACTATACTAAATTTCATTCAAATCCGTTTAGTAGTTTTCGCGTGATGTGCGCACAGACTGACAGACAAAAAAAATCAAAAAAAATCGTTGTGGGCTCAGTATCGATAATAAAGCATCCTCCGATTAAAATTTTCAAAATATATTTAATGTACAGAATTCGTCCCGTTACAGTTTTATTATAAGTATATAGATTATATGCAAATAAATTGTATCACATGCATGGTTTTGTAACTTTGCAACATTTTGGGGCTTATGCAAATTTTTACGGAAACTGCACTAACTACTATGTTAACAAATGTAGGTAATGGAAAATTAGCAGCTATTTTTATTTTGGTGAATCTTAATTGGATTTAATGAAAGTTTTGTTAGTTGAATAATCTATACAGCATTTTAAATTCGATTCATATTATTATTGACAGGTGTAGAACGCTCTTCCGGTTGTATATTTTCATCTGGTCTACTGGAAAAGGGTGATAAAATCTGTGGGAACTCTCTACTTCATGAATTGCTTGAATATATTCAGTGTACCTTTACTAGAACGATAGAAATGCCCTCTAGCCTCGGTATTGATCCACCGGCGCCTGTCGTTAGTTTAAGGCTGATGGATTTGAGAGACAGAAAGGTTTGTCGATGTAGTTTTATAATAATAATTATTTATCAACGAAAGGCTTTTCGATGCACTTTTATACATAAAAGTTAAGTTAAGTACATCAAAAAGCCTTTCGTTCTCGATAATTAGTTTGTACTTATTCAAATCAATTAAATCAAAATATAAAGAAATTCGATCCGAAAGTTTCGTCGAGCCAGCGGGGCTCTATATATCTTTCATATTTTTTCGTACTTACATTATATTTATTTACGTTTTAATACTTATTTCGAAATATTTTTGTAAAGAGAAAATTACTCTAAAATTAGCCTAGTTTTTAAAAACTAGTAAAATATATTGTGGCAGTTTACGAAAACGTTTTTGTTAAATGTTATCAACAAGACATGAAATAATAAAAGAAAAAATAACTTTGTCTATGCCTAATTCTATTTTCGTGTAATCTCAGCAGTGCCATATAGCACGCAGGGCCTAACAATTTATGAAAACGTGTTTGTTAAATGGTATCAACGAAACAAGAACTAATAAAAGAAAAAAAAAACTTTGTCTATGCCTAATTCTATTTTCGTCTAATCTCAGCAGTGTCACATAGCACGCAGGGCCTGGTCGTGACGTAACCTGCGGTCGCGGCGCGGTGACGCAACGACCGTGCGGCGTTTTGCGGCGTGTGACGATGGCCTTACGGGTGTAATTGCTTGGGGTGTCCATCTTTTACGGAAAAGCGTCTTTTTATTTTATCTCTGATAGGCGAATTAAGTGGTTTTGAAACATATCGGTTATTCTGTTGGAATTGGGTTGAATAGTCTTGACATAGGACTGATCACCCGCCTGGCGTTGGCTTACTTAGTAAACTTAGTAAACTTAGTAAACGCTATACTTTTATACTTTTTTTCTCAAGAGAACTTTTTTCAAAAAACAAAATTTTTTCAACGCCCTCCCTGGCGCAGTGGTGAGCGCTGGTCTTATAATTGGGAGGTCTTGGGTTCGATTCCCAGCGGTGGCAATTTGGGAATTTATAATTTCTGAATTGTCTCTGGTCTTGTCTGGTAGGAGGCTTTAGGTACCCGTGGCTAGTTACCACCCTACTGCCAAAGACATGGCGCCAAGCGATTTAGTGTTCCGGCACGATGGCGCGGCCGTGTAGAAACCGATTAGGTGTATGGGTTAAATTTACACTGCTATACCTCTTCCAAGTTAGCCCGCTACCATCTTAGACTGCATCGTCACTTACCATCAGGTGAGATCGCAGTCAAGAGCTATCTTATCATGGAATTAAAAAAAAAACTTCGCACGGACGAAATACCTAATATTTTTAATTCACTTGTTAATGTCCTGCGACGGATTGGGAAGAGATGGTCGCCGCGTAATTGTGCTGATATTGTAGTAGAGATGCCAGCCTTGTGGTTTATTCGGCACTTTCCAGCGAACAGATAGTGATGAGCGTTATTTATGAGGCTTATAAGACTCCCTAGTTATGCTTCCCTGGTTATTTTTTTAATAGGTATCTAGACTAGCGCTTCAACTACCGAAAAATTATAATTATTAATTGAGGAGTGGCTGTTCAAAAGGGATTAAATTCATCATAAGCTAACTTTAAGAAAACAATAAAAAACTTCTTATTTTATTTGTTTTTTTATCATTAATATTTTGAATTGCCAAGTTTTAAAGCATTAGCCTCGGAATTAATACTTTGAGCCTGTTTTTTTTTTGTAGAAAATCAAAGGCTAAAATAAATGTCACCAAAACAATTTTTTTTACAATATGGCAAAAAAGCTCCTTTGAACAGACACTCCTCCATTACATTTGCTCTGGATTTCCATAGACAATTTATTGGAACAATAAAAGATTAAAATTGGAACAGTTTAGTTTTCTGAACCATTGCTGCGTGGTTGAAGAAAATCCTAACATAATCAAGTGTAAACTTTTGCATTTATAATATACTGTAAATAAATAATAAACTTCGATCATAAAATCGAAGCGCTCAAAACCAAAAAAAATACTCTTACGTTATGTGACATAACACATGATTCCACAAGCTGATACTAGGTATCGTGATACTAGAACCATAGACTAGAACCATTTCACACGTTCCGGTATTGTTATCGATTAATCCCGAGTAAAAACCGCTGAAACGCGGCCAATGTCGAAATACGACGGTGTTTTGTGTTATGGAAATCTATATGGGAGTAATCTGAATGCGATAATTCATTTGGTTCTTGAGGGATGTAAAAACATAATGGTGTTACAGGTAATAGGCTATCACATATCATTCATATTGTGAAATGTATAGCTTCGTATCATGGAATTTAGCAAAGAGTATAGAAGTGTTAAGGAGCGTGAGATCGTTGTATCGTAAAGGCCTTTTTCGACGCATAAATAGGGTTGTTGCTTAGATTACAGGTTGTTGTAAGTTTGACGTCTGTATATCTGTGTATCTATGTGTGGGTGTATTTGTGTGCCTGTCTGTTCCCTCGTATTTTTTTTTATACCGTTTTTTTCGCCGATGCCCGCGACTTCGTTTGCGTGGATAGAGTTTTTAAATTCCCATGGGAACTCTCTTATATTCCGAGATAAAAAGTAACCTATAATTTTTATCTCGGAAAATGTGTTATTCGAGACTATAATAACTGCAGTTTCTCGGGAACTGTGTTATTTTCCGGGATAAAAAGTAGTGTTATTCCAGACTATAGTATATCTATCTCTGTGCCAAATTTCAGCCAAATCGCTTTTGTTGTAGCGGCGTGTTTGAGTAACAAACATCCATCCATCCATCCATCCATCAATACATCTAAACTTTTACATTTATAATATTAATACCATGTAAGAATAAGTTGATGTTACAGGTATTAGAAACAGCATTTTGGCATTGATATCAAGTGAAGACATCTCAATTTGCACGCTGCGATAAGGCTAAAATCTATAGAGTATAGAGTATTTATTTCATGTAGGCTACCCTGTAGCACTTATGATACGTCACAAATCTACCACCGGTTCGGAATGCAGATTTTGCTGAGAAGAACCGGCAAGAAACTCAGCAGGTAGAGTAGGTAGATGCACTCTCATTCTGCTCAGACTCAAGACAGAGATAAAACGAGACAGATTGTATCTCGTTTTAATTCTTATCTTGAGTACGAGCTAAGTTAGAGCACGCTCTATAGATCTCAGAATGAGTGGACCCAGACGAAGTTACCATACAAAAACCCATACAAAATTACTCATTATTAGGGTTGCCAGATTTTTTTTAACCTATAAAGTTAAATGGGTAAAAAATACGGGATTTCAGTTTTTTACCCGGGAAAAATAATAAAAAAAAATTATTTAGTGTTATTTTTTTTGATATTTTTCCGAGGATCGAGTCAGTTTAAATATATTTTTATTCGTTTTAACATATCTGCAAAAATCAATACAATTATAATCGTAATTATAAAAGGTCATCAACTCGCTTTTTTACGAATTTTGCGTGTGTGAATACTAGGATCGATTTCATAATGAAAAACGAAGTAGGTACAGTTCAAATACGGGACATAGCCTGTCCCGCCGGAACATTTTAAATTATGCCTAAAATACGGGATGTCCCGGGAAATACAGGACGTCTGGCAACGCTCCTCATTATTCACCTTTTTTTCGCGCTCAAATAAAGAGCCTCGAATTTTGCTGCGCGTTTAGTGATTTTCAAATCCATTTGACTAGGTTTGAAACAACATTTGAACAAAATTGAGTTTGCTTGCTACATTTCGTTGCAGAAAAATAAAGATACCCTCGGGATTTTTAAAATTTTATGTCCACGCGGACGTAATCGCGGCAAACTTTTATATTTATTTTATTATTCTTGTACTAAAACTTTTCCGACTTAATATTAAATGAAGAGGATAAAGGTGAAGCTTATCTCTATAACAGAAATTTCTTACCTTACCTCTAAAGTGAGTAAGATGAAATTACAAAGTTATACGTTTCTTTCAAGTAATAGCACTAGCGTTGCCAGACGTCCCGTATTTCCCGGGACATCCCGTATTTTAGGCATAGTTTAAAATGTCCCGGCGGGACTGACTCTGTCCCGTATTTGAACCGTACTTCGTTTTTCTTTATGAAATCGATCTAAGTATTCACACACGCAACGTTTGTAAACGTACGGTTTAATTGTGTGACTCGCCTCGGCTCGAGCGTCTGTGTAGTGTGAAGTAACTTGCACATGCCGCCCGCATCGACCAACGACAGTGTTAGTGTCAAAATGAAAAACTGACGCGATCCTCGGAAATATATAAAAATAAAATAAAAAATGACATTAAATAATTTTGTTTTTTATTTGTCCCGGGAAAAAAACTGAAATCCCGTATTTTTTGCCCATTTAAACATTTGTCCCTTATAGGCTGAAAAAAAATCTGGCAACCCTAAATAGCATCCTCAGGGGATGAGCTGGAATTACACTTGGCCGGTTTTATTTCTAAACAGAGTCTGCTTATTATGTGATACGTTGAAAAAAACTTGTTTGTACGTCCCAGTTCGATTGATATCATATTCTATTTCCACGGGACCAGAGAAAAGGTAATAGGGATCTCTGTTTAAGTGCGGT
The DNA here is from genome assembly GCA_038048805.1 of Hipparchia sbordonii. Taxonomy (NCBI): domain Eukaryota; kingdom Metazoa; phylum Arthropoda; class Insecta; order Lepidoptera; family Nymphalidae; genus Hipparchia; species Hipparchia sbordonii. Next base: position 12,984,716 of record CM076106.1, read on the forward strand.
TGGTCCCATAAGGGTCGTTTGGTCTTTATTATTTTAAGGACCACAGCATTATCGGTTGGTACTATAAAAATAAAACGTGACAATAGTATTTTCTGTTCTGTTCGTGTTGACGTCAGACTTTCCACTATATGCTTCCAAAAAATTCTTAGCTATTTTGCCCGACGCCTGTCTAGTAACCTTTTTTTTTTCTTTTTATCCGAAATAGACTCGCGCCAATCAATACTGGATAACACTGATGAGGTCTAGGTTGGAGCGCGCTTGCCTAGAAGATGCCTATTCACCTGATGATGCCTTGAAGGTACCCAAATTATGAGTGGCAGGAAACACGGATGCTCGGATGCTGGAAGAGTGTTCTATACCTTAGCGGTTCTTATCAGAAACGTTGTATTAAAGCGTTTCGTTCGAAAAATTCGTTCCTGGAAAAATTTATAGTTGTAGGCAAGGTGGAGGGAAAAAGACCACGTTGCCGATCACCTAACCCACTGGTCAGATCAGGTCAAATCACTCACTGGCCTTCCACTTAGAACTGCAATCAGAAAAGCCGAGGACCGGACAGAGTGGAAGGCTATAGTTACCAACGCCACGAAGGCACTTTCATATGGACACGACCTTCAGTAATGAAGTGAAGAATCTTCACCAAGAAGAAGAGTATTATCTGCCGAGTTTCTTGCTAGTTCCTGCTCGGTTGGAACGGAATACCGAACCAGTGCAGTAGTTTCACTTGACGATTCAAAAGCACTTTGTAAAAGTTTATTTGAATGAAAAACTTTTCTACTCTATTCGATATTCTCTGCAATTTCGGAAAAATTTGGACACATTTTCGACTACGCTTAAGTTTTGGTAACAGGTAAACAAATCACATTAATAATTTCTCTAAAAAATGTGGCTGCATTTTAGAAACTCTACCAATATTGTAAATTGCAAAAAAGAAATTGTTTACCCGCATTACAAAGTAATCTATAGATAGCTTTTGACCTGAAAAGTCTGGGATTTTAGGTATCGAATATATAAAAAATGATTCATTTCTGGATGAACTTTCAATTAATTGAAAAAGAAAATGATGTGTATGTATTTTCAAGGAAGTTTTAAGTTTTAGAAGATGCAATTTAAAAATTTATTCATCATCATTTCGCATTTAGAATATAATTTTTTGTAGGTTTACTTTCAGTTATATTTATTCGGAAAGAAATTGTCAAATATGTACTTGCTTATTATTGTTAAAAAACTTTAATCTGTTTCCAGGCACTTAAAACAAATTAAAATGTTTTAATTACGTAATTTATTACTTTAACCGACTTTGTCTTAAATATCTAAGTTTGTTCGTTTTTTATTTTACAACAGATTTTTTACGATACAAAAAATTTAGTTAGATTTGTTTACAAAATTGATATCACAAAAATGGGTCGATCGTGAAATTTAAATTGTTTACTTACCACAGTTGTTAGGTGCACCATCTTGGAAAGCGTGCCCGCCTTCTGCAAGCAAACGGTAGATATGTTTATCCAACGATACCACAATTACATTAATTTATATAAAACAATAAAAAAAACTCGCAATTACTCTGCGGTCGGACTTCAGAAAAAACCTTACAATATTATTTTTCCCCATAATTCCCCCATAATTAGGTAAATCACGACTTCAAATTATAACCGCCTATGTAATTATGATCCGCGAACTTTGTTCTACAAATGAATAACTTTTGTTTACAAATAACCTACTTATTTTTTTTTTTGTAATAAAACTTATGTGAGTTTGATGTGAACTCACCAAAAAGTCACCAAATCCTTATTCACACAAAAGTATCCAGTCACGAAACTTTTAGTTGTCTACTAGTGTTAATTTTTTTAATAAAAAAAAAGGAAATGTACCGCGAGTGCGCGGTTAGGTACTGTGCTGTGCGCAGGCGCATCTTCGCTTTATATGTGAACCCCCTCTATGTGACTGCGCACATCTCAACAGTGCTTAAAAGTGTCTTCTCTTTTGGTGTGAATTCTTCCTGAAAATACCTGGAAATATTGACAATAACTGAATTTGTAATACATATTATCTATTTAACAGCTTTTTGGTACCATTTGGTACATCCTCATTTACATTGATAGGCTTTGCTCGAAACAAACATAAATTGCAATTGCTTAAGACAAGTGCAACATATGGTGCGAAAGATAAATGATGATGGTTTTTTTTTTACAATGAAAGGGAGGTTTCATTTACTAAATAATATAATAAGTATAAAAGTAAATAGACACTAATATATTCTTGATATTGTTTTAAAATAAATATCTGAAAGGGTAAAATATATATTACTTGGAAATAAATTACTTACATAATTTGTTACTACTACGATTGTTATTTTAAACAATCCGCCTTTTATGAGATTTCCTTGAAAAATATAGCACTACAGATTCCCTACTAGAGACTATAATTTATCAGAATTACCTATTTGATATATAATTATTTCTTAGTAGGTTTTGCTTGCCAATAATTCGTCTTCCTTATGCGTTACGTTAATAAGAACCCTGCGGAATCTCTGCTTTTTTCTTTTTTTCTGTGATAAAAAGTAGCCTATGTTTCTCTCCCAGTTAGCAAATATTCTGTTGTTCGTCCGTAGTTTTGTTGTGCCGTGATTGAAGGACAAACCGATAAAAACCAACAATCGAACACACTTTCGCATTTATAATATTCGTAATGATAGGGATACATAGTATATTATAATATAAGATCCTTATAGTATGTAATAATTATAATTTCTAATATTTATGTGCAAGAATGTATTTGTACGTATTACGAACGAATTTTCAGATTATGTTTATTCTACTGATACCAATGACTGGAATAATCAAAATTAACTAAATAATCGGATTCAAATTGAAATTATTAGATAATATTAAAGATATAATATTAATAAAAGAGAAAAATACTAAAGATTGAGATACAAGAAGTATTTGTATTTGTAATAATTATTACAAATACAAATACATAACTATTTCTAAAATTAAAACTAATATAAACCTAAAACCTCATCGATATCACCGCAGCGCGGTATAGTACCCAAGATGCTGGCAGCATTGCCCCTTTGAATGGCCAAACTCTTTGGCCAAGGTAGCTGCCAGCTCTTGGAATAAAATAAAAGTATATTATGTTAATATTAAATTTGAAAAAGAAAGAAAAATTTAAAGTTATTTTAAAGCGATAGAGTGTTGTAGAAAGCAAAAACTGTTTTTTTTTAATATAGGGAGTATATGCCAAGGGGAATTTTACTATATTTTCCACTCCGTTTGTTGTTGCTTTTGTTAGGACTTAGGAGTGGATACGACAATAGTGCATCCTGTAGGGATCGAACCGAAGATCTTCCAGTTTTTCAGTCCGCACCTGAACCTTTGGACTATTGAGGCTATGCCTATATTAATATCCATCAGACCGTGGTGTAAAATAAACTAAGAATATGAAATAAAATATGCTCCACCAATATTTTGTTACCCTGTTTTTATCACGATCACTTATCTATTGTTTCAAAACATTAAATTCACGAAATAACTATCAAAGAATTAAATTTCGTCCAAGATATTCTGGGTTCTGAATCCAAGAATAAGACAAGAGATATCATCTCATCTCATAATTCTTGTTTTTTTTCTGGCCTCTATCGGAGCAAATAATAAAAATTAAAAAAAAAAGGTTAAACCAATAAAACTCGAAAAAAGTTGTTTATTGTTTCAATGTTATTTCGCTCAAACGTTTCCATGGTTTTTAAAGGTCTTGGTCTTGCGCCGCCTGTATCCAACTGCGTGCAACTCGTCTGATATCATCGGCACACTCAGGGGGGGTCTGCCAACAATGCGTTTTCCAGTGCGGGGTCGCCACTCCAGCACCTTGGGACCCCAACGACCATCAGCTCTTCGAACTATATGCCCCGCCTAAAGAAGCTTTACCAAGTCGTAACAGCTCGTACTTTGTTGTGGTAACGGACAAGTGTGTTAAACTTTAGTTTAAAAAAATTGTTTAAACTATTGGGTAATTTTTAATTTTTTATTGAAGTGTTAACCTACACTTAAAGGAAATAACCTAATAGATTTATAAAATATACCCATTGTAATATGGGGTCTTGGAAAAAAGTAGATCGACAACTGTAATGTGTCGCTACTAGATGTCGCTAACAGTTGCTATAAAAGTAAAACTGATTAAATAAAGCAGATACATTATCACTAATTTCGTGGCTGACGTGTGGTTCGGCCGTGGTGTAACGGTTAACACACTCGGGCGCGATTCCCAGAGAGATGTGGGTTCGAATCCCGCCGGCCTCGGAATTTTTGATATGTGTTTATAAATCTACTAAACTATTGGGTAACTTTAGTATGGTGGCTGTAATCCTGGAGCATAATGAGGATTAACGTATTAGCGCCTGCCCATCAGAGTTACGTCACAAATTGTACCTATTTATGCGTCTTATTTGGAGTATTTAATTATTACCCATCTACTAAGTGCTTACGACTATAATTATTGAGTAGTTAATGTATTACCCAATATAGTTCAGTGAGTTTGTAGGAGTTAGAATTTATTCTTATTAAGCTATTGCATAGCTTCTATCGCGGGCCTTGAGCGTGGAGACCGAATCCAGAAATTCCGTAACGAAAATAACCTGACACGGGACTCCTCTCACCGCTAGATGGCGTTGATAAAAAATGCTATGCAATAGCTTTACCGCGGCAGTCCCCGAGTGCCACACGTCTTTTTAATCTTTTTAATATATTTTTTTAAAGAATGTAAGCCAAGTTAAGCTTAACTTATAATATTCCCCTCTCCCCTCTGAATAAGCGTCCACTATACCATCCAAGTTTTAATTATTTTTTGTGTATTTTAATTTTTCTTACCTATTTATCAATAAATATATCAGCAAAAAAAAATATCAGTCAAGCTGATCTTGCCTAACATTCTCGCCTCCCCTCCAAATAATAATATTTGGCTTGACCCGGGAATCGAATCCAGGATCTCGTCATCCGTTTCGCGCCGTGGCTAGTTACCACCACGAAAAAAAAATACCAAAAAAACAAAACACATACCACCACCAATACCACTTTATAATTTCACCTTACTCACTTTCAAGGGAAGCTGGAAGAAATTTCTTTTTTTTAGAGATAAGCTTCACCTATGTCTACTTCTTCTAATACATAAAAATTCTTCTAATATGTAAGTATATAAAAAATAAAAATAAAATAAATAAATAAATTGACCAATAAAAAAAATTGACACCAAGAATCAAACCTGAGCGAAAGCGAAAAGAGGAAGGTATGCAAAATCATATTTTCCTCGTAAATCATAACGACGAGAATATTCAAAGAGATCTTTAGAAGCGTTTGCATATTTAACGTCAAAGCAGCTCTCTAGGTATTTTTAATCAGTAGTAGTTACATTACTTATGGATGCTACTCTCTGGATATTGAATTTACCTTCCTAAGGTCATGACTAAACTATTTATAATGTTCTCCTGACCGGAATTCGGGCACGGTAGGTAATCTCATAAGGAGTTTGGCGAACTATGCGTGAGATATATTATTATCACCTTGATATATGTGATGACTAGCGTTGCCAGACGTCCCGTATTTCCCGGGACATCCCGTATTTTAGGCATAATTTAAAATGTCCCGGCGGGACAGGCTATGTCCCGTATTTGAACTGTACCTACTTCGTTTTTCATTATGACATCGATCCAAGTATTCACACACGCAGCAATCGTAAAAAAGCGAGTTGATGACCGTTTATAATTACGATTATAATTGTATTGATTTTTGCAGATTTGTAAAAATATCAAAAAAAATAACACTAAATAATTTTGTTTTTTATTTGTCCCGGGTAAAAAACTGAAATCCCGTATTTTTTACCCATTTAACCATTTGTCCCTTATAGGCTGAAAAAAAAAATCTGGCAATCCTAGTGATGACCTCCCTAACGCAGTGGTTTTATAAGAAAGAAAAGAAAAAAAGAAATGTTTATTTTATAATTTGTGCAACACATCACCCTATAGGTAGGTATATCTAGATTAAGTTATCTAGATTAGGTTGTCCCGGCGCCTCCACCACTTGAGCATTATAAAGACAAAAGGCGTCAAGCAGAAGAAGCGCCGAAACAACTAAGTCATGCTCATGTTATAAGAGGTTAGGTATTTTGAGTTTTTCCGGCGGGGCTTTACACTTCCAGAATTATTGTCTCTGGTCTGGTCAGTTGGGAGGCTTTGGTTGTGGCTAGTTACCACCCTACTGTCAAAGACTTGCCGCCAAGCGATTTGCGTTCCATACGATGACGTGTAAAAACACATTAGGGGTAGGTATGGTTCTAATTTATGGTGCGGTTAAACGGCGCGCTATAACACGAGCCGCGCCGCGCCGCACCATCCGTGTAGGCGCGGCTCGGCTTAATGCGGACGCAAGCCTGCTCGTTTATCGGGCAAAGTTTGCCGAGCCGCACCGAGCGTAGTTGTTTACACGGCGCGTGGCGCGCCGAGCCACGCGCCAAGCTAGGCTCGGCTCGTGTTATAGCGCGCCGTTTAATCGCGTCTTTACACTGCCATTCCAGTTCCAAGTTAGACCGCTGCCGTTTTAAACTGGCTTCGTCACTTACTATTATTTAACTGCCACGTTGGTCTAGTGATTAGCAAGTTTGACTGCAGATGACGAGGTCCTAAGTTTGATTCCCGGGCTAAAAAACATAATGGGTTTTTCTGACAAGAATTTCTCAGTATTAATCCGGAGTTAGGAAGTATCCTAAGATTAGCTATTTGCGCGGGAGAAATTATAGTGCACAAGTATGTGCTCAAACACAAGTGCACTCTCTCTTCCCTTACTCTAATAGTTCAATGGGAATTCGGAACAACCGGAGAGAGATCAGTCGCAGGACCGACAGCTTTACGTGCTCTCCGAGGCACGGGGTGACTCACCGTCAACTTCCTAACTCCGAACTGAGAATTTCTTGACAGAAAATCCCATTATATTTTATGCTCCGACCCCGAACCCGGGTCTTCATCATCTGCAGTTGAACTTGCTAACCACTAAATCAACGAGGCAGTTATGTTGTCTTTCATTGACATGTCTTTCGCACATCGTCAACCACACCCCCTGCGACTGTGCTGACATACATTTACCTCATAAACGTACTTATGACTAGCTGTGCCCGCGACTTCGTTCGCGTGGAACAGTGACTTTTCGGGCAGCATATTTTGAATTACATATTATACCGTCGACGCTCAGGCGCGAGGCGTGTAGTACGTACTCTGTACGTCAAAAATGTTCGCCGTGATTCTTTAAATTGACATAACTTTTTTATTTATGAACCGATTGACATGAAATAAACACTAAATGTTAAGTGAAGCTTACTACAATATATTAGTGAAAACCGTATCTAAATCGAATAAGCCGTTTCTGATATTAGCGTGCACAAACACACAGACAAACAGACAAACAGACAAAAAGACAAACAGACAAACAGTCAAACAGACAAACAGACAAACAGACAAAAAAAAAATTAATTACAATTTCGGGTTCGGCATCGATATAATAACAACCCCTGCTACTTTTTTTTTTATATATTTCCATTGTACAGACACCACTTTTCTACAATTTTATTATATGTATAGATTTAACTATGATGTGTCGCGTTATTTAATCAGGGTTGTACCAACTTTCTCTGAAATAAATAACAAAAGAAAGAATTTGTTGATTTACCATTAAACAATTTTAAACAGTGTGTAAAGAAACATTTATTAAGTAGAGACTGTTACACGGTTAATGAATTCCTTAATGACAATGTTGCCTGGAAGAAATCTTCTTGGCTGTCTACGAGATATATAAGCTAAACTAGCAAACCCAGCGAACTCCGTTTCGCCACATGCTATGTATCAGAGATGGCGCTGTATGTGAAAAAAGATTTTCCCGCTTTTCTGTTGAAATTTTTCCTGAATTTTCTTTGCTATAAACCTCACGGAGCCCGAGACCTTTCCAACGAATGCAAAACCGTGGAAATCGGTTCGTGCGTTCTGGAGTTATAGCGTCAGGAAGGAAAACCCGACTTATTTTTATATAGTAGATGTAGTCATTTTTGTTTTAAAAAGAGCAACTGCTAAGTTTCTTGCCGGCTCTTCTCAGCAGAATCGGCTTTCCGAACCGTTGGTAGAGTCTCGACCATGCCACAATTGTGGCCTATCTGAAATAAATAATTTTGAATTTGAGTGTGAATTTAGTGAAATTCTGGGAATAACAATCAGGAAATCGTCATCTTTTCTAAATGGAAGAAATAACTCTAAATGAAATATTCCCGCTGGATAACAGATATTTACTTTGTTCCTGAACTGAGCACATACTTCGACATGGTTAATTTTTTTTTCTTAACGGCGCTCTTAATTTTTTACCATATTTTTTGCGGTCGAATTAATTCACCGATAGAGCATCAATCATTATGTCAGTGATTACAAAACTGTATCTGCTATCACCTCATTTCTCGGCTGCATCTTAGGTGATCTTTAAGATAATAAATTTTTATGAATATTGAGTTCGGTTTGTTAATAATTGTATCAAAAATGTTTACACAAACACTTTTACTTTTTGCACGGATTGGTTTTTTTTTTGAGAGCTTATCAATGTATTATCATCATCATAAAAAAAATATAATGTCCTCCCGACCGAATCCGGCCACGGCGGCCAATCTCCACAGAGATCAGCCATCTGCGTGGGAGATATTATAGTGCACAAATGTGTGCGCAAACACAGGTGCACTCTCTACACTCATAGCCCGATGGGACGGAAAATCCGACACGACCGGAAAGAGATCAGGCGCAGGACCGACGGCTTTACGTGCTCTCCGAGGCACGTGGGTGACTCACCACCGACTTCCTAACTCCGGGCTAGTACTGAAAATTACTTAACAGAAAACCCAATACATTTTTGGCCCGACCCGGGAATCGAATCCGGGACCTCGTCATCAGTAATCATCATCATAATCAGCAACTCATCAACGCTCGCTAATGAGCTTGAGCGTGTCTACTTAGAAAAGGGCTATAGGTCATAGTACACCACGCCCAAACACAAACAACCTTTCACTTGTAGTAATTAGATTATGTTTTATCTTTGCAATAAATAATTTATATCTGGCTGCTTCACTTCGAAAGTACCACAAATAAAAAATTGAAGAAATGTTTTTATTGCAAAAAATATAATCGTAATCCTTCGTATTTTTATATTTTAAAAAAACACTCATTGATATTTAAAAAAAAAAAAAAAAGCAGTAGATAAAAAATAGTTTATTTCTATTTTTTTAGGTCTTTTGTAAAAAAGTGTAATTTTGATTTGTGGTAGTTTTGAATTGAAGCAGCGATTTATCTGTGCAATAAATTATCTAAATATATAAAAAAAAGGAAAAGGCGATTAACTGTTGAAAGCTAAAAGTTTTTGCTAGGAGTGGGTACGACAATAGTGCAACGGGTGGGGTTCGAACCTGCGACCATTTAGTTTTCAGTCCGTACCTTTAACCGTTGGGCTATTGAGGCTTAAAGATGAATTAAAAAGGAGAAACCATGAGTTTCTCCTCTAGACCATCGAAATCAAACTTCCTTATTGTTTGTGACAACCCTAGTACTTACATCACTAGTGCATCTACAGGCGGGCACTGTAGGTACAAACAATATAATTGATTTTACGCCATAATAAGTATACAAAATCCTTGTTGTACGCGTTTGTTCATTGTATTTGTTTCTCTAAAGATAAGACCACATTGAATGGAACCGTCGGAGTGATTTTACTGTTTAGTTGCATACATTGCATACTGTGTTACGCGGTTGTGTCATAATATATTATTTGTTCCTTTAAAGGTAAGGTAATACCCAGTGCCGTCTTTAACCTATTAGGGGCCCTGGGCGCATTAGGAAAATGGGGCCCCTATGAATTTCAATTTGCTAAAGGGACTCTTCGCGTAGATCTTACTGTCTGTTGTCGACAACTAGGACCTCAGTCCGCTACTAATCAATAAAATCCGACAAATATTTGGCAAAGTCACTATCGTAAATCTTGATGAGAGACACTAATTTTTTTTTGTTTTGTTTTTTATCTAAACATGTTGAACTCAACATCAACATCAACTAGACACAAAAAAATATATATTTGAAAACTAATTCACTGATGATTTTTCTTTAAATAAGTGTACTTTGTTTACTATTAGAATGATTTTTTTATATATTTTTTATTTAAACATGCTGAAATTGGAAAGACTGATTTTTGGGCGAGAGTACAGTAGCTTCGCGCATGCAAAAGCTTATAAACAAGTAGTGGAGCCAATCATTATCGTTGTTTTTTTTTTTTCGAAATACATGTATGTGTTTCGGTAGTAAATATCGGTTATCGTTTGGTGGTCTGCCAGGAACTAAGGGGCCCCATCGATCGCGGGGCCCTGGGCACGTGCCTGGAGTACCCAGTGGAAAATAGGGGCTTAGTAACACCACACTGAATGGAGTTGTAGGAGTGATTTTACTGTTTAGTTGCATACCGTGTTACGCGTTGAGTCATATTTTATTTGTTTTAAAGATAAGAGCACACTGAATGGAAATGTCCGAGAGATGTGGCGAAATATTTTCACTAACTGATGCCCGCGACTTCTTGATTTAGTTTTTGATATCCCGCGGGAAATCTTTTATTTTCTGGGATAAAAAGCCTATGTTACACTCCAGATCCTCAAGTATAACAATGCAAAAAATCATGTCAATCGGTTGCTCCGTTGCTGCGTGATTGAAGGACAAACCAACAAACCAAAAAACCAACAAAGAAACACACTTTGTTATTTATAATATTAGTAATATTAGTAAGGTTATATGTTGTAAAATATGATGAAACTAAAATTAACTTGATTTTCATAACTTTGCTAACAAAAGATTCAAAAAGACTTATTTTTCGTCTACGGAACAAAAATCTTTACTAAGTTGTTTCAGTTTTGATCTAGGTCTGGATATCTCTACATCGCGTATGTCTTAGACATAAGTTGGTTTGTCCTTCAATGTGATTTCCTACATGTATTAATGCAAGAAGCACCGTCACAGAAACTTGTTAATTTATTATTAATATTATTTAAATGAAGTTTGACGGCGTTAGCATAATTATTAAGCTAACTGTTCCCAATTTGAATAATTATTTAGCTACACAATTCTGCAGTTTACATAATATACATAGGTATATACGTTTGATCATTCATCGTGTCTCAGTTTATTTATCGTTAGACGGCAATTTTTACACATCTAAATAGTAATGAATAAATTACATAATAATATTAGTTAGAATAGGTAACTAATTAAGCATTAAAAAAAGGGAAATGTCAATTTAACCATTCAAAAAAAGCCAAAAAAAAGCCTTTGTTTTACAGAAAGAAGTCTATCTGTCTGACTTTCAAAACTTCGATTCCATTTTTTACAACATGCTAAGACATAATGTGTATCTTTAGAAGGGACACAGGATACCTTTTATCCCGAAATATTTAGGCGTTCCTACGAGATTTTTAAAAACCTAAATCCACGCGGATAAAGCTGTGGGTATTAGCTAGTTGCTATGTTCTGCTAATCCTACTAATACATATTATCAATACGAAAGTATGTGAGTATGGATGGATGTTTGTTAGTCTCTCACGTTACAATGTATGAACCGATTTGGTTGAAAGGAATCACTCAGGAATAAGCGTCGTGCTCGTGAATGGGTGCCACCAACGGGAATGGGTCTGCTTTGTCTGCCCGTCTTAACATGTGTTGGATTATATGTACCTACGTATGCTTTTTTGAAGCTTCATTGTGGAAGCACTGTATACATAGCATAGTTTTGTTACCTATTGTAATTTTTTTTTCTTTTGTGAAAAGAGCAACTGCTGAGTTTCTTGCCGGCTCTTCACAGCAGAATCTGCATTCCGAACCGGTGGTAGATTTATGACGTGTCATAAGAGCTACAAGTTGGCCTACATGAAATAAATACATTTTGAATTTGAATTAACACACAGGCTAACTTTTATTCTGAACAATTAAAGAGTTCCCACGGGAATTAAAAAACATTAAACCGTTCAATCACTTATGATTGTTCGACACTCTCGCCATAAGTCGAATCCCGATAATGTAGCCGCAGTATTAGAGATGAAGTAGCAACAACTTTGATACATCGGCAAACATTAGAAATACCTCCTTTCAAGTAAAAATTACGTGTTCTTGCGTAATGTGGCTGTAAACTAACACTAAGCAGATGTGATAATTGAAATATGATGATGATATGCCGTTTAAAGTGTAAAACGCACATTCTAAGGCCTAGGGCCTGTCGCAAACGGCTGCTTTTTGTTTGTGACCGATTTTTATTCCATATCGGCCATCTTTTTGTCGTTGTCTTATAAGGGGGTGGTATTTCCAGCAGAGGCAGTTAAGGAATTTATTATTTCTAAATTTTACATTTGTACTTTGTTCGAGTCTTTACGTCTCTTCAATATTTATTAAAATTAAAAAATTCGTAAAAATTCGAACCAAGTTTAGTACGCCATAGATTTAGCCTTTTAGGGTTGGTAAGAACGCAGTGGAGACCATTCCTAAATGTATGACATACACATACCTAAAAAATCCTACTTCCTACTAATATTATAAATGCGAAGGTTTTTGAGGATGCATTTATGGAAGAATCGAATCTCCTTCACGTAACAACGAATGTAACCGTGTAATGTAGCTACATTTTTGATCCGATTTGGCTGAAATTTGCCACAGATATAGAATATAGTCCGAAATAATACTTTTTATCCCGGAAAAAAAGGGAGAATTAATAAAACCTCAGTCCACGCGAACGAGGTCGCGGGCATCAGCTAGTTATTTTTAATTTTCCTATTTAGAGTTCCGTGGTTAAAGGTGCGAACCGAATGTATTCGGTGGTCTGCGATGGGCGTAATGCTCATTATAGCGAATCCCAAAATGTCAAGCGCTCGAGTAAAAGTGTTCGTCGTGACGACATCAAGGAGGCTTATGGTTTAAGTACGTTATTCGCTCACGGAACTGTCATGGCGACAGCAAGGGATTTAAAGCTTTTTTTAGTTTTTTTTTAGTATGGAAATCGCATCACCTTAATTTTTTACAGCAGGGCAAAGGCCTTATTTACAGATTTCGTTTGCCATAATGAAGTACAGTTCTTTCAACTCACGAGAGCGCGTGGCTCATGGCTGTGTGCGTGCCGTATCTGTATGAGTGTGAGCGAGAGCTTGCCCGCGCCTGACCGCTCCTACCTAGGCTCCTGACACTTACGCTATGTGCATGTACACGACGTAACCACAAGAAAAGCTCACGCGCCCTCTTGAATTGCAAGAACTATACAAAAAAACCCTTAATTCGCGCGTACGAATTTTCGCGGGCATTCGACAAGGCGATCAAACTTATAACACCCATTTTTTTCCGTTCGGGATCAAAAAGATGCCATACCTGCACCTAATATCGGCAACTAAGTCACAACATAGCTAAGACAATGGCTTAGAAGGGTCCTTAAGTGTCAAAAGATTCACACTGCACGAAATAATAGCCTTGTGACCCGCGGAACCGGGTCGAGGTCACAACGTTTTGTGATCTACACGCCTGTAAGGTCAAAATAGGTTTTTTTATAACCACCGAGCGGAGATTTTCGAGACGAGTTGGAATTAAGGCGCTACATTGTAACTAAATGACCTGTTTAAACCATACGATGCTCTGTACTCTGTGTATGGAGTTAGGAAGCTGCAGTAGCAATGGCGACATAGCCAATAATTTTGACCATATCGGTGACCTCCCTAGCGTAGTGGTGAGCGCTGTCGTCTTATAACTTTGGTGTCTCGGCTTCGATTCCCTGCGGGGCAATTTGGGAATTTATAATTTCTGAATTGTCTCTGGTCTGGTGGGAGGCTTTGGCCGTGGCTAGTTACCACTTACCACCCTACCGTCAAAGACGTACCGCCAAGCGATTTAGCGTTTCGGCACGATGGCGAGTCGAAAGCCGTTAAATACAAATTCAAAATTATTTATTTCATGTAGGCCAATTTGTAGCTCTTATGACACGTCATGACTCTACCACCGGTTCGGGGTATAGGTTGAATGTACACTGCCATACCGCCATACCCCTTCTAAGTAAGCCCGCTACCAGCTTAGACTGCATCGTCACTTACCATCAGGTGAGATCGCAGTGAAAGACTCTCTGGTCATCGAATTAAAAAAAAAACGATTTCAGACTTCCGGTCGACAGTGATGTTCAACGAAAAAACTATGTTCTACGTAAAAATTGTAAATTCATGTGTAGGTAAGACACATTCTTCAGTGCGTGAAGAGTTTTAACTTCCGCAAAAACACTTAACACAACAGCATTCAAAAAGATTGTGTCCATTTCTCATGTTACCGCAAAATTAGCCTCTTGTAACATCATCATTACATGTAGACGGCTATTATTTGCAGACGGTTATGTATTAACATTTGAAAAACGGCATTCTATTTGTCAAGTCATCATAGTTTAGTTCACGAGGGCGCGAGAGCTTTACTTGTGGTTACGTCGTGTACATGCACGTTGCGTAAGTGTGTGTGCCTGTCAGGAGCCTAGGTGGGAGCGGTCAGGCGCGAGCAAGCTCTCGTTCACACTTATATAGATACATATACAATCATGAGCCACGCGCCGACGTTAATTGAAAGAACTATAGAAGCTAATGTAATGTGGCAGGTCAAGTCTGTCAAAAAACCGATGGCTTCGGCAAGGTTAGAAGCAAAGAAAAGGTTTTTTTTATTGGATGACTAGCTTTTGCCCGCAGCTTAACTCACGTTAAGTGCGATTTTTCAAACCTCTATTTTACCACCTTAGAGGTTTAATTTTCGAAAATTCTTTCTCGTCATAATAGCTATCTGTATGCCAAATTTCAGCCTGATCCGTCTAGTAGTTAGAGCTGTGCGTTGATAGATCAGTCAGTCAGTCATCTGTGCTTTTTATATATTTAGAAAACTAGATAGTCCTTGACTGCGATTTCACCTGATGGTAAGTGACGATGAAGTCTAATATGGTAGCCGGCTCACTTGGAAGATAAGTGTGCATTCAAACCATATACCTACCTATTCTGTTTCTACACGCCATCATGCCGGAATGCTAAATCACTTGGTGGCACTTGGTGGTTGGTAACTAGCTACGGCCAAAACCTCCCACCAGACCAGACCGGAGACAATTAAGAAATTATAAATTCCCAAATTGCCCCCGCCGGGAATCGAACCCGGGGCCTCCCAGTTATAAGACCACAGCGCTCACCACTGCGCCAGGGAGTTCGTCAAAATTCATGTTCATTTTCGATAACTCGCCACCACACACCGTATAGCCAATACGATAGAGCCAAGGCCGCTTAGGTAGGTACATTTTACACTTTCAATAGAAATCTTTACCAGATTTGGTAAAGATTACCAAGAATAGAATAACTGTATAGAATCTTCCATTCAATTCAATTTTCAATACATTACTGTTACGCGTGTCAACTGGCGCAGATTGTTTCGTCAGTATTACATTGATGGAGAAGGCACGAACAAGATTGAGATTTTGTCCACGACTTCGTTCGCGTGAATTTAGATTTTAAAAACTTGCGGGAACCCTTGTTTTTTGGGTCTCAAACGGAAGCAAGTGGACATAAAAAGTTTGCGCAGTTTGTTGATTTCATATTATGGATTGTAAGAAAATAAAATATTCAGTGGTAACTTGTATCCGATACAAGACACATACCTAATATAAAAAAATATTTTTAAAAAACCGACTTCAAAGGCCACTTGAAAGTATAAAATAATTTAGTATATTGAATGGGCCTAAAAGAAACGATGAAACCGATGCGCGACGTTGGCCCGACTTCAACATACGTGTTCAAACTAAAATTATTACTTTATACTTTTAAGTGGCGTTTGAAGACGGTTTTTTAAAAATATTTTTTTTATATTATTTCATTAAGCTTTTTAGTGTAGCTTTGTAGGACCAATTCACAAGATCATATTTTGTCCTACTCCTTAAAAATAATATTGAAATGCCGAATAGAAAAGCATTATGTATGTATGTTATGAAGTATGCATGGTTTTAAAATCCTACACACACTCTGATCACGAGCGATTTGCTCTTATTCATTGAGGAGTTCCGTCCTCCATCTCCGAAGATATTCATCAGATCTTCATCAAATTTAAATGGGACCAACCTGACGATACGTCCTTTCAAATAAAAAAAATTATTGCAATCGGTTCAGATATGACGGAGTTATGGAGTAACATCGCCAAAATCGCGCAGCCAGGGGCGGATCTTGAATTTGTGAGGCCCTGGGCTAATACTGCTTAGGGGCCCTACCTCATTCAATTACTCAACTAATTGCCATTTTGACAAGAAACTGTTTTCTGTAGTGATGTAGGTATATGTAATGTAATATATGTTAAGTACAGGAGTTAAGTTCCGAACAATCATCTGTCAAATTCAAATTTTCGTTCGCAACATTTATGAATTAGAGTAGGTTTAGAAAAGCTAAACGTCAAACATTTTCGTTCGAACGAAGTTGCATAACGAAAACGAACCGTGGTAGGAAATACGCGAAATTTCGATCGATATTTCGTTTTTCGTTGAATTAGAGTAGACCCCCAGTTCAGTTGGGGGCCCTCTGTATTCGCGGGGCCCTGGGCTGCAGCCCAAAAAGCCTTTAAGTAGATACGCCCCTGCGCACAGCGCCTTAGATAGCCTCACAGCTGATCGTGCGGCACGGTTAATATCGTAACGCCGATAATGGCCCATCAGTCAACCCGATCGCCGCTGTATGACTTGCACAAATGGTAGTCGTTTTAAACATGTGCTACTATTCTTCAACGTCATCTCGTATTATTACGTAAGCCCTTACGGCCAGGTAGAGCGTAGACTGAATCTTTGTTTAATAGTTTGCTAATGCTAACTTAATCAATACCTACCAATTTTTCTGACCCGTCCAATCGTCGATTTCTGATGTTACACAATATATTACTGTCCATGAAATCTGTGATGTATTTTCAGTTCAGATCTTCATAATATTAGGTAAATAAAAAACCGGCTATTGTACGAGATTTAACACGAACAAAAAACGCCGAAAAAATATCGATTTTTTTAAATTATTTGTTGTAGAAATACACTGTCTGTAAAACTTTCGACTGTCTATCTATTACAATTTACAGTCCATAGCCCACACAACCCTATGACAGATAGACGGACAGACACCCTTTGGTACTAACCAAGTAGTTTTGGGTAAAGCATGCAACTTTGCAACGGATCGACCTATTTTTTAGAAAAGGTATAGCCAAGAATCTAGTGACCTAGGTTACTTTTTATTCCAGAAATGGAAAGGATTCACTAAAAAATCTAACGCAACGAGGACGGATTCGTGGGCAAAACCTATTTTATTAAACCTAATTTTATCAACTCAAATATCTATATTTAACTACCTTGAAATACATAAAAGTAATAGGTACCTATCATCCTTTTATTAAAAGTAAAACATAGCACATTTAGCACCTCATTATTAAACCCGTCAATTTAGCTTACAGATTCGGGTACAGCATAATTAGCACCCATGATATTTATGTGACGCTTGGTCAGAACTCACATAACACCATCAAACACTTGATAAAGGCACACGTAACATGCATACCGACTTATGAATTGGGTAATTTTATAAGGTCACCAACAGTTACTTCAATTGAATTCTAACATTGCCCTTTAGGTATTAGTATTGTTTGAGTAGGTAGGTATGCCGTGAATTACTTACATTTTTTTTCATCTCACCTGATGGTAAGTGACGATGCAGTTTAATGATGAGATTTATAGATCGTGCTCTCACTTAGCTTGGACTTAAGATAGAGTTAAAACGAGACACAATTATGATCTCGTTTTAACTCGTGAGAGTAAGGTCTATAGATTTCAGTCTAAGATGGTAGCGGGCTAACTTGGAAGGGGTATGGCAGTGTAGATTTAACCCATACCCTTAATCGGTTTCTACACGCCATCGTGCTGGAATGCTAAATCGCTTGGCGGCACGTGTTCGACGGTAGGGTGGTAACTAGTCACGGCCAAAGCCTCCCACCAGACCAGAGACAATTCAGAACTTATAAATTCCCAAATTGCCCCGCCGGGAACCGAGACCTCCCAGTTATAAGTTTACAGCGCTCACCACTACGCCAGGGAGGTCGTCAAAACATTACATTCGAAATTTTCCCACTTTCAAATATTCTATTCTTATAAAAAGGCTCGGTCGCTCAGAGCGCGATAGAGAGGCAATCTCTTTGAAAATATTTACACAGATTCTTGGAATTAAAATATTATGTACGTGTTTCAGCTTTTCTATTAACAGAAAACAATCTAGTATACTTTGTATTGAAATCGGTATTTGAAAAGCATTTTCGTATCCCGGAATATCGAAGAATCTCCACAGGATTTTTAGAAACCTGAATCCGTCAGGTCATTAAAATAAAAATGGAAAATTTCCAATTACCCTTTGAAAAATTCGGTTTATTCAGGGAACCTTAATTAATTTTACGCTTTAATGAAATTTCACACTGAATTAATTACTCAGTAGATATTCGATACAGGCTGTATTATCGTTTAACGTTACAATTTTCTAGGCCTTCGGAAAAATTACTGCTGATTTTAGCTGTAATTATTCAAACAAAAGCTCTTCTTCTTTTTTAGCTCTCGACGGAAAAAAGGGGTGTTACAAGTTTGACGTGTGTATGTGTGTGTCTGTCTGTTCCCTCGTAGCACTCTTTTTTTAATTCGATGACAAGTAAGTCCTTGACTGCGATCTCACCTGATGGTAAGTGACGATGTAGTCCAAGATGGTAGTGGGCTAACTTGGAAGGGGTATGGCAAAGTACATTCAACCTAAACCACTAATCTGTTTCTACACGCCTTCGTACTGGAACGTCTTTGACGGTAGGGTGGTAACTAGCTACGGAAAATCCGCCTAACAGACCAGCCCAGAGACAATTCAGAAATTATAAATTCCCAAATCGTTCCCGCCGGGAATTGAACCCGAGACCTGCCAGTTTTAAAGCTATAGCGCTACTACTAGTAATAGATAGACTACGGACGTTATACCTACTGGCTTCGTGGCTCGGCACGTAAAATAACATCATAACGAATGACGGATGCAGGTGCTATTGCGTTTCCTAATCCTATCCATTGCTTAGCATGAACACATTCTGGGTTAATCTAGTAGATACTAGTATATACTTATCTGTTGGCAGAATGTAAATATGCCTTTGCCTAGGCTCAAAATAGAAAAATAAAGTACAACTCCTTGAGCCGCCGTTGGCGCCGGTGGCGCCTCTCTCGCTCGATCCGCGTCCTCTATATCGTTGGAAATACTTCATTATTGAGACTTTTTAATTAAATATTTTAAACTTCTATCAGGTTATGGTTTCTCTCTCTACATTACCGATATATGTTTTTGATTTTGTGTCTTATTAATTGCTAATAGAACACAAAACCAAAAACATCGTAATATTATTAATTTATCAACATAAAACTAATTTAGATTTTATTTATTTCATAAATGTCGGAATGAATTACAATAAAATTAATACATATTAAAAAATCTGGGTTACTTTATCCGGTATTTATTATTCTTAAATTACTACTTTAATTCCTTAAATCATTTCAATTTTTAATACTAAGCTAACATCATAACTATATTTACATAGATTATACCTGTTTGTAAAATGTTTACGTCGAACCTTATTCAGTACCAAGTCTCGTAGGCTATAAAATCGTCGCCGCTAGGAATACCTAATTCCTCCGATGCTATTTCTTCATTATTTCACTATACATACTATAACTAACAAATAGGTAGGTAGGTATCTAAGGAGAGAATCAAATGACGCTTAATATTCTTCAAGTGTTTAGATGGTGGTTGTATCTATAGTACGTAAATCGTAGTTTTCCGAGGCCGGGTCGGATAGGTTACCAACCATTCTGTTATGAACAGTCATCATCATCATTATTATCATCATCACATCAGCCTGATGATCCTATTAATCCTATTTATATTATAAATGCGAAAGTTTGTATGTTTGTTACTCAATCTCGTCGCAACGACTGAACCGATTTGGCTGAAAGGCAGAGATAGAACATAGTCTGGAATAGGACATAGGCTACTTTTTATCCCGGAAAATAAGAGAGTTTCCGCGAGAATAAAAAACCTCAATCCACGTGAACGAAGTTGCGGGTATCAGCTAGTCTAACAATAAACCTAGTTAAGATAAGAAATGGTGATTTTCGGAGCTATGTCTTGAGCAATTAAATATGATTTTTGTGACGGTGACGTCATCTGGGTTTTAATCCAGGCAGGATTACATTTTATTTATTGATACAAAAAAATTAATTTATTAATAAAAAAAAAATCTCAACTCAAACGTCAAACGATACTTAATTCTCGACGTCACGGCTTTAACAAAGTAGGTCAAGGTTGGCCGATCGCGGAAAAGCAGCATCAATTATTTCCACAGTCTCAAGAGTGGTGAATGGCGGAATTTATGGTGTTCTCGTTGCAACAAAGTATTTTAGAGTACAGGCCAATCCACTTCTGATTGGCATTGGGATCGTTACACTAGCAATCATTTTAATCAGTTTTCATGTTCATATGAATACTCATAGTGCGTCCAAGTGTGTATTTAAATAAAATTAACACTAAACTATTACTAACATATCTTTTAAGTAATTTGTATAGGGCCAAAATGGTCTGAAATAAAGAGATTGTATTTTATGACAATCCCGCGGCAGGTAAGGGAGAGGACAGACTGACTACGTTTAGCGGCAGCGTTTGGCGTTTTATGGCCTTTTGCGATTCTCATGATGAAATATTTAGAGCGTGCTCTGACTTAGCTCGGACTTAAGATAGAGTTAAAAAGAGACACATGTCACACACGAGAATGTGTGTTTTTTTTTTAAATTGCCTATAACAGTTTTTGATGAATATTTTTGGGTACCCAATCTCACTCAAAAGCGTACAAATCGTAAACGTGTTTCGCAAGAATTGCGATTTGAATACATTTTTTTTATAAAATTAAAATTTTGTTCTCAACATTCCCTTGAGAAGGGTTCGATCCCTAACATGTAATAATTTTTTTTTGTTACAATCATAATATCTGAAGCATAAAACCAGTTCCAAGATTATTCAAAATCAGAACTTGGGTATACTGGCTTCTTATGCTGAGATCTATAGAGCATACTTTGACTCAGCTCAAACTCAAGATAGAGGTTAAAACGAGATACAAATATGCTATGTTTTAACTCTGTCTTAAGTCTGAGCTGAAAGAGAGTACGAGATTTCAGCCTCAAAGTATTTAGTGTGCCCTCTCCCTAAGACGTGTATTATACAGGCGATTACTAACTGTTTGATTGTAGGTGATAGTTGCAAGCATAACACCACTTACATCACTAATGCGATAATACAATTAACTTTTATGATTCACCTTTACTTAAACTCGATTAACTTGGATTTGAATAAAAAAGCTATATTTTCATCTTGTGCCACTTTTGATTGACGCTGTAATATATTTTGTAATTTGTTTGTTGCTTACTTTTATAATTTGTATCTACTGTTTTTTGTCTGATGGGAGGCTTTGGACGTGACTAGTTACCTTATCAGAACCTTACCAGACTACAGATAATTTTGAATTAATAGGTTCCCTTTGCCCTGCCGGGAATGGACCCCGCAACCTTACAATACTACAACTTTACTAAGGAGGATATCTATATATATTTCCTATAAATGAAATAACTTTAATACACTTCTACACTACTATTATAAAGAGGAAAGATTTGTATTTTTGTGTGTATGTTTGTAATGAATAAACTCAAAAAATACAGGACCGATTTGGCTGAAATTTAAAATGAAGATAGATTATACCTTGGATTAAAACATAGGCTACTTTTTATCCCGAAAAAAATTACAGTTCCCGCGGGATCTTGAAAACTAATTCCACGGGAACGAAGTCGCGAGCATCAGCTAGTTAAAAATAAAACCCAAAAAAAAATTCTTCCAAGATACGGAACCCTTAGTGTGCTTAGTATGAGTTTAAAAATCTCATCAGCTTTGATAGATTTTAAGCTTCGAAGCAGCAAAGCCAAAGTAAAAAAAAATAATAATCCTCGTTTTAAAGTCGCTCGAAGTCTTTTTCGGTTTCAGGCACTGGCTGTACGTATATACAGCCCAGGGCTTGAGGCATAAAACAAGGCTCTAATACTACTACTAGGCTTATTTAATGTTTACTCGATCGATACTCGAAATCTATTAACTATGTCGAGATATATAAACTCATACTAACCCTACTGAACTGTTTTATTTACCTTGTAGTACGGAACACTTAAAGAATTATAAATATTAATAAGAAAATATTTCAAAAAAAAAAAAACGATGATTTGCTTCTTTACATATCGCACATTGTGAAATTTTTCCCAAAATCGGACATCCCTTTTTTATGATACTAATCGAAACTTTAAGCTTTTTTTAATGCTAGAGTAGAACACCCAGAAGTTAATTCTGTTTAGAACCGGAGTTATAATTTTTTAAATTTTTTTTTATGGTTACCAGAAAAAAACTAAGAAATGCTGTAACTTTCTACGTAACGAAAGTTTTCAAGTTTCAATTATAGCATGCTATAAAATCAATTAAGTGCTATTTTTGGAAACATATAATTAATATCTAAGTGAACAATAAAGGGAGATATGCTTTTTTAAAACTAATTTTGAAATTAATTTTTTTCTCATCTTTGTATAGATATTAGCATCTAATTTTCACATATTGTATTTATTAGTGCTATGTTAACTCGCCTGTATAATATCAGATACGTAACACTTAGGACCTCGGAGTAATATTTTTTTTTAGAAAATTCTGTATTTTCAGAAAAAGGCGAAATAAAAGAATTGTATATGATATTTATACAATTATTTACAGGGCAAAGTGGCATTATATACAGGGCATTTTATAAGTTAAACAAAATAATTTTAGTATTAATAATAAAGTAATTATTCTTAATTTTGTGATTTTTACATTTTATTTTTTTTCTCATAAACCATTTACGATTAGCAGTAGATATCTATCTGAAAACATACCTCGTAACTGTATTGTTACTAGTAAAAAAAATCACACAGAAATCTATGAGGACATTGGAGATATGAGATTTTACAATTTCTATGATATTAGGGTTGTCACAAAGATCTTAATTACAAATGTACGAGAGAAAATTCTAAAAAAGTGGCTGAAAGAAAGAATTTTTATCCGACTGTAAAAACGGAGGGTTATGTTTTTCAGGGATTATTATTGAGTTGCATAAAATGAAATTTTTAAAATTCAATAACTCCGAGGTCCTAAGTGTTACGTATCTGATATTATACAGGCGGGTTAACATAACACTAATAAATACAATATGTGAAAATTAGATGCTAATATCTATACCAAGATGAGAAAAAAATTAATTTCAAAATTAGTTTTAAAAAAGCATATCTTCCTTTATTGTTCACTTAGAAATTAATTATATGTTTCCAAAAATAGCACTTAATTGATTTTATAGCATGCTATAATTGAAACTTGAAAACTTTCGTTACGTAGAAAGTTACAGCATTTCTTAGTTTTTTTCTGGTAACCATAAAAAAAATTTTAAAAAATTATAACTCCGGTTCTAAACAGAATTAACTTCTGGGTGTTCTACTCTAGCATTAAAAAAAGCTTAAAGTTTCGATTAGTATCATAAAAAAGGGATGTCCGATTTTGGGAAAAATTTCACAATGTGTATCGCCACCCCAACCGAATAAAGGCGTAAGATCATTTACGCGAATTTTTTTTTATTTCATTATCTGATGATGGAAATCGTGTTACATAGGCTAATTTTTTTTTAGAATTTTATCTCTGAAAATGACAAAAATATGAAGGAAGGCGGCTTTATTCTATCGAAATTTACTGCACATTTTCTAGAAGAAGAAAGGTGTTATAAAATCTTACCTAAATTTGCCGGATCTGTTGTCCGGAGTGAATAACGTTTACGTCTTTTTTCGTCTACAAATTTATTTCGAATGATAACTAAAAACCCCCAGTACACTAAAATTTCAAACTGATTGGAGCAACGGAATTTAACTCGCATTCGTATTCTCAGCAAGTCCTTTCATTTGATACCCATATTGTAGGAAAGCATAAAAAACTTAGTCCGCCATATTGAATTTAGAGTGATGTCACTTTATTTTTCAAGTTATTCTTAGCAAGCCATTTCATTTGATACCCATATTGTAGGAGTGCATTAAAAATAACTAGTCCGCCATCTTGGATGTTCCGCCATATTGGATTTAGAATGACGTCACACAACTAACCATGCATTGTCATCCAAACTAAACGTGTATACAAAATTTCAGCTCAATCGGTTAAGATATCTGCTTCAAAATTGAGTTGCAAGATTCCACCCGAACAAACATAGCTGCATACATACATTGCAAGTTAAATAAAAGCTTTTAAAAGAAATCCTGTTCCTAAAGGAGTTTTATTAGTAGTTGATACTTTATTACATTATTATTTTTTGATTTTTTATTTTTTAATGAACATTTGAGAAGATTTTACTATTTTCTGTTTTTTTTTTTTGCCAGAAGTAGAAACTGCATAAAACTGCATTTTAAACTATTAACACAATAACTAATGTCATATTTATGTTATTGTTAATTGTATTAGAACTTAAGTTCCTAATAAAATACCAACATCATCAAACGCGTATGTTTGGTTTTAAGCGCAAAGTATAAGATAGATTTCATAATTAAATTAACTAAAAAGAACCGGTATAGTGGCATTTTCTATTCAGCTTTGTCATTAAGAATTATCATAAATCAGTCATATTTGTTTTAATTAAGATATAAATGATTATATTTCCGATTTTTGATCTCCAAAGAAATTCTAAGTAATTGGCTCAATTATTTGTGAATAATATCGATGGTGGTAAGAATGTACTTACCATTTTGAGACTGCCATATTAATTAAGGACTAATGAAGTTTTACATAATTTTTTTGTATTATTTCCTTGTTAATTTAAAAAAATATTAAAGTTTTTGTTATTTTTAACGACTTTTTTTTAATTAAAAATTATTTTTCATGTTTAGCGTTAACATTTATTACGAATCTATATTTTTCGCATTGACTAACGAATATAGAAGTGAATCTATAATACGATTCGAGCATCATTCAAAAAGTACAAGAATAACGGCGTTACAAATAATTGCGCGCCAGATTACGATACAAAATTTGACTCAATAAGTTATGTACAAAAATGATGCGTTTCGCTCACTAGAGTATTTGTAGGCGAATAAAGGCGTACTGTTTTTTACAAAAAATAAATGCCGAAGTTCATAGACGAATAAAAATTTAAGATGATTTTTCTTGAATATCTCTTTTGCAAATAAGGCTAAAAATTTAGCAAATAGAGTAAAAGAAGCGTTATTTTTTTACTCGCCTTTCTATATATATAACTTTAATCAGGTGTAAATAGCAAAGAAGGTAGATCATTTCTACGGTTTTTTGGCTCTCCTGTAAAATTGACTTTTTTCAATTACGCCTTTATTCGGTTGGGGTGGCGATATGTATCTCAAAACTATCTAACGGCGTACTAAAATTAAGAGAGTCAATTAAAATCAAATTACGAACGTTAAGGAGATACTATCTCGTACATTAACCTATAAAGCACACGTTATCGTACGTTTTAGACCAAAGCTAAGCATTTTAAGCGTCATACAATAATTTATTATTTAACGATTGTCTAATGTCTAGTACATTTTATAGTTTTATGACTCTGTAAGTTTTATATCTGACTGGAACGTTGGTCCCAGGTTTATAATCCCACTTCTGACTTAAAAAATATAAAAACTTAGTTTTTCTTTCAGGAAATTCTCAATATAATAGCATATTGGTAGACAACTGCCCTGGTAGCATGGGGGAAATTTTATCCCCGGGAAAAGGATAAAACGTTTATCCCCTCGCTTAGCTTTATCCATCCGTCGAGCATGGGCGCAGCGGTGGAAATAACACTCAATGGATATACTTATAGAAATATACATCGCCTTCTCCTCTGTCACCATGCTTTAGCATAGGGAAAAGATAATTTTATCCCCTGTCAGTGGATAAAATCAGGGGATAAAACTTTTATCTCCTGCCCATGCTACCAGTGCTGGAGTTATAAAGTTTCCCTGGAGTTTGAATATTGGTAGACAACACCCATCTTATCTCAAAAAGTACGTTGGACTTGAAACTGATTTCCATTTGTTCGTGTCGGGCCGTCCCGTTGGACCATTGGACTGTGAGTTCGAGGAAAATAGAATGCGACTGTGTTTGCGCACAGACTTGTGCACTATAATATCTCGTCTCGACTTGGCTCGTCTTCTGTCGCTAACATGACTGCAATTCAGTTAGAATAATATTTAAAATTCGCATGCACTTACACTTAATTTTAAGTACAAAACAAAAAACATAACAGCACACTGCAGAATATAAGCTTTGGGAAGAGTAGAAAGCTTTGGCTTCATAGAGCTTCGTCCTTGTCGCACGAAGCAGTAAATCAGCGCGGTATTAGTGACTGAAACGACTCTCTATGAAGCCGAGGCTGGCCGATTGTTTCTATGGGGCTTGATTTACTGTCGGGTATTGTACATAGAGATCGTTGAGTAAAAGTAAACTAACTCTTGAACTTTACTTCCTCTACAAAAAGTAAATTTGACCTTTCCTTTGTCAAATGACATTTCAAATAGTCTGAGAGACGATAGCTTTTTTTTTATGAAAAAATAACAAATAAATAGTGAGCCGTCTAAAATTATCTCTCTTTCTCTTTTTAATTAAAGTTTACGTTGTACAAGCTAACGAAATGCTAGGTCTTTATATACATTATTATGCCTTTAATTACATTATTATGTCTTTATATACATTATTATGCTGTTGGGGCTGCCGCGGTTTTGTTCAGCGTCCGGTATGTTTGCAAAAGAGCGTACCGATGACTTCTATGCGATAATGCGGAAGAAGTCGTCATCGCTGCTGACGAGACTGCGTTCAAGCCCAAATAGCATCCTGAACATGTTTGCGAGGAAGGTGGACTCACCAATGCTTGAACACATGATTTAAGTGTTGGTGAGGCCACATTTAAATTTATGATATTGTTTAGTCTTATTTTTGTGTACACTCTAGCTTTAAGTTACTAACATTAGTTATAAGTACAAGATTGTTTACTAACAAAATGAGCCTCAGTTGCTAGAAATAAAGAAATTATTTATCTAAATATATAAAAGGCAAAGGTGACTGACTGACTGATTGACTGACTGACTGACTGACTGACTGACTGACTGACTGATCTATCAACGCACAGCTCTAACCACTGGACCGATTGAGTTGAAATTTGGCATACAGGTAGCTGTTAGGACGTAGGCATCCGCTAAGAAAGGATTTTGGAAAATTTCAACCCCAAGAGGGTTAAATAGGGGGTTAATGTTTGTATGAAAGTCCGTCATTTTTCAAGTTATATCCATGAAACTTTGTATTTAGGCTTTAGAATAAAATAAAAAAAATATGTGTTTCACAGATTTTGAAAAATCCACCCCCCAAGGGATCAAATAGGGGATGAATGTTAGTATGAAAGTTTTTCATTTTAAAGTTGTATAAACTTTGTATTTGGGCTTTCGATTAAAAATAAAGAAATACATGTTTCATCTTAATATATAAAAGGCAAAGGTGACTGACTGACTGATTGACTGACTGACTGA